>CM057346.1:267859280-270304781 GCA_030015575.1 Agapanthus africanus | reverse complement strand
ATCATTCACGACCAAAACCGCGTACTTCATCGCCACTCCTATTTCACCTTTAAAGGAATAAGGTATTATTCAGTTGTCTTTTATCATCACCTTCTCTCAAGATACGAGTACTCCTTGGTTTAGGAGGGTACACCTATTATGCTTACTGGATAGTCTTCTTCCAAACCATAGGCTGGTGCCGAACGGTAGGGAAGGAAGAAAACCATTTAGCCTAACGATAGTGTACAGAAGGTAACGACTAAAGACAAATAAAGGGATTTGAAGAGATGGAAATAAAATATACGGTTGAAGTCATGAATTGAATTATGGAAGAGGCATTGCTATGAATACCAGGATACCCCTACGAAACATTTTCATGTTTCAGTGCATTGTTTAAGAAAAACTGTTTTCCCGATTAGATACTTACTCCAAGGGTGTGTATTTACCAGGTTTCATTCTCATATCTGTATGGTTTTACAGATGATGGGTGGGAGTAAGTTATTGGGAATTAGGTGATCATCCTCATTATATCGGAATTCGTTGAAATTGGTGATATTTGAGGAAATCGCCAGGGTACAGTTTTCAACCTACGACGCACAGGTTATGAGTTGTTCAACTCAGCGGACTTATACAGAGTATTGTATGTTGTCCAGTGTCCATCAGGACAAAGGGGTAGGTCCTCGTACTGTGTTCTGTTTACTTATGACTTCTCTAGTTTTTAGACAAGTGTTTCATAGAAATACAAGGTCTAAGTTTTGAGAAGTTGTGGGTATAAGAATAAAGTAGAGAACCAGGTATCGCAAGTATCGGGATTCTTCAAAGAGATCGAAGATGTAGATTCTTGTGATTGGTATTCAGATGATAGTGATGGTTTTGAGAAACGTGTTTCTCTTTCAGGCTACTCATAATTGGATGGATTCCTAAGTTGAGTAATGCTGATTAGCCTCTTTCCATTAAGTTGATATGCACTGGAGACAGCTGCATGATTTGAATCTGGTTCCAATTAAATAAGTGCCAAAGTTTCTATAATGGATATAGAATAGTTCGTACCTTAAAAGATGTTAAGGTACGGGGAGTTGTCCAGCTTATGCTTAAAACCAGACTCTGGATAACTCAGGGCACGTTTCTGTAATGGCTGTTTGTGGGTTGACCCTAGCTATGACGAGGGTTGATATTCTACCATTTGGAAGATCAATAGTGATATTGTTCTTGACTCGCCACAGTTTTAGTAAAAATGGATTTTTCAGAAAACAGTAGTGGGAGTATGGTAGAACTGGAAGTGATTCCAGAACCGCGAACGATTACGGAAAAATTTAATAGGACCTATATATTCAATCAGGTTTGACATTCCATTAGCCACTCCGCAGATATGGTGGGTAACCTCAGACACCCGAGAGGTACTCCGGTAGCCTCAAGGACGGTGACAGGGAGGTTCTTATCTACCCAGACTTGAGACTACTGTTGTTCCAGGTTATGAGACCCGGTAGGAGGGTTGTCGTAGTCAGTGGGAGCAGCAGAAGCATAGTGGGCAAGTAGCTTATGACTATTTATAGACTTGAGCAGTTATAGCGGAGATAGATCGTCTATTTTTGATGTGACAGTCATAGGTTTGACTTCAATCGGAATAAGGGATGGATCTGTTGAGAAGGTAGTAGGGTGTGATGTCATGGTATCTGGATGACATACACAGAGTAGGAAGTAAAATTCCTATACTGCGATCGGTTGTACTTTGGTCGTCACACAGTTGTTTCTCCAGACAGAATATGGATATAATATCAGACATTATGGTTTCTAGATCTATGGTTTTAGATCTGGATTTGGGTAGTTTCCCAATGTGGATACTTTGACAGTATTCTAATGGCTTTTAGAATAGATGACTCCTAGCATGGTGGTGTACCTGCAGGTGATTGAGTCACCCTCTCTAAAGGTGTCTTACAGACTAAAGGGGAGAGGGATGGGCATGATTGACAGATCACTTGCTTAGGCAATTGAGTCAATCATGAGATGTCAAGTACCACACCAGATGTTTTTGCACTAGATGCAATAATTTTGTATTAATCCAATCCTGGAGAAACATAAGGAAGCAGTTTTAGAACATAAGTACATGTTCTACGGATTTGATGACGGCAGCCTCCTTCGGGAGACGGTTATCATTCCAAGCTTCAAAGGTGACATGGATGACAGAGTGATTGTCAGAGTTATAGTTTTTCCCTCTGACGAAGAGGGACAGTATTATGGACAGGTGGTTCAAGAGGATACTGTGGGTGGCATGGTGCCGGATACTGATTAGGTTCAGTGATCGATACAGTCTAAGAAGTTTGGATTTGAAGTTCATTTATGAACTAGGTCCCATCAGATATCCAGACATATTCCAAGACAGGTATTACTCGATTCGGGAGATGGCTTTCTCCGCGAACTTGAGATTTAGAGAGATATAGAAAGAAACATCTAGGCGGATCCACTCACTGAGGCTATTTCTCGAACACAATAGTTTTACAAACGGGCTTTGTGAAACTGATTAGTAGAGGAGTTGGATGTTCGGTTTCACACGGGCTGTGAGTAGTCGACATTGCAATAATTAGCCTTGAGTGCAAGTGGGAGATTGTTGGAGATAGTGCCCTCAGAGTCAATTATTGGATCGCAGGTACGTGATTGCAACGATTGCGGAGGACCTATACCAGTAGGACAGTCTTACTCGAAATGATAGTATGCTATCTGGTTTGCCTTTATCAGTCGTGTACATGTTCAGGTGACTGATTACATGTTGCACTTTGATAGAGCCCTTAGGATCTTGCTTTACTACCAATAGTATGATGGCGATCATATACGTGAGAGTTGGGTAGTTTATACGCATATCCTTAATTGTAGTCCCTAGTCGTAGGAGTTTTGAGACAGGGCATCGATACTCCGGAGTAGACTAGTGTGTACAGTCGAGATCCCGACGAGGGGCGGTGGCCGGTCTCACAAGCCACTGGTGTCAGTTGGATCACCTAAGATGTATACAGGTGCTCATTGGGTTATGAGTACACCGGACAGGACTCGCCGGGAACCTGCTAGTTGGTATTATACATATCGTCAGATAGCAGTTCCCTGGTGACATGTGTACAGGTTAGTTCATCGACCTGAGGTCGTCATTTGTCTCGTGTGAGTTGCCACTGTGCTTTGATTTCTACCCTACCACGGCTCAAAGGAGTCGCGCAAACAGGTAGTTTTTGGGTACAGTCCCTAGCCATATGGAGGCACGTGAGTGGATCGGCAGGGGATTCGTCTCTCCCGGTATTAGGGGCGAGGTCGTGCTGTGTCTAGGAGATCCATTACATAAAGTCCATGGCCATGGCAGGAGATTTACTGGTAGGTACTCCGGTAGTATCTCAGGGTGTTATTGGGCTACACTCCGACACGACTTATACTGCTATTGGGGGTCTGACGTTACTAGCCCCCTAGGCAGATATGCGATACTCATAGACGAACGGACCGGACTGTATATACATTGTCACTGTTAGGCTCAGTAGGGTTTCTAGATGAGTTCGCTCATCAGCCTCCCTTGAGGTCAGTCCATGGGCAGCCGTTACGCATAGCTAGTGCCGCTGACGGTTTGTGGTTAAACCCACTGCCAGGGTACTGACGAGTCATTAGAGTCCCCCACAGACAGTTTCCCAAGTTCGGGCGAAACGTTGTAGAGGCCGTATGGTTTTATGGCAGAGTTCGGAAAATGCACGTGCGTTTACGCACGTGTTATTTTTCGGGCAGATGATACTGGTCGGCTTTGGTTTAAGCCGGATCCGAGTATTATATTGAGTAGATATAATATCTTTGTCTCAGTTGCATTTGTATTCGGTCGTAATACAAATGCGGGTATATTTATACAGATACGGGGTTATCCTGAAAGTCGTTTCAGGATCACTTTTGGAAGTTGCCAGTTTCCAGTTTTCTATCAGCCGTCTTTTAACATTCGGTTAAAGACGGATTTATCTTTTCTTGGATGAGAGTGAGTCATGCTTCTAGAAGGTTCTAGAAGTTTCTAGAAAGTGGTGACAAGGATTATGACTCATGCTTTGACTTTAATGATTCTTGTTTTCCTTAAGATATTTGTTCTTGATCTTTTGTTATGATAAGGATCATTGTTTATGGTCACCTCCTTGATTGCTCCTACACTCACCCTCCTCCTCCTTTAAAGTGGCCGGCCCTCTCTCTCCTCTTCCACTCACTCACTTGAGAAAATTATGGTTGCTAAAAAGAAAAGACTAAAGTTTTGGATGCATGGAAATTTCATAGTTCATTTCTTGTTCTATTTCATTTCCATCGGTAACTTCATTAACCGATCGTCCACGGCTTTGGACGAAGTGAGACAAAGTCATCTACTCATTCTCTACATCATTCTTGGTCGTCTCTTTTAGCAAACTTGACGACCGAGTTGCCTCAAGTCAGAGGCGGGAGCCCGTTTAAAGAATCAGTGACGTGGTGCCACCTGGACGAGCAGATCGGAGATCGAAGAGATCGGTGCAGCCCGTATATATTACTTTGCATTAACTAGTATTTGTTCACTTTTAAAGGATTTTCTCACTTGATGTGCACATTGTATATGTGATATATTTTTGTGCACTTGATTGTATCATGTTTGATGATAAATGAATGTTTGGGTGTATGTTTAGTTTAAACCATGGTTATGTTAATGGTTAGGGTTTTTATTTACTTATTCATTTATTTATTTATTCATTTTGAAAAGATAAAAAGAATGGTGGCTTATTTTGTTGTTTTGTTGAAACTTCTTGAAGTGTTGAAAGCTTGACCATTCTTGTTCTTTTCCTTGACCTAACCATTTAACCTAACCCTAGTTTAGTCTCTACACCTAACCATGGTTGCTATATGATAAGTATTCATTTTATTTTCGATTTTGGATATACTTATCATATTCCTTCTTCTTCTTCTTCTTCTTCAAGATGAAGAAAACCTTTCCTCCATCAATGGCAACTTGAGAAAAAGAGTGAGAAATCCAATTCTAAAGTGAACCCACTTCCTATTTCTTCATCCTCTACCACTTGCCAAGTAGTATAGGGTGTTTTCTTCACAAGTTTCATGGCTTGGTGAAGTTGGAGCTTGATCTTGTGTTGCCTCGACGTAGATCATCTTCGGCATCGAAGTCGACGACCTAGCCCGCCCATTTCTCCGATGAAGCCGACGCTAGAGCCCGGGATCCGATGATCGCAGTGAGGGGACTTCATCACGGAGCTATGGAGGTGAAGGACCGGATCTACAAAGGTTGTATTTCCGTTCACTTTTAGAGTAAAGTCGTTTGCTCGCATTTGTTATCGCCCAAAACTCTAGTCAACGATCGCATTAGGGTTTCTCGGCACCTAGAATTTTTGAATTTGGCATGGTTAATGCCTTGTGAGACCTCATGCCTAGGAACCCTACAGCATCTGCCAGTTATTTCTAAGGGGTCACTCCCGGTGAAGGGATCGTCGGCCCTTTCCTCATCGAATAAGGTGCAGGATGTTCTACAAGGAACACCGCGATGCAAAGCAAGAACTGTAGCTACCTGTTTTTGAGAAATTCGATTCCACAACATCTTTTAGTTTTATTTTCTTTCATTAATCACATTAATGAAGTCCCATCATTTAAGTCCACCTAAACATCACAGATAAATATAACGTACGCTTATGCCATCCGCATTCGCCTCAATGTCCCGTCTGCACCGTTAGGTTAGGTAACTAACGCCAGAGCGAGGCAGGCAGAAAATAACATATGAAATAACATATGAAATATTGGATATACTAGGACGTCCGTGTTTTATTTTGAGCCTGAATAAAACACGGATTCCACGGTCGTGATGAATAGCCAATCCCACACCCCTAGACCCCTACGAGAGCGGCAAGCAACCCTACCAATTCTAGGGTTTGGAGACCCGGACTCGACTCCTCGAGATGGTCTCCCACTGGACCCTAGAACCCGGTTACATGTGCTCCCCTCCTTGGGTCTATCCTAATGCAGAAAAGTAAATAATATACATCAACGGTGACATCTTCCGCAACCTGGAAGTGCCCTAATAAAAGAATATTACATACAAGTTTTTACATGAATGAAAATGGAAAAACACACATCTCAGATAAAAAAACCCCGACTACTCAAAACACGACGATCCAATATAACATATCCAGCAACACATAACATCACATGTCATCAACGTAAGTAAATATGCCCATCCCAATTGTCGTTGACATATAGCAACGAAACCGACGATATCACATATTACACTTACGGTCGCAGAAAAGAAAGTGTAAAACTACAACAGTTGGAATCCACAACCTGCATAGACATCGCATGCCTAATCAAATAAATTCCTTAGACATCGCATGCCTAACAATTATAAACCCCGCATTTTAGTCTCATTATCGAAAACTCTTTTCAATATCAAGTCGGGCAATTCAACAAGATTCCCGACATCCAGAACGAATGCTCATCGCAAACTTTAGTAGACGGTCGCACCCCTGATACCGTCGACGAAGTGCACTAAGGCGGAACACCGCTGCCGCGAGTACCCGAACGGATGCTTTCGACGACGGGGTTCTCCTACAGTCACTTGGTCGGGGCTATGGGGTGTAGCTGTCTATTAAGTTTACCCGGCGAGTATCCGCGTACGCAATGTGATTGCGATGGACTTTTGATCACATCAAAATTCCGTGGCAATCGATCAAGTGAGACTAAACTGCTAGATTTACAACATTCATTCAGTTATCTCATAACTACTTGTGGATTCCAAATATTGTATCACATTCCTGATAAATAGAAAATGTTAAACTTTCCGATCGAACAATCAAACACCTAAGTATTCTCGAAACAGCTCAACACTTGAAATAAGTTTAAAAACATCCACTTCATGCCACAGTAGCAACGGTCCAGCCGTAGAAGGGTCAAGCCAACGCCTGACATGTGGCACGCCATACTGCCCCAAACCCTAAGGTTCAAAGGGCAGTTCAAGACGGTCACATAATCGAGTTAAGGTTTGTTGTCTTCTAGAGGGTCCATCGCGTTACTTGCACTACTTAGAACATTCTTAAACTACGGAAAAATCCAACACTTGGAAATTTCCCGGCAGGGGAAAAATTGGGTATTTATATCCGGTCGAACTTTTCAACATGTTCTAAATTACCCGGAAAAACACATAGACGCAGTTAAAGTTTCCGATCGAATCATCGAATCCCCAAAACACCCCAGATAACTCAACTGTTGAGTGTAAATTAAAAATTTCCAGAAAACAGAGGCATTACAGACGGGGATTACTGTGCAAAGCACGTGACAAGATGCTTCATTATGGCCGCGGAACCGCTGCGAAAACCAGGGTAGAGCCGCGGTTCCGCGGCGCAATTATTGACTTAGGGTCACGTGCTTCACAGTAACTCCTAGAAAACCCTGCTTAATTTTCTGAGAATTTTTAATTCACAAAAATCACAGTTTTGAAAAAATTTACAGAAAGGGGTATAATTTAGGGTTTCAGGGTTCGATCGGGTTTCTAACTTCGTCTACACTTCGCCTAAGGCTCTAGCTAGGCTCTGATACCACTGTAGGGTTCCTAGGCACACTCATGAGGTTCTACAACTGATCAACCATGCCAAAATCAAAAATTTATGTGCCGAGAAACCCTAAACAAGATCGATAACTAGAGGTAAGGAGAAACTACAAGCAAGTTAACAACTTAACTACAAGTGAAAGTGACTACAACCTTTGTAGATCCGGTCCTCCACCTCTTTAGCTCCATGATGACGTCCCTCCGCTGTGACCATCGGGATCCTAGACTCTAGCGTTGGTTTTATCGGAGAAATGATCGGTCTAGGTCGTTGACTTCGATGCCGAAGATGATCTACGTCGAGGCGACTCTAACTCGAGCTCCATCTTCACTAGGTCATGAAACTTGTGAAGAAAACACCCCATACAACATGGAAAGTGGTAGAGGATGAAGAAATAGGAAGTGGGTTCACTTTGGATTTGGATTTCTCACTTGATTTCATCACTTGGAATTTTTCAGGAAAAGGTTTTCTTCACTTCTTGAAGAAGATGATGAAGAAGAAGGAAAAAGAATTATCTTGAAAATAATAAATCAAGTGAATCTTATCATAATGCAACCATGGGTGAAGTAAACACATATAGATAATAAACTAGGGTTTAGGTGTAATGGTTAGGTTAAGGAAAAAACAAAATTGTTGAAGCTTCATGAAACTTCAAGAATAAAACAAAGAAAGCCACCATTTTTGTTTTTGCCAAAATAAATAAATAAAATAAATAAATTAAAACCCTAACCATTAACCTAAACATGGTTTAAAGCATACACACACCCAAGTTTGCGTGTATCATCAAACATGATACAAACTAGTGCACAAACATATATCATATATACAATATGCACAATCAAGTGAGATAATCAATCTTAAGTGAACAATACTAGTCAATGTAAAGTAATATATCTAATATATAATTATACATTAAATCATTAAATCAACACTTGATTTAATGATCCGGTCATACTGCATATAACCGACTAATATCAAGTGTATCAATATATCGAATCAACATTTGATTCGGTAACCCGGCTATATCTTATATAACCGTCCGATGATACAAATCGCGAGAATAGAATTCAGTATCACATACTGGTATTATTCTCGGTCCCGCACATATCTCATATGCGCTCCTATTTCGTTTCGCTTGAGCCAGGAAACCTCTGTGTAGGACTCTAAAGACTCGTCAATACTCCGGTAGCAGGTGATGATCATATCGAACACCCACAAGCCGCAAGCGGTCTGCTAAACGTAATGGCCACCCGGGTATTGAGTGATCAGAAGATCAACGAGCAAGCCCGCTCACACTCCTGTGAATCCAACCAGTAACACTTACCGCACAGTCCGGTCTGTTCGTCTGATATGTCGCATATCTCGCCTAGGGGTGGTAAACGTCAGACCCCGGTAGCTTGATAAGTCATGCCGATGTAAGGTCCATAACAAGCATGAAACTACTGATAACACTTACCAGTAAATCAGTGCAACCCTGGCCAGGGATTTCCAGTTATGGCCAGTTGAGCATAGCGCAACATCAACCCCCAATACCGGGAGAGACGAATCCCCTCCTATCGCTCATTGCCTCCAAGTGAATCGGGACTGTACCCAAAAACCACCTGTTTGCACGACTCAGTAGGGCCGTGGTAGGGTGGAAATCAAAGCACAGTGGGAGACACACAAGACTCTATGACGATCTCGGGTCAACAGACTAAGCTGTACCAGTGTCACCTGAGAATTGCCATCTGACGTGAGGTATAATACCAACTGGGAGTTCTCGGCGAGTCCGTTTGGTGTACCCAGTCACCACTGAGCACCCGCATACCATCTCTGATGTCAAACACCAATGGATATGGGATCATCCATCGCCCATCACATGGGTCGAGAATATATACGCTAGTCTACTCTGGAATATTGATGCCCCGTCTCGATATTCCCACAACTAGGAACATTGAAGGATGTACTCATGGACTACCCAGGCCCCACTAGTATGATCTACATCATAGTCCTGCAGGTCGAGTACACATCCTAAGGGCTTTATCAACATGTAACAGAGAGACAGAAAGTATACATGTTAAGATAAAGAGTAACCAGATAGCATACTATCATGTCGAGAAAGAAAGTCCTACCTATATATGTCCCAGCATCCACTACAATATACATCCTATGTACAGTAATGGCCTCTAAGGCATACATATAACTAACATGTAGACCGTTCCTTCACTTCAAAAGCTCCTTGTTGTGGTCCCTTCGATGTGATCATGTAACTCCCGAACTCTCGCATGGCTTCTCAAGGTGAAAGGAACAATCTTGTTTGAAGTCTTCGAGGCCGAAGATGATCTACGTCAAGAAAACACTAACCCAATCTACCCTCTTCACTAATATGGGATTAGTGAAGCTAACACACTATACTAAAGTTCTAATCTGGTAGAGGATGATGAAGTAGGATTTTTCCTCACTTTGGAATTAATTTTCTCACTAGGGTTTCTCACTTGATCAAGAGCTAGAGAGCTCTTGAGCTTTGAAGAGGAAGATGAAGAGAGATAATGTTGTGAGTAAGAATGGCAACCATGGGTGAGAAAATATCTAATATGTCTCATGTAGAGACTTAACCATGAGTTAAGATAATGGTTGGGTTAACAAAATATCTAGTATAAAACAAAACTAGTGGACTAGTCAATGGGTCTCCAAGCTTCTCAAAGCTTCATGCCATGTGACCATTATCCAACTAATAATTGATTTACACTAAATAAATAAACCCTACATTATCTTCATCATGGTGTAAGTCTCATACACCCATGTACCTTTTATCATTAACCATGACACAAAATGAAACACAATTAATATATATATCACATATATATTAAGTGTGCACATGTGAGAAAAATAAATGTTTAAGTGAGCTAATATTAGTTAATGTATATTAATATATCAAATATATAATTATACATTAAATCATTAAATCAACACCTGATTTAATAATCCGGTTATATCTCATATGACCGACTAATATTATTTGTATCATTATATCGAATCAACACTTGATTCGATAACCCGGCTATATCGCATATAACCGACCGATACAGTATCGACTTATCGAATCAACATTTGATTCGATAACCCGGTTATATCACCTATAACCGATCGATACTTTATATTGCGAGAATAGAATACGGTATCACATACTCGTATTAATCTCGGTCATTGCCTCCATGTGACTCGGGACTGTACCCAAAAACCACCGTTTTGCACAATCTCTTGATCGTAGTAAGGTGGAAATCAAAGCACAGTGGGAATCACACAAGACTCTATGGTGATCTCGGGTCGATAGACTAACCTGTACCAATGTCACCAGAGAACTGCTATCTGACGATAGGTATAATACCATCTAGAAGTTCTCGGCGAGTCCGTTCAGTGTACCCAGTCTTCACTGAGCACCCGTATACTATCTTTGATGTCAAACACCAATGGATGTGGGATCATCCATCGCCCATCATATGGGTCAAGATGGGTATACGCTAGTCTACTCTGGAGTATCGATGCCCTATCTCGATACTCCCACGACTAGGAGCAATTGAAGGGTATACTTATGGACTACCCCTGGCCCCACTAGTATGATCTCCATCATAGTCCTGGGTGTCTAGTACACATCCTAAAGGGCTTTGTCAACATGTGAGAGCAAGACAGCATCATGTATACAAGTCAACATGTTAAGACAAAGAGCAACCAGATAGCATACTATCATATCGAGCAAGAAAGTCCTCCCTATATATGTCCAAGAATCCACTACAATATACATCCCATGTACAGTAATGGCCTCTAGGGCATACATATAACAAACAATCTCCCACTTGCACTAAGGCCATTTGTCATAGTATCACATACTTGACAATATAGTAGTAGTTGTAGTATCCCATACTCAACCATCCCAAAATCTCTCAAATTTTATTTGGGAAAGCAGGCCTTGGTGAGTGGATCCACCATGTTAACCTCAAAATCTACTCTCCTTACCTCGATCCATTGGAGATCAACCATCTCCCTGATCAGGTGATACTAGTCTCAGAATATGTCTGGTTCGCTAATGGGACCGGTGTTCCTAGGCGAAAGCCACAACTCTATTGTTGTCACAATAACAGTTTTTGGACGCTCAATAGTAGGAACCTTGCTCATCTCATGAATAAGTACTCAATAGTAGGAACCTTGCTCATCTCATGAATAAGTAATGTCCAGACAACCTCTTTGGTAGAATCGTTGGTAGCAATATATTCAGCCTTTATCGTCGAGTATGCCACGGTATCTAGCTTGGAACTCTTCCAATCATACCGTTCCTCCACTAAGGGTAAAGACAATGCCTGTGACTGACTTTCAGTCAAACTTATCACTCTGGAAGCTGGAGCCAAGAACTTTCTTTTAGTGCTTCTCAAGTACTTAAGAATGTCCTCCATAGCAGTCCAGTTATTCTCCTAAGATCCGATTGATTCCTGATAACTACACCTAGTGAGTCATCTACGTCTGGTCTAGTACATAACATAGCATACATGATAGAGCTTACTACCGAAGCATAGGGTATCCCTTGCACGCAAGTGATCAATGGGTAAGTGGACGAACCACCACGCTTAGAATCCTCCGTACTAAACCCTTTTAGTATGGTGTTAATGTACCTGGATTTGGGACACTCCCAACATCCACATAGATCTATCACCATAGATCATAATCCACAAGATGTAGTAGGTATCATCCAGATCTTATATTGAGAATCCTCGTGATAAGAGGAGCTTGACCGAGTGTAGCATAGGAAACCCTTTCCTATCAAGAGTATGCTATCTACGTACAATACGTGTAAGACAACCTCACTCTCTACAACCTTCTTGTATATACAAGGTTCATCTACCATTTTGATGAAGTCAAACTCTTTGACCGCCACATCAAAACAAATGTTCCAACTCCGCGATACTTGTATTGATCCTAATGGACATAAGCATAGATTTGAAAGTCTCAACTTTTCCATTTACACCAAGAATCTTCTCAAGATCCATTTGCTCCCAATGAGTTTTACCCCTTCAGGTGCAACATGCAAAGTCATACTTTGTTGCTGTACATGGATTCCATCTTTGATCGCATAGCATCCAGCCTTTTCATAGAGTCGCCACTCGTGATGACCTGCCTGAACCTAGTTGGGCCATCATCAACTATGATGCAATCCTCGCTCCCACTGTCACCGAGAAGACTGTAGTATCTCTCAAGTGGATGAGATACCCAACCAGATTCGCGGAGAGGCTGAGGTTCGTTGGAGACTATTGAATCCTTTGGTTTCACCAAACCATCTGCTATTAGTTTGTGTAGCTGAAACTCCTTCCAGTTCTACCTCATGACCACTAATTTCTTCACAAGAAATTCCTTTTCTAAAAAGGTGGCATGCTGAGAAACAAAACACCTTTTGCTCCTCAGAGTGGTAGAAGATATTCCCTCACAAATGTTTGGGATATCCTAACAAACTTATACAGAACTGACCTTGCCTCGAGTTTGTCTGGATTTTGCTTTTCAACATAGGCCGGACAACCCCATATCTTAACACGTTTAATGTTAGTTATATGTATGCCCTAGAGGCCATTACTATACATAGGATGTATATTGTAGTGGATGCTTGGACATATATAGGGAGGACTTTCTTGCTCGACATGATAGTATGCTATCTGGTTGCTCTTTAACTTAACGTGTACACTGATTGTCTCTCTGTTACATGTTGGTAAAGCCCTTAGGATGTGTACTTGACTACCTGGACTATGATGCGGATCATACTAGTGGGAACAGGGTAGTCCATAAGTACATCCTTCAACGTCCCTAGTCGTGGGTGTATCGAGACAGGGCATCGATATACCAGAGTAGACTAGCGTGTACCTTCTCGACCCATACAGATGGGCGATGGATGATCCCATATCCATTGGTGTTTGACATCAGAGATGATATACGGGTGCTCAGTAGAGACTGGGTACACTGGACGGACTCGCCGAGAACTCCCAGATGGTATTATACCTTACGTCAGATGGCAGTTCTCTGGTGACACTGGTACAGAGTAGTCTGTTGACCCGAGATCGTCATAGAGTCTTATGTGGTTCCCACTGTGCTTTGATTTCCATCTTACCACGTCCAAGAGGGCGTGCAAAACGGTGGTTTTTGGGTACAGTCCCGAGTCACATGGAGGCAATGAGCGATAGGAGGGGATTCGTCTCTCCCGGTATAGGGAGTTGATGTTGCGCTGTGTTCGATTGGCTATAACAGGAAATCCCTGGCCAGGGTTGCTGAGATTTACTGGTAAGTGTTACCAGTAGTTTCTCGAATTGTTATAGACCTCATATCGACACGACTTATTTTTGCTATTGGGGTCTGACGTTTACCACCCCTAGGCGAGATATGCGACATATCAGACGATCAGACCGGACTGTACGGTAGTGTTACTGGTTGGATTCACTGGAGTGTGAGCGGGCTTGCTCGTCGATCTTCAGATCGCTCAATACCCGGGTGGCCGTTACGTTTAGCAGACCGCTTGCGGCTTGTGGTTGTTTGATATGATCATCACCTGCTGCCGGCGTATTGACGAGTCTTTAGAGTCCTACACAGAGGTTTCCTGGCTCAAGCGAAACGAAATAGGAGCGCATATGAGATATGTGCGGGACCGAGAATAATGCGTGTATGTGATACCGTATTCTATTCTCGCGATGAATGTATTGATTGGTTGTATGCGATATAACCTAGTTATCAAATCTAGGATTGATTCGATAAATCGATACATTGGATATTAGTCGGTTATATGCGATATGACCGGATCGTTAAATCAAGTGTTGATTTAATGATTTAATGTATAATTATATATTTGATATATTACTTTGCATTAACTAATATTGGTTCACTTTAAATGGATTTTCTCACTCGGATGTGCACATTGTATATTCGATATAGTTTTGTGCACTTGATTGTATCATGTTTGATGATGCATGTTCACTTGTGTTTGTGTGAAGATTGAACCATGGTTATATGAATGGTTAGGGTTATGATTATTTATTCATTTATTTATCTATTTATTCTTTTTGGAAAAAGGAAGGCATGAAATGAAAATGGTGGCTTGTTTTGTATTCTAGTTGAAGCTTCATGAAGCTTTGACCTAAGTGACCATTTTTGTCTCATGCTTAACCCTAACCATTCCAACTAACCTTGGTTTAATCTCTACACTTGACCATGGTTTACATTATGATAAGTTTTGATTTTCTATTGATTTTTAATTAACTTATCATAAGAATTATCATCTTCCTCTTCTTCTTCTTCTTCTTCTTCTTGAAGAAAACTTTTCTTCATCAATGGTGATTGATGAAAATGAGTGAGAAATCCAATTCTAAAGTCTACCCACTTCCTATTTCTTCATCCTCTACCTCTTACCAAGTAGTAGAGTGTGTTTCCTTCACAAGTTTTCTTGACTTGGTGAAGTTGGAGCTTGATCTAGCGATGCCTCGACGTAGATCATCTTCGGCACGTCGTCGATGACCTAGCCCGCTCTTTCTCCGATGAAGCCGACACTAGAGCCCGGATTTTGATTTGGACAGCGGAGAGGACTTCATCACGGAGCCGTGGAGGTGGAGGACCGGATCTACAAAGGTTGTATTTCCGTATTCTCTTAGTAAAGTAGTTTACTAGTTGCTTTTTCGCCTAGAAATCTAGCCAACGATCCGTTCTAGGGTTTCTCAGCACCGTTTAAAATTGAAATTGGCATGGTTGATGCCTTGTGAGACCTCTTGAGAGTGCCTAGGAACCCTACAGTGGTATCAGAGCCTAGCTAGAGCCTTAGGCAAAGTCTAGACGCAATTTGAAGTCCGAATGAACCCGAAACCCAATTCCAAACATGCTCTCTGTCCTTTTTCTAAAATCTGGGATTTTTCAACATTAAAAATATGCAGAAAATTCAACAGGTGATTTTAAGAGTTTCTGTGAAATTCGAGTTCCTAAATCCATTGAACTGCCGCGGTTCCGCGGCCGTACGGACACCTTATTTAATATATTTTACACAGTAACTCCTAATTGATAATGCTGGATTTTCTGGGAATTTTTTATTTTTATTCAAGAGTTGAATTTTCAGGGGTTGTTTTGGGGATTTGGTGTTTCGATCGGAGTATCAAATTTTGTCTATGTGGCTTTCCGGATAAATTTTAGAATATGTTAAAAAGTTCGACCGGATATAAATACCCAATTTTTCCCCTGTCGGGAAATTTCCAAGTGTTGGATTTTTCCGTAGTTTAACGACGTTCTAAGTAGTGCAAGTAACGCGATGGACCCTCTAGAAGACAACAAATCTTAACTCGATTATGTGACCGTCTTGAACTGCCCTTTGAACCTTCGGGTTTGGGGCAGTACGGCGTGCCACATGTGAGGCGTTGGCTTGACCCTTCTACGGCTGGACCGTTGGTACTGAGGCACGAACTGAATGTTGTTAGACTTATTTCATGTGTTGAGCTGTATCGGGAAAACTTGGGTGTTTGAATGTTCGATCGGAAAGTTTAACATTTTCTAATTATCTGGAATGGGATACAATAATTGGAATTCACAAACAGTTATGTGATAACTGAATGAATATTATAAACATAGCAGTTTAGTCTCACTTGATCGGTTGCCACGGAATTTTGATGTGATCAAAAGTCCGTCGCAATCACGTAGCGTACGCGGATACTCGCCGGGTAAACTTAATAGACAGCCTCACTCCATAGCCCGACCAAGTGACTGTAGGAGAACCCCGTCGTCGAAAGCATCCGTTCGGGTGCTCGCGGCAGCGGTGTTCCGCCTTAGTGCACTTCGTCGACGGTATCGGGGGTGCGGCCGTCTACTGAAGTTTGCGACGAGCATTCGATCAGGATGTCGGGAATCTTGTTGAATTGCCCGACTTAATATTGAAAAGAGTTTTCGATAATGAGACTAAAATGCGGGGTTTATAATTGTTAGGCATGCGATGTCTAAGTAATTCATTTGGTCAGGCATGCGATGTCTGAGGAGGTTGCGGATTCCAACTGTTGTAGTTTTACACTTTCTTTTCTGTGACCGTAAGTGTAATATGTGATATCGCCGGTTTCGTTGCTATATGTCAACGACAATTGGGATGGACATATTTACTTACGTTGATGACATGTGATGTTATGTGTTGCTGGATATGTTATATTGGATCGTCGTGTTTGAATAGCCGGGGGTTTTTATGTGAGATGAGTGTTTTTCATTTTCATTCATGTAAAAACTTGTATGTAATATTCTTTTATTGGGGCACTTCCAGGTTGCGGAAGATGTCACCGTTTGTATATTATTTACTTTTCCGCACTAGGATAGACCCAAGGAGGAGAGCACAAGTAACCAGGTTCTGGGGTCCAGTGGGAGACCAACTCGAGGAGTCGAGTCCGGGTCTCCTAACTCCAGAATTGGTAGGGTTGCTTGCCGCTCTCGTAGGGGTCTAGGGGTGTGGGTTTGGCTATTCATAAAGACCGTGTTATCCGTGTTTTATACTGGCTCGTATTGAAAACACGGACGTCCTAGTATATCCAATGTTTCATATGTTTCTTCTGCTGCGATATCTGTGATGTGATCATGTGATGTTCTGTGATAGATACAGTATATAGTATATATGATATATTATATAGATGTTACTTATGTTTTACACCCGCTCTAGCCCTGCCCCGCTCTGTCGTTAGTTACCTAACCTAACGGTGCACGAGGGGACATCGAGGCGAATGCGGATGGCATAAGTGTACGTCGTATTTATCTGTGATGTTTAGGTGCTTAAATGATGGGACTTCATTAATGTGATTAATGAAAGAAAAGAAACCTAAGATGTTGTAGAATCGAATTTCAAAATAAAACAGGTAGCTACAGTTCTTGCTTTGCACAGAGGTATATGTGATATATCCTGCACCTTATTCGATGAGGAAAGGACCGAGATCCCTTCACCGGGAGTGACTCCTTTAGCAATAACTGGCAGATGCTACACACTCGGTTTGTCTTTTGATTGCTTTTAAGTGTTTTTGCTTTGCACAGTGATATATATGATATATCCCGCACCTCATTCGACGAGGAAAGGACCGACGATCCCTTCACCGGGAGTGACTCCTTTAGCAAAACTAGAAAAGCCTCAAAAGCACTCCATTTCAAAATCATTTGATTCTACAACGATATCAAGTTCATTACGCAATAGGTTTTCAGAAAAACCTGTCGTAGCCCTCCGTCATTTCAGATAAGTAGTAGTTAGTATTCGTGCTACGTTTGTTGGCCTGCGTCAAGGCGTAGTGTGCGGTAGCTAACTGGTATTTATCTGCTTATGCATATGATGCAGATTGGATTAGGGTAGTCGTGCGACTTTGTTGGCCTGCGTCAAGGGTCGTGCGGGTGGGTTTAATTCAATCAGGAAATGACGGGTTGAACTTGACTAGCGGACTATGGTTTGTTGGCCTGCGTCAAGGTCATAGGACGCTAGGGGCAAAATATTATCGGGAATTTCAAGTGTTGAAATTTGCAATGAGATTGCATACCTTCTATGAGATAGTTGGATCCCGATACCCGCTGTGAGTAAGAGTTACTCCTGGGAGAGTTTTACACATTACAATTAGCCGATCAAGTAGGTGTCTAGAAAGGTGTCAACGGGGTTACGCCTCTGGGAAAACGAGGTTTACATTAATTAGGTTCGTGCGAAAGCATGGGGGACCTCCCTCAAAGTACCGACACTGGCCTGGCTGAAAGATTGGCGAACTTGTAGTGTGTAATTAATCCCGGCTAGTCTTTCCTTTAAGGGTTTGAAGGAAGATTTGATAAAAAGCAGTGGGAGCCATCCTGATTAGATAAAATAATAACCAATCTATTCTTGCAAGAGCGCACGCTGAGTGTTTTCTTCTCTCTATCTCCAGGTAGCGACCATATCACGTCTTAATCAAGATAATAATACGGATTATTGACCGAACCCGCTTGTTATACTGAGCTGGGGAACGTTGGTCCCGCTCCAACTTATAATTGTTATAAGACAGAGCAGGAAATTGGGGATTACCAGAATTCCCGTGCCGCCCAAACGAAGAGAGTGCATGCTGATGCATCATCTTCGGGTGTGTTCATTATACAGAACTGTTTCTCAGTATCCTCTACGTCCTGGGTATGTGATACCAGATCAGGATCCCAGATATGTAATCTGTTACATAGGGCTACAGATAGGTAGAGAACTGAGAATGGGTGATAAGTTTCATGAGGCAGAAAACGGGGCAAGTGTTGCAGCCAAGTCTGTTGGTCACTGTCACCCTGTATTACCAATACATTGATTCTGAACGAATGTTATTAGATACCAAACCTGATATACAAAATCATATCAGTCTCTTTATCAGTAAAGAAATGATAAAATTTTGTATTGTTGGATAATGTTTTGAACATTTCCTATATCAAAAGTTGATCGGTTCAGGCACGTTATCTAAAAGCGTTGATGTTCTAAATCAAACTACAGTTCTTAGTATACGGAACACACACAAGAGGAAGAGTTCAGAAATGAACGAATCCTTCTTGAGGCATTGTAGACTAGGTCATATCTATGCGACCCGACTGGCAGTAGTTACATGTAGATGCATATTTAAATCAGTTTGAATTTACATCTTGTGAAACTCGCTAGTCATGTCACAAAGATATAATGACACCAGCTCTGTTTATTGGAAACAGAGAAAGAGTTAATGAACTCTTGGGACTGATACATGATGATGTATGTAATGTCTCCTGTCTACACATGCCAGGACTGGTTCTTTATACTTCATTATATTCTCTGATAATCTCTCAAGATTCAGTCATATGTTCCTGTTGAAACATGAGTCCGAACCTTTTGAGATATTCACAGAATATAAGCGAGAAGTAGAGAACCAAAATACGGGTATAAGTATTATGTCCTTTGATGAGATCGAGGAGGAGAATACTTAAGCACGGAAATCCTAGATTATTCTAAAGGAGAATGAGATTCTCTCTCAGCATTACTCCTCCGTATACACCATAGCACGATGGTAAATCGGGGTGGAGCAATCACACCCTATATGATAAGGTGTGCTCTATGATGAGTAATACTGAGTTACCTGTTTCCTTATTGGGAGTTATGCACTTGAGAAGCTGCATACCTATTGAATAGGGTTCAAATCAAATCAGTTGCCTACCACTTCATATTTGATATGATAAGGGAAGAGCCCATCTCTCAAGTTAGTTGAGATTTGGGGTTGTCCAGCCTATGTCTGAAAAGCAAAATCCGGACAAGCTCGAGGCAAGATCTGTTATGTACAACTGGAAAGGTTCCAGCTATACAAACAACAGCAGATGATTTGGTAGAACCAAAGGATTCAGTAGATTCCAACGAACCTCAGCCTCTCCGCCGATCTAGTAGGGTTCCTCACCCACCTGAGAGATACTTCGGTTTCTCTATGACAGTGGGAGCGAGGACTGCATCATGAGATGATGACCCAACTAGTTTCGAGCTGGCCATCAGGAGTAAGACTCTGTAAGAATGGCTGGATGCTTAGTGATCTGAGATGGAATCCTTATACACCAACAAAGTATGGACTTTGGTTGCTATATCTGAAGGGTTAAATCCCCATCAGGAGCAAGTATATCTTGAGAAGATTACTTGGTGTACATGGAAGAGTTGAGACTTTCAAAGCTAGACTTGTTAAAGGTCTACATCATTGACCAGGTATGGATGATGATGAAACCTTTTCTAAGTAGCTATGCTTAAGTCCATCCAGATCCTACTTGCCACGGCTACATACCATGACTACGATATCTGGTGGTTGGGTGTCATGACAGCTTTTCTAAATGATGTTTAGAAGAGAGCGTCTATAAGTACACAGCCAGAGGGCCTCGTAGACAGTGGGAGCAGCGGAAACGTGTGCAAGATGCTTTATAGGATAAAGCAGGCATCGCGGAGTTGGAACATCTGTTTTGATGGATTAGTCAAAGAAGTTGACATCATCAAAATGGTAGATGAACCTTGTATATACAAAAAGATACTAGGGAGTATGGTGATGATCCTCGTAGAGTACGTGGATGACATACTCTTGATAGGGAAAGAGTTTCCTATGCTACGATCGATCAATCTCCGCTTATCACAATGATTCTCCACATAGGATCAAAGTGATACCTCCTAAATCCTGGGTTTTAGATCTATGAGATAGATCTAAATGGATGTTAGGATTCTCACTAGTTGTTGTGAGATGGTATCAATCGATCCTGGGGAGAATCACTGGAAGTGTTCCAGGGTGATAAAGACGACTGAGTGTCAGTCACAGGCATTGTCTTTACCCTCAGTAAAGGGATGGTATGTTGGAAGAGTTCCAAACTAGATACCGTGACATACTAGACGATAAAGGCTGGATACATCGCTATTTGAGATGCTACCAAAGAGGCAGTCTGGATGTATATTTGTTCATGAGATGAACTTTGTTCCTCCCATTGTGTGAAAATGGAGTTGTGGCTTATGCCAAGGAACGCCGGTCCCATCAGTGATCCAGACATATTCTAAGGCAGTGTCACCTGATCATGGAGATGGTTGATCTCCAGGGTGATCGAGGTTTGGAGAGTAGACTCAGAGGACAACACAGCGGATCCACTCACAAAGGCCTGTTCCCAAAGAAAGATTTTTATGGGATGGTTGAGTATGAGATACTACAACCACTGCTATCAGATGGCCCTAGTGCAAGTGGGAGATTGTTAGTTATATGTATGCCCTAGAGGCCATTACTATACATAGGATGTATATTGTAGTGGATGCTTGGACATATATAGGGAGGACTTTCTTGCTCGACATGATAGTATGCTATCTGGTTGCTCTTTACCATAACGTGTACACTGATTGTCTCTCTGTTACATGTTGGTAAATCCCTTAGGATGTGTACTTGACTACCTGGACTATGATGCGGATCATACTAGTGGGAACAGGGTAGTCCATAAGTACATCCTTCAAAGTCCCTAGTCGTGGGTGTATCGAGACAGGGCATCGATATACCAGAGTAAACTAGCGTGTACCTTCTCGACCCATACAGATGGGCGATGGATGATCCCATATCCATTGGTGTTTGACATCAGAGATGATATACGGGTGCTCAGTAGAGACTGGGTACACTGGACGGACTCGCCGAGAACTCCCAGATGGTATTATACCTTACGTCAGATGGCAGTTCTCTGGTGACACTGGTACAGAGTAGTCTGTTGACCCGAGATCGTCATAGAGTCTTGTGTGGTTCCCACTGTGCTTTGATTTCCATCTTACCACGTCCAAGAGGGCGTGCAAAACGGTGGTTTTTGGGTACAGTCCCGAGTCACATGGAGGCAATGAGCGATAGGAGGGGATTCGTCTCTCCCGGTATAGGGAGTTGATGTTGCGCTGTGTTCGATTGGATATAACAGGAAATCCCTGGCCAGGGTTGCTGAGATTTACTGGTAAGTGTTACCAGTAGTTTCTCGAATTGTTATAGACCTCATATCGACACGACTTATCGAGCTATTGGGGTCTGACGTTTACCACCCCTAGGCGAGATATGCGACATATCAAACGATCAGACCGGACTGTACGGTAGTGTTACTGGTTGGATTCACTGGAGTGTGAGCGGGCTTGCTCGTCGATCTTCAGATCGCTCAATACCCGGGTGGCCGTTACGTTTAGAAGACCGCTTGCGGCTTGTGGTTGTTTGATATGATCATCACCTGCTGCCGGCGTATTGACGAGTCTTTAGAGTCCTACACAGAGGTTTCCTGGCTCAAGCGAAACGAAATAGGAGCGCATATGAGATATGTGCGGGACCGAGAATAATGCGTGTATGTGATACCGTATTCTATTCTCGCGATGAATGTATTGATTGGTTGTATGCGATATAACCTAGTTATCGAATCAAGGATTGATTCGATAAATCGATACATTGGATATTAGTCGGTTATATGCGATATGACCGGATCGTTAAATCAAGTGTTGATTTAATGATTTAATGTATAATTATATATTTGATATATTACTTTGCATTAACTAATATTGGTTCACTTTAAATGGATTTTCTCACTCGGATGTGCACATTGTATATTCGATATAGTTTTGTGCACTTGATTGTATCATGTTTGATGATGCATGTTCACTTGTGTTTGTGTGAAGATTGAACCATGGTTATATGAATGGTTAGGGTTATGATTATTTATTCATTTATTTATCTATTTATTCTTTTTGGAAAAAGGAAGGCATGAAATGAAAATGGTGGCTTGTTTTGTATTCTAGTCAAAGCTTCATGAAGCTTTGACCTAAGTGACCATTTTTGTCTCATGCTTAACCCTAACCATTCCAACTAACCTTGGTTTAATCTCTACACTTGACCATGGTTTACATTATGATAAGTTTTGATTTTCTATTGATTTTTAATTAACTTATCATAAGAATTATCATCTTCCTCTTCTTCTTCTTCTTGAAGAAAACTTTTCTTCATCAATGGTGATTGATGAAAATGAGTGAGAAATCCAATTCTAAAGTCTACCCACTTCCTATTTCTTCATCCTCTACCTCTTGCCAAGTAGTAGAGTGTGTTTCCTTCACAAGTTTTCTTGACTTGGTGATGTTGGAGCTTGATCTAGCGATGCCTCGACGTAGATCATCTTCGGCACGTCGTCGATGACCTAGCCCGCTCTTTCTCCGATGAAGCCGACACTAGAGCCCGGATTTTGATTTGGACAGCGGAGAAGACTTCATCACGGAGCCGTGGAGGTGGTGGACCGGATCTACAAAGGTTGTATTTCCGTATTCTCTTAGTAAAGTAGTTTACTAGTTGCTTTTTCGCCTAGAAATCTAGCCAACGATCCGTTCTAGGGTTTCTCGGCACCGTTTAAAATTGAAATTGGCATGGTTGATGCCTTGTGAGACCTCTTGAAAGTGCCTAGGAACCCTACATTTAAGACATGGTCTCTTCCCATTCCATATCTCATATGGAGTGGTAGGCAATGATTTGGATAGAACCCCATTCAATAGGTATGCAGCTTCTCAAGTGCATAACACCAAAAGGAAACAGGCAACTCAGCAGTACTCATCATAGAGCGCACCATATCTCATAGGGTGCGATACATCTACCCCGATACACCATTGTGCTGTGGTGTATGCGAAGGAGTAAGCTGGGAGAGAATCCGATTCTCCTTTTAGAAAATCTAGGAATTCCATGCTCAAGTATTTTCCTCCTCGATCACATTGAAGGACTTGAATACTTCTACCCGTTTGGTTTTTCAACTTCAAGCTTATATTCGTTGAATTTCTCAAAAGTTTCAGACTTGTGTTTCAACAGGAACATATATCCGAATCCTAAGAGATAGTCGATGAATATAACGAAGTACGAAGAACCAAGCCAAGCATTTATAGACATAGGACCGTATACATCATCATGTATCCGTCCCAAGAGTTCACTAACTCTTTCTATATTTCCAGTAAACGGAGTATTGGTCATTTTACCTTTGAGATAAGACTGGCAAGTATCATAAGATGAAAATTCGAAAGATTTCTAATATTCATCCTTATGTAACTTAGCTGGTCGTGTCGCATTGATATGACCTAGTCTACAATGCCTCAAGAAGGATTTGTTCATTTCTGAACTACTTCTCTTGTGTGTTCTATACACATTGAACTGTGGTTAGATTTAGAACGTATATGCTATTATATAACGTGCCTGATCGAATCAACTCTTGATTCAGGAGAATGTTCACAACATTATCCTCCAATACAAAATTATATCCTTCTTTAACTGTATAAAGAAACTGATGTGATGTCGTATATCAGGTTCGGTATGTAATAACATTCATTCAGAATCAATGTATAAATACAAGGTGATATTTGCCAACTGACTTGGCTGCAACAATTGCACCATTCTCTAACACTTAGAGATATATCACCCAATCTAATTTCTCTACCTTTCAGTAGCCTTGTTCCCCTCCGAAGGTCGGCGCACAGGACCGCGATGTCCTGACGCTGAGATTCGGGGCAGATGCTATTTGGTTTTATCTGTCCACCTTTCCGAAGATGCCAAGTTGATTTATGGCACCGTGTATCGGAGGTTTAGACGGATGCGGCCGATGTAGCAGACTTTGTCAGATTCTCCCTCGCTTAAGGGGTTTTTTATTGTGGGGACGCTCTTCCCTGCAGGCGCAAGCCCCTGCAGTTAATTACGCTACCGCATCGCGGTAACAACTTTCTCCTTCTCCAGAATTTCACTTCGTGTCGTATGTGTTTGTTTTGTTTGTGGTTGCCCGTAGATTGTATACGGAGACTGAATAATGCCGTCACCCGTAGGACGTGGATTAGTCCAAATCCGTATTTACTTAGATTTGGGTTTGGTGTTTTTAGTTTAAGGATGCATTAGTCACGTTGCGGCTAAGATCAACTTAAACGTCCATTAAGGATACGATAGTCCGGTTTGAGACTAAGATCAACTTAAACGGGACCGTTTAGATCCGGCAAAAGAGCATTTGGAGGCTCTATTGTTCCATTTTAGGGACGTAGTGGTCCATAGGTAGTTTAGGGACGTTGCGGTCAATGCTCCAGTTTAGGGACGTGGTGGTCCATATTCCAGTTTAGGGACGTGGTGGTCCAATATTAGTTTAGGGACGTTTCGGTCCAATATTAGTTTAAGGACGTCTCGGTCCAATATTAGTTTAAGGACGTTTCGGTCCAATATTAGTTTAAGGACGTCTCGGTCCAATATTCATGTGTGGTTATTGGGACCCGTCGCCTCTCTGACGTCGTTGAAGGATTACAACGAGAGGTGTCGGAGGAGCTCGGAGATGTACCCTCGAACCGGATATAAATTGATTTAAGGGAGCAATACCGCTCAGTCAATTTAATTTGAGGACTTACGGCCATGATTGGGCTAAGTCCAAAGTATTCAACGCCTTTTATTTGTTTTTGGTCTGTTAGGCCTGTGTTAGGGCTTGGCCCATTTTTAAATAATGCATTGCATTATTTTCTTTCTTTTTTTGTTTGGGCTCTGCCCATAAAAGATGCAGAGTATCAATTTATTTTGGGCTCTGCAAGGCATCTGCATAGCATTTTTATTATTTTGTTTGGGGTTTGCCCATTTATAAATGATGCAGAGCATCAATTTAATTAGGCATGTTTGGTCTTTTAATTGGGCCTGGCCCTTCAGTAAAAGAAATGCATTGCATTTGTCAGGCGCTTTGCGCCAATCACTGAGCGCAAACGCTTGTGGTGAGGACACGTGTCATGCTCTGGTGAGCGCAAGCGCAACGGCGCAGTGCGCTGCGCTGTTGCGCTGCTGACACGTGGCGCGCTCTGGTGAGTTACGCTAATTCCAGAGAACAAAGCTCTATTTCAAGAGCGCGTAGCGCAAATTGTTCTGTAGCTGACACGTGGCGCTCTCTCAAGAGCGCAACAGCGCAGTTTGGAAGTGCAAAACACTAAGAATCTTTTAGATTCAAGAACAGAAGTGCAGAGCACTATTTGATTTCTTGATCTAATTTAGATCAAAGAAAAATAAGTTTTTCTTTTTGTTTCAAGAACCAAAGGTTCATAAAAGTGCAAAGCACTATTTTTTATTTTGTTGCTTTCTTATTTTTAAAGAACCAGTGGTTCATAAGAAGTGCAAAGCACTGTTTATTATGTGAAGAACATTGATCTGGTTTTTAGATCAATGATTTATTAAAAGAGATTTCTTCTCTCTCGTGAAGGTTTTTACCTTTTTCTTTGAAATTTTCTCAGAATTCTCTCTCTGTTTGAAGCTCTTGACTTTTTTTCAAGAAAATGTTGATGCCTTTGAATTGAGGTCTGGGGTCTCTTTTATAGTGCCCATAAATTAGTTAATTTTGTTGAAGAGATCTTTCTCTGAGTGATTTGGGGAATTTTCCCCACCGTTGGATCTTTGATCCAAGAGCTTCTATTTTATAGAAGAAAATTTTCTTGTTTTAACAAGAACTGAAAGATTTCTTTAAAATCTTAATTCTGTTTGGCGTAAATGCCCCAGCGCGTGACACGTGTCGCACAGCGCAGCGCAACTGCGCTAGCGCATCTGCGCTGACACGTGTCGCGCAGCGCACAGCGCAACGCACCTGCGCTAGCGCATCTGCGCTGACACGTGTCGCGCAGCGCAGTGCCTGCGCAACTGAAGCGTTGCTTCCTTTAATTTTGCTTAAAATAGAGCTTTGCTCTGATTGGGCGCGCCTTCTTGGGCGCTGCGCTGACGTATCAGTGCCTGACATGTGGCGTGTTGCGCCCGAGATTTGAAGCGTTGCTTCAAAATTTTGAATTTTGAATTTCAACAGAGCTTTGCTCTGATTGGGCAAAACAAATGCTCCCCCCCACCATTGCGCTCACGTGGCGCACACGTGAGTGCAGCGGTGGCAAACTCCTGATCGTTGGATCAAGGGGTGAGCTCAAGGGGCGCAAGCGCCTTACAAATAGGACCTCTGGCCCTTAGAAAAATCTCATCATTTCAAGATTTTTATTTCCCAGAGCTTTGCTCTCATTCAAGAACTTTCAGAGCTTTGCTCATTTCTAAAGTCGAAAACTTTAGGTAAAATTAATTAAACTTAATTGAACTTAATCTTCAACCAAAGAGTTTTGCTCTCACAGATCTTTTGATCTAAAGAGATCCCCATTGGGGTTTCATAAACAGAGCTTTGCTCTTAAGAACTTATAGATCTATAGAGATCTTGTTCATGGGTTCTAACCCATGAACAGAGCTTTGCTCTTTGAATCATCTGTAGATCTTTTAGATCTGGAAAATGAAAAAATTTCACAAGTTTTTCATGGATTTTCCAAGATTCCAAAAATTCTAATTCTTTTAGGTGTAACATTTTCTGATGGACCATAGAGCTATGCTCTTTTAAGGAATCTTATTTCTCTGAGATTAGAGTTTGACAAGTGTCACTCTGTGACAGAGCTTTGCTCTGAAAGAGGAGATTTTCTCCTTGTCTCTACGGATTCTTCCTGTAAGGTTCCTAGGCACCCTAGTGAGGTCTCACAAGTGATCAAACATGCACAAATCAAATTTTACGAGTGCCTACAAACCCTAATACGGATCGTTTACTAGATATCTAGGCGAAACAAGCATGTAAACGGAAATGTATCTAAAGGAAAGGGGCTACAACCTTTGTAGATCCGTTCCACCACCTCCTAAGCTCCGTGATGAAGTCCCCTCGCTGTCCAAATCATATCTTGGGCTCTAGCGTCGGCTTCATCGGAGAAAAACGGGCTAGGTCATCGACGACGAATGCCGAAGATGATCTACGTCGAGGCATCGCTAGATCAAGCTCCAACTTCACCAAGTCAAGAAAACTTGTGAAGGAAACACCCTATACTACTTGGCAAGAGGTAGAGGATGAAGAAATAGGAAGTGGGTAGACTTTAGATTTGGATTTCTCACACTTTTCCATCAATCACCATTGATGGTCAAGCTTTCTCTTTCTTGCTCAAGATGAAGAAGAAGAAGAAAAAATATGATAAGTTCTATTAAAAATAGAAAAGAAAATACAATACTTATCATATCTTGAACCATGGTTTAGTGTAGAGACTTAACTTAGGTTAGATGAGTGGTTAGGGTTAGGCATGAGACAAGAATGGTGACTAAGTCAATGCTTCATGAATCTTCAACTAAAAACAAATATAGCCACCATTCATTTCTCTTTTTCTTTTCAAATGAAATAAATAAAAAGATAAATGAATAAGCAAATGAAATGATACCCTAACCACTAACCAACCATGGTTCAATACTTTACACAAAACCAAGAAAGAATGTATCATCAAACATGATACAATCATGTGCACAAAATATATCACATATACAATGTGCCATACAAGTGAGTAAATCCATTTAAAGTGAACCAATACTAGTTAATGCAAAGTAATATATCAAATATATAATTATACATTAAATCATTAAATCAACACTTGATTCAATGATCCGGTCATGTCGCATATAACCGGCTAGTATCCAATGTATCGGCTTATCGAATCAATCCTTGATTCGATAACTAGGTTATATCGCATACAACCATTCGACACATTCATCGCGAGAATGAAATACGGTATCACATACACGCATTATTCTCGGTCCCGCACATATCTCATATGCGCTCCTATTTCGTTTTGCTTGAGCCAGGAAACCTCTGTGTAGGACTCTAAAGACTCGTCAATACGCCGGTAGCGGATGATGATCATATCAAGCACCCACAAGCCGCAAGCGGTCTGCTAAACGTAATGGCCACCCAGGTATTGAGCGATCAGAAGATCGACGAGCAAGCCCGCTCATACTCCTGTGAATCCAACCAGTAACACTTACCGTACAGTCCGGTCTGATCGTCCGATATGTCGCATATCTCGCCTAGGGGTGGTAAACGTCAGACCCCAATAGCTCGATAAGTCATGCCGACTTGAGGTCCATAACATTCGTGAAACTACTGATAACTGTAAGTGCACGGCGGCGCCCCGGCCGTCAATCCGACGGCCAAATGCGGAAGCGGTGATAAACTTTAATTTTTCTTGAACTGGCAAACCGCCGCGCACTAATACCCGGATCGAACGACTAACTAGTCCTAGCTATCTACAAGAAAGGGAATAGAGATATACCGACGATCCAAGTCCTCCGGACTTCTCGTCATCGTCCCGATCTCTTCTTCATCGCCGGAAGTGCACCACATCGCCTACTTCTTTTACGGGCTCCCACCTCAATGCCGAGGCAACTCGGGCACGAAGCCGGCTACTCGACGTGCCCAAGATTCGCTGTAGAATATGTAGTGTACAAGTCTCATTTGGGGTTCATGGAGGTGCCATTTTAGTGGAGGGATGATACAAGAAATATGTGGAGGAGCTTTGAGAATTTTGGTGCATGAAACGAACAACATTTCCCCACCTCCAATTTTGGACAGCCCCCCCTCAAAAAGAATGGCCGGCCAATGCTAGGTGAAGGGAGAGAATGAGAGAGAGAGTCAAGGAATGAGTGGTGCAACCATAACAATAATGCAAAAAGGGAATCATGAAAGAATATGATCATAAGCAAAACCACACACAACTCCACCATCATTACCTCACAAAGTCCAACACTCAAACCTACCATCATCAACATCCATCATGAAAACAAAAGTCAAGTCATGATGAAGAAAAGAAGTCAAGGTCAAAGAATGGCTATCATGATGCAACAAAAAGCAAAAGCCCCCCTCCACAAATACTTATTTGCAACAATGCAAATAAGCCCTCCTCCACCAATCTTCGGCCAATGAACGGAACAATGGAAATTGGCCGAAACGGAAAGCAAACTGGCAACTCCAGAAAACAGGTCCCGTAATAAATTACAGGAAAACCCCGATACTGTGCATACACACCTGCATCTGTATTTCGACCGAAATACAAATGCAATGAGACAAAATCTACACTGTACTATACTAGAATCCGGCTTATACCAAAACCGGCTAGTAATATCTGTTCGATCCTGATCCGTGCAATACCGCACGTATCTGATCGAACCCTGCCATATAACCATACGGCCTATAGTACAGACTGTCCGATCCTGATCCGTGCAATACCGCACGTATCTGATCGGACCTTGCCATATCTCCATACGGCCTCTACAACCTTTCGCCCGAAAGCTGAGTAACTGAATGTGGGGGACTCTAAAGACTCATCAACACCTTGGTTGTGGATTTAACCACTAGCACGTCAGAGGTATAAGCCAATACGTAACGGGCTACCAGGTACTGACTAAAAGGGATGTCTGTGAGCGAACTCAGCCTGACAACCCTACTGAGCCGGTCAGTGACAATATCCATACAGTCCGGTCCGTTCGTCTATGAGCATCGCATGGCGGGCCTAGGGGGTTGGTAAAAGTCAGACCCCCAAAAGCGGTACAAGTCGTGTCGGGGTGTAGCCCAGAACACCCTGAGATACTACTGGAATACCTACCAGTAAATCTCCTTGCCTCGGCCGAGGGCTTCGTGTAATGGCTCTCCTAGACACAGCACGACCTCACCCCCAATACCGGGAGAGACGAACCCCTGAAGATACGCTCACTGCCTCCATGTGGCTCGGGACTGTACCCAACTAAAACCTGTTTGCACGACTCCTTTGAGCCGTGGTAGGGTAGTAATCAAAGTACAGTGGGAACTCACACGAGACAAATGACGATCCCCAGGTCGATGAACTAACCTGCACACATGTCACCAGGGAACTGCCATCTGACGTCTGGTATATGACCAACTAGCATGTTCCCGGCGAGTCCTGTCCGGTGTACTCATAACCCAATGAGCACCTGTATACATCTTAGGTGATCCAACTGACACCAGTGGCTTGTGAGACCGGCCACCGCCCCTCGTCGGGGTCTCGACTGTATACACTAGTCTACTATGGAGAATCGATGCCCTGTCTCGAAACTCTCACGACTAGGGACCTTTTAAGGATATGCTTATAGACCCCCAGCTCCCACTTATATGATCGCCCTCATACTGCTGGTGGTCAAGCAAGAATCCTAGGGGCTCTATCAACGTGTAATAGCGACGTGTCAGGTCACTTAAAGCAGTACACGATGATAAAGGTAAACCAGATAGCATACTATCATCTCGAGTAAGACTGTCCTACCGGGATAGGTCCTCCATCAATCATTACAATCACGTACCTGTGACCTAATAATTGACTCTGAGGGCACTATCTCCAACAATCTCCCACTTGCACTCAAGACTAATTATTGCGATGTCGCATACTCACAGCTCGTGTGATACCGAACACCCAACTCCTCTACTAGTCAGTCTCACAAAGCTCGTTTGCGAAACTATTGCGTTCGAGGAATAGCCTCAGTGAGTGGATCCGCCTAGATGTTTCTTTCAATGTCTCTCTATATCTCAAGTTCGCGGAGAAAGCCATCTCCCGAAATGAGCAATACCTGTCTTAGAATGTGTCTGGATGTCTGATGGGACATAGCTCATAAATGAACTCCAAATCCAAACTTCTTAGACTGTATCGTCAACTGAACTTAATCAGTATCCTGCGCCATGCCACCCTGCAGTATTTCCTTGGACCACCTGTCCAAAATACTGCCCCTCGTCGGAAAGAAAACTATAACTCTGACAACCTCCTTGTCGTCCATGTCACCTTGGAAGCCTGGAATGATAACTGTCTCCCGAATGAGGCTGTCGTTATCATATTCCTAGAACATCCACTTATGTTCTAAAACTGCTTCCGACTGTTTCTCCAGGATTGGATCAAAAGTCAACGTATTGCATCTAGTGCAAGAACAACATCTGGTGTGGTACTTGACATCTCACGATTGACTCAATTGCCTGAGCAAGTGATCTGCCAATCATGTACGTCCCTCTCCCCTTTAGTCTGTAAGACACCTTTGGAGAGGGTGACTCCATCTTCTGCAGGTACACTACCGTGCATGGAGTCGTCCATTCTAAATACTCTTAGAATGCTGTCAAAGTACCCTGATTAGGAAACCACCCAAATCTAGATCTAAAACCATAGATCCAGTAACCAGAATGTCTGATATAATGTCCAAGTCCCATGTGGAGAAACCACTGTGTGACGACCAAAGTACAACCGATTGTAGTATAGGAGTTTCCTTTCCTACTTTGTGTATGTCATCCAAATACCAGGATATCACACCCTACTACCTTCTCAACAGATCCATCCCCTATTCTGATGAAGTCAAACCTATGACTGTCATGTCAGAAATAGATGATCTATCTCCGCTACTACTGCTTTAGTCTATAAATAGACATAAGCTACCTGTCCACCAATGCTTCCGCTGCTCCCACTGATTACGACAACCCTCTGGCAGAGTCATATAGACGTACACTTCTAAAACTAGTTTAGAACAACGCTATAGTCATCCTCCCGTCGGGTCTCGCAGCCTGGAACAACAGCAATGGTAATTGTGGGTAAACAAGAACTTCCCTGTCACCGTCCTTGAGGCTACCGGAGTACCTCTCGGGTGCCTGAAGTTACCCACCATATCTGCGGAGTGGCCAATGGAATGTCAAACCAGATTGAATCTTTAGGTTCCTTATCAAATCTTCAGTAATCGTTTGTGGTTCTGGAATCACTTCCAGTTCTACCATACTCCCACTACTGTTTTCTGAAAAAATCCATTTTTAATAAAACTGTGGCGAGTCTAGAACAATATTGCTATTGTTCATCCAGATGGTAGAAAGTCAACCCTCGTCATAGCCTGGGTCAACCCACAAACAGCCATTACAGAATCATGCCTTGAGTTGTCCAGTGTCTGGTTTTAATCATAAGCCGGACAACTCCCCGTACCTTAACAACGTTAAGATACGAACTGTTTTATATCCCATATAGGACCAGAGGCACTGATTTAACTGAACCAGATCCAAATCATGCAACTGTCTCCAGTGCATGTCAACTAAATGGAAGGAGGCCGATCAGCATTACTCAACTTAGGAATGCTTCCAATCATGAGTAACCTGAAAGAGAAGCAAGATCTCTTAAATCATTACTATCAACTGAATACCGTACACAAGTATCTACATCTTCGATCTCTTTGAAGAATCCCGATACTTGCTACACTTGGTTCTCTACTCTATTCAAATACCTATAACTTCTCAAAATTCGGACCCTGTGTTTCCACGAAACACCTGTCTAAAAACTAGAGAAGTCATAAGTAAACCGAATATAGTACGAGGACCTACCCCTCTGTCCTGATGGACCCTGGACAACATACAATACTCTGTATAAGTCCCTTGAGTCTGATAACTCATTCACTGTGTGTCGTAGGTTGAAAACTGTACTTATGGTTAAGAAGAATTACACCGCTGTTTAATGCTCCTTACCTAACCATCCACTGATATAGGTAAATGTCGTAGACATAATTTCATAAAGGTATATCTCACTCTATGAAAATAGACGTACAGATATATCAATTTGAAATTGGTGCATAACTGCGGATATTCAAAACCAAATATTTGCCGACCGGCAAACAGCCCAGGTGATTTCCTCAAATATCACCGATTACAACGAATCCCGATATAATGAGGATAATCACCCAATTCCCAATAACTTACTCCCGCTCATCATCTGTAAAACCATACAGATGTGAGAATCGTACCTGGTAAATACATACCCTGGAGCAAGTGTCTAATCGGGAAATCAGTTTTCCTTTAACAGTACACAGTGAGACTGAAACATTGAAATGTTTCGATGGGGTATCCCGGTATTCCTAGTAATGCCTCTTCCAGATTCACGACTGTAACCGTATAATTCTTTGCCACCTCTCCAAATCCCTTCATATGTCTTTAGTCTTTACCTTCTGTACACCCCTTTAGGCCAAATGGTTTTCTTCCTTCCCTACCGTTCGGCACCAGCCTATGGTTTGGAAGAAGACTATCCAATAAGCATAATGGGTGTACTGTTCCAATCCTAGGAACACTCGCAATGCGAGAGAAGTTGAAAATAAAGGACACCTGAATAAACCTTATTCCTATTTCTCCTGAACCAGAATCCATCCCCGAACTGGAACAAGTTCCTTTCGAGTTCGTATATAACCATACGATGGAGTATCCAATAAACTGTGGATCTTCGTAGTGACACGGAGTGTTCTGGAGAAATACAAAGGTGATTTGGGAGTGGTAATGAAATACCTGGTTTGGTCGTGAATATCTGTTGCAATTTACTTTGCCCTCTTACTAATCCATTGCTTTGTCTGAACTTAATACCTTCTGTACACCATCGTTAGGCTAATTGGTTTTCTTCATTCCCTACCGGTCGGCACCAGCCTAAGGTTTGGAAGAAGACAATCCAATTTGCGTAATAGGTGTACTACCCCTAAACCAAGGAGTACTCGTAACCTGAGAGAGGGTAAAAGGAAAAGACAACTGAATAATCCTATCCGTTTTCTCTAGAACCTGAAACCATCCTCGAATAAATTCCTTCGAGTTCGTATCTAACCATACGATGGTTTTGTCCAATGGAAGTGGACGTTCGTAGCAATACGGGGTGTCCTGGAGAAAAGGGTAAAAGTGGGAGTGGCAATGAGGTTTGCAACTCTGACAATCCAAAAGCCGGTGTTAAGAAGGTTCGGTCAACTTGGTCACTGAGTTATAGTCTTAGGGTCGGGTCAAATGGTCGCTGCCAAAGAGAGAGAGAGAAAAGAAACACTCAGCGTGCACTCTAACCTAGATCAGAATGGTTACCAATTTATCTAATCAGGAAACCTCCCACTGTACCGTCAAATTCTCCTCCAAACCTGAAAGAAGAATTAGTCGGGAAAACCCGAGGAGTAAACTAACTCATCAGTGGGAATCGGGATCCCACTATCATCGCATGACAACGTGACGGAATCCGCTCACGGTATCACACTCCAGAAGGTATGCGCATATCTGGCAAGTTTCAGTTCTTTTGAAACTCCCGATGTGATTTCTGCCCCATGCTCTTATGACCTTGACTTTGGCCAACATATCATAAGTCACATGTCAAGTTCTACCCGTCATTCTCCAGGTTAATTTGAATCCACCCGTACCTACCCTTGACTTTGGCCAAAATGGCAGTACGACTGTCCCAAACCAACGCATCTATCTATGCTGCATATGAATACCCAATAGCTACCAATCACTGTGCCTTGACTTTGGCCAACATACACAGCTTGAATACTATTGACCACCCATATGAAACGACGGAGGGCTACGAATGGTTTCTGGCGAAAACCTTTAACGTAAAGAACTTGATATCGTTGACGGAACTGATAGCTTTTTAAAAATATAGTGACGAAAACCGTTGCTAAAGAGGTCACTCCCGGTGAAGGGATCTCGGCTCTTTCCCCGTAGAATGGGGTGCAGGATATTCTAACTGAATACCACGGTGCAAAGCAAAAGTAGTCGGCTATAGTGAAGTTAATGCCCTGACGCAAACTTCTGTCCAAGGGGTCACTCCCTGTGAAGGGATCTCGGCCCTTGCCTCGTCGACTGAGGAGCAGGATATTCCATCTGAATACCACGATGCAAAACAAAAGTGAACGTCCTTGCAATAACAGCTTTTTGAAAAATGTTCCAACAACATCAGATTAGGTTTGTTTTAACTTGCATTGATCCGAATCAATGCAGTCCCATCAGTTGATCACACCAAAAAGAATGAAAATATACTGATGTACGTATATGCCATCCGCATTCGCCACTGGGTCCCGTCATTACCCGTTAGGTTAGCTAACTAACGACAGAGCGGGGACTGGACTAGCGCGGATGCAAAACATATACAACATCTACTAATATATATACCAATATATTATATTTCGCTCAAGGCGTGAATAAAATGCAACATCACAGATATGTACAGCATCACAGAAACAATACAGATATCTGGGATCCCCGGGTTTCACAGAGCCGCTGAAACCCGACGTTCCCCTGGTCGTGTGGATAGCCTGTGCAATGAAAACCTAGACCCCTACGGGCGCGGCAAGTCACCCGCCAAAACCTGAAGCGAGGCAGCCCCCTTCAGCCCCGTGAATGGACCACCCAGCACTTCACGGAATCCGGTAACCTGGGCACCCCTCCTGGGTCAACCTGTACCCCCTACGAGTGCGGCGAATAGCCCGCCAATCCCAGAGTGAAGCCCCCTCCGTCTCAATGCCATGAGATGCGGGCTTGTTGCCCTCCAGAACCCGGCTATCCGTGCACCCCTCCGCGGGGTAACCCTAGTACAGAAAGTAAAATATACATACAACGGGTACATCGACCGCAACCAGGTCGTGCCCCAAAATAATAATACAAACAGGCAGTGACGGCAGTCCACATGTCGGACGCTCGCCCCGCAATATCAAATGTACATAATACAACCACAACTGTACTAGCATTGCATCCAGGCTATCCCCCACGACCGATCCGCAACATCACAGCAAAAACAGAACATCAACGTGAAAGTCACGTTCGCAAATCCGTCTAACCGGGCTATAGCAGTTAGACCGGATTTACCGATCAAGTGACATTCACGGTCGCAGATATAATGTAAATACTGTGAAATAATGTGTTTAAAAATATCCGATCGATCAAATTATAACAAGTGGGCCCCAAAGGAATACTGTAGCACTCACAGAAATAATTGGCCCAATTTTAAAATTCCAAAACCCCTATTTTAAGCCCACAAAGACACTGTGGAAATTCAGTGCAGTGATCTGCACAGTACGCGGCGGAACCGCGGCCCAAAGGGGGTTTTGGCCGCGGTTCCGCGCCTACACTGTCGACTGACCCTGTCGAATTTCTACAGTATTCTTGTAATCTCCAGTACATCAATTTTATACAATCTGAAAAAATTTTGGAGACTAAAAAATTTCAACAGAAAACTGTCACTTTGAAAAACATGGTTTTGGAACTTTTTCATCGATCGGAAATGCAAACACATTACACAAAGCTAGAGTAAGTTAATGGCGAGGCTCTGATACCACTGTAAGTGCACGGCGGCGCCCCGGCCGTCAATCCGACGGCCAAATGCGGAAGCGGTGATAAACTTTAATTTTTCTTGAACTGGCAAACCGCCGCGCACTAATACCCGGATCGAACCACTAACTAGTCCTAGCTATCTACAAGAAAGGGAATAGAGATATACCGACGATCCAAGTCCTCCGGTCTTCTCGTCATCGTCCCGATCCCTTCTTCGTCGCCGGAAGTGCACCACATCGCCTACTTCTTTTACGGGCTCCCACCTCAATGCCGAGGCAACTCGGGCACGAAGACGGCTACTCGACGTGCCCAAGATTCGCTGTAGAATATGTAGTGTACAAGTCTCATTTGGGGTTCATGGAGGTGCCATTTTAGTGGAGGGATGATACAAGAAATATGTGGAGGAGCTTTGAGAATTTTGGTGCATGAAATGAACAACATTTCCCCACCTCCAATTTTGGACAGCCCCCCATCAAAAAGAATGGCCGGCCAATGCTAGGTGAAGGGAGAGAATGAGAGAGAGAGTCAAGGAATGAGTGGTGCAACCATAACAATAATGCAAAAAGGGAATCATGAAAGAATATGATCATAAGCAAAACCACACACAACTCCACCATCATTACCTCACAAAGTCCAACACTCAAACCTACCATCATCAACATCCATCATGAAAACAAAAGTCAAGTCATGATGAAGACAAGAAGTCAAGGTCAAAGAATGGCTATCATGATGCAACAAAAAGCAAAAGCCCCCCTCCACAAATACTTATTTGCAACAATGCAAATAAGCCCTCCTCCACCAATCTTCGGCCAATGAACGGAACAATGGAAATTGGCCGAAACGGAAAGCAAACTGGCAACTCCAGAAAACAGGTCCCGTAATAAATTACAGGAAAACCCTGATACTGTGCATACACACCTGCATCTGTATTTCGACCGAAATACAAATGCAATGAGACAAAATCTACACTGTACTATACTAGAATCCGGCTTATACCAAAACCGGCTAGTAATATCTGTTCGATCCTGATCCGTGCAATACCGCACGTATCTGATCGAACCCTGCCATATAACCATACGGCCTATAGTACAGACTGTCCGATCCTGATCCGTGCAATACCGCACGTATCTGATCGGACCTTGCCATATCTCCATACGGCCTCTACAACCTTTCACCCGAAAGCTGAGTAACTGAATGTGGGGGACTCTAAAGACTCGTCAACACCTTGGTTGTGGATTTAACCACTAGCACGTTAGAGGTATAAGCCAATACATAACGGGCTACCAGGTATTGACCAAAAGGGACGTCTGTGAGCGAACTCAGCCTGACACCCTACTGAGCCTGTCAGTGACAATATCCATACAGTCCGGTCCGTTCGTCTATGAGCATCGCATGGCGGGCCTAGGGGGTTGGTAAAAGTCAAACCCCCAAAAGCGGTACAAGTCATGTCGGAGTGTAGCCCAGAACACCCTGAGATACTACTGGAATACCTACCAGTAAATCTCCTTGCCTCGGCCGAGGGCTTCGTGTAATGGCTCTCCTAGACACAGCGCGACCTCACCCCCAATACCGGGAGAGACGAACCCCTGAAGATACGCTCACTGCCTCCATGTGGCTCGGGACTGTACCCAACTAAAACCTGTTTGCACGACTCCTTTGAGCCGTGGTAGGGTAGTAATCAAAGTACAGTGGGAACTCACACGAGACAAATGACGATCCCCAGGTCGATGAACTAACCTGTACACATGTCACCAAGGAACTGCCATCTGACGTCTGGTATATGACCAACTAGCATGTTCCCGGCGAGTCCTGTCCGGTGTACTCATAACCCAATGAGCACCTGTATACATCTTAGGTGATCCAACTGACACCAGTGGCTTGTGAGACCGGCCACCGCCCCTCGTCGGGGTCTCGACTGTATACACTAGTCTACTATGGAGAATCGATGCCCTGTCTCGAAACTCTCACGACTAGGGACCTTTTAAGGATATGCTTATAGACCCCCAGCTCCCACTTATATGATCGCCCTCATACTGCTGGTGGTCAAGCAAGAATCCTAGGGGCTCTATCAACGTGTAATAGCGACGTGTCAGGTCACTTAAAGCAGTACACGATGATAAAGGTAAACCAGATAGCATACTATCATCTCGAGTAAGACTGTCCTACCGGGATAGGTCCTCCATCAATCATTACAATCACGTACCTGTGACCTAATAATTGACTCTGAGGGCACTATCTCCAACAATAACTCTTACCAGTATATCACTGCAACCCTGGCCAGGGATTTCCTGTTATGGCCAGTCGAGCATAGCGCAACATCAACCCCCAATACCGGGAGAGACGAATCCCCTCCTATCGCTCATTGCCTCCATGTGAATCGGGACTGTACCCAAAAACCACCTGTTTGCACGACTCAGTAGAGCCGTGGTAGGGTGGAAATTAAAGCACAGTGGGAGACACACAAGACTCTATGACGATCTCGGGTCAACAGACTAAGCTGTACCAGTGTCACCAGAGAACTGCCATCTGACGTGAGGTATAATACCATCTGGGAGTTCTCGGCGAGTCCGTTCAGTGTACCCAGTCTCCACTGAGCACCCGCATACCATCTTCGATGTCAAACACCAATGGATATGGGATCATCCATCGCCCATCGCATGGGTCGAGAAGATATACGCTAGTCTACTCTGGAATATCGATGCCCCGTCTCGATATTCCCTCGACTAGGAACATTTCAAGGATGTACTCATGGACTACCCAGGCCCCACTGGTATGATCTACATCATAGTCCTGGAAGTCGAGTACACATCCTAAGGGCTTTATCAACATGTAATCAGAGAGACAGAAAGTATACATGTTAAGATAAAGTGCAACCAGATAGCGTACTATCATATCGAGCAAGAAAGTCCTACCTATATATGTCCCAGCATCCACTACAATATACATCCAATGTACAGTAATGGCCCCTAGGGCATACATATAACTAACAATCTCCCACTTGCACTAGGGCCATCTGTAGCAGTGATTGCAGTATCACATACTCAACCATCCCCTAAACGTCTCTCTTTAGGGAAAAGGCCTTCGTGAGTGGATCCGCCGTGTTGTCCTCTGAGTCTACTCTCCTAACCTCGATCACCCTGGAGATCAACTATCTCCATGATCAGGTGATGCTTCCTCAGAATATGTCTGGGTCACTGATGGGACCAGGGTTCCAGGGCCAAAGCCATACTTCCATTGTCATACAATGGCAGGAACCTAGTTCATCTTATGAACCAATATACACCCAAACTTCCTCTTTGGTAGTATCTACAATAGCGATGTTACCAGCCTTTATCGTCTAGTTTGCCACGGTATCTAGCTTGGAACTCTTCCAACATACCGTCCCTCTATTGAGGGTAAAGACAATGCCCGTGACTGACATTCAGTCGTCTTTATCACCCTGGAACTCTTCCAGTGATTCTCCCCAGGATCGATTGATACCTTCTCACTACATCTAGTGAGAATCCTAGCATCCAATTACATCTATCTCATAGATGAAAACTCATGATTTAGGAGGTATCACTTTGATCCTGTTTGGGGAATCCTAGTGATAATAGGAGATTGATCGATCGTAGTATAGGAAACTCTTTTCCTATCAAGAGTATGTTGTCTACATACAATACGAAGATGACCACCATACTCCATACTACCCTTTTTTATATACAAGGTTCGTCTACCATTTTGATGAAGTCAAACACTTTGACTATCACATCAAAACAGACGTTCCAACTCCGCGATGCCTGCTTCATTATGTAAAGCAACTTGCACACGTTTCCGCTGCTCCCACTGTTTACGAAGACCTCTGGCTGTGTTCTTATAGACGTTCTCTTCTAAATCAGTATTTAGAAAAGCAGTCATGGCACCCAACCGCCAGATATCGTAGTCATGGTATGTAGCCGTGGTAAGTAGGATCTGGATAGACTTAAGCATAGTCACTTGGAAAAAGTTTCATCATTATCCATGCCTGGTTGATGACTAAAACCTTTAATAAGCCTAGCTTTGAAAGTCTCAACTTTTCCATCTACACCAAGTAATCTTCTCAAGATATACTCGCTCTTGATGGGGATTTAACCCTTCAGATATAGCAGCTAAAGTCCATACTTTGCTGGTGTACATGGATTCCATCTCAGATTGCTAAGCATCCAGCCATTCTTACAGAGTCCCTGCTCTCGATGGCCTGCTCGAAACTAGTTGGGTCATCATCTCATGATGCAATCCTTGCTCCCACTGTCATCGAGAAACCGAGGTATCTCTCAGGCGGATGAGGAACCCTACTAGATCGGCGGAGAGGCTGAGGTTCGTCGGGAACTATAGAATGTTATGGTTCTGTCAAATCATCAACTGCAGTTTTGTATAGCTGGAACCGTTCCAGTTCTACAGAACTGATTCTGCCTCGATCTTGTCCGGATTTTGCTTTAAACATAGGCTGGACAACCCCAAATCTTAACTCGCTTAAGAGATGGGTTCTTCCCATACCATATCTCATATGGAGTGGTAGGCATTGATTTGATTCAAACCTAATTCAATAGGTATGCAGCTTCTCAAGTGCATAACCCCAAAAGGAAATAGGTAACTCAGTAATACTCATCATAGAGCACACCATATCTAATATTGTGGATTTGCTCCGCCCTAATACACCGTTGTGCTGTGGTGTATTCAGAGGAGTAACACTGAGAGAAAATCTCATTCTCCTTTAGAATAGTCCAGGAATTCTATGCACAAGTATTCTGCTCCCTGATCTCATCATAGGACATAATACTCATACCCGGTTATTGGTTCTCTACTTCTAACTTATATTCTGTGAATACCTCAAAAGGTTCGGACTTATGTTTCAACAGGAACATATGACTGAATCTTGAGAGATTATCAGAGAATATAATGAAGTATAAAGAACCAATCCTGGCATGTGTAGACAGGAGACTTTACATACATCATCATGTATCAGTCCCAAGAGTTTACTAACTCTTTCTCTGTTTCTAATAAACAGAGCTATGGTCATCTAATCTTTGTGACATGACTGGCAAGTTTCACAAGATGTAAATTTAAACTGATTTAAATATGCATCTAAAATGTAACTTCAGCCAGTCGGGTCGCATTGATGTGACCTAGTCTACAATGCCTCAAGAAGGATTCGTTCATTTCTGAACTCTTCTTCTTGTGTGTGTTCTGTATACTAGGAACTGTAGTTTGATTTAGAACTTCAATGCTTTTAGATAACGTGTCTGAACCGATCAACTTTTGATATAGGAAATGTTCAAAACATTATCCAACAATACAAAATTTTATCATTTCTTTACTGATAAAGAGACTAATATGATTTTGTATATCAGGTTCGGTATCTAATAACATTCGTTCAGAATCAATGTATTACAATACAGGGTGACAGTGACCGACAGACTTGGCTGCAACACTTGCCCCGTTTTCTGTCTCATGAAACTTATCACCCGTTCTCAGTTTTTCTACCCTTTTGTAGCCCTATGTAACAGATTACATATCTGGGATCCTGATCCGGTATCATATACCCAGGATGCAGAGGATACTGAGAAACAGTTCTTTGTAATGAACACACCCGAAGAAGATGCATCATATGCACTTTCTTCGTTTGGGCGGCATAGGAAATCTGGTATTCCCCTATTTCCTGCTCTGTCTTATAACAATTATAAGTTGGAGCGGGACCAACGTTCCCCAGCTCAGTATAACAAGCGGGTTCGGTTAATACATCCATATTATTATCTTGATTAAGGCGTGATATGGTCGCTACCAAGAGAGAGAGAGAAGAAAACACTCTGCGTGCGCTCTTGCAAGATCAGATTGGTTATATATTTTATCTAATCAGGATGGCTCCCACTGTTTTTATCAAATCTTCCTTCAAACCTTAAAAGTAAAGACTAGCCGGGATTAATTGCACTCTACAAGTTCGCCAATCTTTCAGCCAGGCCAGTGTCGGTACTTTGAGGGAGGTTCCCCGTGCTTTCGCACGGACCTAATTACAGTAAACCTCGTTTTCCGAGAGGCGTAACCCCGTTGACACCTTTCTAGACACCTACTTGATCGGCTAATTGCAAAGTGCAAAACTCTCCCAGGAGTAACAATTACTCGCAGTGGGTATCGGGATCCAACTATCACATAGAAGGTATGCAATCTCATTGCAAATTTCAACACTTGAAACTCCCGATAATGGTTTTTACCCCTAGCACCTATGACCTTGGCTAAGGTCAACAAATCATAGGTACTAGTCAAGTTCTACCCGTCATTTCGTGATTAATTAGACCCACCCACATGACCCTTGGCTAAGGTCAACAAAGCCACATGACTGTCCTAACTAATCGCATCATATGCGGTGTAGGAAGACATCACTTAGCTACCGTACACTGTGCCTTGACTATGGTCAACAAACACAGCACGAATACTAAGTACTCTACTTCCTAAAATGACGGAGGGTTGCGAATGGTTTTTGTGAAAACCTTTAACGCTTTGAACTTGATCTCGTTGCGGAATCAAATGGTTTTTAAATGGAATGTTTTCGAGGCTTTTCTAGTTTTGCTAAAGGGGTCACTCCTGGTGAAGGGATCGTCGGCCCTTTCCTCGTCGAATGAGGTGCGAGATATATCATATATATCACTGTGCAAAGCGGAAACTATAGAAGCGATCAAAGACAAACCGAGGGTTGTAGCATCTGCCAGTTATTGCTAAAGGAGTCACTCCCGGTGAAGGGATCTCGGTCCTTTCCTCATTGAATAAGGTGCAGGATGTTCTATAATGAACACCGCGATGCAAAGCAAGAACTGTAGCTACCTGTTTTAATTTTGAAATTCGATTCCACAACATCAATTAGGTTTATTTTCTTTCATTAATCTCATTAATGAATATCCCATCATTTAAGTCCACCTAACCATCACAGATAAATATAACGTACGCTTATGCCATCCGCATTCGCCTCGATGTCCTGTCTGCACCGTTAGGTTAGGTAACTAACGGCAGAGCGGGGCAGGGCTAGTGTGGGTGTAAAACATAAGCAACGTTTATATAATATATCATATATACTATATATAATACCTATCACAGAACATCACATGATCACAGATAAATCACAGCAGAAGAAACATATGAAATATTGGATATACTAGGACGTCCGTGTTTTCAATACGAGCCAGTATAAAACACGGATTCCACGGTCGTGATGAATAGCCAATCCCACACCCCAAGACCCCTACGAGAGCGGCAAGCAACCCTACCAATTCTAGGGTTAGGAGACCCGGACTCGACTCCTCGAGATGGTCTCCCACTGGACCCCAGAACCCGGTTACTTGTGCTCCCCTCCTTGGGTCTATCCTAATGCGGAAAAGTAAATAATATACAACGGGTGACGACTTCCGCAACCTGGAAGTGCCCCAATAAAAGAATATTACATACAAGTTTTTACATGAATGAAAATGAAAAACACTCATCTCACATAAAAAAAACCCGGCTATTCAAACACGACGATCCAATATAACATATCCAGCAACACATAACATCTCATGTCATCAACGTAAGTAAATATGCGCATCCCAATTGTCGTTGACATATAGCAACGAAACCGGCGATATCACATATTACACTTACGGTCACAGAAAAGAAAGTGTAAAACTACAACAGTTGGAATCCACAACCACCTCAGACATCGCATGCCTGACCAAATGAATTCTTTAGACATCGCATGCCTAACAATTATAAACCCCGCATTTTAGTCTCATTATCGAAAAAACTTTTCAATATCAAGTCGGGCAATTCAACAAGATTCCCGACATTCTGATCGAATGCTCGTCGCAAACTTTAGTAGGCGGCCGCACCCCCGATACCGTCGACGAAGTGCACCAAGGCGGAACACCGCTGCCGTGAGCACCCAAACGGATGCTTTCGGCGACGTGGTTCTCCTACGGTCACTTGGTCGGGGCTATGGAGTGAGGCTGTCTATCAAGTTTACCCGGCGAGTATCCGCGTACACTACGTAATTGCGACGGACTTTTGATCACATCAAAATTCCGTGGCAACCGATCAAGTGAGACTAAACTGCTATGTTTATAATATTCATTCCGTTATCTCATAACAATTTGTGAATTCCAATTATTGTATCACATTCCGGATAAATAAAAAATGCTAAACTTTTCGATCGAACAATCGAACACCCAAGTTTTCCCGATACAGCTCAACACATGAAATAAGTCTAACAACATTCAGTTCGTGCCTCAGTACCAACGGTCCAGCCGTAGAAGGGTCAAGCCAACGCCTCACATGTGGCACGCCGTACTGCCCCAAACCCGAAGGTTCAAAGGGCAGTTCAAGACGGTCACATAATCGAGTTAAGGTTTGTTGTCTTCTAGAGGGTCCATCGCGTTACTTGCACTACTTAGAACGTCGTTAAACTACGGAAAAATCCAACAATTGGAAATTTCCCGGCAGGGGAAAAAGTGGGTATTTATATCCGGTCGAACTTTTTAACATATTCTAAAATTACCCGGAAAGCCACACCGACAAAATTAGACAGTCCGATCGAATATACAGAGTTCCCAATACAAGCCAGAAAATAAAACTCTGGAATAAATATTAAAATAATCCCAGGAAACCCAGCACTACTTACTAAGAGTTATTGTGCAAACGTCGATGCACAAAACGACAAACTAGCCGCGGAACCGCCGCATGAGCATGCTCATGCCGCGGATCCGCGGTGACTTTAAGGAATTAGTACACCGAATTTTTCAGTAACCCTTACATTTTCCTGCTGAATTTTCTGGATATTTTTAATTTCGAAAAATCCACATTTTACAGAAAAGTCCAGAGAGCAATTTTCAAAGTCGGGTTTTGGGTCGATCGGACTTCTAACTCCGTCGGGACTTCGCCTAAGGCTCTAGCTAGTCTCTGATACCACTGTAAGGTTCCTAGGCACCCTAGTGAGGTCTCACAAGTGATCAAACATGCACAAATCAAATTTTACGGGTGCCTACAAACCCTAATACGGATCGTTTACTAGATATCTAGGCGAAACAAGCATGTAAACGGAAATGTATCTAAAGGAAAGGGGCTACAACCTTTGTAGATCCGTTCCACCACCTCCTAAGCTCCGTGATGAAGTCCCCTCGCTGTCCAAATCATATCTTGGGCTCTAGCGTCAGCTTCATCGGAGAAAAACGGGCTAGGTCATCGACGACGAATGCCGAAGATGATCTACGTCGAGGCATCGCTAGATCAAGCTCCAACTTCACCAAGTCAAGAAAACTTGTGAAGGAAACACCCTATACTACTTGGCAAGAGGTAGAGGATGAAGAAATAGGAAGTGGGTAGACTTTAGATTTGGATTTCTCACACTTTTCCATCAATCACCATTGATGGTCAAGCTTTCTCTTTCTTGCTCAAGATGAAGAAGAAGAAGAAAAAATATGATAAGTTCTATTAAAAATAGAAAAGAAAATACAATACTTATCATATCTTGAACCATGGTTTAGTGTAGAGACTTAACTTAGGTTAGATGAGTGGTTAGGGTTAGGCATGAGACAAGAATGGTGACTAAGTCAATGCTTCATGAATCTTCAACTAAAAACAAATATAGCCACCATTCATTTCTCTTTTTCTTTTCAAATGAAATAAATAAAAAGATAAATGAATAAGCAAATGAAATGATACCCTAACCACTAACCAACCATGGTTCAATACTTTACACAAAACCAAGAAAGAATGTATCATCAAACATGATACAATCATGTGCACAAAATATATCACATATACAATGTGCAATACAAGTGAGTAAATCCATTTAAAGTGAACCAATACTAGTTAATGCAAAGTAATATATCAAATATATAATTATATATTAAATCATTAAATCAACACTTGATTCAATGATCCGGTCATGTCGCATATAACCGGCTAGTATCCAATGTATCGGCTTATCGAATCAATCCTTGATTCAATAACTAGGTTATATCGCATACAACCATTCGACACATTCATCGCGAGAATGAAATACGGTATCACATACACGCATTATTCTCGGTCCCGCACATATCTCATATGCGCTCCTATTTCGTTTTGCTTGAGCCAAGAAACCTCTGTGTAGGACTCTAAAGACTCGTCAATACGCCGGTAGCGGATGATGATCATATCAAGCACCCACAAGCCGCAAGCGGTCTGCTAAACGTAACGGCCACCCAGGTATTGAGCGATCAGAAGATCGACGAGCAAGCCCGCTCACACTCCTGTGAATCCAACCAGTAACACTTACCGTACAGTCCGGTCTGATCGTCTGATATGTCGCATATCTCGCCTAGGGGTGGTAAACGTCAGACCCCAATAGCTCGATAAGTCATGCCGACTTGAGGTCCATAACATTCGTGAAACTACTGATAACTCTTACCAGTATATCACTGCAACCCTGGCCAGGGATTTCCTGTTATGGCCAGTCGAGCATAGCGCAACATCAACCCCCAATACCGGGAGAGACGAATCCCCTCCTATCGCTCATTGCCTCCATGTGAATCGGGACTGTACCCAAAAACCACCTGTTTGCACGACTCAGTAGAGCCGTGGTAGGGTGGAAATCAAAGCACAGTGGGAGACACACAAGACTCTATGACGATCTCGGGTCAACAGACTAAGCTGTACCAGTGTCACCAGAGAACTGCCATCTGACGTGAGGTATAATACCATCTGGGAGTTCTCGGCGAGTCCGTTCAGTGTACCCAGTCTCCACTGAGCACCCGCATACCATCTTCGATGTCAAACACCAATGGATATGGGATCATCCATCGCCCATCGCATGGGTCGAGAAGATATACGCTAGTCTACTCTGGAATATCGATGCCCCGTCTCGATATTCCCTCGACTAGGAACATTTCAAGGATGTACTCATGGACTACCCAGGCCCCACTGGTATGATCTACATCATAGTCCTGGAAGTCGAGTACACATCCTAAGGGCTTTATCAACATGTAATCAGAGAGACAGAAAGTATACATGTTAAGATAAAGTGCAACCAGATAGCGTACTATCATGTCGAGCAAGAAAGTCCTACCTATATATGTCCCAGCATCCACTACAATATACATCCAATGTACAGTAATGGCCCCTAGGGCATACATATAACTAACACTTCCCCCCCCCCTTTTTTATAAATGGGAATGTTTTCCTGGGGACCAACTGACAATCTCATCCAATGATGAGGTTGTCTTATTAACTGACGTATTGTCATCCAGATTTTGTGGGTCCCCCTTTGGTCTCCTACTCACTGCACTGCTGTGTGGTGTAATTAATTAATTTTAATTTAATTAATGCATTTTCTTTTTTAGACGCCAAACGTTGGAATTACAACACTAACGGCTAAATTGTTCTTTTGCAGCGATCATGTCTCTAGACACTTCATTCCCGTTCGTCCGCTCGGAGGAGGGATTTCCCGAGGCGCCCTTGGACCGTGAAGTCCTGGCCATGATTAGAGAATACGACCCGGAGTACAATAATCTCCACCATTGGGGGTCTTGGTATAACCAGATCATTATGGGTCGACGCAGCTTCACATGCGCAGTGCCGTCCGAGCCCATCACGGCGATTCATTATGCTACCCCACCCTCGGTGCAGTATGCCGTGGAGATGGTGGATTGGACCGCAAACAGCTTTCTTCATCCCGCTATGGATGCGGTTCCGGTCCAACGTCCTATGGTCTTAGATATCCTAGGACGTCGTATATGTCAAGGTGAGGCGAGACCCTGGGGGCAATCATATAACATTGGTCTGATCCCCCGCCATCCGATTGGCTACCTGCCGTGGGCCCGGTACATCCTGTCGACAAAGAAGTCGCAGTTGATAAGATTAGGATTGTACACCGCGGTCTACGTCTCTCTCTTCCAGTATCCCACGCTCCCCACCTGGTGGTTTAAGGCTTTCCAGGAGCAGTGGATCATTCCCACCCACACTTTCCTTGCCATGGATCGGGAAGTGTCCATCTCTTTGGAGGAGTTCACGGAGGTATCCGGTCTACCAGTCATGGGAGAACATTATGAGGAGCTACTCCCGACAGATGTGTACGTCTTTGGTGCTAGGCCAGTGGTAAGGGGGGTCACCCCGGAGAAAGCCGTTCAACATCAATTCTCAAGCTTGATTAAGGTGTTGAACATCTATGAATCACTTTTTATCGAACATGGGAGTCGGGGGGTTAACTTTGAAGATTTCATCGCTCGGTTCCTTCGCCCAAGCGTCCTCTCATCAGAGGCTGCCAAGTTTTCCACTCTTGATGACCCTTTCGGTCTAGGTGTGGACAACCTACCGGAGAAGGAGATAGATCAAAAGGATTTTTTCCTTCCGGACTTCCCTATCATGTCATTTGCAGAAATTGCGGCCCCTGGAATGGATGAGGAGGCCTTTTTCTTAGGATTTCTTGGATTGTGGCTGAGCTGGTTTGCGATCCCAATGCACTCTCATCGTATGCGGCCCTCTGTCTTTTACCCAGCCCACCGGATGGCCATCGGGGTAAAGGTGGCTGTTGGGATCGCTGGCTTGGTGCACCTATATCATGGTCTCAGCCGAGCTGCGGATGCTAATGAGCCCGGGGTATTGCACGTGGTCTTCCCGATGCACTACTTTATGTCGTGGCTCGAGCTACATACGGCGGGTGTCTTCGGCATGCATAAAAGGCCCTCGTTCTTTGACAAGTGTGGTTTCCCTCACATCATTCAGTTGATTGGCGCATCAATCGTGGCCCCTTCACCACGGAACGCCAGAGGTTTACTGCTTCGCCCTCACACCGTTGGTGTCGGGATGTCCTTCTTGACAAGGTATTGACCATTGGAAAAACGTCCACCGCTGCAGTGCGACCATTATAGGACTCCTTTAAGGATGGAACTTCAGTGTTGACGGCCCGGGAGACCCTCCACTTGTATTCTATTAGACCGGGCTTCCTAGTCTTCAGGTAGGGCGGTGCGGCAATCTTCATGAGATATAACCCGCATCGTTTCGCCCAACAACTGGTTTACGATCAAGGGGTACCCTTGGAAGCTTTCTTACTGGAACCTGCTGCCAATGAAGAAGGGATGGAGAACGCGTTACATCACTTCATGCGCCTGAACACGGGTTCTCGTTTTTTCATCAGCGCGCCGGCCTGCGCTCCACGACTCCTTAATGTATATAAAGAGTGGTACAATCATGCGACGAGGGCCGTTATAAAGGAAGAGAGGCGAGTGTTGATCGACCGTAAAGGTGCACCTCCCGGCACCGACCGTAACGCTCCCTTAGTGCCAAGGACCCCGGTGGTTCCTCCTCTAAAAGATGCCGGGGGCAGACCATCGCGTGCGCAAAGTCCACCACGTGAGTTACCGCTCCCTGATATCACAGATGCACCTCCCGCACCCTGTGCTCCAGTGGAGACAGTGGTTGTATCCTCGCCGGAGTCTGGCGTGGGTGCGGACATCGGGACCCGTCGTCCCAAAGTGGCTGCTAAGCGGAAGTCGATCCCACATGAGCCTAGGGTCGGAGGGCAAAAGAAAAAGAAGTCGCTCTTCGCTGCGGATGTCGTGTTCGGTCAGGAACCCCATGCTCCCTATGCCGAGAGCCTGATCGAATACGGGACTAACAAAGGATTAGTGATGCCGCCGCCAGACGATACAGACTTGGAGGCTGTTCTCGAAGCTTCAGCGTGGTTGGCGAGGCGTGACGCGTGGCTAGCTAAGCTTGCGCAATCAGGTAACTACTAGTCGCCTTTTCTTTATTGCAACATATCCTCTTAATTGCCTTTGACCAACGCTTTTCTTTCTTTTCTTTCAACAGGCATCACTGATGAAGAAGCCATTGCCGCTTCTCTGAAGACTTTCCAGGAGGAGGAACGTCTTAGAGCATCCATGGGCCTTAGTAAGTTTCGATTCATTAAGTTTTCATTTCCCTTATGTTATGGTCAATCTAATCTTTCCCTTTTAATCACAGGAACCTCAATGCCGCTCCCGCCAAGTGATGCAGATGTCCTACCGGCTGCCGACGTTCCTGCTTCCTCGGGGTTACCGCAAGAAGTCCATCTTGAGGAGCCGATGAGAGACGCCTTAAAGGCTCTGGAGGTGTCTTTGTTTACGGATGACGACGCCGCGGTGAAAGAGGCGTCACAGAGGTCCATTGTGACAGCTCGGGAGGAAAGAAAGCGGCTAAGGCGTGAGGCGAAGGCACGCAGGGCTGCCTTGGCTGTGGGAGCGGGCCCCAGCACCGTCCCTCGCGCTGATACTCCATCCGAAGAGGCCCCTGTCGCCCTATCCACTGCCCGCAGAGAGGTGGCGTGCGCAGTTCGGAGCGCAAACGGTAAATCCGCTTCAGGTAATATTTCTCTCAGAGTTTTTGTTATAAGGATTTTAATGCCATTGGTCCTTATATCTCTTATCTTGCAGGGCCAAGTCCAATCGAGGGGGAGGCGGAAACCGTTGATCCCAAGGAGACAAAGGAGGCAGCTCCTACCGAGCCTGAGCCGACGGTGGGCAACGTCGCCGAGGCTTCGGGGCCTGAGATGGAGGTTGAGGGGTCTGCAGCAGAGAGGGTCATTGATGCCCAGCCTGAAGTGGCGACAGATGAAATGATCATTACAACTGAACCGAGGGTGGTGGCGGACGAGGCGCTTGAGGCCGGCGACCTCGTGGTGACGGTGGATGAGCCGATGGAGACGGCGGAGCCCGAAGAAGTAGCGGGTGAGATGGGTACGACTCTTGGGGAAGAGTTAGCCACTCTCTCCCAAGAGTCCGGCAACGCTCCAATCATTGCCCTCCCCGTGTACGATCTTCCGCCGTCTCCAGGTCTTGCGAGCACGACAACGGTCCCTATCGAGTCGGGTGATGAGGCCACGGGCGGTGGCCTCATGTCCACGGAGGAGGGAGACGCCTCCATTTCAGCCGGCAGCTCGTCAGGTAAATCCCAAGTTAGTGTTCTTTCTTTACCTCACAATTTTTCTGACAAATTTACCTTTTTTGTAACGCAGGTGCAGTCAGCGCCGATGCCCCACTGCTCGAGGGAGCGCCTTCAACGACTGCCTTGGCGGTGGTCACCTCTCAACCCTCTCTCATACCCTCGAAGATGTTGGAAGGTATGGGTTTGCAATTTATTAATCTTATCTTCCAGACGCATAATTTGTGTACTAAAGTTATACTGTTGTGTCTTTCAAGAGTGCTTTTTGACCATCTTTATCAAGTGTTGCTCCCACACTTCTCCTTCCCATCTGAATTCGCCTCCCCTTCTGGTGGAGTTGGTGAGTGCCGTTCCCAATTGATATCTTTGTTTTTCAGTTGTAGAATTATTTCTAACTCTCTCTTGTCCTGACCGCAGTGTTACAAATCGAAGAGGGAGAAGAAAGATCGGTTGCACCACCGGCCCTTCCAGCCTTGCCACCTGCTTCAACCGGTATAGTAAACTATCTTATCAATGACTTTCTCCGTATCTATTGAATCATCATCTAATCACATTTTGTCCTTTTCAGCTGTCGTTCCAATCTCGGTGTCTTTTGAGTCTCGTATTACAATACCGGGAGGCCCTTCCCAGAGACGTCCGTCCTCAAAAGGTGCGGCGAATAGTCTGCGCATGTTGAGCGACTACATCGAGGAACTCGACGTCGAGGCTCTCGACGTCGAGGCTCTCGACGTCGAGGCTCCTACATCTGCTGAGGACTTCGCTACGACGGTTAACCCGATGTTGGTGATATTTGCCACCTTCCATGACGAGGGCATTGTCGCCTCTTGGGTTAACCATTGTCGGGAGATTGAGGCTCGCCTTCATCAGCTGGAGTCGATGTGCCTATCCCCCGCGACTTTGGCCGTGAGCACTCAACGGGGAGCATGGCTCGAGCAAAGCACTTCTCATTTCCGTCATTTGGAACAAGAAGCAGCTTTGAGGCTGAAGGAGTGCCAAGAATCTTCAAGCGAAACTGCTCGCCTGCGTGCTGAAGTTGAGGCAAACGCCGCTGAGGTAAAGGCCGTCTTCGAGGGCCTTCTGGAGCGCATCTCAAATGGGTTGAGACTAAAGCGGGCACTTGATGTCGCCGAGCATGACACTCCAGGCCGTGAAGCTGTTCATCAGGCCGTCAGGGATCAGCTTGCATCTGTCGCACAGCAACGGGCCCAAGTGGATGCGGAGTTGGCAGTGGTGGCCAATCAGGAAAAGGCATGGAAGGAAGTGTACGAACAACTGATAAAGCTACTTAAGACGCTTCCTTCCCAATAGCTGCCTTTGTATCAATGTATTTGTAAAATTTTCCTTTTAAATAATATGTATCCATTCTTTATTCTTTTGTACGATTCATCTTGTATTTGATTGAAGTCAATGAATAAAGATACACATTTTCTTTTGCAATGTCTTGTATGCTCTTTTGCTTTCTGCCTTCTCTTATTATCAGCATGTTATCTTTGATAAACATAATTGGCAGATAACTTAGTTTTTTCCAAGAGATAGCGATGGCTTAGGCCGCAGGTTCAGATCTGCTGCCTAAGACTTTTCAACTCTATGAGCCGTGAGGGTCTCATAGAGACTTTTCTCCCTACGGATCGAGAGGATCTCATAGGTGGCTTTTCTCCTTAGGAATCATGTGGATTCCTAAGTGTGTTTTCTCTTACAAGTCGTAAGGATCCTATAAGAGAATTTTTCTCTCTTACGAGTCGAGAGGGCCCGTAAGCGGTTGTTTCCCTCCTTGTCGAGATTCGACTTTGGAGAGTGAGACCCGTGAATAGTATGCAAGAAATCTTTTTGGATCGACTTGCAGGGTCCCATTGTTCGGGAAGCAAGCTTTTTGATTCCTGCTGCCTGGGGCTTCATCTTGCAATTTGAGACGAATCGGGAATTTCCCGCGAAGACACTGGTTTCTCTGCGAGCCGACGCGAATCAGGAGGCTCTCGTCAAGGAGTGTTTGTATCCGTGAGTCGAGGAATTTGCTAGGGATTATTTGTTTCCCAAGCGCCAAGGATTATTTGTTTCCTTGGGGTTTGAAACGAGTCGAGGATTTCCCACGGAAGCACTGGTGGCTCTGCGAGTCGACGCGGATCAGGAGGCTCTCGTCAAGGAGTGTTTGTATCCGTGAGTCGAGGAGTTTGCTAGGGATTATTTGTTTCCCAAGCGCCAAGGATTATTTGTTTCCTTGGGGTTTGAAACGAGTCGATGATTTCCCACGGAAGCACTGGTGGCTCTGCGAGTCGACGCGGATCAGGAGGCTCTCGTCAAGGAGTGTTTGTATCCGTAAGTCGAGGAGTTTGGTAGGGATTATTTGTTTCCCAAGCACCAAGGATTATTTATTTCCTTGGGGTTTGAAACGGGTCGAGAATTTCCCACGGAGGCACTGGTGGCTCTGCGAGTCGACGCGGATCAGGAGGCTCTCGTCAAGAATTGTTTGTATCCGTGAGTCGAAGAGTTTGCTAGGGATTATTTGTTTCCCAAGCGCCAAGGATTATTTGTTTCCTTGGGGTTTGAAATGAGTCGAGAATTTCCTACGGAGGCACTGGTGGCTCTGCGAGTCGACACGGATCAGGAGGCTCTCATCAAGGAGTGTTTGTATCCGTGAGTCAAGGTATCTGCTGAAGACACTGGTTTCTTCGGAGTTGGACTGAACCGTCGAGATTTGGCTTCGTCTTCTGGCGGAGCCTGTTGGGAAAGTATGGTTCTCTCTTTGTTCACGCCCTTGGATTGTATACAGGGATCAATGTGATCTTATCTGTAGGGCCAAAGTTTTATCATCATTTTTTTTTGTTTTACCTCCACGATGCTCTATCATTTCAGCTTTTATATCGCGAAGGTCGCGATTGCCCAATCATTTCGGCTATTTTTCGCGGTGTCCAATCATTTCGGCTATTTATTTTATTTTTACTCGCTGCTTTTTATTGCGAGTTGCCCAATCATTTCGGCTATTTTGCATGCATACATTTTTACTTGCTGCTTTTTATTGCAAGTTGCCCTATCATTTCGGCTATTTCGTATGCATATGCGGCCTATTGGCTTTTCGCTGTAAACCGATTTCGGCATCAGCACCGCTACAACTGGGATATTACCAGGAGCGAATCATCATCTGCCTCTGTCGATGTCGAACAAAGGTGGCTTAGCGACCAGGGTTAGGGTCCTGTCGGCTAAGGCTTTTGACTTCATGAGCCGTAAGGGTTTCACGAAGTTATTTCTCCCCACAAGTCATGAGGATCTTGTAGGTGTATTTTCTCCTTAGGACTCGTGAGGATTCCTAAGTGTTCGTTTCCTCTGTAAGTCGTAAGGATCCCACAGGAGGGTTTTCTCCTCATAAATCGAGAGGATTTACAAGGGTTGTTTACCATGCGAACATATCCCCAGTCACGGATGAGACTTGGTTAGGGAAATGTTTATTCGCGCCCATGGATTGTATACAAGGGTCAGTATTGAGCCACTTGTAGGGCAATATCGAAAGTTGTGGGGGTTGCTTAAGTACAGGTTTAGGTCTCTGTAACTTAAGACTTCCAAATCTTATGAGCCGTGAGGGTCCCATAAGAGAGTTCTCCTTACGAGTCGTGAGGATCTCGCAAGTATATTTTCTCCTTAGGAATCGTGAGGATTCCTAAGTGTGCTACTCCCTTGTGAGTCATAAGGATCTCACGCGGGTGGTTTCTCCTTACAAGGTCGAGAGGATCCTATAAGTGTTTTAACGAGGTTGCGCCCTTTCGGGTTTTCACAAACACTCGCCGGTAGCCCTACTGTTTTTACCCACGGAGCCCTTTCGGGTTTTCATCCGTGCCCATTTTACTTATGGACATACCGTTTTTTTTATTCTTTTTATTTTCTTTTTCTCTTTTTATTTACGACGTCGCGCCCTTTCGGGTTTTCACGAACACTCGCCGGTAGCCCTGCTGTTTTTACTCACGGAGCCCTTTCGGGTTTTCATCCGTGCCCATTTTGCTTATGGACATACCGTTTTTATTTATTATATTTTTTTTCTTTATATATTATTTTTTTATTCATCTCATCAGCCTAAGGATGTTGCGGTATTAGTTTAAAGACGTTTCGGTCTGCTATTAGTTTAAGGACATTTCGGTCCGATATGGAGAAGGCCGGCTACTGCTTATAAAGTTTGAGCTTAGGAAGATAGCGAGCGGACATAGTCGTCGTCATCTATCATTGACCTAGGCTGTGGCTCATTAAGCATAGTATCTTTTTAGGAAGCGACCGTTTATTGGCCTGAAAGGCCTTTCACCGTGCATGTCCATGAGTAGATAGGCCCCACCCTGGTAGACCTTATCTATGATGTATGGGCCTTCATACTTTGACTCGAATTTTCCTCGCTTGGCGCGATTGGGAATCATAGGCCTTTTGACCACTAGCACAAGTTCGCCTTGGCGGAATGTCCTCGGTCGGTTCAATCTTTCATATGAGCGCGTCATCTTTGCTTTATAAGCTTCCAGATTTTGCGGTGCTATGAGCCGGGTTTCATCAAGGGCGTCAAGCTCCTCAAGCCGAAGGTGAGCATTTTCTTTGTCCGTTAGCTCGTAGTGGACTACCACTCGTAGAGAGGGTAATTCTATCTCGAGAGGGAGTACTGCTTCTGTACCAAATACCAACGCATATGGCGTTGCGTTCGTGGCCGTTTTAAACGTAGTTCGATACGCCCAGAGAGCTTCTTGCAGTCTTTCGTGCCAGTCTTTCTTATTTCGTGACACCGTTTTCTTCATGATCTTCGTCAAGGTCTTGTTGAAGGCTTCAGCTAGACCGTTAGCTCGCGGATTATAAATTGAGGAATATCTCCAATCTATATTATGCTGTTGCGCGAAGCGACTGATTTTGTGGCTTCTGTAGGCTAGCCCGTTATCAGAGATGATTCATCTTGGCGTTCCAAACCGATATATGACATGCGTCTTGAAGAAATGGAGGATATTCTCCGTCTTTACTTCCCTCAGCGGTACCGCTTCTGCCCACTTAGAGAAGTAGTCAGTCGTCGCTAGGATGAAACGATGTCCTCTAGACGATACTGGTTCGATGGGGCCGACTATATCAGTCTCCCACATTTCGAATGGCCAGCTAGCCACCGTTGGATGTAGTGGATTCGGATGTTGATGGATGAAGTCCCCATGAATTTGGCATGAATGGCATTGCTTCGCATATTCGAGGCAGTCCTGGATCATTGTGGGCCAATAGTAGCCCATCCGTTTGATCTTCAACTTCATCTTTGGGCCCGCTTGGTGAGAACCGCAGAGTCCGTCGTGAACCTCCTGGACGACTCTTTTCGCTTCGTCAGGTCCTAAACATCTCAGCCACAGAGAATCAAACGACCTCTTGTACAGAGTATCATTGACAAAGGTGAAAGACAGAGCTCGTTTCATAAGCTGATGTCTTGTGGACGCTTCTTCAGGCATTCGGTGGGACCTAAAGTAGTCTATGAAGACTTCTCTCCAATCCTCAGCCTTTTCCCGGTCTTTTACTTGCAGGGTCGTTTGCTCAGTCGCTCCCTTCTCTTCGGATGATTCCGGAGATATTTCTGCTGGGGCAAGCACTTGACGGCTTTGTACCATGATTCTAACGTCATCGAGATTCTCGTCAGCCAGTTCTTTAGCAAGTTTGGCCAATGCGTCTTCTTTGCTGTTTTCCGCGCGCGGTATGTTCTCCAAAGTATAAGAGGGAATTTGGGTCAACAATTGTTGCACCTTTTCGCCGTACCTCACCAACTCCGGTTTGCACGTTTGGTAGTCGCCGTTTACTTGACTAACGACCAGCTGGGAGTCTCCGTATATGAGGAGGTTTTCAATTCCCATGTCGATGGCGATCTCGAGGCCTGCTATCAGAGCTTCGTATTCGGCTTCATTGTTTGTCCTCGGCTCTGTTAGGGAGAAAGCAAAGCGCATTATCCCTCCTTGTGGAGTTACAAAGATGAGCCTTATGCCCGATTTGATTATAGGGGTGTTTTGTTTGCGCTTCTTCATGGAAGATGCGCCATCGAAATAAAGCTCCCATCGAGTATCATCACCGTCGACCGCATCAAACGCATGTTCGTCTGGAAGATCGCAGTTTAAAGGGAGTCGGCCGGTATCGGGTGCTCAGTGAGGAAATCGGCGATGGCCTGGCCTTTCACTGCCTTGAGAGGTTGATACGTTATCGAGAACTCCATCAAGAGCATGGCCCATTTAGCGAGTCGACCTGTCAATATGGCCTTTGACATTAGATATTTGAGAGGGTCTACCTTCGAAATGAGACGGACTTCATGTGCTAATGCGTAATGTCTGAGCTTTGTTATCGCGAAGATCAACGCCAGGCAGTGTTTTTCAATGGGGGAGTAGTTGCTTTCTGCCCCCAGCAGAACTCGACTTAAGTAGTAGAGTGCTCTTTCTTTCCCTTGATCATTCTCTTATGCCCATAATGCGCCTAAGGAACCTTCGAGGGAAGTTGTATAAAGAATGAGGGGTTTTCCCTTGACCGGAGCAGCCAACACCGGCGGGTTCTGCAGGTATTGCTTGATCTCGTCTAGTGCGCTTTGGCATTTTTGGTCCCAGATGAACGGGGTTCCCTTCTTCATCAGGTGGCTGTAAGGACGGCACTTTCCTGAAAGGTTGGCTATAAATCGCCGTATATACGTGAGCTTCCCTTGGAGAGACCGTAGCTGTTTGAGATTCCTTGGCGGAGGCATTTCCATGATCGCCTTGATCTTAGACGGATCTATTTCAATACCTCGGTGTCGAACAATGAATCCCAGGAATTTGCCTGAGGAAACTCCAAATGCACACTTGAGCGGGTTCATTTTCAAGTTGTATTGTCGAAGGCGTTGAAATACAGTCTTCAAATGCTCGAGATGTTCCTCGTATGATTTGCTTTTAACCATGAGATCGTCAATATAGCATTCGACGATTTCGTGTATAAGGCCATCGAAGATCTTCGTCATGGCCCTTTGGTAAGTGGCACCGGCGTTCTTTAATCCGAAGGGCATCACTTTATAACAGCATATTCCCAAAGGAGTCCTGAAGGCTGTGTGCTTCTGGTCTTCGGGATGCATTTTTATCTGATTATAACCTGACGAGCCGTCCATGAAGGAGAAAACCTCATGAGTGGACGTATTGTCTATCATCAGTTCGGTGACTGGCACTGGAAAATCGTCCTACGGGCAAGCTTTATTAAGATCCCGGAAGTCTACGCATATGCGCACTGTCCCATTTTTCTTCATCACTGGGACGATGTTGGCGATCCATTCAGGGAATTGAACTTCCTGGATGAAGCCAGAGTCGATCAGCTTTTTGACCTCGGCGTTGATGCTCATCTCAAGCTTGAGCCGCATTCTCCTCGGCGCCTGTTTGACTGGCTTGATGTCCGGGGATATCGCCAATCTGTGTACAGCAATTTCTGGATCTAGTCCCGGCATTTCGGAATAGTTCCATGCGAAGCAATCTCTATGCTGTAGAAGCACGTCCTTTAATGCAGCCACCCTTTCTTCAGATAGCAGCTCGCTGATGAATGTCGGTCGCGGATCGTCTGCCGATCCCAACTCAGTCTTCTTGAGGTTATCTACAGTAGTATGTATGCCATCCTCCAGTTCTTTCGGAGCTGGCGGAAATTCTGAGATCACCTCATCATTGCTGTTTTCGAGGCACCAGGGAAGGCTGTCCATGTTCTCGGATTCTTCTTTTAGTATTGTTATCACGTAACAAGTACGAATTCGTTTCCAATCCCAATGTGGAACTGGTTTTTCTTTCGTGGCCTTGGGCTCGTGCTTTTGTGGTGGCGCTACCCTCCAGTTGTCGGACAGAGCGAATTTGCCAAGCTGATACTGATCTTCGACCCAATTCTTGAAGGTGAAGCAATCTTCAAGAGGATGCCCTATTACTCGATGGTAAGAGCAATAGTCCGGGTGTGAGACTTCGCCCGCTTGTTCGGGATATTTAGACTCCGGCAGTATAAGCATCTGATGTTTTAGAACGAAGTCAAGTATCTTCTTCGTCTTGTCTCGCGGAAACGAGTATGCTCGACCCATTTTCTTCATAAGGGATAGATCAATAACGCTCGACTCCCGTTTGCGTGGCTTCTTAGCCATGCTTTGTTGTTGTTGAGCGCCTTTTTGGCTTTTCGACTTATTTCTGCTTTTGCGCCGAGCCTTCTTTATAACAGGTTGACAAGGAGCGGCATTTTCATTCTTTACGGCCTGTTGGAGAAGGCGTTGCGTCTTGGCTTTCTCGTAGATGGCCGTCTCACGGTTGTGATCATCTCGGACTTTTTGACCAGATTTCTTTATAAGTTTGTCCATTTGTTCCTCGAACGACGGACTGGACTCTTTTGCATTTGGAACTTTTACTGTCTCAGGATTAGCGTCCTCCCATTGAGCATCTGCTTCTTCATTGAAGACGTACACGATGTAGCAGCCGTGTAGTAACTCTCGTTTCTTTGACCGGATGTATCCAAGCCCTTTTGTTTCCATTCTCCCATTAGGTAGCTTGCGTTGAGTTCCAGGAACGTTCCAGATTTTTTCATAGAACTTGGCTTTTCGAACGGTCTGCTTGAAGGGTATCCCTTGGCGTTTCAGCAGCTTTTTCAAACCCTCCGTATATTATCTGGGTAGACGGATAGGCTGAAGCCTGTCGAGCGTAGAATCCGCGCCATGCCAGATTTCTTTTTCTACCTTGGTTTCTTCAGAGCGGTAAAACAGAATTGCTTTCTCGCTCTCTCGCCTGGGAGGGATGTAGAATGTTTGTAGCTCTTCTACGTTGTAAATATTAAGTGCATCCAGTTCTTTATGGTGTTTAAACGGCACCATGGCGACTTGCAGACTTTGCTCTTCATCAGCGAACGTTCGTATTGAAGGTCGAGCAGAGAATACAACATGGACTTCTTCTTCCGAGTCGCTGCCAAAGATCAACGTAGGAGCCGATGGTCCCGGCTTGTTGTGTTGGGGCGGACCCGAATAAACCATCTCCTCTTCCTCCTCGGTATCACTGCCGAAGACAGGGATGGTGGCGTTAGTTTTATTCTCCGGCTTGTGACACTTCTCCGTATCTTCGAAATCCGGTAAGAAGTATTTGGCATCTTCGTATTTGTGGACCTCGTTCACAGAGAACGGGTTCAGTTCTCCCGTCACGGTATATTCGAAACCATCCTTAAAATACTTCATACACTGATGTTGTGTAGAAGGGATGATGTTGTACTCGTGTAACCATGGTCGGCCGAGCAAAGCGTTGTAGCATGTCTTGGTGTCTATGACGTGGAACTTAATGTCCGTGACGAGTAGCCCAAAGCGTAGCGTCAGTATCACAGATCCAAGAGTCTTTAACGATTGGGAGTCGAACCCGGAGATGGTGATCTTGTCCCGAGCAAGGTGCTAGACGCTCATGCAGATTTCCTTCAACACCCGCACGTTGAGTAGGTTAACAGACGACCCGTTATCAATCAGGATTTTGCCTATCTTTATATCATGGCAGTATCCCGAGACATAGAGAGGGCGATTGTGTTCGCACGTCCCAAGTAGAAGGTCTTCATCACCAAAAGTAACATCGGCCGTGCGCATTTCCTCCAATTCATCCTTCATCTTTTCCTTGGCCAGGCATGCTTGGAATTGTTCTGGGTCTTGGAGTGCCTTAATTAACAAATCTCTCGCCTCTTTTGATAGCAAAAGGGCGTCAAGAATGCTGAGCTGTGGGGGCAGCTTCCTCAGATGTGCTAAGACATTGTAATCCACCTTATTCTTCTTTGGTAGGTCTTTGGCAGCTAGCTCTTCCACCACTTGGTCATCTAAGACGATATCTTCAGTGGCCTTTTCTTTCCCTTTATCTTTTTTGTTCGAGGGTCCGAGGTTCTTTTCGGGCAGCGTGCGATTACGTAGCCGGATATTTTCGCAAACCTTCGGTTCTTCTTCTTTTCTCAAGGCGGACTCTTTAAAGAGAGGGGCAAGTTCTAGTTCTTCATCAGAATCACTCCCGAATATGGGCACTTGTGATCTACCGGTGTTAACCATGCAACAATCGCCAGCAGTTCTTTTAAGCCCTTCGTTCATATTTCTTTGCTCTCGACGAGTTTTACACTTTTCCCGCTTAAAGTGTTGTCGATGAGCAACATATCCTTGCCACCATCTATCGAAAGCTTTGCACTCTTGAGTGGGATGCGAAATCTTTTGATGATATAAGCAATAAGAGGGGTGCGTTTCCATTTCACCAGTGATGTTTCCTTCAGAGGATGGTAGCTTCATGCCCATTGATATGGCCTTAGCAAACTTTTTCCTCATCTTGAATTGGCTTTTGTCGGTAGCGGAAGTGTTTAGCTCTAGCGGGATCGCCTCAGCTCTTTCATCAAGTCGCTGGCGCTTGGCCCTTTCCAATATAGCCGTCTCTCGTTCTCGATCAGCTTTACTTTTCAATCGAGCTTCGTTGAGGAATGCGTCAATTTCCTCATCTGATGGCCCCAGAACTTTTGGTTCAGGATCTGCCCCCAGCTTTTCAGTGTGAGGAGTCTCCTCCTCGTTTGTGACCGAATGGGAAATCATATGACAGCTCGCCACTTATTCCTCGGATTCATCCGATGAACTTCCTTCCTCATCTTCTTCTTGAAAAACGTGATTGAGGAATTCTTGGAGCGTAATGGGAGTCCGTGCCTTTTGGTTGTTTTCCTCCAGCGCGTCAATTTGTTTTTGCAGGTCCGTGCGCTTGTCGCCAGGTTTCTTGGGATTCTTAGATTTCTTCTTCTTCTTTTTCGAAGATTTTGACGGCTGGCTGCAAGTGCTTGAACCACCACCATCGGTCTTTGGAGTTGGACGTGGCTTCAGCATCCCTTCAATGACCTGCGGTTCCAACGGATTCTTCCACTTGATCGCTGAACATGTCTGAAGATCGTTTAGCATCCTCTTTGTCTTGGCTGATAATACAACCTCCCAAGGAGCTTCTTCAATGACGGAGCATGTTGCCCCCGGCGTATTCGTCCCCTTAGAGGTGTGGGGCTGCGGGGGATTCACCTTTCATTTGTCAGATAACGCAAACTTGCCCTGTCGGTACTGGTTTTGAAGCCAATTCTTGAAAACGTAGCAATCTTCGATCGGATGGCCTAGTACTCGATGATAAGGACAGTAGTTGGGCTCGTTGACGTCACTTGGTTGCAACGGACGTTTTGGATCCGGCAGATTTATGAGTCTGTTGCGCAACGCCAGCTCGAATAACCTCCTCGTTTTATCGCGGGGAAAGGAATAAGGACGTCCCATCCTATCCTTAAGGGGCACGTACGGGCGCATATTATTTTGACGAGCAACCGGCTTCGAGTCGCTCGGTTGTTGTTGAGCATTAGCGGCGACGATCGCTTTTCCCTTCCCTTTGTCATTTCGGGAGTCCGGCCTTGGAAGAGGGGGTTTATGGCCCATTTGATCCATTTGCGCTAGTTTGTCAATCAAGGCCTGGAAGGTAGTTGGCTTGAAAAATATCATGAATTGTGAGATGGTTGCTTGCGGATCAAGGGTTCCTACAACCATACCCACCGCGGGAGCTTCTTCAATGCGCTGCTCACACTTCGACCATAAGTTCCGCCATCGTATAGCGTACTGAACCCACGTCTCGCCGGGTTTTATCCTGGCGTTAATCAGTGCCGTCATCGGGGTACGTTCACTGGCGCTTGCAAAACGCTGAGTAAACATCAGCTCCATCTCCGTGAAGGTTTTAATAGAGTCGTTCGGGAGCTCAGAGTACCATTCGAACGCCGTATCTGATAAGCTTCCAACAAACTGGCGAAGCAACAGCTTGTCATCACCGCCGGTGTTGCCGCGGAGTGCCCTGAACTGGGCAACATGTTGATGAGGATTGCCCGTCCCCTTGTAGACATGGAACTTGGGAATTGTGTAACCGGATGAGTACTTGATTTGATCGTACCAACTTGGATATGACCGTCCCGTTTTTACGACCTGGTCGGCTGCTTCGGTCGCATGATGAACCCGTATTTGTTGGGCGATGTACTCATCCAAATCAGCTTTGGAGATTGTATCCTCCTTAGCTGTTGATAGGGCTGGCGGAGGATTTGATGTCTCTCCCCTATCACCTCCAAGGACAATCGGGGGCTCTTCAGCCGGAGATCTTGTTGTATCATCATCCCAATCATGTCTTGGAAGAGGAGGCCCATACGCTGTATGTTGGCTGCTTGTTCAGCAGCCTCTTTGTCCTTCTTCTCCAATATCCGACGAAGGAATTCGTCGTCGGTTTCTTCCTCTTGACGTTCGTCCGAGGACGTTTCAAGGTTTTCTTTTGGCCCTGTAAGTGCGGCCATAGCGTTCATCATTTTTTGGAGCTTTTGTTGCTGCTCCTGAGCCTTGGTCACTGACCTCGTGTGCGGTCTATGACCTGTTGATATGCGGCTATCCTCCTTTCCCGATGCCACATAAACTGTATGAACTATCATGCCCCCAGACTTAGGGCGTTTAGGCTCACCACCTTTGGCATTTGCCGAGGGCGTGGGGGTTTTCTCCGGTCTTCTTCTTTTGTGGGCCGTTGAAGTTGAAGGGGCCGTTGTAGTGGGCACTCTAGCGATTGTTGTCCCCTGCTGTTTAATAGGACGGTCTTTTTCTTTTTGCACCTTCATCTTCCTTCGTTGACGGGAGTGATCCGTGTCGATCACGGAGTCTTGAACCCTCCTCCAAACTTTATAAATTCTTGAGGACAGCCGTTGAGGGGGTTGTTCTTGCTTCGTTTCTGGGACTCTCTCCGCAGGCGGAGGAGATCTTTTCAGTATAGCGGTTGGAGAATTCTTCCGTACCCTCCTCAGCAGTTCAAAGCTGTTCCCAGTTGGAACAGCAGCGTCGACTTCCACCACTGGAGCCGGTGGAGTTAGCCCTGAGGGGGAGTTTCCCCCTGCCTTCCTCACTCGTTGCCAATGGCGACGTCGAGCATGACGAGCCGTTGGGACTGGCTCGGAGATTGAGACATCTTCTTTTTGCCCCCTGTCTGAATGAGGCGCCGCCGGTGTTAACCTCTTAAAGACTGAGGTTGTCTTTTGAGGGGTGATATTCAACCTGTCGAAGACGGATCCTTGAGCGGGGGCAGGAGCAGGAATCGTCAGTCTTGAAAAGACTGACTTTTTGACAGGGGAAGCCGTCTTGACGACTTCTGGAGCAGCAGTTATTGCCTTCCTTGAAACAACCAATTTAGAGTTCTGATCCAGCCTGGCGAAAACAGAGGCTGTTGGTCTGGTAGTTGGCGACCCGTTGATAGGGGCCGTCGTAGCAGTGAGCCGGTCGAAGACCGACTTTTTGTTCACTTCCGGTGCAGGTATTAGTGTAGGGAAGCTTGTAGGTGGGATCATGGTCCCAAAGAATAGGCCAGTGGTGGCTCGGGTCACCTGGTCTACCGGCAGAACGAGGAAGGAAGCCGCTTGGGGCCCATATGCTACACCTCCCGGTGAGGTGGAGTGTCCGTTGCTGTGGCACTTCGAGCAGTTGGTGCAATTAGAGGCCATTGATGCTTGAGTTCTGCGCCAGGCAAAAGACCAAATCTTAGTAACTTGAAATCCAAAGGCAACTATTTAACAAACCGTGATTCGTTCGCGAAGACGACACACGAAGTGTGGAGTGGAAAGAGGAAAAGGTCCCACCAGGCGTGCCAGAATCTGCTCCCCTCCGAAGGTCGGCGCACAGGACCGCGATGTCCTAACGCTGAGATTCGGGGAAGATGCTATTTGGTTTTATCCGTCCACCTTTCCGAAGATGCCAAGTTGATTTATGGCACCGTGTATCGGAGGTTTAGACGGATGCGGCCGATGTAGCAGACTTTGTCAGATTCCCCCTCGCTTGAGGGGTTGTTGATTGTGGGGACGCTCTTCCCTGCAGGCGCAAGCCCCTGCAGTTAATTACACTACCGCATCGCGGTAACAACTTTCTCCTTCTCCAGAATTTCACTTCGTGTCGTGTGTGTTTGTTTTGTTTGTGGTTGCCCGTGGATTGTATACGGAGACTGAATAATGCCGTCGCCCGTAGGACGTGGATTAGTCCAAATCCGTATTTACTTAGATTTGGGTTTGGTGTTTTTAGTTTAAGGATGCATTAGTCGCGTTGCGGCTAAGATCAACTTAAACGTTCGTTAAGGATACGATAGTCCTGTTTGAGACTAAGATCAACTTAAACGGGACCGTTTAGATCCGGCAAAAGAGCATTTGGAGGCTCTATTGTTCCAGTTTAGGGACGTAGTGGTCCATAGGTAGTTTAGGGACGTTGCGGTCCATGCTCCAGTTTAGGGATGTGGTGGTCCATATTCCAGTTTAGGGACGTGGTGGTCCAATATTAGTTTAGGGACGTCTCGGTCCAATATTAGTTTAAGGACGTCTCGGTCCAATATTAGTTTAAGGACGTTTCGGTCCAATATTAGTTTAAGGACGTCTCGGTCCAATATTCATGTGTGGTTGTTGGGACCCGTCGCCTCTCTGACGTCGTTGAAGGATTACAACGAGAGGTGTCGAAGGAGCTCGGAGATGTACCCTCGAACCGGATATAAATTGATTTAAGGGAGCAATACCACTCAGTCAATTTAATTTGAGGACTTACGGCCATGATTGGGCTAAGTCCAAAGTATTCAACGCCTTTTATTTGTTTTTGGTCTGTTAGGCCTGTTAGGGCTTGGCCCATTTTTAAATAATGCATTGCATTATTTTCTTTCTTTTTTTTGTTTGGGCTCTGCCCATAAAAGATGCAGAGCATCAATTTATTTTGGGCTCTGCAAGGCATCTGCATAGCATTTTTATTATTTTGTTTGGGCTTTGCCCATTTATAAATGATGCAGAGCATCAATTTAATTAGGCATGTTTGGTCTTTTAATTGGGCATGGCCCTTCAGTAAAAGAAATGCATTGCATTTGTCAGGCGCTTTGCGCCAATCACTGAGCGCAAACGCTTGTGGTGTAAGTGCACGGCGGCGCCCCGGCCGTCAATCCGACGCCGGAATGCGGAAACGGTGATAAACTTAAATTTTGCGGACTTTGCAAACCGGCACCACCGCGCACTAAACTCCGGATCGAACCATTAACTAGTCTACGCTACTAATAAGAAAGGGAAGAGATGTATACCGACGATCCAAGTCCTCCGGTCTTCATCTCCACTCCAATCTCCTCGCGGGATCTCCGTCCTTCTCCTCCTCGTCGCCTCCTCGCCGGAAAGGGCACCACATCGCCTTCGTCTTTTACGGGCTCCCGCCTCAATACTGAGGCAACTCGAGCATGAAGCCGGCAACTCGACATGCTCAAGATATGCTGTAGAATGTAGTGTAGAAGATGCTTGTCTCTTTGGGGTTATGTTGTTGCCAATGAGGATGATGGAGGAAACAAGGATTAGAAAAATGGTGCTTGCATTTTTCTAGCATGAAAACTAGATCAAGAAAGAAAACTCTCATGAATGAAGCTCTCTCTTCTTCTTCTCACAACCATGAAAGACTTATCATCAAGTGAGAATAAAGGGTGGAGAAAAAACCATATGAAGCTAGAAGGGAGGTGAGTGTAGGAGAAGTGAAGAGGTGACCACAAACAAACATGAACCATGCTTGTTCTACTATTCAACCCATACCCTTTCAATCACAATAAAAAGCAAGTCAATGGTGCAAGATATGAAAGCCATCATAATCAATACAATTGCAAGAAACCCCCCCACAAAGTGTTATTTGCAAAACTGCAAATAACCCCCTCCATCGAAAAAGTCCGGCCGGGAAGGAAAAAGAGAAAACCGGCCGGAACGGAATGCAAACTGGCAACCCCAGAAAACTGGTCCCATAATAAATTACAGGAAAACCCCGATACTGTGCATACACACCCGCATCTGTATTCCGTCCGGATACAAATGCAAAGAGACAAAATCTACACTGTACTAAACTAGGACCGGCTTAAACCAAAGCCGGCTAGTAATATCCGTTCGATCCTGATCCGTGCAATACCGCACGTATCTGATCGAACCCTGCCATATACCTATACGGCTACTAGTACAAACCGTCCGATCCTGATCCGTGCAATACCGCACGTATCTGATCGGACCCTGCCATATCTCCATACGGCCTCTACAGCGTTTCGCCCGAAAGCTTGAGTAACTGAAAGTGTGGTGGACTCTAAAGACTCGTCAATACTATGGCTGTGGATTTAACCACTAGCACGTCAGAGGTATAAGCCAATACATAACGGGCCACCAGCTATTGACTAAAAGGGACGTCGATGAGCGAACTCATCCTGACACCCTACTGAGCCTGTCAGTGACAATATCCGTGCAGTCCGGTCCGTTCGTCTATGAGTATCGCATGGCGGGCCTAGGGGGTTGGTAAAAGTCAGACCCCCAAAAGCGGTACAAGTCGTGTCGGAGTGTAGCCCAGAACACCCTGAGATACTACTGGAATACCTACCAGTAAATCTCCTTGCCTTGGCCAAGGACTTTGTGTAATGGCTCTCCTAGACACAGCACGACCTCACCCCCAATACCGGGAGAGACGAACCCCTGAAGATACGCTCACTGCCTCCATGTGGCTCGGGACTGTACCCAACTAAAACCTGTTTGCACGACTCCTTTGAGCCGTGGTAGGGTAGTAATCAAAGTACAGTGGGAACTCACACGAGACAAATGACGATCCCCAGGTCGATGAACTAACCTGCACACATGTCACCAGGGAACTGCCATCTGACGTCTGGTATATGACCAACTAGCATGTTCCCGGCGAGTCCTGTCCGGTGTACTCATAACCCAATGAGCACCTGTATACATCTTAGGTGATCCAACTGACACCAGTGGCTTGTGAGACCGGCCACCGCCCCTCGTCGGGGTCTCGACTGTATACACTAGTCTACTATGGAGAATCGATGCCCTGTCTCGAAACTCTCACGACTAGGGACCTTTTAAGGATATGCTTGTAGACCCCCAGCTCCCACTTATATGATCGCCCTCATACTGCTGGTGGTCAAGCAAGAATCCTAGGGGCTCTATCAACGTGTAATAGCGACATGTCAGGTCACTTAAAGCAGTACACGATGATAAAGGTAAACCAGATAGCATACTATCATCTCGAGTAAGACTGTCCTACCGGGATAGGTCCTCCCTCAATCATTACAATCACGTACCTGTGATCCAATAATTGACTCTGAGGGCACTACCTCCAACAATCTCCCACTTGCACTCAAGGCTAATTATTGCGATGTCGCATACTCACAGCCCGTGTGATACCGAACACCCAACTCCTCTACTAGTCAGTCTCACAAAGCTCGTTTGCGAAACTATTGCGTTCGAGGAATAGCCTTAGTGAGTGGATCCGCCTTGATGTTTCTTTCTATGTCTCTCTATATCTCATGTTCGCGGAGAAACCCATCTCCCGAAATGAGCAATACCAGTCTTAGAATGTGTCTGGATGTCTGATGGGACATAGCTCATAAATGAACTCCAAATCCAAACTTCTTAGACTGTATCGTCAACTGAACTTAATCAGTATCCTGCGCGCCATGCCTCCCTCAGTATTGCCTTGGATCACCTATCCAAAATACTGCCCCTCGTCAGAGGGAAAACTATAACTCTGACAACCTCCTTGTCGTCCATGTCACCTTGGAAGCCTGGAATGATAACCGTCTCCTGAATGAGGCTGTCGTTATCATATCCCTAGAACATCCACTTATGTTCTAAAACTGCTTCCGACTGTTTCTCCAGGATTGGATTAATGTCAACTTATTGCATCTAGTGCAAGAACAACATCTGGTGTGGTACTTGACATCTCATGATTGACTCAATTGCCTAAGCAAGTGATCTGCCAATCATGCACGTCCCTCTCCCCTTTAGTCTGTAAGACACCTTTAGAGAGGGTGACTCCATTACCTGCAGGTACACTACCGTGCCAGGAGTCGTCCATCCTAAATACTCTTAGAATGCTGTCAAGTACCCTGATTGGGAAACCACCCAAATCTAGATCTAAAACCATAGATCTAGTAACCAGTATGTTTGATATAATGTCCAAGTCCTTTGTGGAGAAACCACTGTGCGACGACCAAAGTATAACCGATCGTAGTATAGGAATTTCTTTTCCTATTCTATGTATGTCATCCAAATACCAGGATATCACACCCTACTATCTTCTCAACAGATCCATCCCCTATTCTGATGACGTCAAACCCATGACTGTCACATCAGAAATAGATGATCTATCTCCGCTACATCTGCTTTAGTCTATAAATAGATATAAGCCTGATGTCCACCAATGCTTCCGCTGCTCCCACTGACTACGACAACCCTCTGCCAGAGTCATATAGACGTGCACTTCTAAAACTAGTTTAGAACGACGCTATACTCATCCTCCTGCCGGGTCTCGCAGCCTGGAACAACAACAATGGCAAGTGTGGGTAAACAAGAACTTCCCTGTCACCGTCCTTGAGGCTACCTGAGTACCTCTCGGGTGCCTGAAGTTACCCACCTTATCTGCGGAGTGGCCAATGGAATGTCAAACCAGATTGAATCTTTAGGTTCCTTATTAAATCTTCAGTAATCGTTTGTGGTTCTGGAATCACTTCCAGTTCTACCATACTCCCACTACTATTTTCTGAAAAAATCCATTTTTAATAAAACTGTGGCGAGTCTAGAACAATATCGCTATTGTTCATCCAGATGGTAGAAAGTCAACCCTCGTCATAGCCTGGGTCAACCCACAAACAGCCATTACAGAAACGTGCCTTGAGTTGTCCAGTGTCTGGTTTTAATCATAAACCGGACAACTCCCCGTACCTTAACATCGTTAAGATATGAACTGTTCTATATCCAATATAGAACCAGAGGCACTGATTTAATTGAACTAGATTCAAATCATGCAGCTGTCTCCAGTGCATGTCAACTAAATGGAAGGAGGCCAGATCAGCGTTACTCAACTTAGGAATACTTCCAATTATGAGTAACCTGAAAAAGAAGCAATTTCTCTTAATCATCACTTTCAACTGAATACCACAAGTATCTATATCTTCGATCTCTTTGAAGAATCACGATACTTGCTACTCCTGGTTCTCTACTCTATTCAAATACCTGTAACTTCTCCAAATTCGGACCCTGCGTTTCCACGAAACACCTGTCTAAAAACTAGAGAAGTCATAAGTAAACTGAATGTAGTACGAGGACCAACCCCTCTGTCCTGATGGACTCTGGACAACATACAATACTCTGTAAAAGTCCCTTGAGTCTGATTACTCATTCACTGTGTGTCGTAGGTTGAAAACTGTACTTATGGTTAAGAAGAATTACACCGCTGTTTAATGCTCCTTACCTAACCATCCACTGATATAGGTAAATGTCATCGACATAATATCAAAAGGTATATCTCACTCTATGAAAATAGACGTACAGATACATCAATTTGAAATTGGTGCATAACCGCGGATATTCAAAACCAAATGATTGCCGTCCGGCAAACAACCCAGGTGACTTCCTCAAATATCACCGATTACATCGAATCCCGATATAATGAGGATGATCACCCAATTCCCAATAACTTACTCCCACTTAGCAGCTGTAAAACCATACAGATGTGAGAATCATACCTGGTAAATACATACCCTGGAGTGAGTGTCTAATCGGGAAATCAGTTTTCTTTTAACAGTACACAGTGAACTGAAACATTGAAATGTTTCGATGGGGTATCCTGGTATTCTTAGTAATGCCTCTTCCAGATTCACGACTGTAACCGTATAGTTCTTTGCCATCTCTCCACATCCCTTCATATGTCTTTAGTCATTACCTTCTGCACACCCCTTTATGCCAAATGGTTTTCTTCCTTCCCTACCGTTCGGCACCAGCCTATGGTTTGGAAGAAGACTATCCAATAAGCATAATGGGTGTACTGTCCCAATCCTAGGAACACTCGCAATGAGAGAGGGTGAAGATAAAAGACAACCGAATAAACCTTATTCCTATTTCTCCTGAACCAGAATCCATCCCCGAACTGGAACAAGTTCCATTCGAGTTCGTATATAACCATACGATGGAGTATCCAAATAAACTGTGGATCTTCGTAGTGATACGGAGTGTCCTGGAGAAATACAAAGGTGATGTGGGAGTGGTAACGAAATATTTGGTTTGGTCGTGAATATCTGTTGCAATTTACTTTGCCCTCTTACTAATCCCTTGCTTTGTCTGAACTTAATACCTTCTGCACACCATCGTTATGCTAATTGGTTTTCTTCATTCCCTACCGGTCGGCACCAGCCTAAGGTTTGGAAGAAGACAATCCAATTTGCGTAATAGGTGTACTACCCCTAAACCAAGGAGTACTCGTAACCTGAGAGAGGGTAAAAGGAAAAGACAACTGAATAATCCTATCCGTTTTCTCCAGAACCGGAAACCATCCTCGAATAAATCCCTTCGAGTTCGTATCTAACCATACGATGGTTTTGTCCAATGGAAGTGGACGTTCGTAGCAATACGGGGTGTCCCGGAGAAAAGGGTAAAAGTAGGAGTGGCAATGAGGTCTGCAACTCTGACAATCCAAAAGCCAGTGTTAAGAAGGTTCGGTCAACTTGGTCACTGAGTCAAAGTCTTAGGGTCGGGTCAATGGTCGCTGCCAAAGAGAGAGAGAAAAGAAACACTCAGCGTGCACTCTAACCTAGATCAGAATGGTTACCAATTTATCTAATCTGGAAACCTCCCACTGTACCTCAAATTCTCCTCCAAACCTGAAAGAAGAATTAGTCGGGGTCACCCGAGGAGTAAACCAACTCATCAGTGGGAATCGGGATCCAACTCTCATCGCATGACAACGTGACGGAATCCGCTCACGGTATCACACTCCAGAAGGTATGCGCATATCTGGCAAGTTTCAGTACTTTTGAAACTCCCGATGTGATTTCTGCCCCATGCTCTTATGACCTTGACGAAGGTCAACAAATCATAAGTCACATGTCAAGTTCCACCCGTCATTGTCCAGGTTAATTTGAACCCACCCGTACAAGCCCTTGACGAAGGTCAACAAGGCTGTACGACTGTCCCAAACCAACGCATCTATCTATGCAACAGAAAGGTAACAAGCAGCTACCATACACTATGCCTTGACGAAGGTCAACAAACATAGCATGAATACTACGTGCTACCCGTCTGAAACGACGGAGGGCTACGAATGGTTTCTGGCGAGAACCTTTAACGTAATGAACTTGATATCGTTGAAGGAACGGATAGCTTTTTAGAAAATATAGTGACGAAAACCGTTGCTAAAGAGGTCACTCCCGGTGAAGGGATCTCGGCTCTTTCCCCGTAGAATGGGGTGCAGGATATTCCAAATGAATACCACGATGCAAAGCAAAAGTAATCGGCTATAGTGAAGTTAATGCCCTGACGCAAACTTTTTGTCCAAGGGGTCACTCCCGGTGAAGGGATCTCGGCCCTTGCCTCGTCGACTGAGGAGCAGGATATTCCAAATGAATACCACGATGCAAAACAAAAGTGAACGTCCTTGCAATAACAGCTTTTTGAAAAGTGTTCCAACAACATCAGAATAGGTTTGTTTTTAACTTGCATTGATCCGAATCAATGCAGTCCCATCAATTGATCACACCAAAAAGAACGAAAATATACTGATGTACGTATATGCCATCCGCATTCGCCACTGGGTCCCGTCATTACCCGTTAGGTTAGCTAACTAACGACAGAGCGGGGACTGGACTAGCGCGGATGCAAAACATACACAACATCTACTAATATATATACCAATATATTATATTTCGCTCAAGGCGTGAAAGAAATGTAACAACACAGAAATGTACAGCATCACAGAACAATACAGATATCTGGGATCCCCGGGTTTCACAGAGCCGCTGAAACCCGACGTTCCCCTGGTCGTGTGGATAGCCTGTGCAATGAAATCCTATACCCCCTACGAGTGCGGCGAATAGCCAGCCAATCCTGGAGTGAAGCCCCCTCCGTCCCAATGCCATGAGATGCGGGCTTGTTGCCTTCTAGAACCCGGCTATCCGTGCACCCCTCCGCGGGGTAACCCTAGTACAAAAAGTAAAATATACATACAACGGGTACATCGACCGCAACCAGGTCGTGCCCCAAAATAATAATACAAACAGGCAGTGACGGCAGTCCACATGTCGGACGCTCGCCCCGCAATATCAAATGTACATAATACGACAACACAGTACTAGCATTGCATCCAGGCTATCCCCACCGACCGATCCGCAACATCACAGCAAATACATAGAACATCAACGTGAAAATCACGTTCGCAAATCCGTCTAACCGGGCTATAGCAGTTAGACCGGATTTACCGATCGAGTGACATTCACGGTCGCAGATATAATGTAAATACTGTGAAAAATGTGTTTAAAAAATTTCCGATTGATCAAACAATTAACAAGTGGGCCCCAAAGAAAACTGTAGCACTCAAAGAAACAATTGGCCCAACTTTAATATTCCAAAGCCCATATTTTAAGCCCAGAAGGCCTCTGTAAAAAATTGGTGAAGTGATGTGAATAGTGCGCGGCGGAAGGGCCGCACAAAGGTGGTTTTCGCGGCGGTTCCGCGCTCCAACTGTGGAGTTACTTCGTCAAATTTTTACAGAACTCTTAGATTTTCCAGTACATCAATATTTTACAACTTGAAAAAATTTTCGAGACTGAAAAATTTCAACAGAAACTGTCGTGGGTAAAATGCAGTTTTGGAACTTTTTGATCGATCGGAAATGCAAACACATTACACAAAGCTAGACTAAGTTAATGGCGAGGCTCTGATACCACTGTAAGTGCACGGCGGCGCCCCGGCCGTCAATCCGACGCCGGAATGCGGAAACGGTGATAAACTTAAATTTTGCGGACTTTGCAAACCGGCACCACCGCGCACTAAACTCCGGATCGAACCATTAACTAGTCTACGCTACTAATAAGAAAGGGAAGAGATGTATACCGACGATCCAAGTCCTCCGGTCTTCATCTCCACTCCGATCTCCTCGCGGGATCTCCGTCCTTCTCCTCCTCGTCGCCTCCTCGCCGGAAAGGGCACCACATCGCCTTCGTCTTTTACGGGCTCCCGCCTCAATACTGAGGCAACTCGAGCATGAAGCCGGCAACTCGACATGCTCAAGATATGCTGTAGAATGTAGTGTAGAAGATGCTTGTCTCTTTGGGGTTATGTTGTTGCCAATGAGGATGATGGAGGAAACAAGGATTAGAAAAATGGTGCTTGCATTTTTCTAGCATGAAAACTAGATCAAGAAAGAAAACTCTCATGAATGAAGCTCTCTCTTCTTCTTCTCACAACCATGAAAGACTTATCATCAAGTGAGAATAAAGGGTGGAGAAAAAACCATATGAAGCTAGAAGGGAGGTGAGTGTAGGAGAAGTGAAGAGGTGACCACAAACAAACATGAACCATGCTTGTTCTACTATTCAACCCATACCCTTTCAATCACAATAAAAAGCAAGTCAATGGTGCAAGATATGAAAGCCATCATAATCAATACAATTGCAAGAAACCCCCCCACAAAGTGTTATTTGCAAAACTGCAAATAACCCCCTCCATCGAAAAAGTCCGGCCGGGAAGGAAAAAGAGAAAACCGGCCGGAACGGAATGCAAACTGGCAACCCCAGAAAACTGGTCCCATAATAAATTACAGGAAAACCCCGATACTGTGCATACACACCCGCATCTGTATTCCGTCCGGATACAAATGCAAAGAGACAAAATCTACACTGTACTAAACTAGGACCGGCTTAAACCAAAGCCGGCTAGTAATATCCGTTCGATCCTGATCCGTGCAATACCGCACGTATCTGATCGAACCCTGCCATATACCTATACGGCTACTAGTACAAACCGTCCGATCCTGATCCGTGCAATACCGCACGTATCTGATCGGACCCTGCCATATCTCCATACGGCCTCTACAGCGTTTCGCCCGAAAGCTTGAGTAACTGAAAGTGTGGTGGACTCTAAAGACTCGTCAATACTATGGCTGTGGATTTAACCACTAGCACGTCAGAGGTATAAGCCAATACATAACGGGCCACCAGCTATTGACTAAAAGGGACGTCGATGAGCGAACTCATCCTGACACCCTACTGAGCCTGTCAGTGACAATATCCGTGCAGTCCGGTCCGTTCGTCTATGAGTATCGCATGGCGGGCCTAGGGGGTTGGTAAAAGTCAGACCCCCAAAAGCGGTACAAGTCGTGTCGGAGTGTAGCCCAGAACACCCTGAGATACTACTGGAATACCTACCAGTAAATCTCCTTGCCTTGGCCAAGGACTTTGTGTAATGGCTCTCCTAGACACAGCACGACCTCACCCCCAATACCGGGAGAGACGAACCCCTGAAGATACGCTCACTGCCTCCATGTGGCTCGGGACTGTACCCAACTAAAACCTGTTTGCACGACTCCTTTGAGCCGTGGTAGGGTAGTAATCAAAGTACAGTGGGAACTCACACGAGACAAATGACGATCCCCAGGTCGATGAACTAACCTGCACACATGTCACCAGGGAACTGCCATCTGACGTCTGGTATATGACCAACTAGCATGTTCCCGGCGAGTCCTGTCCGGTGTACTCATAACCCAATGAGCACCTGTATACATCTTAGGTGATCCAACTGACACCAGTGGCTTGTGAGACCGGCCACCGCCCCTCGTCGGGGTCTCGACTGTATACACTAGTCTACTAATGGAGTATCGATGCCCGGTCTCGAAACTCCCACGACTAGGGACCTTTTAAGGATATGCTTGTAGACCCCCAGCTCCCACTTATATGATCGCCCTCATACTGCTGGTGGTCAAGCAAGAATCCTAGGGGCTCTATCAACGTGTAATAGCGACATGTCAGGTCACTTAAAGCAGTACACGATGATAAAGGTAAACCAGATAGCATACTATCATCTCGAGTAAGACTGTCCTACCGGGATAGGTCCTCCCTCAATCATTACAATCACGTACCTGTGATCCAATAATTGACTCTGAGGGCACTACCTCCAACATGTGGTGAGGACACGTGTCATGCTCTGGTGAGCGCAAGCGCAACGGCGCAGTGCGCTCCACTAGTGCGCTGCGCTGTTGCGCTGCTGACACGTGGCGCGCTCTGGTGAGTTGCGCCAATTCCAGAGAGCAAAGCTCTATTTCAAGAGCGTGTGGCGCAAGTTGTTCTGTAGCTGACACGTGGCGCTTTCTCAAGAGCGCAACAGCGCAGTTTGGAAGTGCAAAACACTAAGAATCTTTTAGATTCAAGAACAGAAGTGCATAGCACTATTTGATTTCTTGATCTAATTTAGATCAAAAAAAAATAAGTTTTTCTTTTTGTTTCAAGAACCAAAGGTTCATAAAAGTGCAAAGCACTACTTTTTATTTTGTTGCTTTCTTGTTTTTAAAAAACCAGTGGTTCATAAGAAGTGCAAAGCACTGTTTATTATGTTAAGAACATTGATCTAGTTTTTAGATCAATGATTTATTAAAAGAGATTTCTTCTCTCTCGTGAAGGTTTTTACCTTTTTCTTTGAAATTTTCTCAGAATTCTCTCTCTGTTTGAAGCTCTTGACTTTTTTTCAAGAAAATGTTGATGCCTTTGAATTGAGGTCAGGGGTCTCTTTTATAGTGCCCATAAATTAGTTAATTTTGTTGAAGAGATCTTTCTCTGAGTGATTTGGGGAATTTTCCCCACCGTTGGATCTTTGATCCAAGGGCTTCTATTTTACAGAAGAAAATCTTCTTATTTTAACAAGAACAGAAAAATTTCTTTAAAATCTTAATTCTGTTTGGCGCAAATGCCCCAGCGCGTGACACGTGTCGCGCAGCGCACAGCGCAGCGCATCTGCGCTGACACGTGTCGCGCAGCGCACAACGAAGCTCAACTGCGCTAGCGCATCTGCGCTGACACGTGTCGCGCAGCGCAACTGCGCTAGCGCATCTGCGCTGACACGTGTCGCGCAGCGCACAGCGCAGCGTAGTGCCTGCGCAACTGAAGCGTTGCTTCCTTTAACTTTGCTTAAAATAGAGCTTTGCTCTGATTGGGCGCGCCTTCTTGGGCGCTGCGCTGACGTATCAGCGCCTGACATGTGACGCGTTGCGCCCGAAATTTGAAGCGTTGCTTCAAAATTTTGAATTTTGAATTTCAACAGAGCTTTTCTCTGATTGGGCGAAACAAGCCCATGTAACAGATTACATATGTGGGATCCTGATCCGGTATCACATACCCAGGACGCAGAGGATACTGAGAAACAGTTCTCGGTAATGAACACACCCGAAAAAGATGCATCAACATGCACTTTCTTCGATTGGGTGGCATGGGAATCCGGATATTCCCCTATTTCCTGCTCGGACTTATAACAATTATAAGATGGAGCGGAACCATTGTTCCCTAGCATAGTATAATAAGCAGGTTCAGTCAATACATCCATATTATTATCTTCATTAAGGCGTGACACGGTCGCTACCAGGAGAGAGAGAAGAAAACACTTTGCGTGCGCTCTTTTTAAGATTAGATTGGTTATTATTTTATCTAATCAGGATGGCTCCCACTGTTTTTATCAAATCTTCCTTCAAACCCTAAAAGGTAAGACTAGCCGGGATTAATTACACCCTACAATTTCTCCAATCTTTCGGCCAGGCCAGTGTCGGTACTTTGAGGGAGGTTCCCCGTGCTTTCGCACGGACCCAATTAAAATAAACCTCGTTTTCCCAGGGGCGTAACCCCGTTAACACTTTTCTAGACACCTACTTGATCGGCTAATTGTAATGTGCAAAACTCTCCCAATAGTAACTCTTACTCACAATAGGAATCGGGATCCAACTATCTCATAGAAGGTATGCAATCTCATTGCAAATTTCAACACTTGAAATTCCCGTTAATAATTTTACCCCTAGTGACTTATGACCTTAACTATGGTCAACAAATCATAAGCACTAGTCAAGTTCTACCTGTCATTTCGTGATTAATTAGACCCACCCACATGACCCTTAACTATGGTCAACAAAGTCATATGACTGTCCTAATTAATCGCATCATATGCTATGTAGGAAGACATCATTTAGCTATGTTGGGTTACGGCAGCACCCCGGCCGTCAATCCGAGCCCAAATGCTGAACAAAAACTTTTCAAAACTCGACGCTACCATAACCTTAAACCGGATCGTTCCATTAACCGTTATCTAGCATTCTACAAAGTTAAGTTCAGAGATTATACCGATCGATCCATGTCCTTCGGTCTTCAATCTCTTTCCTAGCTCCTCGTCGCTGTCCGGAACAACTCCGCTCTCCGGTCTCGCTCATCGGAATGGCACCACGTCAAGGATTCTTTATACGGGCTCCCTCTTCGATCCGAAGCAACTCGAACATGATGTTTGCTAGCCGACATGTCCAAGATGAAGTAGAGAAGATTGCGATTACTTGGTCTCAATCACCCTAAGGTTCTCAACACATGAGAGGGTGTAGGGTGGAGGTAAAAGAGTTGCCTTGAGGTGAAGAACTTGTGAGCACAAAAGGAAAATGAGCTTGAGTTGAATCGTGTGTGTTTTGTGATGATTTTTTAGCACAAAACCAAAAGCCGCTCCTGCTGAATTCAGCAGCCCCCCTTAGCTCAATAATGTCACAAAACACCCACAAAATATCTAGCTTAAATCAAGGAGTCACCAAGAAAGCCCATGCCTCATTTAATGCTCCAAGACAAAAAGGCAATGAGTCACAATTTCTCACCAAATAAACCATTTAAACCAAAATGTTTTAAACTAAAAGATATGGCAACCCTAAAACAAACTCGTAACGGATTACGAGAATGCCCCTCGACTGTATATACATACCTGTATCCGTATTCCGACGGAATACGAATATAACGAGGCTAAAGCAATCCAACCAATCGAATACTAGGATCCGGCTTAAACCAAAGCCCACTAGTATGATCCGTCCGATCATGATCCGTGCACGTATATGATCGAACCCTGCCATAAGTCCATATGGCCTCTACAACGTTTCGCCCGAACTTGGGAAACTGTCTGTGGAGGACTCTAATGACTCATCAATACACTGGCAGTGGATTTAACCACAAGTACGTCAGTGGTACTAGCTGTATGTAACGGTTGCCCATGTATTGATCGGAAGGGAAGCTGACGAGCGAACTCATCCAGAAACCCTACTGAGCTTGACAGTGACAATATCCGTACAGTCCGGTCTGTTCGTCTATGAGTATCTCATATCGGGTGTAGGAGGTGGATAAAGTCAGACCCCTAATAACGCGATAATTCGTGTCGGTATGAAACCTATCACCACCTGAGAAACTACTGATCCTAGATCAGTAATTCTCAACTACCTTGGCCAAGGTTTTCTGGTGATGGCCACCCGTGCACTGCGCGACATCAACCCCCAATACCGGGAGAGACGAATCCCCGACGATCCGCTCACTGCCTCCATGTGGCTCGGGACTGTACCCAACTAAAACCTGTTTGCACGACTCCTTTGAGCCGTGGTAGGGTAGTAATCAAAGCACAATGGGAACTCACACGAGAAAAATGACGATCTCAGGTCGACAGACTAACCTGTACACATGTCACCTGGGAACTGCTATCTGACAATATGTATAATACCAACTAGCAGGTTCCCAGCGAGTCCTGTCCGGTGTACTCATAACCGAATGAGCACCTGTATACATCTTAGGTGAACTAACTGACACCGGTGGCTTGTGAGACCGGCCACCGCCCCTCGTCGGGGTCTCGAACTGTATACACTAGTCTACTCTGGAGTATCGATGCCCAGTCTCGAAACTCCCACGACTAGGGACACTTTAAGGATGTACTTATAGACCCCAGCTCCCACGTATATGATCGCCATCATACTGCTGGCTGTCAAGCAAGAATCCTATGGGAACTATCAACATGTACATGATGATAAAGACAAACTAGATAGTATACTATCATCTCGAGTAAGACTGTCCTACCGATATAGGTCCTCCCTCAATCATTGCAACCATGTACCCGTGATCCAATAATTGACTTCGAGGGCACTATATCCAACAATCTCCCACTTGCACTTAAGGCTAATTATTGCGATGTCGCATACTCACAGCCCGTGTGATACCGAACATCCAACTCCTCTACTAATCAGTTTCACAAAGCTCGTTTGTAAAACTATTGCGTTCGAGAAATAGCCTCAGTGAGAGGATCTGCCCTGATGTTTCTTTACATGTCTCTCTTAATCTCAAATTCGTGGAGAAAGCCATCCCCCGAATTGAGTAATACCTGTCTTAGAATATGTCTGGATATCTGATGGGACCCAGTTCACAAATGAACTCCAAATCCAGCAAACATCTTAGACTGTATCGTCAACTGAATTTAATCAGAATTCCCGTGCCGCCCAAATGAAGAAAATGCATGCTGATGCATCTTCTTCGGGTGTGTTTCATTACAAAGAACTGTTTCTCAGTATCCTCTACGTCCTGGGTATTTGATACCGAATCAGTATCCCGGATATGTAATCTGTTACATGGGCTACAGAAAGGTAAAGAACTGAGAACGGGTGATAAGTTTCAAGAGTTGGAAACGATGCAAGTGTTGCAGCCAAGTCTGTTGGCAGTTATCACCCTGTATTACCAGAATACATTGATTCTGAACGAATGTTATTAGATATCGAACCTGATATACAACATCATATCAGTCTCTTTATTAATAAAGAAGGATATAATTTTGTATTGTTGGATAATGTTTTGAACATTTCCTATATCAAGAGTTGATCGGTTCAGGCACGTTATCTAAAAGCATAGACGTTCTAAATCAAACCACAGTTCTTAACGTACTGAACACACACAAGAGGAAGAGTTCAAAAATGAATGAATCCTTCTTAAGGTATTATAGACTAAGTCATATCAATAAGACCCGACTAGCTGAAATTACATTTAGATGCATATTTAGATCTGTTTAAATTTACATCTTGTGAAACTTGCCGGTCATGTCACAAAGATAAGATGACCTCAGCTCCGTTTATTGGAAACAGCGAAAGAGTTAGTGAACTCTTGGGATTGATACATGCTAATGTATGAAAGTCCCCTGTCTACATATGCCAGGACCGGTTCTTTGTACTTCATTACATTCACTGATGATCTCTCAAGATTCAGACATATGTTCCTGTTGAAACATAAGTCCGAAGCTTTTGAGATATTCACAGAATTTAAGTTAGAAGTAGAGAACCAGAAACGGGTATAAGTATTATGTCCTTTGATGTGATCAGGGAGGAAAATACTTGAGCACGGGATTCCTGGACTATTCTAAAAGAGAATGAGATTCTCTCTCAGCATTAATCCTCCGTATACACCACAGCACGTCGGTGTATCGGGGCGGAGCAATCACACCCTATTAGATATAGTACGCTCTATGATGAGTACTACTGAGTTTCCTATTTCCTTTTGGGAGTTATGCACTTGAGAAGCTGCATACCTATTGAATAGGTTTCCAATCAAATCAGATGCCTACCACTCCATATGTGATATAGTATGGGAAGAGCCCATCTCTTAAAGATGTTAAGATTTGGGGTTGTCCGGCCTATGTCAAAAGCAAAATTCGGACAAGCTCGAGGCAAAGGTCAGTTCTGTAGAGGTTTGTTGGATATACAGACAGCAGCTGATGATTTGGTAGAACCGGAGGATTCAATAGTTTCCAACGAACCCCAGCCTCTCCACCGATCTGGTAGGGTTCCTCACCCACCTAAGAGATACTTCGGTTTCTCTATGACGGTGGGAGCGAGGATTGCATCATGAGATGATGACCCAACTAGTTTCGAGCAGGCCATCAGGAGTGAGACTCTGTAAGAATGGCTGGATGCTTAGCGATCTGAGATGGAATCCTTATACACCAACAAAGTATGGACTTTGGTTGCTTTATCTGAAAGGTTAAATCCCCATCAAGAGCAAGTATATCTTGAGAAGATTACTTGGCGTACATGGAAAAGTTGAGACTTTCAAAGCTATGCTTAAGTCCATCCAGATCCTACTTGCCACTGCTACATACCATGACTGCGATATCTGGCGGTTGGGTGTCATGACTGCTTTTCTAAATGATGATTTAGAAGAGAGCGTCTATAAGTACACAGCCAGAAGGCTTCGTAGACAATGGGAGCAGCGAAAACGTGTGCAAGATGTTTTATGTGATAAATCAGGCATCGTGGAGTTGGAACGTCTGTTTTGATGTAGTAGTCAAAGAGTTTGACTTCATCAAAATGGTAGATGAACCTTGTATATACAAAAAGGTAGTAGGGAGTATGGTAGTGATCTTCGTATTGTACGTGGATGACATACTCTTGATAGGGAAGGAGTTCCTATGCTACGATCGGTCAATCTCCTCTTATCACAAGGATTCTCCATAAGGATAAAAATGATACCTCCTAAATCCTGGGTTTTATATCTATGAGATAGATCTAATTGGATGTTAGGATTCTCACCAGTGTAGTGAGATTGTATCAATCGATCCTGGGGAGAATCACTGGAAAGGTTCCAAGGTGACAAGGATGACTGAATGTCAGTCGCAGGCATTGTCTTTACCATAAGTAGAGGGACGGTATGTTGGAAGAGTTCCAAGCTAGATACCATGACACACTAGACGATAAAGGCAGGATAAATCACTACCAAAGATGCTACCAAAGAAATAGTCTGGATGTACACTAGTTCATGAGATGAACTTAGTTCCTACCATTGTGTGAGAATGGAGTTGTGGCTTAGGCCTAGGAACACCCGTCCCATCAGATTTCCAGACATATTCTTAGGCAGTATCGCCTAATCATGGAGATGGTTGATCTCCAGGGAGATCGAGGTTAGGAGAGTAGACACAGAGGACAACAGCGCGGATCCACTCACAAAGGCCTATTTCCCGGTATAGACTTTTATGGGAAGGTTGAGTATGAGATACTTCAACCACAGCTGATTGTTGGGTATGAGATACCACAACAGATAGCCCTAGTGCAAGTGGGAGATTGTTAGTTATATGTATGCCTTAGAGGCCATTACTGTATATACGATGTATATTGTAGTGGATGCTTAGACATATATAGGTAGGACTTTCTTGCTCGACATGATAGTATGCTATCTGGTTGCACTTTATCTTAACATGTACTCTGATTGTCTCTATGTTACTTGTTGATAAAGCCCTTAGGATGAGTACTTGACTACCAGGACTATGATGCAGATCATACTAGTGGGGACAGAGTAGTCGTTAAGTACATCCTTCAGATGTTCCTAGTCGTAGGAGTACCGAGACAGGGCATCGATACTCCAGAGTAGACTAGCGTATGTGCTTCTTGACCCATATGATGGGCGATGGATGATCCCATATCCATTGGTGTTTGACATCAGAGAAGGTATATGGGTGCTCAGTGGAGACTGGGTACACTGGACGGACTCGCTGAGAACTCCCAGATGGTATTATACCTCACGTCAGATGGCAGTTCTCTGGTGACACTGGTACAGGTTAGTCTGTAGACCCGAGATCATCATAGAGTCTTGTGTGATTCTCACTGTGCTTTGATTTCCATCATACCACGTCCGAGAGGGCATGCAAAACGGTGGCTTTTGGGTACAGTCTCGAATCACATGGAGGCAATGAGCGATAGGAGGGGTTTCGTCTCTCCCGGTATAGGGAGTTAATGTTGCGCTGTGTTCGATTGGCTATAACTGGAAATCCCTGGCCAGGGTTGCTGAAATTTACTGGTAAGTGTTATCAGTAGTTTTTGAATTGTTATGGACCTCATATCGACACGACTTATCAAGCTACTGGGGTCTGACGTTTACCACCCCTAGGCGAGATATGCGAGATATCAGACGAAAAGACCGGACTGTACGGGAGTGTTACTGATTGGATTCGCAGGAGAATGTACAGGCTTGCTTGTTGATCTTTTGATCGCTTAATACCTGGGTGGCTGTTACGTTTAGCTGACCGCTTGCAGCTTGTGGGTGTTTGATATGATCATCACCTACTGCCGGCGTATTGACGATTGTTTAGAGTCCTATACAGAGGTTTCCTGGCTCGGGCAAAACGGAGTAGGAGCACATATGTGATATGTGTGGGACCGAGAACAATACGTGTATGTGATACCGTACTAGATTCTCGCGATATGTGATATCGGCCGGGTATATGTGATATAGCCGGGTCATCGGATCAAGTGTTGATTGGATGAACTGATACAGATTATATTAGTCGGTTATTTGTGAAATAGCCGGATTATCGGATCAAGTGTTGATTCGATAATTTAATGTATAATTATATATTTGATATATTGTATTACATTAACTAATATTAGCTCACTTAAAGATTCTTTTTCTCACTCGGGTAATACATTGATATATATGTGATATATGTTAATTGTATTATTTTATTTTGTTACAATAAATATTGTATATGTGATATATAATATTGTAACATGTTATGGTTATAAATGCAACATGATTTGTGGAGTTTAAATATGGTTAGGGTTTGGATTAGGGTTAAACTTTCATGAAGCTTTCAAGAAGCTTCTTGAAGCTTTCAAGAAGCTTCTTGAAGCTTTGACTTTGACCTTGATATTTTGTGATATTTTGCAAAGATATTTCTTTAACCCAACCCAACCCTTTAACCATGGTTAATTCTCTACATGGGTTAAGTCTTCATACTTAACCCATGGTTGCATTTCTAACCTCACTTGATTCATTATTCATCACAAATGGTTTTGCTTCTTCTTCTTCCTCCTCTTTGATGAAAAGCTTTCTAGCTTTTTCAAAAGTGATGAAAATGAGTGAGATAACGAAAACAAATGAGAGATAAATTCCTACTTCATCATCCTCATCTATTCTAGCCACTTAGATTAGGGTGTTTGCTTTGCTAATACTTGATTAGTGAAGCAAAAGCTTGGGCTTGAGTTTCTTCAAGGTAGATCATCTTTGTTATCGAAAACCGGAAGCAAGCTTGCATCTTTCTCTTCATGGAGCCTCTCTAGAGTCCGGGTACTCGATGATCGCAGCGAAGGGGCCTCAACACGGAGCTTTGGAAGTGAAGGAACGGACTACAAAGGTTGTAATCCCTAACTCTTAGAAGTAAAGTTGTTTACTTGCTTTGTTTCGCCTAATCTCTAGTCTAAGATCTTTGTTAGGGTTGTTCGGCACGTCTAAAATTTAAATCGGGCATGGTTGATGCCTTATAGACCCTTGTGACAGTGCCTAGTAACCCTACATCCCATGTACAGTAATGGCCTCTAGGGCATACATATAACTAACAGCAAATAACCTGCCAATTCTAGAGCGAGTCAGCTCGAACTCACTACTGCGAGATGACCACCTGGCGCACTCTAAAACCCAGTTATTCGAGCACTTCTCCATGGGTTTATCCTAGTACAGAAATGAAATGACAATGGTGACATCAACCTCAATCCGGCCGTGTCCCAATAAAAGAATATACAAACAGGAAGAAACTGCAGTTCACATGTCGGACGCTCGCCCCGCAATAATGAATATACAAATGACACAATTGTACAACCAACATCGTACGGGGGGCTATCCAACACGAAAATCCGTATAAACCATCACGGAAATAAACATCACAGCAGCAGAAGCAAATATGTGCAACCCCGTCTAAATTTGCAATTAGACAACATTTGAAACACATATACAACATCACAGATGCAAGTAATGAAAGCCACAATATTAGAATTTCGCGCACAATTAGCAAACACATCAAATTTTCCAAAACCGAAAATCTAGTGCAGTAAATCCCCAAAAATTTCAAAGTTTTAAGCCAACACAGGAGTCGAAATGAACTCAAAACTCGCCCGAACCTTCACAGGGGTGAAGTACCCAAAATTAACATACGCCCGGGTGGCCTAGGGGGTACTACCCCCCGAGGCCACCATGAGGTGGCCCCAAAGGGGTGGCAGACCCGAGCCTACCCTATGAGGTGGCCCCAAAGGGGTAGAGGACCCGAGCCTACCCTATAGGGTAGGGCTCGGGTCCCCACTCTCCAAGGACACCTCATGGTGGTCTTGGGGGGTGGGCCTGACCTTTGGCACCCCGGGAGATCCCTGGGGTACCTACGCAACACCCCGCGGCTTCTCGGTCCAAACCGTGAGCCCGCGGAAAGTGCAAACATCTTAAAACTTGAAATTTTGGGACTGTTTTGTCGACAGTTTTTGCACGACGAAAATGGCGGAATTCGAACGTCGTAACTAGCTAATTAAGGCTTATGGAGTGGCTCGGATACCATGAAAGTTAATTTTTCTCACTCTACAATGCTTGTAGAGAGGCGGAATGCGCAAAAATCAAATTTTGAGGAAGCACAATCAACAAAAACCCAAGTGATCAAACCATAACCCTAAACTAGTAACAAGAAGGAGTTTAACTACTATGAAAGGATGTTATACCTAAAGGATTTGTGTACTTCGGGTCTTCAAGAGAGCTCATTCTCAAGAAGAAGAATGAGGATGAGGGAGAGAAGAGAGAGTGTGTCATAATCAACCGAGCTAGCCCAGTAAGAGGATTTTCCAAGCATGGAAAAATATAAAAATCATTTTCCAAATAAACAAATGAGAACCCATCCCTCTCATCATGCTCTCCTTTACACCTCACAAGGCTACCTTATTTCTTGAATTTCCTAAAAAGGAAAATCCTAAATGAGATGTCCTCCTTCTAGAAGTGTTCCATTTAAATACGAAATACAACCCCGTTATATGTATCGTCTACATATATGTGTATCCGTATAAAAATACGAATAGCCTGGAGAGAGAAAATGAATAGTGAACATAATACTAGAATATATATATATGTGTGTATATGTATATATCAATATATATATATGTATATGTATATGTATATTATTGAATTAATACTTGATTTAATAATCCAGCTTAAACCTAAGCCAGCTAGTATTATCAAATGTTCGACTAAAGTCCGTGTAGCATATACACGTATTTAATCATACCCCTGCACGTATCAACATACGGCCTCTACATCATATCGTCTGATCCGGAAAAACCATATGTGTGGGACTTTACAGACTTGACAATACGCTAGCAGTGAGTTATTGGATAAATCCATAACCACAAGCACGTCAGCAACACTAACTATATGTAACGGCTACACAGGTATATGTCAAAAGAGAGGTCGACAATCAAGTCCGTTCGTACCCTACTAAGACTGTAAGTGACAATCTCCATACAGTACGGTCTTTTCGTCTAAGAGTGTCGCATACCAGGTCTTGGGAGTGGATAACGTTAGACCCTTAATAACCAGATAGTCGTGCAGGTGTCAGGCTCATGACTAACCGAGAAACTATTGATCTCCTATCAGTAAATCTCATCCACCCTGGCCAGCGATTTATGGTGATGGCCAACCGAACACAGCGCGACATCGACTCTATATACCGGGAGAGATGAATCCCTTCCGATTGCTCACTGCCTCCATGTGGTTCAGGACCGTACCCAACTAAAACCCGTTTGCATGACTCCTTTGAGCCGTGGTAGGGTAGTAATCTAAGTACAGTTGGAACTCATACGAGACAAATGACGATCTCAGGTCTAAAGACTACCCTGTACTCATGTCACCAGAAAACTACTATCTGACGATAGGTATAATATCATCTAGGAGTTCTCGCCGAGTCCGTTCGGTGTACTCACCTTCAGTGAGCACCTGTATATAATCTTAGGTGCTACACACCAATGGCTGTGAGACCGGCCACCACCCCTCGTTGGGGTCTAGAAACGTATACACTAGTCTGCTCCATAATATCGATGCCCAGTCTCGATACTCTCAGGACAAGAAACATTTAAGGATATGCTTATTGTTAGGGATTCGGTCCTAGGGTCGCGATATTCGCGGACTGCGGCGGAAAAGAATAACAAAAATAATCAAACATAGAACCAAATCTGTAACGTTTTAGAAATCGTTTTGCGAATTTTTCCGTTTTAGGGCAAAATAGTCGGTATTTTCCGTTTTAACCCGATTTCGATCAAACTTCCGTAGAAACTTACCGGCTCTTTTTTTAGCTAAAATAAAGCTTATGCACGAACTTTGGGGGTATATGGGAGCTTTTGGTTCAGATAAAATTTTTCCCAAATAAAATATTATTTTAATTATTGGTTGATGTTGATATATCATTTTGGCCAAAATTCCATTCTTTCAATCTTGGCCGAACCTTCTTGTGGGAGTGGGAAATTTCTTTTGTGATGAGTCACTTGTTTCATTTATTGTGAGCATGGTGTTATTCTTGAGGTGGCAAATTCATTAATGCCTTTTGTTCTTGCATAAGATATTTATGTGTTGATATTTTCTTTAAGCTCACCATTATTTTATTTTTTTTGCTTATGCTCACCCCCTTCAATTGATTCACAGTGAGCTTCCAATGTGGCCGGCCCACTTGTTTTGGAGATGATATATTGTTCTATGTTGATTAATTCAAAAAGCTCACTTCTTCATTTGAGTGTTGTTTTTTCTTCTTTTTTTTTCACAAAGAGTTTCTTCCTTCTCTGGGAAATAGTGGCCGAGCACTATTCATGTGCCAATTTAGCCGAGCTCAATTTGTTGAGTGAGGAAGTTTGTTCTTCATTTCAAATCCATTATTCACTTCCCAACTCCAAACAGCAACTTCAATTTACCATCACCCGATTCGTTGAGTGCCTTAAGGCAAAATATTCTATATTCTCTCTACTTCAATCTTGGACTTGTCGGCTAGCAAACTTGAGTTTCAAATCAAATTTGGAGGTATAAAACCCTAACCCTAATCTCTTTGTTGTTCTAATACTTTAATTAGCTTATTAGTTGTTAAAATTAAGCTATTTATTTGCATGTTTAAAATTCTAGAAATTGTTTTTGGATAATTAAATTAGGGTTTTGATTAGGGAATAGGTTAATTGTTAGTTTTAACCAAAAGAAAACATAACCTAGTTGCTAATTTGTTAAATGTTATTTTCCTAATTACCTAATTAGCTTAATTATAAACTAGACTTTTGCTAATCCTAATTAGTGAAAACTAAAATTTTAATAAAGGTTTAAATGGTTTAACCTTGCTATTTGAAGATGTTTGTAAATTATAGTTTTGGTAAAACTTGTACTTTTGTGCTAAAATGATAAAACTGCTTACTAGATTTTGGTAACTTTTAGGCGTGGGTTTCTTTTGACGTTGCGACGATAATTATATTGAGTCCACGTTTATTATTGTGTTTTGAATGCGCGATCGTTGCGATCAGGGTCTAGGCTTGGTAGTTGTGTCTCTTTGCGTTCCTAGTTAGGGTCGTGCCGATGTCGCTCGTGCCTTTGTGTAGCTTTTGCTCTTTAGTTAGGTTCGTAGTGTCGCTACGCGCGTTAGCCGCTTGACGAACACTTGAGAGTATGTTTGGATTTGGTGCGTCGGTCAACGTAGTTGTACGTATTTTTGGTCGATTGCTTATATACGCTTGCTTTATTGTTATATGTGTTCACGATCACAGGCGGGAACTTCGGGCACTGCGAACAGGGGAAAGCGAGTGGTAGGCTTTACTTAGCCAAGAGCATTGGTGAGTAGATTTAACATCTACAGGGGAATCGCTTGCATGGCGTTATGCGTCTGGGCTAGAGATGTTAATTTTGTCGCATATTCTATGTCATGTTTAGAATTGCGCATTCACCCTACTGCTTAGTTATTGTTGTGCTTGGACTAGTATCCTTAGGACACTGCACATATTATTGACTATTCTGTTAGTGTATATGCCCTAGAGGCCATTACTGTATCATACTAGTATGTATATTACTTGATGGAAGCTTGGGATATTCACAGTTGTATAGACAATCTTGCTCGAAATGGTAGTATGCTACTTGGTTTGTCTCTGCTTTAATGTGTACATGTGTTTCTTTATTGTATCACATATACGAATTGGTGGAGCCCTTAGGATCTTTGCTTGATTACCAGCGTTGTGATGGCAGTCACACTCGTGGAGGCTGGGTAATCTATAAGCACATCCTTATATATACACGTCCCTGGTCGTGGGATTATCGAGACAGGGCATCGATACTCCGGAGTAGACTAGCGTATGTTCTTCTCTTCCCAGCACGGGAGACGGTCTGTACCACAGCCGTCAGTACGTCGTACTTGAGATAGTATGCGGGTGCTCGTTAGGTTACGAGTACACTGGACAGGACTCGTCGGGAACTGTTGGTTGGTATTATACCTATCGTCGTTATCAGTTCCCAGGTGACATGAGTACAGCTTAGTCCGCTGACTTGACACTGTCACTTCGCCTCGAGTGTGTTCCCACTGTACTTTGATTACTACCCTACCACGGCTCAAAGGAGTCATGCAAACAGGTAGTAGTTGGGTGCAGTCCTGAAGCACTTGGAGGCAGTGACGGTTAGACAGGATTCGTCTCTCCCGGTATTGGGGGTTGACATCGCGCTGTGTCCAGAAGAGCCATTACACAAGTAGTCCCTGGCCAGGGCAAGCGAGGTATACCAGTAGGTTTCCAGTGTTATCTCAGGGTGTTCTGGGCTACACTCCGACACGACTTGTACCGCTATTAGGGGACTGACGTTTACCACCCCCTAGGCCCGCCATGCGATGTTATCAGACGAACAGACCGGACTGTACGGAGACTGTCACATTCAGGCTCAGTAGGAGTTCAGATAGGTTTACCTCGTCAGTCTTCTTATCGGCATCTATCTGGGGACCGTTACGTACAGCTAGTGCCGCTTGCGGTCTGTGGTTAAACCCACTGCCAGCGTAGTGTCGAGTCTTTAGAGTCCCACACAGAGGGTTATTCACCTTTAGGCAAAATGAGTAGAGGTCGCATGGTTTTGCGACATGGTTCGTTCACATCCGCGCACTTGTGCACGTTTGGTGTCCGGACAGCTTATACTAGCGGGCTTTGGTTTAAGCCGGATCCTAGTATATGTTTTGGGATTGGTTTTATCTCATTGTATTCGTGTTCCTCGGAACACGGATTCCTCGGAACACGGATACGGGTGTGTATGCACAGTTGACTGAGACAAAGGCAGAGGACTTTGATTAGGGTTGATAACCATTGTCATTTTCTTAACCCTAATGTTTATGTGTGAATTATGATTTATTGATATTAGTTAATTATAATTGTGCATGGTTAGGGTTGTTGACCATTTGACTATACTTGACTTGTTGACCTAGGTTGACAAGTTGACCATCATCATTCCATATGAAAGATGCTCTTTGATCCTTGCAAAAGCATTTAATGTGAGGTGATAATGGTCATTTCTTGATTAACCATGACAATTATCTTTAGCTAATTATCTAATTTCCATAATTCACATATATGTGAGAAGGTTGAGATATTCTTCTCACTTTTTCATTTCCATTCTCTCTCCTCCTCTTCCTCTCTCTCTAGCTCTCCCCTCTCATGCATTGAGAACCATTTGAGCTTGAGATAATCCCTTCAAAAACACTATCTACTCTTTCTAAGGTCCTAGGTCTAGCACACCAAGCACCTTAGTTACTTCTAGTTTGAGGTTGGAGCCAAAGGTTGAAGCCCTCGGGTGGATCTTTCTTCGGCAAGAGAAGCGACAAGGAGAACCCGTTCTTTCACTCCAAGGAGCAAGAAAAGAAGGACTTGAAGACCTAGATATAACCCCCTTTCCGAGTAGCTAACTCTCTTTAGCTTTGTAGTTAGTTTTTTTTAGCAAAGATCCCTCCTTTTGCTAGTCCATGTTGCCTAGTGTGTTAAAAATCCGATTTTCATAACGTTTCCGCCTCCCCGTAAGCACCGGGGTGGGCAACGTGGACTTACAGTGGTATCAGAGCCTAGCTAAACACAAACTAACTAGTTAGTAAAGTATATAGAACTTCGATCGCAAAAAATCGCAAAACATTTTTCCAAAACCCTAGGTTTCTGCCGATTTTAAACCTGCTTTAAAAATAATAAATCATACCTTAAAAATCGGCTCAGGGTTTTTGCAGAACACACAAGGAAAACGATCCACTGACTCGGCCAACTCACCGCGGATCCACGGCAGAAGCTTGCTTCTGCCGCGGATCCGCGGCCGAGTTGACCCGGTCGTGGTTCATTTTCCTTGCAGTGTTCTTCTGTTACTGTTTTGGGATTTTTAGTATACTTTATTTCTGCCCAGATTTTCCAGAGAAGAAATTTGTATTTGGGGTGGTTATAAATCCGTGTTTTGATCGAACTTTCCTATACTTTGGCTAATGGATTATATCTGTGATGTTATATATGTATTGAACGTCTGCTAATCGCTATACGTCGATTAGTAGGGGTTATACATATCTGTGATCTGTAATGATTGATGGTTTGTGTATATGAACTCGTTGGATTGTCGCGGATGAATAGCCGGGTGGATGTGAGATGAGAGTTTCTTTTTCTTTCAATCATGTAAAATGTAATTTGATGTAATATTATTTGTATAGCCGCACAACCGGGTCGGGGTTGTAGCCGTCATTGTATAATTTCTTTTTACTGTTTTTGCTCCTAGGATAGACCCATGGTGGGGTGCACAAACTACCGGGTATCTCGAAGTGCCTAGTGGCCTACTCACGTCGTTGAGGGAGGTTGCTTCGCTTCGGGTACTTGGCGGGTAGTTTGCCGCACCCGTAGGGGTCTAGGGTGAGGTATTGGCTATTCATCGCGACCGTGTAATCCGCTTTTCGTTGCGGGCTCAAACGAATCGCGGATTCCTAGTATATCCAAAGTGTTCATCTGTGATCTGTATTGACTATCATTGCTATATATCTATATATGATATCTATTTAGGTGTTGCTTATGTTTTGCATCCGTGCTAGTCCAGCCCCCGCTCTGTCGTTAGTTAAGCAACCTGACGGGTGATGACGGGCCCCGTGGCGAATGCGGATGGCATAAGCGTATACCATATTTTGGTTGTTTTCTGCAATGGTAGGATTAAATGATGGGACGCATTAAAAATTAATGCAAGAAAATAAACCAAGTAAAAAGTCGTTGGAACACTTTCAAAACCACTCGGTTCTTTTCAAAAACCAACTTTTAAAATGCGGAGCTTGAACCACTCCTTTTAAAAGCTATCTCGTTCCATCGATTATATCAAGTTCACTACGTTCACGGTTTCGCCAAAACCATTCGTAGCCCTCCATCATTTCAGTTAAATATTCGGTAGTATTCAAGCTATGTATTTTGACCTCACGCTAAGGCATAGTGATTGGTAGCTGCCGGATATTTATCTGTTGCATAGATAGAATGCATTGGTTTGAGACAGTCATACTGCCATTTTGGCCTACGTCAAGGGTAGGTACGGGTGGGTTCAAATTAACCTGGATAATGATGGGTAGAACTTGACATGTGACTTATGACATTTTGACCTCACGCCAAGGTCATAAGAGCATGGGGCAAAAATCCACATCGGGAGTTTCAAAAGAACTGAAACTTGCTAGCGCTGCATACCATTTGGAGTGTGATGATTCTGGTAGGATTCCTTCAGTTTTGTCACGCGATGATATTTGGATCCCGATCCTACTGTGAGTATATGCTACTCCTCGGGAAATTTCTCACTTAACGATCAATGCTATAAACCTAGTAGGTGTCTAAAAAGGTGTTAGCGGGGCTACGCCCACAGGGAAAAGAGGTTACTTAATTAAGGAACTTCGCGAAAGTGTTGGAAAACCTCCCTCGAAGTACCGACACTGGCCTGGCTGAACGGTTAAGCAAGTATTGTACGGTGAGATTGATCCCGACTAATTCTTCCTTTATGGTTTGAGGAGGGATTCGAGAGACAGTGGGAGCCATCCTGTTTAGACAAACTAAAAACCACTCTAAACTTGCAAGAGCATCATGCTAAAGTGTTTCTTTTCTCTCTCCTAATTGCAGCGACCAATCAACATGACCGGACTTAAGTTATTACTAGATAAAAACATACTGACAGGGCCAAACTACAAAGATTGGCTCAGGAATGTCAAAATGGCAATCACTTACGACAAGTTGGGGTATCTCCTTACCACAAAAGCTCCCCATGTCTCAGGTCCCACCTCCAGCATCGCGGATAAAGAAATCCGTAAGACATGGGAGATCGATTGCGCGAAGGCCAAGTGCCTCGTGCTTGCCTCTATGGACAATGAACATCAGAGGAGGCACGAGAATATGGACCTAGAGTCCATGTTTCTTCATACAAAAGAACTGTATGGAGAGCAATCCCGTATCGCCAGATACGAAGTGTCGAAGAAGCTGTTTTCGACAAGATTGGCCGTCGGATCATCGGTAGCGGAACACGTGCTTAAGATGATTGGCTACATAGAGGAGCTCGCGGACCTTGGGACCACGTTGGAGAATGAACTCTACACTGACTTGATTCTCCAGTCCCTTCCTTCCACTTACGCCCAGTTTATCCTAAACTTCAACATGCAAGGAAAGGAGGTTGAACTTTCCGAGCTTCTGAACATGTTGAGGAGTGCTGAGGGCACCCGACAGAAAAGGTAGGGAAACATCCACTTTGTTTGTAGGAGGATCTTCCTCTTCTAAATCCAGGGCGAAAGCCAAGGGAAAGAAGAAGAAAGCCTCCGCCAAACCAAAGGGCGGTGTTAGTAAAGTGGATACGAAGGGAAAGCCAAAGGCAACAAAGGTAGCGGGAAAGCTTGTGGGAAAAGAAGAATGCTTTTACTGTCACAAGAGTGGACACTGGAAAAAGGATTGCAGAGCTTGGAAGGCCAGAACCCAGGATCTGAAGCAAGTTGCGGCTTCAGCTTCAGGTGTGTATGTTATTGAAAACTGTCTATCAATAAACTCTACTTCATGGGTATTGGATACCAGGTCAGGATCTTATATCTGTAATTCTTTGCAGGCGTTGAGAAAGCGTAGGTTTTTGAAAGCAGGTGACATGACCCTCAAAGTTGCAAACGGAGCTAGCATGGATGCTGAGGCCGTGGGGGACTATCACCTGGGAATGTCAGATGGACATGTTTTGGTTTTACGTAATTGCTTTTTTGTACCCAATGCAACTTGTAATATCATTTCTGTATCTTTAGTTTCTAAAGAAGGTTATGAATTTGCGTTTGTAAGTAATGTTGTAAACATTCACCTTAATCAAGTTCTGATTGGGTCAGGTACATTGAGCAATGGTATATACGTATTAAACCAACCACAGATTTTCAATGTCCAGAATACACACAAAAGAAAGTCTCCAGAATTCAATCAGGCTTTCTTATGGCATTGTAGACTCGGTCACATAAATGAGAGAAGGTTGACGAACTTACATACAGAAGGATATTTGGATCCGTTCGAATATCAATCATATGCAACTTGTCAATCCTGTCTCAAAGGGATGATGACAAAAACTCCATTCGCTGGACACGGAGTAAGAGCTAGCGAGCTCTTGGGACTCGTATACAGCGACGTGTGCGGTCCAATGTCTACACATGCGCGAAGCGGTTATTCTTACTTCATTACTTTTACGGATGATTTTTCAAGGTTCGGGCATGTCTTCTTAATGAAGCATAAATCTGAAGCCTTTGAAAAGTTCCAAGAATACAAGAATGAAGTAGAAAAATAAACAGGCAAAAGTATCAAGACACTGAGATCTAATCGAGGTGGTGAATACTTGAGTGCCGAGTTCCTGGATTACCTAAAAGAGAATGGAATTCTCTCTCAGCTTACTCCTCCATACACTCCGCAACATAATGGTGTATCGGAGAGACGGAACCGAACCCTATTGGATATGGTACGGTCCATGATGAGTAACGCTAAGTTGCCGCGATCATTCTGGGGATATGCGCTAGAATCAGCCGCATACCTTTTGAACCGAGTTCCCACTAAGACTGTGCCTACCACACCATATGAGTTATGGAGTGGGAAAAAACCCTATCTTCAATACCTGAAGATTTGGGGATGTCCAGCTTTTGTCAAAAAGCAGCATGCGGACAAACTCGAGGCACGCTCAGTACTGTGCAAGTTTGTGGGATACCCAAAGAACTCCAGGGGGTATCTTTTCTATTACGCAGAGGAACAAAAGGTCTTTGTTTCTCGTAATGCCCATTTTCTGGAACACCAGTTCTTAGAAAAGGAAATAAGTGGGAGCGCAATAGAACTGGAAGAAATTCCAGAACCACAAACTATTACTGAAAGCTTAGTAGAACCAGAGGGTTCGAAAGATCAGGACATTCCTGCGCCGCTCCGCAGGAGTAGTAGGCAGTCTCATCCGCCCGAGAGATACTACGGTTTTCTCATAGACGGGGATAGAGAAGATTGCATCATTGATAGTGATGAGCCGACTAGCTTCCAGCAGGCCATTCAGAGCGTTGACTCGGTAAAATGGCCGGATGCAATGCGGACCGAAATGGAGTCCATGTACACCAACAAAGTATGGACTTTGGACGTTGCTCCAGATGGGGTAAAACCCGTAGGATGCAAGTGGATCTTCAAAAGGAAGATTGGTGTAGATGGACAGGTCGAGACCTATAAAGCTAGACTTGTTGCAAAGGGTTTTCGTCAAAGACCTGGTTTGGACTATGAAGAAACCTTTTCTCCAGTGGCTATGCTGAATCCATTCGGATCCTTCTTGCCATTGCTGCCTTCCACGATTACGAGATTTGGCAGATGGACGTAAAGACCGCTTTTCTAAATGGAAATTTAGAGGAGTGTGTCTATATGGACCAGCCAGAGGGTTTCATTCAGAGTGGGAGCAGCGGAAAGGTGTGCAAGTTGCTTAAGTCCATTTATGGACTAAAGCAGGTATCGCGGAGTTGGAACATCTGTTTTGATGAGACGGTCAAAGAATTTGGCTTTATCAAAAATCCAGATGAACCATGCATCTATAGTAGATTTGTAGAAAGAACTGTCGTATTCCTCATTTTATACGTGGATGACATTCTCTTGATAGGAAATGATATTCATATGCTACAATCTGTCAAAGGGTTCTTGTCACACAGGTTCTCCATGAAAGACCTGGGTGATGCCACCTATATTCTGGAGATCCGGATCCATCGTGATAGATCCAAGAGGATATTAGGACTTTCGCAGTCCAGGTACATCGACACCATACTGAAAAGATTCAGTATGGAAGATTCCAAGCGCGGTAATCTACCGGCTTGTCACGGGATCACCCTCTCCAAAGAGATGTCTCCTAAGACTGATTTGGAAAGAGATCGCATGTCTATCATACCCTACGCTTCTGCGGTAGGCTCTATAATGTATGCGATGTTGTGTACCAGACCAGATGTGGCTTATGCACTGAGTGTGGTAAGCAGGTATCAGTCAAACCCTGGGGAGAAACACTGGATAGCGGTAAAGAACATTCTCAAGTACCTGAGAAGGACTAAGGAGATGTTCTTGGTGTATGGCGGAAAAGACCTCCAGATTGAGGCCTTTGCTGACTCCAGTTTCCAGAGTGACAAGGATGATTCCAAGTCCATGTCGGGTTTTGTCTTTACCCTCAATGGAAGGGCGGTGTGTTGGAAGAGTTCCAAACAGGAAACCGTTGCTGACTCGACTATGGAAGCGGAATACATCGCTGCATCTGATGCCGCAAAAGAAGCCGTCTGGATGAGGAAGTTCTTGAAAGAACTTCAAGTGGTTCCGTCCATTGTTGATCCAATACCTCTGTATTGCGACAACAAAAGGGCTATAGTTTTAGCAAAGGAACCCAAGTCCCATCAGAAATCCAGACACATCTTGAGGCGATATCACCTGATCAGGAAGATCGTGGATCGCCAGGAGATCGAGGTTCGGAGGGTTGCTTCAGAAGATAACACTGCAGATCCATTCACGAAGGCCTTACCCCAGACTCAGTTCGAGCGGCTGATCGAGATGATAGGTCTTCGATACGCCGGTATATGGCCTTAGTGCAAGTGGGAGATTGTTAGTGTATATGCCCTAAAGTCCATTACTGTATCATACTAGTATGTATATTACTTGATGGAAGCTTGGGATATTCACAGTTGTATAGACAATCTTGCTCGAAATGGTAGTATGCTACTTGGTTTGTCTCTGCTTTAATGTGTACATGTGTTTCTTTATTGTATCACCTATACGCATTGGTGGAGCCCTTAGGATCTTTGCTTGATTACCAGCGTTGTGATGGCAGTCACACTCGTGGGGGCTGGGTAATCTATAAGCACATCCTTATATATACACGTCCTTGGTCGTGGGATTATAGAGACAGGGCATCGATACTCCGGAGTAGACTAGCGTATGCGCTTCTCATCCCAGCACGGGAGACAGTCTGTCCCACAGCTGTCAGTATGTCGTACTTGAGATAGTATGCGGGTGCTCGTTAGGTTACGAGTACACTGGACAGGACTCGTCGGGAACTGTTGGTTGGTATTATACCTATCGTCAGTTATCAGTTCCCAGGTGACATGAGTAAAGCTTAGTCCGCTGACTTTACACTGTCACTTCGCCTCGAGTGTGTTCCCACTGTACTTTGATTACTACCCTACCACAGCTCAAAGGAGTCGTGCAAACAGGTAGTAGTTGGGTGCAATCCCGAAGCACTTGGAGGCAGTGACGGTTAGACAGGATTCGTCTCTCCCGGTATTGGGGGTTGACATCGCGCTGTGTCCAGGAGAGCCATTACACAAGTAATCCCTGGCTAGGGCAAGCGAGGTATACTGGTAGGTTTCCAGTGTTATCTCAGGGTGTTCTGGGCTACACTCCGACATGACTTGTACCACTATTAGGGGGCTGACGTTTACCACCCCCTAGGCCCGCCATACGATGTTATCAGACGAACAGACCGGACCGTACGGAGACTGTCACATTCAGGCTCAGTAGGAGTTCAGATGGGTTTACCTCATCAGTCTTCTTATCGGCATCTACCTGGGGACCGTTACGTACAGCTAGTGCCGCTTGCGGTCTGTGGTTAAACCCACTGCCAGCGTAGTGTCGAGTCTTTAGAGTCCCACACAGAGGGTTATTCGCCTTTAGGCACAATGAGTAGAGGTCGCATGGTTTTGCGACATGGTTCGTTCACATCCGCGCACTTGTGCACGTTTGGTGTCCGGACAGCTTATACTAGCGGGCTGTGGTTTAAGCCGGATCCTAGTATATGTTTTGGGATTGGTTTTATCTCATTGTATTCGTGTTCCACGGAAAACGGATATAGGTGTGTATGCACAGTTGACTGAGACAGAGGCAGGGGACTTTGATTAGGGTTGATGACCATTGTCATTTTCTTAACCCTAATGTTTATGTGTGAATTATGATTTATTGATATTAATTAATTATAATTGTGCTTGGTTAGGGTTGTTGACCATTTGACTATACTTGACTTGTTGACCTAGGTTGACAAGTTGACCATCATCATTCCATATGAAAGATGCTCTTTGATCCTTGCAAAAGCATTTAATGTGAGGTGATAATGGTCATTTTCTGATTAACCATGACAATTATCTTTAGCTAATTATCTAATTTCCATAATTCATATATATGTGAGAAGGTTGAGATATTCTTCTCACTTGTTCATTTCCATTCTCTCTCCTCCTCTTCCTCTCTCTCTAGCTCTCCCCTCTCATGAGTTGAGAACCATTTGAGCTTGAGATAATCCCTTCAAAAACACTCTCTACTCTTTCTAAGGTCCTAGGTCTAGCACACCAAGCACCTTAGTTACTTCTAGTTTGAGGTTGGAGCCAAAGGTTGAAGCTCTCGGGTGGATCTTTCTTCGGCAAGAGAAGCGACAAGGAGAACCCATTCTTTCACTCCAAGGAGCAAGAAGAGAAGGACTTGAAGACCTAGGTATAACCCCCTTTCCGAGTAGCTAACTCTCTTTATCTTTGTAGTTAGTTTTGTTTAGCAAAGATCCCTCCTTTTGCTAGTCCATGTTGCCTAGTGTGTTAAAAATCCGATTTTTCATAACGTTTCCGCCTCCCCGTAAGCACCGGGGTGGGCAACGTGGACTTACAGATTCATGTTGCACGAGCATTGATTGTATGCTACACACACCACCAATAATTGCCATGTCACACACAACCCACATATAGAAATGCTATTGTTTGGTTAGGAACATTGAGACAATGATTCATATTTCTTATCGCATATGGCATTTAGCATACCTGTATATCCACATGCTTACACATATGCCTTCACATACTTACGTGTTAGATACCTGTATACGTATAGAGTATCGTATCATTAGTGATTGGTACATACACACTTTATGTCATAGCTACAGGTATACTTTGCACACATACTTCACTTATACCCAGGGGGTATACTACATCATTACTTATAGGTAGATACATATATCTTGCTATACCTTTATGTTGCACATATATCTGGTTATAACTACATGTTTACCTTTACTTAATGTTATTTTAGAATTGGAGAGATTAGGAACCGCATGATATTATATTAACTTGTTACAGTTAATTGCGGCTTTTCCTTTATATGCTTACATTTCAGTTTTATGTTGCATATATTATATTCATGGATTTTCGCATTGAGATATGGATTTTTCATGATATTTTCTGGATTTGGGGACCGTGGGAGTTCATGAAAGTATGCATAATTTGAAAAACCCGGTTTCCCTTGATATGATATTTCAGCAGCCACCATGAGATTTATTGGTTCGGATATATATATGCCCCATGCGAGGAACGGAGGGGTCCGTGTGCGGGTACATGGTGGGGCCCGGAGGTACCCCGGGGCAAGAATGAGGTCGTGGTGCTAGACGATGAGCTAGTGGGGGAAACATACCTACCGGTGACATTACCAATGACTCGGCGGTTATCATAGGGATACCGACGGGAGTCATGTACGTATAGATACGTCGAGAGGCGAGGGTCAGAGGTAGGCACTCGTGCTTTCGGGATAGCGTATGATATGTACCTATCAGGGTGCCAGTCATGGTGACAGCACCTGATAGATCAGTATTTCTGTATCAATGCTTGACACATTGGTTTCATGATACTTCTTTTTATTCCTTTGTATATATAACAGGGGATTAAGCCGCTGTTATATATGCCTTTACACCAATATTAGTGGAATGGGACGCTAATATATGTGTATTGATATCAATTTATATACATCATCATATTTATTCATGCAAATATACCTAGAATGTAAGGGACTCATTGACATTGGATTTAGGACATTTGAGAATTCATTTGATATTGATTACAGGATATATATGAGATTGCTGATTTTGTACACTCGGGATATGTGAGATCTACTTGATGTTGTACATTCGGGGTATACGAGATATACTTGATATTGTACATACGGGATATGTGAGATCTACTTGATGTTGTACATTAAGGATATGTGAGACTTACTTGATATGATAGCCAAATTGGGGGCTGATTTGAGGAAATTGGGATTTGGATTGTCTTGATGGATTTTGATCCAACCACGATGTCAGGATTCCGTGGAAATGACATGTTTCATTTCATACTCTACATTTACTATTTATGCACTGCTTCATGCATTAGTGTACCTGTTAGAGTACCTTCCATGACTGTTGTATTTACATACCTTTATTCATATCATTTCTTCATGTATTAGTAGTACCGATATAGTACCTTACATGATTGTACATACAGATTGTCATATTATTATTGCTTCATGTATAAATTGTACCTGCTAGTGTACTTTTTCATGATTATTGCATTACATATGACCATTCATTGTTATTAGATTCTTATGTTAGATTCGCGATGTACGTGCATACTCGCGATTACCTGCATATGTTATTACTATTCACGAGTTGGCAACTCACCCCTTGTGCCACAGTGTCTTACAGGTGTTCCTCAGGATAGTCAGAGGAAGGGTTATTTTCATCCATCGTATCATCTTTTGCTGCGGATACCGCTTCGCCTGACAGTGTGCAGTTTTGCCCAGGTGGGTTTTGTGGTTATCCAATGTTGCCTGTTGTATATTCGTTGTATCCTATACTCTCCATCTACCATTATCTTGTATGACTTAGAGACTTGATATGAGGACGGTATTGTATATTTTGGGGACTTGGATGTCTTTATGCAGTTTTACTTATATCGTCTTTTATTTCTTTGCTACGGCGTCGTATATCTGTTGTGGTGGTTGTTTTCCGCCGTTGGGCGTGGATTTGCTCCCGTTGGGGATGCTTTACTTTATATTTATGTTGTACCCATTTTTGGGGTTAGTTTTTACAAAGGAGGTGCTGCCGAAATTTTCAAGAAAGAAAATTGGACTTAAAGAATTTATACTTGAGATTTTCAAAGGTTTAAACAATGTTTCTTCTCTTTCCTTAATGGTTTAGATTTCTGGGTCTTGGCTTTCTTTTACTGCGTTACGCCTGTAAACGTTGCGTAGTATTAGGGCAGTCACGTGCCAATTTCGTGTCATGACAAAGTTGGTATCAGAGCGCTAGGTTTTTACCTTTCGGAGTGTAGGATGATCTTGGTATGATGGAGTAGATAGCTTAAGCAGAGTAACGTAGTGTGTGTATGTCTGCAGCATACTCACGATGCAGTACTCCGCCTAAAGTGACCTAAGTACAAATTGTTTGAAATTCCTTCCTTGATGATTCATATCCTTGTGATTCGATTTCCGTGTTCATATCGAATCCTATCCCTATTTATAGCCTTTGCCGCCGACGACTATGGGGACTCAGAGAGGTGCAGCGATGGCCGAGGTCAGAGTTGACTCGGGTGGGTCAAGGATTGACCAGGATGGCACGCTCGTTGCACAGGTGCAGACGGATCCACCTTCGACAGATAGTATCGCTAGGCTTGTGGCAGAGATGCAGAACATGCGCCAGACGCAGAGATGCAGAACATTCGTGTTAGCTAGATCAGCCGTTTGTTGTGTTAACTTCTGTCAGCGATTCTTTTGTTGCGTGACACGATTTCAGTCGTATGCCAATCAGTTAGGAGATTCGTCCGTCACTTGATCCTTCTAGAGATGTTGGATTTGACGTTCTCCTGGGCACAGACTGGTTAGTTACGTGCTAGGCGTCTGTGGACTACCGCGAGAAAACAGTCAGGTTTTGTTTTCCCGGCAAGTCAGTTCTTGTTGTGCAGGGGGGACAGTGGTACCGCCTCTCATAGCTTGAATTCAGCCTTTTTCGCTAGTCGGCATTTGAGAAGAGGATGTCGTCGATTCTTGGCATTCATTCGTGATACCGGAGTCACAGCGGGTTTTGTTGGACCTGTTTCCTTTCGTGCGAGAGTTTTCCGACGTTGTTCTAGATGAGCCGGCGAGGCTTAAGGAGCTTAAGGATCAGCTGCAGAGTTGTTTGTTGGGGGGCTGGTGCGTCTGAGTGTTTCACATTGAGGAGCTCCTATTTCTGTTCGTCAAGGAGAAAGACGACAGTTTGAGGTTGTGTATCGATGGATCGTCAATTGAACCGGCTTACGGTGCAGATAGGTATCCTTTACCTCACCTTGACGATTTCTTCGATCAGCTCCAGAGTGTGAGACATTTTCTAAGTTTGTTTGGGATCAGGTCATCATTGTTGCGGGTTCGGAGTGATGACATTCCGAATACTGTTTTTGTGCGTGCTATGGGCAGTTTGTGTTGTGGTGGTGTCGTTGGACTCGTCAATGCCCAAGCAGCATTCGTAGATATGATGAATCAGATTTCTTCAGGCCGTTCCTCGACCAGTTATTGTTGTGTCATGATAACATTCTGGTCTTTTCCTTGTTTCGTGAGGAACAGGAGTAGCACTTGAGGATTTGTTTTGCAGACATTGGGAGAGTGCCAGTAGTTTGCTAGATTCTCGGAGTGTTCCTTCAGGCTTGTTTGTGTTGACTCATAGGTCTTGTAGTTACGGGAGACGGTGTCGTATGGTTCCGAGGGAGATCGAGACCGTACAGCTTTGGCCCAGACTTGAGTACAGACGGAGGTCCGTTGATTTTTGGGCTTAGCAGGTTTTTACCGCCGTTTCATGCAGGATTGCTAGTGTAGTGCTGCACCGTTGACTGGACTGACCTGAAAGGAGGTTCTTTTCTTTGGACTGAAGCATGCGTGCGGAGTTTTCCAGCAGTTGGAGATTCGATTGACAACTGCACCAGTTCTTTCTTTGCTTTCTTGTTCGGGCGACTTTGTTGTTTTATTGTAATGTTTCGCGAGTGGGGCTCGATTGTGTACTGAGATGACACTATAGAGGTATCGCTTTTACTTCCTGACATCTGGAGGAAGTACGAGCAGGATATCCCACTCATGATCTGGAGATGGCCGCGGTGGTCGTGTGTTGGAGATTTCGAGACACTACTTATTCGAGAGTCGTGTCAGATTTTCATGAACCACCAGAGCTTAATATACATCTTCCTGCAGCGGGTGTTGATTGTTGAGGCGGTCTCCTGCAAATTTACAGTTCTTGTGCGATCGTTGAGTATAGCTTAAGTTCGCCTCTACTGTGGGGATAGCTTGCTCATGTCCGTGCCCGACCACTATTCCTTAATCGCTTTCGCGAGGCACTGCCCGCCGATGCTCGTTCGTCAGAGATACTTAAGCATACTCGGCTGGGTAATGATTCGGAGTCCTTGATTGGTGACCAGATGTGCTACATTTGGGGACGTGTTTGCGTACCTGATACTATTGGGTAGAGACGCGAAATCCTAGAGCAGGCACATCAGTCAGCTTTCGGTGTTCATCCAAGTTCCACCAAATTGTGATGTGACTTGTGAGTCAGTTACTCGGGGCAGGATGAAGAGTGAAGTTTTGGATTTCGTTCAAGGTTTCTGTCTTGTTGTGTGCTAGGTTGAGCATCTGAGACCGGCTGGAGAGTTGCAACCTTTAACCGTTCCGAAGTGGGAATGGGAGTAGGTCTCCATGAATATTCGTTGTGGCGTCTACCCAGGTTTAGTCTGGGTGTGACTCCATTCGGATGCTAGTGGTCCGGTTATACTCGGGTTGCTCAGTTGTCCTTGGTTAAGTTTGTGTGTTGCACGAAGTTCCTTCATGGGTCGTATCCAAATAGGGCACCCTATTCGCTTGCCGTCTTGGGCAGGAACTTCAGGAAGCCTTGGATACTGGTTGAGCTTTAGCTCCGTTTTTCCATCCGCGGGATGATGGTTTTGTGAGAGTGGGCTATACCGACTCTGGAGGATATGCTTGTGCGTACGTATTAATTGTTGTCGGCAGTTAGGATCGTCACTTGCCATTGTTAGGATTCTCCTTCGATAGCTGTTATCAGGAGGCACTCCAATTGGCAACCTTTAAGTTTTATTTGTTAGGTGGTGTCGATCTCCAGTCTGTTTTTATTACTCTGCGAGATTGGGATTTTTGGACCCCAGCTAGTCTAGAGACTTCGAAAATGATCCACTTGGTTCGAGTCAGGATGATGACAGCTCAGCGCAGACAGAGGTCTTATGCCAACCGTTGTGGTCGCAGACTTGAGTTCGCAGTGGGAGCTCATGTATTCCTACGGATTTTTCCGATGAATGACGTGTTGAGTTTTGGGAAGCTTATCCCAGAATTGAAAGTCCTTTTAAGATCCTTAAAGCAAGTTAGTTCCGTTGCCTTTGATTTGGCACTTCCGCCCAGATTATTGAGTGTTCACCCCGTGTTCCTTGTGTCGATACTTTGCAATTACCTTCATGACTGTAACGTTTTGAAAATCGTTTCGGTGAAATTTCGGAAAATCGGTAAAATAATGGGGTTTTATGTAAAAAGTCAAAATGCAAATATCTTATTATAAAAATTAAATATACATATTCTAGCTATGTAATTACTAGTATTTTGTGTTTATTGAGCCACTGGTGAAATTTCAAATTTTCTGAAAAAAATTATTTTTATTATTATTTTAAGCCGTCACTAATACATTTAATTAGGGAAAATTACAAATTGGAATGAGTTGAAACAAATTTTGTGCATCATAAAACTTTAAATAAAATTTTATCATGTGGTTTTTGAAACGAAATCGTTTGCCAAAACGATTTAGAAATTATTGAAGAAAAAAGGCTTAAATAGTGAAGTTAATGTAAATCGAAATTGGGGTATAATATTTATCATGTTTCCTCACACACACACACCTCACACTCTCTCTCCCTCCTCTCTTTTTCTGGCCTGCACATGGGCAGCAGCCCCTCACCCAATTTACCACTCAAATTTAAGAAAAAGAAAGCAAAGGACATAGAATATAATAAAGAAAAGAAGCATGGATGTATACATGTGAGGTATGGGTCTTATTTTCTTCATTTGACCTCCCAAACTCACCCACACCTCTCTCTTTCCCTCCCTTGAAGCTGCTGGCCGAGCCCCTCCCCTTCTTGCTACCCCAAATTTTCCCCACCTCCTTTTCACTCCAAAATTCTTCATTTATGCCTCAAAAATCATCACAAAGTCACATTAATTCATCATTAAACCCTATCCATTATTCTTGGATCAATCAAGCATGGATTTTGGAGCATGAAACCATTGTTGGAGGCTAAGATTTTTGCAAGTTTGATCTCAAGCTTGTGAGGTATAATCATAACCTTATGCTTAATTTGTTGTTTAATTACTTGAATTTAGCTAATTATAAGCTTAATTAGGTTTTAATTTCAAAACTTGGAAATTCAAGAATGGGGTTTAAATGATAATTAGGGTTTTGGGTATTTGGATCATGGTTGTGTGTTGTATTTAAGATCTTAAGACATGTAAAGGCAAAGCTAGTTACTAGTTGCTAATTGTTAGTTTAAAATTTTTGCTAATTATGCTAACTTTGCAAACTATGTTTTTGGAAATTGATTAAATGATTGACATAAAAATCTAATTAGGGTATGCATGACATTATTAACATTATAAGTTATAGTTTAATACTTTAGATCATTCAAAACCAAGCTAAATTGTTGTTTGTGCATTTTTACTATGAAATTGTTAAAATTGGATAAATTTGCAAACTAGAATTTTGGGTTTAATGAAAATTGATGAGATTAAATTATGGAAATGGTTTGGGTGGATTAATCAAGATATTTAGTGAACATTGTAGCCGCTGGAAATGTTAAAACATCTGGATTTGAACTAAATTGGCAATTGTTGCTTACTAGAGTTTCGGAAAAATAGCTTTTAAAGCGAATTTGAAGTTTTGATGATTTAAACCCTATTTCATATATATATTTAGTGTGTTGTGAAACCACGAATGGTGCATTTGAGTTTTTCTCGATCACTCGGCATTTGTACGCCGATGTCGAGGGTTTTTGGGTTGATTTGAGAAGCAAACCATAGGTTTTGACCTATGTGGGATTCGTGAATCGTTCTGGTCATGAGTCGGATTTTAATGCGATACGGTGCGTTATGATATGTAGGTACCCCCATGTGGACTTCGAGACGACAAGCAAGCGCGTGGCGACGTCGGCACCGGCTAGCGAGAACTAGGTGAGTAGATTTATATCTACGGGGAGAAGTCGGGTGGATGGCGTATAGCACCCCCGCAGTGCGTGGTGATGTATACGGATGCGTATACACACCAACAATTTATGATATGTTAGGATTTATTATTTATGATTTTAGATGGATATTGGTGTTGGATTGGTGCATGGTTACGAAACCTTAGGTAGTGGGTGCACTACACTTACACATACACACATATACATACTTGCATACATTCCTTATTTCATATGTGCGTGTATGGGAATATATTTATGTGTTCACATGGATATGGGACTATGTGTTCACATACGGATTGAGGATGATACTTAGGGTTGAGCTGAGTCGATGAGATTTGATTTGAGGCCGTGAGATCGGTGATATAGCAGGGTTCGTATCTTAGATACGACATGACGTTGTAGCGGGTCCTGGACGTAGTTCTTACACACGTGCATGCATACTTAGGCGATATCAGTATTGTACTAGACATAGGTCAGTACCCTGGACTATGATCTTGGATAAAGAGGATACCAGATGAATAGTGTGATGAATATGATATTAACCCGTACCCAGATTTGGGGATGCCGTACGAAGGATTTACGTACGAGCTATATTTTGATGATTGATCCGCACTCTTGACTTAGGATGTCTGATTATAGATATGGTATCGGATATGATATTATTGAGGCGGGATCACCGACTATACATATACAGGTAGGTATATGTATCGACTCAGATGATAGGCGGTTTCCATACCTGTAGTCCAGCTTGTTAGCTTAGCCCTTTACTTTAGTGTAGTTGTTAGATTAGATTAGACTCCTACCTATTTCAAAAACTAACGAATCGTGGGTATTTTAAAAGACAGCCCAAGGGATCCTACGGATATTTCAAAAGACGTATCTTTTCATAAAAACACCGTAGCCCCTATTTTCAAAACCCCATGATTTGTGTTATTTCAAAAGGCATCATTTGTAGGACTTATATTAGATTAATGCAGATTAGTTATAGTTGCGTCTAGTATCCAGCTCCCGCTCATTATTGTGGTTCGCTTCGCATCGCATGCTTATTTTGTGTTTCATACTCCATGTTGATATCTTATTGTTAGGACACCAGCACCATTACCGATGATGCGTATGTACCACGTACACTTACTTGCCGGCTCACACACATCTTCATCGGTAATTGCCATGTCACGTACACCTTAGAAAATATTATTGCATAACTTAGCTTGATAGCTAGTATTTTGACATAATATTAGTGTACTAACCTTATATGCCAGCTTAGATATTGTAGTTATTACTTGTCGCTTCATGCATACTGTTATTCATTCTCATGCTTATATTCATGGTTTTACATGCTATTGATGATTCGGATTTCCATGATATTTTCTGGATTTGGAGGAAAACCGCAAAACATATATAAACTGCTTTCTCTCTTTTAAAATAAAAATGCGGTTTTCCCATGATGTATGAGTCGTCCACCATGAGTTTGCTGATGGATTTCGAGACCCGATTCGAGGAGTTGGATGAACCGTTTCGGGTACATGGTGGACCCGGTATGGTACCCCGGGGCAAGAGGAATGTGGTGTTGACGTTGAGCCTGGCAGGGGAGCACTACCTACCGGTGATTTTACCCGACGCGTCGGATATCCGGAGGATACCGTCGTGGTCTTGAGATGGATGGTAGGGGCCGGTCTGGACTGACGGCGCCCTAGATATTGAGATTGAGACATTGATATTTCGAGACAGTGAGATTTATGTTTTGTGTCGATGCTAGACACTGTTGATACTGATTTCATTATGATACCTCAGTTTAAAAATACGAAGGAAATCCCACTAATTTATGAAAACAGTTCTTCATTTACATGTATTCTATTTTCATGCATTCATACCTCATTCATATGATATATTGCTACCTGAGGCACTGACACGGGCACATGAGATTTCACTCGGTTAGATATTACCCTAGCCATTGTTATAGGCTGCTTGTTATATATTTTTTTTGAGGATATATTATGATCATTGACCTAGGTTGCGTTATTTATGCGATTTCTGTGCGTAGATGTTTTTCTATTCACGAGTTGGCAACTCACCCCCGTTGTGCCCCAGTTTCTTGCAGGTTTTGCCGTACAGGTTTAATTACGGCTTTGCGGGCTCAGCTTCATTCGGGTGACTTGCTAGTAGGTGGGCTTTTCTTGTATCGTACCCATCATATTACCTTGTATAATGTTATTCCGTTGTATCTAGTAAATTCCATCAACCAAACATGCATTTATTGAGATAGAGACCAGTGTTGTTTATTCTTTCGACCTTAGAGTCGCTCGTTATATTTCTGGTGGTTTTGAGTTTCCTTTTGAGTTTTGATCCTCGCCGTTGGCGTTGTACATTATATTGCTTGTGTGGTTGTGACCGTCGATTGACGAAGAGCTAGCTCCCGCTTGGGGATGCCTTTTCTTGATTTCGTATACTATTCATGTTGTATCCCGTTTGGGAGCCTGTATTTACAAAGGAGACTCTGCCGAAATTTCCAGTAAATTTTTGATGTTTTTAAAAACCGCATAATTCGGCTTATGCTATCGAAACTACTTGCTTTAAGCTGGTTTTTCCTGCACTCTACTACTTTTCTTGGTTTGGATTTCTGGGTTTTCGGCTTACTTAGATTACGTACGTCTCAAGACGTCTCGTAGTTTAAGTGCCGGTCATGTTCCGTACTTTCGGGACGTGACAATGACCTTTCTCAAATGATTCGGTACCAGACCATTTAGCTTGGACGCGATCATTTCGTTCACCGGCAGCCAATTGTGTTAATGGCTCGGCAAGTGGAGAAACTTCGGACAAGGTCTTGCCATCTGTGAAGGGTTTTCTTGGACGTAGCCGTATAGTGAGGTGCTCACTTGGAAGGCTGCGAGCGAGATTTGGGAGTTTTTTTGTAATCTTCTCTTTGAAGGTACGCTTAGTAAAAATTTTAAATTCGAGAACGAATTTTTATAAGGGGGGAGATTGTAACGTTTTAGAAATCGTTTTGCGAATTTTTCCGTTTTAGGGCAAAATAATCGGTATTTTCCGTTTTAACCCGATTTCGATCAAACTTCCGTAGAAACTTACCGGCTCTTTTTTTAGCTAAAATAAAGCTTGTGCGCGAACTTTGGGGGTATATGGGAGTTTTTAGTTCAGATAAAAATTTTCCCAAATAAAATATTATTTTAATTATTGGTTGATGTTGATATATCATTTTGGCCAAAATTCCATTCTTTCAATCTTGGCCGAACCTTCTTGTGGGAGTGGGAAATTTCTTTTGTGATGAGTCACTTGTTTCATTTATTGTGAGCATGGTGTTATTCTTGAGGTGGCAAATTCATTAATGCCTTTTGTTCTTGCATAAGATATTTATGTGTTGATATTTTCTTTAAGCTCACCATTATTTATTTTTTTTGCTTATGCTCACCCCCTTCAATTGATTCACAGTGAGCTTCCAATGTGGCCGGCCCACTTGTTTTGGAGATGATATATTGTTCTATGTTGATTAATTTAAAAGGCTTACTTCTTCATTTGAGTGTTGTTTTTTCCTTTTTTTTCACAAAGAGCTTCTTCCTTCTCTGGGAAATAGTGGTCGAGCACTATTCATGTGCCAATTTGGCCGAGCTCAATTTGTTGAGTGAGGAAGTTTGTTCTTCATTTCAAATCTATTATTCACTTCCCAACTCCAAAAGGCAACTTCAATTTACTATCACCCGATTCGTTGAGTGCCTTGAGGCAAAATATTCTACATTCTCTCTACTTCAATCTTGGACTTGTCGGCTAGCAAACTTGAGTTTCAAATTAAATTTGGAGGTATAAAACCCTAACCCTAATCTCTTTGGTGTTCTAATACTTTAATTAGCTTATTAGTTGTTAAAATTAAGCTATTTATTTGCATGTTTAAAATTCTAGAGATGGTTTTTGGATAATTAAATTAGGGTTTTGATTAGTGAATAGGTTAATTGTTAGTTTTAACCAAAAGAAAACATAACCTAGTTTGCTAATTTGTTAAATGTTATTTTCCTAATTACCTAATTAGCTTAATTACAAACTAGACTTTTGCTAATCCTAATTAATGAAAACTAAAATTTTAATAAAGGTTTAAATGGTTTAACCTTGCTGTTTGAAGATATTTGTAAATTATAGTTTTGGTAAAACTTGTACTTTTGTGCTAAAATGATAAATACTGCTTACTATATTTTGGTAACTTTTAGGCGTGGGTTTCTTTTGACGTTGCAACGTTAATTATATTGAGTCCACGTTTATTATTGTGTTTTGAATGCGCGATCGGTGCGATCAGGGTCTAGACTTGGTAGTTGTGTCGCTTTGCATTCCTAGTTAGGGTCGTGCCGATGTCGCTCGTGTCTTTGTGTAGCTTTTGCTCTTGAGTTGGGTTCATAGTGTCGCTACGCGCGTTAGCCACTTGACGAACACTTGAGAGTATGTTTGGAGTTAGTACATCGGTCAACGTAGTTGTACGTATTTTTAGTCGATTGCTTATATACGCTTGCTTTATTGTTATATGTGTTCAGGATCACAGGCGGGAACTTCGGGCGCTGCGAACAGGGGAAAGCGAGTAGTAGGCTTTACTTAGCCAGGAGTGTTGGTGAGTAGATTTAACATCTATAGGGGAATCGCCCGCATGGCGTTATGCGTCTGGGCTAGAGATGTTAATTTTATCGCATATTCTATGTCATGTTTAGAATTGCGCATTCACGCTACTGCTTAGTTATTGTTGTGCTTGAACTAGTATCCTTAGGACACTGCACATATTATTGACGATTCATGTTGCACGAGCACTGATTGTATGCTACACACACCGTCAATAATTGCCATGTCACGCACAACCCACATATAGAAATGCTATTGTTTGGTTAGGAACATTGAGACAATGTGTTGGGGTAAATATTTACACCCCGGTTGACGAAGTCAAAATCAAAGTCAACCCAAGCCAAGTGGGCCAATACCCGAGTCGAGTCCGAACAAGAAACGGCCGGCCTCCCCCCATGCCAAGATAAAATTTTGTAATAAATAATTTTATTGTATTTCTTTTATTTTATTTTACGAATGAATGTAAGGAAAATGGGCATAAAGCCAAATTTTTGTAAAGCCCATGGCTTATGTGCAAAAAGAAATGGCACATGAGCCATGGGATAGGCAAAATGCCATTTTGTGAAGCCCAAGGGGCTATGTGTAAAGTGTATAGCCTATAAAGGTAAGGATAATAAAAATATCCCAACAACTTTTTTTTCTCTCTCCAAAAAAAATTAGATCTGAGATATTTTCTCCTTCTTCAAGGTTCCAAAACCTTCTTCTTTGTTTTGAATTAAATCAAGAGTTTTACTCTTCATTTTATAAAACTAAATAGTTTTTTACCACAAAACCCATAAAGGGGAACTCAAATCTTCCATTAGATCTCAAAAAGAAGAGATTTTTAAAATCTCATATCTCTTGATCTTCAAGATCCAGCAACCAGAGGAGAAAGAAGAAGAACCCCTTTCATCAACCCCAAAACATCTTAGGAGTTTAACTCCACTCTGATTTCTCTTTCGAGAATTTCTGGGGCTAAAAGCCTCTTCTTCTCTCCAGCGCCCAAGCGCTCAAGCGCCCACGTGCCGACACGTGGTGCGCTTGCGCTCCAGCGCCCAACGCTCTGTAAGTGCACGGCGGCGCCCCGGCCGTCAATCCGACGCCGGAAACACGGAAACGAAAAACTTTACAAACTAGTAAACCGGCACCACCGCGCACTTTTAACCCGGATCGGGCCATTAAACTAGTCCTAGCTAACTAAAGAATGGGTAGAGAAGCTATACCGAGTGATCCGTGTCCTCCGGTCTTCTCGTCGTTGTCCCGATCTCTCGCGGAAACTCCGGTCTTCGCCTCCTCACCGGGTACTTTTACGGGCTCCCACCTCTTGACCGAGGCAACTCGGGCACAAAGTTGGCGAGCCAACGTGCCCAAGGTTTGCTGTAGCTTATTTGTAGAACTCTTTGTCTCTTGGGGTTTGTATGGAGTTGCCATATGGTGGAGGAATGAAATGGACTTTTGGAGGAGGAGCTATATCATTTTTGCAAAGCCAAATGAGAGGATTTTTCCCACACCACAAATTTGGACAGCCCCAGCCTTGGCAAAGAGAGAGTGAGTCAAGAGAGTGAGTGGAAAAATATGAGTGAGGAAAAAGTCCAAAAAGGGGGGGTATCTCATCATGCAAGAAAGAGAGAGAAAGGTAATGATGTGAAGAAATGATCACAAGTAAAACCAACACTCAAACCCATCATCATGACCCTCCATCATCACACAAAAAGTCAAGCCATGATGAAGTCAAGAAGTCAATGGAGGCTAAACCATCATGAACAACAATATGCAAAAACAACCCTCCAAAATGCTTATTTGCACAAATGCAAATAAGCCCTCCTCCACCAATTTTCGGCCAATGAAAGATACAAAGAAATATGGCCGAAACGGAAATCAAACTGGCAACTCCAAAAAACTGATCCTGTAATAAATTACAGGAAAACCCCGCTACTGTATATACATACCTGCATTTGTATTCCGACCGAATACAAATGCAATGAGACAAAATCTACACTGTACTATACTAGGATCCGGCTTAAACCAAAGCCCGCTAATATATACCGTCCGATCATGATCCGTGCAATACCGCACGTATCTGATCGAACTCTGCCAAAATACCATACGGCCTCTACAGCGTTTCGCCCGAAACTTGAGTAACTGTGTTGTGGGGGACTCTAAAGACTCGTCAATACTATGGCTGTGGATTTAACCACTAGCACGTCAGAGGTATTAGCCATACATAACGGGCTACCAGCTATTGACCAAAAGGGACGTCGATGAGCGAACTCATCCTGACACCCTAATGAGCCTGTCAGTGACAATATCCGTACAGTCCGGTCCGTTCGTCTATGAGCATCGCATGGCGGGCCTACGGGGTTGGTAAAAGTCAGACCCCCAAAAGCGGTACAAGTCGTGTCGGAGTGTATCCCAGAACACCCTGAGATACTACTGGAATACCTACCAATAAATCTCCTACCTCGGCCGAGAGCTTCGTGTAATGGCTCTCCTAGACACAGCGCGACCTCACCCCCAATACCGGGAGAGACGAACCCCTGCAGATCCGCTCACTGCCTCCATGTGGCTCGGGATTGTACCCAACTAAAACCTGTTTGCACATCTCCTTTGAGCGTGGTAGGGTAGTAATCAAAGTACAGTAGGAACTCACACGAGACAAATGACGATCTCAGGTCGATGAACTAACCTGTACACATGTCACCAGGGAACTGCTATCTGACGTCTGGTATAATCCCAACTAGCAGGTTCCCGGCGAGTCCTGTCCGGTGTACTCATAACCCAATGAGCACCTGTATATATCTTAGGTGAACCAACTGACACCAGTAGCTTGTGAGACCAGCTACCGCCCCTCGTCGGGGTCTCGATTGTATACACTAGTCTACTCTGGAGTATCGATTCCCTGTCTCGAAACTCCCACGACTAGGGACCTTTTAAGGATGTGCTTATAGACAACCAGCTCCCACGTATATGATCGCCCTCATACTGCTGGCAGTCAAGCAAGAATCCTAGGGGCTCTATCAATGTGCAATAATGACCTATCAGGTCACCTAAAGCAGTACACGATGATAAAGATAATCCAGATAACATACTATCATCTTGAGTAAGTTTGTCCTACCGGGATAGGTCCTCCCTCAATCATTGCAATCACGTGCCTGTGATCCAATAATTGACTCTGAGGGCACTATCTCCAACAATCTCCCACTTGCACTCAAGGCTAATTATTGCGATGTCGCATACTCACAGCCCGTGTGATACCGAACACCCAACTCCTCTACTAGTCAGTCTCACAAAGCTCGTTTACGAAACTATTGCGTTCGAAGAATAGCCTCAGTGAGTGGATCCGCTCTGATGTTTCTTTCATGTCTCTCTAAATCTCAAGTTCGCGGAGAAACCCATCTCCCGAAATGAGCAATACCTGTCTTAGAATGTGTCTGGATGTCTGATGGGACCTAGTTCATAAATGAACTCCAAATCCAAACTTCTTAGACTGTATCGTCAACTGAACTTAATCAGTATCCTGCGCCATGCCTCCCTCAGTATCTGCTTGGATCACCTGCCCAAAATACTGCCCCTCGTCAGAGGGAAAACTATAACTCTGACGATCACCCTGTCGTCCATGTCACCTTAGAAGCCTGGAATGATAACTGTCTCCTGAACGAGGCTGTCATTATCATATCCCTAGAACATCCACTTATGTTCTAAAACTGCTTCCGATCGTTTCTCCAGGATAGGATTAATATCAACTTATTGCATCTACTGCAAGAACAACATCTGGTGTGGTACTTGACATCTCATGATTGACTCAATTGCCTAAACAAGTGATCTGCCAATCATGCGCATCCCTCTCTACTTTAGTCTATAAAACACCTTTAGAGAAGGTGACTCCATTACCTGCAGGTACACCACTGTGCCAGGAGTCGTCCATTCTAAATACTCTTAGAATGCTGTCTAAGTACCCAGATTGGGAAACCACCCAAATCTAGATCTATAGATCTAGTAACCAGAATGTCAGATACAATATCCAAGCTTTATGTGGAGAAACCACTGTGTGACAACCAAAATGTAACCGACCATAGTATAGGAATTTCACTTCCTACTCTGTGTACGTCATCCAAATACCAGGACGTCACACTCTACTACCTTCTTAACAGATCCACCCCCTATTCTGATGAAGTCAAACCTATGACTGTCGCATCAGAAATAGATGATCTATCTCCGCTATATCTGCTTTAGTCTATAGATAGACATAAGCCACTTGTCCACCATGCTTCCGCTGCTCCCACTGACTACGACAACCCTCTGGCAGAGTCATATAGACGTACACTTCTAAAGCCAGTTTAGAACGACGCTATACTCATCCTCCTGCCGGGTCTCACAGTCTGGAACAACAGCAATGGCAAGTCTGGGTAAACAAGAACCTCCCTGTCACCGTCCTTGAGGCTACCGGAGTACCTCTCGGGTGCCTGAGGTTACCCACCGTATCTGTGAAGTGGCCAATGGAATGTCAAGCCGGATTGAATCTTTAGGTTCCTTTCAAACTTTCAGTAATTGTTTGCGGTTCTGGAATCACTTCCAGTTCTACCATACTCCCACTACTGTTTTCTGAAAAAATCCATTTTTATTAAAACTGTGGCGAGTCTAGAACAATATCACTATTGATCTTCCAGATGGTAGAAAGTCAACCCTCGTCATAGCCTGGGTCAACCCACAAACAGCCATTACAGAAACATGCCTTGAGTTATCCAGAGTCTGGTTTTAAGCATATGCCAGACAACTCCCCGTACCTTAACAATGTTAAGATATGAACTGTTCTATATCCAATACAGAAACAGAGGCACTTATTTAATTGAACCAGATTCAAATCATGCATCTGTCTCCAATGCATGTCAACTAAATGGAAGGAGGCCGATCAGCGTTACTCAACTTAGGAATGCTTCCAATTATGAGTAACCTGAAAGAGAAGCAAGTTCTCTTAATCATTACTATCAACTGAATACCACACACAAGTATCTACATCTTCGATCACCTTGAAGAATCCCGATACTTGCAATACCTGGTTCTCTACTCTATTCTTATACCTATAACTTCTCAAAACTTGGACCCTGTGTTTCTACGAAACACCTGTCTAAAAACTAGAGAAGTCATAAGTAAACCGAATATAGTACGAGGACCATCCCCTCTGTCCTAATGGACACTGGACAACATACAATACTCTGTATAAGTCCCCTGAGTCTAATAACTCATTCACTGTGTGCCGTAGGTTGAAAACTGTACTTATGATTAAGAAGAATTACACCGCTGTTCAATGCTCCTTACCTAACCATCCACTGATATAGGTAAATGTCATAGACATAATTTCAAAAAGGTATATCTCACTCTATAAAAATAGACGTACAGATATATCAATTTGAAATTGGTGCATAACAACGGATATTCAAAACCAAATATTTGCCGTCCGACAAACAACCCAGGTGACTTTCTCAAATATCACCAATTACAACGAATTCCGATATAATGAGGATGATCACCTAATTCCCAATAACTTACTCCCACTCATCATCTGTAAAACCACACAGATGTGAGAATCATACCTGGTAAATACATACTCTGGAGCAAGGATTAATTGGGAAATCAGTTTTCTTCTAACAGTACACAGTGAAACTGAAACATTGAAATATTTCGATGGGGTATTCTGGTATTCCTAGTAATGCCTCTTCCATTATCCAGATTCACAACTGTAACCGTATATTTCTTTGCCATCTCTCCAAATCCCTTCATATGTCTTTAGTCATTACCTTCTGTACACCCCTTTAGGCCAAATGGTTTTCTTCCTTCCCTACCGTTCGGCACCAGCCTATGGTTTGGAAGAAGACTATCCAATAAGCATAATGGGTGTACTGTCCTAATCCTAGGATCACTCGCAATGTGAGAGAAGGTGATGATAAAAGACAACCGAATAAACCTTATTCCTATTTCTCCTGAACCAGAATCCATCCCCGAACTGGAACAAGTTCCTTTCGAGTTCGTATATAACCATACGATGGAGTATCCAATAAACTGTGGATCTTCGTAGTGATACAGAGTATCCTGGAGAAATACAAAGGTGATGTAGGAGTGGTAATGAAATATTTGGTTTGGTCGTGAATAGCAGTCGCAATTTACTTTGCCCTCCTTCTAATCCCTTTCTTTGTCTTTACATAATACCTTCTGTACACCATCGTTAGGCTAATTGGTTTTCTTCATTCCCTACCGGTCAGCACCTGCCTATGGTCTGGAAGAAGACTATCCAATTTGCGTAATAGGTGTACTATCCCCTAATCTAAGGGGTACTCGCAACCTGAAAGAAGGTAAAAGGAAAAGACAACTGAATAGCCCTATTCGTTTTCTCCAGAACCGGAAACCATCCTCGAATAAATTCCTTCGAGTTCGTATATAACCATACGATGGTTTTGTCCAATGGAAGTGGACGTTCGTAGTAATACGGGGTGTCTTGAAGAAAAGGGTAAAAGTAGGAGTGGTAATGAGGTCTGCAACTCTAACAATCCAAAAGCCAGTGTTTAAGAAGGTTCGGTCAACTTGGTCACTGAGTCATGGTCTAGGGTCGGGTCAATGGTCGCTACCAAAGAGAGAGAGAAAAGAAACACTCAGCGTGCACTCTAACCTAGATCAGAATGGTTACCAATTTATCTAATCTGGAAACCTCTCACTGTACCGTCAAATTCTCCTCCAAACCTGAAAGAAGAATTAGTCGGGATCACCCGAGGAGTAAACCAACTCATCAGTAGGAATCGGGATCCAACTATCACCGCATGATAACGTGACGGAATCCGCTCACGTTATCACACTCCAGAAGGTATGCGCATATTTGGCAAGTTTCAGTTTCTTTAGAAACTCCCGATGTGATTTTTGCCCCATGCTCTTATAACCTTGACGAAGGTCAACAAATCATAAGTCACATGTCAAGTTCTACCCGTCATTGTCCAGGTTAATTTGAACCCACCCGTACAAGCCCTTGACGAAGGTCAACAAGGCTATACGACTGTCCCAAACCAACGCATCTATCTATGCAACAGAAAGGTAACAAGCAGCTACCATACACTATGCCTTAACGAAGGTCAACAAACATAGCATGAATACTATGTGCTACCCGTCTGAAACGACGGAGGGCTACGAATGGTTTCTGGCGAAAACCTTTAACGTAATGAACTTGATATCATTGAAGAAACCGGACAGCTTTTAAAAATATAGTGATGAAAACCTTTGCTAAAGAGGTCACTCCCGGTGAAGGGATCTCGGCTCTTTCCCCGTAGAATGAGGTGCAGGATATTCCAACTGAATACCACGATGCAAAGCAAAAGTAATCAGCTATAGTGAAGTTATTGCCCTGACGCAAAATTTTGTCCAAGGGGTCACTCCCGGTGAAGGGATCTCGGCCCTTGCCTCGTCGACTGAGGAGCAGGATATTCCAACTGAATACCACTGTGCTAAACAAAAGTGAACGTCCTTGCAATAACAGCTTTTTGAAAAATGTTCCAACAACATCAGAATAGGTTTGTTTTTAACTTGCATTGATCCGAATCAACGCAGTCCCATCAATTGATCACACACAAAGAACGAAAATATATTGATGTACGTATATGCCATCCGCATTCGCCACTGGGTCCCGTCATTACCCGTAAGGTTAGCTAACTAACGACAGAGCGGGGACTGGACTAGCGCGGATGCAAAACATATACAACATCTACTAGTATATATATATCAATATATAATTTTCGCTCAAGGCGTGATAAAATGCAACATCACAGAAATGTACAGCATCACAGAACAATGCAGATATCTGGGATCCCCGGGTTTCACAGAGCCGCTACTGAAACCCGACGTTCCCCTGGTTGTGTGGATAGCCTGTGCAATGAAATCCTAGACCCCTACGGGCGCGGCAAGTTACCCGCCAAAACCTGAAGCGAGGCAGCCCCTTTTAGCACCGTGAATGGACCACCCAGCACTTCACGGAATCCGGTAACTTGGGCACCCCTCCTGGGTCAACCTGTACCCCCTACGAGTGCGGCGAATAGCCCGCCAATTCTAGAGTGAAGCCCCCTCCGTCTCAATGCCATGAGATGCGGGCTCGTTGCCCTGTAGAACCCGGCTATTCGTGCACCCCTCCGCGGGGCAATCCTAGTTCAGAAAGTAAAATATACATACAACGGGTATATCGACCTCGACCCGGTCGTGCCCCAAAAGAATAATACAAACAGGCAGTGACGGCAGCCCACATGTCGGACGCTCGCCCCGCAATATCAAATGTACATAATACAACAAAAATTATACTAGCATTGCATCCAGGCTATCCCCCACGACCAATCCGCAACAACACAGCAATACACAGAACATCAACGTGAGTGTCACGTTCGCAAATCCGTCTAACCGGGCTATAGCAGTTAGACAGGATTTACCGATCAAGTGACATTCACGGTCGTAGATATAATGTAAATACTGTGAACTAATGTGTTTAAAATTTTCCGATCGATCAAATTTACCCAAGTGGGCCCCAAGCACAACTGTAGCACATAAAGAAGTTCTGGGCCCAAACAAAGTATACCAAAACCCCTATTTTCAGCCCAAAAGCCCACTGCAAAAAATTGGTTAAATGAAGCTAAGATACTGCGGCGGAACCGCGGCCAAAGAGGGGTTATGGCCCCGGTTCTGCGGTCCTATGGAAGGATCAGGTTACCAAAATTTTGCAGTGTTCTTAGAATTCCCTGCACATGCTTCTGCAACTACCTGAAAAATTTTTGGAGCCAAAAATATTTCGACAGAAACTGATGCTATTCGAAAATGCGGTTTTGGAATTTTGTTCGATCGAAAATGTAAACACATTAGACAAAGCTAGACTAGGTTAATGGAGAGGCTCTGATACCACTGTAAGTGCACGGCGGCGTCCCGGCCGTCAATCCGACGCCGGAAACGCGGAAACGAAAAACTTTACAAACTAGTAAACCGGCACCACAGCGCACTTTTAACCCGGATCGAGCCATTAAACTAGTCCTAGCTAACTAAAGAACGGGTAGAGAAGCTATACCGAGTGATCCGTGTCCTCCGGTCTTCTCGTCGTCGTCCCGATCTCTCACGGAAACTCCGGCCTTCGCCTCCTCACCGGAACGGCACCACGTCGCCGGGTACTTTTACGGGCTCCCACCTCTTGACCGAGGCAACTCGGGCACGAAGTTGGCGAGCCGACGTGCCCAAGGTTTGCTGTAGCTTATTTGTAGAACTCTTTGTCTCTTGGGGTTTGTATGGAGTTGCCATATGGTGGAGGAATGAAATGGACTTTTGGAGGAGGAGCTATATCATTTTTGCAAAGCCAAATGAGAGGATTTTTCCCACACCACAAATTTGGACAGCCCCATTCCTTGGCCGGCCTTGGCAAAGAGAGAGTGAGTCAAGAGAGTGAGTGGAAAAATATGAGTGAGGAAAAAGTCTAAAAAGGGGAGGGTATCTCATCATGCAAGAAAGAGAGAGAAAGGTAATGATGTGAAGAAATGATCACAAGTAAAACCAACACTCAAACCCATCATCATGACCCTCATCATCACACAAAAAGTCAAGCCATAATGAAGTCAAGAAGTCAATGGAGGCTAAACCATCATGAACAACAATATGCAAAAACAACCCTCCAAAATGCTTATTTGCACAAATGCAAATAAGCCCACCTCCACCAATCTTCGGCCAATAAAAGATACAAAAAAATATGGCCGAAACGGAAAGCAAACTGGCAACTCCAAAAAACTGATCCCGTAATAAATTACAGGAAAACCCCGCTACTGTATATACATACCCGCATTTGTATTCCGACCGAATACAAATGCAATGAGACAAAATCAACACTGTACTATACTAGGATCCGGCTTAAACCAAAGCCCGCTAGTATATGCCATCCGATCATAATCCGTGCAATACCGCACGTATCTGATCGAACTCTGCCATATCTCCATACGGCCTCTACAGCGTTTCGCCCGAAACTTGAGTAACTGTGTTGTAGGGGACTCTAAAGACTCGTCAATACTATGGCTGTAGATTTAACCACTAGCACGTCAGAGGTATTAGCCATACATAACGGGCTACCAGCTATTGACCAAAAGGGACGTCGATGAGCGAACTCATCCTGACACCCTACTGAGCCTGTCAGTGATAATATCCGTACAGTCCGGTCCGTTCATCTATGAGCATCGCATGGCGGGCCTAGGGGGTTGGTAAAAGTCAGACCCCCAAAAGCGGTACAAGTCGTGTCGGAGTGTAGCCCAGAACACCCTGAGATACTACTGGAATACCTACCAGTAAATTTCCTGTCTCGGCCGAGGGCTTCGTGTAATGGCTCTCCTAGACACAGCGCGACCTCACCCCCAATACCGGGAGAGACGAACCCCTGCAGATCCGCTCACTGCCTCCATGTGGCTCGGGACTGTACCCAACTAAAACCTGTTTGCACGTCTCCTTTGAGCGTGGTAGGGTAGTAATCAAAGTACAGTGGGAACTCACACGAGACAAATGACGATCTCAGGTCGATGAACTAACATGTACACATGTCACCAGGGAACTGCTATCTGACGTCTGGTATAATCCCAACTAGCAGGTTCCCGGCGAGTCTTGTCCGGTGTACTCATAACCCAATGAGCACCTGTATACATCTTAGGTGAACCAACTGACACCAGTGGCTTGTGAGACCGGCCACCGTCCCTCGTCGGGGTCTCGACTGTATACACTAGTCTACTCTGGAGTATCGATGCCCTGTCTCGAAACTCCCATGACTAGGGACCTTTTAAGGAGGTGCTTATAGACTACCAGCTCCCACGTATATGATCGCCCTCATACTGCTGGCAGTCAAGCAAGAATCCTAGGGGCTCTATCAACGTGCAATAGTGACCTATCAGGTCACCTAAAGCAGTACACGATGATAAAGATAAACCAGATAGCATACTATCATCTTGAGTAAGACTGTCCTACCGGGATAGGTCCTCCCTCAATCATTGCAATCATGTGCCTGTGATCCAATAATTGACTCTGAGGACACTATCTCCAACACGCTCCAACACAAAGCGCCCACGTGCCGACACGTGGCGTGCTTGCGCTCAAGCGCCCAGCGCAAAGCACCCACGTGCCGACAGCGCTCAAGCGCAAAGCGCCCACGTGCTAACACGTGGCGCGCTTGCGCTCAAGCACCCTGCGCTCAGGAACAAAGCGCCCACGTGCCGACACGTGGCACGCTTGCGCTCAAGCGCAAAGCGCCCACATGCCGACACGTGGCGTGCTTGCGCCTAAGCGCACAGCGCTCAAGGCGCTGACCCCACACGTCCTTTGGGCACCTTTTTCCTTTTTTATATATATGTATACAAGTATATATATGTACAGATACACACACACTCCACAACACTGTCCCCCTCAAAAAAAATTTTGGCCGGGGCGCTGCCCCGCACCCCACAAGGGGGCTGCTAGCCCCCTTGACCCCCAGCCTGCTATTCGGGTAGCGGGACCCCCGTAAAAACTCTGCGTGGCACCCGATATATCCAAACCCCCCTCCAAAACAACACACACGTACACTGCACATTGAGTTCGCATGACCAGTTTAACCCATCAATCGGAGGTTCCCTCGCTCCAAAGGCGAGGAGTAATTAACGGCAGCATAGTCCGCGGCTGCCGAAGATTCGGGTCCCCACAATCAATAAACCCCGACCTACCCTAGGCAGGAGGAATCTGTAGTACGCCTGACAAGCGCGCGCGTATTCCCATCTCAATGGGGTGACGAAAAACACCCTACAGATTCTGGCACGCCCGGTGGGACCTTTCTCTCCTCCCATATTTCGGGTTAAATGTTCATGCGAACTCAATCAATATACATATCGATTGCCTATACTGAAATGATGTTTTTTTTCCCGTGCAGCAATCAACCTTCGACGACAATATCTCCCAAGATGAATTCAGCTTCCAACGCGACCCCGATCCCGTACGTGGTCAAGGTCAATGCTCGTGTGGTTCTCCCCGCAAGCCTCAGTCGACAGTGGGAGGAACTGCCCCGCCAGTTTGGCTCCGTCATCATCTACCCTGCCGGAAGCGCTCATCTTGCAGAAATCCCGGCAAAATAGGTGGCCAGGCCGGTCTTAAGAGGCAAGAGGCCGAACGTTGTGATCGCTAAGGCACTACAACCGAAACTTAAGACGGTGTCTGAACGACTCTCTGGCGCTCCAACTGGGGGCAAGACTTTCGGTACAAAGGGCAACATCAAATGTTGCGGATGAGCTCAGGTGATGACTCCAACAAATGCACAATCGAGCGTATCTCTAAAGCCCTCCATCGCCCGATCTGCGGCGTCTTCCCAAAGAGCCAAAGTTTGCCAGGTGCTTAGAACATAAAAGTTAAGGCAGAAGCGGCTCAGGTATCGAGCCAACAAGAGGGCCAGGGCTTCGGCCAAATGGAATCTTGTGAAGTTCCAAGTGCAGGATCGCCCCGCGACGACGGCTGAGTCGGACGTAAGAATCAGCAATTCCTTCGAGCCTCTGAAGTGGGTTCAGAAAAATGCTATGACCGCCAGAATCAAGAAGACAGCGGTCCGAACAATGCTACAAAGAGACGTGTCCCGGCCCCAACAGAAAAAGTGTGACACTGTCTCTTCAAGAGTCTATCAGACGCTTTGTGCCGCACAAAAGCAGCGGGGCAAATCCAGAAAAGAAGCGCCAGCACCATTCAAGAATCCGGCCAGGCCATCCGCCTTCAATCGACTGCCCACTACTGAAACATGGGGGTCAAGACAGCGATCTGTGAAATCAGCTGCCGACAATAAAAAGAGGGCTGGATATATTATCCATACGGTCTATATGGCGGGTGGGCGCCCCAGCGACAACCTTCGCAGCAAAAGCAAAGATGGGGCCACCACATCCCAAGTCCAATCTGGCTTGAATGTGGTTGCCGCTTCCCAAGAACATCCGCCTCCGCCGGATGATGAAAACCCTCTCGAGGAGGAAGATAGGCAGAAAGACCTCTCAATCCATGCAGAGTCAAGCTTGGACAGCGAGAAAGAGCCGACTTTCCGCCCCAGGACCGCGGAGCAGGAGCTGCTTCAAAAGTTTCGAAAATAGCTCAGGAGCAAGGATAAAGAGATGGCCAAGCTTTATTCGAAAATTGACGATCTAACGAATGTTGTGATGCAGCTTACGGCTCAAATTGCTCAAGTGCCTCCCAATCAAGTACAAGTCGCTACTAATCAGCCGGGTGATGACAATCCGAAGCAGCCAATGCCTGTTCCTTTGGGTCCAAGACTGGTCGAGCCGCACGAAAGCCGGCCACATTTCGCTTCTGGGGATGCCTTGGCCCCAGATGGCACTATCCCACTAACACAAGATCGGATAATGGATTTGGTCACCAGCAAAGTTAAAACATTGGTGGCTGAAGCTGAACCTCAGAAAGAAATTGGCAGTAATGGGCGGCCATATCCCGCACAGTACGATCTGATCGAGTTCCCGAGCGGCTACGTCATTCCTAAGTTCGGAAGATTCGACGGAACTGGGAATGCAAATCAGCACGTCGCCCACTTCAAAGCATCGTGCGGAAATACAAGGGGCAATGATGCGCTCCTTCTTCGTCAGTTTGTCAACAGCCTGACCGGTGTCGCCTTCGACTGGTACGCGAGTATACCAGATGGGTCCGTCATTACCTTTGCCCAAATGGAGTCTCTGTTTCGGCAAAGGTTCATGAGCGTCAGTGATAAAATCTCTATTGCCGACCTTGTGAGAACCAAGCCGAGGAAGAATGAAAGCAACACCGACTTTATCGCCCGATGGTGTAATCTTACAGTCAAGTGCGAACCACCGCTGGAGCAGGACCAGTCCATCAGCCTTCTCATTGGGAACCTCAGCAATTGGATGGTCTCATTCTTGTATACAGCGGGCCTCAAGACATTTCAGGAGCTAACCAAGAAAGTCCAAATGCTGGAACGCTCGAAGCAAGAGTCCCCGCCGGACTCTCAGAGAGACAAAACTTGGAAAAGCAAGCGGGACGACAGCCGTAGAAGCGGGAGTTCCAGCAGTACCAATGTCTTCACTGTGTCCGACAATGAAGAAAAGCGAAGGGCGGGCGAATCCAAAACCAACCGGTCTCGAAAGCCATTGCTGGGAAGAGATGGGCCTTCCCTTGAGGATAAGAAGAACAAGGTTTACTCTTTCAGAAGGGATAAGGTCCACAAGATATTTAAAGATGCATTGAACAACGGTCTACAATTGCCAGAGTCAAAAAGACCCTAAGAAGCAAAAATGACCGACAATCCTCTATATTGCCCGTACCACCGAGTAGTGAGCCATGCGATCGAGGATTGCTATATCTTCAAAGACTGGGTCGAGAAGCAGTACAAGGCTGGAGAGATCGAGCTGTCCAAAAGCGTGTTGGCGAACAATCAAGTTGCAACCACCAACTTTATACAGACAGAAGTTGAAGCCTTCTGGGAGCAAACAGCCGAACCCGCTGCCCTGAGAAATGAAATGGACTCATCGCGGCCTCCGTGGAGTACGCACATATCTAATAAGACGAAGAAGATGATAAAGCTACTTCGGAAAGAGCTCAGGACGGAATGGGAAGGGCAGAAGAAGCCTACCAGTCCAGCTGCCAATGCGGCTCCATCAGGCTCAAAATCCAAGAAGCTCAAGAAGAAGAAAAGTACAGCTCGACGCGAAAAGGAGTCTACAGGGAGATCGACCATTCAAAAATATATCGATTCCCTCGAAGAATATGAACAGAAGGAAAGAACTCTGATTCAATTGAAGGAGTTTCTCCCTGTACGAGCGGCTGAAATTCTGGAGAAGTTAGAAGAAGACTCCAATGAAGAGATCCCTATAGTGACCTGCTACGCCATCCATCTGAGCAGCGAATCTGAGGGGGAGCTCTGTTTTCTCGAAGAGGACGAGGAGCTTGCCACAAAGGCCAATCAAATCCAGCTCAGAAGCGGCAAGGCTCTACCGCCAAATCAGGGCAACGCGGGAAGGAAAAATAGGTGGCTAATGAGGAAGATGGCAGAGAGCCGGCTGATGAAAACTCAAGTCCTTCCTCGATGGACTATAATGTCTTGGCTCATCTCCGGAAGCTTCCGTCTCTCCTGAGCATCTACAATGCCTTGGTCCTATCTAAGGAGCTTAGAGATGTCCTCATTCACGCTCTACAAAACCCTGAGCGGTATCAGGCTCGCTTTGCGGAAATTAATATGAAAGAAGCTCAGTACACTTTGCAAGCCGCCGCAGTCACATTTAAGGATGAAGACTTGCTACTAGGAACAGCTGAGCATAATCGGCCGCTTTACGTGACCGGGAACAGCGACGAAGATCGAATTAAACGCATATTGATTGATCCGGGGTCCTCAGTGAACATCATGAACTTGCAAACTCTGAAGAGTTTGTCAATGGACGTCCGACACCTGTCAAGGGAAAGGATTGTCATTCAAGGCTTCAACCAAAATTGCCAGCAAGTTCTGGGGTCCATAGCTCTGCCGATCAAATTCAGGGATCTGCAAACTGAAGCTAAGATATACGTGATCAACGCCGACACGTCTTATAAATTTCTCTTGGGATGGCCGTGGCTCCACGATTACGGCATCGTCCAGTCAACTCTCCATCAATGCATGAAGTATACTAAAAATGGCGAAGCGCATTGACGGAGACATCCAGCCGTTCGGTGTGCATGAAGTCCGATATGAAGATTCTCGGTACTTTATGAACCACCAAAATGCTAAGCCACAACTGACCGAGGATAGAGCGGCCCCAAGACTCAAAGGCAAATCTGAGCCGGCTGTCACTTTCAAAAGCAAAAACGCCCAAGTGCGCCCGAATTTCGGTAGCGACACTGATGAGTCCGACGTTGGAAGTCCATCCTTCCGTAAAACTCGCCCTCGTTTCGGTAGCGATACGGACGAATCTGTTACTGAAGCCCCATCTAGCAGCAAAGTCCGCCCTCATCTTGGCAGCGACACTGAAGAGTCGGAAGAAGAGGACCTGCCGTGCAATAGCGGTGCAGATTGGACCCCCATGCTACAAGCGAAACTACGTAAGACCTTCGAAATTGCAGAAGGGTCCCTGGCCGTCACAAGGGTACCAGAGCAGATGTGCAAAGAGCTCGATGCGTTATCAGTCTCCACCGTGGACCAGCTGAAAACTTTCTACGTTCCCGGGAGGAAAAGTGGGCAGAAAGGCATCCTGTTTTATGGGTCAAACCCCGTTGTGCACCCGGACGATTTGTCTGTCGCGTGCCTTCCATATGAGAGAGGCATAAGAGCCGTCCTCAATCCCAGATACTATGCGCCCGAGATGCGGGAATACTTTAAAAAGTGCGGATGCCGGTTATATCAAACGGAGTCCGAAGCAAAGTTTTACGAAGGGCTATAGCATCCACCTCAGGTCCGAGCACTTATCGATGGACGAATTCCAGATAGGCGGGGCATAGGTTTCATCCAGACTGATTCTAAGGCATGCTACATGACCCATATTGGGGAAGCCAGCGAAGAGTCAAATGATGAAGACGAGCTAACCGAGCCCGAAGAAGCTCCTCAAGAGCTCGAAGATGGCGGACAAGCAACCTTTGACGAGCTAACCGAGATTGACTTAGGAACGCCCGATGATCCAAGGCCGACCTACATCAGCTCACTCTTGTCGGAGGAAATGAAAGAGCAGATAATCACCCTGCTGCATGAGTTCGTCGACTGCTTCGCGTAGACATACAAAGAAATGCCTGGCATTTCCCCTAAAGTGGCCGTGTATAAGCTGGCTATATCTCCTGAGGCTAAGCCAGTCAAACAAGCTCCTCGACGAATGGGAAGGGAACTAGAAGAAAAGGTCATCGAGGAAACTAAGAAGCTCATCGATGCCGGCTTCATCAGGGAAGAGAAATATGCGGACTGGATCGCATGCATAGTCCCAGTGAAGAAGAAAAATGGGCAGATCCGAGTTTGTGTCGATTTCAGGGACCTCAACAAGGAATGTCCTAAAGACGACTTTCCGCTACCGTTCATGGAAATGATGGTCGATGACACCTCAAATTATGAGTTGTTCACCTTTATGGATGGCTCGTCTGGATATAATAAGATCAAGATGTCGCCTGAGGATGAGAAACACACAGCATTTTGAACCCCGATCGGAATATATTGCTACAAGGTAATGCCGTTCGTACTGAAGAACGCAGGTGCTACATATCAAAGGGAAATGACCAATATCTGTGATGACCTAATCCATAAAGTCGTCGAATGCTATGTTGATGATCTGGTCGTAAAGACTAGAGCCAAGGCCGATCACGTCCAAGATCTTAGGACCGTTCTTACCAGGCTGAGAGAGTACGACCTGAAAATGAATCCTCTGAAGTGCGCTTTTGGCGTGTCATCGGAAAAATTCCTGGGCTTCATAGTCCGACATCGAGGGATCGAAGTTGACCCATCAAAGATAAAGGCCATCATGGAGATGCCCCCTCCGAAGAGTCTGACGCAGCTAAGATCTTTTCAAGGCAAGCTTGCTTATATATGAAGGTTTATCTCAAATTTATCGGGGAGATGTAGGCCCTTCTCAAAGCTCATGAAGAAAGGAGCTCCTTTTGTTTGGGATGCCGAATGTCAAAAGGCGTTCGAAAGCATCAAACGGTACTTGTTGCACCCTCCAGTGCTGGCTGCTACCATTCCAAATAAACCGCTGATTCTCTACACTGTCGCGCTAGATGAGTCACTCGGTGCGCTCCTTGCCCAGAACAACGAGGAGGGAAAAGAGAATGCCTTCTACTACCTCAGTCGAACTTTAGTCGGGGCGGAACACAACTACTCCCCGATCAAAAAGCAATGCTTGGCTCTGATGTTTGCCGTGAAGAAGCTGAGGCACTATCTGCTCGCTCACCGGGTTATGCTGATCTCCAAGGTCGACCCACTCAAACACTTGATGACCAAAGCAAGCCTAGCCGGCAGAATGGCAAGATGGGCTGTCATGCTACTTGAGTTTGACATAGTTTATACTCCTCAGAAAGCAGTAAAAGGGCAAGCTCTTGCAGACTTTCTCGCTGCTCATCCCATACCAGAAGGGTCACCACTCAATTGTGAGTTACCCGACGAACAAGTACTATACCTAGAGAATGACGAGCCATGTTGGGAGCTCTACTTCGATGGGGCCTCATTGATAAGGACCTCCAGTAAATCAAGTGTCCCGGAGATAAAAGCAGGGATAGGATTGGTATTCATCACGCCATCAATAGGAACCCTATGGCGTTCTTTTGCTCTCACCGAGCCTCGCACAAACAATGAGGCCGAGTATGAAGCTCTGATAGCTGGTTCGGAGCTCGCCATAGAAATGGAAATCCTTCGGCTATGGGTTTACAGTGACTCCCAGCTTGTCGTCAACTAAGTAAGCGGCGATTATAAGATATACAAACCCGAATTAGCTCGGTACAGAGACCGAGTGGTGGAATTCATGAAACGGTTCACTCATATTGAACTAACGAGAGTCCCTAGAGCGTTGAACGGAAAGGCTGGCGTACTCGCTCGCTTAGCCAAGGAGCTGGCTGATCCTGACATGGACGAAATTCTGATCACAGTCAGGAGCCGGCAAATTCTACCCCCAGTCTCTCTACGAGAAGAGGAAAGCGCGGAACAGAAAAGCAGTCCCGCCAAAGAAGCTTCGATCGTCCAAGACGAGCCCGATTGGAGAGAACCCTTCATAGAGTACCTCCGATACGACAAGCTGCCCGAAGAAAAATCTGCGAGGATTCAGCTGAAGAAAAGAGCTCTCCGATATGTGTTTGTAAATGACACGTTATACCGCAGGTCATATGACCAACTGGCTCAGGTGTCTGTCATTGGCCGAAGCCCAAAAGGTCATGAAAGATGTTCACTCGGGCGTTTGTGGTGCTCACCAATCTGGCCCCAAGATGCGACTTCAAATCAAACGGCTTGGGTATTACTGGCCCACCATGATACGGGATTATGGAGAGCATGCAAAGAAATGTCAGATCTGCCAAATCCATGGTGATTTCATTCACAAGCATCCCAATCCGTTGCATCCTACGGTGGCGTCGTGGCCCTTCGAAGTCTGGGACACCGACATTGTTGGCCCAATTGATCCTCCGTCATCCAAAGGCCACCGATTCATACTGGCCGCGACAGACTACTTCTCCAGATGGGCTGAAGCTGTCCCGCTAAAAGAAGTCAAGACAAAAGATATTCTGACATTCTTCCAGCATAATATTCTATACCGCTTCGGTACACCAAGAAGAATCATTTCTGACAACGGGCCTTCTTTCAAGAGCTTCAATGTCTCAAGGTTCGCTACTTAGCACAAGATAGACTGGAGATATTCCTCCGTCTATAATCCAAGAGCCAATGGGCTAGCCGAAGCCTTCAATAAGACTCTATGCAAGCTCCTGAGGAAAAATGCTTCAGCCAACAAGAGAGACTGGAATCTCAAACTTCACGAGGCGTTGTGGGCATATCGTACCACGCACCGTACTCCAACTCAGTCCACTCCATACTCATTGCTCTTCGGAGTGGAGGCAGTCCTCCCCCTCGAAGTCGAAGTTCCAAGCTTAAGAATGGCCGTTTAGCACGAGTTGACGGAGGAGGAAAACGTGCTCGTTCGACTTGAAGAGCTCGATGCCCTCGAAGAAAAGAGGCTCGCGGTGCAGCAAAATCTAGAGCTATACCAAGCTCAAATGTCATGGGCCTATAACAAAATAACCCGTCTCCGCGGTTTCAAGAAAGGTGAATTGGTGTTGGTCCTCAAAAGACCGATCATTCCCAATCGACATGCCAAGGGAAAATTCGAACCAAACTGGGAAGGACCATACGTCATCGAGAAAGTGTTCGACTGAGGATCCTACCAACTAATAAGTGCCGAGGGAGAAAGGCCCATGCCACCCATCAATGGCCGATATCTCAAGAAATACTACACGTGAATGCTCCAAGTCGCAGGCGAATTGAGCACACCAGCCCTACGGTCTGGATCATACATCCTGCAAAACCGTATACAATCCACGGGTGTAAATGATCCCTATCTCTCCCAAATCCTGCCGGTGAGACTACTTTTAAAGTCCCACCAGTGGCAAAAGAAAAAAGAAAAAAAAAGGGAAAGAAAAAAAAGAAAAAAGAATAAAAAAGGTATGTCCACAAGCAAAACGGGCACGGATGAAAACCCGAAAGGGCTCCGTGAGTAAAAACAGCAGGACTACCGGCGAGTTTGTGAAAACTCGAAAGGGCGCAAACTCGTGAAAAGAGATGAAATACACTCGCAAAGTCCTCTCGACCTTGTGAGGAGAAAACCCCTGCGTGAGATCCTTACGACTCACAAAGGAGCAACACATTTAAGAATCCTCACGATTCCTAAGGAGAACATACACCTGCGAGATCCTCTCGACTCGTAGGGAGAAAATGCTTTTATGAGACCCTCACGGCTCATAAAATTGAAAAGCCTTAGGTGATTGGGACCCAAACCTGTCTCCTAAGCCATCCTTCCCTAACGGGTAACGGCAAATGATGAGTCTGTTGGAGATAGTGCCCTCAGAGTCAATTATTGGATCACAGGCATGTGATTGCAATGATTGAGGGAGGACCTATCCCGGTAGAACAGTCTTACTCGAGATGATAGTATGCTATCTGGTTTACCTTTATCATCGTGTACTGTTTCAGGTGACCTTAAAGGTCGCTATTACACGTTGATAGAGCCCCTAGGATTCTTGCTTGACGACCAGCAGTATGATGGCGATCATATACATGGGAGCTGGTAGTCTATAAGCACATCCTTAAATGGTCCCTAGTCGTGGGAGTTTCGAGACTGGGTATCGATACTCCATTAGTAGACTAGTGTATACAGTCGAGACCCCGACGAGGGGCGGTGGCCGGTCTCACAAGCCACTGGTGTCAGTTGGTTCACCTAAGATGTATACAGGTGCTTATTGGGTTATGAGTACACCGGACAGGACTCGCCGGGAACCTGCTAGTTGGGATTATACCAGACGTCAGATAGCAGTTCCCAGGTGACATGTGTACAGGTTAGTTCATCGACCTGAGATCGTCATTTGTCTCGTGTGAGTTCCCACTGTGCTTTGATTACTACCCTACCACGGCTCAAAGGAGTCGTGCAAACAGGTTTTAGTTGGGTACAGTCCCGAGCCACATGGAGGCAGTGAGCGGATCTGCAGGGGTTCGTCTCTCCCGGTATTGGGGGTGAGGTCGCGCTGTGTCTAGGAGAGCCATTACGCAAAGCCCTCGGCCGAGGCAGGAGATTTACTGGTAGGTATTCCAGTAGTATCTCAGGGCGTTCTGGGCTACACTCCGACACGACTTGTACCGCTTTTGGGGGTCTGACTTTTACCAACCCCCTAGGCCCGCCATGCGATGCTCATAGACGAACGGACCGGACTGTACGGATATTGTCACTGACAGGCTCAGTAGGGTGTCAGGATTAGTTCGCTCATCGACGTCCCTTTTGGTCAATAGCTGGTGGCCCGTCACGTATTGGCTTATACCTCTGACGTGCTAGTGGTTAAATCCACAGCCATAGTATTGACGAGTCTTTAGAGTCCACCACACTTTCAGTTACTCAAGCTTTCGGGCGAAACGCTGTAGAGGCCGTATGGAGATATGGCAGGGTCCGATCAGATACGTGCGGTATTGCACGCATCAGGATCGGACGATTTGTACTAATGGCCGTATGGTTATATGGCAGGGTTCGATCTGATACGTGCGGTATTGTACGGATCAGGATCGGACGGATTTTACTAGCCGGCTTTGGTTTAAGCCGGATCCTAGTATAGTACAGTGTAGATTTTGTCTCATTGCATTTGTATCCGGTCGGAATACAGATGCGGGTGTGTATGCACAGTTTCGGGGTTTTCCTTTAATTTATTACGGGACCAGTTTTCTGGAGTTGCCAGTTTGCATTCCGTTCCGGCCGGTTTTCCTTTGTTCTTTCCCGGCCGGACTTTTCCGATGGAGGGTGTTATTTGCAAGTTTGCAAATAACACATTGTGGAGGGGTTTCTTGCAAATGTATTAATTATGATGGCATCTTTTTCTTTTGCACCATAACTTGCATTAATTGTGATAAGAGAGGGTATGGTTTGGATGTAAGTTTGAAATGATTATGCTTTATGATGTGGTCACCATTCTCTTCATCCTACACTTACCTCCCTTCATGATTTATTCTTTTTCCCTCCACCTTTTCCTAAAAAAAGAATGGCCGGCCACTTGGTTTGGAGATGAGAGAAATTTCCATTTTTGGGAGTGACACAAATTTCTTCATCTCATTCTTCTAGTTTTGGAAAAATGAAAGCACCATTTTTCCTTAACCTTATTCCTCCATCAAAGGCAACTACAAACCCTAAATGAGACAAGCATCATCTACACTACATTCTACAGCAAATCTTGGGCACGTCGACTTGCCAGCTTCGTGCCCGAGTTGCCTCGGTATTGAGGTGGGAGCCCGTAAAAGATACAGACGATGTGGTGCCCTTCCGGCAAGGAGGCGACGACCGGAGTTTCCGCGGGAGATCGGGATAATGACGAGAAGACCGGAGGACTCGGATCACTCGGTACATCTCTCACCCCATCTCTAGTTAGCTAGTATAGGTTAATGGTTTCGATCCGGGTATATTGTCCGCGGTAGCGCCAGTTTCCAAGTAAGGAAAATTTTGATTCCGCATTTTGGCCTCGGATAGACGGCCGGGGCGCTGCCGTGGCGCAACAGAGTCGCTCCTGGGCATTTCGCTTCAGTGTTAGCGGTGCTGATGCCGACCGAAAACCCAAATCCCAAGTCCTCCTGAGGCAAATGATGAGTTGCTCCTGGCATTGCTCCAGTGCAGCAATGCTGATGCCAAACAAGATCCAAATTCCAAGTCCCCAAACGGCGAATGATGAGTCGCTCCTGGTCCCATATTCCAGTGCAGCGATACAGATGCCAACCAAATTCCAACCACCATACCCCAACGGCGAATGATGAGTCGCTCCTGGTACCATATTCCAGTGCAGCGATGCAGACGCCAACCAAATTCCAACTCCCATACACCAATGGCGAATGATGAGTCGCTCCTGGTACTATATTCCAGTGCAGCGATGCAGACGCCAACAAAATCTCGAAATTTTTTCGGCCCTACGGTCTGGATCATACATCCTGCAAAACCGTATACAATCCACGGGCATAAAACAATCCCAATCTCTCCTAAGTCCTGCCGGTGAGACTACTTTTAAAGTCCCACCAGCTCTCAAAAAAAACACGGTATGTCCACAAGCAAACGGGCACGGATGAAAACCCGAAAGGGCTCCGTGAGTAAAAATAGCAGGACTGCCGGCGAGTTTGTGAAAACCCGAAAGGGCGCAAACTCGTGAAAAGGAGATGAAATGCACTCTCAAAGTCCTCTCGAGAGGAGAAAATTCCCGCGTAAGATCCTTACGACTCACAAAGGAGCAACATACTTAGGAGTCCCCACGACTCCTAAGGAGAAAATACACCTACGAGATCCTTTCGACTCGTAGGGAGAAAATGCTTTTATGGGACCCTTACGGCCTATAAAATTGAAAAGCCTTAGGTGATAGGGATCTAAACCTGCCTCCTAAGCCATCAATTCCCTAATCTTCTCAGGGCAAATGATGAGTTGCTCCTGGCATTATTCTAGTGCAGCAATGCAGATACCAAACAAAAAAAAAACAATCCCCAAATCCTCTCAAAGACAGATGATGATTCGCTCCTGGTACCATATTCCAGTGTAGCGGTGCTGATGTCAATCCAAATCACATCAAATCAGCAAAATAACCAATGACCTCCCTGGCAGAATCAAATTCCACCTCGGAAACAAGTCAACTTCATCCCTGACACCACAAGAAGCGGAGCAAGTCAAATCCTAAAAGGGCAGCACCGACCGTCCACGTCGCTAAAAGGGCAGCACCGACCGTCCAAGTCGCAAAAAGGGCAGAACCGACCGTCTACGTCGCTAAAAGGGCAGCACCGGCCGTCCAAGTCGCAAAAAGGGCAGAACCGACCGTCTACGTCGCTAAAAGGGCAGAACCGACCGTCCAAGTCGCAAAAAGGGAAGCACCGACCGTCCACGTCGCTAAAAGGGCAGCACCGACCGTCCAAGTCGCAAAAAGGGCAGAACCGACCGTCTACGTCGCTAAAAGGGCAGCACTGATTGTTAGAGGTTCTGCGTGTTCAAGTTTTAGTTTAAATACCGCAATCAAGACGGTTTCGCTTGTGGCTAGCCGGTTGAGTACGGGTCGTCCGCAGGGAGATGGGAGTCTTTTTCAATGTGTTTTAACGAGTTAAGTCCGAGAGTTCAGATTTGTTTGTGATTATCTACGTGTTAAGTTGATATTTAAAGCGAGCTTGTTAGGGTTAGGATTAGGTTAGTTTGAGTTAGGAATCTCCACATCTTTCGTTGCCCGTCTTAATATCGGTGTTACGGTAATCGGCAACAACGGGGATTAGCACGACTAGGAAGGAACTTGCGAGTATAAGCTAGGCTTTCCAACGCATAAGTTCTTCCTTTTGGTGCTTGTCCGTCCGTTCTTGGCTCTTAGCCATAACCTCCGGTTAATTCAACCACAACCGGTCTCACTACGGAATCACCGCTATCATGTAGGATAGGGTGCCGTAAGGAGCGGATTGTGGTTCAATTAACGGGAGTCGATTTAAGCTGTTGGGCAAGGAAAGAGTGAGAGAGATTTCCTTCTCTCAAACTTCCCTTATCCTACCCTAACAAGTATGAACTACTCACACATCATGATACGGAAAAATAAAACAAAACAAAAGAGGAAGATAGAAAGAAAGAGATTAGAAGAATACGACTAGCTATTTGCGACCTCACCTTGGCGAGGATCGAGCGTAAGCATCATGGTCGTTTTAAGGATAAAGAAAAAGAGAGAAGAAAGAAACACAAGAAATAACAACAACTAGTTAACAAATTAAAATTACAACAATTAACAAGATAATGAGACAAGCATGATAATAAACGGTTCTTCTTTATTCATCACTCTTCACTCACAAGCTCACTACAAGTTTAATGGAGAAGAGGTGAGAAGAGGAAGAAGAAACACAACTAAACCTAGCAAAATGAAAATACAAGAATGGACCCTTTCCTTCTCAAAGTTCTGGGCTATTTATAGGCTGGAGAATGGAAACCTAGGGCAACCACCAGAACACAAACAAAAAGACCAAAATACCCTCAAAAACTCTGCAGATGCGGCGCCTAGACGGCCGCGGATCCGCGGCCTAGACCCCCCTTTGGCCGCGGATCCGCGGCCTTCTGGTTGAGTTGGGCCCTCCAATTTTCTGTGGTTCCCTGGTTCTCTGTGCCCTTTATTCTGGTATCTATATTTTCTCATAATTTAATCACGAATTTTCCAGAATTTCTGTTGAGGGAAAGGTGGACTTTTTGTCAAGATTTGGCATGATTGCCTTGAGCTCCGCGTAGATTTCTTGGAACTTGTTGTTGCCATTTAGCCTTGTGCATGAAGGTGACAATCGATTTGCCATTTTGTCTTCCTAAACTGGTATCTGGCAACATACGGATGAAGAGCGGAGACCGTGTTTTATCTATGGTTGGCAGGAACCCGGATTTTGTCGTGTTTTCCATGAATTCCACCGTTTTAGAACCGAGAACCTGTATCCTGCAATTGACTAGCAAACACGGCTCAAGAGTATCTACCGATATGCAATGTGATAAAAATTGGGCGGTACGAAAATGCAAAAATCTGATATGAACAAATACCCCCAAACTTATCATTTGCTCGTCCCGAGCAAAGCCAATTTATTCACAAAAAAATTTCCTAACCTCACTTTCGCAGGGAACGCGATTGCACTGAGCATGTGCAACAAGCCGTTAAACCTCTAGGTGTCCCTAGTAGGAGGAGTGTTGTCTCCTGAGGGTTTTCAGCGGATACTACCCACAAAATCCGGTCAAGTTGGTTTTGTAAAATAACTAAGATTCAAACCCTAAAGTTTTGTTTCAGAAAATAACAATTCTATAATCCTAAGTCTAGACTATCGAACCTTTATTTTTCACACCTCGCTTCTTATTTAACTACAGATTTTATATGTCTTTACGTGCAGTGCAAATAGTGTCGTTAAGTTCCCGAAAGGTCGAATAAAGTCATCATGTCGCACAATAAAGCCCAGATAACAATTTTAAAAGGATCACATAAGTTTTATAAAGAGTTAAGCATTTTTCAAGTTTCGTTTTCCAGTAAGGTTTCAACTTCAGAATTTCTATCTTCCTTAACAGGAAACTAAGTCGTATTTTTCACTCCACCTTTTTCTTGTTTTCATTTCATACACACCTTTGTGAACGTGCAATAGTCTTTATCATAGAATAAAACCTTCATATCTCCGCTTAAAATTTTTATAAAAGCCTGTCTTTTATCAAGATTATTCTCACACAAAGAACCGTTAGGAATTTTAACTCGGAGAGAACACTTGCTTGACTTTGTTTTAAAACTGGACTTTCTAGGCTTCTTAGCGAGCTTTGGGCCAATGCACCCAAACCAGTTGGTTTTAGGGCATTAGGTGTAGAAACACCCCAGCGGACTTAATTACTCAAGTTACCTAGGTCCAAAAACAAAAGACAGTTTGGCGTGAAAATCAGATGATTTAATACGAACGGAGATATAACCGGCTGTTCAATTATTTTTTTTGGATAAAAGACGTGTTTAGTGGGTTTGGTGTGTAATCATTCCAATCAAGTTTCAGATGGGTTATTTTTCAGACTTAGCTCCAATTACGGCATCAATAACATTCCTTCATATTCGCTTTACTTCATAAACTATTCTTGTCATTACTTATTTCAGAACAAAGCTATTTGATCCTCAGAAAATCATTTATCTGTTTAAAAGTTTAAACATGAAAGACTTGTCATCTAATTCCCAAAATTCACGACACGTGTACTGTGATGTAAAGACTTATATCAGCTATAGTTAACTTCAAAGGAGAGTTATCTTTCAGGTTTTCAAAATCTAAACATAAGATTTAGTCATTCCTATTTTTTCAAACAAAAACCGTCGAAATGTTGAATCAGAGTTCTTCCACAAGCTAACTTGACAAAAAAAGTTTTTATAAATTTTAGAAAATTTTCAGTTTTTTATGGATTTTATGGATTTAAATATGCAGATGCAAAATATACATATGAATGCGAAGGTAAGAAATGCGTACCGAGCGTACCCCCAAACTTAAACTGGACAGTGTCCTCACTGTCGTTGCATGAAGAGATCATTTGAAGGGTCAAAATTGTCGGTTACCGATACACAAATTTTTATGTGTTTTTTTGTTTTTAAAGAAAAGAAAAAGAATATACACAAATATATACAAAATGGTTTGTACATACCCCCAAACTTATTTGGAACAGTGTCCACTGTTCTTGGCTGGATAACCGAAGTTTGGAGGTAGGCAGAGGAAGATCATTCAGGGTAAACCGGCTCCTGTAAGAACAGGAGCTCCTCTGTTGGTTCGGCGCTAAGGTACGGTTTGCATCGGTGTCCATTTACTTTGAAAAGTAAACCGTCCTTTGGATTTTCCAAATCCACAGCGCCCTGCGGATACACATTCCGCACAAAATACGGCCCTTTCCAGCGAGATCTGAGCATTCCAGGATGGAAGTGAAGTCGGGTGTCGTAAAGCAATACCTGCTGACCAGGTACGAAGGTTTTGCGCAAAAGGTGTTTATCGTGAAACACCTTCGTTCGATTCTTAACGACAACCGCGTTATCGTAAGCTTCATCCCTAAGCTCGCTTAGTTCGTTCAACTGCAGCTTCCGATGGCTGCCCGCATCCTCAAGAGACAGATTCAGCTCCTTTATCGCCCAAAATGCGCGATGCTCTATTTCGACAGGTAGGTGGCAGGCTTTTCCGTACACAAGCCGATAGGGAGACATGCCAAGGTCGGTCTTATAAGCGGTTCGAAATGCCCAAAGGGCATCAGTGAGTTTCAGCGACCAATCCTTACGGTTCTTGGAAACCGTCTTCTCCAGTATCTGCTTGATTTGCCGATTTGAAACTTCGGCCTGCCCGCAGGTTTGGGGGTGGTAGGGCGTAGAAAGCTTATGATTAATGGAGTATTTCCGCATCAAAGCTTCGAAAGTTTTATTGCAGAAATGACTTCCATTGTCGCTAATGATCGCTCGGGGGTGCCCAAACCGGGAGAAAATGTTTTCTTTAAGGAACCTAACGACAACCTTGTTGTCGTTAGTCCGGCTGGGCACAGCCTCGACCCATTTAGAGACGTAATCAACAGCGAGAAGGATGTACAAGTTCCCAAAAGAGCTGGGAAACGGCCCCATGAAATCTATCCCCCAAACATCAAAAATCTCCACAACCAAGATCGGTTGGAGCGGCATCTCGTTCCTCCGGGATATCCGGCCCATGTGTTGGCACCGGGAGCAAGTCTTGCAATAGTCATGAGCGTCTTTGAAGAGTTGTGGCCAGTAGAAACCACATTGCAAGATCTTCTCAGCTGTCTTTCTGGGCCCAAAATGCCCGCCACATGCTTGATCGTGGCAAAATGACAGCACACTCTTGAATTCCTCGTCAGGGACACACCGACGAATAATCTGGTCGGGACAGTACTTGAACAAGTAGGGTTCGTCCCAGTAAAAGTGTTTTACTTGGGATAAGAAGTGAAGTCTGTCCTGACTCGACCATTCAGTCGGGAGTAATCCTGTGGCCAAATAGTTCACAATATCTGCGAACCAGGGTTCGCATGATACTGTCAAGAGCTGTTCATCCGGGAAAACGTCGTTGATCGGAATTGGAAGCGAAGGCGAAGAAGGAAGTCGTGAGAGATGGTCGGCAACCACGTTTTCACATCCTCGTTTGTCCTTAATGACAAGGTCAAACTCTTGAAGCAAGAGGATCCAACGGATTAACCAAGATTTTGCATCTTTCTTCGCAAAAAGATGGCGCAGAGCAGAATGGTCCGTGTAGATAATGACTGGAGAGCCGATGAGGTAGGGCCTGAACTTTTCTAAAGCAAATACAATAGCTAAGAATTCCTTCTCAGTTGTTGTATAATTGAGTTGTGCGTCGTTCAGGGTTCGGCTCGCATAATAGATTACGTGCGGCATCTTGTTGATGTGTTGTCCAAGGACAGCACCAATGGCAAAGTCGGATGCATCGCACATAATCTCAAATGGGTGCGTCCAGTCAGGTGAGGAAAGAACGGGAGCAGAAGTGAGTGAACGTTTCAGTGACTCGAATGCAGTCACACAGCTCGAGTTGAAGTCGAAAGGCGTATCCTTGGCCAGCAAAAGAGTCAAGGGCCTAGCAATCTTGCTAAAGTCCTTGATAAACCGTCTATAAAAACCGGCATGGCCAAGGAAGGCTCGGATATCTCTGACGCATCGGGGAGGAGGCAGATTGGAAATGACCTCAATCTTTGCTTTGTCAACCTCTATGCCATTTTGCAAGATGATATGTCCTAAGACAATACCCTCGCGCACCATGAAGTGGCATTTCTCCCAGTTCAAAGTGAGATTCTTGTCCTTACATCGGGTAAGGACAGCGTCAAGATGCAGCAAACACTCGTTGAAGGAATCGCCGAAGATGGAGAAGTCATCCATGAAAATCTCCAGAAATTTTTCCACCATGTCTGAGAAAATTCCCATCATACACCGCTGGAAGGTAGCGGGCGCATTGCATAACCCAAAGGGCATACGACGATATGCAAACGTGCCGAAAGTGTAAGTGCACTGCGGCGCCCCGGCCGTCAATCCGACGGCCAAATGCGAAAGCGGTGATAAACTTTATTTTTGCGAACTTAGCAAACCGGCACCACCGCGCACTAAACCCCGGATCGAACCATTAAACTAGTTCTAGCTAACAACAAGATGGGGAAGAGATATACCGAGTGATCCGAGTCCTCCGGTTTTCTCATCGTCGTCCCGATCTCCCGCGGAAAACTCCGGTCGTCGCCTCCTCGCCGGAAGGGCACCACATCACCTGTTTCTTTTACGGGCTCTCGCCTCTATACCGAGGCAACTCGGGCATGAAGCTGGCAAGTCGACATGCCCAAGATTTGCTGTAGAATGTAGTGTAGAATTTGTCTCTAGGGTTTTGGTTGCCATGGAGGATGGAGGAATCAAGATAAGGAAAAATGGTGCTTGCATTTTTCCTAACATGAGAATGAGATCAAGGAAAATTGCCACACTCAAAATGAAACACTCTCTCACTTCCTGAAAATTGTGGCCGGCCCTTATCATATAAGAATAGTGGAGGAAAGAATGTGTAGCATGAAGGGAGGTGATGGTAAGAGAAGAGAAGAGGTGACCACACCATAAAGCAAAACCTCACATCAACTCTCATCAAAGATCAAAAACAATCTTAATCCAATCTAATCTCATAAATGCACCATCATGGATGAAAAAGCAAAAGATGCTTATCCTATCATAATGAATACATTTGCAAGAAACCCCCTCCACAAATGTTATTTGCACAATTGCAAATAACCCCCTCCATCGGAAAAGTCCGGCCGGGAAAGAACAAATGAAAACCGACCGGAACGGAATGCAAACTGGCAACTCCAGAAAACTGGTCCCGTAATAAATTACAGGAAAACCCCGATACTGTGCATACACACCCGCATCTGTATTCCGACCGGATACAAATGCAATGAGACAAAACTACACTGTACTTTACTAGGATCCGGCTTAAACCAAAACCGGCTAGTATTATCCGTTCGATCATGATCCGTGCAATACCGCACGTATCTGATCGAACCCAGCCATATAACCATACGGCCTCCAGTAGAAACCGTCCGATCCTGATCCGTGCAATACCGCACGTATCTGATCGGACCCTGCCATATCTCCATACGGCCTCTACAGCGTTTCGCCCGAAAGCTGAGTAACTGAATGTGTGGTGGACTCTAAAGACTCGTCAATACTATGGCTGTGGATTTAACCACTAGCACGTCAGAGGTATAAGCCAATACGTAACGGGCCACCAGCTATTGACCAAAAGGGACGTCGATGAGCGAACTCATCCTGACACCCTACTGAGCCTGTCAGTGACAATATCCGTACAGTCCGGTCCGTTCGTCTATGAGCATCGCATGTCGGGCCTAGGGGGTTGGTAAAAGTCAGACCCCCAAAAGCGGTACAAGTCGTGTCGGAGTGTAGCCCAGAACACCCTGAGATACTACTGGAATACCTACCAGTAAATCTCCTGCCTTGGCCAAGGACTTCGTATAATGGCTCTCCTAGACACAGCGCGACCTCACCCCCAATACCGGGAGAGACGAACCCCTGAAGATCCGCTCACTGCCTCCATGTGGCTCGGGACTGTACCCAACTAAAACCTGTTTGCACGACTCCTTTGAGCTTAGGGTAGTAATCAAAGCACAGTGGGAACTCACATGAGACAAATGACGATCTCAGGTCGATGAACTAACCTGTACACATGTCACCAGGGAACTGCTATCTGACGTCAGGTATAAGACCAATTAGCAGGTTCCCGGCGAGTCTTGTCCGGTGTACTCATAACCCAATGAGCACCTGTATACATCTTAGGTGAACCCACTGACACCGGTGGCTTGTGAGACCGGCCACCGCCCCTCGTCGGGGTCTCGACTGTATACACTAGTCTACTCTGGAGTATCGATGCCCTGTCTCGAAACTCCCACGACTAGGGACCATTTAAGGATGTGCTTATAGACTACCAGCTCCCACTTATATGATCGCCCTCATACTGCTGGTGGTCAAGCAAGAATCTTAGGGGCTCTATCAACGTGTAATAGAGACCTGTAAGGTCACCTGAAGCAGTACACGATGATAAAGGTAAACCAGATAGCATACTATCATCTCGAGTAAGATTGTCGTACCGGGATAGGTCCTCCCTCAATCATTGCAATCATGTGCCTGTGATCCAATAATTGACTCTGAGGGCACTATCTCCAACAGAAAGGACAAGTGAAAGTGGTCTTGTCCTGGTCTTTTTCGGCGATGGGAATTTGATTATAGCCGGAGTAGCCATCAAGAAAGCAGTAGTACTCGTGTCCGGCCAATCGTTCAAGCATCTGGTCAATGAAAGGTAGCGGAAAGTGGTCTTTCCGCGTTGCGGCGTTGAGTTTTCTGTAATCAATGCATACTCGCCACCCAGTTTGGGTGCGAGTAGGGATTAATTCGTTCACCTCGTTAGTGATGACCGTGATGCCCGACTTCTTGGGGACAACATGAATGGGGCTAACCCACTGGCTATCAGAGATAGGGTAAATGATACCACTATCTAGACATTTTACGATCTCCTTCTTCACAGCCTCCTTCATGACTGGATTGAGACGTCTTTGTGGATCCCGGGCTGGTTTGGCATCATCCATCAGATGAATGTGATGCTCAACAATTAGGGGACTAATCCCCTTGATGTCCGCCATGGACCAGCCAAAAGCTTGCCTGTTGCTGTGCAAGACCGCGAGAAGGGCTTTCTCTTGCTCGGGAGCTAGAGAAGCCGAAATGTTGACAGGGAGGGTCTCGTTCTCACCTAAGTAAGCATACTTAAGGTGAGACGGCAAAGGCTTGAGTTCGAGCGTTGGAGGTGAAATGGTGGAAGGCAGGATTGGTGCAGAGGTCTCGAACTCAAAGGACTCCAGCAAAGGTTCAAAACGAGTGTAAGCGACCGAGTCGGATGGTTCAGGTAACTCATCCGGGAATTCGAAAGATTCAAACTCGGGTTGTGCGCGGCTAAGATCGTTTGAAAATGTGAAACACTCGTAGTCGTTGTCGGGCGCAGAAACAGCAGCAGGTTCGAAGAGAAACGCACTAGTGGCGTCAAGATTATCGTGATCAAACAGAAACTCCTCGAATTCACACTCTTCTGGGGTGATCTCCTGGATCGAGCAGACGTCCAGTATATGAGCATTAGGTTCGGCGGGCTGATTCCCCAACCTAAAAATGTTGAGTTCAATCGTCATATTTCCAAAAGAGAGGTTCATCGAACCATTGCGACAATTGATCACAGCATTTGAGGTTGCGAGAAATGGGCGACCGAGTATCACCGGAATTTGATTCCGGGGGTTAGCTACAGGCTGTGTGTCTAATACAATGAAGTCAACGGGGAATATGAAGTCCCCGACTTTGATTAACACATCCTCTAGCTCACCCCTAGGGTGGGTGATCGATCGGTCGGCCATTTGGAGAGTGCAGTGTGTGGGTTTTAGCTCTCCGACGCCTAATTGCTCGTATACTGAATACGGAAGTAGGTTAACACTGGCACCAAGATCTAATAGTGCGCGGTTGATGTTCTTATCCCCAATAGTAATTGAAATCGTAGGACACCCAGGGTCCTTCCGTTTTTGTGGTAAAGATTGGGTAAGGGCATCACTCACAGCACTAGCCAAGAAAACTTTCTTGGGTACCTGAGACTTCCTCTTTTTCGTGCATAAGTCCTTTAAGATTTTCGCGTAGGACGGGACTTGTTGGACAGCATCTAAAAGAGGAATGTTAATGTTAACCTGCTTGAATAACTCCAGAATCTTCTCCATTTGAGGATTTTGTTTGTTAGACCTCAACCGGTTTGGAAATGGAATATTTTGAAAATTGGTTGAGTCTAATGCAGGAGGAGGAGATTGTGGAGTTGGAACGGATCCCAGAATAGGTGTTTTCATGGAGTGAGAAGCGGGTCCATTCAAAGCAGAAGAAGAGGAAGGAGAGCCTTGTGAAGAACGGAGAATAGGCTCAGAAGACGAAGAAGCAGGAGAAGAAGAAGAAGGAGGAGAAGCAGCGGCCGGGGTGTCATCGTTGATCCGTGCGCCAATGTTGTTTTGCAGCATCCTTCCCAATCTCAATGTGGTCACGGCACTCACATTATGGTTCTGTTGTTCAAGAGCAACATGTACATTCTATGGGTGACCGGGATTTGGGAGTGGTTGGGACGGGAGCTTCCCCTTTTCTCGCTCGCTTAATGCCGCATTCAGTTGTGCAATCTGGGCCTCGATGGTTTTGATGCTTTGCCCGTGAGCGGCAGTGTGTTGCACTAAGGACTGAATGGAAGACTGCATGTTGGCAGTGGATTGGGTCGATTGTTTAACGAACGCCTCCAGACTTCGTTCGAGCGAGGAAACCTTATCGTTGTTTGACGGAACAAAGTTGTTTGGTGGAAAAGAATTGTTGGGTGCAAAGTTGTTCGTCTGATTTTGGAAAGGTTGGGGTTTGAAGGGCTGCTGATATTGATGTTGAGTTTGTTGTTGCGCTTGTTGTTGCGGTGGAGGGGCCCTTTGGAAATTGTTGCCCTGGAATTGATTCTGATTCTGATTCCAGGCGAAATTGGGGTGGTTCCTCCAACCGGGATTGTAGGTGGAAGAGTATGGATCATTCCTCGGTCTTTGCTGGAAGGCAGCATTAACCTGATCCTGTCCTTGCGAGGGTGGATTGTAAGGACACTCTTCGGTCAAGTGAGAAGGATCGGAACAACAAGCGCAGATGGTACGAAGGGGAAGAACAGGGGCAGGAGCAGGAGAAGAAAATTTGCTCTCTATCGCTTCAAGCTTTCTTGTTATCGCAGCCATTTCAGCTTTCATCGCGATTGAGACATCGAGTTGGTGGATTCCTACCCTAGACTGACCGGTAGAAGTGGAGGTAGAAGAAGAAGAAGTCGGTCTGGTGCTCTCCCATTGTAGCGTTTGCTCCGCAAGGTCGTCAAAGAATTGCCACGCTTCCTCATCAGATTTCGATAGGAAGTGGCCCTGACAGATGGTTTCCAACAACTGCTTCGTTGCTGGGTTCAGGCCCTCGTATAAGGTTTGGCAGAGTTGCCATTTCTCTATACCGTGGTGAGGACACTGAACAAGAAGGTCTTTGTATCGGTCAAAGCACTTCCAGAAGGGTTCAGAAGGAAGCTGGGAGAATTGGTTGATTTCATTTCGAATCCTTGCGGTTTTATGATTCGGATAGAATTTTTTCAGAAACGCTTTAACAAACTCGTCCCAGCTGGTGATTGAGTGGGAAGCGGTGCTATACAGCCATTTTTCAGCAAGATCGCATAAAGTGAACGGAATGACCCGTAGACGTATAGCATCGTCCGACAGCTGGGTGGTTTTCATCATGGCACAGACGTTTTGAAATTTGTTGATGAAGATATAGGCATCTTCAGATTCAAGCCCATGAAAACGTGGAAGCATGTTAATGAAGTGGGGCTTAATTTCAAAGTTGTCCCCATTGGCCGGAGGAAGAGAAAGGCAGGTGGGAAGTGCAGAACGGGTGGGATAGAAACGATCCTGGAGCGCGATTCGCTGCGGCGCTACAACAGGCGGTGGTGGTGGGATATTGGTCTCCGTAGGTGGTGGAGCCAATCCAGGGGTGGTTAAAGAGATGTTCGGATTAAATCCTGACATCGCGGAAGAAGAGGTTGGTGAAGGTGAAGGTGAAGATGTATGAACAGAATTCCGGTCAACGTCGGAGTTGGCCGGCAAAGGAAGGGGTGAAAGAGGAGTGGACGGAGTATCGACTTCGGAGTCGATCGCGTAGTCGGTAGCGACTAACGTAACGCGGACTAGACGGGCGCTAGTGTCCCGAGTCCAAGCGAACATACACTAAACGAGTTTAGTATAGTCAAAACGGAGAAGGTGAGGGTAAGAAAACGTCAATGGAGAAAGGTGATGGGTGGTGGGTGAAAAATGGATTTGGCGACAAAGGGCAAGTTTTTATAAAAGTTTTTGATTTTTTTTTATTTTTTTTTGTTTTGTTTTTAGAAAGAGATTTACAGAAATATGTACGGAAATACGGCTTAAGTAATCACAAACAAGATATGCACAATCACACCTAGATCTAGGGTAACCTAGGTCTACTAGACCTGCTCCTGAACTTGATTGTCGAAGTTAAACAGTGCCGAGAAACGGGCTTAAAAATACACTGATCACGAGGCCAGGTAAGTGCAGAGATAAGGGGAGGTTGTCCAACGCTTTCGCGAAGTTCCTTAATTAAATAACCCTTTCTCTTTCGGCAGTTGCGCCTTTAACACTTTCCTAGACACCCCGTAAACAATATACCGTTAAGCGAGGTTCTAAACACGGTTTATCTTCTCCTAATGAGCGCGAAGTCCTTAGGGCTGAAGTCTAGTATTTTTTAATTTACAATGGACAATGCATATGCTTTTGTGATTTTTGGGGTCCTGGGAAGGGTGATGAAATCCCCACCCAATCTGGATTGGTTTCAAGCCCCTTAAGTCCGTATTAAAGAATGCAAAGCGGTAACAAATCAACTGCAAACAATTTTTATTTGCGGCGCAAAGAATCCTGCACAAGAACAGTTTATTGGAAGGGGGAGAAGAATTTGCGCAAAGAAATCTGCAGAAAACACAATTTATTAGAGTCCAGAGAAGTGGAGAAGGAGAGAGAGACTTACAGAGAGATTTTGGAAGCCTGAGGCCACCAAGTGGCCGCGGATCCGCGGCCTAAGCCACCTTATGCCGCGGTTCCGCGGCGGTTCTGGGGAAGTGGGGCTCTGAAATTTTTGGGTGTCCTCTGTTGGGTGTCCTCTGCTTGTCTGGATGTGCTGAAGTTTTATTTGCTCACTGTACTTGCTCCAGATCTTGACAGTAGACCGTTTGTTCCGTTTTGATCCGTCGCGGTGTAGCCGCGAAATGTGGGTCTATCTTCCCACGTCTTTGGCACTGTACTTGAACTCCGTATTTTCAACGTCTTGGCCACTGAACTCGAACTTTGTATTTTCCTGCACACTTGCACAAAAACTAATCAAGAATAACAAGATGGTTTCTTTTACAAAGTATATTTTTTTTGTTTTGTTTTTCGGTTAAATTTACAAGTTAACCCGAAATTACACAAGGAAATAAACTACCGTCTCCCCGGCAACGGCGCCATTTGATTGTTAGAGGTTCTGCGTGTTCAAGTTTTAGTTTAAATACCGCAATCAAGACGGTTTCGCTTGTGGCTAGCCGGTTGAGTACGGGTCGTCCGCAGGGAGATGGGAGTCTTTTTCAATGTGTTTTAACGAGTTAAGTCCGAGAGTTCAGATTTGTTTGTGATTATCTACGTGTTAAGTTGATATTTAAAGCGAGCTTGTTAGGGTTAGGATTAGCTTAGTTTGAGTTAGGAGTCTCCACATCTTTCGTTGCCCCTCTTAATATCGGTGTTACGGTAATCGGCAACAACGGGGATTAGCACGACTAGGAAGGAACTTGCGAGTATAAGCTAGGCTTTCCAACGCATAAGTTCTTCCTTTTGGTGCTTGTCCGTCCGTTCTTGGCTCTTAACCATAACCTCCGGTTAATTCAACCACAACCGGTCTCACTACGGAATCACCGCTATCATGTAGGATAGGGTGCCGTAAGGAGCGGATTGTGGTTCAATTAACGGGGGTCGATTTAAGCTGTTGGGCAAGGAAAGAGTGAGAGAGATTTCCTTCTCTCAAACTTCCCTTATCCTACCCTAACAAGTATGAACTACTCACACATCATGATACGGAAAAATAAAACAAAACAAAAGAGGAAGATAGAAAGAAAGAGATTAGAAGAATACGACTAGCTATTTGCGACCTCACCTTGGCGAGGATTGAGCGTAAGCATCATGGTCGTTTTAAGGATAAAGAAAAAGAGAGAAGAAAGAAACACAAGAAATAACAAAAACTAGTTAACAAATTAAAATTACAACAATTAACAAGATAATGAGACAAGCATGATAATAAACGGTTCTTCTTTATTCATCACTCTTCACTCACAAGCTCACTACAAGTTTAATGGAGAAGAGGTGAGAAGAGGAAGAAGAAACACAACTAAACCTAGCAAAATGAAAATACAAGAATGGACCCTTTCCTTCTCAAAGTTCTGGGCTATTTATAGGCTGGAGAATGAAAACCTAGGGCAACCACCAGAACACAAACAAAAAGACCAAAATACCCTCAAAAACTCTGCAGATGCAGCGCCTAGACGGCCGTGGATCCGCGGCCTAGACCCCCTTTGGCCGCGGATCCGCGGCCTTCTGGTTGAGTTGGGCCTTCCAATTTTCTGTGGCTCCCTGGTTCTCTGTGCCCTTTATTCTGGTATTTGTATTTTCTCATACTTTAATCACGAATTTTCCAGAATTTCTGTTGAGGGAAAGGTGGACTTTTTGTCAAGATTTGGCATGATTGCCTCGAGCTCCGCATAGATTTCTTGGAACTTGTTGTTGCCATTGAGCCTTGTGCATGAAGGTGACAATCGATTTGCCATTTTGTCTTCCTAAACTGGTATCTGGCAACATATGGATGAAGAGCGGAGACCGTGTTTTATCTGTGGTTGGCAGGAACCCGGATTTTGTCGTGTTTTCCATGAATTCAACCGTTTTAGAACCAAGAACCTGTATCCTGCAATTGACTAGCAAACACGGCTCAAGAGTATCTACCGATATGCAATGTGATAAAAATTGGGCGGTACAAAAATGCAAAAATCTGATATGAACAAGCACCGACCGTCCAAGTCGCAAAAAGGGCAGAACCGACCGTTCACGTCGCTAAAAGGGCAGCACCGACCGTCCAAGTCGCAAAAAGGGCAGAACCGACCGTCTACGTCGCTAAAAGGGCAGCACCGACCGTCCACGTCGCAAAAAGGGCAGTATCGATCGTCCAAGTCGCTAAAAGAGCAGTATCGACCGTCCAAGTCGCAAAAAGGGCAGAATCGACCGTCCATGTCGTAAAAAGGGCAGTGCCAGCTTCCCAAAAGAGGGAACCAAATCAAATCGCCTCCACGTGAAAGAAGATCCATCAATTTTATGCACACGACCCACATATGTGGTGTGCATTTATTGATGGGGGGCAATTTGTTGGGGTAAAAATTTACACCCCGGTTGACCAAGTCAAAATCAAAGTCAACCCCAAGCCAAGTGGGCCCATACCCGAGTCGAGTCCGAACAAGAAGCGGCCGGCCTCACCCCATGCCAAGATAAAAATTTTGTAATAAATAATTTTATTGTATTTCTTTTATTTTATTTTACGAATGAATGTAAGAAAAATGGGCATAAAGCCAGATTTTTGTAAAGCCCATGACTTATGTGCAAAAAGAAATGGCACATGAGCCATGGGATAGGCAAAATGCCATCTTGTGAAGCCCAAGGGGCTATGTGTAAAGTGTATAACCTATAAAGGCAAGGATAATAAAAATATCCCAACAACTTTTTTTTCTCTCTCCAAAAAAAATTAGATCTGAGATCTTTTCTCCTTCCTCAAGGTTCCAAAACCTTCTTCTTCTTTTGAATTAAATCAAGAGTTTTACTCTTCATTTTATAAAACTAAATAGTTTTTCACCACAAAACCCATAAAGGGGAACTCAGATTCCATTAGATCTCAAAAAGAAGAGATTTTTAAAATCTCATATCTCTTGATCTTCAAGATCCAGCAACCAGAGGAGAAAGAAGAAGAACCCCTTTCATCAACCCCAAAACATCTTAGGAGTTTAACTCCACTCTGATTTCTCTTTCAAGAATTTCTGGGGTAAAAGCCTCTTCTTCTCGCCGGAGCCCAAGCGCTCAAGCGCCCACGTGCCGACACGTGGCGCACTTGCGCTCCAGCGCCCCAAGCTCAGGCGCAAAGCGCCCACGTGCCGACACGTGGCGCGCTTGCGCTCAAGAGCCCAGCGCTCAGGCACAAAGCGTACACGTGCCGACACGTGGCGTGCTTGCGCACAAGCGCCCAACGCTCAGGCGCAAAGCGTCCATGTGCCGACACGTGGCGCGCTTGCACCTAAGCGCACAGTGCTCAAGGCGCTGACCCCACGCGTCCTTTGGACGCTTTTTCCCTTTTTTATATATATGTATACATGTATATATATGTATAGATACACACACACTCCACAACACTGTCTCCCTCAAAAAAATTTGGGCCGGGGCGCTGCCCCGCACCCCGCAAGGGGGCTGCTAGCCCTCTTGACCCCCAGCCCGCTATCCGGGTAGCGGGACCCCCGTAAAAACTGCGTGGCTCCCGATATATCCAAACCCCCTCCAAAACAACACACACGTACACTGCACATTGAGTTCGCATGACCAGTTTAACCCGTCAATCTGAGGTTCCCTCGCTCCAAAGGCGAGGGGTAATTAACGGCAGCTTAGTCCGCGGCTGCCGGAGATTCGGGTCCCCACAATCAACAAACCCAGGCCTACCCTAGGCAGGGGGAATCTGTAGTACGCCTGACAAGCACGCGCGTATTCCCATCTCAATGGGGTGATGAAAAACACCCTACACAATGATTCATATTTCTTATCGCATATGGCATTTAGCATACCTGTATATCCACATGCTTACACATATGCCTTCACATATTTACTTGTTAGATACCTGTATACCTATAGAGTATCGTACCATTAGTGATTGGTACATACACACTTTATGTCACAGCTACAGGTATACTTTGCACACATACTTCACTTATACCCAGGGGATATACTACATCATTACTTATAGGTAGATACATATATCTTGCTATATCTTTATGTTGCACATATATCTGGTTATGGCTACATGTTTACCTTTACTTGATGTTATTTTAGAATTGGAGAGATTAGGAACCGCATGATATTATATTAACTTGTTACAGTTAATTGCGGCTTTTCCTTTATATGCTTACATTTCAGTTTTATGTTGCATATATTATATTCATGGATTTTCGCATTGAGATATGGATTTTTCATAATATTTTCTGGATTTGGGGACCGTGGGAGTTCATGAAAGTATGCATTATTTGAAAAACCCGGTTTCCCTTGATATGATATTTCAGCAGCCACCATGAGATTTATCGGTTCGGATATATATATGCCCCACGCGAGGAACGGAAGGGTCCGTGTGCGGGTACATGGTGGGGCCCGGAGGTACCCCGGGGCAAGAATGAGGTCGTGGTGCTAGACGATGAGCTAGTGGGGGAACCGTGTAAGTGCACGGCAGCGCCTCGGCCGTCTGAATGAGGCCAAAATGCGGAAACAGAACTTTTCTTTAAACTAGAAACCGGCGCTACTGCGGACTATAAAACCCGGATCGGGCCATTAACCTAATGCTAGCTAACTACAGAATGGGTAGAAAGCTATACCGAGCGATCCGTATCCTTCGGTCTTCGGCCTCCATCCCGATCTCCTCGCGGAATCTTCGGTCTTCATCTTCTCGTCGGAAAGGGCACCATATCGCTGGGTTCTTTTACGGGCTCCCACCTCTGGACCGAGGCAACTCAGGCACGAAGTTGGCGAGCCGACGTGTCCAAGAATACTGTAGGCTAAGTGTAGAATGGTTTTGTCTCATGGGGTTATAAGGAGTTGCCATTTGGAAGTGGGGAAGGAGATATACTTTGGAGATGAGCTAAGGGGTTTTTGTGCAAGCTAAAAAAGATGAAAGCCCCACACCAAATTTTTGGACAGCCCCCTTGCAAGTGTGGCCGGCCAAGCATCATCCAAAAATGAGAGAGGAGAGAGAGAGAGTGCAATAATGCAAGAAGGAGAATGATTATAATCATCAAGAAAGTCACACCCATTACCTAATCATATCCCATCATATTCCTATCTCCAAAAAGTCAAGTAATGATGAACTAAAGAAGTCAAGGAATGGTAGAACCATCATGATACAACTACTTACAAAAACCACCCTCCACTTTGCTAATTTGCGCATTTGCAAATAAGCCCCTCCACTCCAATTTTCAGCCAAAGAAAGAACAAAGGAAAAATGGCCGAAACGAAATGCAAACTGGCAACTCCAAAAATCGATCCCGTAATAAATTACAGGAAAACCCCGCGACTGTATATACATACCCGCATTTGTATTCCGACCGAATACAAATGCAATGAGACAAAATCTACATTGTACAATACTAGGATCCGGCTTAAACTAAAGCCCGCTAGTATTATCCGTCCGATCATGATCCATGCAATACCATACGTATATGATCGAACCCTGCCATATATCCATACGGCCTCTACAGCGTTTCGCCCGAAACTTGAGAAACTGTCTATGGGGGACTCTAAAGACTCGTCAATACTTTGGCTGTGGATTTAACTACTAGCACGTCAGAGGTATTAGCCATACGTAACGGGCTACCATCTATTGACCAAATGGGATGTCGATGAGCGAACTCATCCTGACACCCTACTGAGCCTGCCAGTGACAATATCTGTACAGTCCGGTCCGTTCGTCTATGAGTATCGCATGTCGGGCCTAGAGGTTGGTAAAAGTCAGACCCCCAAAAGCAGTACAAGTCATGTCGGAGTGTAGCCCAGAACACCCTGAGATACTACTAGAATACCTACCAGTAAATCTCCTGCCTTGGCCACGGACTTCGTGTTAGTGTATGTATGCCCTAGAGGCCAGTATTGTACAGATGATGTATATTATATTGGATGCTTGGACATATATAGAGATGACTTTCTTGCTTGATATGATAGTATGCTATCTGGTTGCTCTTTATCTTAACATGTACACTAGTCTCTTCAAACTGTCTTATAGTTACATGTTGATAAAGCCCTTAGGATGTGTACTTGACTACCTGGACTATGATGCAGATCATACTAGTGGGGACATGGTAGTCCATAAGTACATCCTTCAAGGTCCCTAGTCGTGGGTGTATCGAGACGGGGCATCGATATACCAGTGTAGACTAGCGTATACGCTTCTCGACCCATGAGATGGGCGATGGATGATCCCATATCCATTGGTGTTTGACATCAGAGATGGTATACGGGTGCTCAGTGGAGACTGGGTACACTGGACGGACTCGCCGAGAACTCCCAGATGGTATTATACCTCACGTCAGATGGCAGTTCTCAGGTGACACTTGTGCAGGTTAGTCTGTAGACCCGAGATCGTCATAGAGTCTTGTGTGATTCCCACTGTGCTTTGATCTCCACCTTACCACGTCCATGAGGGCGTGCAAAACGGTGGTCTTTGGGCACAGTCCCGAGTCACATGGAGGCAATGAGCGATAGGAGGGGTTTCGTCTCTCCCGGTATTGGGGGTTGATGTTGCGCTGTGCTTGATTGGCCGTAACAGGGAAGTCCCTGGCCAGGGCTGATCAGAGATTTGCTGGTAAGTGTTACCAGTAGTTTCTCGACCCGTTATGAGCCTCACATCGGCACGACTTATCGGTTATTGGGGTCTGACGTATACCACCCCTAGACTTGATATGCGACATATCAGACGAACAGACCGGACTGTACGGTAGGTGTTGCTGGTTGGATTCACAGGAGTGTAAGCGGGCTAGCTCGTCGATCTTCTGATCGCTCAATACCCGGATGGCCGTTACGTTTAGCAGACCGCTTGCGGCTTGTGGGTGCTTGATATGATCATCATCTGCTACCGGCGTATTGACGAGTCTTTAGAGTCCTACACAGAGGTTTCCTGGCTCAAGCGAAACGAAATAGGAGTGCATATGAGATATGTGCAGGACCGAGAATGATGCGTGTATGTGATACCGTATTTCATTCTCGCGATGAATGTTTCGATTGGTTATATGCGATATAACCTAGTTATCGAATCGTAGATTGATTCGATAAGTCGATACATTGGATACTAGTCGGTTATGTGCGACATGACCGGATCATTGAATCAAGTGTTGATTTAATGATTTAATGTATAATTATATATTTGATATATTACTTTGCATTAATTAGTATTGGTTCACTTTAATAGGATTTTCTCACTTGTAGTTCACAAGTTGTATATGTGATATAATTTTGTGCACTACAATGTGTCATGTTTGATGATGCATGTATATTGGTTTTGTGTTAAGACTTAAACCATGGTTATGATAATAGTTAGGGTTTTGATTTATTTACTTATTTATTTATCTATTCTTTTTTGATAAATAAATAAAAGATAACAAAATGGTTTCTTTCATGAAGCTTGATGAAGCTTCATGAAGCTTTGACTAAAGTGACCATTTTGTCATCATCCTTAACCCTAACCATTCTTACTTGACCATGGTCTATTCTCTATACTTAACCAAGGTTAGAAGATGATAAGTATTGATTTTTATTATTCTTTTAACATCACTTATCATAATTCTAGCTTCATCTTCTTCTTCATCTTCAAGAGAGAAAGATTGATGCCATCAATGGCAACTTGAGTTCTAAAGTGAGAAATCCAATTCTAAAGTGAACCCACCTCCTATTTCTTCACCCTCTACCTCTTGCCAAGTTGTTTTGGGTGTTTTCTTCACAAGTTTCACAAATTTGTGAAGTCGGAGCTTGAAATTGTGACGTCTCGACGTAGATCATCTTCGGCACGAAGCCGACGACCTTGCCCGCTCGTTTTTTCCGATGAAGCCGACAATCGAGTCTAGGATTCGAGATGGACAGCGAGAGGACGCCTACGTGGAGCTAAGGAAGTGGAGAACCGGATCTACAAAGGTTGTAGCCTCTCTCCTTTAGTTAAGTTGTTAACTAGTTTAGTTTTTCGCCTAAATTTCTAGTTAACGATCCGTATTAGGGTTTCTCAGCACCCGTAAAATTTGAAATTGGCATGGTTGATGCCTTGTGAGACCTCTTGAGAGTGCCTAGGAACCCTACAGTGGTATCAGAGCCTAGCTAGAGCCTTAGGCGAAGTCTAGACGTCGTTTGAAACCCGAATACACATCGAAACCCTAACACATCATGTTCTCTGGACTTTTTCTAAAAACTGGGATTTTTCAAGATTAAAAATTCTTAAAAAATTCAGCAGGGAATTCTAAGAATTACGGTGCAAATTTTTTCCAATGAACAGTATATTGTGCGGCGGAACCGCGGCAGAAGCATGGCTTCTGCGGCGGTTCCGCGGCCTACTGATGACGTCAGCCCTCCTCCTTTGCACAGTAATTCATCATTTCAGCAGCTGAGTTTTATGGGTATTTTTAATATTTATTCAAGAGTTGAATTTTCTGGGGTGTTTTAGAGCTTCGATGTTTCGATCGGATTATCAAATTTCGTCTTTGTGTATTTCCGGATGACTTTAGAATATGTTAAAAAGTTCGACCGGATATAAATACCCAACTTTTCCCCTGCCGGAAAATATCCAAGTGTTGGATTTTTGTGTGGTTTAAGGACGTTCTAAGTAGTGCAAGTAATGCGATGGTCCCTCTAGAAGACAACAAACCTTAACTCGATTATGTGACCGTCTTGAACTGCCCTTTGAACCTTCGGGTTTGGGGCAGTACGGCGTGCCACATGTGAGGCGTTGGCTTGACCCTTCTACGGCTGGACCGTTGGTACTGAGGCATGAAGTGAATTTCTTTGAACCTATTTCATGTGTTGAACGGTTTCGGGAAAACTTGGGTGTTCGAATGTTCGATCGGAAAGTTTAATATATTCTATTTATCTGGAATGGGATACAATAATTGGAATTCACAAACAGTTATGAGATAACTGAATGAATAATATAAATCTAGCGGTTTAGTTTCATTTGATATTGAAAAGAGTTTTCGATAATGAGACTAAAATGCGGGGTTTATAACTGTTAGGCATGTGATGTCTAAGTATTTCATTTTGATTAGGCATGCGATGTCTAAAGAGGTTGCGGATTCCAATTGTTGTAGTTTTACACTTTCTTTTCTGTGACCGTAAGTGTAATATGTGATATCGCCGGTTTCGTTGCTATATGTCAACGACAATTGAGATGCGCATATTTACTTACGTTGATGACATGTGATGTTATGTGTTGCTGGATATGTTATATTGGATTGTCGTGTTTGAATAGCCGGGGTTTTTATATGAGATGAGTGTTTTTCATTTTCATTCATATAAAAACTTGTATGTAATATTCTTTTATTTGGGGCACTTCCAGGTTGCGGAAGTCGTCACCTTTTGTATATTATTTACTTTTCCGCATTAGGATAGACCCAAGGAGGGGAGCACAAGTAACCGGGTTCTGGGGTCCAGTGGGAGACCAACTCGAGGAGTCGAGTCCGGGTCTCCTAACCCCAGAATTGGCAGGGTTGCTTGCCGCTCTTGTAGGGGTCTAGGGGTGTGGGATTGGCTATTCATCACGACCGTGGAATCCGTGTTTTATACTGGCTCGTATTGAAAACACGGACGTCCTAGTATATCCAATGTTTCATTTGTTTCTTCTGCTGCGATATCTGTGATGTGATCATGTGATGTTCTGTGATAGATACTTAATATAGTATATATGATATATTATATAGACGTTACTTATGTTTTGCACCCGCACTAGCCCTGCCCTGCTCTGTCGTTAGTTACCTAACCTAACGGTGCACGAGGGGACATCGAGACGAATGCGGATGGCATAAGTGTACGTCATATCTATCTGTGATGTTTAGGTATTTAAATGATGGGACTTCATTAATGTGATTAATGAAAGAAAAGAAACCTAAGATGTTGTAGAATCAAATTTTAAATAAAACAGGTAGCTACAGTTCTTGCTTTGCATTGCGGTATATGTGATATATCCTGCACCTTATTCGATGAGGAAAGGACCGAGATCCCTTCACCGGGAGTGACTCCTTTAGCAATAACTGGCAGATGCTACACACTCGGTTTGCTTTTGACTGCTTCTATAGTTTCTGTTTTGCATAGTGATATATATGATATATCCTGCACCTCATTCCACGAGAAAAGGGTCGACGATCCCTTCACCGGGAGTGACCCCTTTAGCAAAACTAGAAAAGCCTCAAAATCACTCCATTTCAAAACTTCATTTGATTCTACAACGATATCAAGTTCATTACGCTCATGGTTTTTTCTGAAAGAACCCGCGTAGCCCTCCGTCATTTCAGATAGATATTATTTAGTATTCGTGCTATGTTTGTTGACTTAGTCAAGGCATAGTGTATGGTAGCTAAATTATGTTTATCTGTAACAACATGAGATGTGATTGGATTAGAGCATTCGCACGGCCTTGTTGACTCAGTCAAGGGTCGTACGGGTGGGTTTAATTCAATCGGGAAATGTACGGGTTGAACTTGACTTGCGATTTATGGTTTGTTGACTTAGTCAAGGTCATAGATCGCTAGGGGCAAAAGCATTATCGGAAATTTCAAGTGTTGAAATTTGCAATGAGATTGCATACCTTCTATGAGATAGTTGGATCCCGATACCCACTGCGAGTAAGAGTTACTCCTGGGAGAGTTTTGCACACTACAATTAGTCGATCAAGTAGGTGTCTAGAAAGGTGTCAACGGGGTTACGCCTCTGGAAAAACGAGGTTTACATTAATTAGGTTCGTGCGAAAGCACGGGGGACCTCCCTCAAAGTACCGACACTGGCCTGGCTGAAAGATCGACGAAGTTGTAGGGTGTAATTAATCCCGGCTAGTCTTTCCTTTTAGGGTTTGAAGGAAGATTTGATAAAAAGCAGTAGGAGCCATCCTGATTAGATAAGATAATAACCAATCTGATCTTGCACGAGCTTACGCTAAAGTGTTTTCTTCTCTCTCTCTCCAGGTAGCGACCATGTCATGCCCTAAACAAGATAATAATATGGATGTATTGACCGAACCCGCATGTTATACTGTGCAGGGGAACGTTGGACCCGTTCTATCTTATAAATGTTATAAGACTGAACAGGAAACAGGAGAATATCTAGATTCTCACGCCGCCCAAACGGAGAACGTGCATGATGATGCACCTTCTTCGGGTGTGTTTGTTATTGAGAACTGTTTCTCAGTTCACCCTACGTCCTGGGTATTAGATACCGGATCAGGATCCCATATATGTAAGCAGTTACATGGGCTACGAAAAGGTAGAGAACTGGGAAAAGGTGATCATTCCGTTCAAGTAGGGAATGGGGCAAATGTTGCAGCCAAAGCAGTTGGCATATATCACCTGGTATTACCAAATGGTGATACACTAGTCTTGAATGAGTGCTATTATATACCGAACATGATGTGCAACATTATATCAGTTTCTTTATTAAGTAAAGAAGGATATAATTTTGTAGTAAAGGATAATGTTATGAACATATTCCTAGATCAAAAGTTGATTGCATCAGGCTCGCTACATAATGGCATATTCATTCTCAATCAAAATACAGTCTTCAATATACAAAACACACACAAGAGGAAAAGCTCATAAATGAACGAATCCTTCTTGTGGCACTGTAGACTTGGCCATATCAATGAGACACGACTAGCTAAGTTGCATAAGAATGGATATTTGAATTCATTCGAATTATCATCTTATGACACTTGCCATTCATGTCTCAAAGGAAAAATGACCAAAACTCCGTTTACGGGACACAGAGAAAGAGTTACAGAACTCTTGGGACTGGTGCATAGTGATGTATGCGGTCTTATGTCTACACACGCCAGAAATGGTTCTTCCTACTTCATTACATTCACTGACGATCTCTCTAGATACGGACATGTGTTCCTGTTGAAACACAAGTCTGAAGCTTTTGAGAAATTCAAAGAATATAAGCACGAGGTAGAGAACCAAACGGGCAAAAGTATTAAGATTCTTCGATCTGATCGAGGAGGTGAATACTTAAGCAGTGAATTCCTGGATTATCTAAAAGAGAATGGGATTCTCTCTCAGCTTACTCCTCCTTATACACCACAGTACAACGGTGTATCAGAACGAAGGAATCGCACCCTATTAGATATGGTACGTTCAATGATGAGCAATGCTGAGTTACCTATTTCCTTTTGGGGATATGCGCTTGAGACAGCCATATACCTATTGAATCTGGTTCCGTCTAAATCTGTACCTACCACACCATATGAGATATGGAGTGGGAAGAGACCATATTTTAAACGAATTAAGATATGGGGTTGTCCGGCCTATGTCAAAAAGCAAAATCCGGACAAACTCGAGGCACGATCAGTCCTTTGCAAGTTTGTGGGATATCCTAAGAATTCTCAAGGATATTTTTTCTACCAAGATGAGGAACAAAGAGTGTTTGTTGCTCAACATGCCACCTTTTTGGAAAGGGAATTTCTTGCAAAAGAAATTAATGGCAAAGAGGTAGAACTGGAAGAGGTTCCAGCACCACAAACTGCAACTAATGATTTAGTAGAACCAGAGGATTCAGTGGTGCCCGACATACCCCAGCCTCTCCGCCGATCTAGTAGGGTTTCTCGACCACCTGAGAGATACTATGGTTTTCTCATTGATGGTGGCAGTGAGGATTGCATCATGGAGGATGATGACCCAACTAGCTTCGAGCAGGCCATCACGAGTGGGGACTCAGTGAAATGGCTGGATGCTATGCGGTCCGAGATGGATTCCATGTACACCAAACTAGTATGGACTTTGGAAGTTGCTCCTGAAGGGGTAAAACCCATCGGGAGCAAGTGGATCTTTAAGAAGAAACTTGGTGTAGATGGGAAAGTGGAGACTTTCAAAGCTAGACTTGTTGCAAAAGGTTTTCGTCAAAGACCAGGTGTGGACTATGACGAAACCTTTTCTCCAGTGGCTATGCTTAAATCCATCCGAATCATGCTTGCCATCGCTACATATCATGACTACGAAATCTGGCAAATGGATGTTAAGACCGCCTTTCTAAATGGTGATTTAGAAGAGTGCGTGTACATGACTCAGCCAGAGGGCTTCGTAGACAGTGGGAGCAGCGGGAAGGTGTGCAAGCTGCTTAAATCCATTTATGGATTAAAGCAAGCATCGCGGAGTTGGAACATCTACTTTGACGTCGTTATCAAAGAGTTTGATTTCGTCAAAAACCCAGATGAACCTTGTATTTACAAGAAGGTGGCAGAGAGTAAGGTTGTCTTCCTCGTATTGTACGTGGACGACATACTCTTGATAGGAAATGATATTCCTATGCTGCAATCGGTCAAGCTCTTCTTATCACAAAGATTCTCAATGAAAGATCTTGGTGATGCCTCCTGCATATTGGGAATTAGGATCTATAGAGATAGATCCAAACGGATTTTGGGATTGTCCCAATCCAGGTACATTGACACCATACTAAAGAGGTTTAGTATGGAAGAATCCAAGCGTGGGAACTTGCCCACGATCTCTGGAGTCACTCTCTCCAAAGAGATGTCTCCCAAGACTGATTTGGAGAGAGCTCGCATGCAAGGGATACCCTATGCTTCGGCTGTAGGCTCTATCATGTACGCGATGCTGTGTACCAGACCCGATGTAGCATACTCACTAAGTATAGTGAGCAGGTATCAAGCTGATCCTGGAGAGAGTCACTGGACAGCTGTGAAGAGCATTCTCAAGTACTTACGAAGGACTAAAGAGATGCTCTTGGTGTATGGTAACGGAGAACTCCAAGTGGAGTCCTTTACCGATTCGAGCTTCCAGAGTGATAAGGACGACTCTAAGTCGCAGTCGAGATTTGTCTTTACCCTTTACGGAGGGGCGGTTAGCTGGAAGAGTTCCAAGCAGGAAACCGTGGCAGACTCGACGATGGAGGCTGAATACATCGCTGCCAACGATGCTGCCAAAGAGGCTGTTTGGATCAAGAAGTTCATTACTGAACTTGGAGTGGTTCCATCCATTGAGCATCCAATACCTTTGTATTGCGATAACAATGGAGCGGTGGCTTTGGCCAAGGAACCCAGGTCCCATCAGCGATCCAGGCATATTCTGAGGCGGTATCACCTGATCCGGGAGATAGTTGATCGCCGGGAGATCGAGGTCAGGAGGGTTGACACGAAGAACAACACAGCGGATCCACTCACGAAGGCCATTCCCCAGATACAGTTTGAGAGACTCTTCGGGATGCTCGGTATGCGATACTACAGCAGCTGGCCCTAGTGCAAGTGGGAGATTGTTAGTTGTATGTATGCCCTAGAGGCCAGTATTGTACAGATGATGTATATTATATTGGATGCTTGGACATATATAGAGATTACTTTCTTGCTCGATATGATAGTATGTTATCTGGTTGCTCTTTATCTTAACGTGTACACTAGTCTCTTCAAACTGTCTTATAGTTACATGTTGATAAAGCCCTTAGGATGTGTACTTGACTACCTGGACTATGATGCAGATCATACTAGTGGGGACATGGTAGTCCATAAGTACATCCTTCAAGGTCCCTAGTCGTGGGTGTATCGAGACGGGGCATCGATATACCAGTGTAGACTAGCGTATACGCTTCTCGACCCATGAGATGGGCGATGGATGATCCCATATCCATTGGTGTTTGACATCAGAGATGGTATACGGGTGCTCAGTGGAGACTGGGTACACTGGAAGGACTCGCCGAGAACTCCCAGATGGCATTATACCTCACGTCAGATGGCAGTTCTCAGGTGACACTTGTGCAGGTTAGTCTGTAGACCCGAGATCGTCATAGAGTCTTGTATGATTCCCACTGTACTTTGATCTCCACCTTACCACGTCCATGATGGCGTGCAAAACGGTGGTCTTTGGGCACAGTCCCGAGTCACATGGAGGCAATGAGCGATAGGAGGGGTTTCGTCTCTCCCGGTATTGGGGGTTGATGTTGCGCTGTGCTTGATTGGCCGTAACAGGGAAGTCCCTGGCCAGGGCTGATCAGAGATTTGCTGGTAAGTGTTACCAGTAGTTTCTCGACCCGTTATGAGCCTCACATCGGCACGACTTATCGGTTATTGGGGTCTGACGTATACCACCCCTAGACTTGATATGCGACATATCAGACGAACAGACCGGACTGTACGGTAGGTGTTGCTGGTTGGATTCACATTAGTGTGAGCGGGCTAGCTCGTCGATCTTCTGATCGCTCAATACCCGGATGGCCGTTACGTTTAGCAGACCGCTTGCGGCTTGTGGGTGCTTGATATGATCATCATCTGCTACCGGCGTATTGACGAGTCTTTAGAGTCCTACACAGAGGTTTCCTGGCTCAAGCGAAACGAAATAGGAGTGCATATGAGATATGTGCAGGACCGAGAATGATGCGTGTATGTGATATCGTATTTCATTCTCGCGATGAATGTTTCGATTGGTTATATGCGATATAACCTAGTTATCGAATCGTAGATTGATTCGATAAGTCGATACATTGGATACTAGTCGGTTATGTGCGACATGACCGGATCATTGAATCAAGTGTTGATTTAATGATTTAATGTATAATTATATATTTGATATATTACTTTGCATTAACTAGTATTGGTTCACTTTAATAGGATTTTCTCACTTGTAGTTCACAAGTTGTATATGTGATATACTTTTGTGCACTACAATGTGTCATGTTTGATGATGCATGTATATTGGTTTTGTGTTAAGACTTAAACCATGGTTATGGTAATAGTTAGGGTTTTGATTTATTTACTTATTTATTTATCTATTCTTTTTTGATAAATAAATAAAAGATAACAAAATGGTTTCTTTCATGAAGCTTGATGAAGCTTCATGAAGCTTTGACTAAAGTGACCATTTTGTCATCATCCTTAACCCTAACCATTCTTACTTGACCATGGTCTATTCTCTACACTTAACCAAGGTTAGAAGATGATAAGTATTGATTTTTATTATTCTTTTAACATCACTTATCATAATTCTAGCTTCATCTTCTTCTTCATCTTCAAGAGAGAAAGCTTGATGCCATCAATGGCAACTTGATTTCTAAAGTGAGAAATCCAATTCTAAAGTGAACCCACCTCCTATTTCTTCACCCTCTACCTCTTGCCAAGTTGTTTTGGGTGTTTTCTTCACAAGTTTCACAAATTTGTGAAGTCGGAGCTTGAACTTGTGACGCCTGGACGTAGATCATCTTCGGCACGAAGCCGACGACCTTGCCCGCTCGTTTTTTCCGATGAAGCCGACAATCGAGTCTAGGATTCGAGATGGACAGCGAGAGGACGCCTACGTGGAGCTAAGTGGAGAACTGGATCTACAAAGGTTGTAGCCTCTCTCCTTTAGTTAAGTTGTTAACTAGTTTAGTTTTTCGCCTAAATTTCTAGTTAACGATCCGTATTAGGGTTTCTCGGCACCCGTAAAATTTGAAATTGGCATGGTTGATGCCTTGTGAGACCTTTTGAGAGTGCCTAGGAACCCTACACTTCGTGTACTGGCTCACATAGACACAGCGCGACCTCACCCCCAATACCGGGAGAGACGAACCCCTGCAGATCCGCTCACTGCCTCCATGTGGCTCGGGACTGTACCCAACTAAAACCTGTTTGCACGACTCCTTTGAGCCGTGGTAGGGTAGCAATCAAAGTACAGTGTGAACTCACACGAGACAAATGACGATCTCAGGTCGATGAACTAACCTGCACACATGTCACCAGGGAACTGCTATCTGACGCTAGGTATAATACCAACTAGCATGTTCCCGGCGAGTCCTGTCCGGTGTACTCATAACCCTATGAGCACCTGTATATATCTTAGGTGAACCAACTGACACCAGTGGCTTGTGAGACCGGCCACCGTCCCTCGTCGGGGTCTCGACTGTATACACTAGTCTACTCTGGAGTATCGATGCCCTGTCTCGAAACCCCCACGACTAGGGACCTTTTAAGGATGTGCTGATAGACCCCAGCTCCCACGTATATGATGTTAGTGTATATGCCCTAGAGGCCATTACTGTATCATACTAGCTTGTATATTACTTGATGGAAGCTTGGGATATTCACAGTTGTATAGACAATCTTGCTCGAAATGGTAGTATGCTACTTGGTTTGTCTCTACTTCAATATGTGCATGTGTTTCTTTTAGCATATCGCTTATATACATATTAGTAGAGCCCTTAGGATTTTTGCTTGATTACCAGCGTTGTGATGGCGCTCACACTCGTGGGGGCTGGGTAATCCATAAGCATATCCTTATACAGGTCCCTGGTCGTAGGACTATCGAGACAGGGCATCGATACTCCAGAGTAGACTAGCGTATGCGCTTCTCATCCCAGCGGGGGAGACGGTCTGTCCCACAGCCGTCAGTACGTAGTACTTGAGATAGTATGCGGGTGCTCGTTAGGTTACGAGTACACTGGACAGGACTCGTCGGGAACTGTTGGTTGGTATTATACCTATCGTCGATTATCAGTTCCCAGGTGACATAAGTACAGCTTAGTCCGCTGACTTGACACTGTCGCTTCGCCTCGAGTGTGTTCCTACTGTACTTAGATTACTACCCTACCACGGCTCAAAGGAGTCGTGCAAACAGGTAGTAGTTGGGTGCAGTCCCGAAGCACTTGGAGGCAGTGACGGTCAGACAGGATTCGTCTCTCCTGGTATTGGGGGTTGACATCGCGCTGTGCCTAGGAGAGCCATTACACGAGTAGTCCCTGGCCAGGGCAAGCGAGATATACTGGTAGGTTTCCAGTGTTATCTCAGGGTGTTTTGGGCTACACTCCGACGCGACTTGTACCGCTATTAGGGGACTGACGTTCACCGCCCCCCTAAGCCCGCCATGCGATGTATCAGACGAACAGACCGGACTGTACGGAGATTGTCACATACAGGCTCAGTAGGAGTTCGGATGGGTTTACCTCATCGGCCTTCTTATCGACATCTACCTGGGGACCGTTACGTACAACTAGTGCCGCTTGCGGTCTGTAGTTAAACCCACTGCCAGCGTAGTGTCGAGTCTTTAGAGTCCCACACAGAGAGTTTCCATGCATTGAGCGAAATGTGTAGAGGCCGTATGGTTTTACGGCAGGGCTGCGATCACTTGCGTACACTTGTGTGCGTATGTTGTTCGGGCAGGCAATACTAGTGGGCTTTGGTTTAAGCCGGATTCTAGTATTGCACAGATGGATTTGTTTTGTCTTCTGTGCATTTGCATTCTACGGAATGCGGATGCGGGTCTGTATGCACAGATTTGCGGAGTGGAGAAGGAGGAGGTGCCTCATTAGGGTTTTGACAGTTGGTTCGGTCAAAACCATTATGAGCCGGGGACATTATTTACTAATCCATTTATTGATAATTTTGTTATGGCTAATTACATTGACCATTTGACCATCTTGACTTTGTTGACCGTTTGACCAAAGTTGACTAGGATCTTCTTGAAAGGTCTAAAGTATTCTTTGGTTTTCTTTTTCATTTTGTTATGATAATGGTCATGTCATTTGTAGCCATCAACTTTATCTTGATGGGATTAGTAATGATAATGTTTTGCATTATTGAACCATGGTTGTGTTTTTCTCTTGGTTAAGCTTTTCATTTGTTCATTCTCATTCTCTCTCATAGAAAAGAAATGAGAAACATTTCCATTGTTGCTCCTCCTTCTTCCTCCTCTTGATTCTTCCTTTGATCTCATGTGTTGAGAGAAAAAGGATTCCACTTGACAAACACATCCATACATCTCCTCTACACATCCTAGGGCTTCTTGACTAGCAATCTCTTTGCCCTAGTTGCCTCGGCTCGAGGTGGAGCTCGGTGTACATCTCTCGGGTGGATCGTCTTCGACTCAAGAAGGCCGCGGAGGTGCCCAAGGTCCGGATCGACACTTGGAGCTTGGATGGACGAGCGGGACAGCGGAATGAAGACCCGAAGGACCGGTTTCGTGAGGTATACTTTCTACAGCATAGTAGTTAAAGCCTCTAGTAGTTTACTAGTTTCTAGTTTAGCAAAGATCCGTGCTTTAAGTCTATGTTGCCTTGCGCAAAATTATTTTTTTTCGTCGTTTCCGCCTCCCCGTAAGAACCGGGATGAGCAACGTGGACTTACATATGATCGCCATCATACTGCTGGCAGTCAAGCAAGAATCCTTGGGGCTCTATCAACGTGTAATAGTGATCAGTAATGTCACCTAAAGCAGTACACGATAATAAAGATAAACCAGATAGCATACTATCATCTTGAGTAAGACTGTCCTACCGGCATAGGTCCTCCCTCAATCATTGCAATCACATGCCTGTGATCTAATAATTGACTCTGAGGGCACTATATCCAACAAACCATACCTACTGGTGACATTACCAATGACTCGACGATTATCTTGGGGATACCGACGGGAGTCATGTACATATAGATACGTCGAGAGGCGAGGGTCAGAGCTAGGCACTCGTGCTTTCGGGATAGCGTATGATACGTACCTATCAGGGTGCCAGTCATGGTGACAGCACCTGATAGATCAGCATTTCTGTGTCGATGCTTGACACATTGGTTTCATGATACTTCTTTTTATTCCTTTGTATATATAACAGGGGATTAGGCCGCTGTTATATATGCCTTTACACCAATATTAGTGGAATGGGATGCTAATATATGTGTATTGATATCAATTTATATACATCATCATATTTATTCATGCAAATATACCTAGAATGTAAGGGACTCATTGACATTGGATTTAGGACATTTAAGAATTCATTTGATATTGATTACAGGATATATATGAGATTGCTGATTTTGTACACTCGGGATATGTGAGATCTACTTGATGTTGTACATTCGGGGTATACGAGATATACTTGATATTGTACATACGGGATATGTGAGATCTACTTGATATTGTACATTAAGGATATGTGAGACTTACTTAATATGATAGCCAAATTGGGAGCTGATTTGAGGAAATTGGGATTTGGATTGTCTTGATGGATTTTGATCCTATCACGATGTCAGGATTCCGTGGAAATAACATGTTTCATTCCATACTCTACATTTATTATTTATGCACTGCTTCATGCATTAGTGTACCTGTTAGAGTACCTTCCATGACTGTTGCATTTTCATGCCTTTATTCATATCATTTCTTCATGTATTAGTAGTACCGATATAGTACCTTACATGATTGTACATACAGATTGTCATATTATTATTGCTTCATGTATAAATTGTACCTGCTAATATACTTTTTCATGATTATTGCATTACATATGACCATTCATTGCTATTAGATTCTTATGTTAGATTCGCGTTGTACGTGCATACTCGCGATTACCTGCATATGTTATTACTATTCACTAGTTGGCAACTCACCCCCGTTGTGCCACAGTGTCTTGCAGGTGTTCCTCAGGATAGTCAGAGGAAGGGCTATTTTCATCCATCGTATTATCTTTTGCTGCGGATACCGCTTCGCCTGACAGTGTGCAGTTTTGCCCAGGTGGGTTTTGTGGTTATCCAATGTTGCCTGTTGTATATTTGTTGTATCCTATACTCTCCATCTACCATTATCTTGTATGATTTAGAGACTTGATGTGAGGACGGTATTGTATATTTTGGGGACTTGGATGTCTTTATGCAGTTTTACTTATATCGTCTTTTATTTCTTCGCTATGGCGTCGTATATCTGTTGTGGTGGTTGTTTTCCGCCGTTGGGCGTGGATTTGCTCCCGTTGGGGATGCTTTACTTTATATTTATGTTGTACCCATTTTTGGGGTTGGTTTTACAAAGGAGGTGCTGCCGAAATTTTCAAGAAAGAAAATTGGACTTAAAGAATTTATACTTGAGATTTTCAAAGGTTTAAACAATGTTTCTTCTCTTTTCTTGTCTTTTAATGGTTTAGATTTCTGGGTCTTGGCTTTTTTTTACTACGTTACGCCTGTAGACGTTGTGTAGTATTAGGGCCGTTACGTGCCAATTTCGGGTCGTGACAAAGTTGGTATCAGAGCGCTAGGTTTTTACCTTTCGGAGTGTAGGATGATCTTGGTATGATGGAGTAGGTAGCTTAAGCAGAGTAACATAGTGTGTGTATGTCTGCAGCATACTCACGATGTAGTACTCCGCCTAAAGCGACCTAAGTACAAATTGTTTGAAATTCCTTCCTTGATGATTCATATCCTTGTGATTCAATTTCCGTGTTCATATCGAATCCTATCCCTATTTATAGCCTTTGCCGCCGACGACTATGAGGACTCAGAGAGGTGCAGCGAGGGCCGAGATCAGAGTTGACTCGGGTGGGTCAAGGATTGACCAGGATGGCACGCTCGTTGCACAGGTGCAGACGGATCCACCTTCGACAGATAGTATCGCTAGGCTTGTGGCAGAGATGCAGAACATGCGCCAGACGATGAGTTCTTTGGTGGAGACCATTCGAGCGCAGCGACAGGAGGTTGTCACCCTTGCTACCCAGTTGTTCCTTGCGATCAGCACACAGTATTCCATCACCTACATAGCACCTATGGATGCAGCCCCAGTTGACGAGATACGTCTTCCCGAGACTTTGAGAGTTTCGGAACAGTGGAGGACTCGTACCGGTGTACCAACCCAGAGACAGAAGCTTAGTCGTCGAGACAGCTTTCGTGACCGTTGCGGGAGTAGCAGAGGTTTGGGACAAGGAGATTCTTGTTAGCTAGATCAGCCGTTTGTTGTGTTAACTTCTGTCAGCGATTCTTTTGTTGCGCGACACGTATTTCAGTCGTATGCTAATCGGTTAGGAGATTCGTCCATCACTTGATCCTCCTAGAGATGTTGGATTTGACGTTCTCCTGGGCACGGACTGGTTAGTTACGTGCTAGGCGTCTGTGGACTACTGCGAGAAAACAGTCAGGTTTTGTTTTCCCGGCAAGTCAGTTCTTGTTGTGCAGGGGGACAGTGGTACCGCCTCTCACAGCTTGAATTCAGCCTTTTTCACTAGTCGGCATTTGAGAAGAGGATGTCGTGGATTCTTGGCGTTCATTCGTGATACCGAAGTCACGGCGGGTTTTGTTGGACCGGTTTTCTTTCGTGTGAGAGTTTTCCGACGTTGTTCCAGATGAGCCGGCGAGGCTTAAGGAGCTTAAGGATCAGCTGCAGAGTTGTTTGTTGGGGGGCTGGTGTGTCTGAGTGTTTCATATTAAGGAGCTCCTATTTCTGTTCGTCAAGGAGAAAGACGACAGTTTGAGGTTGTGTATCGACGGATCGTCAATTGAACTGGCTTACGGTGCGGATAGGTATCCTTTACTTCACCTTGATGATTTCTTCGATCAGCTCCAGAGTGTGAGACATTTTCTAAGTGTAACGTTTTGAAAATCGTTTCGGTGAAATTTCGAAAAATCGGTAAAATAAGGGGGTTTTCTGTAAAAAGTCAAAATACAAATATCTTATTATAAAAATTAAATATACATATTCTAGCTATGTAATTGCTATTATTTGGTGTTTATTGAGCCGCTGGTGAAATTTCAAATTTTCTGGAAAAAAAATTGTTTTATTATTATTTTAAGCCGTCACTAATACATTTAATTAGGGAAAATTACAAATTGGAATGAGTTGAAACAAATTTTGTGCATCATAAAACATTAAATAAAATTTTATCATGTGGTTTTTGGAACGAAATCATTTGCCAAAACGGTTTAGAAATTATTGAAGAAAAAAAGGCTTTTTTGGCGTAAATGGATGTTTGGGGTATTGTATTTATCATTTTTCATCACCCCACACCCGTACCCACACTCACAAACCCCCATTTTCCCTCCCCCTTGGCTGAATTCAGCAGCCCCACCCATTTTCCCCACTTGAATTTCTAAGTTAAGATGAAAAGAAATGAGAAGAAAGGGTATATATATATAAGTATTGGTTGGGTTGACTTGGACTCCCTTTGACTTGGACCTTTCTACCCACTCTCACTCCCACACCCACACCCCCTCACCCCTCTCATTTTCGGCCAGAATCAACAGCAGCCCCTCCTCATTCTTCTCCTCTCTTTTCCTCATCAAAAGTCTTCAAAATCCATCAAATTTCCATCAAAATTAAACTAAAACTCAAATCTAACTCCTACCCATTTTTCATTTGCTATTCTTGCATGGATCTAGGGAGCAAGTTGGCATTTTAGAGGCTTGATTTTCTTAATTGATCTCTTGATCATGAGGTATAATTCTAACCTTTTCTTAAATTGTGCTAATCGTTTCATGTTAGCTTAATTAGGTTTTTTAATTAGTTCTAGGTGCTTGAATTAAAATTCAAGAGAAGGGTTTTGAATTAATGATTAGGGTTTGTGATCAAGTGAGGTTTTTATCATTTGTTTATGGTTGTAATGAGGAGATTAACATGTAGTTGTATGCAAAATCTAAGTTAGTTGCTATTTGCTAATTTGTTAATTTAAAATTGTGATAACTTTGCTAATTGCTAACTAGGTTTTATAATTTGTCTAATAATTAGGTTTAAAAATCTAATTATGGTTTCATAGCATTATTAACATTATAATGAGTGGTTTAATACCTTAGGTTATGCAAATCTAAGCTTAATTCTTAAATCGAGAATTTTTGCTTGAAAATTATTAAAATTGGATAATTTGTAAACTAGGTTTTTGGGGTTTATGGAATTTAATGAGATTAAATTATGGGAATCATTTTTTTGACTTATTTAAGATATTTAGTGAATATTGTGGCCTCTAGATTCGTCTATACATCGAGTTTTGTACAAAAACGGTGATTTGTGCTTGCTAGATTTTCGGAAAAATGACTTTTTAAGTGAAATTGGGGTTTTTGTGAATTTTAAGTTATATTATATTATAATTAGTGCTTTTAATTGTACAAATGAGTGTGTTGGGAGCTTTCTCGATGGTTTGGCATTTGTACGCCGACATCGAGGGTTTTTGGGTCGATTTGTGAAGCAACCATAGGTTTTGACCTATGTGGGATTCGTGCGTCGTTGTGGTCATGAGTCGGATTTTAATGCAGTATGGTGCGTTATGATATGTAGGTACCCCATGTAGACTTCGAGACGACAAGCAAGCGCGTGGCGACGTCGGCACCGGCGAACGAGGACCAGGTGAGTAGATTTATATCTACGGGGAGAAGTCGGGTGGATGGCGTATAGCACCCCCGCAGTCCGTGGTGGTGTATACGGATGCGTATACACACCAACAATTAGTATATGTTATTTAGGATTAATAACGATGTTAGGATGGATATTGGTGTGTTGGATTACTTTAGTGTTGCGAACCCTAGGGTAGTGTTGCACTACACATACACACATACATACTTGCATACATTCCTTTTTATATGTGCTCATGAGATTCTTTATAGTTATGTGTTCACATGGGTATGGGACTATGTGTTCACATACGGATTTGAGGATGATACTTGGGATTGAGCTGAGTCGATGAGATTTGTTTTGTGGTTGTGATATCGGTGATACGGCAGGATTCGTACTTGAGGTACGTCCTGGTGTTATAGCGGATCTTGGGGCGGCGATACGGGTGAATAGTGTTATAAATAAAATGGTCGACATGTGATCGTGATATGAGGCATGATATGCTAGGATATTGATATTAGGCCGTATCGGGCGATGTATACCCTTGATGATGCTATGTGCTGACGGTATCGGTTTGTACGAGATTGTCGATCTGTAGTCAGATCATGAGTATATTGAGGATATTAGTATTGTACTAGACATAGGTCAGTACCCTAGACTATGATCTTGAATAAAGAGGATACCAGAGGAATGGTGTGAGGAATATGATATTGACCCGTACCCAGATTTGGGGATGCCGTACGACGGATTTACGTACGAGCTATATCTTGATGATTGATCCGCACTCTTGACTTGGGATGGTTGATTGTAGATATGGTATCGGATATGATATTATTGAGGCGGGATCACCGACTAATATATATACAGGTATGTATATGGATCGACTCAGATGTTAGGCGGTTTCCTTACCTGTAGTCCAGCTTGTTAGCTTAGCCCTTTAGTTTAGTTTAGTTGTTAGATTAGATTCGATTCTTACCTATTTCGAAAACTAACGAATCGTGGGTATTTTAAAAGACAGCCCAAGGGATCCTACGGATATTTCAAAAGACGTATCTTTTCATAAAAACACCGTAGCCCCTATTTTCAAAACCCCATGATTCGTGTTATTTCAAAAGGCACCATTTGTAGGACTTATATTAAATTAATGCAAGTTAGTTACAGTTGCGTCTAGTATTCAGCTCCCGCTTATTATTGTGGTTCGCTTCGCATCGCATACTTATGTTATAATTTCTTATTGCAATGTTGATATCATATTGTTAGGACACCAGCACCATTACCGATGATGCGTATGTACCACGTACACTTACTTGCCGGCTCACACACATCTTCATCGGTAATTGCCATGTCACGTACACCTTAGAAAATATTATCGCTTGACTTAGCTTGTTAGTTAGTAACTTGACATGATATTAGTGTGCCTGCCTTATATGCCAGCTTAACATTGTAGTTATTACTTGTCACTTCATGCATATTGTTATTCATTGTTATGCCTATATTCATGGTTTTTACATGCTATTGATGATTTGGATTCGGATTTCCATGAAATTTTCTGGATTTGGGGGGAAAACCGCAAAACTTATATAAACTGATTTCTCTCTTTTTAAATAAAAAGTGTGGTTTTTCCCATGATGTATGAGTCGTCCACCATGAGTTTGCTGATGGATTTCGAGACCCGATTCGAGGAGACGGATGAACCGTTTTGGGTACATGGTGGACCCGGTAAGGTACCCGGGGCAAGAAGCGCGTGATGATGACGATGTGAGCCTGGCAGGGGAGCACTACCTACCGGTGATTTTACCCGACGCGTCGGATATCCGGAGGAAACCGTCGTGGTCTTGAGATGGATGGTAGGGGCCGGTCTGGACTGACGGCGCCCTAGATATTGTGATTGAGACATTGAGATTTCGAGATATTGAGGTACAGAGACTGTGATACAGAGATATCGAGATATTGGGATTACGTTTTGTGCCGATGCTAGGCACTGTTTTATGCTGATTTCATTATGATACCTCATTTTAAAAATACAAAGGAAATCTCACTAAATTATGAAAACAGTTCTTCATTTACATGTATTCTATTTTCATGCATTCATACCTCATTCATATGATATATTGCTACTTGAGGCACTGACACGGGCACATGAGATTACACTCGGGTTAGATATTTACCCTAGCCTTGTTATAGGCTACGTGTTATTCATATATTTGAGGATATATTATGATCATTGACCTAGGTTGCGTTATTTATGCGATTTCTGTGCGTAGATATTTTTCTATTCACGAGTTGGCAACTCACCCCCGTTGTGCCCCAGTTTCTTGCAGGTTTGCCGTACAGGTTTCATTACGGCTTTGCGGGCATAGTTTCCTTCGGGTGATTTGCTAGTAGGTGGGTTTACTTGTATCGTACCCCCATTATATATCTTGTATATCATTATTCTGTTGTATCTAGAAGTTCCATCAACCAAACATGTATTTATTTTTGAGATAGAGACCAATGATGTTATTCTTTCGACCTTAGAGTCGCGCGTTATATTTCTGTGGATTTCTGGTGGTTTTGAGTTTCCTTTTGAGTTTTGATCCTCGCCGTTGGCATTGTATATTATATTGCTTGTGTGGTTGTGACCGTCGATTGACGAAGAGCTAGCTCCCGCTTGGGGATGCCTTTTTCTTGATTTCGTATACTATTCATGTTGTATCCCGTTTGGGAGCCAGTATTTACAAAGGAGACTCTGCCGAAATTTTCAGTAAATTTTTTGATGTTTTTAAAAACCGCATAATACGGCTTATGCTATTGAAACTACTTGCTTTAAGTTGGTTTTTCCTGCACTCTACTACTTTTCTTGGTTTGGATTTCTGGGTTTTCGGTTTACTTAGATTACGTACGCCTCGAGACGTTCGTAGTTTAAGTGCCGGTCATGTTCCGTACTTTCGGGTCGTGACACTAAGTATGTTTGGGATCAGGTCATCATTGTTGCGGGTTCGGAGTGATGGCATTCCAAATACTGTTTTTGTGCGCGCTATGGGCAGTTTGTGTTGTGGTGGTGTCGTTGGACTCGCCAATGCCCTAGCAGCATTCGTAGATATGATGAACCAGATTTCTTCTGGCCGTTCCTCGACCAGTTATTGTTGTGTCATGATAACATTCTGGTCTTTTCCTTGTGTCGTGAGGAACAGGAGCAGCACTTGAGGATTTGTTTTGTAGACATTGGGAGAGTGCCAGCAGTTTGCTAGATTCTCGGTGTATGTCTACGGTAGCGCCCCGGCCGTCTACAGACGCCAAATGCGGAACAAAAAACTTTTAACTGGCGCTATCGTATACTTTAACCCGGATCTGCCATTATTGCTAAACTAACAAACTGTAAAGAGTGTAGAAAGGTTATACCGAACGATCCGAGTCCTTCGTTCTTTAACCATCATCCCACGCTCCGTTGCGGCTGCTCTGATCTCTTCGATCTCCGATCTGCTCGTCCAGGTGGCACCACGTCGACGATTCTTTAAACGGGCTCCCGCCTCTGACTTGAGGCAACTCGGTCGTCAAGTTTTCTAAAAGAGACGACCAAGAATGATATAGAGAATGAGTAGATGACTTTGTCTCTCTTCGTCCAAGTCCGTGGACGATCGGTTAATGAAGTTGCCGTGGGAACCAGGCGATGGAATGAAATGAGCTGTGAAATTCCATACACCCCAAAATCTATCATATCTTTTTTTAACCAAATGAAAACTTCAAGTGAAGTAGAGAGAGAGGAGGGGCCGGCCATTTATAGGTGGAGGGAGGTGAGTGTAGGAGAGGGGAGAGTAACCTTAAGAATAAATATCATGTGTGAACACAAGAAAATATCTCAAGTGTGAACATAGAATGTGAACACACCAAAAGCAACCAATAAGGAACAAGTGAGTCATAAGCCTTGTCACCACTTTCTAGAAACTTCTAGAACCTTCTAGAAGCATGACTCACCCTCATCCAAGAAAAGATAAATCCGTCTTTAACCGAATGTTAAAAGACGGCTGATAGAAAACTAGAAACTGGCAACTTCCAAAAGTGATCCTGAAACAACTTTCAGGATAACCCCGTAACTGTATAAATATACCCGCATTTGTATTACGACCGAATACAAATGCAACTGAGACAAAGATATTATACCTACTCAATATAATACTCGGATCCGGCTTAAACCAAAGCCGACCAGTATCATCTGCCCGAAAAATAACACGTGCGCAAACGCACGTGCATTTTCCGAACCCTGCCATAAAACCATACGGCCTCTACAACGTTTCGCCCGAACTTGGGAAACTGTCTGTGGGGGACTCTAATGACTCGTCAGTACCCTAGCAGTGGGTTTAACCACAAACCGTCAGCGGCACTAGCTATGCGTAACGGCTGCCCATGGACTGACCTCAACGGAGGCTGATGAGCGAACTCATCCAGAAACCCTACTGAGCCTAACAGTGACAATGTATATACAGTCCGGTCCGTTCGTCTATGAGTATCGCATATCTGCCTAGGGGGCTAGAAACGTCAGACCCCCAATAGCAGTATAAGTCGTGTCGGAGTGTAGCCCAATAACACCCTGAGATACTACTGGAGTACCTACCAGTAAATCTCCTGCCATAGCCATGGACTTTGTGTAATGGCTCTCCTAGACACAGCACGACCTCGCCCCCAATACCGGGAGAGACGAATCCTCTGCTGATCCGCTCACGTGCCTCCATATGGCTCGGGACTGTACCCAAAAGCTACCTGTTTGCACGACTCCTTTGAGCCGTGGTAGGGTAGAAATCAAAGCACAGTGGGAACTCACACGAGAAAAATGACGACCTCAGGTCGATGAACTAACCTGTACACATGTCACCAGGGAACTGCTATCTGACGATATGTATAATACCAACTAGCAGGTTCCCGGCGAGTCCTGTCCGGTGTACTCATAACCCAATGAGCACCTGTATACATCTTAGGTGATCCAACTGACACCAGTGGCTTGTGAGACCGGCCACCGCCCCTCGTCGGGGTCTCGACTGTACACACTAGTCTACTCCGGAGTATCGATGCCCTGTCTCGAAACTCCCACGACTAGGGACCACAATTAAGAATATGCATATAAACTACCCAACTCTCACGTATATGATCGCCATCATACAGTTGGTAGTAAAGCAAGATCCTAAGGGCTCTATCAAAGTGTAACATGTAATCAGTCACCTGAACATGTACACGACTGATAAAGGCAAACCAGATAGCATACTATCATCTCGAGTAAGACTGTCCTACCGGTATAGGTCCTCCGCAATCATTGCAATCACGTACCTGCGATCCAATAATTGACTCTGAGGGCACTATCTCCAACAATCTCCTACTTGCACTCAAGGCTAATTATTGTGATGTCGACTACTCACAGCCCGTGTGAAACCGAACATCCAACTCCTCTACTAATCAGTTTCACAAAGCCCGTTTGTAAAACTATTGTGTTCGAGAAATAGCCTCAGTGAGTGGATCCGCCTAGATGTTTCTTTCTATATCTCTCTTTTAATCTCAAGTTCGCGGAGAAAGCCATCTCCCGAATTGAGTAATACCTGTCTTAGAATATGTCTGGATATCTGATGGGACCTAGTTCATAAATGAACTCCAAATCCAAACTTCTTAGACTGTATCGATCACTGAACCTAATCAGTATCCTGCACCATGCCACCCACAGTATCCTCTTGGACTACCTGTCCATAATACTGTCCCTCGTCGGAGGGAAAACTAAAACTCTGACAATCACTCTGTCATCCACGTCACCTTTGAACCTGGAATGATAATCGTCTCCCGAAGGAGGCTGCCATCATCAAATCCGTAGAACATGTACTTATGTTCTAAAACTGCTTCCTTATGTCTCTCCAGGATTGGATTAATACAAACTTATTGCATCTAGTGCAAAAACAACATCTGGTGTGGTACTTGACACCTCACGATTGACTCAATTGCCTAAGCAAGTGATCTGCCAATCATGCACAGCCCTCTCCACTTTAGTCTATACGATACCTTTGGAGAGGGTGACTCCATCACCTGCAGGTACACCACCATGCTAGGAGTCACCTATTCTAAAAACCATTAGAATATCTGTCAAAGTACCCACATTGGGAAACTACCCAAATCTAGATCTAAAAACCATAGATCCAGAAACCAGAATGTCAAATATTATATCCATATCCTATCTGGAGAAACAACTATGTGACGACCACGGTACAACCGATTGTAGTGTAGGAATTTTACTTCCTACTCTGTGTATGTCATCCAGATACCATGACATCACACCCTACTACCTTCTTAACAGATCCATCCCCTATTCTGATTGAAGTCAAACCCATGACTGTCACATCAAAACTAGATGATCTATCTCCGCTATAACTGCTCTAGTCTATAAATAGACATAAGCTACTTGCCCACCATGCTTCCGCTGCTCCCACTGACTACGACAACCCTCCTACCGGGTCTCATAACCTGGAACAACAGTAGTGTCAAGTCTGGGTAGATAAGAACCTCCCTGTCACCGTCCTTGAGGCTACCGAAGTACCTCTCGGGTGTCTGAGGTTACCCACCATATCTGCGGAGTGGCTATTGGAATGTCAAACCTGATTGAATATATAGGTCCTATTAAATTTTCCGTAATCGTTCGCGGTTCTGGAATCACTTCCAGTTCTACCATACTCCCACTACTGTTTTCTGAAAAAGATCCATTTTACTAAAACTGTGGCGAGTCAAGAACAATATCACTATTGATCTTCCAAATGGTAGAATATCAACCCTCGTCATAGCCAGGGTCAACCCACAAACAGCCATTACAGAAACGTGCCCTGAGTTATCCAGAGTCTGATTTTAAGCATAAGCTGGACAACTCCCCGTACCTTAACATCTTTTAAGGTACGATCCATTCTATATCCAATACAGAAACTTTGGCATTTATTTAATTGGAACCAGATTCAAATCATGCAGCTGTCTCCAGTGCATATCAACTTAATGGAAAGAGGCTAATCAGCATTACTCAACTTAGGAATCCATCCAATTATGAGTAACCTGAAAGAGAAACACGTTTCTCAAAACCATCACTATCATCTGAATACCAATCACAAGAATCTACATCTTCGATCTCTTTGAAGAATCCCGACACTTGTGACACCTGGTTCTCTACTTTATTCTTATACCCATAACTTCTCAAAACTTAGACCTTGTATTTCTACGAAACACTTGTCCAAATACTAGAGAAGTTATAAGTAAATAGAACATAGTATGAGGACCTACCCCTTTGTCCTGATGGACACTGGACAACATACAATACTCTGTATAAGTCCGCTGAGTTAAACAACTCAAAATCTGTGCGTCGTAGGTTGAAAATTGTACCCTGGCGATTTCCTCAAATATCACCAATTACAACGAATTCCGATATAATGAGGATAATCACCTAATTCCCAATAACTTACTCCCACTCATCATCTGTAAAACCATACAGATATGAGAATGAAACCTGGTAAATACATACCCTTGGAGTAAGTGTCTAATCGGGAAAACAGTTTTTCTTTAACAATGCACTGAAACATGAAAATGTTTCGTAGGGGTATCCTGGTATTCATAGCAATGCCTCTTCCATAATCCAATTCATGACTTCAACCGTATATTTTATTGCCATCTCTCCAAATCCCTTTATTTGTCTTTAGTCGTTACCTTCTGTACACCATCGTTAGGCTAAATGGTTTTCTTCCTTCCCTACCGTTCGGCACCAGCCTATGGTTTGGAAGAAGACTATCCAGTAAGCATAATAGGTGTACCCTCTTAAACCAAGGAGTACTCGCATCTCGAGAGAAGGTGATGATAAAAGACAACTGAATAATACCTTATTCTTTTAAAGGTGAAATAAGAGTGGCGATGAAGTACGCGGTTTGGTCGTGAATGATAACGGTCGCAATTTACTTTGCCCTCTTTCTAATCCCTTTATTTTGTCTTTACATATTACCTTCTGCACACCCTACTTAGGCTAATTGGTTTTCTTCATTCCCTACCTTTCGGCACCTGCCTATGGTTTGGAATAAGACTATCCAATAAGCGTAATAGGTGTACTCTCCTAAACCAAGGAGCCCTCGCAACCTGAGAGAAGGTGATAATAAAAGACAACTGAATAAACCAATTCTATTTCTCCTGAACCTTGATCCATCCTCGAAGAAGTCCCTTCGAGTTCGTATATAACCATACGATGGATCTATCCAATGGAAGTGGATGTCCGTAGTAAAACGGGTGTTCTGAGAAATGCAAAGGGTAAAAGAAGGAGTGGCAATGACTTATGCAACTCAGACAATCCAAAAGCCAGTATTTTAAGAAGGTTCGGTTAACATGGTCACTGAGTCATAGTCTAGGGTCGGTCAAAGGTCGCTGCCAAAGAGAGAGAGAAAAGAAACACTCTGCGTGCACTCTAACCTAGATCAGAATGGTTATCACTTTATCTAATCCGGAAACCTCCCACTGTCCTGTCAAATTCTCCTCCAAACCAGAAAGAAGAATCAATCGGGATCACCCGAAGAGTAAACCAACTCATCAGTGGGAATCGGGATCCAACTCTCATCGCATGATAACGTGATGGAATGCATCCACGTTACTCATACTCCAGAAGGTATGCGCATACTTGGCAAGTTTCAGTTTCTTTAGAAACTCCCGATAAGATTTTTGCCCCATGCTCTTATAACCTTGGCGTTGGTCAAAATGTCATAAGTCACATGCCAAGTTCTACCCGTCACTATCATGTCAATTTGAACCCACCCGCACATGCCCTTGACGTTGGCCAAAATGGCAGAACGACTGTCCCAAACCAACTCATCTATCTATGCAACAATTGAATACCCAGCAGCTACCAAACACTATGCCTTGGCGTTGATCAAAATACATAGCTTGAATACTACTGAATACCCAAAAGAAGTGACGGAGGGCTACGGCTGGTTTTTGGCGAAAAACCTTTAACGTAGTGAACTTGATATCGCTGAAGGAACCTGATAGCTTTTTTAAAATATAGTGGCGAAAACCTTTGCTAAAGAGGTCACTCCCGGTGAAGGGATCTCGGCTCTTTCCTCGTGGAATGAGGTGCAGGATATTCCACTGAATACCGCGGTGCAAAGCAACTTGTAATCGACTATAGTGAAGTTATTACCCTGACGCAAACTTCTGCCCAAGGGGTCAGTCCCGGTGAAGGGATATCGGCCCTTGCTCCGTCGAATGAGGTGCAGGATATTCCACTGAATACCGCCATGCAAAACAAAAGGAAACGTCTTTGCAATAACACTTTTTAAATTTGTTCCAACAACTAAAAACAGGTTTGTTTAACTTTGCATTGATCAGAATCAATGCAGTCCCATCAATAATCACACCAGAAAAGAACGAAAATAAAACGTACGTATATGCCATCCGCATTCGTCACTGGGTCCCGTCATCACCCGTTAGGTTACTTAACTAACGACAGAGCGGGGACTGGACTAGCGCGGGTGTAAAACATATACAACATCTAATAGTATATAAACCAATATACAATAATCGCTCCAGGCGTGACAATATGCAACATTACAGAAAAGTAATAAGTATCACAGAACAATACAGATAATTTGGGATCCCCGGGTTTCACACAGCCACTGCTGAAACCCGACGTTCCCCTGTCGTGTGGATAGCCTGTGCAATGAAACCTAGACCCCTACGGGTGCGGCAAATTACCCGCCAAAACCTGAAGCTAGGCAGCCCCCTACAGCAAAGTGAATGGACCACCCAGCACTTCACGGAATCCGGTAATCTTGGGCACCCCTCCTTGGGTCAACCTGTACCCCCTACGAGTGTGGCGAATAGTCTGCCAATTTTAGAGTGGGGCCCCTCTGCCTCTCAAAGCCATGAGATGCGGACCCGTTGCCCTCCAGAACCCGGCTATCCGTGCACTCCGTCTCGGGGCAAAACCTAGTACAGTAATTAAAAATAGTACAACAGGTACATCGACCGCAACCTGGTCGTGCCCCAAAAGAATATTATACAACAGGCAGTGACGGCAGTCCACAAGTTGGACGCTCGCCCCGCAATATCAAATGTACAAATAAATTCAAACTGCACTATCATTGCACACTGCTATCCACCACGACAAATCCGCAACATCACAGCACAACACAGAACATCAACGCGAATGTCACGTTCGCAAACCCGTCTAAAAGAACTATAGCAACCAGACGCGGTTTACCGATCAAATGACATTCCCGGTCGGAGATATAATGTAACTACTGAAAACTAACATGTTTAAATTTCGATCGACTAAATATCACAAAGTGGGCCCCACGAACAACTGGTGAACAGTAACAAAATCTGGGCCTAAAAGATATATACCAAAAACCCCAAATTCCAACAGAGAAGACACAGACAAAATTTGGTGCACTGATCCCATAGAATGGCCGCGGATGCGCGGCCAAACCATGGGTTTGGCCGCGACTCCGCGGCTCTTTGGTGGGATCACGTGCTCAAATTTTGTCGTTGTACTTCTGAAACCCTGCACAACTTTCTGTGATATGTGGAATATTTTTAGGACACCATTTAAAATCGACAGAAACTGTGAAAATTGGATTTTGCAGTTTTTGATTTCCGGTTCGATCGATATTTTAAACGCGTTAGCACAAGTTAGTATAGCAAAATGGTTAGGCTCTGATACCACTGTATGTCTACGGCAGCGCCCCGGCCGTCTACAGACGCCAAATTCGGAACAAAAAACTTTTAACTGGCGCTATCGTATACTTTAACCCGGATCTGCCATTATTGCTAAACTAACAAACTGTAAAGAGTGTAGAAAGGTTATACCGAACGATCCGAGTCCTTCGTTCTTTAACCATCATCCCACGCTCCGTTGCGGCTGCTCCGATCTCTTCGATCTCCGATCTGCTCGTCCAGGTGGCACCACGTCGACGATTCTTTAAACGGGCTCCCGCCTCTGACTTGAGGCAACTCGGTCGTCAAGTTTGCTAAAAGAGACGACCAAGAATGATGTAGAGAATGAGTAGATGACTTTGTCTCTCTTCGTCCAAGTCCGTGGACGATCGGTTAATGAAGTTGCCGTGGGAATCGGGCGATGGAATGAAATGAGCTGTGAAATTCCATACACCCCAAAATCTATCATATCTTTTTTTAACCAAATGAAAACTTCAAGTGAAGTAGAGAGAGAGGAGGGGCCGGCCATTTATAGGTGGAGGGAGGTGAGTGTAGGAGAGGGGAGAGTAACCTTAAGAATAAATATCATGTGTGAACACAAGAAAATATCTCAAGTGTGAACATAGAATGTGAACACACCAAAAGCAACCAATAAGGAACAAGTGAGTCATAAGCCTTGTCACCACTTTCTAGAAACTTCTAGAACCTTCTAGAAGCATGACTCACCCTCATCCAAGAAAAGATAAATCCGTCTTTAACCGAATGTTAAAAGACGGCTGATAGAAAACTAGAAACTGGCAACTTCCAAAAGTGATCCTGAAACGACTTTCAGGATAACCCCGTAACTGTATAAATATACCCGCATTTGTATTTCGACCGAATACAAATGCAACTGAGACAAAGATATTATACCTACTCAATATAATACTCGGATCCGGCTTAAACCAAAGCCGACCAGTATCATCTGCCCGAAAAATAACACGTGCGTAAACGCACGTGCATTTTCCGAACCCTGCCATAAAACCATACGGGCTCTACAACGTTTCGCCCGAACTTGGGAAACTGTCTGTGGGGGACTCTAATGACTCGTCAGTACCCTCGCAGTGGGTTTAACCACAAACCGTCAGCGGCACTAGCTATGCGTAACGGCTGCCCATGGACTGACCTCAAGGGAGGCTGATGAGCGAAATCATCCAGAAACCCTACTGAGCCTAACAGTGACAATGTATATACAGTCCGGTCCGTTCGTCTATGAGTATCGCATATCTGCCTAGGGGGCTAGAAACGTCAGACCCCCAATAGCAGTATAAGTCGTGTCGGAGTGTAGCCCAATAACACCCTGAGATACTACTGGAGTACCTACCAGTAAATCTCCTGCCATGGCCATGGACTTTGTGTAATGGCTCTCCTAGACACAGCACGACCTCGCCCCCAATACCGGGAGAGACGAATCCCCTGCCGATCCGCTCACGTGCCTCCATATGGCTCGGGACTGTACCCAAAAGCTACCTGTTTGCACGACTCCTTTGAGCCGTGGTAGGGTAGAAATCAAAGCACAGTGGGAACTCACACGAGACAAATGACGACCTCAGGTCGATGAACTAACCTGTACACATGTCACCAGGGAACTGCTATCTGACGATATGTATAATACCAACTAGCAGGTTCCCGGCGAGTCCTGTCCGGTGTACTCATAACCCAATGAGCACCTGTATACATCTTAGGTGATCCAACTGACACCAGTGGCTTGTGAGACCGGCCACCGCCCCTCGTCGGGGTCTCGACTGTACACACTAGTCTACTCCGGAGTATCGTTGCCCTGTCTCGAAACTCCCACGACTAGGGACCACAATTAAGAATATGCATATAAACTACCCAACTCTCACGTATATGATCGCCATCATACAGTTGGTAGTAAAGCAAGATCCTAAGGGCTCTATCAAAGTGTAACATGTAATCAGTCACCTGAACATGTACACGACTGATAAAGGCAAACCAGATAGCATACTATCATCTCGAGTAAGACTGTCCTACCGGTATAGGTCCTCCGCAATCATTGCAATCACGTACCTGCGATCCAATAATTGACTCTGAGGGCACTATCTCCAACAATCTCCCACTTGCACTCAAGGCTAATTATTGTGATGTCGACTACTCACAGCCCGTGTGAAACCGAACATCCAACTCCTCTACTAATCAGTTTCACAAAGCCCGTTTGTAAAACTATTGTGTTCGAGAAATAGCCTCAGTGAGTGGATCCGCCTAGATGTTTCTTTCTATATCTCTCTTTTAATCTCAAGTTCGCGGAAAAAGCCATCTCCCGAATTGAGTAATACCTGTCTTAGAATATGTCTGGATATCTGATGGGACCTAGTTCATAAATGAACTCCAAATCCAAACTTCTTAGACTGTATCGATCACTGAACCTAATCAGTATCCTGCACCATGCCACCCACAGTATCCTCTTGGACTACCTGTCCATAATACTGTCCCTCGTCGGAGGGAAAACTAAAACTCTGACAATCACTCTGTCATCCACGTCACCTTTGAACCTGGAATGATAATCGTCTCCCGAAGGAGGCTGCCATCATCAAATCCGTAGAACATGTACTTATGTTCTAAAACTGCTTCCTTATGTCTCTCCAGGATTGGATTAATACAAACTTATTGCATCTAGTGCAAAAACAACATCTGGTGTGGTACTTGACACCTGACGATTGACTCAATTGCCTAAGCAAGTGATCTGCCAATCATGCACAGCCCTCTCCACTTTAGTCTATACGATACCTTTGGAGAGGGTGACTCCATCACCTGCAGGTACACCACCATGCTAGGAGTCACCTATTCTAAAAACCATTAGAATATCTGTCAAAGTACCCACATTGGGAAACTACCCAAATCTAGATCTAAAAACCATAGATCCAGAAACCAGAATGTCAAATATTATATCCATATCCTATCTGGAGAAACAACTATGTGACGACCACGGTACAACCGATTGTAGTGTAGGAATTTTACTTCCTACTCTGTGTATGTCATCCAGATACCATGACATCACACCCTACTACCTTCTTAACAGATCCATCCCCTATTCTGATTGAAGTCAAACCCATGGCTGTCACATCAAAACTAGATGATCTATCTCCGCTATAACTGCTCTAATCTATAAATAGACATAAGCTACTTGCCCACCATGCTTCCGCTGCTCCCACTGACTACGACAACCCTCCTACCGGGTCTCATAACCTGGAACAACAGTAGTGTCAAGTCTGGGTAGATAAGAACCTCCCTGTCACCGTCCTTGAGGCTACCGAAGTACCTCTCGGGTGTCTGAGGTTACCCACCATATCTGCGGAGTGGCTATTGGAATGTCAAACCTGATTGAATATATAGGTCCTATTAAATTTTCCGTAATCGTTCGCGGTTCTGGAATCACTTCCAGTTCTACCATACTCCCACTACTGTTTTCTGAAAAAGATCCATTTTACTAAAACTGTGGCGAGTCAAGAACAATATCACTATTGATCTTCCAAATGGTAGAATATCAACCCTCGTCATAGCCAGGGTCAACCCACAAACAGCCATTACAGAAACGTGCCCTGAGTTATCCAGAGTCTGGTTTTAAGCATAAGCTGGACAACTCCCCGTACCTTAACATCTTTTAAGGTACGATCCATTCTATATCCAATACAGAAACTTTGGCATTTATTTAATTGGAACCAGATTCAAATCATGCAGCTGTCTCCAGTGCATATCAACTTAATGGAAAGAGGCTAATCAGCATTACTCAACTTAGGAATCCATCCAATTATGAGTAACCTGAAAGAGAAACACGTTTCTCAAAACCATCACTATCATCTGAATACCAATCACAAGAATCTACATCTTCGATCTCTTTGAAGAATCCCGACACTTGTGACACCTGGTTCTCTACTTTATTCTTATACCCATAACTTCTCAAAACTTAGACCTTGTATTTCTACGAAACACTTGTCCAAATACTAGAGAAGTTATAAGTAAATAGAACATAGTATGAGGACCTACCCCTTTGTCCTGATGGACACTGGACAACATACAATACTCTGTATAAGTCCGCTGAGTTAAACAACTCAAAATCTGTGCGTCGTAGGTTGAAAACTGTACCCTGGCGATTTCCTCAAATATCACCAATTACAACGAATTCCGATATAATGAGGATAATCACCTAATTCCCAATAACTTACTCCCACTCATCATCTGTAAAACCATACAGATATGAGAATGAAACCTGGTAAATACATACCCTTGGAGTAAGTGTCTAATCGGGAAAACAGTTTTTCTTTAACAATGCACTGAAACATGAAAATGTTTCGTAGGGGTATCCTGGTATTCATAGCAATGCCTCTTCCATAATCCAATTCATGACTTCAACCGTATATTTTATTGCCATCTCTCCAAATCCCTTTATTTGTCTTTAGTCGTTACCTTCTGTACACCATCGTTAGGCTAAATGGTTTTCTTCCTTCCCTACCGTTCGGCACCAGCCTATGGTTTGGAAGAAGACTATCCAGTAAGCATAATAGGTGTACCCTCCTAAACCAAGGAGTACTCGCATCTCGAGAGAAGGTGATGATAAAAGACAACTGAATAATACCTTATTCTTTTAAAGGTGAAATAAGAGTGGCGATGAAGTACGCGGTTTGGTCGTGAATGATAACGGTCGCAATTTACTTTGCCCTCTTTCTAATCCCTTTATTTTGTCTTTATATATTACCTTCTGCACACCCTACTTAGGCTAATTGGTTTTCTTCATTCCCTACCTTTCGGCACCTGCCTATGGTTTGGAATAAGACTATCCAATAAGCGTAATAGGTGTACTCTCCTAAACCAAGGAGCCCACGCAACCTGAGAGAAGGTGATAATAAAAGACAACTGAATAAACCAATTCTATTTCTCCTGAACCTTGATCCATCCTCGAAGAAGTCCCTTCGAGTTCGTATATAACCATACGATGGATCTATCCAATGGAAGTGGATGTCCGTAGTAAAACGGGTGTTCTGAGAAATGCAAAGGGTAAAAGAAGGAGTGGCAATGACTTATGCAACTCAGACAATCCAAAAGCCAGTATTTTAAGAAGGTTCGGTTAACATGGTCACTGAGTCATAGTCTAGGGTCGGTCAAAGGTCGCTGCCAAAGAGAGAGAGAAAAGAAACACTCTGCGTGCACTCTAACCTAGATCAGAATGGTTATCACTTTATCTAATCCGGAAACCTCCCACTGTCCTGTCAAATTCTCCTCCAAACCAGAAAGAAGAATCAATCGGGATCACCCGAAGAGTAAACCAACTCATCAGTGGGAATCGGGATCCAACTCTCATCGCATGATAACGTGATGGAATGCATCCACGTTACTCATACTCCAGAAGGTATGCGCATACTTGGCAAGTTTCAGTTTCTTTAGAAACTCCCGATAAGATTTTTGCCCCATGCTCTTATAACCTTGGCGTTGGTCAAAATGTCATAAGTCACATGCCAAGTTCTACCCGTCACTATCATGTCAATTTGAACCCACCCGCACATGCCCTTGACGTTGGCCAAAATGGCAGAACGACTGTCCCAAACCAACTCATCTATCTATGCAACAATTGAATACCCAGCAGCTACCAAACACTATGCCTTGGCGTTGATCAAAATACATAGCTTGAATACTACTGAATACCCAAAAGAAGTGACGGAGGGCTACGGCTGGTTTTTGGCGAAAAACCTTTAACGTAGTGAACTTGATATCGCTGAAGGAACCTGATAGCTTTTTTAAAATATAGTGGCGAAAACCTTTGCTAAAGAGGTCACTCCCGGTGAAGGGATCTCGGCTCTTTCCTCGTGGAATGAGGTGCAGGATATTCCACTGAATACCGCGGTGCAAAGCAACTTGTAATCGACTATAGTGAAGTTATTACCCTGACGCAAACTTCTGCCCAAGGGGTCAGTCCCGGTGAAGGGATATCGGCCCTTGCTCCGTCGAATGAGGTGCAGGATATTCCACTGAATACCGCCATGCAAAACAAAAGGAAACGTCTTTGCAATAACACTTTTTAAATTTGTTCCAACAACTAAAAACAGGTTTGTTTAACTTTGCATTGATCAGAATCAATGCAGTCCCATCAATAATCACACCAGAAAAGAACGAAAATAAAACGTACGTATATGCCATCCGCATTCGTCACTGGGTCCCGTCATCACCCGTTAGGTTACTTAACTAACGACAGAGCGGGGACTGGACTAGCGCGGGTGTAAAACATATACAACATCTAATAGTATATAAACCAATATACAATAATCGCTCCAGGCGTGACAATATGCAACATTACAGAAAAGTAATAAGTATCACAGAACAATACAGATAATTTGGGATCCCCGGGTTTCACACAGCCACTGCTGAAACCCGACGTTCCCCTGTCGTGTGGATAGCCTGTGCAATGAAACCTAGACCCCTACGGGTGCGGCAAATTACCCGCCAAAACCTGAAGCTAGGCAGCCCCCTACAGCAAAGTGAATGGACCACCCAGCACTTCACGGAATCCGGTAATCTTGGGCACCCCTCCTTGGGTCAACCTGTACCCCCTACGAGTGTGGCGAATAGTCTGCCAATTTTAGAGTGGGGCCCCTCTGCCTCTCAAAGCCATGAGATGCGGACCCGTTGCCCTCCAGAACCCGGCTATCCGTGCACTCCGTCTCGGGGCAAAACCTAGTACAGTAATTAAAAATAGTACAACAGGTACATCGACCGCAACCTGGTCGTGCCCCAAAAGAATATTATACAACAGGCAGTGACGGCAGTCCACAAGTTGGACGCTCGCCCCGCAATATCAAATGTACAAATAAATTCAAACTGCACTATCATTGCACACTGCTATCCACCACGACAAATCCACAACATCACAGCACAACACAGAACATCAACGCGAATGTCACGTTCGCAAACCCGTCTAAAAGAACTATAGCAATCAGACGCGGTTTACCGATCAAATGACATTCCCGGTCGGAGATATAATGTAAGTACTGAAAACTAACATGTTTAAATTTCGATCGACTAAATATCACAAAGTGGGCCCCACGAACAACTGGTGAACAGTAACAAAATCTGGGCCTAAAAGATATATACCAAAAACCCCAAATTCCAACAGAGAAGACACAGACAAAATTTGGTGCACTGATCCCATAGAATGGCCGCGGATGCGCGGCCAAACCATGGGTTTGGCCGCGACTCCGCGGCTCTTTGGTGGGATCACGTGCTCAAATTTTGTCGTTGTACTTCTGAAACCCTGCACAACTTTCTGTGATATGTGGAATATTTTTAGGACACCATTTAAAATCGACAGAAACTGTGAAAATTGGATTTTGCAGTTTTTGATTTCCGGTTCGATCGATATTTTAAACGCGTTAGCACAAGTTAGTATAGCAAAATGGTTAGGCTCTGATACCACTGTATGTCTACGGCAGCGCCCCGGCCGTCTACAGACGCCAAATTCGGAACAAAAAACTTTTAACTGGCGCTATCGTATACTTTAACCCGGATCTGCCATTATTGCTAAACTAACAAACTGTAAAGAGTGTAGAAAGGTTATACCGAACGATCCGAGTCCTTCGTTCTTTAACCATCATCCCACGCTCCGTTGCGGCTGCTCCGATCTCTTCGATCTCCGATCTGCTCGTCCAGGTGGCACCACGTCGACGATTCTTTAAACGGGCTCCCGCCTCTGACTTGAGGCAACTCGGTCGTCAAGTTTGCTAAAAGAGACGACCAAGAATGATGTAGAGAATGAGTAGATGACTTTGTCTCTCTTCGTCCAAGTCCGTGGACGATCGGTTAATGAAGTTGCCATGGGAATCGGGCGATGGAATGAAATGAGCTGTGAAATTCCATACACCCCAAAATCTATCATATCTTTTTTTAACCAAATGAAAACTTCAAGTGAAGTAGAGAGAGAGGAGGGGCCGGCCATTTATAGGTGGAGGGAGGTGAGTGTAGGAGAGGGGAGAGTAACCTTAAGAATAAATATCATGTGTGAACACAAGAAAATATCTCAAGTGTGAACATAGAATGTGAACACACCAAAAGCAACCAATAAGGAACAAGTGAGTCATAAGCCTTGTCACCACTTTCTAGAAACTTCTAGAACCTTCTAGAAGCATGACTCACCCTCATCCAAGAAAAGATAAATCCGTCTTTAACCGAATGTTAAAAGACGGCTGATAGAAAACTAGAAACTGGCAACTTCCAAAAATGATCCTGAAACGACTTTCAGGATAACCCCGTAACTGTATAAATATACCCGCATTTGTATTACGACCGAATACAAATGCAACTGAGACAAAGATATTATACCTACTCAATATAATACTCGGATCCGGCTTAAACCAAAGCCGACCAGTATCATCTGCCCGAAAAATAACACGTGCGTAAACGCACGTGCATTTTCCGAACCCTGCCATAAAACCATACGGCCTCTACAACGTTTCGCCCGAACTTGGGAAACTGTCTGTGGGGGACTCTAATGACTCGTCAGTACCCTGGCAGTGGGTTTAACCACAAACCGTCAGCGGCACTAGCTATGCGTAACGGCTGCCCATGGACTGACCTCAAGGGAGGCTGATGAGCGAACTCATCCAGAAACCCTACTGAGCCTAACAGTGACAATGTATATACAGTCCGGTCCGTTCGTCTATGAGTATCGCATATCTGCCTAGGGGGCTAGAAACGTCAGACCCCCAAAGCTGTATAAGTCGTGTCGGAGTGTAGCCCAATAACACCCTGAGATACTACTGGAGTACCTACCAGTAAATCTCCTGCCATGGCCATGGACTTTGTGTAATGGCTCTCCTAGACACAGCACGACCTCGCCCCCAATACCGGGAGAGACGAATCCCCTGCCGATCCGCTCACGTGCCTCCATATGGCTCGGGACTGTACCCAAAAGCTACCTGTTTGAACGACTCCTTTGAGCCGTGGTAGGGTAGAAATCAAAGCACAGTGGGAACTCACACGAGACAAATGACGACCTCAGGTCGATGAACTAACCTGTACACATGTCACCAGGGAACTGCTATCTGACGATATGTATAATACCAACTAGCAGGTTCCCGGCGAGTCCTGTCCGGTGTACTCATAACCCAATGAGCACCTGTATACATCTTAGGTGATCCAACTGACACCAGTGGCTTGTGAGACTGGCCACCGCCCCTCGTCGGGGTCTCGACTGTACACACTAGTCTACTCCGGAGTATCGATGCCCTGTCTCGAAACTCCCACGACTAGGGACCACAATTAAGAATATGCATATAAACTACCCAACTCTCACGTATATGATCGCCATCATACAGTTGGTAGTAAAGCAAGATCCTAAGGACTCTATCAAAGTGTAACATGTAATCAGTCACCTGAACATGTACACGACTGATAAAGGCAAACCGGATAGCATACTATCATCTCGAGTAAGACTGTCCTACCGGTATAGGTCCTCCGCAATCATTGCAATCACGTACCTGCGATCCAATAATTGACTCTGAGGGCACTATCTCCAACACTCGGAGTGTTCCTTCAGGCTTGTTTGTGTTGACTCATAGGTCTTGTAGTTACGAGAGACGGTGTCGTATGGTTCCGAAGGAGATCGAGACCGTACAGCTTTGGCCCGGACTTGAGTACAGACGGAGGTCCGTTGATTTTTAGGCTTAGCAGGTTTTTACCGCCGTTTCATGCAGGATTGCTAGTGTAGTGCTGCACCGTTGACTGGACTGACCTGAAAGGAGGTTCTTTTCTTTGAACTGAGGCATGCGTGCGGAGTTTTCCAGCAGTTGGAGATTCGGTTGACAACTACACCAGTTCTTTCTTTGCTTTCTGGTTCGGGCGACTTTGTTGTTTTACTGTAATGTTTCGCGAGTGGGGCTCGATTGTGTACTGAGATGACACTATAGAGTTATCGCTTTTACTTCCCGACATCTGGAGGAAGTATGAGCAAGATATCCCACTCATGATCTGGAGATGGCCGCGGTGGTCGTGCGTTGGAGATTTCGAGACACTACTTGTTCGAGAGTCGTGTCAGATTTTCATGAACCACCAGAGCTTAATATACATCTTCCTGCAGCGGGTGTTGATTGTTGAGACGGTCTCCTGCAAATTTACAGTTCTTGTGCGATCGTTGAGTATAGCTTAAGTTCGCCTCTACTGAGGGGACAGCTTGCTCATGTCCGTGCCCGACCACTATTCCTTAATCGCTTTCGCGAGGCACTGCCCGCCGATGCTCGTTTGTCAGAGATACTTGAGCATACTCGGCTGGGTAATGATTCGGAGTCCTTGATTGGTGACCAGATGTGCTATATTTGGGGACGCGTTTGCGTACCTGATACTATTGGGTAGAGACGCGAAATCGTAGAGCAGGCACATCAGTCAGCTTTCGGTGTTCATCCAAGTTCCACCAAATTGTGACGTGACTTATGAGTCAGTTACTGGTGGGCAGGATGAAGAGTGAAGTTTCGGATTTCGTTCAAGGTTTCTGTCTTGTTGTGTGCTAGGTTGAGCATCTGAGACCGGCTGGAGAGTTGCAACCTTTAACCGTTCCGAAGTGGGAATGGGAGCAGGTCTCCATGAATATTCGTTGTGGCGTCTACCCATGTTTAGTCTGGGTGTGACTCCATTCGGATGCTAGTGGTCCGGTTATACTCGGGTTGCTCAGTTGTTCTTGGTTAAGTTTGTGCGTTGCACGGAGTTCCTTCATGGGTCGTATCCAAATAGGGCACCATATTCGCTTGCCGTCTTGGGCAGGAACTTCAGGAAGCCTTGGGTACTGGTTGAGCTTTAGCTCCGTTTTTCCATCCGCAGGATGATGGTTTTGTGAGAGCGGGCTATACCGACTCTGGAGGATATGCTTGTGCGTACGTATTAATTGTTGTCGGCAGTTGGGATCGTCACTTGCCATTGTTAGGATTCTCCTTCGAAAGCTATTATCAGTAGGCACTCCAATTGGCAACCTTTAAGTTTTGTTTGTTAGGTGGTATCGATCTCCAGTCTGTTTTTATGACTCTGCGAGATTAGGATTTTTGGACCCCAGCTAGTCTAGAGACTTCGAAATGATCCAGTTGGTTCAGGTCAGGATGATGACAGCCCAGTGCAGACAGAGGTCTTATGCCAACCGTTGTGGTCGCAGACTTGAGTTCGCAGTGGGAGCTCGTTTTTTCCTACGGATTTTTCCGATGAATGACGTGTTGAGTTTTGGGAAGCTTATCCCATAATTGTAGGTCCTTTTAAGATCCTTAAAGCGAGTTAGTTCCGTTGCCTTTGATTTGGCACTTCCGCCCAGATTATTGAGTGTTCACCCCGTATTCCTTGTGTCGATACTTTGCAATTATCTTCATGACCTTTCTCAAATGATTCGGCACCAGACCATTTGGCTTGGACGCGATCGTTTCGTTCACCGGCAGCCAATTGTTTTAATGGCTTGGCAAGTGGAGAAACTTCGGTCAAGGGTCTTGCCATCTGTAAAGGGTTTTCTTAGACGCAGCCGTATAGTGAGGTGCTCACTTGGAAGACTGCGAGCGAGATTTAGGAGTTTTTTTGTAATCTTCTCTTTGAAGGTACGCTAAGTAAAAATTTTAAATTCGGGGACGAATTTTTATAAGGGAGAGATTGTAACGTTTTAGAAATCGTTTTGCGAATTTTTCCGTTTTAGGGCAAAATAGTCGGTACTTTCCGTTTTAACCCGATTTCGATCAAACTTCCGTAGAAACTTACCGGCTCTTTTTTTAGCTAAAATAAAGCTTGTGCGCGAACTTTGGGGGTATATGGAAGCTTTTGGTTCAGATAAAATTTTTCCCAAATAAAATATTATTTTAATTATTGGTTGATGTTGATATATCATTTTGGCCAAAATTCCATTCTTTCAATCTTGGCCGAACCTTCTTGTGGGAGTGGGAAATTTCTTTTGTGATGAGTCACTTGTTTCATTTATTGTGATCATGGTGTTATTCTTGAGGTGGCAAATTCATTAATGCCTTTTGTTCTTGCATAAGATATTTATGTGTTGATATTTTCTTTAAGCTCACCATTATTTATTTTTTTTGCTTATGCTCACCCCCTTCAATTGATTCACAGTGAGCTTCTAATGTGGCCGGCCCACTTGTTTTGGAGATGATATATTGTTCTATGTTGCTTAATTTAAAATGCTCACTTCTTCATTTGAGTGTTGTTTTTTCTTTTTCTTTTTCACAAAGAGCTTCTTCCTTCTCTGGGAAATAGTGGCCGAGCACTATTCATGTGCCAATTTGGCCGAGCTCAATTTGTTAAGTAAGGAAGTTTGTTCTTCATTTCAAATCCATTATTCACTTCCCAACTCCAAAAGGCAACTTCAATTTACCATCACCCGATTCGTTGAGTTTCTTGAGGCAAAATATTCTACATTCTCTCTACTTCAATCTTGGATTTGTCGGCTTGCAAACTTGAGTTTCAAATCAAATTTGGAGTTATAAAACGCTAACCCTAATCTCTTTGTTGTTCTAATATTTTAATTAGCTTATTAGTTGTTAAAATTAAGCTATTTATTTGCATGTTTAAAATTCTAGAAATGGTTTTTGGATAATTAAATTAGGGTTTTGATTAGTGAATAGGTTAATTGTTAGTTTTAACCAAAAGAAAACATAACCTAGTTTGCTAATTTGTTAAATGTTATTTTCCTAATTACCTAATTAGCTTAATTACAAACTAGACTTTTACTAATCCTAATTAGTGAAAACTAAAATTTTAATAAAGGTTTAAATGGTTTAACCTTGCTATTTGAAGATGTTTGTAAATTATAGTTTTGGTAAAACTTGTACTTTTGTGCTAAAATGATAAATACTGCTTACTGGATTTTGGTAACTTTTAGGCGTGGGTTTCTTTTGATGTTGCGACGTTAATTATATTGAGTCCACGTTTATTATTGTGTTTTGAATGCGTGATCGGTGCGATCAGGGTCTAGGCTTGGTAGTTGTGTCGCTTTGAGTTCCTAGTTAGGGTCGTGCCGATATCGCTCGTGTCTTTGTATAGCCTTTGCTCTTGAGTTGGGTTCGTAGTGTCGCTACGCGCGTTAGCCACTTGACGAACACTTGAGAGTATGTTTGGAGTTGGTGCGTCGGTCAACGTAGTTGTACGTATTTTTGGTCGATTGCTTATATACGCTTGCTTTATTGTTATATGTGTCCAGGATCGCAGGCGAGGACTTCGGGCGCTGCGAACAGGGGAAAGCGAGTGGTAGGCTTTACTTAGCCAGGAGCGTTGGTGAGTAGATTTAACATCTACAGGGGAATCACCCGCATGGCGTTATGCGTCTGGGCTAGAGATGTTAATTTTGTCGCATATTCTATGTCATGTTTAGAATTGCGCATTCACCCTACTGCTTAGTTATTGTTGTGCTTGGACTAGTATCCTTAGGACACTGCACATATTATTGACGATTCATGTTGCACGAGCACTGATTATATGCTATACACACCGTCAATAATTGCCGTGTCACGCACAACCCACATATAGAAATGCTATTGTTTGGTTAGGAACATTGAGACAATGATTCATATTTCTTATCGCATATGGCATTTAGCATACCTGTATATTGATTGGAAGAATTAAAGTTAACCGCAATCAAGACGGTGTCGCTATGCAGCTAGCCGGTTGAGAACGGGTCGATCCACAGGGAGATGGTTGTATGTCCTTTCTTGTTTTAGACGAGTCAATAAAGAATGAGTATATGTTTGTTCGAGACTATCCTATGTGTAATATTTGCAAGTATAAAGTTGTTAAGAAAAAGAGACGAAATTGTAAGCTAAAGAAATTCGTACTCAAAACCTTTGAGCCGAGTCTTGACCAATTGAAGCTAAGCAATCGGCAACAACGTGGATTAGGGGATTTAAGCGCGGTATTCGTGGAATACGGCTTATTCACCCTTGTCCTTCCGTTCTTGTCTCTTGCTTTCGCCTCCGGCCAAACCGAACGCAACCGGTCGCGGTTAGGAATCACCGTTACCTTATTAGGATAGGGTGCCTAACGGAGCGCTTGCGTATGGTTTGGGCGGAGTTCAATGGAAAATAACGGGAAAAGGAAATGAGAAAAGAAAATCTTTAACTTATAATATCGTATTTCTTCTTAACAATGATAATTACAACATTCACAAAATGAACAACAAAGAACAAAAGAAAAGAACAAAGAAAAGAGAAAAGAAAAGATTACAAGTAATTAAGTGCATGAATTAAATTGCAAGAAAGTAAAGCAAGATAATAATAAGCAAGTAATAAAAAGCGATAAAAAGAACAAGAAACTAGGACTCAAGACAAGCATGTGATCAATAGCCAACCCTTAAACTTGCAAGCTCAATCAAGAGGTTGCAAGATCAAGGGAAGGGTAGAGAACGCATGTGAAATGAAGTGCTAATTCCATAAGAAAATGCGACCCTTGAGATCAATAACTAACCCTTAACCATTCAAGCTCAATGAAGAGGTTGAATGATCAAGAGAAAGCAAGAATCTCAAGGGGAAGAAGAAACAAAAGAGAATGATACAAAACCCTCATCTTCATTGATCTCCCACTCAAAAAGCTCTCACTACAATTTTCATGGAAAAAGAAATGAAGAAGAAGAAGAAAAAGACTAAATCCTAACAAAAAGAGGAACAAAAGAATGACCCTTGGCTTTGGCAAGTTCTGCTGTATTTATAGGCAGGGAAATGAAACCCTAGGGGCAAATTCTGACATAAAATGAAGTACCCAAAGTGCCCATGAAAAACGACAGAATGAAGACCCCACATGGCCGCGGATCCGCGGCCAATACCCCTCTTTGGCCGCGGATCCGCGGCCGTCTTGATGAGTTGGGTCGTCGTATTTTTGGTGCTTCCCTGGTTTCTTGTCCCCTGTTGTCTGGTACATATATTTTCTGAAAATACTTTCACATTTCTTCCAGAATTTCTGTTGAGGAAAGGTGGACTTTTGTGGGTGCTTTTGTCATGATTGCCTCGAGCTCCGCGTAGATTTCTTGGAACTTGTTGTTGCCATTGAGCCTTGTGCATGAAGGTGACATTGATTTGACATTTTGTCTTCCTAAACTGGTATCTGGCAACATACGGATGACGAGCGGAGACCGTGTTTTCTCAGTGGTTGGCAGGAACCCGGATTTTGTCGTGTTTTCCATGAATTTCACCGTTTTAGAACCGAGAACCTGTATCCTGCAAATATGTAACAAACACGGATTAAAAGTACCTACCTATAAACAACCGAGCGTAAGAATGGGCGGTATAAAATGCAGTATTCTGTGATGAACAAATACCCCCAAACTTAACTTTTGCTCGTCCCGAGCAAAACCAATTATTCATAAAAAATAAAATCCTAACCGCACTTTCGCAGGGAACGCGATTGCACTGAGCGCGTGCAACAAGCCGTTAAACCTCTAGGTGTCCCTAGTAGGAGGAGTGTTGTCTCCTGAGGGTTTTCAGCGGATACTACCCACAAAATCCCGTCAAGCTAGTGTCATAAGTTAACGTCGATTCTACTCCTACAGTTTAGTATTTACGTTAGAAACTCTATCATCCTAAGTTAGAAATATCCAACACTTATGTTTCACACCTCCTATCTGTTTTAACTTTAGATCCTATACGTTCCAAAAAAGTTTAGAAAGATGTTGGTTCTCCTGAGTTTTCCTTCTAAAGTGCGGCCTCAAATCAGGGATTTTTATCAACTTTACAGAAAACACAAGTCTTATTCTTTATTTCTATCTCTTATCCAAACATCGACCGTATACCCCTACGTGTGTGTATATTTGCACCCCTACACTCAAGAATTCAATTCAAGCTATAATACCCTTGCCCTAATACCTAATACTACTTCTTTTCATTAAGGATGGACGGATTTGCTCACACACCTTTCATGCGACTATTAATGCTTCTTGAGGCACTAACGGCCGATTACTGAATGTGTGAGCTTAAAGCGTAAATAGCAGTTTCCAGGTCTTGACTTTATTCTATTTTTCTTTTTCTTTTTCTTTTTCTTTTTTCTTTTTCTTTTTCAAGACCGGATATATTTTTCAACATGCTCTTTTGGTGTTTAGCTTTAAATACCGTTTTTTCTTTCATACTAGGCTTTCAGGCAAGAGTATTTCTAGGTATCCTCTACTATCCCAAGTTTCAAGGTGCGTGTAAGTGCAGTTTGTAGGGTATATACTTTCTAAATTTGAACTCGAGAAAAGAAACTATTTTTCAGGCTTATCCTTCAGTAAAGCATCAATACTCTCCCTTCATCTTGACTTAACTCAAGAACTGAACTCAAAATTACCTATTTCTCAAAAAAAAACTATAAGGACGTATAATCACCAAGTTTAAACAGAACGAGGGTTATTTTTAGGGTTTTCAATTCCTAAGCCTAGAATTTAGTTATTTCTAACATGTCAACTAAACCTTCGGAATAAAAATCTAAGTTACCCTATTAGCTAACTTGACGACAAAGTTTTTATATTTTTGGAAAATTTTCGATTTTTGTGGGTTTTTAATAAGGTATGCAAATGCAAAATATACAAATGAATGCGAAGGAAGAAAGCTTACCGAGCACACCCCCAAACTTAAACTTGACAGTGCCCTCACTGTCAGGCTACACCAAGAGGGTCAAAATTGTCGGCGCTCCCTAGAAACAAATTATATACAAAAAAAAGAGGAAAACAAAAAATATATACAAAAAAGGAGTCCCCCCCAAACTTAAGTAAAACAATGTTTCCATTGTTAAGCGTTGAAGTTCAGGATTAGGGGGGAAAGAGAATAGTATCAAGCTATACAAGGCCTTACACAGGCCAAAAGTGAGCACCAACCATTCAAAGATTTTATCATGGTAAAGCAGTGGTTGGTGAAAGACGGTGAAGAGGTAAGAAATGGAGAATACGCGAGACCGTATGGAGATAGAAGAGGGATACGGTCTCGGTATATCAGAAGAAGAATGGCGGAAGGGAAAAAGAAGTGGAGTACGAACTTGAGGGTGCAAATGGAGTGAATAGATTAGCACAATTTGTGATGAGCTATGTGTAAACAGCGATTGTGCTAATCTATTAACCCGGCGAGAGATTGGGTCAAATCCCTCAAGATTCGTAAGAAACCATGGGTACGCTGAACTCGGTAAACCAGACATACGAAATGAAAGTGAGACGGTTGCTTGCAAGGTCGGAACGACGGAAAGAATGGAGGGAAGTGATCGAGGAGGGGTATCGGTTAAAGGTTCAGGAGGGTGTACACAGTCAATGACAGGGACAGGATGAATGGGAAAATCCGACTCATCAATTAAAACTGGTTCATCCTCAAAGCTATCCTCAAAATTCTCCTCAAAATTTAGCACATCCATGCATTTCTCTTCAAAATTCAGACGCATATGGGGTTCGGGAAAAACAGTTAATGACTCGGGATGATGAATTGGAGAGAAAAACTCTGCCAGATCTACAGGTTCATCATCCAAAATATTCCCGGCGTTAATATCCTTAATCAAGTGAAAGTCAATTTTCCCCGACATCTCATCAAAAGCATGGATTTCAATCAATTCAGGTTCTAAGATGGAGGTGTAGAGGTCAACAGGTTTGGGTGTGGTTTCACTTGGCAAGGTCCCTTCACAATCTGGCAAATCAAATACTACAAAGTTGCACAACTCATTAAACATTCTATCTTCAACTGATAATTCATTTGGGACACTTGATAGACTTTCAACACAGGAGTTGTGGGATTCAATTTGGACCGGGTAGGCTTGATTCGGAAGGGGGTACAGCTCACTCTCTCCACTCAAATTCTCAGCCTGTCCTACCGCCTCTTCATACATTGAAAAATTTGGAGCTAGTTGGAAACTAGCTACCGGGTCAGTAGGTTGTATGAGAGCGGCCATGGACGCATTCAAATCCATCATCTGTTGGCTTGACGCTACCCTAAAGTCTTCCAATGACTGTTCCAGACTAGACATGGGTTGTGAAGGGGTTTCAGGAAAAGATTCAAGGTTGTTTGGAAACTGAAAACTCCCAAATGGTGGTTCTGATGCAATGTCTAGAGAAGGTGCAAAAGTAGGGTAGGACTGGTAGGAATTGAATGGTTGGACAGGGGTAGGATCAACAGTTGGATAAGAAGGTGAATGAAACTGTTGATCCCAAGAATTTGAAGTGGTGAAAGGAGTGAAAGATCGGCTACGGGATTGTTCAATACGTTCAGCGATGGACAAAGGACGACTTGCAAAAGGGGTATCAACATAAGCGGGTGCGGGAGGTTGAAAAGGTTGATTCAAGGTGGAATGCGGAGTGCAAGTGTTTGTCCTAGACGCTTCTATGCGATCTTTCAGTGAAACTTTGGGTATGGAGGGGTCGTTCGATGTTCGGCCAAAGCAAGAACCGTAAGAAGTAATGTCTGGTTGTGGGTACCAAAGTTCGGCAAGAGTTTTTCGAGGTGGGGTACCCATGATATGAAGAGAAAGAAAGAAAGGAAGAGAAAAGGAGGGGAAAAAGAATGTGATTTTTTTTTTTTAGCTATTAACAAAAGAATGAAATATACACACAAAAAGAATATGGACAAAAACAATCACGACACAAAAATACCACACACCTAATTGTTCTAGGGTTTACCTAGGTCAACTAGACCTGCTCCAGAACTTGATTGTCGAAGTAAAACTGTGTCGAGAAACGGGCTCAAGATACACTGATCACGAGGCCAGGTAAGTGCAGAGATAAGGGGAGGTTTTCCAACGCTTTCGCGAAGTTCCTTATTAAATAACCCTTTCTCTTTTGGCGGTTGCGCCGTTAACACTTTCCTAGACACCCCGTAAACAATATACCGTTAAGCGAGGTTCTAAACACAGTTAACTTCTCCCAGTGAGCGCGAAGTCCTTAAGGCTTAAAGTCTAATTTCTTTTAAAATTTGTGCGGGTAAACGTTATGCTCAAGTTCGTGATTTGTGGGCCACGGAAAAGGTGATGAAATCCTTTACCGTATATTGTGGGGTTCGCTTGCCCTTAAGTCCGTATTAATGTATGCAATGCACAATTCAATAAAAATTCTATAAAGAATCAAAAAATTATTTTTTTTTTATTTTAGCACGGCACTGCAACAAATACGGGTTAGTCAATTTTGGCGTTTGCTAGCGAACTTGCAAAGAATCCTGCAAAGAATGGTATATTGGAAGCGTCGGATTTGAGAAGAAGGTGTTAGGAAAGTACGTACCGTTAAGTTTTTGGGTTAGGAAACCCCCGTTGAATCAAATCCAGTAAGCTTGAAAAGTTCGCTCGCGCGGGTCAAACTACCCGGATCTTTGGCACTGTACTTCGTAAATCACCCTTGCCTTGAATGCACACTTTGCTCCCCACAATCGCAGTTTGCAAACTTGCAAAAATCTGCACTCTTGCCCACAAAAATGATCAAAACAAAAACAAAAAACAAAAAGAATTTTTTTTTTTATAAATATATACAAAAAGAATATTAACCCGAATAACAAGAAAGAAAATACGCTACCGTCTCCCCGGCAACGGCGCCATTTGATTGGAAGAATTAAAGTTAACCGCAATCAAGACGGTGTCGCTATGCAGCTAGCCGGTTGAGAACGGGTCGATCCACAGGGAGATGGTTGTATGTCCTTTCTTGTTTTAGACGAGTCAATAAAGAATGAGTATATGTTTGTTCGAGACTATCCTATGTGTAATATTTGCAAGTATAAAGTTGTTAAGAAAAAGATACGAAATTGTAAGCTAAAGAAATTCGTACTCAAAACCTTTGAGCCGAGTCTTGACCAATTGAAGCTAAGCAATCGGCAACAACGTGGATTAGGGGATTTAAGCGCGGTATTCGTGGAATACGGCTTATTCACCCTTGTCCTTCCGTTCTTGTCTCTTGCTTTCGCCTCCGGCCAAACCGAACGCAACCGGTCGCGGTTAGGAATCACCGTTACCTTGTTAGGGTAGGGTGCCTAACGGAGCGCTTGCGTATGGTTTGGGCGGAGTTCAATGGAAAATAACGGGAAAAGGAAATGAGAAAAGAAAATCTTTAACTTATAATATCGTATTTCTTCTTAACAATGATAATTACAACATTCACAAAATGAACAACAAAGAACAAAAGAAAAGAACAAAGAAAAGAGAAAAGAAAAGATTACAAGTAATTAAGTGCATGAATTAAATTGCAAGAAAGTAAAGCAAGATAATAATAAGCAAGTAATAAAAAGCGATAAAAAGAACAAGAAACTAGGACTCAAGACAAGCATGTGATCAATAGCCAACCCTTAAACTTGCAAGCTCAATCAAGAGGTTGCAAGATCAAGGGAAGGGTAGAGAACACATGTGAAATGAAGTGCTAATTCCATAAGAAAATGCGACCCTTGAGATCAATAACTAACCCTTAACCATTCAAGCTCAATGAAGAGGTTGAATGATCAAGAGAAAGCAAGAATCTCAAGGGGAAGAAGAAACAAAAGAGAATGATACAAAACCCTCATCTTCATTGATCTCCCACTCAAAAAGCTCTCACTACAATTTTCATGGAAAAAGAAATGAAGAAGAAGAAGAAAAAGACTAAATCCTAACAAAAAGAGGAACAAAAGAATGACCCTTGGCTTTGGCAAGTTCTGCTGTATTTATAGGCAGGGAAATGAAACCCTAGGGGCAAATTCTGACATAAAATGAAGTACCCAAAGTGCCCATGAAAAACGACAGAATGAAGACCCCACATGGCCGCGGATCCGCGGCCAATACCCCTCTTTGGCCGCGGATCCGCGGCCGTCTTGATGAGTTGGGTCGTCGTATTTTTGGTGCTTCCCTGGTTTCTTGTCCCCTGTTGTCTGGTACATATATTTTCTGAAAATACTTTCACATTTCTTCCAGAATTTCTGTTGAGGAAAGGTGGACTTTTGTGGGTGCTTTTGTCATGATTGCCTCGAGCTCCGCGTAGATTTCTTGGAACTTGTTGTTGCCATTGAGCCTTGTGCATGAAGGTGACATTGATTTGACATTTTGTCTTCCTAAACTGGTATCTGGCAACATACGGATGACGAGCGGAGACCGTGTTTTCTCAGTGGTTGGCAGGAACCCGGATTTTGTCGTGTTTTCCATGAATTTCACCGTTTTAGAACCGAGAACCTGTATCCTGCAAATATGTAACAAACACGGATTAAAAGTACCTACCTATAAACAACCGAGCGTAAGAATGGGCGGTATAAAATGCAGTATTCTGTGATGAACATATATCCACATGCTTACACATACTTACGTGTTAGATACCTGTATACCTATAGAATATCGTTCCATTAGTGATTGGTACATACACACTTTATGTCATAGCTACAGGTATACTTTGCACACATACTTCACTTATACCCAGGGAGTATACTATATCATTACTTATAGGTAGATACATATATCTTGCTATACCTTTATGTTGTACATATATCTGGTTATAGCTACATGTTTACCTTTACTTGATGTTATTTTAGAATTGGAGAGATTAGGAACCGCATGATATTATATTAACTTGTTACAGTTAATTGCGGCTTTTCCTTTATATGCTTACATTTCAGTTTTATGTTGCATATAGTATATTCATGGATTTTCGCATTGAGATATGGATTTTTCATGATATTTTCTGGATTTGGGGACCGTGAGAGTTCATGATAGTATGCATTATTTGAAAAACCCGGTTTCCCTTGATATGATATTTCAGCAGCCATCATGAGATTTATCGGTTCGGATATATATATATATGCCCTACACGATGAACGGAGGGGTCCGTGTGCGGGTACATGGTGGGGCCCGGAGGTACCCCGGGGCAAGAATGAGATCGTGGTGCTAGACGATGAGCTAGTGGGGGAACCATACCTTCCGGTGACATTACCAATGACTCGACGGTTATCATGGGGATACCGACGGGAGTCATGTACGTATAGATACGTCGAGAGGCGAGGGTCAGAGCTAGGCACTCGTGCTTTCGGGATAGTGTATGATATGTACCTATCAGGGTGCCAGTCATGGTGACAGCACCTGATAGATCAGCATTTCTGTGTCGATACTTGACACATTGGTTTCATGATATTTCTTTTTACTCTTTTGTATATATAACAGGGGATTAGGCCGCTGTTATATATGCCTTTACACCAATATTGGTGGAATGGGACGCTAATATATGTGTATTGATATCAATTTATATACATCATCATATTTATTCATGCAAAGGGACTCATTGACATTAGATTTAGGACATTTGAGAATTCATTTGATATTGATTACAGGATATATATGAGATTGCTGATTTTGTACACTCGGGATATGTGAGATCTACTTGATGTTGTACATTCGGGTTATACGAGATATACTTGATATTGTACATACGGGATATGTGAGATCTACTTGATGTTGTACATTAAGGATATGTGAGACTTACTTGTTATGATAGCCAAATTGGGGGCTGATTTGAGGAAATTGGGATTTGGATTGTCTTGATGGATTTTGATCCTACCACGATGTCAGGATTCCATGGAAATGACATGTTTCATTCCATGCTCTATATTTACTATTTATGCACTGCTTCATGCATTAGTGTACCTGTTAGAGTACCTTCCATGACTGTTGCATTTACATACCTTTATTCATATCATTTCTTCATGTATTAGTAGTACCGATATAGTATCTTACATGATTGTACATACAGATTGTCATATTATTATTGCTTCATGTATAAATTATACCTGCTAGTGTACTTTTTCATGATTATTGCGTTACATATGACCATTCTTTACTATTAGATGCTTATGTTAGATTCGCGCTGTACGTGCATACTCGCGATTACCTGCATATGTTATTACTATTCACGAGTTGGCAGCTCACCCCCGTTGTGCCACAGTATCTTGCAGGTGTTCCTCAGGATAGTCAGAGGAAGGGCTATTTTCATCCATCGTATTATCTTTTGTTGCGGATACCGCTTCGCTTGACAGTGTGCAGTTTTGCCCAGGTGGGTTTTGTGGTTATCCAATGTTTCCTGTTGTATATTCGTTATATCTTGTACTCTCCATCTACCATTATCTTGTATGACTTAGAGACTTGATGTGAGGACGATATTGTATATTTTGGGGACTTGGATGTCTTTATGCAGTTTTACTTATATCATCTTTTATTTCTTCGCTACGGCATCGTATATCTATTGTGGTGGTTGTTTTCCGCCGTTGGGCGTGGATTTGTTCCCGTTGGGGATGCTTTACTTTATATTTATGTTGTACCCATTTTTGGGGTTGGTTTTTACAAAAGAGGTGCTGCCGAAATTTTCAAGAAAGAAAATTGGACTTAAAGAATTTATACTTGAGATTTTCAAAGGTTTAAACAATGTTTCTTCTCTTTTCTTGTCTTTTAATGGTTTAGATTTCTAGGTCTTAGCTTTCTTTTATTGCGTTACGCCTGTAGACGTTGCGTAATATTAGGACCGTCACGTACCAATTTCGGATCGTGACAAAATCCCAATCCGAGAATCTATCAAATACATGTAGTTGTAGGCAAACTAGGAAAAACTAGAGAGCAAGTTTGTGTGCAACAACCTTTGTAGCGTATTCGATCGCCTATCGGAGGACCGAAGCTTGACTTTCCAGCTCATAGGTGAGTGCACAAGCCGACCGTCTCGCCGTAGATGATCCGCGGTGAAAGGAGGCTACCCGAAGCTCCATCTCCATCTTCAAGTGGAGAAACTCCCTTAACGGACTTGCTAGGTGTTAAGGGAGGTGAGATGGTCATGAAAGTCTTTCTCTTTTTATTATCCCTTCACTAAATCAAGAGTTGCCATTGGAGTAGTGAGCAAGCTCAATAGAAAGATGAATAAGAAGATGGCTTTTTAAAAGAATAAGAACTCTCCTCTTTTTCTTTTCTCTTTCTCTAATATAGATTTAGAGATCCCCATCTCATTCGCTCTCTTTCTCCTATGTACCGTCTCACAAAGAGAGAGAGAGAGGAAGGGACACACCCATTTATGGTTGATTAATATATTATATATATAAACACACACACACATAAATAACTATTTAGAGAGTGGGAATATGTATCATATAGATATTAATTGAGAGGAAGTATATGTATCACATACACATACACATTATGTATCATACACACAATATTAGAAACCATATGAAAATACGGTTATTAAGTCAACACTTGACTTAATATTTCGGATTTTAAACCGACTAATATTTTCGAACATTCGATTAAATCACGTATTTAATCGAACTCCCGTACATATCCAATACGTACGCCACATCAACATTTTGCCCGGGCAAGCACTTTCGTTGCGGGACTCTAAAGACCTGTCAATACGCTGGCAGTAGGTTAAACATGATCATATCCGATTAAATCTGAAACACTTTTAGATTCAATCCCCTCACGGGTTAACCCACAAGCACGTCAGCGGCACTAGCTGCACGTAACGGCTACCCGGGTATGAGCAAGATAAAAGCAGGTCGACGAGTGAACTCATCCGGACGAGACAAAGTATATAAGAGAAGAATACCATACAATTCCATCTCTTTGTCATAGAGTATCGCATACCGGGTATAGGGGTGAAAACTGTCAGACCCTCAATAACCCGATAAGTCGTGTGAAAGTGGACTCATAACCATCCGAGATACAAGTGATAGCACTTATCCGTTTATCTCCACTGCTCTAGCCAGAGACTTCTGGTTATAGTCATGTCCTGCACAACGTGATATTGACTCTCTATACCGGGAGTGACAAATCCCCTCGACCGCTCATTGCCTCTATGTGCTTCGGGACTATACCCAACTAAAATCTGTTTGCACGGCTCTTTTGAGCCGTGGTAGGGTAGTAATCAAAGTATAGTGGGAACACACACAAGATGCTGTGGCGATCTTAGGTCAAAGGACTATCATGTACTATCGTCACCAGAGAACTGCTACCTGACGTTGGTATAATATCATCTAGGATTTCTTGATGAGTCCGTCCAGTGTAACTCTTAACCTAATAAGCACCCGTATACAATTTTCGGTGTCAAACACCAATAGCTGTGGGATCAGCTATCGCCCTCTAACCGGGTTAAAAAAACGCACACACTGGTCTAAACTAGAGTACCGATGCCCGGTCTCGATACTCCTATGATTATAGACATTTAAGGATGTGCTTATGAACTACCCAGTCCCAATAGTATGATCCCTATCATTAATCTTGGTAGTCAAGAAAAGATCCTATGGGTTTTATCTCATGTATCAGCGATACGTGATAACGAGTAAAACGTATACACATGAAAGATAAAAACAAACCAAATAGCATACTATCATCTCGAGCAAGATTGTTCTCCGTATATGTCCTCCTTGAATTCAGTAATTGCATTCCTGCAATTACGATAATTGCCTTGAGCACACCTATATTCAACACTTATGGACTACCCAATTCCCACAAGTATGATCGCCATCATAATACTGGTAGTCAAGTAAGGATCCTACGGGTTTTATCATCATGTATTAGCAACATGTAATAAAACGTATACACATGAATGATAAAGACAAAAACAGATAGCATACTATCATCTCGAGCAAGACTGTTCTACCCGTATAGGTTCTCCCTCAATCACCATAATTGCCTACCCGCAATTACAACAATTGCCTTGAGGGCACTATATCCAACATGCCTATGTTTGAATTGGTTTGGTTAGTTAAGCACATAGCAGGTGAACCAATCAGGGCGGTCACTGGCAACAATCACATTTTTCCTCCTTTACAGTTTTTCCTAATATTTAGACGCTTGTTGTCTTTTATATACATTTTTGCAGTTGTAACCGGGTCTCTACCATACAAAGAAAGGGGTCTCACTAGACATGCCAAAAGGTGTTCGCTATTAATTTTACATTGTGTGCTTAGCCAATGAAAAACAAATACACGACCTCCTAGATAGATAAATTTAAGGAGGAACCTAATAATGAGTTCGACCCCTTAAATTGTATGAATAGAAAACAACAGATTGATGACACAAAATTAAATGTCGACAGTTATTATCCCTAAAAATTTGGAACATAAATATACAGATACATAGTTACACCGAACTCCGTTATCGGACGAGACTTGGTTTTAAAGCCCAATTGTAAATGCATGGCTTGACATCTGGATCGTTTACATCGAGGATCTTAAACCATGTCCGGCCTTACAGTTTTCAATGACCACAACAATTACAAATTAAGATTTAGGTGTAACCACAATTTAACTAACACAACCCAAATTCCATAATACTTGTTGTAAAGGGCAAAATTGAAATCCAAAAGTTTTGTCCATAGTTAATTTACATGTTTGCCCACACTACCAAACTGTAAGTGCACGGCGGCGCCCGGCCTCCATCCGACGCCGGAATGCGGAAGCGGTGATTTACAATAACTTTTGAAACCGGCACCACCGCGCACTATAATCCCGGATCGTGCCATTAAACTAGTCCTAGCAACAATCTAGAGAAGGGGGTAGAGAGATATACCGAGCGATCCGTGTCCTTCGGTCTTCTCGTCGTCGTCCCGATCTCCCCGCGGAATCTCCGGTCTCCATCACGTCGCCGGAAGGGCACCACGTCGCCGGCTTCTTTTACGGGCTCCCACCTCTATACCGAGGCAACTCGGGCACGAAGTTGGCGAGCCGACGTGTCCAAGGTTTGCTGTAGAATACGTGTAGTGAGCTATGTCTCATTTGGGGTTGTAGAGAGTTGCATTTTTGTGGAGGGAATGAGATGTGGAATTTTGTAAATGAACTTGGGGATTTTTCAACCATCAAGAGAGCTAAAAATCCCCACACCAAAAAAAAAATGGGCAGCCCCAAAAATGGCCGGCCTCACTTGATCAAGGGAGAGAGAGGAGTGAGCCAAGTGAGGGAAAAATAATGCAAGGGAATAATGATAATCATATAGTAAAATGATCACAAACTCAAACCCACACTCCATCAACCATCACCCTTCATCATCATCAACAATCATGACTCTAAAAGTCAAGCCATCATGAATAAGAAAGTCAAGCTATGATGACTAGAAGAAGTCAATGTGATGGTGGAGGAATTATCATGAAACAACAAGATGCAAATAACACCCTCCACAAATGCTTATTTGCACAAATGCAAATAAGCCCTCCTCCAGCAATCTTCGGCCAATGAAAGATACAAAGAAAATTGGCCGAAACGGAAAATAAACTGGCAACTCCACAAAACTGATCCCGTAATAAATTACAGGAAAACCCCGCTACTGTATATACATACCCTCATTTGTATTCCGACCGAATACAAATGCAATGAGACAAAATCTACACTGTACTATACTAGGATCCGGCTTAAACCAAAGCCCGCTAGTATTATCCGTCCGATCCTGATCCGTGCAATGCCGCACGTATCTGATCGAACCCTGCCATATCTCCATACGGCCTCTACAGCGTTTCGCCCGAAAACTTGAGCAACTGTCTGTGGGGGGCTCTAAAGACTCGTCAATACTATGGCTGTGGATTTAACCACTAGCACGTCAGAGGTATTAGCCATACGTGACGGGCTACCAGCTATTGACCAAAAGGGACGTCGATGAGCGAACTCATCCTGACACCCTACCGAGCCTGTCAGTGACAATATCCGTACAGTCCGGTCCGTTCGTCTATGAGCATCGTATGGTGGGCCTAGGGGGTTGGTAAAAGTCAGACCCCCCAAAGGGGTACCAGTCGTGTCAGAGTGTAGCCCAGAACACCTTGAGATACTACTGGAATACCTACCAGTAAATCTCCTGCCTTGGCCAAGGACTTTCATGTAAGGGCTCTCTTAAACACAGCGCGACCTCACCCCCAATACCAGGAGAAACAAACCCCCGAAGATCCGCTCACTGCCTCCATGTGGCTCGGGACTGTACCCAACTAAAACCTGTTTGCACGTCTCCTTTGAGCGTGGTAGGGTAGTAATCAAAGTACAGTGGGAACTCACACGAGACAAATGACGATCCTCAGGTCGATGAACTAAACTGTACACATGTCACCAGGAAACTGCTATCTGACGTCAGGTATAAGACCAACTAGCATGTTCCCGGCGAGTCCTGTCCGATGTACTCATAACCCAATGAGCACCTGTATACATCTTAGGTGAACCAACTGACACCAGTGGCTTGTGAGACCGGCCACCGCCCCTCGTCGGGGTCTCGACTGTATACACTAGTCTACTCTGGAGTATCGATGCCCTGTCTCGAAACTCCTACGACTAGGGACCTTTTAAGGATGTGCTTATAGACTACCAGCTCCCACGTATATGATCGCCCTCATACTGCTGGCAGTCAAGCATGAATCCTAGGGGCTCTATCAACGTGTAATAGCGATCTTTCTGGTCACCTAAAGCAGTACACGATGATAAAGATAAACCAGACAGCATACAATCATCTTGAGTAAGACTGTTCTACCGGGATAGGTCCTCCCTCAATTATTGCAATCACATACCTGTGATCCAATAATTGACTCTGAGGGCACCATCTCCAACCAAACCATATTCTCCAAAGTACCAATATAGTCCAAATTTGATGCAAAAGAGAATAGTCAAAATCAAGGAGTAAAATAGGAAATCTCAAAGTTTCACACCTTCGTTCCTATTTCTTATAGTATAAAGGCTAGCGGTGAGGCTCGCACGATGCGGCGGGTTTCTAGAATAATCTATAAAAATAAATAAACAATACCTCATATAAATATATATGTCAGTGATCGTAACGGTAAAAGTTCTTGGCATTTATATAATAAACAAAGTCTATGGTATTTATTTGAAAACATTAAAATTTCATGGTATCTGTTTATAATACACAAAGTCCATGGTATTTATCTGAAATCCATAGTAATTATATGCAAAAAATGAAATCTCATTGTATTTATTTGTAATAAAAAAGTCCATAATATTTATCCAAAAATGACGAAAAATAATAATATCGATTTACAATAAATAAATTCCATGATATTTATATGAAAAAAGATGAAAGATCGTGCTATTTATTTTATGTTAAACAAAACCCAAGGCATTAATCTAGAAAACGGCGAAAATCATGGTATTTATTTGTAATAAATAAAAGTCCATGGCATATATCTAGAAAATGATGAAAGCTATGGTATTTATTTGTAAGAAATAAAATCTATGGTATTTATATGAAAAAAGTTGAAAGCCCATGGTATTTTAGCGAAAACCTAGCGGTGATAAACGATGTCCCTGTTTTTTGTTTGTAAACAACAAAGTCATGGTATTTTACCTTTAAAATGCCCAAAGCTCATGGTATTTTAGTGAAAACCTAAAAGGATTTTGAGATGATGGCATACTGGTAAATAAAGATAAGTTTTGGATTGATGGCACAATCGTAAATAAAGAGAAGTTCTGCCAAAATGAGAAATTTACAATTTTATCTCTCGTGCTAACTTGTTGAGTTTTCTCATAAACCCAAACTGATGGTAAGTGGGGGGTGGGGGAGGGGGGGGGGGCCAAAGTGTAAATTTTGAAATTTACATTTTTGATACTCCTTTCTGCTGCTATAACGAAATGAATGATGATTGGGCTTCTTCACACATGGCTTACCATGAGAAAGATGAGGCGTTGGCTCACCGTGTTTTTTCCTGATTAAGTATTAATTGGGCCAAATAATGAAAAAAAAAGAAAAGATTTTGGCGGGTGGAAAAAGAATTGGCGGGTGTGGAGATGAATTAAGATTTTGAGGAGATCCTGATCTTGCGTAATTGGTTGCCCTAAATTGGCCTAATTCTCTCACCCCCATTCATTTCTCTCCCCCAATCCCTTCTCTCTCCTATCTTGTTCCATCTTCTTTTATTTCTTTCTTTTCTTCTTCTTTTGTTGAAACAATAGGTTATTAGTAAGTGAAAGATCACATTACCCTTATCTTTCTCATGTATGATCTCAATTTTGATCATTTTTCATTTGCTATAACATCTAATGCCCTAAACTTTTGCCCTCTTTATTCATTTTTCTTATTATTTCACGTAGCTCAAAGTTGAAAAGCGACGTCGGTGGAGAACGATAGCGAGGTGGCTCTGTCTGCTGCTTCGATGATGAATCTGATTGATCCTAGCATGTAAGTTGTTATCTAATTTCATAAGTGGTTGAAATTGATATTCAATCTATTTGGTGCATCCTTGTGCATCTTTTTTTGGGAAACCTTGTAAAGATTGAAGGCAAGAATCTCTGATTATCTATTTTGTTAGAAATTTTATGTGCTTATTAGGTGTTTGTTGTTTTTCCTTAAAGAGGTTTGAGAAAATCTACGAGTGGCGACTACAATGGAGACTCAGATGCAGAAGGATGAATGCATGGTTCACGACCTCGGGCAAGCAGAAGAGAACTAGAAGCTTAAAAACTGAAGAAGCAGATGGCTCACGAGGTAAACTAAACAAGGATAAAGCATTGCAACTTTGACATGATTTCTTAGGTGTTTGTGGAAGCATCTCCTTGAGTATAGCTTTGTTCTCCTATAACATATTTGAATTCCATACCTTGATCACTTTCTTGGTAATTTGGCACTCATCCAAATTTCTATGTTGGATCAAGTTATCAACGATGAAAGATAGCTAACACAGACATCCGATTTATTATCTTATAGCATTTACAAAAATGCCATGCAAATTTATTTTGTTGAAGGACAAAGATGTAAATGTTTACATTTAAATCTTTTAGCATTAGGTGCCAAGGAAACACAGGTGAGGTAACTAGCCAAGTGACATTGTATTATATATTGCATATCTATATGTAGGAAGATTATGTGTGTGCGGGGAGGGGGAGAGAGAGAGGTGAGCAGCCGGCCCTTTTATGGAAAGGTGCCGCTGCCCACGTGGAGGCTGTTAAGCCTTCTATCCCCGCGATAGTGATAAATTCTCGAGAATTTTAAGCGGGGGTTGCAAAAAGCCAACGAATAGCATTCAGGCACATGATGCTACGTTTCTCGCAAGATGTGCTCCATGAGGTGTTCTTTGATAAAAAATAATATTAAATAATGAATTCTTTTGAAACAAGTCTCTCCTTCCCCTGTTGTGGTTCTTAGGGTTTTGAATCATTGTTTGATAATAGGCAGGATGTGCTCCATGAGTTGTTTTTTTGGATAAAAAATAAGATTAAATAATGAATTCTTTTGAAACAAGTCCTTCCTTATATGTGGTTCTTATGGTTTTTTTCTTATATGTGTTTCTTAGGGTTTTTTGCGAAAAATATTAAGTATAGAGTGTTTAAAAAAAAGCAAAAACCCTAGTTTTGCATGAATCGTGACTAGGGCCGTCCCTACGAAGCCTTCTTTTGATACGAACACCTCCTTTTGAGGAATCGCCTCCTTTTGAGCACTCGTTATTCTATCCCGACAAGGTTTTTCCCCGCTTTTTATTTACGTATTAAGTGAGCACTTGTTATGTAGAAACTTTCCTTTCTGTTCATCTTGGTATTCTTTTGGCAAAAGAGGAACACAACTATGACACTACAATTCCTCTTCGTCCAGCACTTTTGTATTTGTGTAGGTGGAGCTATCTTCTTCGCTCAGAGCATATGTCCAATATGAAAGTCTACCCTAGCACCACCATGAGGTTCTAGTAGAATCAATCATGCCAAATTTAAAATTTTATAGGTGCTAAGTTAGACTAACCAAGATCTAACAAGAATATTAGGGTTTTATCTATGATGATATCAAGAACTAAAGAGAAAGAAAGAGTATACAGCCTTTGATGGCCGTGTCTTTCTCTTCTAAAACTCCGGATTGTAGTCCACGCGACTCCATTAGGCTCCACTTGAGAGTTTGTTCGAGCTTCCTCCGATTACCTTCGTGCCGAAGATGATCCACGCGAAGTCCACTAGCTCAAATTATCTCTTCACTAATTTACTATTAGTGAAGGAAACACGCCACACCAAAGTGCTAGTTTGGTGTGGGATGGTGAAGTAGGGGATTTAAGGCTCACTAGTTTGTGTTCAAGCTTCATGGTTCACATCACATGTGAGGGATTGAAGCTTGAAGCATGATGAGGAAGAAGAAGGATGCTAAAGAGCATATGAGAGCAACACTAGAAAATGACTGAGTGTTGTGAATGAAATGAAGAATGGCAACCCCTTGATCCTCACTTATTCAAGCATGGAGTTTATTGCAATATAAAATTGCAACTATGCTTGAATAGTGAGTCAAGAGAAATAAATAAATGAAAAATGCCATGCCTCACCATACCTCTTTATTTTCCATCTATTTTTTTATTTTTCTCAAAAATAGAAAACACACCATGCTTCATAATATATATATATATCATATATATTAATATATATATTATGAAGAATAATTAGTGAGCTAATGATATTAATTAAGATATAATTATATCAAATATAATATATATTACATTATTAAATCAACACTTGATTTAATAATCCGGTTATATCATATAATCGACTAATATCATTTATCGGTATATCACATTATCAAATCAACGCTTGATTCGATAATCATGTTATATCACATGTAACCTAACCGACATCAGATAACTGCCAGATTACAATACGGCATCACATACACGTATTTAATCAGGTCCACGCACATATCATATATGTGCCCTATTTCATTTTGCTTGAATCAGGAAACTTCTGTGTGAGACTCTAAAGACTCGTCAATACGTCAGCAGTAGGTGATGATCACATCAGTCACCTACAAGCCGTCAGCGGTACTAGCTGGACGTAACGGCTATCCGGGTATTGAGCGATATGAAAATCAACAAGCAAGCTCGTCCATACTCTTCATGAAGCCTATCAGTATGTCACGCCCCGCTTCCCAGAGTACGCTAAATGGGCACGTGACATAGCCAACCATGCTACCTGTGGGTAGGAAGTATCCATCCACAGTCACATTACGGTTGTAGAGATATCAAGAACAAAATAAAACTATCTAAAACATGTCCATAATCCAAGATAACATTAGTCAAGAATAAATAAATGCGGAAGCGAAAGATCCAATACAAAATAACTGGAATGTATGTCCCATAATGCGGGCTCACATCAGGAATAAAATGCAGGAAAGAAAAGCTAACTACTGCTGACACTCACAGCTCAGCCTGTCGGCTGAAATACTCCTGCTCGTACTGCGACAGCGGTACAGAATCTGGGCCATGCAAAACCCAGACGTCAGCGCGTCATGTCATCAAGTAATAAAATATGAACAGTGTAACAGGCAATGCGAATATAAACATGAATAAAGCAATGGTAACAAAATATATATCAGGGCAGTGCAGGGTAGTGTGCAGTGGGTAAACTAAACTGTTCCATCAGGTTTTCTGTTCTAAAGTCTTTGAAATCAATTTGATGAATCATCGATGTAACTTAATAGTATCCCGTGCATGTCCGGGACCACGGTCTAAGACTCTCGGGCTGAAACCGAGACGTGCCGCTAGGCACTAATAGGGAAAGGATAAAGACCAACGATGTCAGCAGCATCGTCACGAGGTGGGCCTGACCTCTAAAACTGATCAGTACAAGTAGTGAACTGTTGAGTTACAAGTCAGGTTTCACCTTTGATTTCCCCATACCCCTAAGATATATGTGTAAGTCAAGTTAGGTATCCCGAAATCAAGAAACTAATGCCAACACAGGATCAGGTAAACAGGTTTGTCTGGATAGACAACAGGAACGGTCCATGAGGACTACATGTCAGGTTTGTTGGCATTAGATACAAGACCAGGTAACGGGTCAGGTCATGGTACATCAGGTCAAGTCAAGCAGTATACGGTACCATGTCGGGTAGATCAATATATATGTAGCAAGTCAGGTCAAGATGTAAACAATATCATGGGTGTGCTCACAATCAGTTATACAATCAAGCATGGTTATCATCAACATGATATAAGCAATGAATTAAGCAATAGGCAGATTTACTCAATTTGCAGTACAGTTATCAGTTGTGTCACAGAGATGATTTCAACATTATAAGAATGCAGTAAGACAATTTATAGCCATTTAATCATGTTAACAAGTTAAGACTTCATGGATGCAATGATATCTACATATATAGGTTCCAAGTTTGAAAGATAAAATGTTATATAACAATATTGAACACGAAAAGAGAAATGATCGTACCAAAGTTAAATTTATAGGTTTAGGGTGTCATTAATATGTATGTAAATATTGTTTAGCATGTAGCAAGGGGTACTTGCCTCGACGGGTCGCGAATCGGGAAAATGGAACGTTAAACGTCGGCGGGGAAAACTCGCGACGGGCGCACGGTTTACGGAACGAACCCAAACGACGAACAGTGAAGAAGAAGGGCTTGAGGTCAGGGGTTTGGGAGAAGTGGGCCGGGCTTGGCCCAAGAAAAAGAGAAAGAGAGGGGAGAAGCTTGGGCCGGTTAGGGGTGTGGCAGTGGGCTAGGGTTTTAGTATAAGAAATTAGTTATTAGGGTTAATAGAAAAATAGAATAGGAAAAATAGAGTTAGGGTTTAATTAGGGTTTGGAAATTAGAACTAAGGTTTTAGAAATATCTTTTAATATAACTTTTAATGAAAGTAAATACTGATTAATAACAATTAGAGCCAAATTAATTTCCATTAATAAAACTGATGGTAGAGAAAGTAAGGTTTTGATAAAGTTGCCCAAAAAAGAGCGAGCCATAATTTAGGAAAATTATTTTATTTAAAAATACGGATACGAGAAAATACAGGGAAAATAGGAAAAATATTAAAACGACATTTATTGATAGAATTTGGAAAAACAAAGTTGATTAAAATATGGAATATAACGTACACAAGGAAACCGTTTATTACAATATATATATATATATATATATATATATATATATATATATGAGAATAATGGAGAAAAGGGGATTTCCTCCGATGGTGTCGAAAAAATACAACCTCCACCATTTTTTCCGACGATCGGCATCCATCATCGTTATCATCTAAGATGTGCATACACCAAATTTCATGTGATTCCACTAGTTTTTCACCGTTGAATTAGTAATATAAAAAGTTATATTGTCGGTAAACCATTAATTTTGCACCAACTAAATCAACAGTGAAAAAATGGTATAATCATATGAAATTTGGTGTATCCACATCTTAGATGATAAAGATGGATGTGATGTATGCCGATCGTCGAAAAAAATCACGGAGGGTGCATTTTTCCGACGCCATAGGAGGAAATCCCCTCCTAACCTTTCCTTCATTAACCTCTCTCTCTATATATATGAGAATAATGGAGGAAATATGCCATAGGAGGGGATTTCCTCCTATGGCGTCGAGAAAATTCAAGCTCCACCATTTTTTCGACGACCGGCATCCATCATCATCATCGTTATCATCTAAGATGTGCATACACCAAATTTCACGTGATTCCACTACTTTTTCACCGTTGAATTAGCAATGTAAAAAGTTCTATTGTCGGTAAACCATTAATTTTGCACCAACTAAATCAATGGTGAAAAATGGTATAATCACATGAAATTTGGTGTATCCATATCTTAGATGATAAAGATGGAGGTGATGTATACTGATCGTCGAAAAAAAACATGAGGGTGCATTTTTCCGACGCCATAGGAGGAAATTCCCTCCTATGGCACCTTTCCTCCATTAACCTCTCTCTCTCTCTCTATTATATATTGTAGTTTATGCTGTATATTAATTTTGAGGGTGTATGTGTGTGTGGTTTTTTTGTTGTTGTTAGTGTTTGGTTTAATCTTTCCTTGAGAGGAAGTTAATGCACTTAACCTAACATATGGTGGCAACATTCCAAAGTAGTGATGACATGCATAATAATTCAGATAATTATATTCTCTTCTCCATAGACCAGAAATCCACACCATGAAAATTGTTGTTTTCAAATGTAAGTTTTTTTTTTGTAAGAAATTGCCTCCACTTGGCATGCATCTGCGAGTTGACAAAAATTGTAGTATTATGAACCTTAAAAGAGAGCTCGTGTATATAATATAGGTATATAGATGTATAGATATTTTAAGAGAGTTAGAGATGAGTTGATGATTTACATATGATCATTAGAAATACAACTACCATGATCATATATTATAAGAGACATTGCTTAATATTTGTTCTCCAGCATTTCATGTTAGCTTTTATGAGGTGTTTTTCCTTTCGTTTCATTTCTTTTTCCATTCATCCCTGTTAGAACGTATAATGTTTTTTCTTTGTTGGTGTTTTTGAGTGTTGAACCTCTCATATCAGTATATACCATATATATGTAAACTTGATGAATCTCCTCCTTAAAGCTTTGAACTTGTTATTGGTAATCATCACAAACGCCTCTAATTTATCATGATGTATTGATTATGGCTAAATTAATCAATTGCAGATGACGTCTTCGAATACAATTAAAAATACAACGCAGTGTAAAACCTGTCAATGTGGCGACGGCGAAAAAAATATTTGGACTGCAAAGTCCTCTGAAAGTTCTGAGAAACAAACACAGAACTGTCCTAATTGCCAGGTGGGTGGATGTTCTCAATATAAGATGTTTCTTTATTTCTACTATACAATCCATGGTTTGAAATCTCGGCCGACCCCGATCCTAGATGGCCAAATGCAATCCAAAAAATGATTGCCAAGCTTTGATACCGACCGATACCGAGTTACAGGGGGTTTACCGTTTACCATTTGATTAGTAGGGTCCTAGTATTAAGTTTATTAGTGGGTTAAATTATATGTTATTGACTTACTGTTTATTTGACATCGTTAATTACTAAAAAATATATAACAAATATTATAGTTATTTTTGTCAAGTATTATAACAACCATTTTGGACATCAATAATCGGCAAAAAAAGTTGCCAAATTGTTTATAGTTTCTTTTACTTATTTTAAAAGAATTTCTCAACTTTAAATTTTTTTCTCAAATGATACAAATTTCAATATTTCTGATCCGAGGCAGCCGAAATGGCCGAGATGGTCGAATCCGATCCAAAAAGTAACCATGCGATACCGATGCCGAGATTTTAAACTTTGATTCGATCATTATATGTTCACTAGTATTCTGCACATGCAATGCATGTGGGATTAAAATAATCTATTTATAGAGCGTGTGTACAAAAACCGTAGCTTGCTATCGTTCTATTTAAAGATTAAATACATAATATCAATTTCATGTTTAACGTGAAAGGCGGTCTTTTATTTATCATAATTTAGTTATAATAAAACTTCTCATTTTATTTGATTTATCATAATACTATTTAACAGTATAATTGTAAACATTTATAAAAAAAATGGTATGCATTTATTTTTTCATTTTCTAAATGATCTTATATTGCTTTTATGATCTTTTTAAAAAATATTTTTGTAAAGAGAGTGGAAAAGGGGGGATTTTATTTGGGCGCTACCATTTGAAAATTTAAATGTGAAATGATGACATGGATAGCCTAGGGTGGGGGATTTTTGAGTGGGTTATTCTCTTTATATAACTCTTTTTCCCCTATAAAACAGAAGGCCATGTACACCTACACAAAAGGCAAAATCAGTTTGAACTCAAAAGAGTTTTTATTATAACGGTAGAGATGTGTACATTCTGACAATATGTCAAATACAGGATAATATTTCTCAAATACTCACTAAACTAATCTAAATTAATTCCACCACTCACCAGTTTCCATTTAGTTTGGCAAATCTAGAATTAATTTTTTTTTCCAAGAACACCGTCAAGAGAGTTATAGAGATTTCTCTTCATCTCATTTTTCTATTTTTTTCTTTGAATCCTTGAGATCTGCTGTTCATTCTAGTCATTGTTTTACCCAATGCTTTTGTCTATTCATTATGATAAATCTTTTTGTGCATTTGCTAGCTAAGAATTCTTCAGGATATCATTAATGGTACAGCAATCTTGCTGCACGGATCTCCTTCATAACCGATAACTACAGATTACAATTAAGCAGTGTAGCATTAGTATGCTTTTAATAACCACCACATGCCGTTTCTTAAACCCTTTCTTTTATTATTTCTATCCATGGCGCCATATCTTTTACCTGCTTTACTTGCAAAACCTTCCCACACAAATGTTATGTGTAGGTTGGATCATGAATTAGTTTTGGATGATTTTATTAGAGGGGAAGAGATTTTGACATATTCTGAGAGAAGAACTGGAGCAGAAGAGAAGTTGGAAGAACAGATTGAGAAGATCTTTTTTTAATAGAGAAGACAATATGTTTCATTCAACATTTTTGAAGTTAATTTATCCGTCAAATTCTTCTGATGCTTAATCATAGGTTCTTCCTTCTAGAACTATAGTTTCTTTGCACAAATTATAACTCTCGTCTACTTTTACCTATTCAAACAGGTCCCATCTCTTGAATCAAGATAGTAATTGACTGTATTAGGATTGAACTTTCATAATTTATTAGACTAGCCTCCTTGCTGAAGTCTTTTTGTTATTTATTCCCTGGCCATCTTAGTTGGTTCTCCATTACCCGGTCTCAGTCAGTGTATATCTTTGATGCACTCTCTTGTAGCATTTTCTTCTTCTTTTTGGCTATATGGCAAGAAACTCCCTTTACTTTTGCCCAAATAGCAGGAAACCCCCTTAGTTTAAAATTCACCTACTTTACCCCTCTAACCCTAATGGCATTATTTTTTCCACTAATTATTTTCAAAATGGTCCTAATTTTTTGTATCATTTTCTCTGTCTCGTTTCCATTAACCCATTTACTTTATCCCAAATAGCAAAAAAAAAACCCTTAATTTAAAAATATAACTATGCTTTACCCATCAACCTTAGTGGCGTTATTGGTTCCGCAGATTTTTCCCAAAAGGCTCCTAGAACTCAATCATTCTTTCTTTCATTGTTTCATTAACTGGTCGTAGTTAATGTTTTACCTAAGGGGTATTTTTTGGAACAAAAAATTATTAGAGACAGGAAAATGTCAACAGTGGTTAAAGCAAGGGGGCAAGGTGTAGGTTTCTCAAGCCGAGGGTGGTTTCCTGCTATTCAGACCAAAGTGATTGGGTCTCCTGCAATTTAGCCTTTTTTCCACCCAACATACTCATGTTGGAACCTTCTTTTTTCTTTCAGCATGTCAGCCTTGGGTTATTTTTTCCTAAACCTTTATGTCATATGACATTAGAAATCATCTTACATTTTACTACATTGTCTTGTAACTTTTTTCTTGTGATGAATATAGTAACTTTTCGATGCTACTTCATCATTGATTCAGTTTTTACTCTCCTTATTGATATTTTTGTCTGAAACAGATCTGATGAATGATTTTAGGTCTATATTTTTGTTTGCACCGTGTCCAGATTTATTTGAGTTCTACTGCAGATCTAGCCATCTACTGCCTTGACTTCTGAAACAGTATTTTGGGAGCTCAACATAGACTACTCATATGTGTTTACTTCTAGATTTGTTGCAAATTACTGTCACCATTTTTAATCATTTTTCAATCTATTTTTTTATTTATGGTGCTAATTTATTTAGTTTCTTCTTAGTATCTGCTAACTTGTTAAGGGATAACTGATGTTTACTGAGATATGCACAACTTTGCAGGTTATCAAATGCGGGTTTTTATTCCTATCATCTAAAGGTACATGGTTTTTAATTGTTTGAAACAAGAATAGGCTATTCTTGGTATCGTGTAGTAGTTGGTGTTGTAATGACATGAAATATATATCTCTTATTACTTCTTCATTTTTCATTAGTTCATTATATGAATGTTGTTGGATATAGTGCTTTCAAAGTCAATTATTGGATCGCAGGCACGTGATTGTAATGATTGAGGGAGGACCTATGCCGGTAGGACAGTCTTACTCGAGATGATAGTATGCTATATGGTTTAGCTTTATCATCGTGTACATGCTTTAGGTGATATTACAGGTCACTATTGCATGTTGATAAAGCCCTTAGGATTCTTGCTTGACGGTCAGCAGTATGATGGCGATCATATACGTGGGAGCTGGGATCTATAAGCATATCCTTAAAGTGGTCCCCAGTCGTGGGAGTTTCGAGACTGGGCATCGATACTCCATTAGTAGACTAGTGTATACAGTCGAGACCCCGATGAGGGGCGGTGGCCGGTCTCACAAGTCATTGGTGTCAGTTGGTTTACCTAAGATGTATACATGTGCTCATTGGGTTATGAGTACATCGGACAGGACTCGTCGGGAACATGCTAGTTGATATTATACCTGACGTCAGATAGCAGTTTCCTGGTGACATGTGTACAGGTTAGTTCATCGACCTGAGATCATCATTTGTCTCGTGTGAGTTCCCACTGTGCTTTGATTACTACCCTACCACGGCTCAAAGGAGTCGTGCAAACAGGTTTTAGTTGGGTACAGTCCCGAGCCACATGGAGGCAGTGAGCGGATCGGCAGGGGTTTCGTCTCTCTCGGTATTGGGGGTGAGATCGCGCTGTGTCTAGGAGAGCCATTACACGAAGTCCTTGGCCAAGGCAAGAGATTTACTGGTAGGTATTCCAGTAGTATCTCAGGATGTTCTGAGCTACACTCCGACACGACTTGTACTGCTTTTGGGGGTCTGACTTCTACCAACCTCTTAGGCCCGCCATGCGATGCTCATAGACGAACGGACCGGACTGTACGGATATTGTCACTGACAGGCTCAGTAGGGGGTCAGGATGAGTTCGCTCATCGACCTCTCTTTTGGTCAATACCTGGTAGCCCGTTACATACGGCTAGTACCTCTGACGTGCCAGTGGTTAAATCCACAGCCAAAGTATTGACGAGTGTTTAGAGTCCCCCACAGACAGTTTTCAAGTTTCGGGCGAAACGTTGTAGAGGCCGTATGGTATTATGGCAGGGTTTGATCATATACGTGCAGTAGTGCACGGATCATGATCGGACGGATCATACTAGTGGGCTTTGGTTTAAGCCGGATCCTAGTATTAGATTTGTTGGATTACTTTAGTCTCATCGTATTCGCATTCAGTTGGAATGCGGATGCAGGTATGTATATACAGGTGGGGTATCCTTATGATCCGTCACGAGTTTAGTTTAGATGTTGCCGTATCTTTTTATTGTTGTAAACATTTGGATTAATATTTACAAGTGGAATTAGTGAGCTTATTTCATCATTTTGTGCATTAAATGAGACATGTACTTCATAGATGACTCATGGTATCATTTCTTGTGCAAATGTCACCTTTTGTGATGGATTTGTAAGTTGAAATAAGAGGAAGAGAGAGAAGGGCAGCCATTGTATTGAGTTGGGTCTTGTATTTTTGATACTCACTCTCATTTGATCTGAACACAAAAGAAAAAGAGAGGAAAGCTTCTTCTTCCTTCTCTTTCTTGAGCTCATTATCTCCTCACTACTGGCATCCAATAAATCCCCAAGAGACAAAGTGATGACACACATTCTCTACTTCATCTTGGGCACGTCGGCTAGCAAACTTCATGCCCGAGTTTCTTCGGATGAAGCGGGAGTCCGTAAAAGGACTCGAAGATGTGGTGCTCTTTCCGACGAGGAGATCGAGATCGGAGATGCCGCGAGGAGCTTGGGATGGTGGCCAAAGACCGAAGGACACGGATCGATCGGTATAGCTTTTCCAACCCTTTCGCTAGTTGCTAGTTGTAGGTTAATGGTTCGATCCGGATTTTAAGCATACGATAGCGCCGGTTTCTAATTTGAAAAAGTTTTCGTTTCCGCATTTTGGCCTCGAACAGACGGCTGGGGCGCTACCGTAGACTTACATGGTATCAGAGCCACGCCATTAACTTTTACTAGTTTGTTCTAACGTATTTAAAATATCGATCGGCCGAATTTTCCAAAATCGCAATTTCATTTTAGCAGTTTCTATCGAAATTTTTGTCGTCGAAAAATTATTTTGAGTGTTGCAGAAAAACAGGCATGCTTTTTAAAGAAATTTGAGAAAATTTGGTACACTGTTTTCACTGTAGCGCGGCGGAACCGCGGCCGTACCCACGTTTTGGCCGTGGTTCCGCCGCCGTACTGTAGCTTCACTTCACCAAATTTTCTACAGTGATTTTTAACTTGGAATTGAGATTTCTGGAATGTTTATTTTTGGCCCAGATTATTTTGAGTACAGCAGTTGTGCTTGGGGCCCCCTTCGGGAAATTTTGTCGATCGAAAATTTTAAATATGTTAGTTCACAATGCTTACATTATATCTGTGACCGTGAATGTCATTCGAGCGGTAAATCTTGTCTGATTGCTATAGTTCTTTTAGACGGATTTACGAACGTGACATTTACGTTGATGTTCTGTGTTGTGCTGTGATGTTGCGGATTTGTCGTGGTGGATAGCCTGGTGCAATGGTAGTACAGTTTGGTTGTATTTGTACATTTGATATTGCGGAGCGAGCGTCCGACATGTGGACTGCCGTCACTGCCTGTTTGTATATTATTCTTTTGGGGCACGACCGGGCTGAGGTCGATGTATCCGTTGTATATATTTTATTTTCTGTACTAGAATTACCCCGCGGTGGGGTGCACGGATAGCCGTGTTCTACAGGGCAACGAGCCCGCATCTCATGGCTTTGAGACGGAGGGCTTCACTCTAGAATTGGCGGGCTATTCGCCGCATTCGTAGGGGATACAGGTTGACCCAAGGAGGGGTGCCCAAGTTACCGGATTCCGTGAAGTGCTGGGTGGTCCATTCACTTTGTTGAAGGGGGCTGTTTCGCTTCAGGTTTTGGCGGGTAACTTGCCGCGCCCGTAGGGGTCTAGGATTTCATTGCACAGGCTATCCACACGACCGGAGGAACGTCGGGTTTCAGTAGCGGCTCTATGAAACCCGGGGATCCCAGATTATCTGTATTGTTCTGTGTTGCTTATTATATTTCTGTGATGTTGCATTTTATCACGCCATGAGCGAATATTATATATTGATATATATACTAGTAGATGTTGTATATGTTTTACACCCGCGCTAGTCCAGTCCCCGCTCTGTCGTTAGTTAAGTAACCTAACGGGTGATGACGGGACCCAGTGGCGAATGCGGATGGCATATACGTACATCATATTTTCGTACTTTTGTGGTGTGATTAATTGATGGGACTGTATTGATTCGGATCAATGCAAGCTAAACAAATCTATTCTGATGTTGTTGGAACATTTTTCAAAAAGCTGTTATTGCAAGGACGTCTCTTTTGTTTTGCACAGTGGTATTCGGTTATGAATATCCAGCACCTCAGTCGACGAGGCAAGGGTCGAGATCCTTTCACCGGGAGTGATCCCTTGGATAGAAGTTTGCGTCAGGGTAATAACTTTACTATAGTCGATTACTTTTTGCTTTGTATCGCGGTATTCAATTGGAATATCCTGCACCTCATTCTACGGGGAAAGAGCCGAGATCCCTTCACCGGGAGTGATCTCTTTAGCAAAGGTTTTCGCCACTATATTTTTATAAAAAGCTATGCAGTTCCTTCAACGATATCAAGTTCATTACGTTAAAAGTTTTTCGCCAAAAACTAGACGTAACCCTCCGTCATTTCTTACACGTATTACTTAGTATTCGTGCTGCGTTTGTTGACTGTGTCAAGACGTAGTGTACGGTAGCTAAGTAGTGTTTGTTTGTGGCATATTAATGTGATTGGTTAGGACAGTCGTGCGGTCTTATTGACTGTGTCAAGAGCTCGTACGGGTGGGTTTAATGCAATCCAGGATAATGACGGGTTGAACTTGACTAGGACTCTTTGATTTGTTGACTGTGTCAAGGTCACCTGGGTCCTAGGGGTAAAAATCACATCGGGAGTTTCTAAAGAAGTTGAAACTTGCCAGGCATGCGCATACCTTCTGGAGTGTGATAACGTGAGTGGATTCCATCACGTTATCATGCGATAATAGTTGGATCCTGATTCCCATTGATGAGTTGGTTTACTCCTCGGGTGATCCCGACTAATTCTTCTTTCAGGTTTGGAGGAGAATTTGAGGTTACAGTGGGAGGTTTCTTGATTAGATAAATTGATAACCATTCTGATCTAGGTTAGAGTGTACGCTGAGTGTTTCTTTTCTCTCTCTTTGGTAGCGACCATGGCCCGACCCTAGACTATGACTCAGTGACCAAGTTAACCGAACCTTCTTAAAACACTGGCTTATGGATTGTTAGAGTTGCATATCTTATTGCCACTCCTACCTTTACCCTTTTCTTCAGAACACCCCGTATTACTACGAACATCCACTTCCATTGGATAAAGCCATTGTATGGTTATATACGAACTCGAAGGAACTTGTTCCAGATTCGAGGATGGTTTCCGGTTCTGGAGAAAATGAATAGGACTATTCAGTTGTCTTTTCCTTTTACCTTCTCTCAGGTTGCGAGTGCTCCTTGGATTAGGACGGTACACCTATTATGCTAATTGGATAGTCTTCAACCATAGGCAGGTGCCAAACGGTGGGGTGTCGATCGGTATAGCTTTTCCAACCCTTTCGCTAGTTGCTAGTTGTAGGTTAATGGTTCGATCCGGATTTTAAGCATACGATAACGCCGGTTTCTAGTTTGAAAAAGTTTTCGTTTCCGCATTTTGGCCTCGAACAGACGGCTGGGGTGCTACCGTAGATTTACAATTGTCACACCCAGTCTTTAATAGTCATTTGTGTATATTAACTATCACATCATCTCAGTCATGGATTTGTCACCAGCTGTCCATACTGCAGTAATTTTATTTTTCTGCCTACATAAAAATTGATTTTATTAATTTGTAACCTGTTTAGGTACTGGATGGAACTTCAACATGATACGCGCACACGTCTCGCTTCCCAAAATATACTAAAATACGAGACATGACTCGGCCGGCCATGCTACCTATGGTAAGGAATCATCCTTTTATAGTCACATTAAGCCAGTCATGCAGTAATCAAGAACAACATAAAAATATCTAACATTAAACATGTCCAATAACCACAATAAAAAATAACGATAATCAATAATTAAAAGTCAAAAGCGGAAGCAATAAATAACAATCAAGTCTCAAGATCCAAGGAAAATAGGAATAACAATCCCAATACTCGCCCCTTATGGGATCACAATAAAAATCCAATAATACTAGAAACCTAAACCATCAATAACTATGTAAACCAATTACTTCTCACTGCTCTGCAACCTTTTTGAAATACTCGCGATCCTCCTGTGTTAAAGTCAAATTATCTGGGCCATGCAAAACCCAGACGTTAGTATGTCATAGATAACATAATAATAATCTACCCGGAAACAAGATAATATATACCATTTACAAGTAAATCGATGTCATGTGAGTATACAGTAAACTTGAGCAATACATGTGAGATAGCAGTCAAGATATAACAGTCAATCATATCATGTGAATCCTATAGGTCCATGTCGCTAAGTTATCAATCATACGGGTATTTGAAATCAATTAATATAATCCTCACTGTAACTCAATAGTATCTCGTGCGTGTCCGGGACCACGATCTCATGACTCTCGGGGTTGAATCCGATACATGACGTTCGGCAGTAAAACAATGCCAATATCTGGACGAATGGTGTCAGCATTACCATTTCGGAGCCCGTAGCTCGTATCGACTGATCAGTCTTTAGAAATCAATTTCCCTAGGTTACAATTTGGGTTCTATTCTTGGTTTTCCCTTTCCCCAAGTTTCAAGTTCATGTCAGTTATCAATAGAATATTTATCTAATGCCAATATAGAAACAATCAATTTACATGCATATGTCATGTCGGTCAGGACGATCCGGTCAATCAAGCCAATATCAATGAATTGTTGGAAATTGGGTAAATATCATAATACCAGTGGGTTGACATGATAACAATAACAATGACAATCACGATAACATGAATACATGGAAACAATTTATATACTATCATGTGAGGAATATCACAATTATACCAATAACATGTTTAGGACATAGTGGAACAAGTCGGGTAACAAGTCAATCAATATATCACGTATTTGTCACGCCCCGCTTCCCAGAGTACGCAAGATTGGGCACGTGACATAGCCAACCATGCTACCTGTGGGTAGGAAGTATCCATCCACAGTCACATTACGGTTGTAAGGATATCAAGAACAAGATAATAAACTAATCTAACATGTCCAAATCCATAATAACAAGAGTCAATAAACAATAAGTGCGGAAGCAAATGATCCAATACAATAAATAACAGTACGTCCCATAATGCGGGCTCACATCTGGAAATGAAATGAAATAAATAAACTAATCACTAAGAAACTCACAGACCAGCCTGCTGGCCGAAGTACTCCTGCTCGGTCGTCGACAGTGGTAAGGAATCTGGGCCATGCAAAACCCAGACGTCAGCGCGTCATGTCAACCAATAATATAATATAAACAAGGTAATGAGCAATGCAGGTATGAACATGGATAAAGCAGTACTATGAAATAACAGTGCAGGGTAATGTGCAGTGGTAACTAAACTGTCCTATCAGGTTTCTACTCTATAGTCTTTGAAATCAATTGATGACTCGTCGATGTAACTCAATAGTATCCCGTACATACCCGGGATCACGGCCACAATATTCTCGGCTGCAGCCGAGACATGCCGCTAGGCACAAACAGGAAAGTGTACACTCGGTAGTACCCCGTACATACCCGGGATCACGGCCACAATATTCTCGGCCAAAACCGAGACATGCCGCTAGGCACAAAACAGGAATGTGTACACTCGAACAGGTAGTGAACTGTCGAGTTACAAGTCAAGTTCATCTTTGATTTTCCCATACCCCCAAGTTATGTATGTCAGGTCAGGTATTCAGTAGTCAAGGACTAATGCCAACACAGAATCAGGTAAAAGCAGGTCTGTCTGGATAGACAGCAGGAATGGTCCATGAGGACCCCAAGTCAGGTTTGTTGGCATTAGGCATGGGATCAGGTAACAGGTCGGGTCATGGTACAACAGGTTGAGTCGGTATGTATAGGGTACCATGTCCGGTGCATCGGTATGTATGTATGTGTCATGTGTAGCAGAGTCAGGTCAATATGTAATGTAATCGAGGGTGTACTCATAATAGGTATAGAAGCGAATAAGGAACAACAGCAGGAAACAGTAAATAACAATAATAGTTCATGTATTCACAGTGGTGCTTTGTATTCTCTTATTAACAGGTTCGAGCACCCTTGGGGTGCAATAATCACAAGGTAGAGCAATATCAATAACAGGAAGTAATGAAGCTATATGAAATTAAAACTAAAGCATAAGTAATTGTCACATGGATGATCTAACAAATTAAGCAAGTACGTTCTAATTGGTTTAATTAGTTAAAGCATGGATTAATAGCATACAACTAAATTTTACGAAGCTACTATACTGATTTAATGTCAAGGAGAAATGTAACCGTCAATTCTAGTCATACTGTACTATCGATATCACCATCATTATGTTGTATTATATAATATGATATTCAACTGCATAGCAAGACTAGATCTTGTATGCTAGCATGTTAGAGCAAGTATTCAGATACTTGCCTCGACGGTTTCGCAAACCGGAAAGCACGGATGCAATGTCGGCGGAAAACACGAGACGGATGCACGGGCCACGGATCGAGTCCGAACAGCGAACAACGGGACCACACGGACCAGAGTACTCCGCTGGAAAGTCGGGTCCAAACGACGGCACGGCCGGAATCCGGCGAAAAGTCAAAACGGCAACAAGTTAGCAAAACACACGATACCGTATACTAAGACCAGCGGGGGGTTTAACATTAATGGAAAGTAAAGAGATGCTTACAGGGATGGCAAAGGTGGCAACCGTGACGGGTTCGACGGCGATGGGACGCCGGCGAAGCAGCGGCAACGGCAGTATAGGCTGAAGTGGCTGGAGGTGCTGGAATGGGATGGTGTGATGAGTAGAGGAGGTGCTGGCCTGCTCTGCTGATCAAGGGGAGAAGGAGGTGGTCGGAGGTGGCTTTGGCAATGACGGCGATGATCGACGGCAAGTTTCCCGGCGAACTAGGGTTAGGTGATGGGGGCTCGGGTTCAGTCGTGGCCTGCGAGGGGAGGAGGAAGAAGACGACGAGGTCGGGACGAGGATGAAGGGAGGAAGGCCTTGGCGTCGTCGGCGATGGAAGGCGGCGGCGACGGCGAGATCTGCGGCTGGTGGTGGCGTCGGGGGGTTGGGTTGCAGGCGCGGAAGGCTGGAGAAGAGGAGGACGTCGAGCTGTCGAGGCTGAGGAGGCGAGGACGGCGACGGCGAGGTCGCGGGGAGGTCGACGGCGAGGGCACGACGAAGCTAGGGTTAGGGTTCGGTGAGGTTTCGACGATGAAGTTTTCTCGTGGGTTTTAAAACGAGGAACAGTTTAAATATAAATAGAGAGAGAGAAGATTGTTAGAGAGAGGGAGAGAGATTTTAGAGAGAGAGAGAGAAGGAGATTAGAGAGAGATAGAGAGAGATGGAGAGAGAGAGAAAATATGGCGGGGCCCACGAGAGATTCAGGTCTCTCGTGATTGGCTGCCAGAGGAGATTGAATCCAATGAAATATTTTCTTTAGGATTTTATTGTACAGAATATATATATTATATAGTTTAGTATAATTAATTGATTTGGGATTTTGGCGCTAAATGAAACATTTCCAAATCGCGCCTGGGTTGCGCCCAAATGTTTCAAATTCAAATTATAGGATTTTAAGCGAGTTCCAAATTTTGAAAAGAGGTGTTTTATGATTAAAATGCATGCCCCCAAGTCGGACACTTGCACGCGCGCGTAGCCGTCCAAACTTGCCCGTTTAGCCGAACGGGAAGAAATCTCGACACGCGGACGCTACCACACGACTAGTGGCGACGAGTAGGCCAACATGGATAATTTTAATTTCATTTTAGGTGTTAAAATTTGTTATGTGCCAAAATGACTTAACCGGTTAAAATTTAGCAATAAACACCAAACAATCAGGATAATTGGAATGAGCAATATATAACACTCAACTAGCAATAGAAATAGTATTATTTGGGCTCGGGTGTTACAGTATTCATGAATCGATGTGGCATATCGGGTTTTAAATATCAGTTTCAGCAAATTTAATCATCAGACGTTTGCGGCAGACGTCCGGGCCAAGTTTATATAGAGCAGATGTCTGTAGGAGACGTATGGTCTATCTTAAGTTCTATTCCAGACGTCTGTAGGAGACGTTTAGTTTCTATTTAAATAAATGGAAGACGTTTGGGGCAGACGTCTGCAGTTCAAAACTAGTTTCTGGAAAATAAATACAGGGACGTCTTGTCACTGTTGGCAGACGTCTATAGTTCAATTTTTATTACTGTAAATCTATTCCAGAGACGTCTGGTCACTGTTGGAAGACGTCTGTACAGGATTTTCCTAAATGTTCTGATTATAAAAATTAGGGTTTCGGTTAATTGTTCAAAACATGAATCTAAACAAGTATTTATCACGTAAATTACTCAATTGCAATACGTAAATTAGTGTTGGATATGCATGCCCTAGAGGTCTTCATTGTATAGGATGCTAGCGGTATATATGTACAAGACAATCTTGCTCAATATGATAGTATGCTATTTTGTTTGCTTTTATCTTAACATGTGTATATGTTTTATTTGTTATTTCATATCGTTTATACATGTTGATAAAACCCGTAGGATCATTGCTTGACTACCAGAGTTATGATGACAATCATACATGTGGGAGCTGGGTAGTCGATAAGCACATTCTCAAATGTCCCCAGTCGTGGGACATCGATACTCTAGAGTAGACTAGTGTATATATTTCTAGATCCTGATGAGGGATGATGGTTGGTCCCGCAGCCATTGGTGTGATTCACCTAAGATTGTATACATGCGCTCACTGGGGTGAGTACACTGGACGGACTCGCCGATAACTGGCTGGGTGGTATTATACCTATCGTCAGATAGCAGTTCTTTGGTGACATGAGTACAGATATAGTCTGTCAACTTGAGATTGTCATTTATCTCGTGTGAGTTCCCACTGTGTTTTGATTACTACCCTATCATGGCTCCACAGAGTTGTACAAACATATTTTAGTTGGGTACAGTCTCGAGCCACAAGGAGGCAGTGAGCGATTGTTGGGGATTCGTCTCTCCTGGTATAGGGAGTTGATGTCGTGCTGTGTTCGGTTGGCCAACACCATAAGTCCTTGATTAGGGCGGACTGAGAATTACTGATAGTTAGATCAATAGGTTCTCGGATAGTCGGCATGACTTGTTAGGTTATTAGGGGTCTGACGTTTTCTACCCCCTACACCTGGCATGCGACACGAACAGACCGGAATGTATGAAGATTGTCACGGACATGCTCAGTAGGAGTTCAGATGAGTTTGCTTGTCAGCCTTTCTTTCGACAAGTACCTGGGTAGCCGTTACGTACAGCTAGTGCCACTGACGTGCTTATGGTTAAACCCACCGCCAGCGTACTTTCGATTCTTTAGAGTCCTACATAGAGCGTTTTCCTGGTTTAAGCAAAACGATGTAGAGGTTGTGTGGTTTTACGTGCAGGGTTTCGATCATATACGTATACTAGCTACACGGATTTTTGTTCGGACGGATAATACTAGCGGGCTTAGGATTAAGCCACATTCTAGTATTATATTATTGGATTATTTTTATATCTTGGTATTCGTTGTATGAATACGAGTATGTATATCCTAAAAGTTTCATGTGTTGAGAAACCTAGGGTGTTTGGAGATAAATTAATCCATCATTAGACTTTACATCCTTTAGGTTATCTAATTTAGCGAACTAGGTATCCTAGTTACCTCGGTTATGAGGTTGGAGCTCGAACTACAAATCCTCAGGTGGATCATTTTCGATGGAGAGAGACCGACGATCAAGCTTGATCATGGTGGCCTCTAGGAGCTTAAGAAGATGGTAGAAGACCGAATGACTCGGATCATTCGGTGTAACCATTCTAAACTCTTCTTTAGTTTGCTAGTTTTAGGTTTATGGTAGATCCGAATTTTAGGGTTGTTCTAGCGCCAGTTTTAAAAATTTTTGTTCCCCAAACGGTCACGGTAGATGGCTAGGGCGCTGGCATAACCCAACATAGTATCAGAGCCACCCCATAAACCTTACTAGCTAGTTTGCACAAGATTAAAATATCGATCGGCCAATTTTTCCGAATCACGATTCCATTTTAATGTGTTTGCTGCCGATTTTCAAACTTGTTCAAAAAATATTTCAGAGAGTCATAAAAATACGTGCACGCATATTTAGAAGCACGGAAAAATTTTGAGCACATGATCTCCAGTTACCGTAGCGGAACCACGGCATTAGGTGTCTATTTGCGGCGGTTCCGCGGTCGTTTTGTGGCAAATGTGCACCAAATTTTTCCTGGCACTCTACTGCATGGAATTGTGATTTTTTGGATGCATGGTTTTGACCCAGATTTGTTTGAATGCTGGTTTGCATTTGTGGCCAATTTGGAAAAGTTTAGTCGATCGAAATTTTAAGTGTGTTTATCAGTGCATACATTACTATCTGCGACCGTGAATATCAGTGCACCAAATTTATCCTGAATGTATTTAGATTTTGTTCCATGAAACTGCTCATGCTATATTTCCTACATGTCTATTTTTTGTCCATTGACAAGTACAAGTAGACCTTTCCTCTTGGTTTTATAGGATAATACTTATTTCTTTATACTCGTTATTCTGTTTCTGGATTCTAAACTGTATATGATAACTTGCAGGAATCGGATGGACATCATGGAAGAAACGATGGTTTGTTCTCTCCCATACATCACTTGTCTTCTACAGAAGTGATCCAGTAAGCTGATGATTTATCTCACATTTCATTCTTTTATAATTTTTTAAGACCATTTTTTGTATTTCCTCTGTATGAAAAATTTCTGTTTATATGATAACCATTATCAGCTCATTGATAATATTACTCATCCCTTGGAGTGTGTGGGATTGCGGTTTATGCACATGTGCATGCTTGTGCTGGTGTGGCATCGTATGGCTTCTGATGAGAAGCATCACAAAAATATACTGCTCTCGCTATTTTTTGCCAGCTTGCTGCCTGTATGTCACAGCCAACTGCGCCAAATCCTTTTTGAGGTCTAGATACTACTATCACCGTATCTCAATAATTTTCAGGAAATTGCATAGTGAACCTTGGCCACATTATAGTTGGAAATGATCATGTTCACTCTCTCCAAGATGTTATAAAAGTTAACGTCGTGGTCATAACTATCAAATTTTACAGCAGTGAGTATCATTAGATCTTATTTAATTTCTTTATTAAGTTCCTAATATAGTAGGACTTTGAGAAATTGTTATTAGATTTGAATCGAGGATAGAGAGTTACCTTAGAGCCCTTATCTGATATAGTAGGATTTAATCATCAAACTTTGGTTGGTGTTTACTCTATATATAGTCAGGTGAGGGACAACAGATAGCTGAACAGCCCGGCTGGTTAGTGGTGGGGCATGATGAATGCAAAGTACAAATACACACACAATGTTTAATTTAAACCTCTAGCAAAGAGATTAAACTTCTTGATTCAGTAGTTTTCTCACAATAGGTAAGATTGTACTTATTTTAGGAAAATTGCAGTTTTCAACTTGCAAGGTACTTTTGGATTGCTGATAAAATATAAGCTGTAGCCTTATTGCTTTAAATATATTGACCCTATAAAGCTGTACTCTCCTTGCTCTCTCTGGAAGTTCTGAATTATTGCGTCTTTGGAGAATGGTTAATATTCTATGAATTATTTAACTTTAAGGAGAGGGTGTCCATGATGCTGGCAACAATTTATTCCACAAATCACAATGCAACATGATTGACATGTTTCGAATGTTTGGAATCTATAATTGGGTGCATTAAATTTCAAACCTTATGAATATGAGTCCAGTTTTCTAGTATCCCAAGTTATTATCATGGAGCTTATATTTAATTTTATTAATGCTTTCACATATTGCGCTTCATAGCCAAATAATGATGATCTTTCACAGAGCTTATTAGCATAGTGGATCCTTACTAGAATATTGCGATAAACTTGTGAAGTATCATATGGTGGGACTCTGCTGAAGCTATTAATTTTTATTCGTCTTATTCATTTAATCCTATGTTAGTTTTTTTCCATGTAACTTCTGTTAATTGTCTGAATCACAATTTATTACTTTCAGAACGCTCTTCCTCAGAAAGGTGGTGAAGTAAATCCTTCCCTTGGAGGCGTTGACCTTAACAGCTCGGCAAGGTTTCTTATTTCCCTTTGGCATCACTTTTTTCTCTTTTCCTTTTCCAAATGCTATGCCAGAATAAACATAAATTGGTTCTTGAATGTTGTTAACGAGTAAACATACTGCAAATCCAACTGCACAGTGTTGTTCTTAAGGCAGACAGAAAGCTTTTGACTGTCTTCTTTCCTGATGCTCAAGAAGGCCGAACTTTTACACTAAAGGTATGCACTGTGCTATTATTATTTTTAAAAAAGTTCTTTCTTGGGCTTTACAATAGCACATTATATTGTGTGATCTTTTCTTTTGTTTAAAAGGGAGAAACGTCAGAGGAGTTGCAAGAGTGGAAAACTGCACTGGAAGGTGCTTTGGCACAAGCACCTAGTGCAGCCCTTGAGATTGCACAGAATGGAATAATCACCAATGAGATAACTGACACACCTGAAGCTTCATTTGAACAATGTACGCTTTTCTTGCATTTTATGGTTATTAATTCAGTTATAGTTGTGTTATATCATATATGAGTGTTCTTGTGATCTCAAGTATTTTGTTCAACAAATAACACTAATATGATGGCTTATCATCTCATATTGTGAAAATTATTTTATAGCTCAACTCTCATGCCTTTTTTCATTTGTTAATGAGGATATTAGTTGTCTGCTGCCTCTCAGCACCAATGGCCATGCAAAAATTGCAATTTATAATCATGGTTTTAAATCTTGGCTGATCCTGATGCGAGATGGCCAACTCCAATCTTAAAAATGACCATCTGACTTCCAGTACCAATATTGATACCGAATTTTAAACCTTGGTACCGGGTTCACCAATAGATTATCGGGTTCTTAATACTAAGCTAACCGATGGGTTATTGGGTTTATTACAACACCCTAGACATCATTAATCATGTCAACTTGTTTATAGTTTATTTTTACTGATTTTTAGAAATTCGGTTAGCCAAACAATAAAAAGTTTATTTCAATCTAAGATGGCCGATAGCCTAGATGTCCGATTCCCATCCCAAATATGACTGCCTGCCACCGATACCAAGATCTTAAACCTTGTTTGTAACATGTCTGATGGCTAGATGTTGATCGTGAAATTTGCTCAAGGCTTGTTTTTGAAGTCTTGATATCCACATGTGATGTTAGCGGAATACCTAGTATCAATTACAAAGCGGCGGATAACTATGAGTCTATGATTCATCTTATTTTTAGGAGATGGTCAACCGTACTAGAAATATAGTTCTTGAAATAAGTAGATAGAGTATTAGATAATAGATATATGTCGTTTCCAATTGATAGAAAGCACTATTTGGCTATACTATTTTCGAGGGAAAAGTACAATAATCTATTCAAATAATGGTATTTGGACGACATTTTTTGAGTGTTCAGAACTAAAGTCTAGGGCTTAGGCCAGGTTGCAAAGCAGTATTATTCATGGTTGATTAACATTATCACACCGCCATACTCTGAAACAAGTTAAAATCTATAAAGGGTGTCCACTTGATCTTTAGGAACTTGCAACCCCTCTATATAGATTATAGTGTGACAGCGTATAGATCTCCATTTTAGGTGTTATTCACATGTTGAAGCATCATGGTTCACTAGTGTTTGAAATTGTTTGGACGTGTTCAATGGTGGCTAACGACTGTCCAATCAGGAGAAATAAAATCATAATTAAAGGCTCGCCAGGACTCAGGTTAGACACAAACAACAATCATTGTGTTCTTAATTAAGTAGAGGAGGTGGACCCTTTCAGACTCTCCCAGAGATGAATGGAGAAACAACAAAGGCGTGTGTTGTGTAACTGACACGGACTTTGAAGTTAATGTTGCTTTCGACTTTGGTTGAGTTTTGCAGCAGATTGTTCTGCTTTTGTAATGTTATCTTTGATGTACTTCAACCATATGAGGATGAAGTCTGCCTGTGTAACTTGTTATCAAGAGTTTCATTATCAAGTGATTACACATATAATAACATGGATACTTCACTTTATTCTGTAAGCATTTGTATTTTTTAAAAGCATGCATGTTTTATAAATTGATAAAATATCTAGAAGTGGTAATAGTCAATGGTTGTGGTGCAGTTGTTTCCTTGAAGTTTTATGTTTGCAGACTCATGCTGTATATTTTTCTATATCGCACCCAAGAGAAATTCCTCTTGAATTATCTCATTAGTAATTTATAACTGCAACCCTTTTGCTATGATCATGTTCTTCATGGATGATTATGAGCCCCTTTTTCCTCAAGTGAAATTGTTTCTATTGCAGTGCAAAATAAGAAACCTGCCATTTCCAAGGTTATTGGGAGACCAGTTTTACTTGCTCTAGAAGATGTTGATGGAAGCCCATCTTTCTTGGAGAAGGCACTACGGTACATCGAGGATTATGGTAAAGTATCTTCTTGTTCTTGTTTCTTTTGTGGTTCTCGTTCTATCAGGGAACGCCGAATGTGTTCCATTAAGATTTTTGACTTAATTTTTATAGGCTATAGATGAGTATGACATCAAATTATTTCGTTAGTTTAAATTGCATAATCATGAAGAGGAGGTGGATCCACCAACCAATTGTTCATCAGTATTATCAAAGGCCCACAATTTAGCTAGGAATTTTGCACAGCACCTTGAGTTCGGATATTAGGTTGCAAGACGGTTATAAAAACTAGTTATACATTAGAGGGATGGATATGTGAAGTCATACATTAAACATTAGGAAATTGTTGGTATGCTAGTGCTTGGTACTTTCTTAGATTTTTAAAAAAATTATCCCTTAATTTATAGAATTATTTTACTACATTTATATTAGTATAACTATATTTATATTCTTAGTAGTTCCTTTATACTCAATAAAATTCGTCCTTATGCTCAAAACAATTTAGCTAGGAATTCCCGTGAATAATGTATATCATTTGTGGTAGATTTCCGATCATAAGGAGATCCTGCCTAACGCATCGGTAAATCCTGCTACTCGAGAGTGTCTATAATTTAAGTATATTAAACCTTTGACTTGAGCACTCTTTAAGTATCGCAAAATTCAAAATGCTACATCCTAATAAGTAGTCCTACAATCCGTCATAAAATGACTCACCATGCTAACTGGATAGAAAATATTGGATTGAGTGATTGTGAGAAAATTCAGTTTACCAAACAGTCGTCGATATCTACTGGTTACTTTAAACCGATCATCTTGTCTCAGAAGAAGTTTGGTATTTGGAATTGGTATAAAGCCAAGCTCTCCAAGCAATAAGCTAATCCAATGTAAGTGCATAGAAGAAGTTGGTATGTCACCAATATAGTCGCATAGAAGAATTTGGTATAAAGCTCCGCTCTCCAAGTAAGAAGCTAATCCATACCAACTCATAAGTAATAAAAATCATAGCTCTATATTCTGAATCTGTACTTGAGCAAGATAGAACACTATATTTTTCTCTCTTTGATACCAAATACTTGTAAATAAATATATAGTATCTTGTGGTAGATTTCCGATCATAAAGAGATCCTGCCTAATGCATCGGTAAATCCTACTACTCGAGAATGTCCACAATTTAAGTTATTAAGCCTTTGCCTTGAACACTTTTTAAGTATCGCAGAATCTGAAATGCTACATCCTAATAAGTAGTTCACAATCCTCATAAGATGACTCACCGTACTAACTAGAAAAACAATATTGGGTCGAGTAATTTTGAGATAATTCAGTTTACCAACTAGTCTTCGATATCTATTGAGATTTTTCAACCATTCACCTTGTCTCGAAAGCAGTTTGGTATTTGGATCCATGGGAGTTTCTACGGGCTTACATCTTAGCCTTAGATAGCATGTTAATCACATAATTTCCCTGAGAGTGATAGAAGCTTTTTTTGGGCCGAGCAACTTCAATGCCTAAAAAAGATGGAGGACTCCAAGGTCCTTACATTGAAACAACGTTTATAGATAGAGCATTAACTCTACAATGTCAGTGCTATTATCACTGGCGATCACAATTTGATCCACATACACTTCTAATAAAATCCTAAACCATCATAGGTAATAAAAGATGGAGTGATCATGAACATAACGACTTAGACCAAAAGAAGTAACCATCTTTTTGTCTCGGGGAGATTGCTTCAAGCCATACAGTGATTTCTTAAGAGACAAATTAGGCTAAGACTCTCCAAGAGCAACAAATCCAGTGGTTGTTGTATATACACCTTCTTGGTCAAACTTTCATGAAGAAAATCATTCTTGACATCTAATTGATGTAAACGCCAATGGTGAGTAGATACTAGAGACATAAGCAAGCAAACCAAGATCATCTTAGCAGCCAGATAGAAACACTCCTGATAGTAAATCCCATAGATCAGTGATTATCTTTTTGCTACCAAACGAGCTTTAAGACATCCAAGAGAATCATCAGGATTGAGATTTTCTGCATACACCCATCGATACCTTATAGCTTTTTTCCTAACAGGAAGGGAGACCAATTCCTATTTTTTATATTGCTTAAGAGCTAACATTTTCTCTTCCATGGCTTCTCTTCACTCTATATATGACAATGCCTTGGATAATGACTTAGGTAGAGAATAAGAATCTATCGTGGAGATAATTGCTTTTAGGAATGAGACAAATTTGCAAATGTCACATAATTAGCAATGAGATGAGAGTTGGTGCAACTCCAAGATCCTTTTCTCAAAACAATTGAAACATCGAGATTAGACTTCTATGGATCTTGAGGCGGTGGGATGATTAGAACATGCACCTGAGACCCTTAGTACATGCACAAGTCGAGCATACACCTTTGACTATCCAACACAAAAGAAGGCATGCGATTAATCAAGGGATATGCAGTAAGAACTGCATCTTTCTCCAATAAGACTTAAGAACCCGTATGTGAATAAGCAATGTACGAGTAATCTTTAAACAAATGTTTATTCTTCATTTCCGTCACCTAATTTTGTTAAGGTGTGTCAAGACATGAAGATTCATGAACAATGTAGATTGCTCCATGTACTCTCTAAAGGGCGAACTTAAGTACTCTCTGACATTGTCACTATGCAAACAACTAATGAAAACTCTAAACTGATTTTTAATTTCAGGAGAAAATGCTTAATAATAGAAAAGATTTCATTATGAGATTTTATTAAAGCAACCAAATCATGCGACAAAAGTCATCATTAAGAGTCACAAAATAAAGAAAATTGGTTTTAGATACATTTAGACAATGCTCCATACATCAGAATGAACTAAAACCAAAGGTTTATCAACTCTTTTATTGATGCGAGAGGGTAGCTAGAACGATGATATTTATCCATCTCACATGACTCACAATCTAAAGATGACAAAGAATCGAGAGAGAGATAGAGAACAATTCTCTTCAAATTCTGTAAAATTGAAGACTGAAGTAGAAGTGGAAAATGCGATAAGAGATGAGATAGTATAACTCAATTGTCGCAGGGGCCATGTTAATCATCCTCTTCGTCCCAAGATCATGCATAATATAATTATCAAAAAAGAAAGAGATCTTACAATTCAAAGTTCGAGTCAACCGACTAACAGAAAGTAGATTAAATTGAAAATGAGAAAATAAAAGGTTTAGAGTCAAGTGTTGTTCGGGAGTAACTAAGTCGACCCCCTTTTACTCTAGAGGTAGCTCCATCAGGTAAAGTCATCAAGCTACATGCATGCGTAGAATGGTAAGAAAAAAGAATACTTAATTCTTTTTGCCTCTTCATCTCTCTACCTCCTCGAATCCCTTGATCTCAAAGGCTTCCTTGCAGCCGATAAGACTTGCATGCTCCGATCTAAGGGTTGAGCGCTCTCCAGTATCTTCCTATTCCTAGGTAACCCGAGAAGGGAAAATCTTCACCGCGTATGGTAGGTAAAGGAAAGGAAAATGATAGCTACAATTCCAAGAAGATGTGGTCATGCAGTCACAAACTCAAGTCTCAATCCCTCGAGAAACACGATCAAGGCCTTATGTCTCCTCTTCATCTCCACCGCATCTCCTTTAATAGGAAACACTAACAATTCTTCATCTATATGCTTAAAATCTAAATAATTCTAATGAAGAAAGCGTGTATCTTGCTGAGTCCGGCAAAGAGTCTGTAGTTGGTCAAAAGCATATAAATAGATTTTGTTGCCCACGGTAAAGATCCGCTAATCCAATGCCTTCATCACTGTCTTCAAATTGATAATGATCTCCATTACTTACCTCCCCATAGAGCTCAACATCAAATGGCAAAGTTAGGTAACATATTTCTTCCATTTAAGTGCTATGGTAGAAGGTGGGTTTACAAATGATCACATTTGCTTCTCCGATGAATATGTATTTCAACCATCGTCTTTCAAATATGGAAGTTTTCTTTCAACTTGAAATCAACCATTTTTATGAAATCACATCCGTTGACACTATGAGTTTGCTCTCCATCTTCACAACCCACCCGTCAAATCCCCACAGGCAACTAGTACTTACTGATTGGTCTTTCCGGAGATCCAATCAACAACCACACAAAGGTAAGAAGAGAGATCTCTCAAGTTCCACTAATTACATGGATAGTGCTTAATCTCTCAGGGTCCAATTATAGATCAAGCAACTACTCTTCTGAAAACATAAAAATGGATCAAAATTCTACGCCCGACAACCCAATCACCATGACAACACAAGTCATGCCATAAATCTTAAGAAAAACACTACCTTGATTTATATTTGTTATCGATGGGATTAGATCTAATAAAGGCATGAAGAGGGCAAGAGATTTAGATGTAGATCTAGAATAAACATGAGGGTAATAAAGAGGGGATATTGAAAGGCGGATTTCATCTTCAAGTGGTCTTGGATCCTGAAGAGGGCTTGAATATCTAGATCGATGATCTAGAGAGGGGATTGTTGAAAATGAATTAAAACTATTGAGCTGTCCAAAAAGGCCCTATTTAAATTAGCCCAGAAAAAGTCCGATCCGGTCCAGAATTTTGATGCATACGCCGACAAACCATCAGCGCACACAGACGGTGGCTAAATGCTGCATGAAATAACGGGGGACATTGATGTGATGGCTTCCTACAATTAGAAAGAGATCATGTGGGTCGTGTTGATGTCTTCATCAAAGAAAAAAGAGAGAAGGGTTGAAAATTAATGTGTGATAGGGACATAAGAGGATAAATTAATGGAGAGGGAACAAAATGGACATGAACTATCATTATCAATGCAAAGCACGTGGAGGTGGAGCATCTCTTTTCTTCCTTGCACCTCTCTCCTCTCCTATATAAAAATCTATGCATACATTATTATTAAGACACGACAAGAAAACAAAGGCCAACAAATCTCTGCATACTGCTTGTTTGCAGTGAGAAAGAATTGTAATCTTATATATTGTAAAGAAAGAATAAGAAAACTAGTGCGACAAAGTGGACTAGGGAAATTGCTGAACCATTATAAAAATCCCGTGTCTTCATTTTATTTGTGCGATTGTGTTTTTTATTTGTCATCGTTCTCATATATTCGGTAGAAATATTCTTAACAACTGGTATCAGAGCGTGGTTAGGGAATCAAAGAGTCTTTCAATTCTACGATCTAGATTAACGGTGGGTAACGACACTTGTGTCCTCTTTCTCATCTTCTTAGATTGTATTTTTGAAGTTGTTGGTTCAGATCCGAAGGAGAAGTTTAGTTTGCTGCAGCGGTAGACAAAGATGTCGGATGAAGGAAAAGTAAAGGTCGATAAATTTGATGGGAAGGATTTTGGGTTCTGGAAGATGCAGATTGAAGATTACTTGTATCAGAAAAAGCTTCACGAACCTTTGTTGGGTACGAAATCAGCAGATACAAAGAAATAATATTGGTATCTATTAGTGTCACGACCCGAAATTGGCACGTGACGGCCCTAATACTATGCAACGTCTACAGGCGTAACGCAGTAAAAGAAAGCCAAAACTCAGAAATCTAAACCATTAAAAGACAAGAAAAGATAAGAAACATTGTTTAAAAGTCTTTGAAATCACAATCCAAATTCTTTAAAAGCCCAACTTTATTTCCTTTAAAATTTTGGCAGCACCTCCTTTGTAAAAGCTAGCCTAAAAAATGGATACAACATAAATATAAAGTAAAGCATCCCCAAACCGAAGCAAATACACGCCCAAAGGCGGAAAACAACCACCACAACAAATATACGACGCTGTAGCGAAGAAATAAAAGATGATAGAAAGGAAACTGTATAAAAGACAACAAGTTACAAAATATACAATATCGTCCTCACACAAGTCTCTAAGTCAAACATGAAAGTAGTAGATGGAGAATACAAGGATACAACGAATATACAATACAACACGAATAACCACAAAACCTACCTAAGCAAAACAACACACTGTGAGCCGATACGGTATTCGTAGCAAAAGATGATAGATAGATGAATAGCCTGCCTCGACTACTCTGGGGAACACCCTGCAAAACAACTGTGGCACAACGGGGGTGAGTTGCCAACTCGTGAATAGTAAATAATATATGCAGGTAATCGCAAGTATGCACGTACAGTGTGAATCTAACATATGCAATTAATAGCAATAACAGGTCATATGAATACACTAACCATGAAAGGTACACTAGCAGGTACAACTAATACATGAAGCAATGCATATAATTAAAGGTATGTAAATGTAACAGTCATGAAAGGTACTCTAACAGGTACAACTAATATATGAAGCAGTGCATAAACAATAAATATGGAGTATGAAATGAAATATGTCAATTCCACGGAATCCTGATATCGTGGTAGGATCACAATCCATCAAGGCAAATCCAAATCCCAATTTCCTCAAATCAGCCCCCCAAATTGGCTCTCATATCATATAAGTCTCATAAATCCCGAATGTACAATATCGAATAAATCTCATATATTCTGAATGTACAAATCAGCAATCTCATATATATCCTGTATCAAATCTCAAATAAATCCCATATATCCCAAATCCAATATCAAGTAAAATTCTAACACCCTAAATATATTTCTAACACCCTAAATATATTTGCATGAAATAATATGATGATGTATATAGATTAATGTCAATACACATATATTAGCGTCCCATTCCACTAATATTGGTGTAAGGGCATATATAACAGTGTCCTAACCCACTGTTATATATACTAAGAAGTAAAAAGGTCAATACACATATATTAGCATCCCATTCCATTAATATTGGTTTAAGGACATATATAACAGCGGCCTAAACCCTTGTTATATATACAAAGGAGTAAAAGAAATATCATGAAACCAATGTGTCAAGTATCGACACAGAATGCTGGTCTATCAGGTGCTGTCACCAAGACTGGCACCCTGATAGGTACGTATCATACTCTATCCCGAAAGCTCGAGTGCCTAGCTCTGACCCTCGCCTCTCGACGTATCTATACGTACATGACTCCCGTCGGCATCCATATGATAACCGCTGAGTCATTGGTAATGTCACCGGTAGGTACTTGCCCACCTTCCAGGCTCAATCGACAAAGTCCATCGATCATCTTGCCGAGGGGAACCGTACCGGGCCCCACCATGTACCCTCATACGGCATCCACTTCTCGTATGGAGTATATAATCAGAACCGATAAATCTCATGGTGGATGCTGAAATATCATATCAAGGGAAACCGGGTTTTTCAAATAATGCATAGTTTCATGAACTCCCACGGTCCCCAAATCCAGAAAACATTATGAAAAATCCATAACTCAAATGCGAAATCCATGAATATAATATATGCAACATAAACTGAAATGTAAACAGATAAAGGAAAAGCCGCTAATTAATTGCAACAAGTTAATATAAAATTTCATGCGGTTCCTAATTGCTCCAATTCTAAAATAACATCAAGTAAAGGTAAACATGTAGTTATAACCAAATGTATGTGAAAACATAAAGGTATAGCATGATATATGTATCTACCTATAAGTAATGATATAGTATACCCCTTGGGTATAAGTGAAGTATGTGTGCAAAGTATACCTATAGCTATGACATAAAGTGTGTATGTACCTATCACTAATGGTACGATACTCTATAGGTTTACAGGTATCTAACACGTAAGTATGTGAAGGCATATGTGTAAGCATATGGATATACAGGTATGCTAAATGTCATATGCGATAAGAAATATGAATCATTGTCTCAATGTTCCTAACCAAACAATAGCATTTCTATATGTGGGTTGTGCGTGACATGGCAATTATTGACGGTATGTGTAGCATACAATCAGTGCTCGTGCAACATAAATCGTCAATAATATGTGCGATGTCCTAAGGATACTAGTCCAAGCACAACAATAACTAAGCAGTAGGGTGAATGCGCAAATCCTAAATTTGACATAAAATATACGACAAAAGTAACATCTCTAGCCCAGACGCATAACGCCATGCGGGCGATTCCCCTGTAGATGTTAAATCTACTCACCAACACTCCTGGCTAAGTGTAGCCAACCACCTGTTTTCTCTTTGTAGCAGTGTCCGTAGTCCCCGCCTGCGAACCTACAACAGTAAGACAATAAAACAAGTATATATTAATAATTGATCAAAATACTAACTACACTAGACCGACGCAACAACACAAAACATACTCTCAAGCGTTCGTATTGTGGCTAATGTGCGTAGCGACACGACGAAACCAACCTAAGAGCAAAACCACACAAAGTGCACGATCCGTGTCGTATAACGTATCGCGCGAACACAAAACACTACAACCTACCTAAGTGATCCCAGATTTTGCATACAGAGAAAACTCAACAATCAAACAAGACCAAAAACACCTAAACTACAGCATAGACCTACCTTCAAAAACCCACATCCCAACTCTTTTCCCGAGCCGAGGTCGCCGGAGTCTCTTCGTACGTCGCCGGCCCTGGCTGGTGGGATGGGTCTCGTGTCTCAGGTGGGGTCCTATGGTCTCAGGTACAATTCAGATATATTGTTTAGTTTTCTAGTAAACTTTCCGGGTCACAGCAGATAACATATGTCACAAACCTGTAGGGTTGCTAGGCACGCGCACAAGAGTATACGAGGTATCAACCATGCCCGATTTAAAAATTAGCCGTGCCGAACAACCCGAAGCCGGATCTTTAGGCGAAAACAAGTATGTTAAACGCTTTAACACTAAGTGAGAGGGATTACAACCTTTGTAGATCCGGTCTTTCACTTCTTAAGCTCCGTGTTGAGGTCCCTTCGCTGCGATCATCGTGTTCCGGACTCTCGAGAGGCTTCACGAAGAGAAAGATGCAGTCTTGCTTCCGATCTTCGATAACAAAGATGATCTATCTTGAAGTTTCGTTAACACAAGCTATCATTCGTGAAATGATGTGAACATCCTCATCTAAATGGCAAGGATAGATGAGGATGATGAAGTAGGATTTTTGTTCTCATTTGTTTTCTTATTCTCATTCATTTTTCATCACTTAGAAAAAGCTAGAAAGCTTTTGCATGAAAAGAAAGAAGGAACAAGATGAACAATCAATATGAAACCTTTTGTGATGAATAATGAAAGGATAAATATGATGATTAATGCAACCATGGTCAACTAAACCCATGTAGAGAATTAACTAGGGTTAGGGTTTGGGTTAGGTCAAGAAATGAGTCATAACAAAATATCTTTCACAAAACAAAACTAAACCTTCTAGAACCATCTGGAAATCATTAACCCAAATCAAACCCTAATCTTGTTTAATCTCTACTAAATATACTGCATTAGTTATCATATCATGTTACAATATTATATATCACATATACAATATATTTTGTAACAAAAGAAAATAATACAATTAATATATATCGCATATATATCAATGTATTACCCGAGTGAGAAAAAGAATGTTTTAGTGAGCTAATATTAGTTAATGTAATTTAATATATCATATATATTATTATACATTAAATTATCGAATGAACACTTGATCCGACAATCCGGCTATATCGCATATAACCGACTAATACGATGACCCGGCTATATCACATATACCCGGCCGATATCTCATATCGCGAGAATCCAATACGGTATCACATACCGCATTATCCTCGGTCCCGCACATATCACATATGTGCTCCTATTTCGTTTTTCCTGAGCTAAGAAATCTCTGTGTAGGACTCTAAAGAATCGTCAATACGCCGGCAGTAGGTGATGATCATATCAAACACCCACAAGCTGCAAGCGGTCAGCTAAACGTAACAGCCACCCAGGTATTGAGCGCTCAGAAGATCAACAAGCAAGCCTGTACATTCTCCTGTGAATCCAATCAGCAACACTCCCGTACAGTCCGGTCTCGTCGTCTGATATGTCGCATATCTCGTCTAGGGGTGGTAGACGTCAGACCCCAGTAGCTCGATAAGTCGTGTCGATATGAGGTCTATAACAGTTCGAGAAACTACTGATAACACTTACCAGTAGATCTCAGCAACCCTGGCCAGAGATTTCCGGTTATAGCCAATCGAACACAGCGCAACATCAACTCCCTATACCGGGAGAGACGAATCCCCTCTTATCGCTCATTGCCTCCATGTGATTCGGGACTGTACCCAAAAGTCACCTTTTTGCACGCCCTCTTGGACGTGGTATGATGGAAATCAAAGCACAGTGGGAATCATACAAGACTCTATGACGATCTCGGGTCAACAGACTACTCTGTACCAGTATCACCAGAGAACTGCCATCTGACGTGAGGTATAATACCATCTGGGAGTTCTCGGCGAGTCCGTCCAGTGTACCCAGTTCTACTGAGCACCCGTACACCATCCTTGATGTCAAATACCGATGGATATGGGATCATCCATCGCCCATCATATGGGTCAAGATGCGTATACGCTAGTCTACTCTGGTGCATCGATGCCCTGTCTCGATACACCCCCGATTAGGAACAGTTATAGGATGTACTCGTCGACTACCGTGGCCCCACTAGTATGATCTCATCATAGTCCCAGTAGTCGAGTACATATCCTAAGGGCTTTATCAACATGTAACATAGAGACATTCAGAGTACATGTTAAGATAAAGTACAACCAGATAGCATATTATCATGTCGAGCAAGAAAGTCCTCCTTATATATGTCCAAGCATCCATTACAATATACATCGTATGTATAGTAATGGCCTCTAGGGCATACATATAACTAACAAAACCGACACTAAAAAATACGATATTATGCACCAAACTAAACTTTAACCAATCTAAACTGAAACTAACTAGCTAAGCTACACTAAAAACAGTTAAACAACAACAAAAGAATATTACCTACACCAAAGAACACAAAGATCCTAGCTTTGTATGATCCAAGGCATCCAAGAGGCAATATCCATGAAAAGATGTGATTTTGGATGAAAATTAGTGAATTTTGTGATGGATTTGTGTTGGAAATGATTGTGTTCAGTTTGATGAGGGAGATAGAGAAATGAGAAAGAGATAGAGAAATGAGAGAGGGTGTGAGGATAAGAGAGAGAGAGATGAGTGTAGGGTGAGGTGAGAGGTGAGTGTAACAATGCATTAACTCTTCATTAATGCCTTTACACCACCTCATCACTCATAAACAAATATCTCACTCTCGCTCTCACTCACAAGGAAATATCTAGAAATGGCAAGGATTGGATTAGGTAAAGCAAAGATATTAAGATAAACAAAGGATTAGGTTAAGTGTCATGGTTGCTAAAATCAAAATTAGCACAAACAAATCCACACATTTACGTGCACACGTGCGTGCATGTTTATAATAAATAATAATAAATTATTAATTAAATGTTATAAAATGTGAGGAACCCGAATTGGTAAACTTTTTACAGTAAACCCGTATTAACGTCTAAACGAACACTAACCGAAATCTAAGGCGTTACAATTAGGTCGTCAAGTCTTGGGTGTGATCTGTGTGACATTGGAAAAAAATGTTGCGTTCAATATCATCAACGAGAAGATTACAGCGTATCTGATGAAGGCACTATCAATTATGTATGAAAAACCATCTGCGTCTAACAAAGTACATTTGATGCGTCGTCTATTTAATCTGAAAATGAAAGAAGGTGCATCTGTTGCAGATCACATTAATGATTTTAATGTGATTACAACTCAATTGAGTTCTGTGGAAATAGACTTCGATAATGAGGTCTAAGCTTTGATCCTGTTATTCTCTTTACCTGAAAGCTGGTCGCAACTATGACCGCGGTGAACAGTTCTTTATGGAGTAAGAAGTTAAAACTCGATGAAGTCCGAGATTTGATTCTCAGTGAGGATATTGGCAGGAGAGAGTCAGGAGAATTTTCGGGGTCTGCTTTGGATCCAAAGCAGAGGAATGGGTTTTCAACGAGGACATATGCCGAGTAATAGAAGATCAAAGTCCAAAGGGAGGAGTAAATTAAAGCCTTGCAAAGATATCGACAGCGGGAATTATGGTATTCAGGGCTACTTCTCCAATAATTGTACTAAACCAAAAAAGAACAAAAAGTTTCAAAAGCATCAGAAGAAAGATCATCAAGAAGAAGAATTTTTTTCTGCAAATGTTGCTACTGAAGAGATCCATGATACTCTTATCTGTAGTATTGACAGTCATATTGAGTCCTGGATTCTGGACTCTGGTGTTTCGTTTCACTCAACTCCGTGCAAACACTTATTGCCCAATTTCGCTCTAAGGAAGTTTGGAAAGGTTTATCTGCCTGATGATGAACCTTTAGAGATCATCGGGAAAGGTGATATTCACATAAAAACCGCAAATGGAACTTAGTGGAAGTTGCAAGATGTCAGATATGTTCCTGACCTTAAGAGAAATCTTATTTCCATGAGTCAGTTAGACAGCATGGAATATACAACAATTTTTGGATGTGGTGCTTGGAAGATCTCCAAAGGTGCTATGGTTGTAGCAACAAGCAGTAAGTTGGGAACCTTGTATATGACTGTAGAATGCAAAGACACAATGGCAGTGGCCAAAAGTGGTGGTGATTCTAAACTGTGGAACTAAAGGCTCGGGCACATGAGCGAGAAAGGATTGCAATTGCTAGCATCAAAGGGATGACTATCTGAAATGAAGACTGTAGATATCAGCTTGCGTGAGAATTGTGTCTATCGCAAGCAGAAAAGAGTTAACTTCTCAAAAGTTGGAAGGCCACCAAAGAAAGAGAAGTTGGAACTGGTGCATACAGATGTATGGGGACCAGCTTCGGTTTAGTTTCTTGGATGTTCTCGTTACTATGTCACCTTCATTGACGATTCAATTAGAAATGTATGTTTATTTTTTGAAAAATAAATCTGATGTGTTTGCTACTTTTAAAAGGTGGAAAGATGAAGTTGAGAATCAGACTGGTTTAAAAATTAAGTTTCTGGAATTTGACAATGGTTGTGAATATGACAATATAGGGTTCAAGGTATTTTGTGCAGAAAACAGAATCAGGATGATAAAAACGATTCCGAGAACTCCAAAACAGAATGGTGTCACTGAAAGAATGAACAGAATCTTGAACGAGCGGCTAGAAGCATGAGGCTACATTCTGGGTCACCAAAACATTTTTGGGCAGATGCAGTCAACACAGCAGCCTACTTAATAAATCGAGGACCTTCAGTTCCGTTGGGTTTTCATATACCAGAAGAGGTATGAACAGGGAATGAGGTAAATCTTTCTCATTTGAGAGTTTTTGGCTGTGTTTTCTATGTACAAATAGATTCTGATAAAAGAGACAAGCTTGATCCCAAGGCTATAAAATGTTATTTCATTGGTTATGGTTCTTATTATTTTGGTTATAGATTTTGGGATGATCAAAATAGAAAAATCATAAGACAAGGATGGAACTTTTAATGAAAATGTGTTGTAAGGATAGACTTGTAGCAGGATCAGATAGTACAGGAAAACAGTCAGAAGAATATGAAAGGGCTGTGTTAGAAGAGATCACGGGTAGTGATGTAGCTACGAGATCTCAAGGAAATCTTGAAAACACTACAACAGAATAGGAAATAGAATAAGAACAAGTCATTTCTTAAGTGGTTGTAAGGAGATCAGAAAGGATGTCTAAATCTATACAACGGTATTCTTCTTCCTTACATTATTTATTGTTGACTGATACTGGTGAACCAGAATATTTTGATGAAGCAATGCATGTTAAAGATTTTATCAAATGGGAGTTGGCCATGAGAGATTTGATGGATTCTCTAGAGAAAAACAGAACATGAATAGTGACTCAATTACCAGAAGGAAAGAAGGCTTTACAGAACAAATGGGTTTACCGGATCAAAGAAAAGAATGATAGCAACACGAGATGCATAGAAAGATTAGTAGTAAAGGATTTTCAGCAGAAGAAAGATATTGACTATACCGAAATTTTTTCTCTTGTAGTCAAATTAACTACTATCAGATTGATGACGAGTATTGTTGCTGCTGAGAATTTGCATCTAGAGCAACTAGATGTGAAAATGACTTTTTTCCATGGTGATCTAGATGAGGACATACACATGGTGTAACCAGAAGGTTTTCAAGTTCCTGGTAAAGAAAATCTTGTGTGTAGTTTAAAAAAGGGTGTATGGCTTGAAACAAGCTCCCGGGTAACGGTATAAGAAGTTTGATAACTTCATGTGTGACAATGGTTTCATAAGAAGTGAAATGGACCATCGTTGTTACTTCAAGAATTTTGATGACTCCTATATTATTTTGCTTTTGTATGTGGATGACATATTTGTTGTGGGATCTAGCAGGAAGGAGATCAATAAGCTAAACATACAATTGTCAAAAGAATTTAAGATGAACTTAGGACCATCAAAGCAAATATTTGGGATGAGGATCGAGATAGAGCAGAAGGAACTCTGGAGTTATCTCAAGAGAAGTACATAGAGAAGGTGCTGAGCAGGTTCAATTTTTGTGAAGCAAAGCTTAGAAGCTTTCTTTTGGGAAGTCAATTCAAACTTACTAAGAATTAGTCACCCAAGGCAGATGAGGAGCGGAAACATATGGAAAAAGTTCCATATGCCTTAGCGGTTGAGAGTTTAATGTATGCCATGGTTTGTACCAGACCATACATAACACATGCAGTGGGAGTAGTAAGCAGATAAATGGCGAATCCTGAAAGGATACATTGGGAAGCTGTGAAGTGGTTTCTACAATGTCTCAAAGGCACCTCAGGTATGGCATTTCAGTTCAAGAAAAGCAGTGTGACTTTGCAGAAATTCACTGATGCAGATTTAAGTGGTGACTTGGATGGCCGGAAGAATACAACAGGTTACGTGTTTATTTTGGGTGGTACGGCTGTAAGTTGGATGTCTAAACTTCAGAAAAATGTTACTTTATCAACCACCAAAGCAGAATATATGGCTATATCTGAATCTGCAAAGGAGATAATTTGGTTAAAGAATTTTTTGAAGAAGTTAGACAAAGAGCAAGACAACAAATCTCTTTTCAGTGATGGTCACAGTGCATTCATCTTGCAAAGAATCCAATATTCTTTCAAGTACAAAAGACATCCAGTTGAGATATCATTTTATCCGCGAGCTCGTAGATGATAGAACATTGTCATTAAAAGAGATTCTTGGATCTAAGAACCCGGCCGATATGTTTACCAAGCTTGTCACTACTGAAAAACTGAGACTGTGCAATACTTCAGTTGGTCTCCACGATTAGTGATGAGAAGGGTCCACATTAGGAAGTATTTTTTTCGGATTATGAGAAGGAAACAAGATTACGGTAAAAATTCTTTTTACTTGATTTTCCTAAATTGTTAAAGTCCAAGGCAACGAAAATGGCATTTTAAGGTTTCAAGATAGTGTGGAGATTCATTAGTTATTAAGTCAAGATGGTGATTATTGAAAATGACTTAAAACTATTGAGCTATCCAAAAAGGCCATATTTAAATCAACCCAGAAAAAGTCCGGCCCGGTCCAGAATTTTGACGAATGCGCCGACAAACGATCAGCGCATGCGGACGGTGGCCAAATGCTGCATGAAATAATGGGGGACATTGATGTGATGGCTTTCTACAATTAGAAAGAGATCATGTGGGTCGTGATGATGTCTTCAGCAAAGAAAAAAAGAGAGAAGGGTTGTTGAAAATTAATGTGTGATAGGGACATAAGAGGATAAATTAATGGAGAAGGAACAAAATTGGCATGAGCTTTGTCATTGTCAATGCAAAGCACGTGGAGGTGGAGTATCTCTTTTCTTCCTTGCTGTCTTTCCTCTCCTATATAAAAATCTATGCATACATTATTATTAAGACACACAACAACAAAACAGAGGCCAACAAATCTTTGCATACGGCAAGTTTGCGGTGAAAAAGAATTGTAATCTTGTATCTTTTAAAGAAAGAATAAGCAAACTAGCATGGTAAAGTGGACTAGGTAAATTACCGAACCACTATAAAAATCATGTGTCTCCATTCTATTTGTGCGATTGTTTTTTTTTATCTGTCGTCGTTCTCATATATTCGGTAGAAATATTCCTAGCAGGGATCAGTGGCGATCTTGCGATTGGGGGCTCGAGGTGAAAGGCGGCTTCGGCTACGACCCTTGGAGGCGGTCTCGAGATGAAGGCAGCTTGTGATCTCTAAATGGAGGTGGCTCAGTTTCGGTACTTGGAGTTGGTTTGAACTGAAGATGGAGGATCAATTGAGGTGGATTGAGAGGGGACTGATGATCAGTGGTTGAGAGGGAATTGATGGTCGATGGAGAAAGGTTGAGTGGGCTTCGGTCGTGGTGAAAGGAGATGATGGAGTTAGTGGTGGCTGCGGCAGCAACTTGGGGCAGGATCTAATTATATGATATTAGGGGCCAGGAGTTTAGAAGGGAGAGAGTATTATTAAAAAACGAAAATAGATGGATAGAGATCTCTCTCTAACCTCCGTTATATAGATGTACCCCTTTACATATCCACCACAATCTAATTACATTTAACTAATTACATGAAGCATATTCTAAGAATATATTTGGAGTATGCATGGATTTTTATTTTGTGACTTAAAAAGCCTACATCAGTCTGCAAAACAGATTTGGGAATGTGATGGTATGGTTAACATGTCGCTGTTCATTTTTTTTAATGTAGCAATTTTACTTTTTTCTTGTTTTATTTTTATTTTCCGTACTTTTCAGATTTTTTTATATACATCTATGAATCTGAGAGCATAAGAAAGACTAAATTGCAGGCTAACCATATTAATTGTGTTCTTCAAAATTCGAGATGATGGAATGAAACTATACTTCTAGTAAATTAGCTTCATTTAAATGTTATTGATTATTTTGTTTTATCAACAGGAATCAAAGTGGAAGGGATACTGCGACAATCTGCTGATGTTGAAGAAGTAGAACGTAGGGTCCAGGAATATGAAGAAGGTCCGCTCCTTTGATGAATCATTATTAAATTTCTTATTATGTTCTTAAGTTTGATGTCTTTTCCTAAATTATTTATTTGGTCTAAAAACATTTAATCATTTATAGGAAAGAATGAGTTCTCATCAGATGAGGATGCACATGTTATTGGTGACTGTATCAAGGTCTGTGTCATCAGAAGTATGTTAGCTACTTATTGTTTCTTCTACATATACTTTCAGCTGAATAAATATTTTGATTACAGTATGTGCTTCGAGAGTTACCTTCTTCTCCTGTACCTGCATCATGCTGTACTGCATTAGTGGAAGCTTACAGTAAGTCTTGTGCATCACTTCTGTTGACATTTTAATATGTGAAATTACAAGCTATGGATGCTTTCTATCTTCATTTTGTAAATTTATTAGGTGATACCATTTTCTTGTTCCATATAAATTGTAACTATGCTATGGCGATTTAACAGCCTAAGCTGTACTTCTTTTCATGCCATCCGTTGTTTTAATATCAGAGATACCAAATAACTTGAGAAGAAAGACATGATCTAAGAAGGAAACAGAGAAGAAACAAGGCAAACAAGTCAGTCGACTACTAACGTGTGATGTGAAAAATCATTTTTATGAAGTGAAGTATCATGTGTCATGTGTATTCTAAGATTCTAAATTTAACCTCTTGATTAAAATCCATAGGGACTAAATGTCTGATGGCTGCGCCCATGACCATAGGTCTGGGGTTGTGACTTGAGTTTCTGATTTTCTGATATAAATCCTGATACATTTTACAAGATTGAAAGTGAGGATTGCATTACAGGTGAGGCTAGTGATTACAAGTCAACGTATACAACATAGAAAAGTTTGGCACGAAGATGAAAATTTCAAGAAATGCAACCAACACTGGGGGATAGGAGACAAATCCTAATTGTTTAGGGGAGGTGGTGGGCCCTACATTGGTCACACCTTATAACTAAAGAAGAAGAAGAAAAGAGTATGCTAGCATGCAAATTGAGCAAGTGATCCTAATAAAGTAGATATGCTATACGCAATGATATTCTTGTGATATATTATTAATATTTTTGTTGATTTATTAGACTACAGAATTTATTTTTTCACACAAATTGGGATTAAATATGAACATCTAGGCAAACTGTTCGAATTGTTAATGCTTGTTATTGAAGAACACTCATTACACTGGTGATACTTGGCAACGAAGGCTTTGTTTTCTATGAACTTTTTATTATATCTCTGCTAAGTTCTATAAAGATAGCTTATGATTATTGATTTCCAAAAAATAACTTAGAATTATATTCTGGAATTGATTAGGAATTGATCGTGGGAACAGAATAAATGCTATTCGTGATGCTATAGCTGAAACGTTTCCGGAGCCTAATCTTCATTTATTACAGAGGTCTGTTATGTAATTCCAAGTAATATTAGATAGTATTTCATGTGTCCTTTTTGGCTTTCTTTCTAATTCGTCCTTAAACCTTATGATGTGTAATAATATTTTATTTTCCGTTATAATTATTAATATGATATCATTGATATTATGAGAACTTATTCATGGTTTTCCTGCTTAATCTCATGACCTATCTGCTCTCAGGTGTGTTGGCTCTTAGACGTGCATCTCTCTAACATCAATGGCAAGTTTGAAAGTACATGACACTTGATTATTTATGATAAGATAGTGTTACAGTAGGCCCTTTTCTTTAAACAACCTTCCAAATTTATAGAAGGTTCACCAAAAATAGTTTGATAATTCTTTTATGCTGGATGTCAGCTTTATTAGAGTTTTTTTTATTCTTTCAAGTTTCAGGTGTTGATTCCTGTTGAATCAACTTTATGTTTACTAACTAGATCATGATATTGAAACCACAAATGCACTCTTTAACTTTTCTATGCAGTACTTGATGAATCTCATTTTTGATGGCTAGATTATTTTACCCGAGGCATCGAACAATTGCCCTTGTATAATTACACTACTAATTAAACAATTAATGGAGCATTGTCCTACATGTTAAATAATCTTAGAAGCTTTGCTTCACTTCCAGAGGCATAACTGTCTTGCATTTCAATCCTTGTATAGCTTTTATCCTGTAGACTATATGACTAGGCAAATCCATCTTTGAATTGCTTGTATTGTTGATCAATTGATACTCTTGTGAATTGGGAACTGATAAAATAGGAACTCGATCATTTCATTATGAGACCGATCATCTCAATCTTTACAACTCTTAATAAATAGAATACAAACTATTTATCTCATCTATCAGAATCCCAACACATTAAATTAGCACTGAACCTATTTATAAAGGCTACTATATTTACTTACATAAAATATATTATATTCTAACCGGAACAATCGTTTCAATTGGTTGTTCATTGTTTCATGTTTTTTTTTGAAATCTTAACGTTGATTTATTTCTCATGGAACTGATTTTACATCTTCCGTTACAGGGTTCTTAAGATGATGGCAATTGTAGCTGCTCACAAATCTGAAAATCGAATGTCTCTGCCTGCTCTCGCAGCCTGCATGGCCCCATTACTTTTGCGTCCACTTCTCGCTGGTGACTGTGAGTTTGAAGATAATTTTAACATGGGTGGGGATGGTTCCCTTCAACTTTTAAAAGCCGCGGCAGCCGCAAACCATGCTCAAGCTATTGTAATAATTATGTTAGAGGAGTATGAAAGGATATTTGATGTAAGCTTGTTTTAAAGTTATAAGCGTGCTGTGTCCTTAGCCTTTATGTGCTAACATGGACCTATTGCAGGATGATTTCTCGCAGGACGGCTCCTTGTCATCTGAAATTTATACTGAATCAGAGGGGCATGATACTGAGGACGATGGGTCAAGTTATGTTGAAATTGATGATGATGATGATGATGATGATGGATCTCACTATTCACATAGCAGCCTTGGTACGAATATTGAAGGTGACCATGAGCATTCATCTAGAGGCACGGGTAGTGGAAGTGCCAGCTATATTGGGAGCGATCTATCTGACAATGAGGTTATTTTTTTCTGTTCACCAATTCCGTTATATATGAGAAATTAGATTATTATAATTTCTATTTCTAGAAAAACAGAGTTATTTGAATAATATAATTCACATTCTTTAGCATACAGGTATATGTAGGTGACAAGGATAATTATATGAAAGAAACTTCCAAAGTTGACAGACACAGACATATCGATTGACGGAGGCAAACATTTTAGGCTTTTAAATGAATAACTAGCTTGATCAGCTGCTATCTTGTGTGACGGAATGTGTTCCTTCTTGCTCCCTTATCATGCTCTACACCCTTTTCAGTAAAGTGACACATTGTAACCAAAATTACCGTCACATGAGGATCTGTAGCATACTATTCTCTTAAATTACACTTGATCCTTCAAATGTTATGGGGATTGTGATTTACATTGTTAATGCCTCTTAGATTGATTGTTTATGGTTTTATCTGTAGCATACTAGTAGAGGAGTCCCCAATTGAATCTGCTGATGCCACTTTGATATGTTATTCATGAATTCTCTTTTGACATGCAGAGAGATGGTCGTAGTTCATATTCCTCATCTCGTGGAGATACTGAGGATGTTGAAGACACTGAGACACCTTCGAGCTCTGTAAATGCTACTGCTTCAGGACAAGATATTGGTCAGAAAACATCAACACGTGATATTCAATTAACTCAGGGGGCTGGTGCGCAAAGAAACGGTGTTTTGCAAAATGAAAATACTAATTCTGCAGCTTCAGCAAGTTCTCAGGCCAACAGTTCTAAGGGGGGTGTTCATACTTCTAGTTCCCTGCAGAAGTCTACGAGTAGTAAGTCTGGAAAATCCAGAAACAAATCAACAGCTAGTATGAGAAGACCAACAAAATGGGGCCGTACCTCTGTGAGTGTTAAATAATATTGCACAACTGGTTTTTATAAGTAATTGCATGTTTTTGCTTACAAATTTGATATTCCAGGCAAGAAAGAACCTTCCAATGGAATCAGCTGATCATTCAACTGATGATGAGTAAGTCAAATAATTATCGTTTTTCTTCACTTTGCTCTTTAGCTTTTTTTTTCCATGTTATGATTATATTTTTCTTCTTATTCTTTAACTAGATATATATGAGTTTCTTTCTAGACTTTTTTTGTCACATTTTGTTATTACTTGACTAAATATTTTTAGTTATTCATTATTCTTTGTCATAAACATTTGGAAGTTATTTTCATCATATGTAACGTTGTCGCATATATGCCTAGGTAGAACAGTAGTATATACAATCCTCTTGTGTGTCTGGAAAGTTACTGTTTTAGGATGAGAAAAACTCAAGTCACGAACTTTTTTATATATACTGAATCAGAAACCTTAAGGTGCATCGAAATTAAGATGCGTTGTTTAATGCAAACTCAAAGTCTGCCCTAGAGAATTCTAATTTGACATCTGAGAATCAGGATAGTTGAGAAATGCTTCTATGAACATTTTTCATTTTTTCCTACTTGATCCCTTTTGTTCAAAATAAAGAAAATGATTCAATATCCCCATGGTTCCTGTCGTGCCTGATTGATGGATATGAAACTTTTTTCTGGCGCGGAACGCACGGGGGTCCTTGCATTGTCCTGTTACAATATAATCATATAAGTTGGATTGAATCTCATACAAGGGTCTTTGCTCTCGGGGAACGCTGAGGTTGAAACTCGTGTAGCACATAATAGATTCTGTGGCAGGCAACAAATATGCATATTGCCTCCAACAATATAAATGCATTTAGGAATGCAATTATTTGTAATTAATAACTTTACCATAAAGATTTTATAAACCAGATGACGAAACACTCTAATTTGATCAGGAACTAATTTGAAACCTAGAACATACAAAGTAAATATTAGTCTGCCAAAACAAATTAAATGGGCAGTGTAGTTACTTTGCATGGATTCCTACTGGTAGAGGTAATCATCAAAATATTTCAAGCTGCTTTTATATGAAACATCTCAGTTTTTTTATGTTTGCAGGCTAGTACCATGATATGATGTATGCTAACATATTTAAACTTTTCATCTTTCTGATTTGACTGCATAAATATTTAAAGGTTGATTTGCAGTACCTTTGATTGCTTGGAATGGAAAATTTTGTTACTGGCTCCAGTTGATTGTAACGTGCTATGTTTTTTTCTCATAACTAGTGATGCTATAATCACCTATTTGACAGTCTATTGAGATAAATATGTGAGGAATGAATTATACCAACACATTTCATACTGTGAGCTTTGTCTTCTCCCCCATTATCAGGATTGCTATTCAGAGGCTTGAGGCTACTAAAAGCGATCTGGAAACTAAGATTACGAAGGAGGTGCATATTCATTTAGAATCTTCTTAGTTTATGTCAAATAGTTTCAGGAAACTAGGATGTTTTTGTTGAGATGTGTGGATTAAAATAATTCCACATTGGAAAAACTATGAGAGATACATGGGTATAAGATATAAGATGGTTCAAATCTCAACAAGGCTTGAGTCTTATGGTTGGAACCCACTTATATCAAAAGCCCGTCTACACTCATAAACAAAATATATATAATCGCCCCCCCTCATTCCAATACCTCTGAGAGCATACAAGCACAAAAAAGTGCCTCTGAGAGACCTAACTTTATAAGTGTAGTGCAATCCACATGACAACCATATCAAGAAAAAGTGATGGTTGCATGTGAGGGGAGTGTTGAGATACGTGGATTAAAATAGTCTCACATTGAAAAAACTATGAAAGGTACATTGGTATAAGATATAAGATGTGACAAAACTCAGCAAAGCCCGTTTACACTCATAAATAAAATATATATAATTACCTCCTGCATTCTTTAATATATATATATATATATATATATATATATATATAGAGAGAGAGAGAGAGAGAGAGAGAGAGAGAGAGAGAGGAAAGAGGCCATAGGAGGGAATTTTCTCCTATGGCGTCGAAAAAGTATGCCCTTATTTTTTCCGGCGATCGGTACCCATCATCTTCATCGTTATCATCTAAGATATGGGTACACCAAATTTCATGCGATTCTACAACTTTTTCACCGTTGATTTTGCAATGTAAAAAGTTTTGTTGTCGGTAAACCGTTAATTTTGAACCCACAAAATCAACGGTGAAAAAGTTGTAGAATCGCATGAAATTTGATATACCCACATCTTAGATGATAACGATGAAGATGATGTGTGCCGATCGTCGGAAAAAATGAAGGAGGGTGTACTTTTTCGACTCCTACGACATCTTTTCTCCATTATTCTCTCTCTCTCTCTCTCTCTCTATATATATATATATATATATATATATATATATATATATAGTTTTAAACAAATTGTCATTTATTTCATTAAATGTTCAGGTAAAAGGTAATGGAGTTCTGCGTGAAAGTTTAGAAAAAAGAAAGGAAGCTTTGCATGAGCGCCGATTAGCTCTTGAGAAAGATGTATGTAAAACTAGCATTCCTTGCATGCAATCTTCTTTTTACTTAATTTATTCACAAGTTACTTTGTTCTTCCAGATACATAATTATTTCAACTAGCTGATATAGTTTATTCTTTCTAAATTCACAATTAAGTATAAATATAAATAGAATACCTCTAATGTTCATCAGCCATTGTCTGGTATCCAGATCACATGTCTTAAAAAGCATCTCAACATATCTCTATGTTTCATCATTATTGGTTAAATTGCATTTAACTCATTACATATTCCCTTCTCTTTTTCTTATTTTTAGAGTATTACCACTGGATTACTTCGACAAACACATTCAACTTGGGCATGGTTCTAAATTGCCCATCATTCTGACCCATAAAGCATGGGATTTGAGATAATCCTCACATAAAATTTCTCATTCAACCTCTGGTTATTGTATGGATACATAGCACTGCAGAACCAATCTCTCCATAGTTCTGGACAATTTGCTCCTGAGTAGCAAAAATGACATTTCATGTGTTTCCGAGCCATTTCTGTTCCATGTATATTCTTTTTTGGTCCTATAAGCATTGTATCTCTTGAGTTCAAAATGCTTGTTGCTGTCCTGTCCATTATGGCAACAGGATTGTGGCTTTTGTGCCTTACAGATAAACCACAGGATGACTCGTAATATCATGTTACTAAACTGCATGCATGATCCACTAACTCATAATAAGTTGAATACACAAGCATGTTTAACAGTTGGATTGTGATTCTTGTGTGTTACAGCTAAATTAATTTGATTATGAAAATAGGTGGAAATATTGCGGGAACAATTGCAGAAAGAGAGGGAACTGAGGCTGTCATTAGAGTCTGGACTAATGAATATGCGACCTGGGCATGCATCTATCACTCCTGATATGGATAGTAAGGTTAGCTATGTAAAAGTATTCATTACTTTTATCTTTTTTTCTGGGTTAAGTTTTGCACAAGATTTACTCTATAACTGTGACAAAGACAAGGGCGGATCTCGAGGAAATCATTTTTGCAGAAGCAGATATCGTTAATTTGAAGCAGAAGGTCACTGACCTTCGTGGGCAGCTTAGCCATCTTCAACAGCCTGGCTGTATTCCCCTGTGCATATCATGCAAACAACAGATAGATAAAAAGGAGTAAGATTAGTTTCCTTGTGTGTGTTTTATTTGCAGTTATTATCAGCTCTCATTTGCATCCATGCAATATTATCCTAGTTTTGTATAATGGACTTTTCATAGTTTAGCTAGAGCCTTACATATGCAACTTCATTTAGAAACATCATATTAACTTATTTGTTGATTGTGGATATGTCTTTTACAATATTTTTGTTACTCTTTTGGGTTCTTTCATTCAGACAACGATCTAGATGTACATATACTCTCTGATCCTATTTGATAGTAACTCCAGTTTAGTTTGCATTTTTCCTGACACTTTATTTTGGGATTTCTTTCAAAATGTAAATCCAACTTCACTACAAGAAGATGCGAGGGAATGGCTCAAATTCATGGCCAAGAAATAGTAACAGATACCATTTCTATTGCTGGATTTCAAAAAACTCATCGTGAAGGTGAGACTGGGGAGAACATTGAACATAAAACTGAAACATAATTGAAGCATAGAAATTCTCTTATCTTACCATTGAATTCCCATGAAGCTTAAACTTATGATTTATTTAAGTCGCCGAGAAATATTATCATCCCAACTGTTACTATAGGATCTCGTAGGCTGGCAAAAATATTTAATAAATTTGTGCATGCAAACTGCTAATGACGTTGCAATGGAAAAGTAGAAAAACGAGAAAAGACCACATTTTTGAAAGCACACAGCCCATTTGGATTGGCAAAAATATGTTAACTCGCCGGCTAAAGCATCTCGGCCTGTTATCAAGGACCCATCTTCTCTCTCTAAGCTTCTAATGATCTTCTCTCTCTAAGCTTCTAATGATCTTCTCTTCATTCTAATCCTTGTGGCGCAATAGATGAACTGGGTAGTTGAGTCCACTCCCTTAAGCCACATCTTCCCACAGATTTATGTTTCCACATTACTTTGATGTCTTAAAGAGACATTGTTATACGTACTAATATGATTTTTTCTATCTAACGCGCTCAGATTCGTAAGCTCTGAAATTATACTTCTCCCCATCCTTAACCCAATTTTTTCTTTCTTCTTGTGCACGTGCACAGGGGATGGTTGATAAGATCCGGTGCAATATGGGAAATATCTCAATTATCTCATTTCGTTCTAGTAAAAGGATTCCATTTGAGTAATCTATATAAATTTTTTGAGTATTAACTGTTAGAAAGCATTATAGTAGATCAGTCTAAACACTATTCAAATTGTACATCTCAAGTTATGTCTACTTAAAAAGTAATGCGGTATATTAAATAGAGCTTCTGCCCTTGTTTATCCATGATTTTCTGAATGCAATGTCAACAGATATAATGCTGATTTATTCTCTTAACTTTATCTTATGTAAATGTCATATTGATTTCTCTCTTATTCTTTTTTTAATTCATGTTACTACAGGAAAAACCTAGATAAAATTGTTGATAATGCCCTTCTACATGCCAACGAGAATGCATCAGCAAGTGATGTAAGATATTCATGTCTTTTATACTTCGTTTACCTTTCTTGAGTGGACTTATTTTATTGTTCATTACTGACTAGCAGCTTCTGCATTTCAATGTTATAATGACAAGAAACTATAATGTATACACACCTCGTTTTAGTGAGGACATTCTAAGAAAATCCTGATTTACTATTTAGTTAGAGAGTTAGACCTCAAATTTTTTAGTAAAGAAAATTAACCTCAAATACAATCTGGTTATGTGGTATTTCGTTTGAAAGTAAGTATAAACATAGTTGATCGCTAGGAACGAATTTCACCAATATTCTGTAAGCTCATTGAGAGTAATCTAATATAAAAGTTCATGTTATCGGAAGCCACCGTAAGCAATTCTTATGCAATCTTCAGTATTGACTTAATCATCTCATCCAAGAGTAATTTTTTCTTCAAGACTAATTGGTCCTTCTTACACATTTTTCCCTTGGAATATTTTACATGAAGGAACCTAGCTTAATTAAAATTCAATACATAAAGGTTCTATTCTTTCCTGTGTCAGTCTTCCCCTCTTGTTCACAGGAAAATTAAAACCAGGATTGCCATTATTGCTCCCAAGCTTATCTATTAAAGATGAAGCAGGCTTGGATTTCTCCAACTTTTACCATTAACTAAATATATGCTAAGGATTAAAAAAAAGTTTAGCCTAAAGCTTTGTTTTAATTGTATATAGATTGAGGATGTGATAACAAAACCTCAAACTTCATCACCACCACCACCAAATGATCAGCCTGGGAAGCAAGAACTGTCTAACAAAAATCATGATAGCATTCCATCTAACGAGGTGCCAGAATCAATTGCCATTGATGCTGCTCCACATAACTCCGCTTCAGGGTCCGAGGTAAGCCCTTACACTTCCCCCCTTATATTTTATTAACAACTTCCAATCCTAAGGAGTTTGCAGTCTTCATATGCTCATTCTCATGTACACAGAAATCCAAAAGTTCGCTTCCTTTAACGGACACACAGCTTTCCCAGAAGTTAAGTGATGAGACGATGCCAGTTGTCTGGGATTCTGCTTCAAATAAGATTTCAAAGGGTGAGGTAAGTATAGTCTGGAATATAATAGTTTTGATAAACTTAAAAATTAATTGCAGTTAGCATTTTAGAGGAGGAACTGTGGATAAGAGCTCTATTGTTAATCATGCTATAGTGAACGTCTACGTCGCACAGATTTGTTGTCGAGGAGATGCATACAAATTGGATTCATATCCGTAAAGGATTCGTCAAGGATACATGTGAAAGTATTTGTGGTGCATCCTAAAATTTATACCGTACTCTAGATGAATCGGATTTGAATCAATGGCTAAGACATCAACACCAACTAATTTTTTTTTCTTGGTTAGATCCGCAAACATGATAATCTTCTTTATTATGTATATAAGCTTAAACCAAAAAAAGAAAGAAAAAGGTTAGTGTATCCTGATTAATCGTAACCTATAATTTCAGAAAATTACGAATCCGCTAAGTGGAGAATCTGGTTCGTCTGGGGTTATGTATCTTCATCTAATTCCTAACTAGTTAGGTAAAAAGTCCTTCTGCAGGATGTTTCAGATGGTTAGTAAAGTTAGCATCAACTTACAGAAATAAGTTCCACACAAGGCAAAGTGTCAGGCCACACGCGGGTTGTGGTAGGGGCCGCCTCTAGAATCTCACATTGCGTAGCGTAGCATTTAGTCTGGCGTGGACTCCATATCGTAATAGGATTATGCCTATGAGGATCCTGACCTTACGATTTAAGGAGTTCACTACAAAATAGTTTTCATATACTATTAGGAGGTACTGTCTTTGAGGGAGGGATCACGGGGAAAAAACATTATAGTTGAGGTCCTGGCTCAGGGCCTTATATTTTCCCTTCATCATTGGTTTCTAATTCATATCACCTGCATGTTAAATCTCTATCGGTGTTTTTGTTACTTGATCCCATTAATACCAACTAATCACAAGCTTATTTTAATTTCACTTCTGAGCAGAATCCTAAGGTTCGATCAGAAATGGACGCATCACGTGGCAAAGCTCAAAACCAAAATTCGCCGACACACAAAGTACCACGACAGCCTCAGACTACAAACCAGCGCAGGACTAAATCAAATGAGGCGCCATCTACTGAAGAGCCGACAACATTAACTCGGAATTATGCTTCAAAGAGGTCCACATTTAGGGCTGAGAATCAGGAAAAGGCTACTTTTAGCTCCCAGGTAAACTCTCTTTCTAAAACTAAAGGTAATGATCATGTCTAGACATCTGCGAAACAAAACTCACAAATTCTAATTTAAGGAGTAATGAAAATTAGGGATTCAAATTCACTGAAATGAAATATTGAATGTCAAGTGGCACAATTGGAAATGGGAAAGGCAGAGCTCTTACATGTTGTGCTTCCTATCCTTCATATCTTCAGATAACACTCTCTGCCTTATATTCCTTCCCATGATATTATGGGAATATGAAGTTCATCTATAGAAATTTACAGTTAAAAGACTCTTAAAGTAAATATTGTCATGTGCACTCATTATGTATTAGTAAGAATTTTCTTTTTCAAAAACTCTTTCCAATGTCTTTGCATGCTTGTGCATACCCAAAAAAAACATAATTTTGAAAATTATAGAACCATTACTTAAGTTTCAAAAACTTAAATCTCATGATATAAATTATAAAAAATGCTTTATATACAGTTTCTTAAATTTAAAATAAATTTATCTGCAAATCTTTCAATCAGATATTTTTAATACTTCATATTTTATTTAGTCTTTATTTTATTATCTTGTAATGTTAACTTTCGAAATTGGGATTTCTATTGTCTCTTTTATGCTCTTTAGTTGTCATGTGGTCATTTCTATAGATGTCTAGTGGCACCTCTATTAAAAGCATCTTGATTAATTAAAACTTTTCGAATTAAGAAAATAGGGTATTCCCAACTTCAATATATATATTTGTTGCATATAAACTATCAAATTTCATAAATTTGTAATACAAAGATTGTTTTTGGAATTTTTTTTATAGATCTACTCTTTTCTTTTGCTGGGAAGTCCTGATGGTAGTAGAACTTTTTTAATTAGTCATATACAAAATTTATGTAAACCATGAACTATCAATATTTTGTTTATATAAATACCAAGAACTGAAGGCAGTTGCAGAATAATACCATGACTTTCACCATTTTTTATAGCAAATTTCACTGAACCATGAGCTATTGATATTTTTTATATTAATTCCAAGAACTAAAGTCCTAGCAAAACAATACCATGAACTTTCAGCATTTCCCCCAATTTTAGAATTTACACCAAGTTCAAATTGCAATCGTTTTATATAATAGTAAATTAAAAGAAAGGCTGAAAAACAATGTATGCTGTTATTTGCAACATGTTGAATGTTTGATGTATTTATCCTGAACTAACAAAGTCCATGGTATTTTATTGCAATTTATGAAGTTTATGGTGTTATCTTAAAAAAATTCTGATAATTTATTTAATTTCATTAAAATTTAGCTATAACTTGCAATAATAATTGATGCCAATATTTTGTATTGCGCATTGAGAGCGAGTTCCAAAAAAACCTTGTATCTCATAATTTTGTCTAAATTATGTTTTCCTATACATTAGGATGCACCTCTCTCAGTATCGTCAGTAACCACGCTAAGCAGACTGACAAACCGGCTCAATTTCCTAAAGGAACGACGGCTCCAGTTAGCGAACGAGCTGCAAAACTTAGATGCAAACCGGCCTTCCGGCCCTGAATCCGTCCCAAGGACCAATTCTAGATAAGCAAGAACATGCAACTTGTGTGAATTTCATGTGGTGGAATATCATATAAAAAAATGTAATAATGATATGTCTATGCATTTCTTTTGATATATTTATTAGCAGACTTGTGCTGTAGTTATATGCAAGTCCACAAGTTCATGAGTTGCATGTTCTTGCTGTAGTTATATGCAAGTCCACAGGGGAGGAAAGGAGGAAAAAAAGGTAATAATGATGTCTGCATTTTTTTTGTTGGCGGAAAGTAAATATGGTACCATTAGTTAAGGGTTTTGAAATGCATTGAAGGTTTTGAGCGTCTGATAGATTTGTGCCTTGATACTGTAGGAACTTTCAGTATCGATCTGGAAGGGCATACCACGTCACTACTGTAAATATATATTATATTTTATACATGATTAGGGATGGTGAGAATTATGTGAAAGTAATGTGTACGGATATACGAGGAAAGCTGTAACCAGTCATTAAAATGTTTCGGATAATTAAGGTTCTCTATTTTGACCCTTGTTACAAAATATTTCAAAAATTAGCTCTTTTTTCCACTTTATTTTCCCATACCATATTACACTTCATATGCTGCTTTTATATTAATTAAGGTGTTTCTACCTGACCCCCATGATTCTTGGATTGTTTTGATTCTCCTGCAATAGCTCATTTAATAGATTTTATCCTATAATCTCACTTTTTTACTTGTGAAACATCCCTCATCCAATTACAAAAAGGGAGGAGAATCCTGAAAAAGAGAAGTCATAGAGAACCTGATTTGTGAAGATATATTAAAATCATAGAGGTAGAAGTAGATTGCTTAATACTACCTTAATGTTTTCGCCATACTGCACTTAGATGCCTTAATGTTTTAATCTAACACTTTAATACCTTATAGTTTTTTGTTGTAAGCACTTTGTTATCTATTATCATTCCTGTAGAATATGCCAAAAAAGAATCCAATGTTCGCCCCAAATCTCCTTGTTCGGGACAATATTGCCCATGACGAAACTTGTGACTATTTTAACCGTCCACACTTCAATTCTAGCTCTCCTTCTACAACCTCGAGTTTACCACTCGATATCCGTCTTCTTCTACCTCTCTTGCCCTTGATTTTTTCCTCCTTTCCTCCCCTGTGTTCCAAGAGTTCTCCCTTTCCTTATAATTTTCCACCTTTTTTCTAAATATTCCCCTTTTCACATCTGTATTCAGTGTTCTTCTCATGGCTTATTCTTTAGAGAGTTTCAGTGCTTCATGGTTTTCAACTTGTGCAAGAGTGATTCAAAATGCTATAGGAATACATCTTGTATGCCTTAAAGTTGAGTGGAAGGAGAATCTTTTCATGTCCCCTATATGTTTCCGGCCCAAAAAGCAATTGTAGATTCTTCGAATGGGTGGGATGATGAATTTCCCAATCAAACTTGAGTTGTCATTAGGAAGTATCTTCAAGAGAGGAATGTGTAAGTCCACGTTGCGACCCCCGGTTCTTACGGGGAGGCGGAAACGGTATAAAAATCAAATTATTAGCGCAAGGGGCAACATGGACTAAGCAAAGTCGGGATCTTTGACTAAACTAAAACTAGCATACTTAGCTAAAGAGAGTTAGCTACTCGGATGGAGATGGTTATACCTTAAACTTGTCTTGAACTCCTTCTCTTCAAGCTCCGATGGTGGTCCGATGGCTCCTTCTCGTCGTCTCCGTACGCCGAAGATAGATCCACTTGAAAGCTCCAACCTTTAGCTCCTTCTTCGTTCTTTGAAGAAACTAGTTCACTTGGTTTGCTAAACCTAGTGAACTAGAATGAGTAGAGAGGAAATAGAATGGGATTTTATCTATGGTTCTTGATTCTCAACTCATGAGACAAGAGAACCATAGATCAAGAGAGGGAGCAAGAGGTTGAGGGTGAGAGCAAGAGGAGAGCTCAAGAACAAGAGAGAGAATGAGCAAGAAGGAATGAGCAAGTATTTTGTCTCTCATCCTCTCATAATCCAAAGCAATGATAACTCATCATATTAACAAAAGTCTTATGTGATGGTTTGAAGCAACCACAACCATATCATTTCATGCACTCATTTTACACAAATGAGCAAGTAAACAAAAGTCTTTGCCATGAAATGATGGCTATGGTTATCATGATGGTCAACTAGTCAAGCCTAGTCAACCGGTCAACAAGTCAACAAAAGTCAACAAGTCAACAAAGTCAACAAGTCAACAAAAGTCAACAAGTCAACAACCATATCACTATAATACTTAATTAATATAATAGTTAATCACATATCATATTCTCATTAGGGTTGAGCATAAAGTCAAATAGTCAACGGTCAACTGTCAACAACCCTAATGAGAATCCGCTGCCTCTGCCTCCCTGTCAACTGTGCATACACACCCGCATCCGCGTTCCGAGGAACACGAATGCAAACTGGATAAATCCAATCCCATAAGGTACACTAGGATCTGGCTTAAACCAAAGCCCGCTAGTGTAAACTGTCCGGACACTGTACGTGCACAAGTGCACGGATGTGACCGAATCCTGTCGCAAAACCATGCGACCTGTCGCAATACCATGCGACCTCTACTCTTTTGCCTAAAGGCGAAAAGCTTTCTGTGTGGGACTCTAAAGACTCGACACTACGCTGGCAGTTGGTTTAACCACAGACCGCAAGCGGCACTAGCTGTGCGTAACGGTCCCCAGGTAATGCCGACAAGAAGACCGACGAGGCGAAACCCATCTGAACTCCTACTGAGCCTGAGTGTGAAATTCTCCGTACAGTCCGGTCTGTTCGTCTGATACATCGCATGGCGGGCCTAGGGGGTGGTATACGTCAGTCCCCCAATAGCGATACAAGTCGTGCCGGAGCGAAGCCCAAAACACCCTGAGATAACACTGGAAACCTACCAGTATATCTCGTTTGCCCTGGCCAGGGACTACTCGTGTAATGGCTCTCCTAGACACAGCGTGATGTCAACCCCCAATACCGGGAGAGACGAATCCTGTCTAACCGTCACTGCCTCCAAGTGCTTCGGGACTGCACCCAACCACTACCTGTTTGCACGACTCCTTTGAGCCGTGGTAGGGTAGTGATCAAAGTGCAGTGGGAACACACTTGAGGCGAAGTGACAGTGTCAAGTCAGCGGACTAAGCTGTACTCATGTCACCTGGGAACTGATAACTGACGATAGGTATAATACCAACTAGTCAGTTCCCGACGAGTCCTGTCCAGTGTACCCGTAACCTAACGAGCACCCGCATACTATCTCAAGTACGACGTACTGATGGCTGTGGGACAGACCGTCTCCCACACTGGGATGAGAAGCGCATGCGCTGGTCTACTCCGGAGTATCGATGCCCTGTCTCGATAGTCCTGCGACCAGGGACCTGCATAAGGATGTGCTTATAGATTACCCAGCCCCACTAGTGTGACGGCCATCACATCGCTGGTAATCAAGCAAAGATCCTAAGGGCTCTACTAATGTGTATAGGCGATATACAAAAATAAACACATGTACACATTGAAGTAGAAACAAACCAAGTAGCATACTACTATTTTGAGCAAGATTGTGTATACAAGGTGAATATCCCAAGCATCCATTAAGTAATATACAAACTAGTATGATACAGTAATGGCCTCTAGGGCATATACACTAACAATCTCCCACTTGCACTAAGGCCATGTACTGGCGTATCGAAGACCTATCATCTCGATCAGCCGCTCGAACTGAGTCTGGGGCAAGGCCTTGGTGAATGGATCTGCAGTGTTATCTTCTGAAGCGACTCTCCGAACCTCGATCTCCTGGCGATCTACGATCTCCCTGATCAGGTGATACCGCCTCAAGATGTGCCTGGATCTCTGATGGGACCGGGTTCCTTCGCTAAAGCTATAGCCCCGTTGTTGTCGCAATACAGAGGTATTGGATCAACAATGGACGGAACCACCTGAAGTTCTTTCAAGAACTTCCTCATCCAGACAGCTTCTTTTGCGGCATCAGATGCAGCGATGTATTCCGCTTCCATCGTCGAGTCTGCAACGGTTTCCTGTTTGGAACTCTTCCAACACACCGCCCCTCCATTGAGGGTAAAGACAAAACCCGACATGGACTTGGAATCATCCTTGTCACTCTGGAAGCTGGAGTCAGCAAAGGCCTCGATCTGGAGGTCTTTTCCGCCATACACCAAGAACATCTCCTTAGTCCTTCTCAGGTACTTGAGAATGTTCTTTACCGCTATCCAGTGTTTCTCCCCAGGGTTTGACTGATACCGGCTTACCACACTCAGTGCATAAGCTACATCCGGTCTGGTACACAACATCGCATACATTATAGAGCCTACCGCAGAAGCGTAGGGTATAATAGACATGCGATCCCTCTCCAAATCAGTCTTGGGAGACATCTCTTTAGAGAGGGTGATCCCGTGACAAGCCGGTAGGTTACCGCGCTTGGAATCTTCCATACTGAATCTCTTCAGTATGGTGTCGATGTACCTGGACTGTGAAAGTCCTAATATCCTCTTGGATCTGTCACGGTAGATCCGGATACCCAGAATGTATGAGGCATCACCCAGGTCTTTCATGGAGAACCTGTGTGACAAGAACCCCTTGACAGATTGTAGCATAGGAATGTCATTTCCTATTAAGAGAATGTCATCCACGTACAAAACGAGGAATACTACAGTTCTCGCTACAAATCTACTATAGATGCATGGTTCATCTGGATTTTTGATAAAGCCAAATTCTTTGACCGTCTCATCAAAGCAGATGTTCCAACTCCGCGATGCCTGCTTTAGCCCATAGATGGACTTAAGCAACTTGCACACCTTTCCGCAGCTCCCACTCTGAATGAAACCCTCTGGTTGGTCCATATAGACACACTCCTCTAAATTTCCATTTAGAAAAGCTGTCTTTACGTCCATTTGCCAGATCTCATAATCGTGGAAGGCAGCAATGGCAAGAAGGATCCGAATGGATTTCAGCATGGCTACTGGAGAAAAGGTTTCGTCGTAGTCCAAGCCAGGTCTTTGACGAAAACCCTTTGCTACCAGCCTAGCTTTATAGGTCTCAACCTGTCCATCTACACCAATCTTCCTTTTGAAGATCCACTTGCATCCTACGGGTTTTACCCCGTCTGGAGCAATGTCCAACGTCCATACCTTGTTGGTGTACATGGACTCCATTTCGGTCCGCATTGCATCCAGCCATTTCACTGAGTCAACGCTCTGAACGGCCTGCTGGAAGCTAGTAGGCTCATCATAATCTATGATGCAATCCTCTCTATCCCCGTCTATGAGAAAACCGTAGTATCTCTCGGGCGGATGAGACTGCCTACTACTTCTGCGGAGCGGCGTAGGAATGTCCTATTCTGTTGAACCCTCTGGTTCCACTAACCTTTCAGTAATAGTTTGTGGTTCTGGAATTTCTTCCAGTTCTACTGCGCTCCCACTAATCTCCTTTTCCAAGAACTGGTGTTCTAGAAAGTGGGCATTACGAGAAACAAGGACTTTTTGTTCCTCTGCGTAGTAGAAAAGATACCCCCTGGTGTTCTTTGGGTATCCCACAAACTTGCACAGTACTGAGCGTGCCTCGAGCTTGTCCGCATGCTGCTTTTTGACAAAAGCCGGACATCCCCAGATCTTCAGATATTGAAGATAGGGTTTCTTCCCACTCCACATTTCATATGGTGTGGTAGGCACAGTCTTAGTTGGAACTCGGTTCAAAAGATATGCGGCTGATTCTAGCGCATATCCCCAGAATGATCGCGGCAACTCAGCATTACTCATCATGGACCGCACCATATCCAATAGGGTGCGGTTCCGTCTCTCCGATACACCGTTATGTTGCGGAGTGTATGGAGGAGTAAGCTGAGAGAGAATACCATTCTCTTTTAAGTAATTCAGGAATTCGGCACTTAAGTATTCTCCACCTCGATCCGATCTTAGAATCTTAATACTTTTGTCGGTCAGTTTCTCCACTTCATTCTTATACTCCTGGAATTTTCCAAAGGCCTCGGACTTATGTTTCATTAAGAAAACATAACCGTACCTTGAGAAGTCATCCGTAAAAGTAATGAAGTAAGAATGTCCGCTTCGGGCATGTGTAGACATTGGACCGCACACGTCACTGTGTACGAGTCCCAAGAGCTCGCTCGCTCTTACTCCATGTCCAGTAAACGGAGTCTTTGTCATCTTTCCTTTGAGACAAGATTGACAAGTGGCATACGATTGATATTCGAACGCATTCAAATATCCTTCTGTATGTAACTTAGTCAACCTTCTCTCATTGATGTGACCCAATCTACAATGCCATAAGAAAGTCTGATTTATTTCTGGAGACTTTCTTTTGTGTGTATTCTGGACGTTGAAAATCTGTGGTTGGTTTAACACGTATATTCCATTACTCAATGTACCTGACCCAATCAAAACTTGATTAAGGTGAATGTTTACAACATTACTTACAAACGTAAATTCATAACCTTCTTTAGAAACTAAAGATACAGAAATGATATTACAAGTTGCGTTGGGTACAAAAAAGCAATTACGCAAAACCAAAACATGTCCATCTGACATTCCCAGGTGATAGTCCCCCACGGCTTTAGCATCCATGCTAGCTCCGTTCGCAACTCTGAGGGTCATGTCACCTGCCTTCAAAACCCTACGGTTTCTCAACGCCTGAAGCTGAAGCTGCAACCTGCTTCAATTCCTGTGTTCTGGCCTTCCAGGCCCTGCAATCATTCTTCCAGTGTCCTTTCTTATGACAATAGAAGCATTCTTCCTTATCCGCAAGCTTCCCCGCTATCTTTGTTGCTTTACCTTTTCCCTTCGTATCCACTTTACTAACACCGCCCCTTGGTTTGGCGGGGGCCTTCTTCTTCTTTCCCTTGGCTTTCGCCTTGGACCTAGAAGAAGATGATCCTCCTACAAACAAAGTGGATGTATCCCTACCTTTCTGTAGGGTGCCCTCTGCGCTCCTCAGCATGTTGAGGAGCTCTGAAAGTTCAACCTCCTTTTCTTGTAAGTTGAAGTTCAGTATAAACTGGGCGTAAGTGGAAGGAAGGGACTGGAGAACTATATCCGTATATAGCTCACTCTCTAATGTGATCCCTAGGTCAGCGAGCTCCTCAATGTAGCCGATCATCTTTAGCACGTGCTCGGCTACTGATGATCCGACAGCCATTCTTGTCGAAAATAAATTTTTCGACGCTTCGTATCTTGCGATACGTGATTGCTCTCCATACAGTTCTTTTGTATGGAGCAATATGGACTCCATGTCCATATTCTCATGCCTCCTCTGATGTTCGTTGTCCATCGAGGCAAGCAGGAGGCACTTGTCCTTCGCGCTATCAATCTCCCAAGTCTTGCGGATTTCCTTATCCGCGACACTGGAAGTTGGACCAGGGACAGGGGGAGCTTTGGTGGTAAGGAGATACCCCAGCTTGTCATAAGTGATTGCTATCTTGACATTCCTGAGCCAATCTTTGTAGTTTGGCCCTGTCAGTTTGTTTTTATCTAGGAGTAACTTAAGTCCAGTCATGTTGATTGGTCGCTGCAATTAGGAGAGAGAAGAAGAAACACTCAGCATGATGCTCTTGCAAGTTTAGAGTGGTTTTTAGTTTGTCTAAACAGGATGGCTCCCACTGTTTCTCGAATCCCTCCTCAAACCATAAAGGAAGAATTAGTCAGGATCAATCCCACCGTACAATACTTGCTTAACCGTTCAGCCAGGCCGGTGTCGGTACTTCGAGGGAGGTTTTCCAACGCTTTCGCGAAGTTCCTTAATTAGAGAACCTCTTTTCCCTGGGGGCGTAGCCCCGCTAACACCTTTCTAGGCACCTACTAGGTTTATAGCATTGATCGTTAAGTGAGAAATTTCCCGAGGAGTAGCATATACTCACAGTAGGATCGGGATCCAAATATCATCGCGTGACGAAACTGAAGGAATCCTACCAGAATCATCACACTCCAAATGGTATGCAAATCTAGCAAGTTTCAGTACTTATGAAACTCCCGATGTGGATTTTTGCCCCATGCTCTTATGACCTTGGCGTGAGGTCAAAATGTCATAAGTCACATGTCAAGTTCGTCCCATCATTATCCAGGTTAATTTGAACCCACCCGTACATACCCTTGACGTAGGCCAAAATGGCAGTACGACTGTCTCAAACCAACGCATTCTATCTATGAAACAGATAAATATCCGGCAGCTACCAATCACTATGCCTTGGCGTGAGGTCAAAATACATAGCTTGAATACTACCGAATATTTAACTGAAATGATGGAGGGCTACGGATGGTTTTGGCAAAACCGTGAACGTAGTGAACTTGATTTGGTCGATGGAACGAGATAGCTTTTAAATGGAGTGGCTCAAACTCCGTATTTTAAAAGTTTGCTTTGAAAAGAACCGAGTGGTTTTTCGAAAGTGTTCCAACGACTTTAACTTGGTTTATTATCTTGCATTAGTTCTTTTAATGCGTGATATTCTTGCATTAGTTCTTTTAATGCGTCCCATCATTTAATCCTACCATTGCAGAAAACAACCAAAATATGACGTACGCTTATGCCATTCGCATTCGCCACGGGGCCCCGTCATTACCCGTTAGGTTACTTAACTAACGACAGAGCGGGGGCTGGGCTAGCGCGTCTGTAAAACATAAGCAACGCCTAAATAATATCATATATAGATATACTGCAATGATAAACATTTCAGATCACAGATAAATACATTGGATATACTAGCAATCTGTAATTTGTACGAGCCTGTAACAAAAACAGATAACACGGTCGCGGTGAATAGCCAATACCCCACCCAAGACCCCTACGGGTGCGGCAAACTACCCGCCAAGTACCCGAAGCGTAGTAACCTCCCTCATCTCCATGAGTAGGCCACTCGACACTTCGGCATACCCGGTAGTTTGTGCACCCCCTCCATGGGTCTATCCTAGGAGCAAAAATAGTAAAAAGAAATTATACAATGACGGCTACAACCCCGACCCGGTTGTGCGGCCATACAAATAATTATTACATCAATTTACAAATTTACAAGAATTGAAAGAAAAGAAAACTCTCGTCTCACAACCCCCGGCTATTCACCCGCGACAATCCAACATATTTATATACACATTCCAATATCAAACACAGATCATGTATAACCCCGACCAATCGACTTATAGCGATTAGCCGACGTTCAATACATGCAAGCATCACAGATATAACCATCATAGTCAAAGTGCAGTGAAGTTCGGAAAAAATACGGAATTATAGGACCCCAAAAGGAAATTTCTTTTCTGGAAAATCTGGGGACATATAATATATTTCAAAAATCCCAAAACTAACACAGACACACACTGCACGAAAAATGATGCACAGAAGACGACAAACCGCGGCGCTTCCGCGGCATATGCCTACCTCGTGCCGCGGAAGGGCGGCGGTTTGAACGAAACAGTGGACCGTTTTTCATGGGTGTTCACACAAAACCCTGAGCCGAATTTAGGAGTATAAAGTTTTTCATTTTGACCAGAAAAAATTTCAACAGAAACTCAGGTTTTGTAAAAGTTTGTTTTTTTTGATTTTTCCGGTTCCGAACTTCGTTACACTTCACTACCAAGCTAGTTTAAGTTTAGTTAGGCTCTGATACCACTGTAAGTCCACGTTGCGACCCCCGGTTCTTACGGGGAGGCGGAAACGGTATAAAAATCAAATTATTAGCGCAAGGGGCAACATGGACTAAGCAAAGTCGGGATCTTTGACTAAACTAAAACTTGCATACTTAGCTAAAGAGAGTTAGCTACTCGGATGGAGATGGTTATACCTTAAACTTGTCTTGAACTCCTTCTCTTCAAGCTCCGATGGTGGTCCGATGGCTCCTTCTCGTCATCTCCGTACGCCGAAGATAGATCCACTTGAAAGCTCCAACCTTTAGCTCCTTCTTCGTTCTTTGAAGAAACTAGTTCACTTGGTTTGCTAAACCTAGTGAACTAGAATGAGTAGAGAGGAAATAGAATGGGATTTTATCTATGGTTCTTGATTCTCAACTCATAAGACAAGAGAACCATAGATCAAGAGAGGGAGCAAGAGGTTGAGGGTGAGAGCAAGAGGAGAGCTCAAGAACAAGAGAGAGAATGAGCAAGAAGGAATGAGCAAGTATTTTGTCTCTCACCCTCTCATAATCCAAAGCAATGATAACTCATCATATTAACAAAAGTCTTATGTGATGGTTTGAAGCAACCACAACCATATCATTTCATGCACTCATTTTACACAAATGAGCAAGTAAACAAAAGTCTTTGCCATGAAATGATGGCTATGGTTATCATGATGGTCAACTAGTCAAGCCTAGTCAACCGGTCAACAAGTCAACAAAAGTCAACAAGTCAACAAAGTCAACAAGTCAACAAAAGTCAACAAGTCAACAACCATATCACCATAATACTTAATTAATATAATAGTTAATCACATATCATATTCTCATTAGGGTTGAGCATAAAGTCAAATAGTCAACGGTCAACTGTCAACAACCCTAATGAGAATCCGCTGCCTCTGCCTCCCTGTCAACTGTGCATACACACCCGCATCCGCGTTCCGAGGAACACGAATGCAAACTGGATAAATCCAATCCCATAAGGTACACTAGGATCTGGCTTAAACCAAAGCCCGCTAGTGTAAACTGTCCGGACACTGTACGTGCACAAGTGCACGGATGTGACCGAATCCTGTCGCAAAACCATGCGACCTGTCGCAATACCATGCGACCTCTACTCTTTTGCCTAAAGGCGAAAAGCTTTCTGTGTGGGACTCTAAAGACTCGACACTACGCTGGCAGTGGGTTTAACCACAGACCGCAAGCGGCACTAGCTGTGCGTAACGGTCCCCAGGTAATGCCGACAAGAAGACCGACGAGGCGAAACCTATCTGAACTCCTACTGAGCCTGAGTGTGACATTCTCCGTACAGTCCGGTCTGTTCGTCTGATACATCGCATGGCGGGCCTAGGGGGTGGTATACGTCAGTCCCCCAATAGCGGTACAAGTCGTGCCGGAGCGAAGCCCAAAACACCCTGAGATAACACTGGAAACCTACCAGTATATCTCGTTTGCCCTGGCCAGGGACTACTCGTGTAATGGCTCTCCTAGACACAGCGCGATGTCAACCCCCAATACCGGGAGAGACGAATCCTGTCTAACCGTCACTGCCTCCAAGTGCTTCGGGACTGCACCCAACCACTACCTGTTTGCACGACTCCTTTGAGCCGTGGTAGGGTAGTGATCAAAGTGCAGTGGGAACACACTTGAGGCGAAGTGACAGTGTCAAGTCAGCGGACTAAGCTGTACTCATGTCACCTGGGAACTGATAACTGACGATAGGTATAATACCAACTAGTCAGTTCCCGACGAGTCCTGTCCAGTGTACCCGTAACCTAACGAGCACCCGCATACTATCTCAAGTACGACGTACTGACGTCTGTGGGACAGACCGTCTCCCACACTGGGATGAGAAGCGCATGCGCTGGTCTACTCCGGAGTATCGATGCCCTGTCTCGATAGTCCTGCGACCAGGGACCTGCATAAGGATGTGCTTATAGATTACCCAGCCCCACTAGTGTGACGGCCATCACATCGCTGGTAATCAAGCAAAGATCCTAAGGGCTCTACTAATGTGTATAGGCGATATACAAAAATAAACACATGTACACATTGAAGTAGAAACAAACCAAGTAGCATACTACTATTTTGAGCAAGATTGTGTATACAAGGTGAATATCCCAAGCATCCATTAAGTAATATACAAACTAGTATGATACAGTAATGGCCTCTAGGGCATATACACTAACAGAATGCACATGAGGAAGAGCTTTGATGGAGGTCCTTTTCGGGTCTCCGTCAGATGTTGTCTTCCGTCGATCTTCTGGTGGATCTTGGAGGTGATCTCCTGTTGCATGTGGGTCTCAATGGGTTTTGAGGAGATTCGTGGTTTTGAAGAGTTTACGTTGAGTATCTGTAAGGAAGTCCCGGGGTGGTTTGGTACCACCGAGGACCCTCCGACGATCAAGTTAGCACAAGATCCGAGCAGAGTAATGGCTAAGTGGGGTGAAAAACGCTTACTTGACCCCTCTGTGATGGGGGTTTATATGGCGGCAGCAGCATGCAGTAGCAGGCGCGAGAATTTCATCGGCAGTTACGCTTCCAACGTCATGCCCGCGTAATAAGCGGATCGCCCGTTAATGGGGATCGTGATGGCGTAGAACGTGGGATGTTGCCGGCGGAGAATCCGCGCATGGCGGAATTTGCGGAGCGGCGGTTACGCCTGTGAGTGGTGGAGTTGGTCGGTCGGAGGGACCGAGGAAGATGGCCTCGGCGGGAGAGCTCGGGAACGAGCAGGAGGGCCGAGGCATCTTGGTCCTGTGGTAGCTCGGGGCGAGCTGAGAGGCCGAGGAGGCCAATTTGCAGGGGGCTCTGAGGAAAGCCAGCTTGTGCTTGCAAGTCGGGTACAGGGGGGGCCTGGTCGGCCCCTGTGGGCCATTTTTTCTGAGTTCTGGGACACGTCATCTGCCATGTGTCCTGATCTAGGAGATCGCCAATATAGAGCATCATCATTAGCCCCCCACTCTTATCCCGACCAGCTGGCGGGTCGGGTCAAGAGTGGACTGCCGGACCGCTCGGGGTGAGCTCCCTCCTAAGATTTCGTCGGGACGCATTCCCGGGCTGTCAGCCGTCTTTTCTACCAGCGAATCAGGGCGAGATCTCTGCATTTAAGGAAGGTACGCCGGTTCGTGCATCCTGTCACTGAAGCGACGGTCCGCGTGTCAAGCGTCGGTTGGCCGACACGACGTGTGTAGACCTGCAGCGTCTGATGGGATGCGGCCCAGTGTAGGAACGACAAGTGGAGCAATCGGAGCCGTTGGACGTGAGAAGGCGTTTTGGCGGGGGATGAAGGGCGCCGTTGGATGAGGGCGATTGCAGTAATAAATAGGGGTGGGATCCACTTCAGGCCCCTACTCCTTCATATTTCCTCGCTCTAAGTCCTGGTTTCATAGAATCTGTAGATGTCGCAGGAGTAGGTTCTAGGGACCCTCTAGTTTAGCCTGAGTCTTCTGGGGGAGCAGGGATCAGATCCTCTTCCCGGGATCGTGCGGCGGGGGCAGCCCCCAGGGAGGAGGCGGTAGACGCTGCCCCCGGCGCGTCGTGTTGGGTGAGGCATGAGGACGAGCTTGCCAATGCTCGGACTCGCTTCCACATCCCCTCACGTTATACGCTTCGTTTGGCCAAGGAGGGAGAGAGGGCAGATCAAATACGAGGTAGGGAGATCGCCCTGTACTTGGAAGCTTTTTGGGGTGGAATGCGCCTGCCCTTCTCTCCCGAGGTCGTCGAAGCGCTGAACTTCTTCGGGTTAGCCCCTGGACAGTTAGTGCCAAACTCGTGGAGGATTTTCCTCGGGTTCCTGTTGGGTTACCTACAACGACAGCAAGGTTTCGGGAGGCATCATCCATGCCAAGTTAAAAATTTGCCATTGAAGATAACCCTAAACCTAGAAACTTTAACTAGAGAATCAAACAAAACTATCATGTTAACACTTTAACATCTAATAGTTGGGGATTACAACCTTTGTAGTCCGTTCCTTCGCTTCATAAGCTTCGTATTGAGGTCCCTTCGCTGCGATCATCAAGTACCCAGACTCTAGAGAGGCTCCATGAAGAGAAAGATGCAACCTTGCTTCCAATCTTAAAAAACTAAGATGATCTACCTTGAAGAATCTCAAACCCAAGCTCTTGCTTCACTAATCAAATATTAGTAAAGCAAACACCCTAATCTAAGTGGCTAGAATAGATGAGGATGATGAAGTAGGAATTTTGCTCTCTTTTGTTTTCAATTTCTCACTTTAAATCATCTCAATACAAAAAGCTAGAAAGCTTTTTCAAGAGGAGCAAGAAGAAGAAATCCTTTTGTGATGAATAATGAATTATTGTTGTGGTTACAATTGCAACCATGGGTTAAGAATGAAAGGCTTAACCCTTGTAGAGAATAAACCATAGGTTAAGGGTTTGGGTTGGGTTAAAGAATATCTACACAAAATATCAAGCTAGATGACAAAAGGCAAAGCTTCATGAAGCTTCATGAAAGCTTCATCCGAAAGCTAACCCTAATCCAAACCCTAACTTGGTTTAAACTTAACAACCATGTTGCATTTGTAACCCTAACATGTTACAATATTATATATCACATATATAGTATATATAGTAACAAAATAAAATAATACAATTAACATATATCGCATATATATCAATATATTATCCAAGTGAGAAAAAGAATTTTTAAGTGAGCTTATATTAGTTAATGTAATGTATATATAATTATACATTAAATTATCGAATCAACACTTGATCCGATAATCCGGCTATTTCACAAATAACCGACTAATATAACAAGTATCAGTTCATCGAATCAACACTTGATCCGATGACCCGGCTATATCACATATACCCGGCCGATATCACATATCGCGAGAATGGAATACGGTATCATATACATGTATTATTCTCGGTCCCGCATATATCACATATGTGCTCCTACTCCGTTTTGCCTGATCCAGGAAACCTCCGTGTAGGATTCTAAAGAATCGTCAATACGCCGGCAGTAGGTGATGATCATATCAAACACCCACTAGCTGCAAGCGGTCAGCTAAACGTAACAGCCACCCAGGTATTGAGCGATCAGAAGATCAACAAGCAAGCCTGTACATTCTCCTGTGAATCCAATCAGTAACACTCCCGTACAGTCCGGTCTCGTCGTCTGATATGTCGCATATCTCACCTAGGGGTGGTAGACGTCAGACCCCAGTAGCTCGATAAGTCGTGTCGATATGAAGTCTATAACAGTTCGAGAAACTACTGATAACACTTACCAGTAAATCTCAGCAACCCTGCCCAGGGATTTCCAGTTATAGCCAATCGAACACAGCGCAACATCAACTCCCAATACCGGGAGAGACGAAACCCCTCTTATCGCTCATTGCCTCCATGTGATTCGGTACTGTACCCAAAAGCCACCGTTTTGCACATTCTCTTGAACGCGGTAAGGTGGAAATCAAAGCACAGTGGGAATCACACAAGACTCTATGACGATCTCGGGTCTACGGACTAACCTGTACCAGTGTCACCAGAGAACTGCCATCTGATGTGAGGTATAATACCATCTGAGAGTTCTCGGCGAGTCCGTCCAGTGTACCCAGTCTCCACTGAGCACCCGTATACTATCTCTGTGTCAAACACCAATGGATATGGGATCATCCATCGCCCATCTACATGGGTCGAGAAGCATACGCTAGTCTACTCTAGTATATCGATGCCCTGTCTCGATACACCTACGATTAGGAACATTTGAAGGATGTACTTAGCGATTACACTGTCCCCACTAGTATGATCTGCATCATAGTCCTGGTAGTTAAGTACTCATCCTAAGGGCTTTGTCAACATGTGACATAGAGACAATCATAGTACATGTTAAGATAAAGAGCAACCAGATAACATACTATTATGTCGAGCAAGAAAGTCCTCCATATATATGTCCAAGCATCCACTACAATATACATCGTATGTACAGTAATGGCCTCTAGGGCATACATATCACTAACAGTTCCTGATCCGCCTGAAGTTACAGGCGGTTCCCTTCAGCCTCTCCATCCTTGATTCTTCCATTGTTTTCAAAAATCATCCTGGGGGTCGAGCGGGCGACCCGAGGTGGGTCTACCTCTCTTTTAGAAAGCGAAAGGGGGGCGCCGCCGGGATAGGAGTTGTAGTCTTGCCTTCTTCCATTCACGACTGGAAGAAGAAGTTTTTCTTCGTCGCACCGCCCGAGGGCGAGGACTGGCCCGTGCCTACCAAGCGGTCGAGGGAAAAATGCTTGCCGGGGAACCAGTCCAATGACCCCGCCACGGAGAGAGTGGCGTCGTGGGAGCCCATCCCCCGATTTGACGTGCTGTTGTCTGAGAGGGTTCTGAGTTGGGCTGGGCTCAGCCCCGTCGTGTTCGTTGGTAAGTTAGGCTTGCTTTTTGGCTTTTATATTTCATGTGTCGCTGACTTCTTTGCATTTGGTTTTGTGCAGGGCCCATGGACATGGACGAGCTCCGAGCCTCCATGCGCCAGCCGAAGAAGGTCATGAGGGCTGGAGGCGCCAGCTCTTCCCGTTCGAAGCCTGCCCCTACTCCCTCGGCCTCCGCTTCCGCCCAGTGCCTCCGGTGGTTGCGTCCCTTGAGCGTTCGGGACGTATCCCGCCCCGGGGCCTAGCAGAGCGCCGGGCCGGAAGCGGGCTCGAATTCTGGAGGACCCGGTCTCAGAGGAGGATACCGACTCTCCATCGGAGCCGCTCAAGAGGGGTCCGCGGAGGTTTCCTCGGGGCCCGCCCTCGCCGATCATGGTGGAGGAGGGGGGCCTTCAGTTCGCGGTGCCCTCGGGGATATCTATCGCGGATAGCCTGCTGCACGAAATAGAGAACTCGGAAGGGGGTAGGGTCCCCGGGGGGACCTTCAGGGCCCAGATGGCGTCCATCGCCCAGGAGGTCGTGCAGGTAAGTGCTCGGTTGTTTGTGATATTTGGTGCTTCCTTCGTCTTCCTGACCTCTTTCTTATTTTTTAGGTCCTCCAGCACGTCGCCCTTGCCGTACGCATGGAGGCCGAGGTGATAGCCCCAGCGATGAAGGCCGCAGACCAGCTTACCTCGCTGGAAGAGAGCTCCAAGCGGGAGTTGGAGGGTTGCCGCCCTGGAGGGCGAGATGGAGGGCGGGAAACGGGAGGTTGATCAGCACCGCTAGGCCGCCGTGGTTGCTGAGGTCAAGCTTGAGGACGCTCAGGCGCTCGCCGGCAACATGAAGAAGACGGTGAGGACCCTCCGGAAAGAGCTGGGGGCGGCGGTTTGTAAGTCTACGCCAGCGCCCCGGTCATCTTTCCGAGGCCAAATGCGGAACAAAATCTTTTTACGAAACTGGCGCTAACGCAAACTTAAAAGCCGGATCGTCCCATTAACCTTAAACTAGTATTCTGTAAAATGGGGTTTAGAGATTATATCGATCGATCCGTGTCCTTCGGTCTTTAACCTCTGCCCCTAGCTTATTGGGGATGCACAGATGAAGCTCGCTCTCCGATCTCGCTCGATCTACGGTCTCCTCCTCGCCGAAGATGGCGCCACGTCAACGAATCTTTATACGGGCTCCCGCCTCTGAACCGAGGCAACTCGGATACGAAGTTTGCTAGCCGACGTGTCCAAGGTTGAAGTAGAGTAGGTGTAGAATACTTTGTCTCGAGTCACCCAACGAATTGGATGAGGGTTAATCGAAGTTGCCTTTTTGGAGGAGTGATGGAAGATGAGCTTTTTGAAAATGAGCTAAGGATTTCTTTTCAAATCAAAATGAATCAATCTCAAAAATGAATGGGGGGTTGCATAGAGAAGTGCTCGGCCAAGTGGGAATGGTGGGTGAGTGTAAGGAAATAGAATGGTAACCATAAGCAAAAAGAGCTCACAAAAAATCCTAAGCCATCCAAAATGCAATCAATGCTTCAATAATGCACAAAAGAGTCATGCACATCCTAGAAGCTTCACCAAGTTGCTGGAAAAACCCCCACCATAAAAAGCCCCGCATTTACAAATAGCACATTTGCAAATAAGCCCCTCTATGCAAAACTCAGCCAAAGAAAGATAAAAGATGTTTTGGCCGAAGAAAAGAATCAAACTGGCAACTTCAAAAAGCGATCCCGTAATAAATTACAGGATATCGTAATAAATTACAGGATAACCCCGCAACTGTATATACATACCCGCATTTGTATTCCGACCTACAAATGCAATGAGACAAAATCTACACAGTATAATACGAGGATCCGGTTTAAACCAAAGCCCGTTAGTATTATCCGTCTGAACCATGACACGTGCACAAGTGCACGCGTATGTTCAAACCCTACCATAAAACCATACGGCCTCTACAACGTTTCGCCCGAACTGGGAAACTTTCAGTGGGGGACTCTAAAGACTCGTCAATACTCTGGCAGTGGGTTTAACCATAAGCCGTTAGTGGTACTAGCTGTACGTAACGGCTGCCCATGTACTGAGTGAAAGGGAGTCCGATGAGCGAACTCATCCTGGAACCCTACTGAGCCTATGTGTGACAATATCCGTACAGTCTGGTCCGTTCATCTATGAGTATCGCATATCGAGCCTAAGGAGCTGGTAAACGTCAGATCCCCAAAAGCGGTATAAGTCATGTCGGAGTGTAGCCCAGAACACCCTGAGATACTAATGGAATACCTAGCAGTAAATCTCACTTTCCATGGCCATGGACTTCGTGTAATGGCTTTCCTAAACACAACGCGATCTCACCCCCAACGTTGGGAGAGACGAAACCCCTGTCGATCCGCTCACTGCCTCTATGTGGCTTGGGATTGTACCCAACTAAAACCTGTTTACACGACTCCTTTGAGCCGTGGTAGGGTAATAATCAAAGCACAGTGGGAACTCACACGAGACAAATGACGATCTCAGGTCGATAGACTAACCTGTACACATGTTGTTAGTTATATGTATGCCCTAGAGGCCATTGCTATACATAGGATGTATATTGTAGTGGATGCTTGGACATATATAGGGAGGACTTTCTTGCTCGACATGATAGTATGCTATCTGGTTGCTCTTTACCTTAACGTGTACAATGATTGTCTCTCTGTTACATGTTGGTAAAGCCCTTAGGATGTGTACTTGACTACCTGGACTATGATGCGGATCATACTAGTGGGGACATGGTAGTCCATAAGTACATCCTTCAAGGTCCCTAGTCGTGGGTTTATCGAGATGGGGCATCGATATATCAGAGTAGACTAGAGTATACCTTCTCGACCCATACAGATGGGCGATGGATGATCCCATATCCATTGGTGTTTGACATTAGAGATGATATACGGGTGCTCAGTGGAGTCTGGGTACACTGGACGGACTCGCCGAGAACTCCCAGATGGTATTATACCTTACGTCAGATGGCAGTTCTCTGGTGACACTGGTACAGGTTAGTCTGTAGACCCGAGATCGTCATAGAGTCTTGTGTGATTCCCACTGTGCTTTGATTTCCACCTTACCACGTCCAAGAGGGCGTGCAAAATGGCGGTTTTTGGGTACAGTCCCGAATCACAAGGAGGCAATGAGCGATAGGAGGGGATTCGTCTCTCCCGGTATAGGGAGTTGATGTTGCGCTGTGTTCGATTGGCTATAACCAAAAATCCCTGGCCAGGGTTGCTGAGATTTACTGGTAAGTGTTACCAGTAGTTTCTCAAACTGTTATAGACCTCATATCGACACGACTTATCGAGCTGCTGGGGTCTGACGTTTACCACCCCTAGGCAAGATATGCGACATATCAGACGATCAGACCGGACTGTACGGTAAGTGTTACTGGTTGGATTCACAGGAGTGTGAGCGGGCTTGTTCGTCGATCTTCTGATCGCTCAATACTGTTAGTTGTATGTATGCCCTAGAGGCCAGTATTGTACAGATGATGTATATTATATTGGATGCTTGGACATATATAGAGATGACTTTCTTGCTCGATATGATAGTATGCTATCTGGTTACTCTTTATCTTAACATGTACACTTGTCTCTTTAAACTGTCTTATAGTTACATGTTGGTAAAGCCCTTAGGATGTGTACTTGACTACCTGGACTATGATGCAGATCATACTAGTGGGGACATGGTAGTCCATAAGTACATCCTTTAAGGTCTCTAGTCGTGGGTGTATCGAGACAGGGCATCGATATACCAGTATAGACTCGCGTATACGCTTCTCGACCCATGAGACGGGCGATGGATGATCACATATCCATTGATGTTTGACATCAGAGATGGTATACGGGTGCTCAGTGGAGACTGGGTACACTGGACGGACTCGCCGAGAACTCCCAGATGGTATTATACCTCACGTCAGATGGCAGTTCTCAGGTGACACTTGTACAGGTTAGTCTGTAGACCCGAGATCGTCATAGAGTCTTGTGTGATTCCCACTGTGCTTTGATCTCCACCTTACCACGTCCATGAGGGCGTGCAAAACGGTGGTCTTTGGGTACAGTCCCGAGTCACATGGAGGCAATGAGCGATAGGAGGGGTTTCGTCTCTCCCGGTATTGGGGGTTGATGTTGCGCAGTGCTCGATTGGCCGTAACAGGGAAGTCCCTGGCCAGGGCTGATCAGAGATTTGCTGGTAAGTGTTACCAGTAGTTTCTCGACCCGTTATGAGCCTCACATCGGTACGACTTATCGGTTATTGGGGTCTGACGTTTACCACCCCTAGACTTGATATGCGACATATCAGACGAAGTGACCGGACTGTACGGAAAGTGTTACTGGTCGGATTCGCAGGAGTGTGAGCGGGATAGCTCGTCGATCTTCTGATCGTTCAATACCCGGGTGGCCATTACGTTTAGCAGACCGCTTGCGGCTTGTGGGTGCTTGATATGATCATCATCTGCTACCGGCGTATTGACGAGTCTTTAGAGTCCTACACAGAGGTTTCCTGGCTCAAGCGAAACGAAATAGGAGCGTATATGAGATATGTGCGGGACCGAGAATAATGCGTGTATGTGATACCGTATTTGATTCTCGCGATTAATGTTTCGATTGGTTGAATGTGATATAACCTAGTTATCGAATCGAAGATCGATTCGATAAGCCGATACATTGAATACTAGTCGGTTATGTGCGACATGACCGGATCATTGAATCAAGTGTTGATTTAATGATTTAATGTATAATTATATATTTGATATATTACTTTACATTAACTAGTATTGGTTCACTTTAAACGGATTTTTCTCACTTGATGCACATTGTATATGTGATATGCTTTTGTGCACATTTTTGTATCATGTTTGATGATACTTGATCATTTGGTTAAATGTGTAGAATTAAACCATGGTTAATTTGATAATTAGGGTTTTACATATTCATTTATTTATTTATTTATTTGGAAATGATTTAAAGAGAATGGTGGCTTTCTTTTGTCATTAGTTGAAGCTTCATGAAGCCTTGACTTTTGCAACCATTCTTGTCCTCATGCTTAACCCTAACTCTCCAAATGACCATGGTTTATTCTCTACACTTAACCCTAGTTAGATTATGATAAGTATGAATTTTTCTTTTCATTTTAAAGAACTTATCATAAAACTAGCTTCATCTTCTCCTTCTTCTTCAAGATAGAAACCTTGATGCCATCAATGGCAACTTGAGTTCTAGTGAGAGAAATCCAATTCTAAAGTGAACCCACCTCCTATTTCTTCACCCTCTACCTCTTGTCAAGTTGTTTTTGGTGTTTTCTTCACAAGTTTCACAACTTTGTGAAGTCGGAGCTTGAACTTGTGATGCCTCGACGTAGATCGTCTTTGACACGAAGCCGACGACCTAGCTCGCCCGTTTCTCCGATGAAGCCGATGATTGAGTTCGGGATTCATGACGGACAGCGAGAGGACACCCACGTGGAGCTAAGGAAGTGGAGAACCGGATCTACAAAGGTTGTAGCATCTAACTTTTAGTTAAGTAGTTAACTAGATTATCTTTTCGCCTAGATTTCTAGTCAACGATCCGTATTAGGGTTTCTCGGCATCCATAAAATTTGAAATTGGCATGGTTGATACCTTGTGAGACCTCTATAGTGTGCCTAGGAACCCTACAGTGGTATCAGAGCCTAGCTAGAGCCTTAGGCGAAGTCTAGACGGAGTTTGAAGTCCGAACGAACCCGAAACCCTAAAACCCATGAGCTCTCTGGACTTTTTCTAAAATCTGGGATTTTTCCATATTAAAAATGCTTAAAACATTCAGCAAAGAATTCTAAGAATTACGGTGCAATTTGTTTCCAATGAACAGTACACTGTGCGGCGGAACCGCGGTTCCGCGGCTCTATGGTGACGTCAGCCCTAATTTTTTGCACAGTAATTCCTGATAAATTATGCTGAGTTTTCTGGGAATTTTTAAATTGACTTAAGGGTTGAGTGCTCTGGGGTTGTATTGGGAATCGACGATTCGATCGGATTATCAAACCTTGTCTAAGTGTTTTTCCGGATAACTTTAGAATATGTTAAAAAGTTGGATACGGATATAAATACCCAAGTTTTCCTCTGCCGGAAAAATTCCAAGTGTTGGATTTTTCTGTGGTTTAAAGACGTTCTGAGTAGTGCAAGTAACGCGATGGTCCCTCTAGAAGACAACAAACCTTAACTCGATTATGTGACCGTCTTAAACTACCCTTTGAACCTTCGGGTTTGGGGCAGTACGGCGTGCCACATGTGAGGCGTTGGCTTGACCCTTCTACGGCTGGACCGTTGGTACTGAGGCATGAAGTGAATGTCTTTGAACTTATTTCATGTGTTGATCGGTGTCGGGAAAACTTGGGTGTTCGAATGTTCGATCGGAAAGTTTGATATATTCTATTTATCCGGAATTGGATACAATAATTGGAATTCACAAACAGTTATGAGATAACTGGATGAATGTTATAAATCTAGCGGTTTAGTTTCACTTGATATCGAAAAGAGTTTTCGATAATGGGACTAAAATGCGGGGTTTATAACTGTTAGGCATGTGATGTTTAAGTATTTCATTTGATTAGGCATGTAATGTCTAAAGAGGTTGCGGATTCCAACTGTTGTAGTTTTACACTTTCTTTTCTGTGACCGTAAGTGTAATATGTGATATCGCCGGTTTCGTTGCTATATGTCAACGGCAATTGGGATGCGCATATTTACTTACGTTGATGACATGTGATGTTATGTGTTGCTGGATATGTTATATTGGATTGTCGTGTTCGAATAGCCGGGGGTTTTTATGTGAGATGAGTGTTTTTCATTTTCATTCATGTAAAAACTTGTATGTAATATTCTTTTATTTGGGGCACTTCCAGGTTGCGGAAGTTGTCACCCTTTGTATATTATTTACTTTTCCATATTAGGATAGACCCAAGGAGGGGAGCACAAGTAACCGGGTTCTAGGGTTCAGTGGGAGACCATCTCGAGGAGTCGAGTCCGGGTCTCCTAACCCTAGAATTGGTAGGGTTGCTTGCCGCTCTCGTAGGGGTCTAGGGGTGTGGGATTGGCTATTCATCACGACCGTGGAATCCGTGTTTTATACTGGCTCGTATTGAAAACACGGACGTCCTAGTATATCCAATGTTTCATATGTTTCTTCTGCTGCGATATCTGTGATGTGATCATGTGATGTTCTGTGATAGATACAGTATATAGTATATATGATATATTATATAGACGTTACTTATGTTTTGCACCCGCACTAGCCCTGCCCTGCTCTGTCGTTAGTTACCTAACCTAACGGTGCACGAGGGGACATCGAGGCGAATGCGGATGGCATAAGTGTACGTCGTATTTATCTGTGATGTTTAGGTATTTAAATGATGGGACATCATTAATGTGATTAATGAAAGAAAAGAAACCTAAGATGTTGTAGAATCAAATTTTAAACAAAACAGGTAGCTACAGTTCTTGCTTTGCATAGCGGTATATATGATATACCCAGCACCTTATTCGATGAGGAAAGGACCGAGATCCTTTCACCGGGAGTGACTCCTTTAGCAATAATTGGCAGATGCTACACACTCGGTTTGTTTTTGAAAGCTTCTATAGTTTCTGCTTTGCATAGTGATATATATGATATATCCCGCACCTCATTCGACGAGGAAAGGGCCGACGATCCCTTCACCGGGAGTGACCCCTTTAGCGAAACTGGAAAAGCCTCAAAATCACTCCATTTCAAAACTTCATTTGATTCTACAACGATATCAAGTTCATTACGCAATAAGTTTCAGAAAAACCTGTCGTAGCCCTCCGTCATTTCAGATAAGTCCTGTTTAGTATTCGTGCTGCGTTTGTTGACCTTGTCAAGGCGCAGTGTACGGTAGCTAACCAGTATTTATCTGCTTATGCATATGATGCAGATTGAGCTAGGGTAGTCGTACGGCCTTGTTGACCTTGTCAAGGGTCGTGCGGGTGGGTTTAATTCAATCAAGAAATTACGGGTTGAACTTGACTTACGGTCTATGGTTTGTTGACCTTGTCAAGGTCATAGATCGTTTAGGGCAAAAGCATTATCGGGAATTTCAAGTGTTGAAATTTGCAATGAGATTGCATACCTTCTATGAGATAGTTGGATCCCGATACCCACTGCGAGTAAGAGTTACTCCTGGGAGAGTTTTACATATTACAATTAGCCGATCAAGTAGGTGTCTAGAAAGGTGTCAAAGGGGTTACGCCTCTGGAAAAACGAGGTTTACAGTAATTAGGTTCGTGCGAAAGCACGGGGGACCTCCCTCAAAGTACCGACACTGGCCTGGCTGAAAGATTGGCGAACTTGTAGTGTGTAATTAATCCCGGCTAGTCTTTCCTTTTAGGGTTTGAAGGAAGATTTGATAAAAACCAGTGGGAGCCATCCTGATTAGATAAGATAATAACCAATCTGATCTTGCACGAGCTTACGCTAAAAGTGTTTTCTTCCCTCTCTCTCCAGGTAGCGACCATTTCATGCCTTAATAAAGATAATAATATGGATGTATTGACCGAACCCGCATGTTATACTGTGCTGGGGAATGTTGGTTCCGTTCTTTCCTATAAGAGTTATAGGACTGAACAGGATATAGGGGAATACCAGGATTCCCATGCCACCCGAATGAAGAAAGTACATGTTGATGCATTTTCTTCGGGTGTGTTCGTTACAGAGAACTGTTTCTCCATTTGCTCCACGTCCTGGGTATTAGATACCGGGTCAGGATCCCATATATGTAATCAGTTACATGGGCTTAGGAAAGGTAGAGAACTTGGAGAAGGTGATAAAGACATTAGAGTTGGAAATGGTGCAATTGTTGCAGCTAAGACCGTCGGGGAATATCACCTTGTGTTACCAACTGGTAATACATTGGTTCTGAACGAATGCTATTACATGCCGAACCTGATATGCAACATTATATCAGTTTCTTTATTAAGTAAAAAGGGATATAATTTTGTATTACAGGATAATGTTATGAACATTTTCCGTAACCAAAAGTTGGTTGGATCAGGCACGTTGTGCAATGGCATTTATGTTCTAAACCAATCAACAGTTCTGAGTATAACAAACACACACAAGAGGAAGAGTTCAGACCTGAACGAATCCTTCTTGTGGCATTGTAGACTGGGTCACATCAATGCGACATGACTGGCTAAGTTGCATAAGGATGGATATTTGAAACCATTCGAATTTTCATCTTATGACACTTGCCAGTCATGTCTCAAAGGCAAGATGACCAAAACTCCGTTTACGGGACACGGAGAAAGAGTTACCGAACTCTTGGGACTGATACATAGTGATGTATGCGGTCCCATGTCTACACATGCCAGGGATGGTTCTTCGTACTTCATTACATTCACTGACGATCTCTCTAGATTCGGATATGTGTTCCTGATGAAACACAAATCAGAAGCTTTTGAGAAATTTAGAGAATATAAACAAGAAGTCGAGAACCAAACCGGAAAAAGTATTAAAATCCTTCGATCTGATCGAGGAGGTGAATACTTAAGCAATGAATTCCTGGACTTCCTAAAAGAGAATGGGATTCTCTCTCAGCTGACTCCTCCATATACACCACAGCACAACGGTGTATCAGAACGGAGGAACCGCACCCTATTAGATATGGTGCGCTCTATGATGAGCACAGCTGAGTTACCTATTTCCTTCTGGGGATATGCACTGGAGACAGCATCATACCTATTGAATCAAGTTCCATCTAAATCTGTACCTACCACACCATATGAGATATGGAGTGGGAAGAGGCCATATCTTAAACGAATTAAGATATGGGGTTGTCCAGCCTATGTCAAAAGACAAAATCCGGACAAGCTCGAGGCACGGTCAGTTCTTTGCAAGTTTGTGGGATATCCAAAGAACTCCTATGGGTATTTTTTCTACCACAGTGAGGAACAAAAAGTGTTTGTTGCTCAACATGCCACCTTTTTAGAAAAGGAATTCCTTGAAAAAGAAATTAGTGGCAAAGTGGTAGAACTGGAAGAAGTTCCAGATACACAAACCGTAACTGAACATTTAGTGGAACCAGAAGATTCAGTAGTTCCCAATGAACCTCAGCCTCTCCGCCGATCTAGTAGGGTTCCTCGCCAACCTGAGAGATTCTACGGTTTTTTCATGGATGGAGGGAGCGAGGATTGCATCATGGAGGATGATGACCCAACTAGCTTCGAGCAGGCCATCACGAGTAGGGACTCAGTGAAATGGCTGGATGCTATGCGGTCCGAGATGGAATCCATGTACACCAACAAAGTATGGACTTTGGAAGTTGCTCCTGAAGGGGTAAAACCCATTGGGAGCAAGTGGATCTTCAAGAAAAAACTTGGTGTAGATGGGAAAGTGGAGACTTTCAAAGCTAGACTTGTTGCAAAAGGTTTTCGCCAAAGACCAGGTGTGGACTATGACGAAACCTTTTCTCCAGTGGCTATGCTTAAATCCATCCAGATCATGCTTGCCATCGCTGCATATCATGACTACGAAATCTGGCAAATGGATGTTAAGACCGCCTTTCTAAATGGTGATTTAGAAGAGTGCGTGTACATGACTCAGCCAGAGGGCTTCGTAGACAGTGGGAGCAGCGGAAAGGTGTGCAAGCTGCTTAAATCCATTTATGGATTAAAGCAAGCATCGCGGAGTTGGAACATCTGCTTTGACGTCGTTATCAAAGAGTTTGATTTCGTCAAAAATCCAGATGAACCTTGTATCTACAAGAAGGTGGAAGAGAGTAAGGTTGTCTTCCTCGTATTGTACGTGGACGACATACTCTTGATAGGAAATGATATTCCTATACTGCAATCGGTCAAGCTCTTCTTATCACAAAGATTCTCGATGAAAGATCTTGGTGATGCCTCCTGCATATTGGGAATTAGGATCTATAGAGATAGATCCAAACGGATTTTGGGATTGTCCCAATCCAGGTACATTGACACCATACTAAAGAGGTTTAGTATGGAAGAATCCAAGCGTGGGAACTTGCCCACGATCTCTGGAGTCACTCTCTCCAAAGAGATGTCTCCCAAGACTGATTTGGAGAGAGCTCGCATGCAAGGGATACCCTATGCTTCGGCTGTAGGCTCTATCATGTATGCGATGCTATGTACCAGACCCGATGTAGCATACTCACTAAGTGTAGTGAGCAGGTATCAAGCCGATCCTGGAGAGAATCACTGGACAGCTGTGAAGAGCATTCTTAAGTACTTGCGAAGGACTAAAGAGATGCTCTTGGTGTATGGTAACGGAGAACTCCAAGTGGAGTACTTTACCGATACGAGCTTCTAGAGTGATAAGGACGACTCGAAGTCGCAGTCGGGCTTTGTCTTTACCCTTTACGGAGGGGCGGTTAGCTGGAAGAGTTCCAAGCAGGAAACCGTGGCAGACTCGACGATGGAGGCTGAATACATCGCTGCCAACGATGCTGCCAAAGAGGCTGTCTGGGTCAAGAAGTTCATTGCTGAACTTGGAGTGGTTCCATCCATTGAGCATCCAATACCTTTGTATTGCGATAACAATGGAGCGGTGGCTTTGGCCAAGGAACCCAGGTCCCATCAGCGATCCAGGCATATTCTGAGGCGGTATCACCTGATCCGGGAGATAGTTGATCGCCGGGAGATCGAGGTCAGGAGGGTTGACACGAAGAACAACACGGCGGATCCACTCACGAAGGCCATTCCCCAGATATAGTTTGAGAGACTCTTCGGGATGCTCGGTATGCGATACTACAGCAGCTGGCCCTAGTGCAAGTGGGAGATTGTTAGTTGTATGTATGCCCTAGAGGCCAGTATTGTACAGATGATGTATATTATATTGGATGCTTGGACATATATAGAGATGACTTTCTTGCTCGATATGATAGTATGCTATCTGGTTACTCTTTATCTTAACATGTACACTTGTCTCTTTAAACTGTCTTATAGTTACATGTTGGTAAAGCCCTTAGGATGTGTACTTGACTACCTGGACTATGATGCAGATCATACTAGTGGGGACATGGTAGTCCATAAGTACATCCTTCAAGGTCCCTAGTCGTGGGTGTATCGAGACAGGGCATCGATATACCAGTGTAGACTCGCGTATACGCTTCTCGACCCATGAGATGGGCGATGGATGATCACATATCCATTGATGTTTGACATCAGAGATGGTATACGGGTGCTCAGTGGAGACTGGGTACACTGGACAGACTCGCCGAGAACTCCCAGATGGTATTATACCTCACGTCAGATGGCAGTTCTCAGGTGACACTTGTACAGGTTAGTCTGTAGACCCGAGATCGTCATAGAGTCTTGTGTGATTCCCACTGTGCTTTGATCTCCACCTTACCACGTCCATGAGGGCGTGCAAAATGGAGGTCTTTGGGTACAGTCCCGAGTCACATGGAGGCAATGAGCGATAGGAGGGGTTTCGTCTCTCCCGGTATTGGGGGTTGATGTTGCGCAGTGCTCGATTGGCCGTAACAGGGAAGTCCCTGGCCAGGGCTGATCAGAGATTTGCTGGTAAGTGTTACCAGTAGTTTCTCGACCCGTTATGAGCCTCACATCGGCACGACTTATCGGTTATTGGGGTTTGACGTTTACCACCCCTAGACTTGATATGCGACATATCAGACGAAGTGACCGGACTGTACGGAAAGTGTTACTGGTCGGATTCGCAGGAGTGTGAGCGGGCTAGCTCGTCGATCTTCTGATCGTTCAATACCCGGGTGGCCGTTACGTTTAGCAGACCGCTTGCGGCTTGTGGGTGCTTGATATGATCATCATCTGCTACCGGCGTATTGACGAGTCTTTAGAGTCCTACACAGAGGTTTCCTGGCTCAAGCGAAACGAAATAGGAGCGCATATGAGATATGTGCGGGACCGAGAATAATGCGTGTATGTGATACCGTATTTGATTCTCGCGATTAATGTTTCGATTGGTTGTATGTGATATAACCTAGTTATCGAATCGAAGATCGATTCGATAAGCCGATACATTGAATACTAGTCGGTCATGTGCGACATGACCGGATCATTGAATCAAGTGTTGATTTAATGATTTAATGTATAATTATATATTTGATATATTACTTTACATTAACTAGTATTGGTTCACTTTAAACGGATTTTTCTCACTTGATGCACATTGTATATGTGATATGCTTTTGTGCACATTTTTGTATCATGTTTGATGATACTTGATCATTTGGTTAAATGTGTAGAATTAAACCATGGTTAATTTGATAATTAGGGTTTTACATATTCATTTATTTATTTATTTATTTGGAAATGATTTAAAGAGAATGGTGGCTTTCTTTTGTCATTAGTTGAAGCTTCATGAAGCCTTGACTTTTGCAATCATTCTTGTCCTCATGCTTAACCCTAACTCTCCAAATGAACATGGTTTATTCTCTACACTTAACCCTAGTTAGATTATGATAAGTATGAATTTTTCTTTTCATTTTAAAGAACTTATCATAAAACTAGCTTCATCTTCTCCTTCTTCTTCAAGATAGAAACCTTGATGCCATCAATGGCAACTTGAGTTCTAGTGAGAGAAATCCAATTCTAAAGTGAACCCACCTCCTATTTCTTCACCCTCTACCTCTTGCCAAGTTGTTTTTGGTGTTTTCTTCACAAGTTTCACAACTTTGTGAAGTCGGAGCTTGAACTTGTGATGCCTCGACGTAGATCGTCTTTGACACGAAGCCGACGACCTAGCTCGCCCGTTTCTCCGATGAAGCCGATGATTGAGTTCGGGATTCATGACGGACAGCGAGAGGACACCCATGTGGAGCTAAGGAAGTGGAGAACCGGATCTACAAAGGTTGTAGCATCTAACTTTTAGTTAAGTAGTTAACTAGATTATATTTTCGCCTAGATTTCTAGTCAACGATCCGTATTAGGGTTTCTCGGCACCCATAAAATTTGAAATTGGCATGGTTGATGCCTTGTGAGACCTCTATAGTGTGCCTAGGAACCCTACAAATACCCTGGTGGCCGTTACGTTTAGCAGACCGCTTGCGGCTTGTGGGTGCTTGATATGATCATCATCTGCTGCCGGCGTATTGACGAGTCTTTAGAGTTCTACACAGAGGTTTCCTGGCTCAAGCGAAACGAAATAGGAGCGCATATGAGATATGTGCGGGACCGAGAATAATACCAGTATGTGATACTGTATTCGATTCTCGCGATTTGTGACATTGATCGGTTATATGCGATATAGCCGGGTTATCGGATCAAGTGTTGATTCGATAAGTTGTTACTATTGGTATTAGTCGGTTATATGTATTATGACCGGATCGTTAAATCAAGTGTTGATTTAATGATTTAATGTATAATTATATATTTGATATATTACTTTACATTAACTAATATTGATTCACTTAAGATGTTTTTCTCACTTGTTTGTGCACATTGTATATGTGATATATTTTTGTGCACAAGATTGTATCATGTTTGATGATACATGCAAACTTGGGTGTATGTTTGTTTTAAACAATGTTTAGTAAATGGTTAGGGTTTCATTTCATTTGCTTTATTTACTTATTCATTTATTTATTTGTTCATTTTGGTAAGAAATAAAATGGTGACTTTATTTGGATTTCACTTGAAGCTTCATGAAGCTTTGAAAGTCAAAACCATTTTGTTTCTTTCCTAAACCCTAACCCTTTAACTAAACCCTAGTTCATTCTCTACATGAGTTAGTCTCACCCATGGTTGCATTATGATAACTCTTCACTTGATTTTTCATTTTAATTGAATTGATTTTTCTTTTCTTCTTCTTCTTCTTCATGAGAAAGAAAAGAAAAGCTTGCTTCAAAAATGTCAAGTGATGATTCCAAGTGAGAAATCCAAATCCAAAGTGAACCCACTTCCTATTTCTTCATCCTCTACCACTTGCCAAGTAGTATAGGGTCTTTTCTTCACAAATTTCTTGACTTGGTGAAGTTGGAGCTTGATCTTGAGTTGCCTCGACGTAGATCATTTTCGGCATCGAAGTCGACGACCTAGCCCGATCATTTCTTTGACGAAACCATCGCTAGAGTCCAGGATCCGATGATCGCAGCGGAGGGACATCATCACGGAGCTAAGGAAGTGGAGGACCGGATCTACAAAGGTTGTAGTCTCTTTCACTTTAGAGTAATGTTGTTTACTTGCATTTGTTTTCGCCTATCGTCTAATTAACGATCCGTATTAGGGTTTGTAGGCACATGAAAAAATTTGAATTTGGCATGGTTGATACATTGTGAGACCTCATTAGTGTGCCTAGGAACCCTACACATGTCACCTGGGAATCGCTATCTGACGACTGGTTTTAATAACCAGCTAGCATGTTCCCGGCGAGTCCTGTCCGGTGTACTCATAACCTAATGAGCACTTGTATACATCTTAGGTGAACCAACTGACACGAATGGCTTATGAGACCGGCCACCGCCCCTCGTCGGGGTCTCGACTGTATACACTAGTCTACTCCGCAGTATCGATGCCCTATCTCGAAACTTTCGTGACTAGGGACCACTTTTAAGGATGTGCTTATAGACTACCCAACTCTCACGTATATGATCGCCATCATACTGTTGGTAGTCAAGCAAGAATCCTATGGGCTCTATCAACGTGCAATAGTAATATATCATGTCACCTAAAGCAGTACACGTATGATAAAGATAAACCAGATAGCATACTATCATCTCGAGTAAGGCTGTCCTACCGGTATAGGTCCTCCCTCAATCATTGCAATCACGTGCCTGCGATCCAATAATTGACTTTGAGGGCACTATATCCAACAATCTCCCACTTTCACTTAAGGCTAATTATTGCGATATCGCATACTCACAACCCGTGTGATACCGAACACCCAACTCCTCTACTAATCAGTGTCAAAAAGCTCGTTTGTAAAACTATTGTGTTCGAGAAATAGCCTCAGTGAGTGGATCCGCCCTGATGTTTCTTTCTATGTCTCTCTTAATATTAAGTTTGCGGAGAAAGTCATCTCCCGAAATGAGTAATACCTGTCTTAGAATATGTCTGGATATCTGATGGGACCTAGTTCACGAATGAACTCCAAATCAAAACTTCTTAGACTGTATCGTCAACTGAACTTAATCAGTATCCTACACCATGCCTTCCTCAGTATCCGCTTGGACCACCTGTCCAAACTACTGTCCCTCTTCGGAGGGAAAACTATAACTTTGACAGTCACTCTGTCATCCAGGTCACCTTGGAAGCCTGAAATGATAATTGTCTCCTGAAGGAGGCTATCATTACCATATCCCTAGAATATTCACTTATGTTCTAAAACTGCCTCCGAACGCTTCTCCTGGATTGGATCAATATCAACTTATTGTATCTAGTGCAAAACAACATCTAGTGTGGTACTTGACATCTCATGATCAACTCAATTGCCTAAGTAAGTGATCTGCCAATCATGCACATCCCTATCCCCTTTAGTCTGTAAGACACTTTTAGAGAGGGTGACTCCATCACCTGCTGGTACACCACCATGCCAGGAGTCGTCTATTCTAAATACCTTTAGAATGCAGTCTAAGTACCCAGATTGAGAAACTACCAAAATCTAGATCTAAAATCATAGATCTAGTAACCAGAATGTCTGATATAATATCCATATCCTATGTCGAGAAAACACTGTGTGACAACCACAGCATAACCGATCGTAGTATAGGAATTTTACTTCCTATTCTGTGTATGTCATCCAAATAGCAGGACATCACACCCTACTCTTTCTTAACAGATCCATCCTCTATTCTGATGAAGTCAAAGCTTATGACCGTCACATCAAAAATAGATGATTTATCTCCGCTATATCTGCTTTAGTCTATAAATAGACACAAGCTTCTTGTCCACTATGTTTCCGCTGCTCCCACTGACCACGACAACCCTCTGGCAGAATAATATATACGTGCACTTCTAAAACTAGTTTAGAATGACGCTATACTTATCTTCCTGCCGGCTCTCATAGTCTAGAACAGCAGTAATGGCAAGTCTGGGTAAACAAGAACCTCCCTGTCACCGTCCTTGAGGTTACCGGAGTACCTCTCGGGTGCCTGAGGTTACCCACCATATCTGCGGAGTGGCTAATGGAATGTTAAACCTGATTGAATCTTTAGGTCCTATTAAATTTTTCGTAATCATTTGCGGTTCTGGAATCACTTCCAGTTCTACCATACTCCCACTACCTTTTCTGAAAAAATCCATTTTATTAAAATTGTGGCGAGTCAAGAACGATATCACTATTGATCTTCTAGATGGTAGAAAGTCAACCCTCTTCAAAACCAAGGTCAACCCACAAACTGCCATTACAGAAACATTCCTTGAGTTATCCAGAGTCTGATTTTAAGTATAAGCCGGACAACTCTATATACCTTAACATCGTTAAGATATGTTCCATTCTATATACAATATAGGAACATAGGCACCGATTTAATTGGAACCAGATTCAAATCATGCAGCGGTCTCCAGTGCATGTCAACTAAATGGAAAGAGGCCGATCAACATTACTCAACTTAGGAGTGCATCCAATTATGAGTAACCCGAAAGAGAAGCAAGTTCTCTAAAAACATTACTATCAACTGAATACCATACACAAGTATCTACATCTTCGATCACCTTGAAGAATCCCGATACTTGCTACACCTGGTTTTCTACTTTATTCTTATACCTATAACTTCTCAAACTTGGACCTTGTATTTCTACGAAACACATGTCTAAAACTAGAGAGGTCACAAGTAAATAGAATATAGTACGAGGACCTACCCTTTTGTCCTAATGAATACTGGACAACATACAATACTTTGTATAAGTCCCCTGAGTTTAATAACTCAAACCTTGTGCGTCGTAGGTTGGAAACTGTACCCAGGCGATTTCCTCAAATATCACCAATTACAACGAATTCCGATATAATGAGGATGATCACCTAATTCCCAATAACTTACTCCCACTCATCATCTGTAAAACAATACAGATGATAGAATCATACCTGGTAAATACATACCCTGGAGAAAGGACTGATTGGGAAATCGGTTTTCTATTAACAATACACAGTGAAACTGAAACATGAATATGTTTCGAAGGGGTATCCGGGTATTCCTCGTAATGTCTTTTCCATTATCCAGATTCAGGACTATAACCATATATTTCTTTGCCATCTGTCCAAATCCCTTTATTTGTCTTTAGTCATTACCTTCTGTACACCATCGTTAGGCTTAATGGTTTTCTTCCTTCCCAACGTTTCGGCACCAGCCTATGGTTTGGAAGAAGACCATCCAATAAGCATAATAGGTGTACTCTCCTAATCCTAGGAGTACTCGCAACCTGAGAGAAGGTGATGAGAAAAGATAACTGAATAAACCTTTATTCTATTTCTCCTGAACCAGAATCCATCCCCGAAATGGAACAAGTTCCATCGAGTTCGTATATAACCATACGATGGATTATCCAAATAACTGTGGATCTTTATAGTGATACGAGGTGTTCTAGAGAAATACAAAGGTGAAGTAGGAGTGGCGATGAAATACTTGGTTTGGTCGTGAATAGCATTCGCAATTTACTTTGCCCTCTTTCTAATCCCTTTATTTGTCTTTATTTATTATCTTCTGTACACCACACTTAGGCTAATTGGTTTTTTTCATTCCCTATCTTTCGGCACCTGCCTATGGTTTGGAAGAAGACTATCCAATAAGCTAAATAGGTGTACCCTCTCTTAATCCTAGGAGGCCTCACAACCTGAGAGAAGGTAAAAGGAAAAGACAACTGAATAATCCTATTCAATTTCTCCAGAACCTGAATCCATTCTCGAATCTGGAACAAGTTCCTTTGAGTTCGTATATAACCATACGATAGATTTATCCAATGGAAGTGGACGTTCGTAGTAATACGAGGTGTTTTAGAGAAATGCAAAGGGTAAAAGAAGGAGTGGCAATGATGCATGCAACTCAGACAATCCAAAAGCCAGTGTTTTAAGAAAGTTCGGTTAACTTGGTTACTGAGTCATAGTCTAGGGTCAGGTCATGGCAGCTGCCAAAGAGAGAGACAGAAAAGAAACACTCTGCGTGCACTCTAACCTAGATCAGAATGGTTATTACTTTATCTAATCAGGAAACCTCCCATTGTTTCCTCAAATTCTCCTCCAAACCTGAAAGAAGAATTAGTCGGGATCACCCGAGGAGTAAACCAACTCATTAGTGGGAATCGGGATCCAACTATCATCCCATGATAACATGATTGAATCCACTCACATTATCACACTCCAGAAGGTATGCGCATGCCTGGAAAGTTTCAGTTTCTTTAGAAACTCCCAATGTGATTTTTACCCCATGCTCTTATGACCTTGACGAAGGCCAACATATCATAAGTCACATGTCAAGTTCTACCCGTCATTATCCAGGTTTATTTGAACCCACCCGTACATACCCTTGACGAAGGCCAAAATGGTAGTACGACTGTCCCAAACCAACGCATCTATCTATGCAACAGAAAAGTAACAAATAGCTACTATACACTATGCCTTGACGAAGGCCAACATACATAGTATGAATACTAAGTGCTACCCATCTGAAATGACGGAGGGCTACGAATGGTTTTTGGCGAAAAACCTTTAACGAATGAACTTGATATCGTTGAAGGAACCGGATAGCTTTTACAAAAATATAGTGGCGAAAACCTTTGCTAAAGAGGTCACTCCCGGTGAAGGGATCTCGGCTCTTTCCTCGTAGAATGAGGTGCAGGATATTCCTAACTGAATACCACGATGCAAAGCAAAAAGTAATCGACTATAGTGAAGTTATTATCCTGACGCAAACTTCTACTCAAGGGGTCACTCCCGATGAAGGGATCTCGGCCCTTGCCTTGTCGAATGAGGTGCTGGATATTCACAACCGAATACCTCTGTGCAAAACAAAAGAGAACGTCCTTGTAATAACAGCTTTTTGAAAAATGTTCCAACAACATCTGTATAGGTCTGTTTTCTTTGCATTGATCTGAATCAACGCAGTGTTGGAGATAGTGCCCTCAGAGTCAATTATTAGGTCACAGGTACGTGATTGCAATGATTGATGAAGGACCTATCCCGGTAGGACAGTCTTACTCGAGATGATAGTTTGCTATCTGGTTCATCTTTATCATCGTGTACTGTTTGAGGTGACCTTACAGGTCGCTATTACACGTTGGTAGAGCCCCTAGGATTCTTGCTTGACCACCAGCAGTATGAGGGCGATCATATAAGTGGGAGCTGGTAGTCTATAAGCAAATCCTTAATTGGTCCCTAGTCGTGTGAGTTTCGAGACAGGGCATCGATACTCCAGAGTAGACTAGTGTATACAGTCGAGACCCCGACGAGGGGCGGTGGCCGGTCTCACAAGCCACTGGTGTCAGTTGGATCACCTAAGATGTATACATGTACTCATTGGGTTATGAGTACACCGGACAGGACTCGCCGGGAACATGCTAGTTGGTCATATACCAGACGTCAGATGGCAGTTCCTTGGTGACATGTGTACAGGTTAGTTCATCGACCTGGGGATCATCATTTGTCTCGTGTGAGTTCCCACTGTACTTTGATTACTACCCTACCACGGCTCGAAGGAGTCGTGCAAACAGGTTTTAGTTGGGTACAGTCCCGAGCCACATGGAGGCAGTGAGCGTATCTTCAGGGGTTCGTCTCTCCCGGTATTGGGGGTGAGGTCGCGCTGTGTCTAGGAGAGCCATTACACGAAGCCCTCGGCCGAGGCAAGGAGATTTACTGGTAGGTATTCCAGTAGTATCTCAGGGTGTTCTGGGCTACACTCCGACACGACTTGTACCGCTTTTGGGGGTCTGACTTTTACCAACCCCCTAGGCCCGCCATGCGATGCTCATAGATGAACGGACCGGACTGTACGGATATTGTCACTGACAGGCTCAGTAGGGTGTCAGGCTGAGTTCGCTCACAGACGTCCCTTTTGGTCAATACCTGGTAGCCCGTTATGTATTGGCTTATACCTCTAACGTGCTAGTGGTTAAATCCACAACCAAGGTGTTGACGAGTCTTTAGAGTCCCCCACATTCAGTTACTCAGCTTTCGGGCGAAAGATTGTAGAGGCCGTATGGAGATATGGCAAGGTCCGATCAGATACGTGCGGTATTGCACGGATCAGGATCGGACAGTTTGTACTATAGGCCGTATGGATATATGGCAGGGTTCGATCAGATATGTGCGGTATTGCACGGATCAGGATCGAACGGATATTACTAGCCGGCTTTGGTTTAAGCCGGATCCTAGTATAGTACAGTGTAGATTTTGTCTCATTGCATTTGTATTTCGGTCGGAATACAAATGCGGGTGTGTATGCACAGTATCGGGGTTTTCCTGTAATTTATTACGGGACCAGTTTTCTGGAGTTGCCAGTTTGCTTTCCGTTTCGGCCAATTTCCTTTGTATCGTTCATTGGCCGAAGTTTGGTGGAGGAGGGCTTATTTGCATTGTTGTAAATAAGTATTTGTGGAGGGGGTCTTTGCATTTTGTTGTATCATGATAGCTTTTCCTTGACCTTGACTTCTAGCTTTATCATGATAGCTTGACTTTGGATGTCATCATGGTTGTTGTTGATTGGTTGGTGGAGTATGGATTTGGTTGTGATGATTGTTTCTTTTCACCATTCTTTTTCTCTCATGATTATGATAGTGGTTCAATCATCCATACACCACACTCTCTCTCTCCATTCTCACTCCCTCTTGTTTTGGCCGGCCATTCCCTTAGGGGAGGGGATGGATTCATTTTATGTGTGGCATTTTGTTTCTCATGCTTGCTAGAAAAGCCCTCTAGTTCATTTCCTAAAGTTGCTCTCTTTTCTTCCACCAAAATGGCAAAGCTCCAAAACCCCATATGAGACTTGAGTACTACATATTCTACAGCAAATCTTGGGCACGTCGACTAGCCAGCTTCGTGCCCGAATTGCCTCGGCATTGAGGTGGGAGCCCGTAAAAGAAGTAGGCGATGTGGTGCACTTCCGGCGACGAGGTGGAGACCGGAGCTTCCGCAGGAGATCGGGAAAACGACGAGAAGACCGGAGGACTCGGATCTGTCGGTATATCTCTCTTCCCTTTCTTGTAGATAGCTAGGACTAGTTAGTGGTTCGATCCGGGTATTAGTGCGCGGCGGTTTGCCAGTTCAAGTAAAATTTAAAGTTTATCACCGCTTCCGCATTTGGCCGTCGGATTGACGGCCGGGGCGCCGCCGTGCACTTACAGTGGTATCAGAGACTCGCCATTAACTTAGTCTAGTTTTGTTTAATGTGTTTTGCATTTCCGATCGACCAAAATTCCAAAATCTACATTTTTGTTCACATCAGTTTTCTGTTGAAATTTTTTGGTGTCGAAAATTTTTTCAGGTTACAGAAAAGTGATGTACTGGAAAATCTAAGAGTTCTGTGAAAATTCGATGAAGTGATTCCACTGTGGGAGCGCGGAACCGCCGCAAACACCCCCTTCTCGCCGCGGTTCCGCCGCACACTGTGGAGATCCCTGCACCAAATTTCTACAGTTCCTTTCTGGGGTTAAAATTGGGGTTTTGGAATATTAAAATTGGGCCCAGAATTTCTGTGAGTGCTACAGTATTGCTTGGGGGCCCACTTGTTAATTTTTGATCGATCAGATATTTTAAACACATTATTTCACATTATTTACATTATATCTGCGACCGTGAATGTCACTCGATCGGTAAATCCGGTCTAACTGTTATAGCCCGGTTAGACGGATTTGCGAACGTGACTTTGACGTTGATGTTCTGTTTTTGCTGTGATGTTGCGGATCGGTCGTGGGGGATAGCCTGGATGCAATGCTAGTACAGTTGTGGTTGTATTATGTACATTTGATATTGCGGGACGAGCGTCCGACATGTGGACTGCCGTCACTGCCTGTTTGTATTATTGTTTTGGGGCACGGCCAGGTTGCGGTCGATGTACCCGTTGTATGTATATTTTACTTTCTGTACTAGGATTGCCCCGCGGAGGGGTGCACGGATAGCCGGGTTCTGGAGGGCAACAAGCCCGCATCTCATGGCATTGAGACGGAGGGGGCTTCACTCTAGGATTGGCGGGCTATTCGCCGCACTCGTAGGGGGTACAGGTTGACCCAGGAGGGGTGCCCAAGTTACCGGATTCCGTGAAGTGCTGGGTGGTCCATTCACGGTGCTGAAGGGGGCTGCCTCGCTTCAGGTTTTGGCGGGTAACTTGCCGCGCCCGTAGGGGTCTAGGATTTCATTGCACAGGCTATCCACACGACCAGGGGAACGTCGGGTTTCAGTAGTGGCTCTGTGAAACCCGGGGATCCCAGATATCTGTATTGTTTCTGTGATGCTGTACATTTCTATGATGTTGCATTTTTATTCACGCCTTGAGCGAAATATAATATATTGGTATATATATTAGTAGATGTTGTATATGTTTTGCATCCGCGCTAGTCCAGTCCCCGCTCTGTCGTTAGTTAGCTAACCTAACGGGTAATGACGGGACCCAGTGGCGAATGCGGATGGCATATACGTACATCAGTATATTTTCGTTCTTTGTGGTGTGATCAATTGATGGGACTGCGTTGATTCGGATCAATGCAAGTTAAAACAAACCTATTCTGATGTTGTTGGAACACTTTTCAAAAAGCTGTTATTGCAAGGACGTTCACTTTTGTTTTGCATCGTGGTATTCAGTTGGAATATCCTGCTTCTCAGTCGACGAGGCAAGGGCCGAGATCCCTTCACCGGGAGTGACCCCTTGGACAGAAGTTTGCGTCAGGGCAATGACTTCACTATAGCCGATTACTTTTGCTTTGCACCGTGGTATTCAGTTGGAATATCCTGCACCCCATTCTACGGGGAAAGAGCCGAGATGCCTTCACCGGGAGTGACCTCTTTAGCAACGATTTTCGTCACTATATTTTTAAAAAAGCTATCCGTTCCTTCAACGATATCAAGTTCATTACGTTAAAGGTTTTCGCCAGAAACCATTTGTAGCCCTCCGTCGTTTCAGATGGGTAGCACGTAGTATTCATGCTATGTTTGTTGACCTTCGTCAAGGCATAGTGTATGGTAGCTGCTTGTTACCTTTCTGCTGCATAGATAGATGCGTTGGTTTGGGACAGTCGTATAGCCTTGTTGGCCTTCGTCAAGGGCTTGTACGGGTGGATTCAAATTAACCTGGATAATGACGGGTAGAACTTGACATGTGACTTATGATTCGTTGACCTTCGCCAAGGTCATAAGAGCATGGGGCAGAAATCACATCGGGAGTTTCAAAAGAACTGAAACTTGCCAGATACGCGCATACCTTCTGGAGTGTGATGACGTGAGCGGATTCCGTCACGTTATCATGCGGTGATAGTTGGATCCCGATTCCCACTGATGAGTTAGTTTACTCCTCGGGTGACCCCGACTAATTCTTCTTTCAGGGTTGGAGGAGAATTTGAGGTACAGTGGGAGGATTCCAGATTAGATAAATTGGCAACCATTCTGATCTAGGTTAGAGTGCACGCTGAGTGTTTCTTTTCTCTCTCTCTTCGGCAGCGACCATTGACCCGACCCTAAGACTATGACTCAGTGACCAAGTTGACCGAACCTTCTTAACACCGGCTTTTGGATTGTCAGAGTTGCAGACCTCATTGCCACTCCTACTTTTACCCTTTTTCTCCAGGACACCCCGTATTACTACGAACGTCCACTTCCATTGGATAAAACCATCGTATGGTTAGATACGAAGTCGAAAGAATTTATTCGAGGATGGTTTCCGGTTCTGGAGAAAACGGATAGGATTATTCAGTTGTCTTTTCCTTTTTACCTTCTCTCAAGTTGTGAGTACTCCTTGGTTTAGGAGTAGTGCACCTATTACGCAAATTGGATTGTCTTCTTCCAAACCTTAGGCTGGTGCCGACCGGTAGGGAATGAAGAAAACCAATTAGCATAACGATGTGTGCAGAAGGTATTAAGTTAAGACAAATCAAGGGATTAGTAAAAGGGCAAAGTAAATTGCGACAGATATTCATGACCAAACCAGGTATTTCTTCGCCAATCCTAAAATCACCTTTGATTTTCTCCTGGACACTCCATATTACTACGAAGATCCACAGTTTATTGGATACTCCATCGTATGGTTATATACGAACTCGAAAGGAACTTGTTCCAGTTCGGGGATGGATTATGGTTCAGGAGAAATAGGAATTAAGTTCATTCGGTTGTCTTTTATCCTCACCTTCTCTCGCATTGCGAGTGTTCCTAGGATTAGGACAGTACACCCATTATGCTTATTGGATAGTCTTCTTCCAAACCATAGGCTGGTGCTGAACGGTAGGGAAGGAAGAAAACCATTTGGCCTAAAGGGGTGTGCAGAAGGTAATGACTAAAGACATATGAAGGGATTTGGAGAGGTGGCAAAGAATTATACGGTTACAGTCGTGAATCTGGAAGAGGCATTACTAGGAATACCGGGATACCCCATCGAAACATTTCAATGTTTCAGTTTCACTGCGTACTGTTAAAGGAAAACTGATTTCCCAATTAGTCCTTACTCCTGGGTATGTATTTACCAGGTACAATTCTCACATCTGTATGGTTTTACAGATGATGAGTGGGAGTAAGTTATTGGGAATTGGGTGATCATCCTCATTATATCGGGATTCGTTGTAATCGGTGATATTTGAGGAAATCACCTGGGCTGTTTGCCGGTCGGCAAATTTTTGGTTTTGAATATCCGCTGTCATGCACCAATTTCAAATTGATATATCTGTACGTCTATTTTCATAGAGTGAGATATACCTTTTTGAAATTATGTCTACGACATTTACCTATATCAGTGGATGGTTAGGTAAGGAGCATTAAACAGCGGTGTAATTCTTCTTAACCATAAGTACAGTTTTCAACCTACGACACACAGTGGGTGAGTTATCAGGCTCAAGGGACTTGTACAGAGTATTGTATGATGTCCAGGGTCCATCAGGACAGAGGGGTTGGTCCTCGTACTATATTCGGTTTACTTATGACTTCTCTAGTTTTTAGACAGGTGTTTCGTGGAAACACAGGGTCCGAATTTGGAGAAGTTATAGGTATTTGAATAGAGTAGAGAACCATGTGTAGCAAGTATCGGGATTCTTCAAAGTGATCGAAGATGTAGATACTTGTATATGGTATTCAGTTGATAGTAGTGATTAAGAGAAATTGCTTCTCTTTCAGGTTACTCATAATTGGAAGCATTCCTAAGTTGAGTAACGCTGATCGGCCTCCTTCCATTTAGTTAACATGCACTGGAGACAGCTGCATGATTTGAATCTAGTTCAATTAAATCAGTGCCTCTGGTTCTATATTGGATATAGAACAGTTCATATCTTAACGATGTTTAAGGTACGGGGAGTTGTCCGGTTTATGATTAAAACCAGACACTGGACAACTCAAGGCACGTTTCTGTAATGGCCGTTTGTGGGTTGACCCAGGCTATGACGAGGGTTGACTTTCTACCATCTGGATGAACAATAGCGATATTGTTCTAGACTCGCCACAGTTTTATTAAAAATGGATTTTTTCAGAAAACAGTAGTGGGAGTATGGTAGAACTGGAAGTGATTCCAGAACCACAAACGATTACTGAAGATTTGATAAGGAACCTAAAGATTCAATCTGGATTGACATTCCATTGACCACTCCGCAGATAAGGTGGGTAACTTCAGGCACCCGAGAGGTACTACGGTAGCCTCAAGGACGGTGACAGGGAAGTTCTTGTTTACCCACAATTACCATTGCTGTTGTTCCAGGGTGCGAGACCCGGCGGGAGGATGAGTATAGCGTCGTTCTAAACTAGTTTTAGAAGTGTACGTGTATATGACTCTGCCAGAGGGTTGTCGTAGTCAGTGGGAGCAGCGGAAGCATTGGTGGACAGGTAGCTTATGTCTATTTATAGGCTAAAGCAGATATAGCGGAGAAAGATCATCTATTTCTGACGTGACAGTCATGGGTTTGACTTCATCAGAATAGGGGATGGATCTGTTGAGAAGGTAGTAAGGTGTGATATCCTGGTATTCGGATGACATACACAGAGTAGGAAAAGAAACTCCTGTACTACGATCGGTTACACTTTGGTCGTCACACAATGGTTTCTCCACAAAGGAAATGGATTTTGTATCAGACATACTGGGTACTAGATCTATGGTTTTAGATCTAGATTTGGGTGGTTTCCCAATCTGGGTACTTAGACACCATTCTAAGAGTATTTAGAATGGACGACTCCTGGCACGGTAGTGTACCTGCAGGTAATGGAGTCATCCTCTCTAAAGGTGTCTTACAGACTAAAGGGGAGAGGGATGTACATGATTGGCAGATCACTTGCTCAGGCAATTGAGTCAATCATGAGATGTCAAGTACCACACCAGATGTTGTTCTTGCACTAGATGCAATAAGTTGACATTAATCCAATCCTGGAGAAACGGTCGGAAGCAGTTTTAGAACATAAGTGGATGTTCTAGGGATATGATAACGACAGCCTCATTCGGGAAACAGTTATCATTCCAGGCTTCCAAGGTGACGTGGACGACAAGGAGGTTGTCAGAGCTATAGTTTTCCTTCTGATGAGGGGCAGTATTTTGGACAGGTGGTCCAAGGCAATACTGAGGGTGGCATGGCGCAGGATACTGATTAAGTTCAGTTGACGATACAGTCTAAGAAGTTTGGATTTGGAGTTCATTTATGAGCTATGTCCCATCAGACATCCAGACACATTCTAAGACAGGTATTGCTCATTTCGGGAGATTGGTTTTCTCCGCGAACTTGAGATATAGAGAGACATAGAAAGAAATAACAAAGCGGATCCACTCACTAAGGCTATTCCTCGAACGCAATAGTTTCGCAAACGAGCTTTGTGAGACTGACTAGTAGAGGAGTTGGGTGTTCGGTATCACACGGGCTGTGAGTATGAGCCATCGCAATAATTAGCCTTGAGTGCAAGTGGGAGATTGTTGGAGATAGTTCCCTCGGAGTCAATTATTAGGTCACAGGTACGTGATTGCAATGATTGATGGAGGACCTATCCCGGTAGGACAGTCTTACTCGAGATGATAGTTTGCTATCTGGTTCATCTTTATCATCGTGTACTGTTTGAGGTGACCTTACAGGTCGCTATTACACGTTGGTAGAGCCCCTAGGATTCTTGCTTGACCACCAGAAGTATGAGGGCGATCATATAAGTGGGAGCTGGTAGTCTATAAGCAAATCCTTAATTGGTCCCTAGTCGTGTGAGTTTCGAGACAGGGCATCGATACTCCAGAGTAGACTAGTGTATACAGTCGAGACCCCGACGAGGGGAGGTGGCCGGTCTCACAAGCCACTGGTGTCAGTTGGATCACCTAAGATGTATACAGGTGCTCATTGGGTTATGAGTACACCGGACAGGACTCGCCGGGAACATGCTAGTTGGTCATATACCAGACGTCAGATGGCAGTTCCTTGGTGACATGTGTACAGGTTAGTTCATCGACCTGGGGATCGTCATTTGTCTCGTGTGAGTTCCCACTGTACTTTGATTACTACCCTACCACGGCTCAAAGGAGTCATGCAAACAGGTTTTAGTTGGGTACAGTCCCGAGCCACATGGAGGCAGTGAGCGTATCTTCAGGGGTTCGTCTCTCCCGGTATTGGGGGTGAGGTCGCGCTGTGTCTAGGAGAGCCATTACACGAAGCCCTCGGCCGAGGCAAGGAGATTTACTGGTAGGTATTCCAGTAGTATCTCAGGGTGTTCTGGGCTACACTCCGACATGACTTGTACCGCTTTTGGGGGTTTGACTTTTACCAACCCCCTAGGCCCGCCATGCGATGCTCATAGACGAACGGACCGGACTGTACGGATATTGTCACTGACAGGCTCAGTAGGGTGTCAGGCTGAGTTCGCTCACAGACGTCCCTTTTGGTCAATACCTGGTAGCCCGTTATGTATTGGCTTATACCTCTAACGTGCTAGTGGTTAAATCCACAACCAAGGTGTTGACGAGTCTTTAGAGTCCCCCACATTCAGTTACTCAGCTTTCGGGCGAAAGATTGTAGAGGCCGTATGGAGATATGGCAAGGTCCGATCAGATACGTGCGGTATTGCACGGATCAGGATCGGACAGTTTGTACTATAGGCCGTATGGATATATGGCAGGGTTCGATCAGATACGTGCGGTATTGCACGGATCAGGATCGAACGGATATTACTAACCGGCTTTGGTTTAAGCCGGATCCTAGTATAGTACAGTGTAGATTTTGTCTCATTGCATTTGTATTTCGGTCGGAATACAAATGCGGGTGTGTATGCACAGTATCGGGGTTTTCCTGTAATTTATTACGGGACCAGTTTTCTGGAGTTGCCAGTTTGCTTTCCGTTTCGGCCAATTTCCTTTGTATCGTTCATTGGCCGAAGTTTGGTGGAGGAGGGCTTATTTGCATTGTTGCAAATAGGCATTTGTGGAGGGGGTCTTTGTATTTTGTTGTATCATGATAGCTTTTCCTTGACCTTGACTTCTAGCTTTATCATGATAGCTTGACTTTGGATGTCATCATGGTTGTTGTTGATTGGTTGGTGGAGTATGGATTTGGTTGTGATGATTGTTTCTTTTCACCATTCTTTTTCTCTCATGATTATGATAGTGGTTCAATCATCCATACACCACACTCTCTCTCTCCATTCTCACTCCCTCTTGTTTTGGCCGGCCATTCCCTTAGGGGAGGGGATGGATTCATTTTATGTGTGGCATTTTGTTTCTCATGCTTGCTAGAAAAGCCCTCTAGTTCATTTCCTAAAGTTGCTCTCTTTTCTTCCACCAAAATGGCAAAGCTCCAAAACCCCATATGAGACTTGAGTACTACATATTCTACAGCAAATCTTGGGCACGTCGACTAGCCAGCTTCGTGCCCGAGTTGCCTCGGCATTGAGGTGGGAGCCCGTAAAAGAAGTAGGCGATGTGGTGCACTTCCGGCGACGAGGTGGAGACCGGAGCTTCCGCAGGAGATCGGGACAACGACGAGAAGACCGGAGGACTCGGATCTGTCGGTATATCTCTCTTCCCTTTCTTGTAGATAGCTAGGACTAGTTAGTGGTTCGATCCGGGTATTAGTGCGCGGCGGTTTGCCAGTTCAAGTAAAATTTAAAGTTTATCACCGCTTCCGCATTTGGCCGTCGGATTGACGGCCGGGGCGCCGCCGTGCACTTACACGCAGTCCCATCAATTAATCACACCAATAAAGAACGAAAATATAATGTACGTATATGCCATCCGCATTCGCCACTGGGTCCCGTCATCACCCGTTAGGTTACTTAACTAACGATAGAGCGGGGACAGGACTAGCGCGGATGTAAAATATATAAAACATCTACTAGTATATATACATCAATATACAATAATAGCTCCAGGTGTGATAAATGCAACATCACAGAAAAGTAATAAGCATCACAGAACAATACAGATAAGCTGGGATCCCCGGGTTTCATAGAGTCACAAATGAAACCCGACGTTCCCCTGGTCGTGTGGATAGCCTTGTAAGTCTACGGTAGCGCCCCCGCCGTCAATCTGACGCCAAATGCGGAACAAAAACTTTTATAACTGGCGCTATCGCATACTATAACCCGGATCTGCCATTAACGCTAAACTAACAAACTACAAAGTGGGTAGAAAGGTTATACCGAACGATCCGAGTCCTTCGTTCTTTAACCATCATCCCACGCTCCGTTGCAGCTGCTCCGATCTCCTGGCTCCTCGTCGAGGTGGCACCACATCTACGGATCTTTAAACGGGCTCCCACCTCTGAACCGAGGCAACTCGGTCATCAAGTTTGCTAAAAGAGATGACCAAGATTGATGTAGAGAATGAGTAGAACACTTTGTCTCACTTTGTCCAAAGCCATGGACGAACGGTTAATGAAGTTGCCTTTTTGGAATCGGGTGATGGAAAAATGAGCTATATGAAATTATATTAAGTAAAGCTATCATAATCTTTTTCCCAAAATCAATCATCCTCTTTTCTAGAGGGGGCCGGCCACAATATATGGTGGGGGGTGAGTGTAGGAAAGGGGGGTGACCTTAAGCAAAGCTTATCATGAAGAAATATCTTAAGCTTTACAAGAAACATTAATGCAAAAGAATGAGTCACATTAACACACCATCTCTCATTTAATGCAAACTATGAATCATCTGTAAGTCGATGTTCAACACCCCAATACTTATGGGGAGGCGGAAATATGAATAACAATCTTGTTCTATGATCAAACATCGATTAACCGTATGAATCGTTTGCTAAACAAGTTTTAACAAAAGCTATAGAGTTCTAAACTACTATGTTAAGAGATTATACCAAACGGTTCTAGTCCTTCGTCTTAATGTTATCTACGGCCTCTTTGGATCTCCACGTCCTCTTCGGCTTTCTTCCGTGATAGACGATCCACCCGAGAACCCTAATCCAAGCTATAACCTCTAAACTTGAGGTTACTTAGTTTCTCTAGTTGCTAAATAGAGTAGCTAAGGTGATGTAGAGATAGGTTATGGAGTAATTAGTCTTTCCTAATCCTTGTTCTCAACTCATGAGGGGTAGGATTAGGCTTGGTGAAGGAGAGAGAACTTGAAGAGAGAGAGTGAGAAGATGATAATGATAATATTATATGAAATGGAAAAGCTTCTCACTTGATATATGAAACATAATGAATTAAAAGAAATGAATAATAAGAGATTATTCATCATGTTTCATTAATGCAAGTGGGTGATTCATTATGTGAGTCATTAAGCATTTAATAATGCATTAATGACATGATGAATCACTCACAATGAGTCACTAATTCATTAAATGAAAATGCCACTTCTCCCTCCATGTCACATCCTTCTAGAAGCTTCTCGGAAAATTACGAGAACGCCCCTCTCATCCGTAAAAACACGGAAAAACTTTAGACTGTATAAATCCAATAACCGATACTAGAATCTGGCCTAAACCAAAGCCGGCTAGTAAAAAACTGTCCGAATGTCGTACGTGCGTTCAAGCACGTATGCGTCCGAACCTGTCGTAAAACCATACGACCTCTATATCTTTTTGCCTGGGTTTCGGAAATCTCTGTGTGGGACTCTAAAGACTCGACTACTACGCTGGCAGTGGGTTTAACCACAGACCGCAAGCGGCACTAGCTGTATGTAACGGTCCCCAGGTAGTTGTCGATAAGAAAGCTGATGAGGTAACCCATCTGAAATCCTACTGAGCCTGTCTGTGACAATATCCGCGCAGTCCGGTCTGTTCGTCTAAGAGTATCGCATGTATGGTCTAGGGAGGTGGTGGACGTCAGACCCCTAATAACCGTACAAGTCGTGTCGGTATGGTTCAAGACCACCCGAGAATCTACTGATCATTCCATCAGTAATTCTCAATCAGCCCTGGCCAGGGACTTATGGTAATGACCAAACGACCACAGTGCGATATCAACTCCCTATACCGGGAGAGACGAATCCCTAACAGTCGCTCACTGCCTCCATGTGGCTCGGGACTGTGCCCAACTGAAACCTGTTTGCACGACTCCTTTGAGCCGTGGTAGGGTAATAATCAAAGCACAGTGGGAACTCACACGAGACAAATGATGACCTTAAGTCAACGGACTATCTGCACACATGTCACCTGAGAACTGCTATCTGACGTTAGGTATAATACCATCCAGTCAGTTCTCGGCGAGTCCTGTCCGGTGTACTCACACCCAGTGAGCATCTGTATACAATCTTAGGTAAACTGTTAGTGTATATGCCCTAGAGGCCATTACTGTATCATACTAGTTTGTATATTACTTAATGGATGCTTGGGATATTCACCTTGTATATACAATCTTGCTCAAAATAGTAGTATGCTACTTGGTTTGTTTCTACTTCAATGTGTACTTGTGTTTATTTCAGTATATCACTTATACGCATTAGTGGAGCCCTTAGGATCTTTGCTTGATTACCAGCGTTGTGATGGCAGTCACACTAGTGGGGGCTGGGTAATCTATAAGCACATCCTTATTCAGGTCCCTGGTCGCAGGACTATCGAGACAGGGCATCGATACTCCGGAGTAGACCAGCGCATGCGCTTCTCATCCCAGTGTGGGAGACGGTCTGTCCCACAGCCGTCAGTACGTCGTACTTGAGATAGTATGCGGGTGCTCGTTAGGTTACGGGTACACTGGACAGGACTCGTCGGGAACTGACTAGTTGGTATTATACCTATCGTCAGTTATCAGTTCCCAGGTGACATGAGTACAGCTTAGTCCGCTGACTTGACACTGTCACTTCGCCTCGGGTGTGTTCCCACTGTACTTTGATCACTACCCTACCACGGCTCAAAGGAGTCGTGCAAACAGGTGGTGGTTGGGTGCAGTCCCGAAGCACTTGGAGGCAGTGACGGTTAGACAGGATTCGTCTCTCCCGGTATTGGGGGTTGACATCGCGCTGTGTCTAGGAGAGCCATTACACGAGTAGTCCCTGGCCAGGGCAAACGAGATATACTGGTAGGTTTCCAGTGTTATCTCAGGGTGTATTGGGCTTCACTCCGGCACGACTTGTACCGCTATTGGGGGACTGACGTTTACCGCCCCCTAGGCCCGCCATGCGATGTATCAGACGAACAGACCGGACTGTACGGAGAATGTCACACTCAGGCTCAGTAGGAGTTCAGATGGGTTTCGCCTCGTCGGTCTTCTTGTCGGCATTACCTGGGGACCGTTACGCACAGCTAGTGCCGCTTGCGGTCTGTGGTTAAACCCACTGCCAGCGTAGTGTCGAGTCTTTAGAGTCCCACACAGAAAGCTTTTCGCCTTTAGGCAAAAGAGTAGAGGTCGCATGGTATTGCGACAGGTCGCATGGTTTTGCGACAGGGTTCGGTCACATCCGTGCACTTGTGCACGTACAGTGTCCGGACAGTTTACACTAGCGGGCTTTGGTTTAAGCCAGATCCTAGTGTACCTTATGGGATTGGATTTATCCAGTTTGCATTCGTGTTCCTCGGAACGCGGATGCGGGTGTGTATGCACAGTTGACAGGGAGGCACAGACAGCGGATTCTCATTAGGGTTGTTGACAGTTGACCGTTGACTTTTTGACTTTTTGCTCAACCCTAATGAGAATATGATATGTGATTAACTATTATATTAATTAAGTATTATGGTGATATGGTTGTTGACTTGTTGACTTTTGTTGACTTGTTGACTTTGTTGACTTGTTGACTTTTGTTGACTTGTTGACCGGTTGACTAGGCTTGACTAGTTGACCATCATGATAACCATGGTTATCATTTCATGCCAAAGACTTTTTCTTGCTTGCTCATTTGAGTAAAATGAGTGCATGACATGATAAGGTTATGGTTGCTTCTAACCATCACATAAGACTTTTTTGATATGATGAGTTATGATCACTTTGGATTATGAGAGGGTGAAAGACAAAAGAGTTGCTCATTCTTTCTTGCTCATTCTCTCTCTTGTTCTTGAGCTCTCCTCTTGCTCTCACCCTCAACCTCTTGCTCCCTCTCTTGATCTATGGTTCTCTTGTCTCATGAGTTGAGAATCAAGAACCATAGATAAAATCCCATTCTATTTCCTCTCTACTCATTCTAGTTCACTAGGTTTAGCAAACCAAGTGAACTAGTTTCTTCAAAGAACGAAGAAGGAGCTAAAGGTTGGAGCTTTCAGGTGGATCTGTCTTCGGCGTACGGAGACGACGAGAAGAAGCCATCGGACCACCATCGGAGCTTTGAAGACGAAGGAGTTCAAGTCAAGCTAGGTATAACCATCTCTATCCGAGTAGCTAACTCTCTTTAGCTTGTATGTTAGTTTTAGTTTAGGTAAAGATCCCGACCTAGCTTAGTCCATGTTGCCTCTTGCGTTAAAATTTTGATTTTATACCGTTTCCGCCTCCCCGTAAGAACCGGGGGTCGCAACGTGGACTTACAATGGTATCAGAGCCTAACTAAACTTAAACTAGCTTGGTAGTGAAGTGTAACGAAGTTCGGAACCGGAAAAATCCAAAAACCAAACTTTTACAAAAACTGAGTTTCTGTTGAAATTTTTTTGGCTCAAAATGAAAAACTTTACACTTGTAAATTCGGCTCAGGGTTTTGTGTGAACACCCAAGAAAAACGATACAGTAATTCGTCCAAACCGCCGCCCTTCCGCCGCGTGAGCTAGGCATCCGCCGCGGAAGCGCCGCGCTTTGTCGTCTTCTGTGCATCGTTTTTCATGCAGTGTGTGTCTGTGTTGGTTTTGGGATTTTTGGAATATATTATATGTGCCCAGATTTTCCAGAAAAGAAATTTCCTTTTGGGGTCCTATAATTCCGTATTTTTTCCGAACTTCACTGCACTTTGACTATGATGGTTATATCTGTGATGTTTGCATGTATTGAACGTCGGCTAATCGCTATAAGTCGATTGGTCGGGGTTATACATGATCTGTAATGTGCTGGAATGTGTATATAAATATGTTGGATTGTCGCGGGTGAATAGCCGGGGGTTGTGAGACGAGAGTTTTCTTTTCTTGCAATTCATGTAAATCTGTAAATTGATGTAATAATTATTTGTATGGCCGCACAACCGGGAAGGGGTTGTAGCCGTCATTGTATAATTTCTTTTTACTGTTTTTGCTCCTAGGATAGACCCATGGAGGGGTGCACAAACTACCGGGTATGCCGAAGTGTCGAGTGGCCTACTCATGGAGATGAGGGAGGTTGCTACGCTTCGGGTACTTGGCGGGTAGTTTGCCGCACCCGTAGGGGTCTTGGGTGGGGTTTTGGCTATTCACCGCGACCGTGTTATCTGTTTTTGTTACAGGCTCGTACAAATTACAGATTGCTAGTATATCCAATGTATTTATCTGTGATCTGAAATGTTTATCATTGCAGTATATCTATATATGATATTATTTAGGCGTTGCTTATGTTTTACAGACGCGCTAGCCCAGCCCCCGCTCTGTCGTTAGTTAAGTAACCTAACGGGTAATGACGGGGCCCCGTGGCGAATGCGAATGGCATAAGCGTACGTCATATTTTGGTTGTTTTCTGCAATGGTAGGATTAAATGATGGGACGTATTAAAAGAACTAATGCAAGAATATCACGCATTAAAAGAACTAATGCAAGATAATAAACCAAGTTAAAGTCGTTGGAACACTCTCGAAAAACCACTCGGTTCTTTTCAAAACAACTTTTAAATGCGGAGCTTGAGCCACTCCTTTTAAAAGCTATCTCGTTCCATCGACCATATCAAGTTCTCTACGTTCACGGTTTTGCCAAAACCATCCGTAGCCCTCCGTCGTTTCACATGAATAGTCAATAGTATTCAAGCTGTGTATGTTGGCCAAAGTCAAGGCACAGTGATTGGTAGCTATTGGGTGTTCATGTGTAGCATAGATAGATGCGTTGGTTTGGGACAGTCGTACTGCCATTTTGGCCAAAGTCAAGGGTAGGTACGGATGGATCCAAATTAACCTGGATAATGACGGGTAGAACTTGACATGTGACTTATGATATTTTGGCCAAAGTCAAGGTCATAAGAGCATGGGGCAAAAATCCACATCGGGAGTTTCATAAGTACTGAAACTTGCTAGATTTGCATACCATTTGGAGTGTGATGATTCTGGTAGGATTCCTTCAGTTTCGTCACGCAATGATATTTGGATCCCGATCCTACTGTGAGTATATGCTACTCCTCGGGAAATTTCTCACTTAACGATCAATGCTATAAACCTAGTAGGTGCCTAGAAAGGTGTTAGCGGGGCTACGCCCCCAGGGAAAAGAGGTTCTCTAATTAAGGAACTTCGCGAAAGCGTTGGAAAACCTCCCTCGAAGTACCGACACCGGCCTGGCTGAACGGTTAAGCAAGTATTGTACGGTGGGATTGATCCTGACTAATTCTTCCTTTATGGTTTGAGGAGGGATTCGAGAAACAGTGGGAGCCATCCTGTTTAGACAAACTAAAAACCACTCTAAACTTGCAAGAGCATCATGCTGAGTGTTTCTTCTTCTCTCTCCTAATTGCAGCGACCAATCAACATGACTGGACTTAAGTTACTCCTAGATAAAAACAAACTGACAGGGCCAAACTACAAAGATTGGCTCAGGAATGTCACGATAGCAATCACTTATGACAAGCTGGGGTATCTTCTTACCACCAAATCTCCCCCTGTCCCTGGTCCAACTTCCAGTGTCGCGGATAAGGAAATCCGCAAGACTTGGGAGATTGATAGCGCGAAGGCCAAGTGCCTCCTGCTTGCCTCGATGGACAACGAACATCAGAGGAGGCATGAGAATATGGACATGGAGTCCATATTGCTCCATACAAAAGAACTGTATGGAGAGCAATCACGTATCGCAAGATACGAAGCGTCGAAAAAGTTGTTTTCGACAAGAATGGCCGTCGGATCATCAGCAGCCGAGCACGTGCTAAAGATGATCGGCTACATTGAGGAGCTCGCTGACCTAGGGATCACATTGGAGAGTGAGCTATATACGGATATAGTTCTCCAGTCCCTTCCTTCCACTTACGCCCAGTTCATACTGAACTTCAACCTACAAGAAAAAGAGGTTGAACTTTCAGAGCTCCTCAACATGCTGAGGAGCGCAGAGGGCACCCTACAGAAAGGTAGGGAAACATCCACTTTGTTTGTAGGAGGATCATCTTCTTCTAGGTCCAAGGCGAAAGCCAAGGGAAAGAAGAAGAAGGCCCCCGCCAAACCAAGGGGCGGTGTTAGTAAAGTGGATACGAAGGGAAAAGGTAAAGCAACAAAGATAGCGGGGAAGCTTGTGGATAAGGAAGAATGCTTCTATTGTCATAAGAAAGGACACTGGAAGAATGATTGCAGGGCCTGGAAGGCCAGAACACAGGAATTGAAGCAGGTTGCAGCTTCAGCTTCAGGTGTGTATGTTATTGAAAACTGTCTTTCAATAAACTCTACTTCCTGGGTATTGGATACCGGATCAGGATCTCATATCTGTAATTCTTTGCAGGCGTTGAGAAACCGTAGTGTTTTGAAAGCAGGTGACATGACCCTCAGAGTTGCAAACGGAGCTAGCATGGATGCTAAAGCCGTGGGGGACTATCACCTGGGAATGTCAGATGGACATGTTTTGGTTTTGCGTAATTGCTTTTTTGTACCCAACGCAACTTGTAATATCATTTCTGTATCTTTAGTTTCTAAAGAAGGTTATGAATTTGCGTTTGTAAGTAATGTTGTAAACATTCACCTTAATCAAGTTTTGATTGGGTCAGGTACATTGAGTAATGGTATATACGTGTTAAACCAACCACAGATTTTCAACGTCCAGAATACACACAAAAGAAAGTCTCCAGAACTAAATCAGACTTTCTTATGGCATTGTAGATTGGGTCACATCAATGAGAGAAGGTTGACTAAGTTACATATAGAAGGATATTTGAATGCGTTCGAATATCAATCGTATGCCACTTGTCAATCTTGTCTCAAAGGAAAGATGACAAAGACTCCGTTTACTGGACAAGGAGTAAGAGCGAGCGAGCTCTTGGGACTCGTACACAGTGACGTGTGCGGTCCAATGTCTACACATGCCCGAAGCGGACATTCTTACTTCATTACTTTTACGGATGACTTCTCAAGGTACGGTTATGTCTTCTTAATGAAACATAAGTCCGAGGCCTTTGGAAAATTCCAGGAGTATAAGAATGAAGTAGAGAAACAGACCGGCAAAAGTATTAAGATTCTAAGATCGGATCGAGGTGGAGAATACTTAAGTGCCGAGTTCCTGGACTATTTAAAAGAGAACGGAATTCTCTCTCAGCTTACTCCTCCATACACCCCGCAACATAACGGTGTATCGGAGAGACGGAACCGCACCCTATTGGATATGGTGCGGTCCATGATGGGTAATGCTGAGTTACCGCGATCATTCTGGGGGTATGCGCTAGAATCAGCAGCGTACCTTTTGAACCGAGTTCCGACTAAGACTGTGCCTACCACGCCATTTGAGATGTGGTGTGGGAAGAGACCCCATCTTAATCACATTAAGATATGAGGAAGTCCAGCTTTTGTCAAAAAGCAGCATGCGGACAAGCTCGAGGCACGCTCAGTACTGTGCAAGTTTGTGGGATATCCAAAGAATTCCAAGGGATATTTCTTCTACTGTGAAGAGGAACAAAAAGTTCTTGTTTCTCGACATGCCCACTTTCTAGAACACCAGTTCATAGAAAAAGAAATAAGTGGGAGCGCAGTAGAACTGGAAGAAATTCCAGAACCACAGACTGTTACTGAAAGCTTGATGGAACCAGAGGGTTCAACAGAACAGGACATTCCTACGCCGCTCCGCAGGAGTAGTAGGCAGTCTCATCCGCCCGAGAGATACTACGGTTTTCTCATAGACGGGGATAGAGAGGATTGCATCATAGATTATGATGAGCCTACTAGCTTCCAGCAGGCCGTTCAGAGCGTTGACTCAGTGAAATGGCTGGATGCAATGCGGACCGAAATGGAGTCCATGTACACCAACAAGGTATGGACGTTGGACATTGCTCCAGACGGGGTAAAACCCGTAGGATGCAAGTGGATCTTCAAAAGGAAGATTGGTGTAGATGGACAGGTTGAGACCTATAAAGCTAGGCTGGTAGCAAAGGGTTTTCGTCAAAGACCTGGCTTGGACTACGACGAAACCTTTTCTCCAGTAGCCATGCTGAAATCCATTCGGATCCTTCTTGCCATTGCTGCCTTCCACGATTATGAGATCTGGCAAATGGACGTAAAGACAGCTTTTCTAAATGGAAATTTAGAGGAGTGTGTCTATATGGACCAGCCAGAGGGTTTCATTCAGAGTGGGAGCAGCGGAAAGGTGTGCAAGTTGCTTAAGTCCATCTATGGACTAAAGCAGGCATCGCGGAGTTGGAACATCTGCTTTGATGAGACGGTCAAAGAATTTAGCTTTATCAAAAATCCAGATGAACCATGCATCTATAGTAGATTTGTAGCGAGAACTGTAGTATTCCTCGTTTTATACGTGGATGACATTCTCTTAATAGGAAATGACATTCCTATGCTACAATCTGTCAAGGGGTTCTTGTCACACAGGTTCTCCATGAAAGACCTGGGTGATGCCTCATACATTCTGGGTATCCGGATCTACCGTGACAGATCCAAGAGGATATTAGGACTTTCGCAGTCCAGGTACATCGACACCATACTGAAGAGGTTCAGTATGGAAGATTCCAAGCGCGGTAACCTACCGGCTTGTCACGGGATCACCCTCTTTAAAGAGATGTCTCCCAAGACTGATTTGGAGAGGGATCGCATGTCTATTATACCCTACGCTTCTGCGGTAGGCTCTATAATGTATGCGATGTTGTGTACCAGACCGGATGTAGCTTATGCACTGAGTGTGGTAAGCCGGTATCAATCTAACCCTGGGGAGAAACTCTGGATAGCGGTAAAGAACATTCTCAAGTACCTGAGAAGGACTAAGGAGATGTTCTTGGTGTATGGCGGAAAGGACCTCCAGATCGAGGCCTTTGCTGACTCCAGCTTCCAGAGTGACAAGGATGATTCCAAGTCCATGTCGGGTTTTGTCTTTACCCTCAATGGAGGGGCGGTGTGTTGGAAGAGTTCCAAACAAGAAACCGTTGCAGACTCGACGATGGAAGCGGAATACATCGCTGCATCTGATGCCGCAAAAGAAGCTGTCTGGATGAGGAAGTTCTTGAAAGAACTTCAGGTGGTTCCGTCCATTGTTGATCCAATACCTCTGTATTGTGACAACAACGGGGCTATAGCTTTAGCGAAGGAACCCAGGTCCCATCAGAGATCCAGGCACATCTTGAGGCGGTATCACCTGATCAGGGAGATCGTGGATCGCCAGGAGATCGAGGTTCGGAGAGTCGCTTCAGAAGACAACACTGCAGATCCATTCACCAAGGCCTTGCCCCAGACTCAGTTCGAGCGGCTGATCGAGATGATAGGTCTTCGATACGCCAGTACATGGCCTTAGTGCAAGTGGGAGATTGTTAGTGTATATGCCCTAGAGGCCAATACTGTATCATACTAGTTTGTATATTACTTAATGGATGCTTGGGATATTCACCTTGTATATACAATCTTGCTCAAAATAGTAGTATGCTACTTGGTTTGTTTCTACTTCAATGTGTACTTGTGTTTATTTCAGTATATCACTTATACGCATTAGTGGAGCCCTTAGGATCTTTGCTTGATTACCAGCGTTGTGATGGCAGTCACACTAGTGGGGGCTGGGTAATCTATAAGCACATCCTTATTCAGGTCCCTGGTCGCAGGACTATCGAGACAGGGCATCGATACTCCGGAGTAGACCAGCGCATGCGCTTCTCATCCCAGTGTGGGAGACGGTCTGTCCCACAGCCGTCAGTACGTCGTACTTGAGATAGTATGCGGGTGCTCGTTAGGTTACGGGTACACTGGACAGGACTCGTCGGGAACTGACTAGTTGGTATTATACCTATCGTCAGTTATCAGTTCCCAGGTGACATGAGTACAGCTTAGTCCGCTGACTTGACACTGTCACTTCGCCTCGGGTGTGTTCCCACTGTACTTTGATCACTACCCTACCACGGCTCAAAGGAGTCGTGCAAACAGGTGGTGGTTGGGTGCAGTCCCGAAGCACTTGGAGGCAGTGACGGTTAGACAGGATTCGTCTCTCCCGGTATTGGGGGTTGACATCGCGCTGTGTCTAGGAGAGCCATTACACGAGTAGTCCCTGGCCAGGGCAAACGAGATATACTGGTAGGTTTCCAGTGTTATCTCAGGGTGTATTGGGCTTCACTCCGGCACGACTTGTACCGCTATTGGGGGACTGACGTTTACCGCCCCCTAGGCCCGCCATGCGATGTATCAGACGAACAGACCGGACTGTACGGAGAATGTCACACTCAGGCTCAGTAGGAGTTCAGATGGGTTTCGCCTCGTCGGTCTTCTTGTCGGCATTACCTGGGGACCGTTACGCACAGCTAGTGCCGCTTGCGGTCTGTGGTTAAACCCACTGCCAGCGTAGTGTCGAGTCTTTAGAGTCCCACACAGAAAGCTTTTCGCCTTTAGGCAAAAGAGTAGAGGTCGCATGGTATTGCGACAGGTCGCATGGTTTTGCGACAGGGTTCGGTCACATCCGTGCACTTGTGCACGTACAGTGTCCGGACAGTTTACACTAGCGGGCTTTGGTTTAAGCCAGATCCTAGTGTACCTTATGGGATTGGATTTATCCAGTTTGCATTCGTGTTCCTCGGAACGCGGATGCGGGTGTGTATGCACAGTTGACAGGGAGGCACAGACAGCGGATTCTCATTAGGGTTGTTGACAGTTGACCGTTGACTTTTTGACTTTTTGCTCAACCCTAATGAGAATATGATATGTGATTAACTATTATATTAATTAAGTATTATGGTGATATGGTTGTTGACTTGTTGACTTTTGTTGACTTGTTGACTTTGTTGACTTGTTGACTTTTGTTGACTTGTTGACCGGTTGACTAGGCTTGACTAGTTGACCATCATGATAACCATGGTTATCATTTCATGCCAAAGACTTTTTCTTGCTTGCTCATTTGAGTAAAATGAGTGCATGACATGATAAGGTTATGGTTGCTTCTAACCATCACATAAGACTTTTTTGATATGATGAGTTATGATCACTTTGGATTATGAGAGGGTGAAAGACAAAAGAGTTGCTCATTCTTTCTTGCTCATTCTCTCTCTTGTTCTTGAGCTCTCCTCTTGCTCTCACCCTCAACCTCTTGCTCCCTCTCTTGATCTATGGTTCTCTTGTCTCATGAGTTGAGAATCAAGAACCATAGATAAAATCCCATTCTATTTCCTCTCTACTCATTCTAGTTCACTAGGTTTAGCAAACCAAGTGAACTAGTTTCTTCAAAGAACGAAGAAGGAGCTAAAGGTTGGAGCTTTCAGGTGGATCTGTCTTCGGCGTACGGAGACGACGAGAAGAAGCCATCGGACCACCATCGGAGCTTTGAAGACGAAGGAGTTCAAGTCAAGCTAGGTATAACCATCTCTATCCGAGTAGCTAACTCTCTTTAGCTTGTATGCTAGTTTTAGTTTAGGTAAAGATCCCGACCTAGCTTAGTCCATGTTGCCTCTTGCGTTAAAATTTTGATTTTATACCGTTTCCGCCTCCCCGTAAGAACCGGGGGTCGCAACGTGGACTTACATAAACACCACCAATGGTTGCGGGACCAATCCATCGCCCCTCGTCAGGGTCTAGATATGTATACACTAGTCTACTCCGGAGTATCGATGCCCAATCTCGATACTCCTGCGACCAGGGACATCTAAGGGTGTGCCTATTGACTATCCAGCTCCCACTAGTATGACTGCCATCACAACGCTGGTAGTCAGACAAACACCCTATGGGCTTTATCAACATATATATATATATAAATACCAAGTAAAATATATTATACGTTAAGACAAAGTCAAACCAAATAGCGTACTGTCATATCAAGCAAGACTGTCATGTACATACATATCCCAAGCATCCTATACAATGTAGGCCTCTAGGGCATATATATCCAACATCATCAATCCTAGTCACCAAATCTAGAACCTTCCACACTCATGACTCACCTCATGACTCACCCAAGTGAAGAAAAGATAAATCCGTATTAAACCGAATGTTTAATACGGGTGATAGAAAACTGGCAACTTCCAAAAGCGACCCCGAAACGAATTTCAGGATAACCTCGTAACTGTATAAATATACCCGCATTTGTATTACGACCGAATACAAATGCAACTGAGACAAAGATATTATATCTACAAAGTATAATACATGGATCCAGCTTAAACCAAAGCCCACCAGTATTATCTGCCCGAAATATGACACGTGCGTAAACGCACGTGCATTTTCCGAACCCTGCCATAAAACCATACGGCCTCTACAACGTTTCGCCCGAACTTGGAAAACTATCTGTGGGGGACTCTAATGACTCGTCAGTATCCTGGCAGTGGGTTTAACCACAAGCACGTCAACGGCACTAGCAGTGTGTAACGGCTGCTCATGTACTGACCTCAAGGGTAGCCGATGAGCGAACTCATCCTGAAACCCTACTGAGCCTAACAGTGACAATATACATACAGTTCGGTCCGTTCGTCTATGAGTATCGCATATCGGGCCTAGGGGGCTGTGTAACGTTTTGAAAATCGTTTCGGTGAAATTTCGGAAAATCGGTAAAATAAGGGGGTTTTCTGTAAAAAGTCAAAATACAAATATCTTTATTATAAAATTAAATATATATATTCTAGTTATGTAATTGCTAGTATTTGGTGTTTATTGAGCCACTGGAGAAATTTCAAATTTTCTGAAAAAAATTATTTTAATATTATTTTAAGCCGTCACTAATACATTTAATTAGGGAAAATTACAAATTGGAATGGGTTGATACAAATTTTATAATTCTTGACACACTAAACTGACATGTAAAATATTGTTTCTGAAACGAAATCGTTTGCCAAAACGGTTTAGAAATTATTGAAGAAAAAAGCCTTTTTTAGTAAATTTAGTGTAAATGGTTGTTTGGGGTATAGTATTATTCATTTTCCCTCACCCCACACACTCACACCCCCCCATTTCTCTTCCTCTTTTCTACTGAAATCAGCAGCCCTCCCCTCACTTTCCCCACTTGAAAAGTCAATGAAGGGAAAAGAAAACAAGAAATAAAAAGGGAATTGAATATGTTATAACATAGAGGTATGGGCTTTGTCTTTTCCCATCATTTTCAACCCCTCCCTCTCTCTCTTCACTCCCCTCAAATTTCTGGCCGAAATTTGAGCCCCCAACAGCAGCAGCGCCTCCCCCAAATCCCACTCCATTTTGCTTCAAAAATCTACAAAAATGCTTCAAAATCCATATAATTTCAAAGCTAATTCAAAATTCAAGCCTTACCCATTATTTCTTGGCTACTATAGTATGATTCTTAGTGAAAAGTTTTCATTTTGGAGGCCAAGATTTTGGTGCTAGATTCATGTTTGATCTCTTGATCATAAGGTATAATTCTAATCTTTCTCTTAAATTATTGTTAATTGCCTTAGGTTAGCTTAATTATATGTTTAAATAGGTTTTTAATTAGTTCTAAGTGCATGATTTGAAATTCAAGAGAGGGGTTTGAATTCAAATTGGGGTTTTGGGTTGTGAGATTATGGTTGTGTGATATATTTGACATATTAGGTTATGCTAAATCAAATTAAGTTGCTAGTTTGCATATTTATTGATTTAAATTGTGATAATTATATAAATTGTAAACTAGGTTTTTAAAATAATTATATTTTGGTGAGATAAAATTCTAATTAAGGTTGCATGTCATTATAAATATTATATTGAGTGGTTTAATGCTTTTAGTTCATGAAAATCCAAGCTAAATTGTTGTTTGTGCATTTTTGCTATAAATTGTTAAAATTTGGGTATATTGTAAACTAGAATTTTGGGGTTAATGAAATTTATTGGGATTAAATTATGGAAATTGTTTTTATGACTTATTTAAGATATTTAATAAGTATTATGGCCACTAGATTTGTTTAAACGTCGAGTTTTGTACTAAAACGGGTAATTTTTGCTTGCTAGATTTTCGGAAAAATGGCTTTTAAGGTGAATTTGGGATTTTTGTGAATTTTAACCTATTTTATATTATAATTAGTGTTCATGAATGCGCAAATGAGAGTGTTTGGGTTTTTCTCGATGGTTTGACGTTTGTACATCGACATCGAGGGTTGGTTTGGCTATTCTTGCATGCGTAGGCGATAGGTTTTGACCTATGCGTGATACGCGTGTCGATTTGATTTTCGTATGCCGTTTCGATTTCGAATTTGGTTTTAATGCGATACGGTGCGTTATGATATGTAGGTACCCCATGTGGACTTCGAGACGACAAACAAGCGCGTGGCGACGTCGGCACCGGCGGGCAAGGACCAGGTGAGTAGATTTATATCTACGGGGAGAAGTCGGGTGGATGGCGTATAGCACCCCCGCAGTTCATGGTGATGTATACGAATACGTATACACACATATATTTTGATTATATATATTATGTTGATATGAGACTTGATGATAAAGGTGGATTCTAGGTGTTCATGGATTAGTTTAGTATTAGTTGCGAAACCCTAGAGTAGTTGTTACACCCACACACGCACGCACACACATGCATACATCTATGTTATTACCTGTGCGTATATGGGGAGATGTGGTTATGTGTTCACCTGGGTATGGGACTAGGTGTTCACATACTCGATTTGCGGATGATACTTGGGATTGAGATGAGTCGATGAGATTTGAGTTGAGGCCGTGAGATTGGTGATATGACAGGATTCGTACTTGAGATACGTCCTGATGTTATAGCGGATCTTTGGATGACAATGCCATGTGAATAGTGATATTAGTAGTGTACTAGACGTAGGTCAGTACCCCAGATGATGATCTTGATAAAGAGGATACCAGATGAACAGTGTGATGAGTATGATATTGACCCGTACCCAGATTTGGGGATGCCGTATGACGGATTTACGTACGAGCTATATATTAATGATTGATCCGCACTCTTGACTTGGGATGTCTGATTATAGATATAGTATCGGATATGATATTATTGAGGCGGGATCACCGACTAATATATATACAGGTATGTATACGTATCGACTCAGATGTTAGGCGGTTTCCTTACCTGTAGTTCAGCTTGTTAGTTCAGCCGTATAGTTTAGTGTAGTTGTTAGACTAGATTAGACTCCTACCTATTTCAAAACTAACGAATCGTGGGTATTTTAAAAGACATGTCAAGGGATTCTACGGATATTTCAAAAGACGTATATTTTCTTAAAAACACCGTAGCCCTTATTTTCAAAACACCGCGATTCGTGTTATTTCAAAGGCACTATTGTAGGACTTATATTAGGGTAATGCAGTTTAGTTATCGTTGTGTCTAGTATTCAGCTCCCGCATATTATTGCTGTTGCTCCGCATCGCATACTTATTGTAATTCATATTTCATTATTGATATCATGCTGTTAGGACACCATCACCATTACCGATGATGCGTATGTACCATGTACACTTACTTGCCGGCTCACACACATCTTCATCGGTAATTGCCATGTCACGAACACTTTAGAAAATACTATTTCATTTGACATAGGTTGTTAGCTAATAGTTTAGATATGATATTAGTGTACTTACCTTATATGCCAGTTTAGACATTGTAGTTATTACTTGCTACTTCATGCATGTTATTATTCATTGATATGCCGCATTCATGGATTTTTATGTCCATATTCACTGTTTACATGCTATTGAGGATTTGGATTTGGATTTTCATGAGATTTCCTGGATTTGGGGGAAAACCGCAAAAACACATATAAACTTCTTTCTCTTTTTTTAAAAGAAAAAGTGCGGTTTTCCCATGATGTATGAGTCGTCCACCATGAGTTTGCTAATGGATTTCGAGACTCGATTCGAGGAGTTGGATGAACCGTTTCGGGTAGATGGTGGGCCCGGTAAGGTATCCCGGGGCAAGAAGGTCGTGTTGCTGACGTTGAGCCTGGCAGGGGAGCACTACTTACCGGTGATTTTACCCAACGCGTCGGATATCCGGAGGATACCGTCGTGGTCTTGAATTGATGGTAGGGGCCGATCTGGACTGACGGCGCCCTAGATAGTGAGATTGATACAGAGATTCTGAGATATTGAGGTACAGAGATTTGATGATACAGGCCAGTTCGGATAGCCGGAGCCTGAGATTTTGAGACATTGGGATTTACGTTTTGTGTTGATACTAGACACTGTTTATGCTGATTTCATTATGATACCTCGTTTTAAAAATACAGAAAATCTCACTAATTTATGAAAGTAGTTTTCTTCAGTACATGCATTCTTTTTCGTGCATTCATACAGCATCCATGTGATACATTGCTACCCGAGGCACTGACACGGGCACATGGGATTGCACTTGGGTTAGATATTACCCTAGCCATTGTTATAGGCTGCTGGTTATATATTTGAGGATATATTATGATCGTTGACCTAGGATTGCGTTGTTCTTGCGATTTCTATTCGTAGATGTTTTTCTACTCACGAGTTGGCAACTCACCCCCGTTGTGCCACAGCTTCTTGCAGGTTTTGCCGTACATGTTTCTTTACGGCTTTGCTGACACTGCTTCTTTCGGGTGACTTGCTAGTAGGTGGGTTTATTTGTATCGTACCCATCATTATACATTGTATATTATTATTCAGTTGTATCTAGAAGTTCCATCAACCAAACATGTATTTATTGAGATAGAGACCAGAGATGTTATTCTTTCGATCTTAGAGTTGCGCGTTATATTTCTGTGGAATTCTTGTTGTTTGAGTTTCCTTTTGAGTTTTGATCCTCGCCCTTGGTGTTGTATATTATATTGCTTATGTGGTTGTGACCGTCGATTGACGAAGAGCTAGCTCCCGCTTGGGGATGCCTTTTTATTGATTTCGTATACTATTCATGTTGTATTCCGTTTGGGGGCCAGTATTTACAAAGGAGACTCTGCCGAAATTTTCAGGAAATATTTGATGTTTTTTTCAAAAACGCATAGTTCGGCTATGCTATTAAAACTACTTGATTTAAATTGGTTTTCCTTCACTCTACTACTTTTCTTGGTTTGGATTTCTGGGTTTTCGGTTTACTTAGATTACGTACGCCTCAAGACGTTTCGTAGTTTAAGTGCCGGTCATGTTCCGTACTTTCGGGACGTGACAGGCTGGTAACGTCAGACCCCCAATAGCGGTATAAGTCGTGTCGGAGACAAGCCCTGAACACCCTGAGAAACTACTGGAGTACCTACCAGTAATTCTCACCTGTCTTGGCCAAAGACTTGGTGTAATGGCTTTCCTAGATACAGCGCGATCTCCACCCCCAATACCGGAGAGACGAATCCCCTGCCGATCTGCTCACTTGCCTCCATGTGGCTCGGGACTGTACCCAAAAAATACATGTTTGCACGACTCCTTTGAGCCGTGGTAGGGTAGAAATCAAAGCACAGTGGGAACTCACACGAGACAAATGACGACCTCAGGTCGATGAACTAACCTGTACACATGTCACCAGGGAACTACTATCTGACGATAGGTATAATACCAACTAGCAGGTTCCTGGCGAGTCCTGTCCGGTGTACTCATAACCCAATGAGCACCTGTATACATCTTAGGTGATCCAACTGACACCAGTAGCTTGTGAGACCGGCCACCGCCCCTCGTCAGGGTCTCGACTGTATACACTAGTCTACTCCGGAGTATCGATGCCCTGTCTCGAAACTCCCACGACTAGGGACCACTTTTAAGGATGAGCTTATAGACCACCCAACTCTCACATATATGACGCCATCATACTATTGGTAGTCAAGCAAGATCTTAAGGGCTCTATCAACGTGTAATCGTGATTAGTCACCTGAACCTATACACGACTGATAAAGGCAAACCAGATAGCATACTATCATCTCGAGTAAGACTGTCCTACCGGTATAGGTTCTCCTCAATCATTGCAATCACGTACCTGCGATTCAATAATTGACTTTGAGGGCACTATATCCAACAAGCCTGTGCAATGAAAACCTAGACCCCTACGAGTGCGGCAAGTTACCCGCCATAACCAGAAGCGAGGCAGCCCCCTTCAGCATCGTGAATGGACCACCCAGCACTTTACGGAATCCGGTAACTTGAGCACCCCTCCTTGGGTTAACCTATACCCCCTACGAGTGCGGCGAATGGCTCGACAATTCTAGAGTGAGGTCCCCTCCCTCTCAAAGCCATGAGATGCGGACCCGTTTGAAGGGTTGCTAGGCACGCGCACAAGGGTCTACGAGGCATCAACCATGCCCGATTTAAAATTTAGCCGTGCCGAACAACCTAAAGCCAGATCTTTAAACTAGAGTTTATGCGAAAACTAACATGTTAAACACTTTAACACTAAGTGAGAGGGATTAAAACCTTTGTATATCCGGTCCTTCACTTCTTAAGCTCCGTGTTGAGGTCCCTTCGCTGCGATCATCGTGTTCCGGACTCTCGAGAGGTTCCACGAAGAGAAAGATGCAAGCTTGCTTCCGATCTTCGATACGAAGATGATCTGCCTTGAAGTTTCATTAACACAAGCTAACACTCACCGAATGAAGTGAACACTCTCATCTAAAGGGCACGGATAGATGAGAATGATGAAGTATGATTTTTGCTCTCTTTTGTTTTCATATTCTCACTCACTTTCATCACTTAGCAAAAAGCTAGAAAGCTTTTTCCAAGAAGTAACTCAAGGAAGAAGATGATGATAGAATCCTTTTGTGATGAATAATGAATTAATGTAGTGGTTACAAATCTAACCAAGGGTTAAGCATGAAGGAGTTGTTAGTTATATGTATGCCCTAGAGGCCATTACTGTACATTGGATGTATATTGTAGTGGATGCTTGGACATATATAGGGAGGACTTTCTTGCTCGACATGATAGTATGCTATCTGGTTGATCTTTACCTTAACGTGTATACTGTTTGTCTCTCTGTTATATGTTGGTAAAGCCCTTAGGATGTGTACTTGACTACCTGGACTATGATGCGGATCATACTAGTGGGGACATGGTAGTCCATAAGTACATCCTTCAAAGTCCCTAGTCGTGGGTGTATCGAGACGGGGCATCGATATACCAGAGTAGACTAGCGTATACCTTCTCGACCCATACAGATGGGCGATGGATGATCCCATATCCATTGGTGTTTGACATCAGAGATGATATACGGGTGCTCAGTGGAGACTGGGTACACTGGACGGACTCGCCGAGAACTCCCAGATGGTATTATACCTCACGTCAGATGGCAGTTCTCTGGTGACACTGGTACAGAGTAGTCTGTTGACCCGAGATCGTCATAGAGTCTTGTATGGTTCCCACTGTGCTTTGATTTCCATCTTACCACGTCCAAGAGGGTGTGCAAAACGGTGGTTTTTGGGTACAGTCCCGAGTCACATGGAGGCAATGAGCGATAGGAGGGGATTCGCCTCTCCCGGTATAGAGAGTTGATGTTGCGCTGTGTTCGATTGGCTATAACCGGAAATCCCTGGCCAGGGTTGCTGAGATTTACTGGTAAGTGTTACCAGTAGTTTCTCGAATAGTTATACACCTCATATCGACACGACTTATCGAGCTATTGGGGTCTGACGTTTACCACCCCTAGGCGAGATATGCGACATATCAGACGATCAGACCGGACTGTACGGTAGTGTTACTGGTTGGATTCACTGGAGTGTGAGCGGGCTTGCTCGTCGATCTTCTGATCGCTCAATACCCGGGTGGCCGTTACGTTTAGCAGACCGCTTGCGGCTTGTGGGTGATTGATATGATCATCACCTGCTGCCGGCGTATTGACGAGTCTTTAGAGTCCTACACAGAGGTTGATTCGATAAGCCGATACATTGGATACTAGTCGGTTATATGCGATATGACCTAGTTATCGAATCGAGGGTTGATTCGATAAGCCGATACATTGGATACTAGTCGGTTATATGCGATATGACCGGATCGTTAAATCAAGTGTTGATTTAATGATTTAATGCATAATTATATATTTGATATATTACTTTGCATTAACTGGTATTGGTTCACTTTAAATGGATTTTCTCACTTGGTGTACAAGTTGTATATGTGATATACTTTTTGTGCAAATGATTGTATCATGTTTGATGATACATGTTAACTTGGATTTGTGTGAAGATTAAACCATGGTTGTGAGAGTGGTTAGGGTTTTGTTTATTCTCCCATTATTTATTTATTCATTTATTTGTTTATTCTTTTGGAAAAGATAAAGAGAAAAGAATGGTGGCTAATTTTGTTTCATGTTGAAGCTTCTTGAAGCTTTGATCAAGTCAACCATTCTTATCTCATCCTTAACCCTAACCATTCCCACTAACCTTAGTTTAATCTCTACACTTGACCATGGTTTACATTATGATAAGTTTTCATTTTCTTTTTGTTAGTTGTATGTATGCCCTAGAGGCCAGTATTGTACAGATGATGTATATTATATTGGATGCTTGGACATATATAGAGATGACTTTCTTGCTCGATATGATAGTATGCTATCTGGTTACTCTTTATCTTAACATGTACACTAGTCTCTTTAAACTGTCTTATGGTTACATGTTGGTAAAGCCCTTAGGATGTGTACTTGACTACCTGGACTATGATGCAGATCATACTAGTGGGGACATGGTAGTCCATAAGTACATCCTTCAAGGTCCCTAGTCGTGGGTGTATCGAGACGGGGCATCAATATACCAGAGTAGACTAGCGTATACGCTTCTCGACCCATGGGATGGGCGATGGATGATCCCATATCCATTGGTGTTTGACATCAGAGATGGTATACGGGTGCTCAGTGGAGACTGGGTACACTGGACGGACTCGCCGAGAACTCCCAGATGGTATTATACCTCACGTCAGATGGCAGTTCTCAGGTGACACTTGTGCAGGTTAGTCTGTAGACCCGAGATCGTCATAGAGTCTTGTGTGATTCCCACTGTGCTTTTATCTCCACCTTACCACGTCCATGAGGGCGTGCAAAACGGTGGTTTTTGGGTACAGTCCCGAGTCACATGGAGGCAATGAGCGATAGGAGGGGTTTCGTCTCTCCCGGTATTGGGGGTTGATGTTGCGCTGTGCTTGATTGGCCGTAACAGGGAAGTCCCTGGCCAGGGCTGATCAGAGATTTGCTGGTAAGTGTTACCAGTAGTTTCTCGACCCGTTATGATCCTCACATCGGCACGACTTATCGGTTATTGGGGTCTGACGTTTACCACCCCTAGACTTGATATGCGACATATCAGACGAGGAGACCGGACTGTACGGAAAGTGTCGCCGATCGGCTCGACGGGAGTTGTAGCAGGTTCGCTTGTTCTCTTCTGATCGCTCAATACCCGGGTGGCCGTTACGTTTAGCTGACCGCTTGCGGCTTGGGGGTGCTTGATATGATCATCACCCACTGCCGGCGTATTGACGAGTCTCAGAGTCCCACAATGGAGTTTCCTAGTCCAGGCGAAACGTTGTGGTGCGCGTATGCGATATGCGCATGGACCCGATTAAAATGCGCGTATGGGATACCGTATATTGATCGGGCAGCTTGCTTTTGGTAGGGGTCATATGAGATATGGCCGGATTGATAAATCAAGTGTTGATTTATCATTTAACCATTAGTTTCTCACTAGAAATCCTTTTCTTGTGTTGGATGGATGTATGAATGCATGTATGTTTTTCTTTCATTCTAGTTTCATGCACATATGGATGTGTATACATACATACATGCATACATACATTTATCATGGTTGGATATATATGAAAATGGTGGCAATATAAGACTCACACCATGGTATTTTTTATGAATTATTATTGTATTTATATTTAAACATAAAAGGAAATAAAAGGTTCATTATTGTTTTCTTCTACACTCTTCTTTTGACTTAACCATTCTCACCCACCTTTTAACCTTTGGTTAATTTCCTTTTGTGTTTTAACTCTAGTACAATAATGATTCAACCATGGTTTGAGATGATAGACGGAAAAGATATATTGATATAATTTTTCTATTTTGATTAAGGAAAAATAGTTATCATCTTCTTCAATATTGCCATTATCTTCTTCCTCCTCCTTCATAGCTCTCTAGATTTTTGTAGTGAGCTATATAATCAACAAGTTAGGATTTTGAAGGGAGAAAGAGAACCACAACACCATTCTACACAAGTATAGCCCACTTGTTTAGGGTGTTAACTTGATTCCGTTCACTTGATCGGAGAAAGTCGCTAGCTTGGACAAAGCGGACTCCGGGTGGATCATTGGTGACGTCGAGGAGTTCAAGCGGAGTTTTTTCAACCCCCAAGTAGCCGAGGAGTCTAGCGTAGGGAGCTACAAAGGTTGTAGTCTTTAAACCCTAACTTTTATTAGCATTAAAGTTTTGTAACCTTAATTTTCTAGGATCGATTCCTTTGCGTGTTTGTTTAGCACAATAAAAACTTAAACTTTTGGACATGTGATGCTTCAAAACTCTTCATAGGGTGCTAAACAAACCCTACATTGTTAGGCCGCGGTTCCGCGGCCATAAGAAGGGATCTTTTGCTCCATTTTGCACAGTATTTTTCCTTACCTGCTACAGTATATTTTGAGTATGTTTAATCTGAATCTGCTGTTGAAAATTTCTGGAGATGGTTTTGGACTCGTCGTTTCGATCGGAATTTTCATTTCGTTTTCTTTTCAGGGTAAACTAGAAAGTATTGAAGTATTTGAACGAATATCATTTGCTCGCTATTCACGGGGTTTAAATACTTTGGAGATACGTGCAAGTCTTTTTGCGGTGGTCCCTCTAGAAGACAACAAACCTTAACTCGATTATGTGACCGTCTTGAACAGCCCTTTGAACCTTAGGGTTTGGGGCAGTACGGCGTGCCACATGTGAGGCGTTGGCTTGACCCTTCTACGGCTGGACCGCTACTACTGTGTCACACTCCAAGATTTTGAACTTCGCTCAAGTGTTGAGGTTTAGTGAATCTTGGGTATTTGATCGGTCGTTCGAAAACTTTAATACTGTCTGTTTATTCGGAATGTGATGCAATGTGTGGAATTCACATTATAAGACATGAAATACGAGGTATGTGATATTTCGCATTTATGATGTCTAAGGATAATGTGGATTCCAGATATTGCAGTTTTACACTTTCTTTTCTGTGACCGTAAGTGTAGTATGTTCATATCGTCGGTTTCGTTGCTATACGTCAACGACAATTGGGGTATGCATACTTACTTACGTTGATGACATGTGATGTTATGTGTTGCTGGATATGTTATATTGGATCGTCGTGTTCGAATAGCCGGGGGTTTTTGTGTGAGATGAGTGTTTTTCATTTTAATTCATGTAAAAACTTGTATGTAATATTCTTTTATTTGGGGCACTTCCAGGTAGCGGAAGTTGTCACCATTTGTATATTATTTACTTTTCCGCATTAGGATAGACCCAAGGAGGGGAGCACAAGTAACCGGGTTCTGGGGTCCAGTGGGAGACCAACTCGAGGAGTCGAGTCCGGGTCTCCTAACCCTAGAATTGGCAGGGTTGCTTGCCGCTCTCGTAGGGGTCTAGGGGTGTGGGATTGGCAATTCATCACGACCGTGGAATCCGTGTTTTATACTGGCTCGTATTGAAAACACGGACGTCCTAGTATATCCAATATTTCATATGTTTATTCTGCTGCGATATCTGTGATGTGATTCTGTGATGGATATAATATATAGTATATATGATATATTATATAGACGTTACTTATGTTTTACACCCGCGCTAGCCCTGTCCTGCTCTGTCGTTAGTTACCTAACCTAACGGTGCACAAGGGGACATCGAGGCGAATGCGGATGGCATAAGTGTACGTCATATCTATATGTGATGTTTAGGTATTTAAATGATGGGACTTCATTAATATGATTAATGAAAGATAAGAAACCTAAGATGTTGTGGAATCGAATTTTAAAATAAAACAGGTAGCTACAATTCTTGCTTTGCACAGCGGTATATATGATATACCCTGCACCTTATTCGATGAGGAAAGGACCGAGATCCGTTCAGCGGGAGTGACTCCTTTAGCAATAACTGGCAGATGCTGCACACTCGGTTTGCTTTTGACTGCTTTTGGGTTTTTGCTTTGCACAGCGATATATATGATATATCCCGCACCTCATTCGACGAGGAAAGGACCGAGATCCCTTCACCGGGAGTGACTCCTTTAGCAAAACTAGAAAAGCCTCAAAATCACTCCATTTCAAAACTTCATTTGATTCTACAACGATATCAAGTTCATTACGCTCATGGTTTTCAGAAAAACCTGGCGTAGCCCTCCGTCATTTCAGATGAGTAGTAGTTAGTATTCGTGCTACGTTTGTTGGCCTACGTCAAGGCGTAGTGTGCGGTAGCTAACTAGTATTTATCTGCTTATGCATATGATGCAGATTGGATTAGGGTAGTCGTGCGACTTTGTTGGCCTGCGTCAAGGGTCGTACGGGTGGGTTTAATTCGATCAGGAAATGACGGGTTGAACTTGACTAGCGCACTATGGCTTGTTGGCCTGCGTCAAGGTCATAGCACGCTAGGGGCAAAAGTATTATCGGGAATTTCAAGTGTTGAAATTTGCAATGAGATTGCATACCTTCTATGAGATAGTTGGATCCCGATACCCACTGCGAGTAAGAGTTACTCCTGGGAGAGTTTTACACATTGCAATTAGCTGATCAAGTAGGTGTCTAGAAAGGTGTCAACGGGGTTACGCCTCTGGGAAAACGAGGTTTACATTAATTAGGTTCGTGCGAAAGCACGGGGGACCTCCCTCAAAGTACCGACACTGGCCTGGCTGAAAGATTGGCGAACCTGTAGTGTGTAATTAATCCCGGCTAGTCTTTCCTTTTAGGGTTTGAAGGAAGATTTGATAAAAAGCAGTGGGAGCCATCCTGATTAGATAAGATAATAACCAATCTGATCTTGCACGAGCATACGCTAAAGTGTTTTCTTCTCTCTCTCTCTCCAGGTAGCGACCATGTCATGCCCTAATAAAGATAATAATATGGATGTATTGACCGAACCCGCATGTTATACTGTGCTGGGGAACATTGGTTCCGTTCTTTCTTATAAGAGTTATAGGAATGAACAGGATATAGGGGAATACCAGGATTCCCATGCCACCCGAATGAAGAAAGTACATGTTGATGCATTTTCTTCGGGTGTGTTCGTTACAGAGAACTGTTTCTCCATTTGCTCTACGTCCTGGGTATTGGATACCGGGTCAGGATCCCATATATGTAATCAGTTACATGGGCTTAGGAAAGGTAGAGAATTTGGAGAAGGTGATAAAGACATAAGAGTTGGAAATGGTGCAATTATTGCAGCTAAGATTGTCGGGGAATATCACCTTGTATTACCAACTGGTAACACATTGGTTCTGAACGAATGCTATTACATGCCGAACCTGATATGCAACATTATATCGGTTTCTTTATTAAGTAAAGAGGGATATAATTTTGTATTACAGGACAATGTTATGAACATTTTCCGTAACCAAAAGTTGGTTGGATCAGGCACGTTGTGCAATGGCATTTATGTTCTAAATCAATCAACAGTTCTGAGCATAACAAACACACACAAGAGGAAGAGTTCAGAACTGAACGAATCCTTCTTGTGGCATTGTAGACTGGGTCACATCAATGCGACACGACTAGCTAAGTTGCATAAAAATGGATATTTAAATCCGTTTGAATTTTCATCTTATGACACTTGCCAGTCATGTCTCAAAGGCAAGATGACCAAAACTCCGTTTACGGGACACGGAGAAAGAGTTACCGAACTCTTGGGACTTATACATAGTGATGTATGCGGTCCCATGTCTACACATGCCAGGGATGGTTCTTCATACTTCATTACATTCACTGACGATCTCTCTAGGTTCGGGTATGTGTTCCTGATGAAACACAAATCAGAAGCTTTTGAGAAATTTAGAGAATATAAACAAGAAGTTGAGAACCAAACCGGAAAAAGTATTAAAATCCTTCGATCTGATCGAGGAAGAGAATACTTAAGCAATGAATTCCTGGACTTCCTAAAAGAGAATGGGATTCTCTCTCAGCTGACTCCTCCATATACACCACAGCACAACGGTGTATCAGAACGGAGGAACCGCATCCTATTAGATATGGTGCGCTCTATGATGAGCACAGCTGAGTTACCTATTTCCTTCTGGGGATATGCACTGGAAACAGCTGCAGACCTATTGAATATGGTTCCCACCAAAACCGTGCCGACCACTCCATATGAGATATGGAAAGGAAAGAGACCATGTCTTAATTATGTTAAGATATGGGGTTGTCCGGCCTATGTAAAAACGCAAAATCCGGACAAACTCGCGGCAAGGTCTATTCTGTGTAAGTTTATTGGATATCCCAAACATTCGCGAGGGTATATCTTCTACCATCCTGAGGAACAAAGAGTGTTTGTTTCTCGGCATGCTACCTTTTTAGAAAAGGAATTTCTTGAAAAAGAGATTAGTGGTCATGAGGTAGAACTGGAAGAGGTTCCAGCTGCAGAAGCTACAACAGAAGATCTGGTGGAACCAGAGGATTCCGTAGTTCCCGATGAACCCCAGCCACTCCGCCGATCTAGTAGGGTTCCTCGCCAACCTGAGAGATACTACGGTTTTCTCATGGACGGTGGGAGCGAGGATTGCATCATGGAGGATGATGACCCAACTAGCTTCGAGCAGGCCATCACGAGTGGGGACTCAGTGAAATGGCTGGATGCTATGCGGTCCGAGATGGAATCCATGTACACCAACAAAGTATGGACTTTGGACGTTGCTCCTGAAGGGGTAAAACCCATTGGGAGCAAGTGGATCTTCAAGAAGAAACTTGGTGTAGATGGGAAAGTGGAGACTTTCAAAGCTAGACTTGTAGCAAAGGGTTTTCATCAAAGACCAGGTGTGGACTATGTCGAGACCTTTTCTCCAGTGGATATGCTTAAATCCATCCGGATCATGCTTGCCATCGCTGCTTATCATGATTACGAAATCTGGCAAATGGATGTTAAGACCGCCTTTCTAAATGGTGATTTAGAAGAGTGCGTGTACATGACTCAGCCAGAGGGCTTCGTAGACAGTGGGAGCAGCGGGAAGGTGTGCAAGCTGCTTAAATCCATTTATGGATTAAAGCAAGCATCGCGGAGTTGGAACATCTGCTTTGACGTCGTTATCAAAGAGTTTAATTTCGTCAAAAATCCAGATGAACCTTGTATCTACAAGAAGGTGGCAGAGAGTAAGGTTGTCTTCCTCGTATTGTACGTGGACGACATACTCTTGATAGGAAATGATATTCCTATGCTGCAATCGGTCAAGCTCTTCTTATCACAAAGATTCTCAATGAAAGATCTTGGTGATGCCTCCTGCATATTAGGAATTAGGATCTATAGAGATAGATCCAAACGGATTTTGGGATTGTCCCAATCCAGGTATATTGACACCATACTAAAGAGGTTTGGTATGGAAGAGTCCAAGCGTGGGAACTTGCCCACGATCTCTGGAGTCACTCTCTCCAAAGAGATGTCTCCCAAGACTGATTTGGAGAGAGCTCGCATGCAAGGGATACCCTATGCTTCGGCAGTAGGCTCTATCATGTATGCGATGCTATGTACCAGACCCGATGTAGCATACTCACTAAGTATAGTGAGCAGGTATCAAGCTGATCCTGGAGAGAGTCACTGGACAGCTGTGAAGAGCATTCTCAAGTACTTGCGAAGGACTAGAGATATGTTCTTGGTGTATGGTAACGGAGAGCTCCAAGTGGAGTCCTTTACCGATTCGAGCTTCCAGAGTGATAAGGACGACTTTAAGTCGCAGTCGGGCTTTGTCTTTACCCTTTACGGAGGGGCGGTTAGCTGGAAGAGTTCCAAGCAGGAAACCGTGGCAGACTCGACGATGGAGGCTGAATACATCGCTGCCAACGATGCTGCCAAAGAGGCTGTCTGGATCAAGAAGTTCATTACTGAACTTGGAGTGGTTCCATCCATTGAGCATCCAATACCTTTGTATTGCGATAACAATAGAGCGGTGGCTTTGGCCAAGGAACCCAGGTCCCATCAGCGATCCAGGCATATTCTGAGGCGGTATCACCTGATCCGGGAGATAGTTGATCGCCGGGAGATCGAGGTCAGGAGGGTTGACACGAAGAACAACACGGCGGATCCACTCACGAAGGCCATTCCCCAGACACAGTTTGAGAGACTCTTCGGGATGCTCGGTATGCGATACTACAGCAGCTGGCCCTAGTGCAAGTGGGAGATTGTTAGTTGTATGTATGCCCTAGAGGCCAGTATTGTACAGATGATGTATATTATATTGGATGCTTGGACATATATAGAGATGACTTTCTTGCTCGATATGATAGTATGCTATCTGGTTACTCTTTATCTTAACATGTACACTAGTCTCTTTAAAATGTCTTATGGTTACATGTTGGTAAAGCCCTTAGGATGTGTACTTGACTACCTGGACTATGATGCAGATCATACTAGTGGGGACATGGTAGTCCATAAGTACATCCCTCAAGGTCCCTAGTCGTGGGTGTATCGAGACGGGGCATCGATATACCAGAGTAGACTAGCGTATACGCTTCTCGACCCATGGGATGGGCGATGGATGATCCCATATCCATTGGTGTTTGACATCAGAGATGGTATACGGGTGCTCAGTGGAGACTGGGTACACTGGACGGACTCGCCGAGAACTCCCAGATGGTATTATACCTCACGTCAGATGGCAGTTCTCAGGTGACACTTGTGCAGGTTAGTCTGTAGACCCGAGATCGTCATAGAGTCTTGTATGATTCCCACTGTGCTTTGATTTCCACCTTACCACGTCCATGAGGGCGTGCAAAACGGTGGTTTTTGGGTACAGTCCCGAGTCACATGGAGGCAATGAGCGATAGGAGGGGTTTCGTCTCTCCCGGTATTGGGGGTTGATGTTGCGCTGTGCTTGATTGGCCGTAAAAGGGAAGTCCCTGGCCAGGGCTGATCAGAGATTTGCTGGTAAGTGTTACCAGTAGTTTCTCGACCCGTTATGAGCCTCACATCGGTACGACTTATCGGTTATTGGGGTCTGACGTTTACCACCCCTAGACTTGATATGTGACATATCAGACGAGGAGACCGGACTGTACGGGAAGTGTCGCCGATCGGCTCGACGGGAGTTGTAGCAGGTTCGCTTGTTCTCTTCTGATCGCTCAATACCCGGGTGGCCGTTATGTTTAGCTGACCGCTTGCGGCTTGGGGGTGCTTGATATGATCATCACCCACTGCCGGCGTATTGACGAGTCTCAGAGTCCCACAATGGAGTTTCCTAGTCCATGCGAAACGTTGTGGTGCGCGTATGCGATATGCGCATGGACTCGATTAAAATGCGCGTATGGGATACCGTATATTGATCGGGCAGCTTGCTTTTGGTAGGGGTCATATGAGATATGGCCGGATTGATAAATCAAGTGTTGATTTATCATTTAACCATTAGTTTCTCACTAGAAATCCTTTTCTTGTGTTGGATGGATGTATGAATGCATGTATGTTTTTCTTTCATTCTAGTTTCATGCACATATGGATGTGTATACATACATACATGCATACATACATTTATCATGGTTGGATATATATGAAAATGGTGGCAATATAAGACTCACACCATGGTATTTTTTATGAATTATTATTGTATTTATATTTAAACATAAAAGGAAATAAAAGGTTCATTATTGTTTTCTTCTACACTCTTCTTTTGACTTAACCATTCTCACCCACCTTTTAACCTTTGGTTAATTTCCTTTTGTGTTTTAACTCTAGTACAATAATGATTCAACCATGGTTTGAGATGATAGACGGAAAAGATATATTGATATAATTTTTCTATTTTGATTAAGGAAAAATAGTTATCATCTTCTTCAATATTGCCATTATCTTCTTCCTCCTCCTTCATAGCTCTCTAGATTTTTGTAGTGAGCTATATAATCAACAAGTTAGGATTTTGAAGTGAGAAAGAGAACCACAACACCATTCTACACAAGTATAGCCCACTTGTTTAGGGTGTTAACTTGATTCCGTTCACTTGATCGGAGAAAGTCGCTAGCTTGGACAAAGCGGACTCCGCGTGGATCATCGGTGACGTCGAGGAGTTCAAGCAGAGTTTTTTCAACCCCCAAGTAGCCGAGGAGTCTAGCGTAGGGAGCTACAAAGGTTGTAGTCTCTAAACCCTAAATTTTATTAGCATTAAAGTTTTGTAACCTTAATTTTCTAGGATCGATTCCTTTGCGTGTTTGTTTAGCACAATAAAAACTTAAACTTTTGGACATGTGATGCTTCAAAACTCTTCATAGGGTGCTAAACAAACCCTACACTTTTCTTTTTTAAATAACTTATCATAATCTTTATCTTCTTCTTCTTCATCATCTTTAAAGAAGAAGCTTGCTTCATCAATGGTGATTGATGAAAACAAGTGAGAAATCCAATTCTAAAGTCTACCCACTTCCTATTTCTTCATCCTCTACCTCTTGCCAAGTAGTAGAGTGTGTTTCCTTCACAAGTTTTCTAGACTTGGTGAAGTTGGAGCTTGATCTAGCGATGCCTCGACGTAGATCATCTTCGGCACGTCGTCGATGACCTAGCCCGCTTCTTCTCCGATGAAGCCGACGCTAGAGCCCGGGATTGTATGAGGACAGCGAGGAGACTTCATTGCGGAGCTATGGAGGTGGAGAACTGGATCTACAAAGGTTGTATTTCCGTATTCTTGTAGTTAAGTGTTAACTAGTTTGCTTTGTCGCCTAGAAATCTAGCCAACGATCCATTCTAGGGTTTCTCGGCACCGTTTAAATTTGAAATTAGCATGGTTGATGCCTTGTGAGACCTCTTGAGAGTGCCTAGGAACCCTACAGTGGTATCAGAGCCTAGCTAGAACCTTAGGCGAAGTCTAGACGCAATTTGAAACCCGAACGAACCCGAAACCCATTTTCCAAAATGCTCTCTGTCCAATTTTTAAAAATCTGGATTTTTCAATATTAAAAATATGCAGAAAATTAAGCAGGGTTTTTTATGAATTACTGTGAAAAACGGAGACCTAACTCCGTCATAACGCCGCGGAACCGCGGCCTGAGCCCACGTGGGGCGGCGGTTCCGCGGCCATATTGTTGACTCTTTGACTCCTTTTTGCACAGTAATGTTTATAATTAATCCCTGTGTTTTCTGGGTAATTTTAATATATGCTATGCAGTTGAGTTTTCTGGGGTTGTTTTGGGGATTCGAATGTTCGATCGGAGTATATGATTTTGTCTAAGTGGCTTTCCGGATAAATTTTAGAATATGTTAAAAAGTTCGACCGGATATAAATACCCAATTTTTCCCCTGTCGGGAAATTTCCAAGTGTTGGATTTTTCCGTAGTTTAACGACGTTCTAAGTAGTGCAAGTAACGCGATGGACCCTCTAGAAGACAACAAACCTTAATTCGATTATGTGACCGTCTTGAACTGCCCTTTGAACCTTCGGGTTTGGGGCAGTACGGCGTGCCACATGTGAGGCGTTGGCTTGACCCTTCTACGGCTGGACCATTGGTACTGAGGCACGAACTGAATGTTTTTAGACTTATTTCATGTGTTGAGCTGTATCGGGAAAACTTGGGTGTTTGACTGTTCGATCGAAAAGTTTAACATTTTCTAATTATCCGGAATGGGATACAATAATTGGAATTCACAAAGAGTTATGAGATAACTGAATGAATGTTATAAACATAGCAGTTTAGTCTCACTTGATCGGTTGCCACGGAATTTTGATGTGATCAAAAGTCCGTCGCAATCACGTAGTGTACGCGGATACTCGCCGGGTAAACTTAATAGACAGCCTCACTCCATAGCTCCGACCAAGTGACTGTAGGAGAACCTCGTCGCCGAAAGCATCAGTTCGGGTGCTCGCGGTGGCGGTGTTCCGCCTTGGTGCACTTCGTCGACGGTATCGGGGGTGCGGCCGTCTACTGAAGTTTGCGACGAGCATTCGATCAGGATGTCGGGAATCCTGTTGAATTGCCCGACTTGATATTGAAAAGTGTTTTCAATGATGAGACTAAAATGCGGGGTTTATAATTGTTAGGCATACGATGTCTAAGGAATTCATTTGGCTAGGCATGCGATGTCTAAAGAGTTTGAGGATTCCAACTGTTGTAGTTTTACACTTTCTTTTATGTGACCGTAAGTGTAATATGTGATATCGCCGGTTTCGTTGCTATATGTCAACGACAATTGGGATGGACATATTTACTTACGTTGATGACATGTGATGTTATGTGTTGCTGGATATATTATATTGGATCGTCGTGTTTGAATAGCCGGGGTTTTTTATGTGAGATGAGTGTTTTTCATTTTCATTCATGTAAAAACTTGTATGTAATATTCTTTTATTGGGGCACTTCCAGGTTGCGGAAGATGTCACCCTTTGTATATTATTTACTTTTCCGCACTAGGATAGACCCAAGGAGGGGAGCACATGTAACCGGGTTCTGGAGTCCAGTGGGAGACCAACTCGAGGAGTCGAGTCCGGGTCTCCTAACTCGAGAATTGGTAGGGTTGCTTGCCGCTCTCGTAGGGGTCTAGGGGTGTGGGTTTGGCTATTCATCACGACCGTGGAATCCGTGTTTTATACTGGCTCGTATTGAAAACACGGACGTCCTAGTATATCCAATATTTCATATGATTCTTCTGCTGCGACATCTGTGATGTGATCATGTGATGTTCTGTGATAGATACAGTATATAGTATATATGATATATTATATAGGCGTTACTTATGTTTTACACCCGCGCTAGCCCTGCCCCGCTCTGCCGTTAGTTACCTAACCTAACGGTGCACGAGGGGACATCGAGGCGAATGCGGATGGCATAAGTGTACGTCGTATTTATCTGTGATGTTTAGGTACTTAAATGATGGGACTTCATTAATGTGATTAATGAAATAAAAGAAATCTAAGATGTTGTAGAATCGAATTTCAAAAATAAAACAGGTAGCTACAGTTCTTTCTTTGCACAGCGGTATATATGATATATCCTGCACCTTATTCGATAAGGAAAGGACCGAGATCCCTTCACCGGGAGTGACTCCTTTAGCAATAACTGGCAGATGCTACACACTCGGTTTGTCTTTTGATTGCTTTTAAGAGTTTTTGCTTTGCACAGCGATATATGTGATATATCCCGCACCTCATTCGACGAGGAAAGGACTGACGATCCCTTCACCGGGAGTGACTCCTTTAGCAAAACTAGAAAAGCCTAAAAAACACTCCATTTCAAAATTCATTCGATCCTACAACGATATCAAGTTCATTACGCAATAGGTTTTCAGAAAAACCTGTCGTAGCCCTCCGTCATTTCAGATAAGTGGTAGTTAGTATTCATGCTACGTTTGTTGGCCTGCGTCAAGGCGTAGTGTGCGGTAGCTAACTAGTATTTATCTGCTTATGCATATGATGCAGATTGGATTAGGGTAGTCGTGCGACTTTGTTGGCCTGCGTCAAGGGTCGTGCGGGTGGGTTTAATTCAATCAGGAAATGACGGGTTGAACTTGACTAGCGCACTATAGTTTGTTGGCCTGCGTCAAGGTCATAGGACGCTAGGGGCAAAATTATCGGGAATTTCAAGTGTTGAAATTTGCAATGAGATTGCATACCTTCTATGAGATAGTTGGATCCCGATACCCGCTGCGAGTAAGAGTTACTCCTGGGAGAGTTTTACACATTACAATTAGCCGATCAAGTAGGTGTCTAGAAAGGTGTTAACGGGGTTACGCCTCTGGGAAAATGAGGTTTACATTAATTAGGTTCGTGCGAAAGCACGGGGGACCTCCCTCAAAGTACCGACACTGGCCTGGCTGAAAGATTGGCGAACTTGTAGTGTGTAATTAATCCCGGCTAGTCTTTCCTTTTAGGGTTTGAAGGAAGATTTGATAAAAAGCAGTGGGAGCCATCCTGATTAGATAAAATAATAACCAATCTATTCTTGCAAGAGCGCACGCTGAGTGTTTTCTTCTCTCTCTCTCCAGGTAGCGACCATATCACGCCTTAATCAAGATAATAATACGGATATTGACCGAACCCGCTTGTTATACTGAGCTGGGGAACGTTGGTCCCGCTCCAACTTATAATTGTTATAAGACAGAGCAGGAAATAGGGGATTACCAGAATTCCCGTGCCACCCAAACGAAGAGAGTGCATGCTGATGCATCATCTTCGGGTATGTTCATTACAGAGAACTGTTTCTCAGTATCCTTTACGTCCTGGGTATGTGATACCAGATCAGGATCCCAGATATGTAATCTGTTACATAGGGCTACAGAAAGGTAGAGGACTGAGAACGGGTGATAAGTTTCATGAGGCAGAAAACGGGGCAAGTGTTGCAGCCAAGTCTGTTGGTCACTGTCACCCTTATTACCAATACATTGATTCTGAACGAATGTTATTAGATACCGAACCTGATATACAAAATCATATCAGTCTCTTTATTAGTAAAGAAATGATAAAATTTTGTATTGTTGGATAATGTTTTGAACATTTCCTATATCAAAAGTTGATCGGTTCAGGCACGTTATCTAAAAGCATTAATGTTCTAAATCAAACTACAGTTCTTAGTATATGGAACACACATAAGAGGAAGAGTTCAGAAATGAACGAATCCTTCTTGAGGCATTATAGACTAGGTCATATCAATGTGACCCGACTAGCTGAAGTTACATGTAGATGCATATTTAAATCGTTTTGAATTTACATCTTGTGAAACTTGCCAGTCATGTCACAGAGATAAGATGACCATAACTCTGTTTACTGGAAACAGAGAAAGAGTTAGTGAACTCTTGGGATGATACATGTTGATGTATGTAAGGTCCCCAGTCGACACATGCCAAGACCGGTTCTTTGTACTTCATTACATTCTCTGATGATCTCTTTAGATTCAGACATATGTTCCTGTTGAAACACAAGTCCGAACCTTTTGAGATATTCACAGAATATAAGTTAGAAGTAGAGAACCAAATACAGGTAAAAGTATTATGTCCTATGATGAGATCAAGGAGGAGAATACTTGAGCACGGAATTCCTGGACTATTCTAAAGGAGAATGAGATTCTCTCTCAGCATTACTCCTCCGTATACACCATAGCACGATGGTATATCGGGGCAGAGCAAACACACCCTATGTGATAAGGTGTGCTCTATGATGAGTACTACTGAGTTACCTGTTTTTCTTTTGGGAGTTATGCGCTTGAGAAGCTGCACACCTATTGAATAGGGTTCAAATCAAATCAGTTGCTTACCACTTCATATGTGATATGGAATGGGAAGAGCCCATGTCTTAAGCTAGTTAAGATTTGGGGTTGTCCGGCCTATGTCTAAAAGCAAAATCCGGACAAGCTTGAGGCAAGATCTGTTATGTACAACTGGAAAGGTTCCAGCTATACAAACAACAGCAGATGATTTGGTAGAACCAAAGGATTCAGTAGATTCCAACGAACCTCAGCCTCTCCGCCGATCTAGTAGGGTTCCTCACCCACCTGAGAGATACTTCTGTTTCTCTATGACAGTGGGAGCGAGGATTGCATCATGAGATGATGACCCAACTAGTTTCGAGCTGGCCATCAGGAGTAAGACTCTGTAAGAATGGCTGGATGTTTATCGATCTGAGATGGAATCCTTATACACCAACAAAGTATGGACTTTGGTTGCTATATCTGAAGGGTTAAATCCCCATCAGGAGCAAGTATATCTTGAGAAGATTACTTGGTGTAGATAGAAAAGTTAAGACTTTCAAAGCTGGACTTGTTAAAGGTTTTCGTCATCGACCAAGCATGGATAATGATGAAACCTTTTCAAGTAGCTATGCTTAAGTCCATCCAGATCCTACTTGCCACGGCTACATACCATGACTACGATATCTGGTGGTTGGGTGTCATGACTGCTTTTCTAAATGATGTTTTAGAAGAGTGCATCTATAAGTACACAGCCAGAGGGCTTTGTAAACAGTGGGAGCAGCGGAAACGTGTGCAAGATGCTTTATAGGATAAAGCAGGCATCGCGGAGTAGGATCATCTGTTTTGATGGATAAGTCAAAGAAGTTGACATCATCAAAATGGTAGATGAACCTTGTATAAACAAAAAGGTAGTAGGGAGTATTATGACGATCCTCGTAGAGTACGTGGATGACATACTCTTGATAGGGAAGGAGTTTCCTATGCTACGATCGATCAATCTCCGCCTATCACAATGATTCTCCATATAGGATCAAAGTGATACCTACTAAATCCTAAGCTTTGGATCTATGAGATAGATCTAATTGGATGTTAGGATTCTCACTAGTTGTAGTGAGATGATATCAATCGATCCTGGGGAGAATCACTGGAAGGGTTCCAGGATGATAAAGACGACTGAATGTCAGTCACAGGCATTGTCTTTACCCTCAGTGGAGGGACGGTATGTTGGAAGAGTTCCAAGCTAGATACCGTGGCATACTAGAAGATAAAGGCAGGATACATCGCTACTAAAGATGCTACCAAAGAGGCTGTTTGGATGTATAATGGTTCATGAGATGAACTATGTTCCTACCATTGTGAGACAATGGAGTTGTGGCTTATGCCAAGGAACGCCGGTCCCATCAGTGATCCAGACTTATTCTAAGGCAGTATCACCTGATCATGGAGATGGTTGATCTCCAGGGTGATCGAGGTAAGGAGAGCAGACTCAGAGGATAACACGGCGGATCCACTCACGAAGGCCTATTCCCAGAGAGAGACTTTTATGGGATGGTTGAGTATGAGATACTACAATCACTGCTACAGATGGCCCTAGTGCAAGTGGGAGATTGTTAGTTATATGTATGCCCTAGAGGCCATTACTGTACATTGGATGTATATTGTAGTGGATGCTTGGACATATATAGGGAGGACTTTCTTGCTCGATATGATAGTATGCTATCTGGTTGATCTTTACCTTAACGTGTATACTGTTTGTCTCTCTGTTACATGTTGGTAAAGCCCTTAGGATGTGTACTTGACTACCTGGACTATGATGCGGATCATACTAGTGGGGACATGGTAGTCCATAAGTACATCCTTCAAAGTCCCTAGTCGTGGGTGTATCGAGACGGGGCATCGATATACCAGAGTAGACTGGCGTATACCTTCTCGACCCATACAGATGGGCGATGGATGATCCCATATCCATTGGTGTTTGACATCAGAGATGATATACGGGTGCTCAGTGGAGACTGGGTACACTGGACGGACTCGCCGAGAACTCCCAGATGGTATTATACCTCACGTCAGATGGCAGTTCTCTGGTGACACTGGTACAGAGTAGTCTGTTGACCCGAGATCGTCATAGAGACTTGTGTGGTTCCCACTGTGCTTTGATTTCCATCTTACCACGTCCAAGAGGGCGTGCAAAACGGTGGTTTTTGGATACAGTCCCGAGTCACATGGAGGCAATGAGCGATAGGAGGGGATTCGTCTCTCCCGGTATAGGGAGTTGATGTTGCGCTGTGTTCGATTGGCTATAACCGGAAATCCCTAGCCAGGGTTGCTGAGATTTACTGGTAAGTGTTACCAGTAGTTTCTCAAATAGTTATAGACCTCATATCGACACGACTTATCGAGCTATTGGGGTCTGACGTTTACCACCCCTAGGCGAGATATGCGACATATCAGACGATCAGACCGGACTGTACGGTAGTGTTACTGGTTGGATTCACTGGAGTGTGAGCGGGCTTGCTCGTCGATCTTCTGATCGCTCAATACCCGGGTGGCCGTTACGTTTAGCAGACCGCTTGCGGCTTGTGGGTGATTGATATGATCATCACCTGCTGCCGGCTTATTGACGAGTCTTTAGAGTCCTACACAGAGGTTTCCTGGCTCAAGCGAAACGAAATAGGAGCGCATATGAGATATGTGCGGGACCGAGAATAATGCATGTATGTGATACCGTATTCTATTCTCGCGATGAATGTATCGAATGGTTATATGCGATATAACCTAGTTATCGAATCGAGGGTTGATTCGATAAGCCGATACATTGGATACTAGTCGGTTATATGCGATATGACCGGATCGTTAAATCAAGTGTTGATTTAATGATTTAATGCATAATTATATATTTGATATATTACTTTGCATTAACTGGTATTGGTTCACTTTAAATGGATTTTCTCACTTGGTGTACAAGTTGTATATGTGATATACTTTTTGTGCAAATGATTGTATCATGTTTGATGATACATGTTAACTTGGATTTGTGTGAAGATTAAACCATGGTTGTGAGAGTGGTTAGGGTTTTGTTTATTCTCCCATTATTTATTTATTCATTTATTCATTTATTCTTTTGGAAAAGATAAAGAGAAAAGAATGGTGGCTAATTTTGTTTCATGTTGAAGCTTCTTGAAGCTTTGATCAAGTCAACCATTCTTATCTCATCCTTAACCCTAACCATTCCCACTAACCCTAGTTTAATCTCTACATTTGACCATGGTTTACATTATGATAAGTTTTCATTTTCTTTTCTTTTTTAAATAACTTATCATAATCTTTATCTTATTCTTCTTCATCATCTTCAAAGAAGAAGCTTGCTTCATCAATGGTGATTGATGAAAATAAGTGAGAAATCCAATTCTAAAGTCTACCCACTTCCTATTTCTTCATCCTCTACCTCTTGCCAAGTAGTAGAGTGTGTTTCCTTCACAAGTTTTCTAGACTTGGTGAAGTTGGAGCTTGATCTAGCGATGCCTCGACGTAGATCATCTTCGGCACGTCGTCGATGACCTAGCCCGCTTCTTCTCCGATGAAGCCGACGCTAGAGCCCGGGATTGTATAAGGATAGCGAGGAGACTTCATTGCGGAGCTATGGAGGTGGAGAACCAGATCTACAAGGGTTGTATTTCCGTATTCTTGTAGTTAAGTGTTAACTAGTTTGCTTTGTCGCCTAGAAATCTAGCCAACGATCCGTTCTAGGGTTTCTCGGCACCGTTTAAATTTGAAATTGGCATGGTTGATGCCTTGTGAGACCTCTTGAGAGTGCCTAGGAACCCTACAGGAGTTAACCCTTGTAGAGAATTAACTAGAGTTAATGGTTTGGATTAGGTTAACATAATATCTTCACAAAATATCAAGCAAAACACAAAGTCAAAGCTTCATGAAGCTTCATGGAAGCTTCATGCAAAAGCTAACCCTAATCCAAACCCTAACCAAGTTTAAACCCTAAACAATTGTTAAATTTGTAACCCTAACATGTTACAATATTATATATCACATACACAATATATTTTGTAACAATAGAAAATAATTCAATTAACATATATCGCATATATATCAATGTATTATCCTGTGAGAAAATGAATCTTTTAGTGAGCTAATATTAGTTAATGTAATTTAATATATCATATATATTATTATACATTAAATTATCGAATCAACATTTGATCCGACAATCCGGCTATATCGCATATAACCGACTAATACGATGACCCGGCTATATCACATATACCCGGCCGATATCTCATATCGCGAGAATCCAATACGGTATCACATATCGCATTATCCTCGGTCCCGCACATATCACATATGTGCTCCTACTCTATTTTTCCTGAGTCAAGAAACCTCTGTGTAGGACTCTAAAGAATCGTCAATACGCCGGCAGTAGGTGATGATCATATCAAACACCCACAAGCTACAAGCGGTCAGCTAAATGTAACATCTACCCAGGTATTGAGCGCTCAGAAGATCAACAAGCAATCCTGTACTCTCTCCCGTGAATCCAATCAGTAACACACCCGTACAGTCCGGTCTCGTCGTCTTATATGTCGCATATCTCGCCTAGGGGTGGTAAACGTCAGACCCCAGCAGCTTGATAAGTCGTGTCGATATGAGGTCTATAACAGTTCGAGAAACTACTGATAACACTTACCAGTAAATCTCAGCAACCCTGGCCAGGGATTTCCAGTTATAGCCAATCGAACACAGCACAATATCAACTCCCTATACTGGGAGAGACGAATCCCCTCCTATCGCTCATTGCCTCCATGTGATTCGGGACTGTACCCAAAAGCCACCTTTTTGCACGCCCTCTTAGACGTGGTATGATGGAAATCAAAGCACAGTGGGAATCACACAAGACTCTATGACGATCTCGGGTCAACAGACTACTCTGTACCAGTGTCACCGGAGAACTGCCATCTGACGTGAGGTATAATACCATCTGGGAGTTCTCAGTGAGTCTGTCCAGTGTACCCAGTCTCCACTGAGCACCCGTACACCATCCTTGATGTCAAACACCGATGGATATGGGATCATCCATCGCCCATCATATGGGTCAAGATGCGCATACGCTAGTCTACTTTGGTGTATCGATGCCCTGTCTCGATACACCCTCGACTAGGAACAGTTATAGGATGTACTCGTCGACTACTGTGGCCCCACTAGTATGATCTCATCATAGTCCCAGTAGTCGAGTACATATCCTAAGGGCTTTATCAATATGTAATATAGAGACAACCAGAGTACATGTTAAGATAAAGTACAACCAGATAGCATACTATCATGTCGAGCAAGAAAGTCCTCCCTATATATGTCTAAGCATCCATTACAATATACATCGTATGTAAAGTAATGGCCTCTAGGGCATACATATAACTAACAATCTCCCACTTGCACTAGGGCCATCTGTTGTGGTATCGCATACCCAACAATTAGCTGTAGTTGAAGTATCTCATACTCAACCAACCCATAAAAGTCTCTACTGGGAAAAAGGCCTTTGTGAGTGGATCCGCGCTGTTGTCCTCTGTGTCTACTCTCCTAATCTCGATCACCTTGGAGATCAACCATCTCCATGATCAGGTGATACTGCTTAACAATTATATCTGGATTTCTGATGGGACGAGGGTTCCTTGGCAAAAGCCACAACTCCATTGTCACACAATGGTAGGAACAAAGTTCATCTTATGAACTTATATATCCAGACTACCTCTTTGGTAGCATCTTTGGTAACGATGTTTCTTGCCTTTAATCGTCTAGTATGTCACGGTATCTTGCTTGGAACTCTTCCAACGTACCGTCCCTCCACTGAGGGTAAAGACAATACCTGCGATTGACATTCAGTCGTCTTTATCACCCTGGAACCTTTCCAGTGATTCTTCCCAGGATCGATTGATACCATCTCACTACAACTAGTGAGTATCCTAACATCCAATTAGATCTATCTCATAGATCCAAAACCTAGGATTTAGGCGGTATCATCTTTATCCTATATGGAGAATCTTTGTGATAAGCGGAGATTGACCGACCGTAGCATAGGAAACTCCTTCCCTATCAAGAGTATGTCATCCACGTACTCTACGAGGATCACCACCATACTCTCTACTACCTTTTTGTATATACAAGATTCATCTACCATTTTGATGAAGTCAAACTCTTTAACTACCATATCAAAACAGATGTTCCAACTCCGCGATGCCTGCTTTATCCTATAAAGCATCTTGCTCACGTTTCCGTTGCTCCTACTGTCTACGAAGCCCTCTGGCTGTATACTTATAGACGCTCTCTTCTAAAACATCATTTAGAAAAGCAGTCATGACACCTGTTCACAGCATAATATTGCATTATTATATTCCCCATTCTTATTCTTTTTATAAATAAACATGTACTTTTGACGCATGTCTGCTACATGTTATAGGTTACAGGTTCTTGGACAGAAAACAGTGAAACAATGTAAAGACGATGAAAATATGGACTTTAACCAACAAACAGAGGACTCTTGATCAAGCCTACATCAAAGATAAAGTTCACAATTAACAAGGCAACGCAAGGTCCAAAATGTTAAGGCAAACGGTTAAAAGATCACTATAAGTTTTCACTGAAGATCTGGAACTAATGTAGAAGCCCAATTGATAAAAGAACCAAAAAACCAGAAGCCCCAAAAGACCCTGAAGAAGCCCAGAAAAAATAATCATCCAATCTTGTTAAAGGGCCGCGGAACCGCGGCCCAAGCCTGCCACTGCCGCGGTTCCGCGGCCGTCTGGTGCCCGTACTCGAAGAAATTTTTACCAAATGTTTTGGCGGCGCTGAATAGTCAACCTTAGGGCTATTTTTGTAATTTCAGACATGCGGATCAATTGTAACCTAGGGTTTCTATCTCTTTATAAATAGAACCCAAATCATTGTAATTTTTTATGCCTCCTTTTAAATAATAAATTCAGATATCTTTATGGAGAGCATCGGTGTTTTCTTTTCAACTCATGAATTCAGATCAAACAAACCTGCGTTGATGATTGGAGAGAGCATCTGTAAGTAGATTTGAATCCTTGCTCTAGTTTAGATTTTAATTCTTTGCCCTAGGTAGATTTAATTCATTGCCGTAGATAATTGTTTAGAGTTAGCTTTGGGGAAGGTTTTTGAGAGATGAGATCTCTCATCCCTTTCTTACCCATTATATATTTACAATAGGACTCCATGCATACACGCACACACCGCGCCCTACGGCACCCTATCCCTCGAGGTAGCGGTGACATCGTAGTATAAAGGCCCGGTTGCGTGCGTTTTCCATGGAGGTTAGGGTAAGGATCTCTAAAGGAAGGACAAGAACTTAGAGGAAGGAACACCTTCCCGAATGGATCTAATCCCCTTTATTGATAATTACCATAACTCCTCATAGATCTTCATTCGGGTATAGAAAGCGTTGAGATTTACTTGCATTTCCAAACCATCCCTAAATCTAACCCTAGCAAGACTAGATCTAGATAGATTTAGATTTTAGATTTAATAATCAATCCGAACATCCTTCGGAATTAACTCGTTAGCGCGATTAGGAGATTCACAACATCCCTGTGGACCAACCCGTACTCACCGGCTAGCTTCATGCGACGCCGTTCTTGATTGCGGTAATAGATAGTTTTTGACATACAAATCAAATGGCGCCGTTGCCGGGGATGGCGTAGAAATTTCCTTTTTGCAATTACGGGTTAATCAAAATAAAAAAAAATCATAAAAATCTAGAAAATCCAAAAATCATAAAAATATATCAATTGTTATTTTTTGGAAAGGGTACTTTTTTTTTGTGAATATTTGCAGGATTGACGGATCAGGAAAAATTCAGAGTTCTAAAAAGAAAACGATACATCAAAACAGAGAGGTATTGCAAGGAAAGAACAGAAGAAATTTTTTGGAGACCTAAAGCCTCCCTCCCACCGCTAAACCGCGGCCTAAGCGCGCTCTCGCCGCCCTTCCGCGGCCCTCTTGCATCATCTTCGCGAAATTTTTGCACGGTTTGTTTCCTATTTCTCTCCTCTGCAAATACCCATATATCTTTTGTCAAATCTTCTGCAGAATTCCTTGCGCTTAAAAATCTTCCCTTCCAAATAACAATCTTGTGCAGGCTTCTTTGCGCCGCGCATAAAATAAAAAGATTTAGAAATAGATTGCAAGTAATATTTTTCTGTTGCATATCTTTTCTCGAAAGTCTTTTTGCAACAAATCAAATAAAGATAAAAAGGAAAAGGAAAATTTTTATTAGAAAACTTGCCAACTTTTGCCGCAAATAAATCCTTGCACCACAACAAACTTTCTTTCTTTCTTTCACCCTTTCTTCTTACAACATGGGTACCCCACATAATAAATCACTAGCCGAACTTTGGTATCCCGAACCTAATTTTGCCTCGTACGTCAATTTGTTCGGTCAATTTAAAAACGATCCTTCCGTGCCAAAAATTTCTTTGAAAGATCAAATAGAGGCGTCTAGGAGAAACAGTTTGACTTTTTAACCCACTTTCTGTCAACCAAGTCAACCTTTACCACTTTCATATGTTGATACCACTTCTTCAAGTCCTTCTGTCACTCCTAAGTCGATGTCCATTGCTGAGCATATTGCTCAATCTCGCAGCCGATCTTTCACCCCTCTCCACTCATCTAGTTCTAGGGATCCACACGACTATTCACCTTTTTATCCACATGTTGACCCTACCCCTGCCCAGCCACCCACTTCCTACCAGTCCTACCCGACCTTCCCACCTTCACTAGACACTGTTTCTACACAGCCTGTTGGGAGTTTTGCATATCCATACCATTTTGAATCTTTTACCGAAACCCCCTTACCACCCAAGTCTAGTTTGGAAGAGTCGTTGGAGGCTTATATCTTAGCAACTAACAAAATGACTAGGAATGTGGAAGCGTCCGTAGCCGCCCTTATGCAACCTACTGAACCGGTAGCTAGTTTCCCGCTAGCTCCAAATTTTTCAATGTATAAGGAGGCGGTTGGACAGAGTGAGAATGAGAGAGGATTTCCAAATCAAACCTACCCCTACCCAATTGAATCCAACAACTCCAATTTTCAAACATGTGTCCAAAATGATGAGTTGTGCGACTTTGTAGTGTTTGATTTGCCAACTTGTGAAGAACCCCTTTCGAGTGAAACCACACCTAATCCGTTTGACCTTTACACCTCCACTCTAGAACCTAAATCGATAAATATCCATGCTTTTGATGAGGTGTCTAAAGAAATTGATTTTCACTTGATTGAGGATATAGACGCCGGGAATATTTCGTATGATGAACCTGTCGATTTAATTGAGATTTTATGTTCAAATCATCATCCCGAGTTATTAAATGTTTCTCCCGAATCTCATATGCGTCTGGATTTTGATGATAATAGCATGGATGAGTTGAATTTTGAGGAGAATTATAAGGATAGTATTGAGGAGAGTTTTGAGGATCATATTGAGGTTGAACCATTTTTATTTGATGTGTCTGATTTTCCAATTCATCCTCCTGAACCTTTGACTATTATATCACCCTCCCTCCTTTCCATCGTTCCGACCACGCTTGAAGACTGTGAGCTTGAAAATTTTTCCTTTGAATCTGACACAATTCTCACAGCCGATAACACGTACGAGTGTTTCACTTTTTCGGACGATGTTGATGACTCACCGCCTGAGTTTGAGTCCTTTACATTTTCAGATGAGTTAGTTGAACCATCAGACTCGGTTGCCTACAGTAGTTTCGAACCATTGATGGAATATTTTAAGTTCGAGACAATTTACTACGGTGAGAATGAGACTATCCCTAATTCACTCCCTTTCGTCATTCCCATCATTTCAACTGTACAAGAGACCGTGACGCTTTCATCTTCAATACCAAGTTCGGCGTACCCATGTTTTCTTGCGAATCTTGAGGGATTTGACCCCATTTCACGACGAGTTGATAGAGTAGCATAATCGCTTTTAACATATCGGTCATCACAAATTGCGCTAATTTATTCACTCGATTTACACCCTCAAGATCGTGCCACCCTTCTTTCTTCTTTCCACCATTCTTCTCCCCCACCGAGACCATATTCTACCCTTCTTCCCACATGGTCTCGTGTGTTTCTCATTTCTTTCCTCTACACCCATCATTTCACCAACTTGACCATTACCATAATAAGATTTTTGAATGGTTGGTGCTAACCTTTGGCTTGTGTAAGGCCAAGCTTAAGTTTGGAGGGAACCTTACTGTATATATGTATATATATATATATATATATATATATATATATATTTTTATAAAAAAAAAATAAAAAAAATTCAAAACAATAAAATAAAAATAATTATAAATAAATAAACAGGGGTGTGCCGAAATTTTGACCCTCTTGGTGTAGCATGACAGTGAGGACACTGTCAAGTTTAAGTTTGGGGGTATGCTCGGTACGTCTTCTTTCTTTGTATTCATTTGTACATATTTTTGCATTTGCATATTTATTTGAAAACCCATAAAAATTGAAAAATTTCAAAAATTATAAAAATTTTTGTATTCAATTTTGGCTAGTTGACTTGAGTTTGACAAATAGGTTAACTGGCTAGGAACAACTAGATCTTAGACTTAGTAAATTAAAAACCCTAAAAATAACCTTCCTTAAAGTTTAACGGTAGAAAGTATATGTCTTTGTAGTTTATTTAGAAATAGGCAAATTTTGAGTTCAGTTCTTGGGCTAAGTTGAAACAAAGGAAAAGTATTGATGTTCTTATTAGAGTATAAGTTTGAAAAATAGTTCCTAACTTAAGTCTAGATTCTGAAAATGTATACCCTACAAATTGCACAATCACGCACTTTGAAACTTGGAATAGTAGAAGAGACCTTGAAATGCTCTTGTCTAATTTCCTTAGTACAATGAAAATAAAAGGAAAAAAAAGTGAATAAAGAAAAAAATGAACACTAGTTTTTGTGATTACTTAAGGCTGTAAAAATAGAAAAATATTTAGCGAGGGTGCTTCATCACCTAGTGCCTTAGACCAACTGGTTTGGGAGTCACTGCTAAAAGCCTTGGGTGTTGCAAGACTAGGAATTACGCTTTAATGTGCAAACACATCTTGTAATCGGTTGTTGGTACCTCAAGAAGTATTAACGATCGCATGAAGGATGTGTAAGCAAAATTCATTTAAATTCAACAACTAATTAGTACTTTGGACAACGGACAAGGGTATGATTGCTTGATTTGAATTTCCAAGTGTAGGGGTGACTTATACACACACATAGGGATATGTGATTGAAGTTTAGATGAGAGAAAGGAATGAAGAATAGAACTTGTATCTTTAGTAGAGTTGATAAAAATTCCTAAGTGGAGATGGAACTCTAGAAGGAAAACTTAAGAGATGCCGAAAGCTAAGTAGGTCTGCAGAACATATATAATCTTAAGTTAGATGATGAGGAAGTGTGAAGAATATGGGTGGATAATTTACGAGTTGAAGATAATAGAATTCCTTGTTAGAAACCCCAATTGGAGAACAAAAGTCGAAAAGCCAAATTGATAGGATTTTGTGGGTGTAATCCGCTGAAAACCCTCAGGAGACAACACTCCTCCTACCAGGGACACCTAGAGGTTTAACGGCTTGTTGCACGTGCTCAGTGCAATCGCGTTTCCCTGCGAAAGTGCGGTTAGGTTTTAGTGAATAAAAAAAAAATAAGTTTGCTCGAGGACGAGCAAAAGATAAGTTTGGGGGTATTTGTTCACACCATAATATTGCATTATTATATTCCCCATTCTTATTCTTTTTATAAATAAACAGGTACTTTTGACGCATGTCTGCTACATGTTACAGGTTACAGGTTCTTGGACAGAAAACAGTGAAAACAATGTAAAGACGATGAAAATATGGACTTTAACCAACAAACAAAGTACTCTTGATCAAGCCTACATCAAAGATAAAGTTCACAATTAACAAGGCAACGCAAGGTCCAAAATGTTAAGGCAAACGGTTAAAAGATCACTACAAGTTTTCACTGAAGATCTGGAACTAATGTAGAAGCCCAATTGATAAAAGAACCAAAAAACCAGAAGCCCCAAAAGACCCTGAAGAAGCCCAGAAAAAATAATCATCCAATCTTGTTAAAGGGCCGCGGAACCGCGGCCCAAGCCTGCCATTGCCGCGGTTCCGCGGCCGTCTGGTGCCCGTACTCGAAGAAATTTTTACCAAATGTTTTGGCGGCGCTGAATAGTCAACCTTAGGGCTATTTTTGTAATTTCAGACATGCGGATCAATTGTAATCTAGGGTTTCTATCTCTTTATAAATAGAACCCAAATCATTGTAATTTTTTATGCCTCCTTTTAAATAATAAATTCAGATCTCTTTATGGAGAGCATCGGTGTTTTCTTTTCAACTCATGAATTCAGATCTGACAAACCTGCGTTGATGATTGGAGAGAGCATCTGTAAGTAGATTTAATTCCTTGCTCTAGTTTAGATTTTAATTCTTTGCCCTAGGTAGATTTAATTCATTGCCGTAGATAATTGTTTAGAGTTAGCTTTGGGGAAGGCTTTTGAGAGATAAGATCTCTCATCCCTTTCTTACCCATTATATATTTACAATAGGACTCTATGCATACACGCACACACTGCGCCCTACGGCATCCTATCCCTCGAGGTAGCGGTGGCACCGTAGTATAAAGGCCCGGTTGCGTGCGTTTTCCATGGAGGTTAGGGTAAGGATCTCTAAAGGAAGGACAAGAACCTAGAGGAAGGAACACCTTCCCGAATGGATCTAATCCCCTTTATTGATAATTACCATAACTCCTCATAGATCTTCATTCGGGTATAGAAGGCGTTGAGATTTACTTGCATTTCCAAACCATCCCTAAACCTAACCCTAGCAAGACTAGATCTAGATAGATTTAGATTTTAGATTTAATAATCAATCCGAACACCCTTCGGAATTAACTCGTTAGCGCGATTAGGAGATTCACAACATCCCTGTGGACCGACCCATATTCACCGGCTAGCTTCATGCGACGCCGTTCTTGATTGCCGTAATAGATAGTTTTTGGCATACAAATCAGTTGGCTGTGAGCCATTTGCTGTAGGTGGGTTGCGGTTATCTGTTTATATTTATTGTATATATCTCATTATATCTAGTACTCTCCATCTACCCTTTCATGTATTGACTTAGAGACGAGTTGTGAGGACGATATTGTATATTTTGTAACTCTGGGTGTCGAGTGCGTGTGAGCCGGCTTTTATTATGCAGTTTTATCTTTTACGATGTTTTTCACTTATATTGTCTATTTCTTCGCTACGGTGTCGTATATTATGCTTGTGGTGGTTGTTTCCGCCTTTGGGCGTGATTTGCTCCCGTTTGGGGATGCTTTATTTATATCATATGTTGCTTTACTTATATCTTATGTTTGTACCCGTTTCGGTGCTAGTTTTTACAAAGGAGGTGCTGCCAAATTTTTTAATAAAATAAAATTTAAACTTTAAAGATTTTTACTTGAGATTTCCAAATGTTTTTAACAATGTTTTTATCACTTACTACTTTTGATGGTTTAGATTTCTGGGTTTTCGGCTTACTTAAATTGCGTTACGCCTGTAGGTGTTACATGGTTTAAGTGCCGGTCACGTGCCAATTTTTGGGTCGTGACATTATTACTCGACGTCATTATGTTATTATTGTATTGTACTGTATGACCTTGGAGATAGTCATACATTCGGTTTCTATTCGGTGATGTCTTCTACTCACGAGTTAGCTACTCACGAGTTAGCAACTCACCCCCGTTGTACTACAATTTCTTGCAGGTTTGGCCTACAAGTTCCGTAACGGCTTGCTAGCACACCGCTTTTTCTTTCGGGTGATTGCTTTGGTAGGTGGTTTCACTTGCAGCGTGACCACCATTGTACATTTATTTTATTTCAGTTGTATCTAGTTAAAAGCTCCATAAACCAGACTTGTATATTGAGTAGACTTAGAAACCACCGTTTGTATATTCTTTCGGCCTTAGAATCACACTCATGTATTTATTATTGTATTTTTTTCTTGATGATGCTTTGGTTTCTTATTTTCTTTCTGTGTTTGATCCACGTTGGCGAAGAGCTAGCTCCCACTTGGGGATGCCTATATTTTTTATTGCTTGTATTCGTTTTTGTTAGTGATATATGCCCTAGAGGCTATTATTGTATAGTACTAGTTTGTACATTACATTTTGGAAGCTTGGGATATACATGGATTTTATGACAGTCTTGCTCAATACGGTAGAATGCTACTTGGTTTGTTTCTATCTTAATATGTGTATATGTTTATTTTAGCGTATCGCTGATACATATTGGTAAAGCTCTTAGGATCTTTGCTTGACTACCAGCGTTGTGATGGCAGTCACACTAATGGGGGCTGGGTAGTCTATAAGCACATCGTTATACATGTCCCTAGTCGTAGGATTATCGAGACAAGGCATCGATAATCAAGAGTAGACTAGTGTATATGCTTCTCATCCCAGCAGGGAAGATGGTCTGTCCCACAGCTATTAGTACGTCGTACTGGAGATAGTATGCAGGTGCTCAATGGGTTATGAGTTACACAGGACGGACTCATGAGGAACTGTTGGTTGATATTATACCTATCGTCAGGTAGCGGTTCCCAGGTGACATGAGTACAACATAGTCCGTTGACTTGATACTGCTACTTCGCCTCGAGTGTGTTCCCGCTGTTCTTAGATTACTACCCTACCATGGCTCTGATGAGTCATGCAAACAGGTAGTAGTTGTTAGTTGTCAGTATGCCCTAGAGGCCATTATTGTACATATGATGTATATTATATTGGATGCTTGGACATATATAGAGAGGAATTTCTTGCTCAACATGATAGTATGCTATCTGGTTGCTCTTTATCTTAACATGTATACTTGTCTCTTGAAACTGTCTTATGGTTACATGTTGGTAAGCCCTTAGGATGTGTACTTGACTACCAGGATTATGATGCAGATCATACTAGTGGGCCATGGTAGTCCATAAGTTCATCCTTCAATGTCCCTAGTCGTGGGTGTATCGAGACGGGGCATCGATATACCAGAGTAGACTAGCGTATAGCTTCTCGACCTATGTAGATGGGCGATGGTTGATCCCATATCCATTAGTGTTTGACATCAGAGATAATATACGGGTGCTCAGTGGAGACTGGGTATACTGGACGGAGTCGCCGAGAACTCTCAGATGGTATTATACCTCACGTCAAATGGCAGTTCTATGGTGACACTGGTACAGGTTAGTCTGTAGACCCGAGATCGTCATAGAGTCTTGTGTGATTTCCACTGTGCTTTGATTTCCACCTTACCACATTCAAGAGTACGTGCTAAACGTTGATTTTTGGGTATAGTCTCGAGTCACATGGAGGCAATGAAAGATAGGAGGGGTTTCGTCTCTCCCGGTATTGGGGGTTGATGTTGCGCTGTGCTCGATTGGCTATAACCCTGGCCAAGGCTAATTTAGAGATTTACTGGTAAGTGTTATCAGTAGTTTCTCGATCCGTCATGAGCCTCGTATCGGCATGACTTATCGGTTATTGTGGTCTGACGTTTACCACCCCTACTCTGGATATGCGACATATCAGACGAGAAGACCGGACTGTACGGTAGTGTTACTGACAGGCTTTTGCAGGAGTTAGAGAGGGCTTGCTTGCTGATCTTCTGATCGTTCAATACCCGGGTAGCCGTTACGTCCAGTTAGTACCGCTGACGGCTTGTGGGTGCTTGATGTGATCATCACCTACTGCCGGCGTATTGACGAGTCTTTAGAGTACTACATAGAGGTTTTACTGGCTCAGGCAAAACAAAGTAGGAGCACATATGTGATATGTGTGGGACCGAGAATAAAACGAGTATGTGATACCATATTATATTCTCGCTATTTATTCATACCGGTCGGTTATATGTGATATAGCCGGGTTATCGAATCAACACTTGATTCGATAAGTTGGTACATTTAATATTAGTCGGTTATATATGATATAGACGGATTATTAAATCAATTGTTAATTTGATTATTTAGTGTATAATTGTATATTTGATATAATAATTTACATTAACTAATATTAACTCACTTAAGCATTTATTTTTCTCACTTGTGTGCATGTGATATATATGTGATATATATTAATATACATTATTTTGTGTCATGGTTGTTGATACACACAACATGGGTGTATGAGACTTACACCATACTAATTATAACGTAGGGTTTTAATATTTAAAGTAATTCCAAATTAGTGGATAATTAGCCACATGCATGAAGCTTGTGGATGCATTGACCTAGTCCACTAGTTTTGTTTTACTTAAGATATTTGTTAACCTAACCATTATAATTTAGCCATGGTTTATTCTCTACATGAGTTAGTGTATGACACTATCTCACCCATGGTTGCTATTCTCACCTCATTAGTTCATTCTCATTTCTTTACTTCATTTTCTTCAACTTTGAGAAAAAAAGCTTGCTAGATTTTTCAAAGTGAGAAAATATTGTGAGAAAAATAAAACTATTGTGAGTCCACTTCCTACTTCATCATCCTCTACTAGATTAACACTTTAGTATAGGGTGTTAGGTGTTAGCTTCACTAATCTCTCATTAGTGAAGTAGTAGCTTGAGTTAGTGTCTTCTCGACGTAGATCATCTTCGGCCTCGAAGTCTTCAAGCAAGATCGTTCCATTCACCTTGAGAAGCCATGCAAGAGTCCAGGAGTACCATGATTGCAGCGAAGGGACCACTACAAGGAGCTATTGAAGTGAAGGACCGGTCTACAAAGGTTGTATCCCTAGTTCACTTAGTTATAAAATAGTTTACTTTATAGTATCTGTTGGATATAGTGCCCTCAGAGTAAATTTTTGGATCGCAGGCACGTGATTGCAATGATTGAGGGAGGACCTATACCGGTAGGACAGTCTTACTCAAGATGATAGTATGCTATCTGGTTTATCTTTATCATCGTGTACAATTTAAGTGACCATACATGTCGCTATTACACATTGATAGAGCCTTTAGGATTCTTGCTTGACTACCAGCAGTATGATGGCGATCATATACATGGGTGCTGGGGTCTATAAGCACATTCTTAAAAGGTCCCTAGTCGTGGGAGTTTCGAGACAGGGAATCGATACTCCAGAGTAGACTAGTGTATACAGTCGAGACCCCGACGAGGGGCGGTGGCCGGTCTCACAAGCCACTGGTGTCAGTTGGTTCACCTAAGATATATACAGGTGCTCATTGGGTTATAAGTATACTGGACATGACTCGCTGGGAACATACTAGTTGGTATTATACCTGACGTTAGATAGCAGTTCCCTGGTGACATGTGTACAGGTTAGTTCATCGACCTGAGATTGTCATTTGTCTCGTGTGAGTTCCCACTGTGCTTTGATTACTACCCTACCATGGCTCAAAGGAGTCATGCAAACAGGTTTTAGTTGGGTACAGTCCCGAGCCACATGGAGGCAGTCAGCGGATCGGCAGGGTTTTCGTCTCTACCGGTATTGGGGGTGAGATCGCGCTGTGTCTAGGAGAGCCATTACACAAAGCCATTCGGCCGAGGTAGGAGATTTACTGGTAGGTATTCCAGTAATATCTTAGGGTGTTCTGGGCTACACTCCGACACGACTTGTACCGCTTTTTAGGGTCTGACTTTTACCAACCCTCTAGGCCTGCCATGCGATGCTCATAGACGAACGGACCAGACTGTACGGATATTGTCACTGACAGGCTCAGTAGGGTATCAGGATGAGTTCGCTCATCGACCTCCCTTTTGGTCAATACCTGGTAGCCCGTTACGTACGGCTAGTACCTCTGACGTGCTAGTGGTTAAATTCACAGCCAAAATATTGACGAGTCTTTAGAGTCCCCCACAGACAGTTTCTCAAGTTTCGGGCGAAACGTTGTAGAGGCCGTATGATATATGGCAGGGTTCGATCTTATACGTGCGGTATTGCACGGATCATGATCGGATGGATCATACTAGTGGGCTTTGGTTTAAGCCGGATCCTAGTATTAGATTTGTTGGATTACTTTAGTTTAATCGCATTCGCATTCAGTCAGAATGCGGATGTAGGTATGTATATACAGGTGAGGGGTATCTTTGTGATCCGTCACGAGTTTACTTTAGATGTTGCCGGATTTTCTTGTTGGACCAAACATTTGGATTAATGTTTGGATGGTGGAAATAATAAGCTAGAATTCATCATGAAGTGCATTAAATGTGGCATATGCAATCTAGTGACTCATGGTATCATTATTTGTGCAAATGTCATATTTTATGATTGATTTAAAGTGTTGAATTGATAAGAGGAGAGAGAGGGGCAGCCATGTTATGGTTGTGAGCTCTTGTATTATTGAACTCTCTCTCATATTATCATTCCAACATCATAAAAGAAAAGAAAGAAAAGCATCTTCTTCTTCCTCTTTCTTCTCTAGCTCCTAATCTCCATCAATAGCAACACCTTCAACCTCCATCCATCTCATGGATGCAAGAGGAAAAGTGATCACAAACATTCTCTACAACATCTTGGACACGTCGGCAAGCACACTTCGTGCCTGAGTTGCTTCGGATGAAGCGGGAGCCCATAAAAAGACTCGTAGATGTGGTGCCCTTTCCGACAAAGAGATCGAGACCGGAGTTGCCTCGAGGAGCTTGGGATGGTGGCCAAAGACCGAAGGACACGGATCGATCGGTATAGCTTTCTATCCCTTCTCTAGTTGCTAGTTTATAGGTTAATGGTTCTATCCGGGTTTTAAGCATACGATAGAGCCGGTTTTCAAGTTAAGAAAATTTTTCGTTTCCGCATTTTGGCCTCGTACAGACGGCCGGGGCGCTACCGTAGTATTACATGGTATCAGAGACACGCCATTAACCTTTACTAGCTTGCTCTAGCGTGTTTAGAACTTCGATCGGACGAAATTTTCAAAAACTGCATTTCCAAGTCATTAGTTTCTGTCGAAATTTTTCTGTTATCAAAAAATTATTTGGTGTATTGCAGAAAATCAGGCAGGGTTTTTAAAGAAATTTGAGAAAATTTGGCGAACTGTTTTTACTGTAGCGCGGTGGAACCGCGGCCGTACCCATGCTTTGGCTGTGGTTCCGCGGCCGTACTGTAGCTTCACTTTACCAAATTTCTTCAGGTGGTCTCTGACTTGGAAATGGGGTTTCTGGTAATTTTATTTTGGGCCCAGATTTATTTGAGTACTGGGTATTGTGCTTGGGGCCCACTTCGGGAAATTTTGTCGATCGAAAATTTTAAACATGTTAGTTCACAGTATTTTCATTATATCTACGACCGTGAATGTCATTTGATCGGTAAATCTTGTCTAATTGCTATAGTTCTTTTAGACGGATTAGCGAACGTGACATTCACGTTGATGTTCTGTGTCGTGCTGTGATGTTGCGGATTTGTCGTGGTGGATAGCCTGGTTGCAATATTAGTACAGTTTGGTTATTTATGTACATTTGATATTGCGGGGCGAGCGTCCGACATGTGGACTGTGTTAGTTATATGTATGCCCTAGAGGCCATTACTATACATAGGATGTATATTGTAGTGGATGCTGGGACATATATAGGGAGGACTTTCTTGCTCGACATGATAGTATGCTATCTGGTTGATCTTTACCTTAACGTGTACACTGATTGTCTCCCTGTTACATGTTGGTAAAGCCCTTAGGATCTGTACTTGACTACCTGGACTATGATGCGGATCATATTAGTGGGGACATGGTAGTCCATAAGTACATCCTTCAAAGTCCCTAGTCGAGGGTGTATCGAGACGGGGCATCGATATACCAGAGTAGACTAGCGTATACCTTCTCGACCCATACAGATGGGCGATGGATGATCCCATATCCATTGGTGTTTGACATCAGAGATGATATACGGGTGCTCAGTAGAGACTGGGTACACTGGACGGACTCGCCGAGAACTCCCAGATGGTATTATACCTCACGTCAGATGGCAGTTCTCTAGTGACACTGGTATAGAGTAGTCTGTTGACCCGAGATCGTCAGAGAGTCTTGTGTGGTTCCCACTGTGCTTTGATTTCCATCTTACCACGTCCAAGAGGGCATGCAAAACGGTGGTTTTTGGGTACAGTCCCGAATCACATGGAGGCAATGAGCGATAGGAGGGGATTCGTCTCTCCCGGTATAGGGAGTTGATGTTGCGCTGTGTTCGATTGGCTATAACAGGAAATCCCTGGCCAGGGTTGCTGAGATTTAATGGTAAGTGTTACCTGTAGTTTCTCGAATTGTTATAGATCTCATATCGACACGACTTATCGAGCTATTGGGGTCTGACGTTTACCACCCATAGGCAAGATATGCGACATATCAGACGATCAGACCGGACTGTACGGTAGTGTTACTGGTTGGATTCACAGGATTATGAGCGGGCTTGCTCGTCGATCTTCTGATCGCTCAATACCCGGGTGGCCGTTACGTTTAGCAGACCGCTTGCGGCTTGTGGATGTTTGATATGATCATCATCCGCTGCCGGCGTATTGACGAGTCTTTAGAGTCCTACACAGAGGTTTCCTGGCTCAAGCGAAACGAAATAGGAGCGCATATGAGATATGTGCGGGACCGAGAATAATACCAGTATGTGATACTGTGTTCGATTCTCGCAATGTGACATTGATCGGTTATATGCGATATAGCCGGGTTATCGGATCAAGTGTTGATTCGATAAGTTGTTACTAATGATACCAGTCGGTTGTGTGCGTCATGACCGGATCGTTAAATCAAGTGTTGATTTAATGATTTAATGCATAATTATATATTTGATATATTACTTTGCATTAACTAGTATTGGTTCACTTAAGATGGATTTTCTCACTCGGTTGTGCGCATTACATATGCGATATGACTTTGTGCACTTGTTTGTATCATGTTTAATGATACATGCTCATTAGGGTTTGTGTAAAGAATTAAACCTTGGTTAAAGAAATGGTTAGGGTTTTTATTTGCTTATTCATTTATTCATTTGTTTATTTTTTTGGAAAAATATTAACATAAGATGAAATGGTGGCCTTCTTTGTTTTATTCATGAAGGTTCATGAAGTTTTGACCTTGTGACCATTTTGTCTCATGCTTAACCCTAACCATTCCTTTCAACCATGATTAATACTCTACACTAAACCATGGTTTCATGATGATAAGTATTCTTTTAATTTTCTTTTTGAAAAACAACTTATCATAAGAATTATCTTCTTCTTCTTCTTCTCCTTCAAGAAGAAAACCAAGCTTCATCAATGGTGATTGATGAAAAAAAGTGAGAAATCCAATTCTAAAGTCTACCCACTTCCTATTTCTTTATCCTCTACCTCTTGCCAAGTAGTAGAGTGTGTTTCCTTCACAAGTTTTCTTGACTTGGTGAAGTTGGAGCTTGATCTAGCGATGCTTCGACGTAGATCATCTTCGGTATGGACATCGACGACCTAGCTCGCCTATTCTCCGATGAAGCCGACGCTAGAGCCCGGAATTTGTTTGGACAGCGAGAGGCCTTCATTGCGGAGCTATGGAGGTGGAGCACCGGATCTACAAAGGTTGTATTTCCGTATTCTCTTTAGTTAAGTTGTTAACTAGTTTAGTTTCGCCTAGAAATCTAGCCAACGATCCGTTCTAGGGTTTCGCGGCACTGTTTAAATTTGAAATTGGCATGGTTGATGCCTTGTGAGACCTCATTAGGGTGCCTAGGAACCCTACAGACTGCCGTCACTGCCTGTTTGTATATTATTCTTTTGGGGTACGACCGGGCTGAGGTCGATGTACCCGTTGTATATATTTTTGCTTTCTATACTAGGATTACCCCGCGGTAGGGTGCACGGATAGCCGGGTTCTAGAGGGCAACGGGCCCACATCTCATGGCTTTGAGACGGAAGGGGCTTCACTCTAGAAATTGCGGGCTATTCGCCGCACTCGTAGGGGGTACAGGTTGACCCAAGGAGGGGTGCCCAAGTTACCGGATTCCGTGAAGTGCTGGGTGGTCCATTCACGTTCTTGAAGGGGGTTGCCTCGCTTCAGGTTTTGGCGGGTAACTTTCCGCGCCTGTAGGGGTCTAAGATTTCATTGCACAGGCTATCCACACGACCAGGGGAACGTCGGGTTTCAGTAGCGGCTCTATGAAACCCGGGGCTCCCAGATTATCTGTATTGTTCTGTGATGCTTATTACTTTCTGTGGTGTTGCATTTTATCATGACTTGAGTGAATATTATATATTGATATATATACTAGTAGATGTTGTATATGTTTTACACCCGCGCTAGTCCAGTCCCCGCTCTGTCGTTAGTTAAGTAACCTAACGGGTGATGACGGGACCCAGTGGAGAATGCGGATGGCATATACGTACATCGTATTTTCGTTCTTTATTGGTGTGATCAATTGATGGAACTGCATAGATTCGGATCAATGCAAGCTAAACAAACCTATTCTGATGTAGTTGGAACATTTTTCAAAAAGCTGTTATTGTAAGGACGTTCTCTTTTGTTTTGCACAGTGGTATTCGGTTATGAATATCCAGCACCTCAGTCGACGAAGCAAGGGCCGAGATCCCTTCACCGGGAGTGACCCCTTGGACAGAAGTTTACACCAGGGTAATAACTTCACTATAGCCGATTGCCTTTTGCTTTGCATCGTGGTATTCAGTTGGAATATCCTGCACCTCATTCCACGGGGAAAGTGCCGAGATCCCTTCACCGGGAGTGATCTCTTTAGCAAAGGTTTTCGCCACTATATTTTTATAAAAAGCTATCCAGTTCCTTCAACGATATCAAGTTCATTACGTTAAATGTTTTTTGCCAAAAACCAACCGTAGCCCTCCGTCATTTCAGATTAGTATTGCTTAGTATTCATGCTACGTATGTCGTGCTCAGCCGAGGCGTAGTGTGCGGTAGCTCTGTAATGCTTTTCTGTCTTATGGATATGTGATTGGTTAGGACAGTCGTACGGTCATTTTGGCTCAGTCAAGGACTCGTGCGGGTGGGTCTAATGCAATCAAGATAATGACGGGTTGAACTTGGTTAGGATCCTTTGATATGTTGGCTCAGTCAAGGTCACTTGGGTCCTAGGGGTAAAAATCACATCGGAAGTTTCTAAAGAAACTGAAACTTGCCAGATATGCGCATACTTTCTGGAGTGTGATAACGTGAGTGGATTCCATCACGTTATCATGCGATGATAGTTAGATCCCGATTCCCACTGATGAGTTGGTTTACTCCTCGAGTGATCCCGACTAATTTTCTTTCAGGTTTGGAGGAGAATTTGAGGTTACAGTGGGAGGTTTCCTGATTAGATAAAGTGATAACCATTCTGATCTAGGTTAGAGTGCACGCAGAGTGTTTCTTTTCTCTCTCTCTTTTGGCGGCGACCATTGTCAGTGTAGGGTTCCAAGGCACCCTAATGAGGTCTCACAAGGCATCAACCATGCCAATTTCAAAATTTACGGTGCCGAGAAACCCTAAACTACGGATCGTTGGCTAGATGTCTAGGCGAAAAACAAACTAGTTAACACTTAACTAAGAGTACGGAAATACAACCTTTGTAGATCCGTTCCTCCACCTCCACGGCTCCGTAATGAAGTCCTCTCCGCTGTCCTCATGCAATCCCGGGCTCTAGCGTCGGCTTCATCGGAGAAGAAGCGGGCTAGGTCATCGACGACGTGCCGAAGATGATCTACGTCGAGGCATCGCTAGATCAAGCTCCAACTTCACCAAGTGAAGAAAAATTGTGAAGGAAACACACTCTACTACTTGGCAAGAGGTAGAGGATGAAGAAATAGGAAGTGGGTAGACTTTAGAATTGGATTTCTCACTCATTTTCATCAATCACCATTGATGAAGAAAGGTTTTCTTCTTTGAAGATGAAGAAGAAGATGAATAAGTTATGATAAGTTATTTTAGAAAATAGAAAATAAAAGAATACTTATCATAATCTACCATGGTTAAGTGTAGAGACTAAACTCAAGTTAAGTGAATGGTTAGGTTAGGTATGAAGACAAAAATGGTGACTAAGTCAAAGCTTCATGAAGCTTCAACATATATCCAAATTAGCCACCATTTTCCTTTTGCCAAAAATGAATAAATAAACAAATAAATGAATAAGTAAAAACCCTAATCATCCACTTAACCATAGTTTAATACTTTACACTTAACCAAAAAGCATGTATCATCAAACATGATACAATCATGTGCACAAAATCATATCGCATATGCAATGCGCACACCCGAGTGAGAAAATCCATTTAAAGTGAACCGATACTAGTTAATGCAAAGTAATATATCATATATATAATTATGCATTAAATAATTAAATCAACACTTGATTCAATGATCCGGTCATGTCGCACACAACCGACTAGTATACAATGTATCGGCTTATCGAATCAATCCTTGATTCGATAACTAGGTTATATCGCATACAACCATTCGACACATTCATCGCGAGAATGTAATACGGTATCACATAAACGTATTATTCTCGGTCCCGCACATATCTCATATGCGCTCCTATTTCGTTTCGCTTGAACCAGGAAACCTCTGTGTAGGACTCTAAAGACTCGTCAATACGCCGGCAGCAGGTGATGATCATATCAAGCACCCACAAGCCGCAAGCGGTCTGCTAAACGTAACGGCCATCCGGGTATTGAGCGATCTGAAGATCGACGAGCAAGCCCGCTCACACTCCAGTGAATCCAACCAGTAACACTACCGTACAGTCCGGTCTGATCGTCTGATATGTCGCATATCTCGCCTAGGGGTGGTAAACGTCAGACCCCAATAGCTCGATAAGTCGTGTCGATATGAGGTCTATAACAATTCGAGAAACTACTGGTAAAACTTACCAGTAAATCTCAGCAACCCTGGCCAGGGATTTCCTGTTATAGCCAATCGAACACAGCGCAACATCAACCCCCTATACCGGGAGAGACGAATCCCCTCCTATCGCTCATTGCCTCCATGTGATTCGGGACTGTACCCAAAAACCACCGTTTTGCATGCCCTCTTGGACGTGGTAAGATGGAAATCAAAGCACAGTGGGAACCACACAAGACTCTATGACGATCTCGGGTCAACAGACTACTCTGTACCAGTGTCACCAGAGAACTGCCATCTGACGTCAGGTATAATACCATCTGGGAGTTCTCGGCGAGTCCGTCCAGTGTACCCAGTCTCTACTGAGCACCCGTATATCATCTCCGATGTCAAACACCAATGGATATGGGATCATCCATCGTCCATCTGTATGGGTCGAGAAGGTACACGCTAGTCTACTCTGGTATATCGATGCCCCATCTCGATACACCCACGACTAGGGACTTTGAAGGATGTACTTATGGACTACCATGTCCCCACTAGTATGATCCGCATCACAGTCCAGGTAGTCAAGTACACATCCTAAGGGCTTTACCAACATGTAACAGAGAGACAATCAGTGTATACGTTAAGGTAAAGGTCAACCAGATAGCATACTATCATGTCGAGCAAGAAAGTCCTCCCTATATATGTCCCAGCATCCACTACAATATACATCCAATGTACAGTAATGGCCTCTAGGGCATACATATAACTAACAGTCCGACCCTTTACTATGACTCAGTGACCAAGTTAAGCGAACCTTCTTAAAACACTGGCTTTTGGATTGTCTGAGTTGCATACCTCATTGCCACTCCTACTTTTACTCTTTTCTCTAGAACACCCTGTATTACTACGAACTGTTAGGTCCACGTTACCTCTCCCGGTACTTTCGGGGTTGCGGAAACGGTAAATCAAATTTTTTCTAAACTTTGTAACATGGACCGAAAAAGCCGGATCTTTGCTAAACTAAACTAGCATACTTGCAAAGAAGAGTTAACTACTATGCAAAGTGGTTATACCTCAACTTGAACTCCTTCTCTTCTTGTTGTTGTTCTTCTTTCTTGTTCTTTGTAGTAGCTTGAATGGCTTCCCCTCCTCGCCTCCTCTTTGCCGAAGATAGATCCACCTGAGGGCTTCATCCTTTGGGCTCTTCCTCGATCTTTGAGTGAACTAGGATTTCCGGCTTGCTAAACCTTGAACCCTAGAGAGAGTAGAGAGTGTCTAGGGGTTGTTTTCTTTTCAAGGTGAAGGATTCTCAACACATGAGAAGGAATCACCTTGAGCTTGAGGAAGAAGAAGATGAAGTGAGGAGAGAGAAACTAAATGATAGAATGAGCTATGTTTTTCTTTCTTGCAACCATAATGCCAAAAGAAAAACAATTATCTAAATAATAATAATTCAAAATGAGAATAGTTGATGGCAATTTGGAATGACCACAACCATGCTTCATTTAATGAAATGTAAGCATGAATCAAGGAGGACTTTTCAAAGCATGATGGTGGTCAACATTCAACCATGGTCAACAAGTCAACCATGGTCAACAAGTCAACAAAATCAACCATAACATAATTCTCATTTAATTACTATTATTAATAGATAATACATAAATCCATTAGGGTTTGGAAAATGATAACTGTCAACTGTGCATACGCACCCGTTCCGAAACCCTAATGAAATACCTCATCCTCCGCCTCAAGCAACTGTGCATACACACCTGCATTCTCGTTCCGAGGAACAAGAATACCAAGATATAAAAGTAACCCCAAATATATATACCAGTATCTGGCTCAAACCAGAGCCTGCCAGTATAATCCGTCCGGACTCCAAACGTGCACAAGTGCGCGGATGAGAACGAACCCTGTCGCAAAACCATGCGACCTCTACTCTGTTTTGCCCAGAGGCGAATGCCCTCTGTGTGGGACTCTAAAGACTCGACACTATGCTGGCAGTGGGTTTAACCACAGACCGCAAGCGGCACTAGCTGTGCGTAACGGTCCCCAGGTAGATGCCGACAAGAAGGCTGACGAGGTGAACCCCATCTGAACTCCTACTGAGTCTGAATGTGACATTCTCCGTACAGTCCGGTCTGTTCGTCTGATACATCGCATGGCGGGCCTAGGGGGGCGGTAAACGTCAGTCCCCTAATAGCGGTACAAGTCGTGTCGGAGTGAAGCCCAATACACCCTAAGATAACACTGGAAACCTACCAGTATATCTCGCTTGCCCTGGCCAGGGACTACTCGTGTAATGGCTCTCCTAGACACAGCGCGATGTCAACCCCCAATACCGGGAGAGACGAATCCTGTCTAACCGTCACTGCCTCCAAGTGCTTCGGGACTGCTCCCAACTACTACCTGTTTGCACGACTCAGTAGAGCCGTGGTAGGGTAGTAATCAAAGAACAGTGGGAACACACTCGAGGCGAAGTGACAGTGTCAAGTCAGCGGACTAAGCTGTACTCATGTCACCTGGGAACTGATAACTGACGATAGGTATAATACCAACCATCAGTTCCCGACGAGTCCTGTCCAGTGTACTCGTAACCTAACGAGCACCCGCATACTATCTCAAGTACGACGTACTGACGGCTGTGGGACCGACCGTCTCCCGTGCTGGGATGAGAAGCGCATACGCTAGTCTACTCTGGAGTATCGATGCCCTATCTCGATACTCCCACGACTAGGGACGTGTATAAGGATGTGCTTGTAGATTACCCAGCCCCCACGAGTGTGATCGCCATCACAACGCCGGTAATCAAGCAAAGATCCTAAGGGCTCTACTAATGCGTATAGGTGATATAATAAATAAACACACATGTACACATTAAAGCAGAGACAAACCAAGTAGCATACTACTATATTGAGCAAGATTGTCTGTACAACTGTGAATATCCCAAGCTTCCATCAAGTAATATACATACTAGTATGATACAGTAATGGCCTCTAGGGCATATACACCAACAATCTCCCACTTGCACTAAGGCCATGTACTGGCGTATCGAAGACCTATCATCTCGATCAGCCGCTCGAACTGAGTCTGGGGTAAAGCCTTCGTGAATGGGTCCGCAGTGTTGTCCTTTGTGTCTACTCTCCGCACCTCGATCTCCTGTCGATCAATGATCTCCCTGATCAGGTGATACCGCCTTAAGATGTGCCTGGATTTCTGATGGGACCTTGGTTCCTTCGCTAAAGCTATAGCCCCATTGTTATCGCAATACAAAGGTATTGGGTCAACAATGGACGGAACCACCTGAAGTTCACTAATGAACTTCTTCATCCAGACCGCTTCTTTTGCGGCATCGCTTGCAGCAATGTATTCAGCCTCCATCGTCGAGTCTGCGACGGTTTCCTGCTTGGAACTCCTCCAACATACCGCCCCTCCGTTGAGGGTAAACACAAAACCCGAGACGGACTTGCTGTCATCTTTGTCACTCTGGAATCTTGAATCGGCAAAGGACTCGACCCGGAGGTCTCCATTACCGTAAACCAGGAACATCTCCTTAGTCCTTCTCAGGTACTTGAGAATGTTCTTCACTGCTGTCCAGTGGTCCTCCCCTGGGTCTGACTGATACCGGCTTACCGCGCTCAACGCGTAAGCTACATCTGGTCTTATACATAGCATCGCATACATTATAGATCCTACCGCCGAAGCGTAGGGTATAGTGCTCATGTGAACCCTCTCCTCGTCAGTCTTAGGAGACATCTTCTTGGAGAGGGTAATTCCGTGCAATGCGGGTATGTTACCGCGCTTGGAACCCTCCATACTAAATCTCTTTAGTACGGTCTCTATGTACCTGGACTGCGAAAGTCCCAATAGTTTCTTGGATCTATCTCTATAGATCTTGATCCCCAGAATGTACGAGGCATCACCCAGGTCCTTCATGGAGAACCTTTGTGACAAAAATAGCTTGACCGATTGTAGCATAGGAATATCATTTCCTATCAAAAGAATGTCGTCCACGTACAAGACTAGGAATACGACAGTTCGTCCTACAATCTTCTTATATACACAGGGTTCATCTTCGTTCTTGATGAAATCAAATTCCTTGATTGCCTCATCAAAACAGATGTTCCAGCTCCGCGATGCCTGCTTTAATCCATAAATGGATTTAAGCAACTTGCACACCTTTCCGCTGCTCCCACTGTCTACGAAACCTTCTGGTTGATCCATGTAAACGCACTCTTCCAAACAACCGTTTAGGAAAGCCGTTTTAACATCCATCTGCCAGATCTCATAGTCATGGAAGGCAGCAATGGCAAGTAGGATCCGAATGGATTTGAGCATAGCCACCGGAGAAAAAGTTTCGTCATAGTCCAAACCAGGTCTTTGACGGAAACCTTTTGCAACGAGTCTAGCTTTATAAGTTTCCACCTGCCCATCTACACCAAGTTTCCTTTTGTAGATCCATTTGCATCCAACGGGTTTTACCTCAGGTGGAGCAATATCCAAGGTCCACACTTTATTGGCGTACATGGACTCCATTTCGGATAGCATTGCTTCCTGCCACTTATCAGAGTCCCTACTGATAATGGCCTGCCTGAAACTGGTAGGGTCATCTTCTTCCAAGATGCAATCCTCTCGATCCCCGTCTATGAGAAAACCGTAGTATCTCTCGGGTGGATGAGAAATCCTACCAGATCTGCGGAGTGGTTGAGGTTCGTCTGGAGTTATAGAATCTAGCGGTTCCTCCAAATTTTCAGTTACATTTTGTGGTCGCTGAATTTCTTCCAGTTCTACCGAACTCCCACTAGTTTTTTTTGCAAGAAACTCCCTTTCTAAGAAGGTGGCGTGGCGAGATACAAACACCTTCTGTTCCTCAGTGTGGTAGAACAGATATCCTAGTGAATCTTTAGGATATCCCACAAATTTACAGAGAACTGATCGTGCCTCTAACTTGTCCGGTTTCTGTGTTTTCACATAGGCTGGACAACCCCATATCTTAAATCGCTTAAGATACGGATTTCTTCCACTCCATATTTCATATGGAGTCTTAGGCACTGATTTGGATGGAACATAGTTCAATAGGTATGCCGCTGTCTGAAGCGCATGTCCCCAGAATGAAAGAGGTAACTCAGCACTACTCATCATGGAGCGAACCATATCCAGTAGGGTACGATTCCTCCGCTCCGAAACACCGTTGTGCTGTGGTGTATAAGGAGGAGTAAGCTGAGAGAGAATACCATTCTCTTTTAAGTAATCTAGGAATTCCGTGCTTAAGTACTCCCCTCCTCTATCAGACCGGAGGATCTTGATACTTTTGCCTGTCTGGTTCTCTACTTCCTTTCTGAATTCCTTGAATTTCTCAAAAGCTTCAGATTTGTGTTTCATCAGATACACATATCCGAACCTAGAGAGATCGTCAGTGAATGTGATGAAGTACGAGAACCCACCCCTTGCATGTGTAGACATTGGACCACATACATCACTATGTATGAGTCCTAAGAGCTCTGCTGCTCTTTCTCCATGTCCGGTGAACGGAGATTTGGTCATCTTCCCTTTGAGACAAGACTGACAAGTTTCATAAGATGAAAACTCGAACGTATCCAAGAGTCCATCTTTATGCAACTTATTCAGTCTTTTCTCTCCGACATGACCAAGTCTACAATGCCACAAGTAGGATTCATTCGTATCTGAATTCTTCCTCTTGCGTGTGTTTTGTATATTGAGAACTGTATTCTGATTTAGAACGTAGATACCATTAAACAGTGTACCCTCTGCAACCAGTACCTTATCAAGGTAAATGTTCATGATATTCTTTTCAAGAACAAACTTATATCTATCTTTATCGAGTAAAGAAACTGATATGATGTTGCAAACCATGGAGGGTACATAGTAGCAATCGTTCAAAATCATAGTCTTGCCATTTGGCAATACTAGGTGATATTCACCGACGGCTGCCGCATTAACTTGTGCTCCGTTCGCTACTCTGAGCGACATATCACCCGGTGCAACTTTCCTACTTTTTCTCAGTCCCTGTAATAAATTACAGATATGAGATCCTGATCCGGTATCAAGTACCCAGGAGGTAGGGCTGACCGTAAAACAGTTCTCAATTACAAGAACACCTGAAGTAGATGTAAAACCATGCTTCTTCTTCGACTGGGCATCCTGGAAATCCATACTTTCCTCTTTCCCATTCTCATACTCATGACTGTTGTCACAAGTTAGAGCTGAACCAACTTTCCCCAGTCCCGAATAAGAATTCGGATCGGTCAAGCGATACATTTTATTATCTTGATTAGGGCGTAAAAAGGTTGCTGCCTGGAGAGAGAAAAGAAACACTCAGCGTATGCTCTTGCAAGATTAGATTGGTTTATTAATTTATCTAACCAGGATGTCTCCCACTGTTTCCTCAAATTCTTCTTAAAACCCTTTTAAAAGAGAAGAACTAGCCGGGTTTTAATTCACGTCACAATACTTGCTTAACCTTTCAGCCAGGCTAGTGTCGGTACTTTGAGGGAGGTTTTCCAACGCTTTCGCGAAGTTCCTTAATTAAAGAACCTCTTTTCCCTGGGGGCGTAACCCCGCTAACACCTTTCTAAACACCTACTAGGTTTATAGCATTGATCGTTAAGTGAAATAATCTCCCGAGAGTAAACCAACTCATCAGTGGGATCGGGATCCAACTGTCATTGTGTGATAACCTAGACGGAATCCACTCTAGTCACCACACTCCAGAAGGTATGCTAAATCTGCAAGTTTCAGTTCTTTTGAAACTCCCGATGTGGTTTTCTGCCCCTAGGACCCAAGTGATCTTGACGGAGTCAACAAATCAAAAAGTCCTAGTCAAGTTCAACCTGTCATTATCTGGATTGCATTAAACCCACCCGCATAACCCTTGACGGAGTCAACAAGGTTATACGATTGTCCTAATCAATCCCATATACCGATACAAACAAGCAGCACTTAGCTACCGTACACTACGCCTTGACGGAGTCAACAAACGCAGCACGAATACTAAGTGTTACTTGTAAGAAATGATGGAGGGCTACGGCTGGGTTTTTGGCGAAAAACCCGTTAACGTAATGAACTTGATATCGTTGAAGGAACCTGGTATTCTTTTGAAAAATAGTGGCGAAAACTTTTTGCTAAAGAGGTCACTCCCTGTGAAGGGATCTCGGCTCTTTCCTCGTCGAGTGAGGTGCTGGGCATTCGTAAGATGAATACCTCGATGCAAAGCAAGAATAATCGACTATAGTGAAGTTATTACCCTGACGCAAAACCTTTTGTCCAAGGGGTCACTCCCGATGAGGGGATCTCGGCCCTTGCCTCGTCGTTTGAGGTGCTGGGCATTCATAACCGAATACCTCGATGCAAAACAAAAAGATGAACGTCCTTGTAATAACAGCTTTTTGAAAAACTTGTTCCAACAACGTCTTTTAGGTTTATTTTCTTGCATTAGTTCTTTTAATGCATGATATTCTTGCATTAGTTCTTTTAATGCGTCCCATCATTTAATCCTACCATTGCAGAAAACAACCAAAATATGACGTACGCTTATGCCATTCGCATTCGCCACGGGGTCCCGTCATCACTCGTTAGGTTACTTAACTAACGACAGAGCGGGGGCTGGGCTAGCGCGGCTGTAAAACATAAGCAACGTCTAAATAGTAAAGCAATGATAGACATTACAGATCACAGATGAATACATTGGATATACTAGCAATCCGCAATCCTTTCGAGCCTGCAACGAAAAGCGGATTACACGGTCGCGGTGAATAGCCAAATACCCCACCCAAGACCCCTACGGGTGCGGCAAACTACCCGCCAAGTACTTGGCAGTTTGTGCACCCCTCCATGGGTCTATCCTAGGAGCAAAAACAGTAAAAAGAATTATACAATGACGGCTACAACCCCGACCCGGTTGTGCGGCCAAACAAATAATATTATTACATCAATTTACATTTACAATGAATGAAAGAAAAACAAAAGCTCATCTCACATCCAACCCGGCTATTCACCCGCGACAGTCCAACAGATTCATATACACATTCCAATATCAAACACAGATCATGTATAACCCCGACTAATCGTCTTATAGCGATTAGCAGACGTTCAATACATGCAAGCAACACAGATATAACCAACATAGCCAAAGTGCAGTGAAGTTCGGAAAAAAATACGGAATTATAGGACCCCAAAAGTGAATTTCAGTTCTGGAAAATCTGGGCACATATAATATATCTGAAAAATCCCAAAATCCCACCAGAAGAACACTGCACGAAAAACGATGCAGAGAGGAAACCAAACTGCGGCGCTTCCGCGGCACATGCCTACCTCGTGCCGCGGAAGCGCGGCGGTTTAAATGAATTAGGTCATCGTTTTTCTTCTGTGTTCAAACAAAACCCTGAGACGAATTTACAAGTATAAAGTTTTTCATTTAGAGCAGAAAAAATTTCAACAGAAACTTAGGGTTTTGTTTTTCCGGTTTTGCGATTTTTCGGTTTCGAACTTCCATACACTTTGCTACCAAGCTAGTTTAAGTTTAACCTGGCTCTGATACCAGTGTTAGGTCCACGTTACCTCTCCCGGTACTTTCGGGGTTGCGGAAACGGTAAATCAAATTTTTTCTAAACTTTGTAACATGGACCGAAAAAGCCGGATCTTTGCTAAACTAAACTAGCATACTTGCAAAGAAGAGTTAACTACTATGCAAAGTGGTTATACCTCAACTTGAACTCCTTCTCTTCTTGTTGTTATTCTTCTTTCTTGTTCTTTGTAGTAGCTTGAATGGCTTCCCCTCCTCGCCTCCTCTTTGCCGAAGATAGATCCACCTGAGGGCTTCATCCTTTGGGCTCTTCCTCGATCTTTGAGTGAACTAGGATTTCCGGCTTGCTAAACCTTGAACCCTAGAGAGAGTAGAGAGTGTCTAGGGGTTGTTTTCTTTTCAAGGTGAAGGATTCTCAACACATGAGAAGGAATCACCTTGAGCTTGAGGAAGAAGAAGATGAAGTGAGGAGAGAGAAACTAAATGATAGAATGAGCTATGTTTTTCTTTCTTGCAACCATAATGCCAAAAGAAAAACAATTATCTAAATAATAATAATTCAAAATGAGAATAGTTGATGGCAATTTGGAATGACCACAACCATGCTTCATTTAATGAAATGTAAGCATGAATCAAGGAGGACTTTTCAAAGCATGATGGTGGTCAACATTCAACCATGGTCAACAAGTCAACCATGGTCAACAAGTCAACAAAATCAACCATAACATAATTCTCATTTAATTACTATTATTAATAGATAATACATAAATCCATTAGGGTTTGGAAAATGATAACTGTCAACTGTGCATACGCACCCGTTCCGAAACCCTAATGAAATACCTCATCCTCCGCCTCAAGCAACTGTGCATACACACCTGCATTCTCGTTCCGAGGAACAAGAATACCAAGATATAAAAGTAACCCCAAATATATATACCAGTATCTGGCTCAAACCAGAGCCTGCCAGTATAATCCGTCCGGACTCCAAACGTGCACAAGTGCGCGGATGAGAACGAACCCTGTCGCAAAACCATGCGACCTCTACTCTGTTTTGCCCAGAGGCGAATGCCCTCTGTGTGGGACTCTAAAGACTCGACACTACGCTGGCAGTGGGTTTAACCACAGACCGCAAGCGGCACTAGCTGTGCGTAACGGTCCCCAGGTAGATGCCGACAAGAAGGCTGACGAGGTGAACCCCATCTGAACTCCTACTGAGTCTGAATGTGACATTCTCCGTACAGTCCGGTCTGTTCGTCTGATACATCGCATGGCGGGCCTAGGGGGGCGGTAAACGTCAGTCCCCTAATAGCGGTACAAGTCGTGTCGGAGTGAAGCCCAATACACCCTGAGATAACACTGGAAACCTACCAGTATATCTCGCTTGCCCTGGCCAGGGACTACTCGTGTAATGGCTCTCCTAGACACAGCGCGATGTCAACCCCCAATACCGGGAGAGACGAATCCTGTCTAACCGTCACTGCCTCCAAGTGCTTCGGGACTGCTCCCAACTACTACCTGTTTGCACGACTCAGTATAGCCGTGGTAGGGTAGTAATCAAAGAACAGTGGGAACACACTCGAGGCGAAGTGACAGTGTCAAGTCAGCGGACTAAGCTGTACTCATGTCACCTGGGAACTGATAACTGACGATAGGTATAATACCAACCATCAGTTCCCGACGAGTCCTGTCCAGTGTACTCGTAACCTAACGAGCACCCGCATACTATCTCAAGTACGACGTACTGACGGCTGTGGGACCGACCGTCTCCCGTGCTGGGATGAGAAGCGCATACGCTAGTCTACTCTGGAGTATCGATGCCCTATCTCGATACTCCCACGACTAGGGACGTGTATAAGTATGTGCTTGTAGATTACCCAGCCCCCACGAGTGTGATCGCCATCACAACGCCGGTAATCAAGCAAAGATCCTAAGGGCTCTACTAATGCGTATAGGTGATATAATAAATAAACACACATGTACACATTAAAGCAGAGACAAACCAAGTAGCATACTACTATATTGAGCAAGATTGTCTGTACAACTGTGAATATCCCAAGCTTCCATCAAGTAATATACATACTAGTATGATACAGTAATGGCCTCTAGGGCATATACACCAACACGAACATCCACTTCCATTGGATAAAACCATCGTATGGTTATATACGAACTCGAAGGAACTTATTCGACGATGGTTTCCGGTTCTGGAGAAAACGAATAGGACTATTCAGTTGTCTTTGACTTTTAGCTTCTTTCAGGTTGCGAGTGTTCCTTGGGTTAGGACAGTACACCTATTACGCTTATTGGATAGTCTTCATCCAAACCATAGGCAGGTGCCGAACGGTAGGGAATGAAGAAAACCAATTAGCCTAACCAAGGTGTACAGAAGGTATTAAGTAAGGACAAATAAAGGGATTAGAAAGAGGGCAAAGTAAATTATGACTGCTATTCACGACTAAACCAAGTATTTCATTACCACTCCTACTTCACCTTTGTATTTCTCCAGAACACTCCATATCACTACGAAGATCCACAGTTATTTGGATACTCCATCGTATGGTTATATACGAGCTCGAAAGGAACTTGTTCCAGTTCGGGGATGGATGCTGGTTCAGGAGAAATATGAATAAGGTTTATTCAGTTATCTTTTATCTTTACCCTCTCTCGCGTTGCAAATGCTCCTAGGATTAGGACAGTACACCTATTACGCTTATTGGATAGTCTTCTTCCAAACCATAGGCTGGTGCCGAACGGTAGGGAAGGAAGAAAACCATTTAGCCTAAGGAGGTGTACAGAAGGTAATGAATAAAGACATATAAAGGGATTTGGAGAGATGACAAAGAAATATATGGTTACAGTTGTGAATCTGGATAATGGAAGAGGCATTACTAGGAATACCCGGATACCCCTACGAAACATTTCAATGTTTCAGTTTCACTGTGTACTGTTGAAAGAAAACTGATTTCCCAATTAGTCCTTGCTCCAGGGTAAGTATTTACCAGGTATGATTCTCACATCTGTATGGTTTTACAGATGATGAGTGGGAGTAAGTTATTGGGAATTAGGTGATCATCCTCATTATATCGGAATTCGTTGTAATTGGTGATATTTGAGAAAATCGCCTAGGTTGTTTGCCGGACGGCAAATATTTGGTTTTGAATATCCATTGTTATGCACCAATTTCAAATTGATATATCTGTACGTTTATTTTTATAAAGTGAGATATAACTTTTTGCAATTATGTCTATGACATTTACCTATATCAGTGGATGGTTAGGTAAGGAGCATTAAACAGCGGTGTAATTCTTCTTAACCATAAGTACAGTTTTCAACCTACGACGCACTGGTTTTGAGTTATTCTACTCAGGGGACTTGAACAGAGTATTGTACGTTGTCCAGTGTCCATTAGGACAGAGGGGTTGGTATTCGTACTATATTCTGTTTACTTGTGATTTCTCTAGTTCTTAGACATGTGTTTCGTAAAAATGCAAGGTCCAAGTTTTGAGAAGTTACAGGTATAAGAATGAAATAGAGAACCATGTGTCGCAAGTATCAGGATTCTTCAAGGTGATCGAAGATGTAAATACTTGTGTATGGTATTCAGTTGATAGTAATGATTATGTGAACTTGCTTCTCTTTCAGGTTACCTATATCTGGATGTATTCCTAAGTTGAGTAATGCTGATCGGCCTCTCTCCATTTAGTTGACATGCACTGGAGACAGCTGCATGATTTGAATCTGGTTCTAATTAAATCAGTGCCTCTGTTTCTATATTGGATATAGAATAGTTCATATCTTAACAATGTTAAGGTACGAGGAGTTGTCTGGCTTATGCTCAAAACCAGACTCTGGATAACTCAAGGCACGTTTCTGTAATGGCTGTTTGTGGGTTGACCCGGGCTATGACGAGGGTTAACTTTCTACCATCTGGAAGATCAATAGTGATATTGTTCTTGACTCGCCACAGTTTTAGTAAAATGGATTTTTTCAGAAAACAGTAGTGGGAGTATGGTAGAACTGGAAGTGATTCCAGAACCGCAAACGATTACTGAAAATTTGATAAGAACCTAAAGATTCAATCTGGTTTGACATTCCATTGGCCACTCCGCTGATATGGTGGGTAACCTCAGGCACCCGAGAGGTACTCCGGTAGCCTCAAGGACGGTGACAGGGAGGTTCTTGTTTACCTTGACTTGCCATTGCTGTTGTTCCAGACTATGAGACCCGACAGGAGGATGAGTATAGCGTCGTTCTGAACTAGCTTTAGAAGTGTACGTGTATACGATTCTGCCAGAGGGTTGTCGTAGTCAGTGGGAGCAACGGAAGCGTAGTGGACAAGTAGCTTATGTCTATTTATAGACTAAAGCAGATATAGCGGAGATAGATCATCTATTTCTGATGTGACAGTCATAGGTTTGACTTCATCAGAATAGGGGATGGATCTGTTAAGAAGGTAGTAGGGTGTGATGTCCTGGTATTTGGATGACATACACAGAGTAGGAAGTGAAATTCCTATATTACGATCGGTTATGATTTGGTTGTCACACAGTGGTTTCTCCACATAGGATGTAGATATAATATCAGACATTCTGGTTACTAGATCTATGGTTTTAGATCTAGATTTGGGAAGTGTCCCAATCAGGGTACTTAGACAGTATTCTAAAGGTATTTAGAATGGACGACTCCAGGCATGGTAGTGTACCTGTAGGTGATGGAGTCGCTCTCTCTAAAGGTGTCTTACAGACTAAAGTGGAGAGGGATGTGCATGATTGGCAGATCACTTGCTTAGGCAATTGAGTCAATCATGAGATGTCAAATACCACACTAGATATTGTTTTTGCACGAGATGCAGTAAGTTGATATTAATCCTATCCTGGAGAAACGTTCGGAAGCAGCTTTAGAACACAAGTGGATGTTCTAGGGGAATGGTAACGGCAGCCTCCTTTAGGAGACAATTATCATTCCAGGATTCCAAGGTGACCTAGATGATAGAGTGGCTGTCAGAGTTATAGTTTTCCCTCTGACGAGGGGCAGTATTTTGGACAGGTGGTCCAAGTGGATACTGAGGCAAAATGCAGTATTTTGGACAGGTGGTCCAAGTGGATACTGAAGGAGGCATGGCGCAGGATACTGATTAAGTTCAGTTGACGATACAGTCTAAGAAGTTTGGATTTGGAGTTCATTTATGAACTAGGTCCCATCAGATATCCAGACATATTCTAAGACAGGTATTGCTCATTTCGGGAGATGGCTTTCTCCGCGAACTTGAGGTAAAGAGAGACATAGAAAGAAACATCAGGGCGGATCCACTCACTGAGGCTATTCCTCGAACGCAATAGTTTCGCAAACGGACTTTGTGAGACCGATCAGTAGAGGAGTTGGGTGTTCGGTATCACACGGGCTGTGAGTATGCGACATCGCAATAATTAGCCTTGAGTGCAAGTGGGAGATTGTTGGATATAGTGCCCTCAGAGTAAATTATTGGATCACAGGCATGTGATTGCAATGATTGAGGGAGGACCTATACCGGTAGGACAGTCTTACTCAAGATGATAGTATGCTATCTGGTTTATCATTATCATCGTATACTGCTTTAGGTGACCTTACAAGTCGCTATTACACATTGATAGAGCCTTTAGGATTCTTGCTTGACTACCAGCAGTATGATGGTGATCATATACGTGGGAGCTGGGGTCTATAAGCACATCCTTAAAAGGTCCCTGGTCGTGGGAGTTTTGAGACAGGGCATCGATACTCCAGGGTAGACTAGTGTATACAGTCGAGACCCCAACGAGGGGCAGTGGCCGGTCTCACAAGCCACTGGTGTCAGTTGGTTCACCTAAGATGTATACAGGTGCTCATTGGGTTATGAGTACACTGGACAGGACTCGCTGGGAACATGCTAGTTGGTATTATACCTGACGTCAGATAGCAGTTCCCTGGTGACATGTGTACAGGTTAGTTCATCAACCTGAGATTGTCATTTGTCTCGTGTGAGTTCCCACTGTGCTTTGATTACTACCCTACCACGGCTCAAAGGAGTCGTGCAAATAGGTTTTAGTTGGGTACAGTCCCGAGCCACATGGAGGCAGTGGGTGGATCGGCAGGGGTTTCGTCTCTCCCGGTATTGGGGGTGAGATCGCGTTGTGTCCAGGAGAGCCATTACACAAAGCCCTCGGTCGAGGCAGGAGATTTACTGGTAGATATTCCAGTAGTATCTCAGGGTGTTCTGGGCTACACTCTGACACGACTTGTACCGCTTTTGGGGGTCTGACTTTTACCAACCCCCTAGGCCCGCCTTGCGATGCTCATAGGCGAACGGACCGGACTGTACGGATATTGTCACTGGCAGGCTCAGTAGGGTGTCAGGATGAGTTCGCTCATCAACCTCCCTTTTGGTCAATACCTGGTAGCCCGTTACATACGGCTAGTACCTCTGACGTGCTAGTGGTTAAATCTACAGCCAAATTATTGACGAGTCTTTAGAGTCCCCCACAGACATTTTCTCAAGTTTCGGGCGAAACGTTGTAGAGGCCGTATGATATATGGCAGGGTTCGATCTTATACGTGCGGTATTGCACGGATCATGATTGGACGGATTATACTAGTGGGCTTTGGTTTAATCCGGATCCTAATATTAGATATGTTGGATTACTTTAGTCTCATCGCATTCGCATTCAGTCGGAATGCGGATGCAGGTATGTATATACAGGTGAGGGGTATCCTTGTGATCCGTCACGAGTTTACTTTAGATGTTGCCGGATTTTCTTGTTGGACCAAACATTTGGATTAATGTTTGGATGGTGGAAATAATGAGCTAGAATTCATCATGAAGTGCATTAAATGTGGCATATGCAATCTAGTGACTCATGGTATCATTATTTGTGCAAATGTCACATTTTATTATTGATTTAAAGTGTTGAATTGATAAGAGGAGAGAGAGGGGCAGCCATGTTATGGTTGTGAGCTCTTGTATTATTGAACTCTCTCTCATATTATCATTCCAACATCATAAAAGAAAAGAAAGAAAAGCATCTTCTTCTTCTCTAGCTCCTAATCTCCATCATTGGCAACACCTTCAACATCCATCCATCTCATGGATGCAAGAGGCAAAGTGATCACAAACATTCTCTACAACATCTTGGACACGTCGGATAACACACTTCATGTCCGAGTTGCTTCGGATGAAGTGGGAGCTCGTAAAAAGACTCGTAGATGTGGTGCCCTTTCCGACGAGGAGATCGAGACCGGAGTTGCCACGAGGAGCTCGGGATGGTGGCCAAAGACCGAAGGACACGGATCGATCGGTATAGCTTTCTATCCCTTCTCTAGTTGCTAGTTTATAGGTTAATGGTTCGATCCGAGTTTTAAGCATACAATAGCGCCGGTTTCCAAGTTAAGAAAAATTTTCGTTTCCGCATTTTGGCTTCATACAGACGGCCGGGGCGCTACCGTAGTCTTACAGTATCACTCCTAAAACTTTAGCTATATCCTAGGTTAGGTTGTTTGGCACACTAGAAAATTTGAAATTAGCATGTTTGATGCCTTATGAAACCTTGTGGTTGTGCCAAAGAACCCTTCAGTGGTATCAGAGCCTTGCTAGAGCATTAAGAGTTGTCTAGGCGAAGTTAGAAGTTCGAACGAACTCCGAAAACCCAATATTCCCCACTTTCTGGAAATTTTTCAAAATGTTGGAATTTTTCACATTAAAAATACTCAGAAAATCGTGCAGGTAATTTTATCGACCCTCTTGAAGAACGAGTCCCTAACTCGCTTTAGTGACCCCAGAACCGTGGCTCAAACATGGTTTTGGCGGCGGTTCCGCGGCTCCACTAAGGAGGCAAGGGACGACATTTCAACGGTTGGTCCACTGGTACTGGTGCATGCTTCTGTGTATTTTTAATACTTCTCAAGTGTTGAGCTCTCTTGGAAATTTTGGGAATCCGTTGTTTCGATCGAAAGGTTTAACATCGTCTAGCTATTTGATGACATATGATGTTATGTGTTGCTGTATATGTTATATTGGGTCGTTGTGTTTTGAATAACCGGAGGTTTTATGTGAGATGAGAGTTTTTCATTTCATTCATGTAAAACTAATTGTATGTAATATTATTTTATTGGGGCACTTCCGGGTTGAGGATGATGTCACCATTGTTGTATATTATTTACTTTCCCGCATTAGGATAGATCCAAGGAGGGGAGCACAAGTAACCGGGTTCTAGAGTCCAGTGGGAGACCAACTCGAGGAGTCGAGTCTGGGTCTCCTAACTGTAGAATTAGTAGGGTTGTTATCCACTCTCGTAGGGGTCTAGAGATGTGGGTTTGGCTATTCATCGCGACCGTGGAATCCGTGTTTTATGTAGGCTCAAAATAAAACCCAGACCTCATAGTATATCCAATATTTCATATGTTTCTTCTGCTGCTCTGTGATTTGATCACTGTGGATTATGAGACGAATGGATGTACATTATATATGAGATATATACTAGACGTTGCTTATGTTTTGCACCCACGCTTGTCCCGTCCCGGTAAGCCGTTAGTTAAGTAACCAAACGGTGCATAATGGAACATTGTGGAGAATGCGGATGGCATAAGCGTACGTTGTATTTTCGTTTCTTCTGTGATGCTTAGGAAGCTTAAATGATGGGACTTCAATAATGAGATTAATGAAAAGAAAGAAACCTGAAAGATGTTGTGGAATCAAATTTTCAAAAAGGGTAGCTACAGTATTTACTTTGCGTAGTGATATATGTGATATATCCTGCACCTAATTCGATAAGAAAAGAGCCGAGATCCCTTCACCGGGAGTGACCTCTTTAGCAATAACTGGCAGATGCTACAACACACAGTTTGTCTTTTGATTGCTTTTTGGCGTATTTGCTTTGTATAGAGGTATTTATGAAATATCATGCATCTTATTCGATAAGGAAAGAACCGAGATCCCTTCACCGGGAGTGACCTCTTTAGCGAAACTAGTACAAGCCTTAAAAGCACTCCTTTTCAAAATCACTCGATTCTACAACGATATCAAGTTCATTACGCAAGAGGTTTTCCGGAAAACCAGTCGTAGCCCTCCGTCATTTCAGATAAGTCCTACTTAGTATTCATGCTACGTTTGTTGGCCTGCGTCAAGGCGTAGTGTGCGGTAGCTAACTAGTACTTATCTGCAATATAAGATGAGATTGGATTAGGATAGTCGTGCAATTTTGTTGGCCTGCGTCAAGGGTCATGCGGATTGCTTTAATTCAATCAGAAAATGACGGGTTGAACTAGACTAGCGGACTATGGTTTGTTGGCCAGCGTCAAGGTCATAAGATGCAAGGGGCAAAATATTATCGGGAATTTCAAGTGTTGAAATTGGCAATGAGATTGCATACCTTCTATGAGATAGTTGGATCCCGATACCCACTGCGAGTAAGTGTTGCTCTTGGGAGAGTTTTACACAGGGCAATTAGCGGATCAAGTAGGTGTCTAGAAAGGTGTTAACGGGGTTACGCCCCTGGGAAAACGAGGTTTATTTTAATTAGGTTCGTGCGAAAGCACGGGGAACCTCCCTCAAAGTACCAACACTGGCCTGGCTAAAAGATTGGTGAACTTGTAGGGTGTAATTAATCCCGACCAGTCTTTCCTTTTAGGGTTTGAAGGAAGATTTGATAAAAACAGTGGCAGCCATCATGATTAGATAAAATAATAATAACCAATCTGATCTTGCAAGAGCATACGCTAAAGTGTTTTCTTCTCTCTCTCTCCACGTAGCGACCATGTCACGTCTGAATCAATATAATAATATGGATGTATTGACCGAACCCGCATGTTATACTGTGCTGGGGAACGTTCCGTTCTTTATTATAATTGTTATAAGACTGAGCAGGGAATAGGGACATATCCGGATTCCCACACCGCCCAAACGAAAAATAAGTATGTTGATGCATCTTCTTCGGGTGTGTTAGTTGTTGAGAACTTTTTCTCGGTTCACTCTATGTACTGGGTATTAGATATTGGATCGGGATCCCACATATGTAATATGATACATGGGCTAAGGAAAGGTAGAGAACTGGGATTAGGTGATCATTCCATAGGAGTAGGTGATCATTCTGTAAGATAAGGGAATGGGGAAAATGTTGCAGCCAAAGCAGTTGGCGAATATCACATTGTATTACCAAATAGAAATACATCAATTCTGAATGAATGCTATTACATTCCGGCCCTGATATGCAATCTTATATCAGTTTCTTTACAGAGTAAAGAAGGATATAATTTTATAGTACAGGATAATGTTATGAACATCTTCCGTAATCAAAAGTTGATTGGATCAGGCTCGTTAAATAATGGCATATACATTCTAGATCAAACCACATTTCTTAATGTACAAAACACACACAAGAGGAAGAGTTCAGAAATGAACGAATCCTTCTAGTGGCATTGTAGACTAGGTCATATCAATGCGACACGACTAGCTAAGTTGCATAAGGATGGATATTTGAATCTGTTCGAATTTTCATCTTATGACACTTGCCAGTCATGTCTCAAAGGCAAGATGACCAAAACTCCGTTTACAGGACACGGAGAAAGATCTAGTGCATAGTGATGTATGTTGTCCCATGTCTACACATGCCAGGAATGGTTCTTCGTACTTCATTACATTCACTGACGATCTCTCAAGGTTCAGACATGTGTTCCTGTTGAAACACAAGTCTGAAGCTTTTGAGAAATTCAAGGAATATAAATCCGAAGTCGAGAACCAAACGGGTAAAAGTATTAAAATCCTACGATCTGATCGAGGAGGTGAATACTTGAGCACGGAGTTCCTGGACTATCTAAAAGATAATGGGATTCTCTCTCAGCTTACTCCTCTGTATACACCACAGCACAACGGTGTATCGGAGCGGAGGAATCGCACCCTATTGGATATGGTGCTCTCTATGATGAGCACTGCTGAGTTACCTATTTCCTTTTGGGGATATGCACTGGAGACAGCTGCAGACCTATTGAATATGGTTCCCACCAAATCTGTTCCAACCACTCCATTTGAGATATGGAAAGGAAAGAGACCATATCTTAATTATATTAAGATATGGGGTTGTCCGGCATATATGAAAACACAAAATCCGGACAAGCTCGAGGTAAGGTCTTTTCTGTGTAAGTTTGTTGGATATCCCAAACATTCGCGAGGGTATATCTTCTACCACCCCGAGGAATTTGTTTGTCAACATGCCACCTTTTTAGAAAAGGAATTTCTTGCAAAGGAAATTAGTGGCGAGGAGGTAGAACTGGAAGTGGTTCTAACTATACAAACCACGACAGAGGATTTGGTGGAACCAGAGGATTTGGTAGTTCCCAACGAACCTCAGCCTCTCCGCCGATCTAGTAGGGTTCCTCATCCACCTGAGAGATACTACGGTTTTCTCATTGATGGTGGAAGCGAGGATTGCATCATGGAGGATGATGACCCAACTAGCTTCGAGCAGACCATCACGAGTGGGGACTCAGTGAAGTGGCTGGATGCAATGTGATCTGAGATGGAATCCATGTACACCAACAAAGTATGGACTTTGGAAGTTGGTCCTGAAGGGGTAAAACCCATTGTGAGCAAATGGATCTTTAAGAAGAAACTTGGTGTAGATAGAAATGTTGAGACTTTCAAAGCTAGACTTGTTGCAAAGGGTTTTCTTCAACCAGCAGGTATGGATTATGACGAAACCTTTTCTCCAGTGGCTATACTTAAGTCCATCCGGATCCTACTTGCCATTGCTGCATACAATGACTATGAAATCTGGCAAATAGATGTTAAGAATGCCTTTCTGAATGGTGATTTGGAAGAGTGCGTGTACATGACTCAGCCAGAGGGCTTCGTAGACAGTGGGAGCAGCGGAAAGATGTGCAAGCTTCTTAAATCCATCTACGAGTTAAAGCAAGCATCGCGGAGTTGGAACATCTATTTTGATGTCGTTATCAAAGAGTTTGATTTCGTCAAAAACATAGATGAACCTTGTATATACAAGAAGGTGGCAGAGAGTAAGGTTGTCTTCCTCGTATTGTACGTGGATGACATACTCGTGATAGGGAATGACATTCCTATGCTGCAATTGGTCAAACTCTTCTTATCACAAAGATTCTCAATGAAAGATCTAGTGGATGCCTCCTACATTTGGGGATTAAGATCTATAGAGATAGATCTAAACGGATACTGGGATTGTCCTAATCCAGGTACATTGACACCATACTAATGAGGTTTAGTATGGAAGAATCCAAGCGTGGGTTTTTACCCACGATCTCAGGACTCACTCTCTCCAAAGAGATGTCTCCCAAGACCGATTCGGAGAGAGCTCGCAAGCAAGGGATACCCTATGCTTCATCAGTAGGCTCTATCATGTACGCGATGCTATGTACCAGACCTGATGTAGCATACTCACTAAGTGTAGTGAGTAGCTATCAAGCAGATCCTGGAGAGAGTCACTGGACAGCTATGAAGAGCATTCTCAAGTACTTGAGAAGGACTAAAGAGATACTCTTGGTTATGGTAACGGAGAACTCCAAGTGGAGTCCTTTACCGATTCAAGCTTCTAGAGTGATAAGGATGACTCTAAGTCGCACTCGAGGCTTGTCTTTACCTTTAATAGAGGGGCGGTATGCTGGAAGAGTTCCAAGCAGGAAACCGTGGCAGACTCGACGATGGAGGATGAATACATCACTGCCAACGATGCTGCCAAAGAAGCTGTCTGGATGAAGAAATTCATAACTGAACTTGGAGTGGTTCGATCCATTGAGTATCCAATACCTTTGTATTGTGATAACAATGGAGCGGTGGCTATGGCCAAGGAACCCAGGTCTCATCAGCGATCCAGGCATATTCTGAGGCGGTATCACCTGATCCTGGAGATAGTTGATCGCCGGGAGATTGATGTCAGGAGAGTTGACACGAAGAACAACACTGCGGATCCACTCAAGAAGGCCATTCCCCAGATACAGTTAGAGAGACTCTTCGGGATGTTGGGTATGCGATACTACAGTAGCTGGCCCTAGTGCAAATGGGAGATTGTTAGTTGTATGTATGCCCTAGAGGCCATTATTGTACATATGGTGTATATTATATTGGATGCTTGGACATATATAGAGAGGACTTTCTTACTCAACATGATAGTATGCTATCTTGTTGCTCTTTATCTTAACATGTATACTTGTCTATTGAAACTGTCTTATGGTTACATGTTGGTAAAGCCCTTAGGATGTGTGCTTGACTACCAGGATTATGATACAGATCATACTAGTGGGGCCATGGAAGTCCATAAGTTCATCCTTTAATGTCCCTAGTCATGGGCGTATCGAGACGGGGCATCGATATACCAGAGTAGACTAGCGTATAGCTTCTCGACCCATGTAGATGGGCAATGGATGATCCCATATCCATTGGTGTTTGACATCAGAGATGATATACGGGTGCTCAGTAGAGACTGGGTACACTGGACGGACTCACCGAGAACTCCTAGATGGTATTATACCTCACGTCAGATGGCAGTTTTCTGGTGACACTGGTACAGGTTAGTCTGTAGACCCGAGATCGCCATAGAGTCTTGTGTGATTCCCACTGTGCTTTGATTTCCACCTTACCACGTTCAAGAAGACGTGCAAAATGGTGGTTTTTGGGTACAGTCCCGAGTCACATGGAGGAAATGAGAGATAGGAGGGGTTTCGTCTCTCCCGGTATTGGGGGTTGATGTTGCGCTGTGCTCGATTGGCCATAACAGGGAAGTCCCTGGCCAGGGCTGATTTAGAGATTTACTGGTAAGTGTTATCAGTAGTTTCTCAACCCGTTATGAGCCTCGTATCGTCATGACTTATTGGTTATTGGGGTCTGACGTTTACCACCCCTAGACTGGATATGCGACATATCAGACGAGGAGACCGGACTGTACGGTAGTGTTACTGACAGGCTTTTGCAGGAGTTAGAGCGGGCTTGCTTGCTGATCTTCTGATCGTTCAATACCCCGGTAGCCGTTACGTCCAGCTAGTACCGCTGACGGCTTGTGGGTGCTTGATGTGATCATCACCTACTGCCAGCGTATTGACGAGTCTTTAGAGTCCTACATAGAGGTTTTACTGGCTCTGGCAAAACGAAGTAGGAGCACATATGTGGTATGTGAGGGACCGAGAATAATACGAGTATGTGATACCGTATTATATTCTCACGATTTATTCATACCGGTCGGTTATATGTGATATAGCCGGGTTATCGAATCAAGTGTTGATTTAAAAAGTTGGTACATTTAATATTAGTCGGTTATATGTGATATAGCCGGATTATTAAATCAAGTGTTGATTTGATAATTTAGTGTATAATTGTATATTTGATATATTAATTTACATTAACTAATATTAGCTCACTTAAGCATTTATTTTTCTCACTTGTGTGCATGTGATATATATGTGATATATATTAATGTACATTATTTTGTGTCATGGTTGTTGATACACACTACGTTGGTGTATGAGACTTACACCATACTAATTATAATGTAGGGTTTTAATATTTAAAGTAATTCCAAATTAGTGGATAATTAGTCACATGCATGAAGCTTGTAGAAGCTTATGGATGCATTGACTTAGTCCACTAGTTTTGTTTTACTTATGTTATTTATTAACCTAACAATTATAATTTAGCCATGGTTTATTCTCTACATGAGTTAGTGTCATACACTAACTCACCCATAGTTGCTATTCTCACCTCATTAGTTCATTCTCATTTATTTACATCATCTTCTTCAACCTTGAGAAAAAAGCTTGCTAGCTTTTTCAAAATGAGAAAATATTGTGAGAAAAATAAAACTAAAGTGAGCCCACATCCTACTTCATCATCCTCTACTTGATCAGCACTTTAGTATAGGATGTTAGCTTCACCAATCTCACATTAGTGAATTAGTAGCTTGAGTTAGTGTCTCCTCGACGTAGATCATCTTCTGTAACGTTTTGAAAATCGTTTCGGTGAAATTTCGGAAAATCGGTAAAATAAGGGGGTTTTCCGTAAAAAGTCAAAATATAAATATCTTTGTTATAAAATTAAATATACATATTCTAGCTATGTAATTGCAATTAATTAGTGTTTATTGAGCCACTGGTGAAATTTCAAATTTTCTGAAAATTTTTCCTAAATTAATTATTTTAATATTATTTTAAGCCGTCACTAATACATTTAATTAGGGAAAATTACAAATTCGAATGAGTCGAAAAAAATTTTGTGCATCATAACACATTAAAAAAAATTTTATCATGTGATTTTTGAAATGAAATGGTTTGCCAAAACGGTTTAGAAAATATCGAAGAAAAAGGCTTTTTTCGGTGAAATTAGTGTTAATGGGAATTGGGGTAATACATTTATCTTTTTCCCTAACCCACACACCCACACCTCACCCTCTCTCCCCCTCCCTATGTGGCCGGCCCCACTTGACAGCCCCTCCCTCTCTCTCTCTCTCCAATCACCTCCTTTTTGAATAGAAAAGAAAAGAAAAGAAAAGAAAATGAAAGAAATAAGGTAGACTTTGACTTTTTCTTCACTTTCCCCACCTCACTCTCTCTCCTCTTCAGTAAATTCTGGCCGAGCCCCTCTATTTCCTGCATCAACAACAACCCCTCTTTCTCCCTCTCTCATTTTGCATCAAAAATTCATCAAAATACCTCAAAAATCAAGCTAAAATCCAAATCCGATTCCTACCCATTTTCCCTCATCTTCTTTAGCATGGATCTTGGTGCAAGGATTTCTAATTGGAGTTCTAGATTTATAGTTTGATTCATGGTTGTGAGGTATAACTTTTGACCCATTGTTCATTTTTTATTTAAATTCCTTATTGAAGCTTGTTAGGTGCTTAATTTTGGTTTAATTGAAAGTTGTGGGTTTGCACGAGAAGGTTTAGATTAGGGTTTGTGAAAAATCTAGTTAGGGTTTTGTGTTGTGAGACTATGGTTGTGGGAGTTATTTGCCATATTAATATTTTGCTAAATCAAATTAAGTTGCTAATTTGCTTTTTGTTGATTTAAATTGTGATATTTATATAAATTGTAAACGAGGGTTTTAAAATAATTATATTCTTGTGAGATAAAATTCAAATTAAGGTTTCATGTCATTATAAATATTATATTAAGTGGTTTAATGCTTTTAGTTCATGAAAATCCAAGCTAAATTGTTGTTTGTGCATTTTTGCTATAAAATTGTTAAAATTTGGGTATTTTGTAAACTATAATTTTGGGGTTAATGAAATTTATTGGGATTAAATTATGGAAATTATTTTTATGACTTATTTAAGATATTTAATAAGTATTATGGCTGCTTGATTTGTTTAAAGGTCGAGTTTTGTACTAAAACGGGTAATTTTTGCTTGCTAGATTTTCGGAAAAAAGGCTTTTAAGGTGAATTTGGGGTTTTTGTGAATTTTAATCTATTTTATATTATAATTATTGTTCGTGAATGCGCAAATGAGAGTGTTTGGGTTTTTCTCGATGGTTTGACGTTTGTACATCGACATCGAGGGTTGGTTTGGCTATTCTTGACTGCGTAAGCGATAGGTTTTGATTTATGCGTGATACGCGTGCCGATTTGATTTTCGTATGCCGTTTCGATTTCGAATTTGGTTTTAATGCGAAACGGTGCGTTATGATATATAGGTACCCTATGTGGACTTCGAGATGACATGCAAGCGCGTGGCGACGTCGGCACCGGCGAGCGAGGACCAGGTGAGTAGATTTATATCTACGGGGAGAAGTCGGGTGGATGGCGTATAGCACTCCCGCAGTTCGTGGTGATGTATACGAATGCGTATACACACATATATTGATTATATATTGTTTGAGGTTATTGATGCTAAATATGGATATTTGGTGTGCTTGGATGATTTAGTGTCGCGAAACCCTAGAGTAGTGGTCACACCACACATGCACACACACACCCATACTTGCATTCATTCTTCTTTCATATGCGCTTATATGGGATTCTATATAGTTATGTGTTCACATGGGTATGGGACTATGCGTTCATATACTGTATTTGAGATGAGTCGATGAGATTTGAGTTGAGGCCGTGAGATCGGTGATATGGCAGGATTCGTACTTGAGATACGTCCTGATGTTATAGCGGATCTTTGGATGACAATGCCATGTGAATAGTGATATTAGTAGTGTACTAGACATAGGTCAGTACCCCAGATGATGATCTTGATAAAGAGGATACCAGATGAACAGTGTGATGAGTATGATATTGACCCGTACCCAGATTTGGGGATGCCGTATGACGGATTTACATACGAGCTATATATTGATGATTGATCCGCACTCTTGACTTGGGATGTTTGATTATAGATAGGGTATCGGATATGATATTATTGAGGCAGGATCACCGACTAATATATATACAGGTATGTATACGTATCGACTCAGATGTTAGGCAGTTTCCTTACCTGTAGTTCAGCTTGTTAGTTCAGCCGTATAGTTTAGTGTAGTTGCTAGACTAGATTAGACTCCTACCTATTTCAAAACTAACGAATCATGGGTATTTTAAAAGACAGGTCAAGGGATTCTACGGATATTTCAAAAGACGTATCTTTTCTTAAAAACACCGTAGCCCTTATTTTCAAAACACCGCGATTCGTGTTATTTCAAAAGGCACTATTGTAGGACTTATATTAGGGTAATGCAGATTTGTTATCATTGTGTCTAGTATTTAGCTCCCGCCCATTATTGCTGTTCGCTCTGCATCGCATGCTTATATTATGATTCATATCCTATTGTTGATATCATGCTGTTAGGACACCAGCACCATTACCGATGACGCGTATGTACCACGTACACTTACTTGCCGGCTCACACACATCTTCATCGGTAATTGCCATGTCACGAACACTTTAGAAAATACTATTTCATTTGACATAGCTTGTTAGCTAATAGTTTAGACATGATATTAGTGTACTTGCCTTATATGCTAGTTTAGACATTGTAGATATTACTTGCTACATCATGCTTGTTATTATTCATTGATATGCCGCATTCATGGATTTTTATGTCTATATTCACTGTTTATATGCTATTGAGGATTTGGATTCGGATTTTCAAGAGATTTCCTGGATTTAGGGGAAAACCGCAAAAACACTTATAAAATTCTTTCTCTTTTTTTTTTAAAGAAAAGTGCGGTTTTCCCATGATGTAAGAGTCGTCCACCTTGAGTTTGCTGATGGATTTCGAGACCCGAGTTCGAGGAGTGGAGGAACCGTTTCGGGTACATGGTGGACCCGGTAAGGTACCCCGGGGCAAGAAGCGCGTGGTGATGACGATGTGAGCCTGGCAGGGGAGCACTACCTACCGGTGATTTTACCCGACGCGTCGGATATCCGGAGGATACCGTCGTGGTCTTGAGATTGATGGTAGGGGTCGGTCTGGACTGACGGCGTCCTAGATAGTGAGATTGACATACAGAGATTTTGAGATATTGAGGTACAGAGATTGCGACACAGAGATATCGAGAGATTTGGATACATGTTTTGTGTCGATGCTAGGCACTGTTTATGCTGATTTCATTTATGATACCTCGTTTTTAAAAAGATACAGAAATCCCACTAATTTATGACAGCAGTTTTCGTCAGTACATGCATTTTGTTTCATGCACTCATAGATCATCCATATGATGTATTGCTACCTGAGGCACTGACATAGGCACATGGGATTACACTCGGGTTAGATATTTACCCTAGCCATTGTTATAGGCTGCATGTTATATATTTGAGGATATATTATGATCGTTGACCTAGGATTGCGTTATTCATGCGATTTCTGTTCGTATATGTTTTTCTACTCACGAGTTGGAAACTCACCCCCGTTGTGCCACAGTTTCTTGCAGGTTTTGCCGTACAGGTTTCATTACGGCTTTGCTGGCATTGCTTCTTTCGGGTGACTTGCTAGTAGGTGGGTTTATTGGTATCGTACCCATCATATTACTTTGTATAATACTATTCAGTTGTATCAAGTAAATTCCATCAACCAAACATGTATTTATTTCAGAGATAGAGACCAGTGATGTTATTCTTTCGACCTTAGAGTCGCACGTTATATTTCTGTGGATTTCTTGTGGTTTTGAGTTTCCTTTTGAGTGTTGACCCTCGCCCTTGGCGTTGTGTATTATATTGCTTGTGTTGTTGTGACCGTCGATTGACGAAGAGCTAGCTCCCGCTTGGGATGCCTTTTATTGATTTCGTATACTATTCATGTAACGTTTTGAAAATCGTTTCGGTGAAATTTCGAAAAAAACGGTAAAATAAGGGGGTTTTCTGTAAAAAGTCAAAATACAAATATCTTTATTATAAAATTAAATATATATATTCTAGCTATGAAATTGCTAGTATTTGGTGTTTATTGAGCCACTGGTGAAATTTCAAATTTTCTGAAATTTTTTCCGAAATTAATTATTTTAATATTATTTTAAGCCGGTAAGAAAATACATTAAATTAGCGATAAATACAAATTTAAATGGGCTAATTTTAATCCTTAAAATCATGTTGATTAAAATCTAGTTGTAATATAAATTTTTAGTATTTTATTTCAAGTTTTAATTGATTTATTTTATGGAAAACAAAAATATAGTTATTTTGAACTAAAACTTGCAAATATGGTATTGTGGGGGGTCTTTTTGCATAGAATTTTTTTGTAAAGTATCTCACACTCACCCTCACTCCCCTTGGCCGGCCCCACACTATTGTAGCAGCCCGAGAATTTTATTTCCCTCTTTTTGACCTTAAATCATGTGAGAAATGGGTTAAAATAAGGTTTTTATATATAGTAAAGTAGGTGGGGGTATTATGGTAATTTGGGAGGGGCTTTGACTTGGATTCTTTTCCACAACTCCCCCACACCTCTCCCCACTCCCTCCTCAGCCGAAATTCCTGCAATAAACAGCCCCAAAATTTCCCCTCTCATTTTTCTTCTAAACTCATCAAAATTCCATCAAAATTCCATTTAAACTTCACAATTTCAAGCCCATCCTTCATCCATTCTTCTTAACCTTTCTTGCATGGATTTTGGATGCTAGGAGGCCATCTTTGGAGTCAAAATTTCTTGCTAGATCTCTAGATCTAGAGGTATAATTCTTACCCATTTAAATTCTTATGGTTAGATTTCTTTAAATGAGTTGTTTTAGTGTTAATATTGGTGCTATTTTCATCTAGGATCTTCAAGAGAATGATTTGAGTTAAACTAGGGTTTTAAGCACACCATTATTAAGTTAATTATTCTATTTTGCTATCTAGTGTTTTATACAAACCAAATCTAAGAGTTTAACTTGCTTTTTGGGCTTCAAATTAGTGCTAATTTAGTGTTTCATGTATAGTTTGGGTTGGATTTTGTTAGTTATAAAATTCAAGAAAGGGTTTGAATGCAAGTTAGGGTTTTGTGAAATTGGTGTATGGTTGTGTAATGTATTAGGCTCTTATGGCTTGTTAAAACAAAGTTAGTAGCTAGTTGTTAATTGTTAGTTTAAAAATTATGATAATTACGCTAATTTGCTAACTAGCTATTTAAAATTGGTTAAATAATTGGGTTAAAAATGTAATTATGTTTTTATGACATCATTAACATTATTATGAGTGGTTTAATATCTTAGGTTATGCAAAACCAAGCTCAATTGTTGAATTGTGAATTTTGCTTTAAAAGGTGTTAAAAATTGATATTTTTGCAAACTAGGATTTTGGAATTTATGCAAATTGATGAGAATAAATTATAGGAATGGTTTATATGACTTTGTTATGATATTTAGTGAATATTGTGGATGCTAGGTTCGTTTATACATCGAGTTTTGTACTAAAACGGTGATTTGTGCTTGCTAGATTTTCGGAAAAATGACTTTTTAAGTGAAATTGGGGTTTTTGTGAATTATAAGCTATTTTATATTATAATTGTAGGGTTCCTAGGCACCCTAATGAGGTCACACAAGGCATCGAACATGCCAAATTAAAATTTTAACGGTGCCGAGAGACCCGACTACGGATCGTTTGCTAGATGTTTAGGCGAAAAAGTAATCTAGTTAACAGTTAACTAAGGGATACGGATATACAACCTTTGTAGATCCGTTTGTCCACCTCCATAGCTCCATGAAGAAGTCATCTCCGCTGTACAAATCCGAAATCCGGGCTCTTGCGTCGGCTTCATCGGAGAAGAAGCGGGCTAGGTCATCGATGACGTGCCGAAGATGATCTACGTCGAGGCATCGCTAAATCAAGCTCCGACTTCACCAAGTCCAAAAACTTGTGAAGAGAACACACTCTACTACTTGGCAAGAGGTAGAGGATGAAGAAATAGGAAGTGGGTAGACTTTAGATTTGGATTTCTCACTCTTTATCATCAATCACCATTGATGAAGAAAGCTTTTTCTTCCTTGTTCATGAAGAAGAAGAAGAAAGAAATATATGATAAGTTAATTAAAAACAATAGAAAAATCAAAACTTATCATAATGTTAACTAGAGTCAAGTGTAGAGAATGAATCATGGTTAGTGGGAATGGTTAGGGTTAAGGATGAGATAAGAATGGTTGACTTGATCAATGTTTCATGAAGCTTCAACTAAACTCCAAATTAAGCCACCATTCTTTTCTCCTCTTTTCCAAAATGAATAAACAAATAAATAAATGAATAAATAAAGGAAATGAAACCCTAACCATTCTTTTAACCATGGTTTAATTCTTTGCACTTAACCAAGTAAACATGTATCATCAAACATGATACAATCAAATGCAAAAAATCATATCGCATATGTAATGCGCACACCCGAGTGAGAAAATCCATTTAAAGTGAACCGATACTAGTTAATGCAAAGTAATATATCAAATATATAATTATGCATTAAATAATTAAATCAACACTTGATTCAATGACCCGGTCATGTCGCACACAACCGACTAGTATATAATGTATCGGCTTATCAAATCAACCTTTGATTCGATACTAGGGTATATCGCATATAACCTAATCGATACATTCATCGCGAGAATGGAATACGGTATCACATACACGCATTATTCTCGATCCCGTACATATCTCATATGCGCTCCTATTTCGTTTTGCTTGAGCCAGGAAACCTCTGTGTAGGACTCTAAAGACTCGTCAATACGCCGGCAGCGGATGATGATCATATCAAACATCCACAAGCCGCAAGCGGTCTGCTAAACGTAACGGCCACCCGGGTATTGAGCGATCTGAAGATCGACGAGCAAGCCCGCTCACACTCCAGTGAATCGAACCAGTAACACTACCGTACAGTCCGGTCTGATCGTCTGATATGTCGCATATCTCGCCTAGGGGTGGTAAACGTCAGACCCCAATAGCTCGATAAGTCGTGTCGATATGAGGTCTATAACTTTTCGAGAAACTACTGGTAACACTTACCAGTAAATCTCAGCAACCCTGGCCAGGGATTTCCTGTTATAGCCAATCGAACACAGCACAACATCAACCCCCTATACCGGGAGAGACGAATCCCCTCCTATCGCTCATTGCCTCCATGTGACTCGGGACTGTACCCAAAAACCACCGTTTTGCACGCCCTCTTGGACGTGGTAAGATGGAAATCAAAGCACAGTGGGAACCACACAAGACTCTATGACGATCTCGGGTCAACAGACTACTCTGTACCAGTGTCACCAGAGAACTGCCATCTGACGTGAGGTATAATACCATCTGGGAGTTCTCGGCGAGTCCGTCCAGTGTACCCAGTCTCTACTGAGCACCCGTATATCTCCTCTGATGTCAAACACCAATGGATATGGGATCATCCATCGCCCATCTGCATGGGTCGAGAAGGTACACGCTAGTCTACTCTGGTATATCGATGCCCCGTCTCGATACACCCACGACTAGGGACATTGAAGGATGTACTTATGGACTACCATGTCCCCACTAGTATAATCCGCATCATAGTCCAGGTAGTCAAGTACAGATCCTAAGGGCTTTACCAACATGTAATAGAGAGACAATCAGTATACACGTTAAGGTAAAGTTCAACCAGATAGCATACTATCATGTCGAGCAAGAAAGTCCTCCCTATATATGTCCCAGCATCCACTACAATATACATCCAATGTACAGTAATGGCCTCTAGGGCATACATATAACTAACAATCTCCCACTTGCACTAGGGCCATCTGTAGCAGTGGTTGTAGTATCTCATACTCAACCATCCCATAATAGTCTCTCTCTGGGAATAGGCCTTTCGTGAGTGGATCCGCCGCGTTGTCCTCTGAGTCTACTCTCCTAACCTCGATCCCTTAGAGATCAACCATCTCCATGATCAAGTGATACTGCCTTAGAATATGTCTGGATCACTGATGGGACCTGCGTTCCTTGGCATAAGCCACAACTCCATTGTCACACAATGGGAGGAACATAGTTCATCTCATGAACCAATATACACCCAAACAGCCTCTTTGGTAGCATCTTAAGTAGCGATGTATCCTGCCTTTATCGTCTAGTATGCCACGGTATCTAGCTTGGAACTCTTCCAACATACCGTCCCTTTACTGAGGGTAAAGACAATGCCTGCGACTGACATTCAGTCGTCTTTATCATCCTGGAACACTTCCAGTGATTCTCCCTAGGATCGATTGATACCGTCTCACTACAACTAGTGAGAGTCCTAACATCCAATTAGATCTATCTCATAGATCTAAAAACCAGGATTTAGGAGGTATCATTTTGATCCTATATGGAGAATCTTTGTGATAAACGGAGATTGATCGAGCGTAGCATAGGAAACTCCTTCCCTATCAAGAGTATGTCATCCACGTACTCTACGAGGATCGTCACCATACTCCCTACTACCTTCTTGTATATACAAGGTTCATATACCATTTTGATGAAGTCAAACTCTTTGACTACCACATCAAAACAGATGTTCCAATTCCGCGATGCCTGCTTTATCCTATAAAGCATCTTGCACACGTTTCCGCTGCTCCCACTGTCTACGAGGCCCTCTGGCTGTGTACTTATAGACGCTCTCTTCCAAATCATCATTTAGAAAAGCAGTCAAGACACCCAACCACCAGAGATCGTAGTCATGGTATGTAGCCGTGGCAAGTAGGATCTGGATGGACTTAAGCATAGATCCTTAGAAAAAGGTTTCATTATGATCCATATCTGGTCAATTATGCAAACCTTTAACAAGTCTAGCTTTGAAAGTCTCAACTTTTCCATCTACACCAAGTAATCTTCTCAAGATATACTTGCTCCTGATGGGGATTTAACCCTTCAGATATAGCAGCTAAAGTCCATACTTTGCTGGTGTATAAGGATTCCATCTCAGATCACTAAACATCCAGCCATTCTTACAGAGTCTCACTCCTGATGGCCAGCTCGAAACTAGTTGGGTCATCATCTCATGATGCAGTCCTCGCTCCCACTGTCATAGAGAAACCGAAGTATCTCTCAGGTGGGTGAGGAACCCTACTAGATCGGCGGAGAGGCTGAGGTTCGTTGGTAACTATTGAATCATTTGGTTTTGCCAAATCATCTGCTGTAGTTTGTATAGCTGGAACCTTTCCAGTTCTACATTACAGACCTTGCCTTGAGCTTGTCCGGATTTTGCTTTTAGACATTAGCCGGACAACCCCAAATCTTAACTAGCTTAAGACATGGGCTCTTCCCTTTCCATATCACATATGAAATGGTAGGCAACTGATTTGATTGGAACCCTATTCAATAGGTATGCAACTTCTTAAGTGCACAATTCCCTTAAGGAAAAAGGTAACTCAGTAGTACTCATCATAGAGCACACCTTATCATATAGGGTGTGATTGCTCCGTCCCGATATACCATCGTGCTATGGTGTATATGGAGGAGTAATGCTGAGAGAGAATCTCATTCTCCTTTAGAATAGTCCAGGAATTCCGTACTCAAGTATTCTCCTCCCTGATCACATCAAAGGACATAATACTTTTACCCGTATTTTGGTTCTCTACTTCTAACTTATATTCTGTGAATATCTCAAAAGGTTCGGACTTGTGTTTCAGCAGGAACATAGGTCTGAATCTTGAGAGATTATCAGAAAATGTAACGAAGTACAAAGAACCAGTCTTGGCATATGCAGACTGGGGATCTACATACATCAACATGTATCATCCTAAGAGTTCACTAACTCTTTCTCTGTTTCCAATAAACAGAGCTAGTGTCATTATATCTTTGTGACATGACTGGCAAGTTTCACAAGATGTAGATTCAAACTGATTTAAATATGCATCTACATGTAACTTCAGCTAGTCGGGTCACATTGATCTGACCTAGTCTACAATACCTCAAGAAGAATTCGTTCATTTCTGAACTCTTCCTCTTGTGTGTGTTCTGTATACTAAGAACTGCAGTTTGATTTAGAACATTAATGCTTTTAGATAACGTGCCTGAACCTATCAACTTTTGATATAGGAAATGTTCAAAACATTATCCAACAATACAAAATTTTATCATTTCTTTACTAATAAAGATATAGATATTATTTTGTATATCAGGTTCGGTATCTAATAACATTCGTTCAGAATCAATGTATTTGTAATACAGGGTGACAGTGACCAACAGACTTGGCTGCAACACTTGCACCGTTTTCTGCCTCATGAAACTTATCACCCGTTCTCAGTTCTCTACCTTTCTGTAGCCCCATGTAACATATTACATATCTGGGATCCTGATCTGGTATCACATACCCAGGACGTAGAGGATACAGAGAAACAGTTCTTTGTAACGAACACACCCGAAGATGATGCATCAGCATGCACTCTCTTCGTTTGGGCGGCACGGGAATTCTGGTAATCCCCTATTTCCTGCTCTGTCTTATAACAATTATAAGTTAGAGCGGGACCAACGTTCCCCAGCTCAGTATAACAAGCGGGTTCGGTCAATTATCCGTATTATTATCTTGATTAAGGCGTGATATGGTCGCTACCTGAAGAGAGAGAGAAGAAAATACTCAGCGTGCGCTCTTGCAAGAATAGATTGGTTATTATTTTATCTAATCAGGATGGCTCCCACTGCTTTTTATCAAATCTTCCTTCAAACCCTAAAAGGAATGACTAGCCGGGATTAATTACACACTACAAGTTCGCCAATCTTTCAGCCAGGCCAGTGTCGGTACTTTGAGGGAGGTCCCCCGTGCTTTCGCACGAACCTAATTAATGTAAACCTCGTTTTCCCAAAGGCGTAACCCCGTTGACACCTTTCTAGACACCTACTTGATCGGCTAATTGTAATGTATAAAACTCTCCCAGGAGTAACTCTTACTCGCAGCGGGTATCGGGATCCAACTATCTCATAGAAGGTATGCAATCTCATTGCAAATTTCAACACTTGAAATTCCCGATAATATTTTGCCCCTAACCTCCTATGACCTTGACAAAGGCCAACAAACCATAGGATGCTAGTCAAGTTCAACCCGTCATTTCCTGATTGAATTAAACCCACCCGCACGGCCCTTGACAAAGGCCAACAAGGTCGCACGACTACCCTAACTCAATCTGCATCATATGCATAAGCAGATAAGCACCAGTTAGCTATCGCACACTGCGCCTTGACAAAGGCCAACAAACGCAGCACGAATACTAACTAGGACTTATCTGAAATGACGGAGGGCTACGACAGGTTTTTCTGAAAACCTATTGCGTAATGAACTTGATATCGTTGTAGGATCGAATGAATTTTGAAATGGAGTGTTTTTGAGGCTTTTCTAGTTTTGCTAAAGGAGTCACTCCCGGTGAAGGGATCGTCGGTCCTTTCCTCGTCGAATGAGGTGCGGGATATATCATATATATCACTGTGCAAAGCAAAAACACTTAAAAGCAATCAAAAGACAAACCGAGTGTGTAGCATCTGCCAGTTATTGCTAAAGGAGTCACTCCCGGTGAAGGGATCGTCGGTCCTTTCCTCGTCGAATGAGGTGCGGGATATATTATATATATCACCGTGCAAAGCAAGAACTGTAGCTACCTGTTTTAATTTTGAAATTCGATTCTACAACGTCTTAGGTTTCTTTTAATTCATTAATCATATTAATGAAGTCCCATCATTTAATTACCTAAACATCACAGATAAATACGACGTACACTTATGCCATCCGCATTCGCCTCGATGTCCCCTCGTGCACCGTTAGGTTAGGTAACTAACGGTAGAGCGGGGCAGGGCTAGCGCGGGTGTAAAACATAAGTAACGTCTATATAATATATCATATATACTATATACTGTATCTATCACAGAACATCTCATGATCACATCACAGATATCGCAGCAGAAGAATCATATGAAATATTGGATATACTAGGACGTCCGTGTTTTCAATACGAGCCAGTATAAAACACGGATTCCACGGTCGTGATGAATAGCCAAACCCACACCCCTAGACCCCTACGAGAGCGGCAAGCAACCCTACCAACTCTGGAGTTAGGAGACCCGGACTCGACTCCTCGAGTTGGTCTCCCACTGGACTCCAGAACCCGGTTACTTGTGCCCTCCTCCTTGGGTCTATCCTAGTGCGGAAAAGTAAATAATATACAACGGTGACAACTTCCACAACCTGGAAGCGCCCCAATAAAAGAATATTACATACAAGTTTTTACATGAATGAAAATGAAAAAACACTCATCTCACATAAAAACCCCCGGCTATTCAAACACGACGATCCAATATAACATATCCAGCAACACATAACATCACATGTCATCAACGTAAGTAAATATGCGCATCCCAATTGTCGTTGACATATAGCAACGAAACCGGCGATATCACATATTACACTTACGGTCACAGAAAAGAAAGTGTAAAACTACAACAGTTGGAATCCGCAATCTGCATAGACATCGCATGCCTAATCAAATGAATACCTTAGACATCACATGCCTAACAATTATAAACCCCGCATTTCAGTCTCATTATCGAAAACACTTTTCAATATCTAGTCGGGCAATTCAACAAGATTCCCGACAGTCTGATCGAATGCTCGTCGCAAACTTCAGTAGACGGCCGCACCCCCGATACCGTCGACGAAGTGCACCGAGGCGGAACACCGCCACCGCGAGCACCCGAATGGATGCTTTCGGCGACGGGGTTCTCCTACAGTCACTTGGTCGGGGCTATGGAGTGAAGCTGTCTATTAAGTTTACCCGGCGAGTATCCGCGTACGCTACGTGATTGCGACGGACTTTTGATCACATCAAAATTCCGTGGCAACCGATCAAGTGAGACTAAACTGCTATGTTTATATCATTCATTCAGTTATCTCATAACTTCTTGTGAATTCCAATTATTGTATCCCATTCCGGATAAATAGAAAATGTCAAACTTTTCGATCGAACAATCGAACACCCAAGTTTTCCCGATACAGATCAACACATGAAATAAGTCTAACAACATTCAGTTCGTGCCTCAGTAGCAACGGTCCAGCCGTAGAAGGGTCAAGCCAACGCCTCACATGTGGCACGCCGTACTGCCCCAAACCCGAAGGTTCAAAGGGCAGTTCAAGACGGTCACATAATCGAGTTAAGGTTTGTTGTCTTCTAGAGGGACCATCGCGTTACTTGCACTACTTAGAACGTCGTTAAACTACGGAAAAATCCAACACTTGGAAATTTCCCGGCAGGGGAAAAATTGGGTATTTATATCCGGTCGAACTTTTTAACATATTCTAAAATTTATCCGGAAAGCCACACAGACAAAATTTGATACCCCGATCGAAACACCGAATCCCCAAAACAACTCCAGAAAATTCAACTCTTGAATAAATTTTAAAAATATCCAGAAGACTCAGCACTACAAGAAAAGAATTACTGTGCAGTCCACACACTGTAAATCTACAGTATGGCCGCGGAACCGCCGCTAGTACAATGGTGGGGGCCGCGGTTCCGCGCTTACATTGTGGATTTAGAATTACGTGCTTCACAGTAACTCTTAGGATTACCTGCTGAATTTTTTGGCAATTTTTAATCTGGAAAAATCCCAGAAAATAAAAAATGTACAGAGAGCATATTTTGGGTTTCGGTTTTGGGTCGTTCGGACTTCAAAATCCGTCTAGACTTCGCCTAAGGCTCTAGCTAGGCTCTGATACCACTGTAGGGTTCCTAGGCACCCTAATGAGGTCACACAAGGCATCGAACATGCCAAATTAAAATTTTAACGGTGCCGAGAGACCCGACTACGGATCGTTTGCTAGATGTTTAGGCGAAAAAGTAATCTAGTTAACAGTTAACTAAGGGATACGGATATACAACCTTTGTAGATCCGTTTGTCCACCTCCATAGCTCCATGAAGAAGTCATCTCCGCTGTACAAATCCGAAATCCGGGCTCTTGCGTCGGCTTCATCGGAGAAGAAGCGGGCTAGGTCATCGACGACGTGCCGAAGATGATCTACGTCGAGGCATCGCTAAATCAAGCTCCGACTTCACCAAGTCCAAAAACTTGTGAAGAGAACACACTCTACTACTTGGCAAGAGGTAGAGGATGAAGAAATAGGAAGTGGGTAGACTTTAGATTTGGATTTCTCACTCTTTATCATCAATCACCATTGATGAAGAAAGCTTTTTCTTCCTTGCTCATGAAGAAGAAGAAGAAAGAAATATATGATAAGTTAATTAAAAACAATAGAAAAATCAAAACTTATCATAATGTTAACTAGAGTCAAGTGTAGAGAATGAATCATGGTTAGTGGGAATGGTTAGGGTTAAGGATGAGATAAGAATGGTTGACTTGATCAATGTTTCATGAAGCTTCAACTAAACTCCAAATTAAGCCACCATTCTTTTCTCCTCTTTTCCAAAATGAATAAACAAATAAATAAATGAATAAATAAAGGAAATGAAACCCTAACCATTCTTTTAACCATGGTTTAATTCTTTGCACTTAACCAAGTAAACATGTATCATCAAACATGATACAATCAAATGCAAAAAATCATATCGCATATGTAATGCGCACACCCGAGTGAGAAAATCCATTTAAAGTGAACCGATACTAGTTAATGCAAAGTAATATATCAAATATATAATTATGCATTAAATAATTAAATCAACACTTGATTCAATGACCCGGTCATGTCGCACACAACCGACTAGTATATAATGTATCGGCTTATCAAATCAACCTTTGATTCGATAACTAGGGTATATCGCATATAACCTAATCGATACATTCATCGCGAGAATGGAATACGGTATCACATACACGCATTATTCTCGATCCCGCACATATCTCATATGCGCTCCTATTTCGTTTTGCTTGAGCCAGGAAACCTCTGTGTAGGACTCTAAAGACTCGTCAATACGCCGGCAGCGGATGATGATCATATCAAACATCCACAAGCCGCAAGCGGTCTGCTAAACGTAACGGCCACCCGGGTATTGAGCGATCTGAAGATCGACGAGCAAGCCCGCTCACACTCCAGTGAATCGAACCAGTAACACTACCGTACAGTCCGGTCTGATCGTCTGATATGTCGCATATCTCGCCTAGGGGTGGTAAACGTCAGACCCCAATAGCTCGATAAGTCGTGTCGATATGAGGTCTATAACTTTTCGAGAAACTACTGGTAACACTTACCAGTAAATCTCAGCAACCCTGGCCAGGGATTTCCTGTTATAGCCAATCGAACACAGCACAACATCAACCCCCTATACCGGGAGAGACGAATCCCCTCCTATCGCTCATTGCCTCCATGTGACTCGGGACTGTACCCAAAAACCACCGTTTTGCACGCCCTCTTGGACGTGGTAAGATGGAAATCAAAGCACAGTGGGAACCACACAAGACTCTATGACGATCTCGGGTCAACAGACTACTCTGTACCAGTGTCACCAGAGAACTGCCATCTGACGTGAGGTATAATACCATCTGGGAGTTCTCGGCGAGTCCGTCCAGTGTACCCAGTCTCTACTGAGCACCCGTATATCTCCTCTGATGTCAAACACCAATGGATATGGGATCATCCATCGCCCATCTGCATGGGTCGAGAAGGTACACGCTAGTCTACTCTGGTATATCGATGCCCCGTCTCGATACACCCACGACTAGGGACATTGAAGGATGTACTTATGGACTACCATGTCCCCACTAGTATGATCCGCATCATAGTCCAGGTAGTCAAGTACAGATCCTAAGGGCTTTACCAACATGTAATAGAGAGACAATCAGTATACACGTTAAGGTAAAGTTCAACCAGATAGCATACTATCATGTCGAGCAAGAAAGTCCTCCCTATATATGTCCCAGCATCCACTACAATATACATCCAATGTACAGTAATGGCCTCTAGGGCATACATATAACTAACAATAATTAGTGCTTGTAATTGAACAAATGAGTGTGTTGGGAGTTTTCTCGATGGTTTGGCGTTTGTACGCCGACGTCGAGGGTTTTTGGGTCGATTTGTGAAAGCAACCATAGGTTTTGACCTATGTGGGATTCGTGAGTCGTTTTGGTCATGAGTCGGATTTTAATGCGATATGGTGCGTTATGATATGTAGGTACCCCATGTGGACTTCGAGACGACAAGCAAGCGCGTGGCGACGTCGGCACCGGCGAGCGAGGACCAGATGAGTAGATTTGTATCTACGGGGAGAAGTCGGGTGGATGGCGTATAGCACCCCCGCAGTCCGTGGTGGTGTATACGGATGCGTATACACACCAACAATTTATTATATGTTATTTGGGATTAATAACGATGTTTAGGATGGATATTGGTGTGTTGGATTATTTTAGTGTTGCGAACCCTAGGGTAGTGTTGCACTACACATACACACATACATACTTGCATACATTCCTATTTATATGTGCTCATAGGATTCTTTATAGTTATGTGTTCACATGGGTATGGGACTATGTGTTCACATACGGATTTGAGGATGATACTTGGGATTGTGCTGAGTCGATGAGATTTGTTTTGTGGTTGTGATATCGGTGATATGGCAGGATTCGTACTTGAGGTACGCCTGGTGTTATAGCGGATCTTGGGACGACGATACGGGTGAATAGTGTTGTTAATAAAATGGTCGACATGTGATCGTGATATAAGATATGTATGCTAGGATATTGATACTAGGCCGTATTGGGCGATGTATACCCTTTGATAATGATATGTGCTAATGATATCGGTTTGTACGAGATTGTCGATCAGTAGTCAGATCATGAGTATCTTGAGGATATTAGTATTGTACTAGACATAGGTCAGTACCCTAGACTACGATCTTGAATAAAGTGGATACCAGAGGAATGGCGTGAGGAATATGATATTGACCCGTACCCAGATTTGGGGATGCCGTACGACGGATTTACGTACGAGCTATATCTTGATGATTGATCCGTACTCTTGACTTGGGATGTCTGATTGTAGATATGGTATCGGATATGATATTATTGAGGCGGGATCACCGACTAATATATATACAGGTATGTATATGGATCAACTCAGATGTTAGGCGGTTTCCCTACCTGTAGTCCAGCTTGTTAGTTTAGCCCTTTAGTTTAGTTTAGTTGTTAGATTAGATTCGATTCTTACCTATTTTAAAAACTAACGAATCGTGGGTATTTTAAAAGACAGCCCAAGGGATCCTACGGATATTTCAAAAGACGTATCTTTTCATAAAAACACCATAGCCCCTATTTTGAAAACCCCATGATTCGTGTTATTTCAAAAGGCACCATTTGTAGGACTTATATTAGATTAATGCAGGTTAGTTACAGTTGCGTCTAGTATTCAGCTCCCGCTTATTATTGTGGTTCGCTTCGCATCGCATACTTATGTTATAATTTCTTATTGCAATGTTGATATCATATTGTTAGGACACCAGCACCATTACCGATGATGCGTATGTACCACGTACACTTACTTGCCGGCTCACACACATCTTCATCGGTAATTGCCATGTCACGTACACCTTAGAAAATATTATTGCTTGACTTAGCTTGTTAGTTAGTAATTTGACATGATATTAGTGTACCTGCCTTATATGCCAGCTAAAAATTGTAGTTATTACTTGTCACTTCATGCATACTGTTATTCATTGTTATGCCTATATTCATGGTTTTACATGCTATTGATGATTTGGATTCGTATTTCCATGAAATTTTCTGAATTTGGGGGGAAAACCGCAAAACTTATATAAACTGATTTCTCTCTTTTTAAATAAAAAAAAGTGCGGTTTTTCCCATGATGTATGAGTCGTCCACCATAAGTTTGCTGATGGATTTCGAGACCCGATTCGAGGAGATGGATGAACCATTTCGGGTACATGGTGGACCCGGTAAGGTACCCCAGGGCAAGAAGCGCGTGATGATGACGATGTGAGCCTGGCAGGAGAGCACTACCTACCGGTGATTTTACCCGACGCGTCGGATATCCGGAGGATACCGTCGTGGTCTTGAGATGGATAGTTGGGGCCGGTCTGGACTGACGGCGCCCTAGATATTGTGATTGAGACATTGAGATTTCGAGATATTGAGGTACAGAGACTGTGATACAGAGATATCGAGATATTGGGATTACGTTTTGTGCCGATGCTAGGCACCGTTTTATGCTGATTTCATTGTGATACCTCATTTTAAAAATACAAAGGAAATCTCACTAAATTATGAATACAGTTCTTCATTTACATGTATTCTGTTTCCATGCATTCATACCTCATTCATATGGTATATTGCTACCTGAGGCACTGACACGGGCACATGAGATTACACTCGGGTTAGATATTTACCCTAGCCTTGTTATAGGTTGCATGTTATATATATAATTGAGGATATATTATGATCTTTGACCTAGGTTGCGTTATTTATGCGATTTCTTTCCGTAGATGTTTTTCTATTCACGAGTTGGCAACTCACCCCCGTTGTGCCACAGTTCTTGCAGGTTTCGCCGTACAGATTTCATTACGGCTTTGCTGGCACTACTTCCATTTCCGGGTGATTTGCTAGTAGGTGGGTTTATTTGTATCGTACCCCCATTATATATCTTGTATATCATTATTCTGTTGTATCTAGAAGTTCCATCAACCAAACATGTATTTATTTGAGATAGAGACCAGTGATGTTTATTCTCTCGACCTTAGAGTCGCGCGTTGTATTTCTGTGGTTTTCTTATGGTTTTTGAGTTTCCTTTTGAATTTTGTTTCTCACCCTTGGCGTTGTATATTATATTTCTTGTGTGGTTGTGACCGTCGATTGACGAAGAGCTAGCTCCCGCTTGGGGATGCCTTTTTATTGATTTCGTATACTATTCATGTTGTATCCCATTTGGGGGCCAGTATTTACAAAGGAGACTCTACCGAAATTTTCAGGAAATATTTGATGTATTTTTTAACGCATAATTCGGCTATGCTATTAAAACTACTTGATTTAAATTGGTTTTCCTTCACTCTACTACTTTTCTTGGTTTGGATTTCTGGGTTTTCGATTTACTTAGATTACGTACGCCTCGAGACGTTTCGTAGTTTAAGTGCCGGTCATGTTCCGTACTTTCGGGACGTGACAAAGTTGGTATCAGAGCGTTAGGTTTTACCTTCGGAGCGTAGGATGACCGTTGGTTGATGGAATAGGTGACTAGAGTAGAGTGACGTACCGTGGGTATGTTCCGCGGTATACTTACGACACGCCACTCCACTTAAAGAGCCTTAGGATGTACATTTCTTTGCTCAGTATTATATTCATTACTGATCTAGCCTCATCGGTACCAGTTATGGTTTGCTGCCACGATTACGGGAAGGGATAGCTACGGCTAGAGTTGCGGTCAGCACGAGCTCGTTACGAACGAGGACTGACCAGAGCATAATTCCGGTGACACACGATTGTAGAGATGTGTCTTTTGATTGTGCTTTCGCGCCACGAGTGTTGGATGGATCGCTATATGAGATTACTTGGACGTGCCGATCAGCAATAGAGGATTGAGCCACTGACAGAGGCCAGCCAGATTTTGATGACCATTGTTATATTACTTACTCATGATGATTGAGGCACTGTTCAGCGTGCGGACGAGTGAGCCAGTTGTTGCAGCGAACGACGGGATATCGCCCCAGATGTGGGAGCTATTGCAGTACAAGGTTGTACTAAGAGATGATAGAAGGTCGCTAGTCACCGAGGATGAATGACTAGGACATGTGGTTCGTTCGCTACCCCGATGAGAGGTCATCAGATAAATTGATTCTAGCTAGAGACGACTTCACGCGGAGACGTTGAGAGTCGACAGAGACGATCGAATGTCAGAAACCTACTATTCCAAGTTTAAAGTAATCGGAAGGACATGCAGGCAATTCTATGGTCCCTCTAGAAGAATGAAGCCCTAACTCGACTTAATGACCGTGTGAAAGCCTTTGAACCATCGGGTTTGCGGCAGTTCTGCGGCGCCATTAGTGAGGCTTGGGTTTGCCCTTCTACGGCTGGACCACCGATGCTGTGGTATGTACTCGATACTATTATACTATGCCCAAGATGTTGAGCTCTTGGGTGATTATGAGGTTTTGACAAATCGATCGGATGGCTCGACTTAATTCGGATGCTAGGTGGTGAGATGCATTTCTTGGGAGACTCCGGATACAAGGATAGCCGTGGGAGATGAGTCCATGCAGCCACGACGAGACGAGTCCGAAGCGGTCGACATTAGAGAAAAGTGAAGAAAGAGGTTCGTACCAGATCTAGATGAGATGACGTTCCACTCCGCCGACATCAGAGATGCGATGTGCATGCCGAGGCGTGGTACTTGGATTTACCTTCCAGAAGGAGTTGTGATGAGTATGCAGCCGTTCTGGAACGAGAACAGATCTAGTAAGGAACGATGACTTTCGGACAGTTCGGCAGAGGCGAGATTTGGGAGAGACCTCGACAGGACCTTTCTGGGACAAATTACGAGAAGACTTGGACCCAGGAGTGGTCGTGTTACGCACACCAGCAGGCCAGAGTTCATGATCATCGACGAGACGTCCTACTAGTGACCGCGACAGTTGGTCCGAGATTCTTAGAGGATGCACTTGAGCGGTACTATTCCGCCATTATTGATTTCGATGTTTTGGGTGATTGATTTGCATGATTTGATTTTGATGATTGAGGATTTACGATCTTTGCACAGTGTTGCACTTGATATCGTTTTCGTGCTTGGTTTCACATGTTTGCGATTTTACGGTTTTAGACATTTGAGTTGATTTTGTGCTTATATACGCACACGATTTGGTTTTTGCACGCGGTATAGTTCATATATGCTTGCAGTGCAGTGTTACGTATGTTGTGCATTTAGATGCCCTGGACTTTGATTTCGATGGTGATGTTCGATATTTTTTTTGTGCACCTTGTGCACCTGATTTGATTTTGCGCATGTTCGGCACTTGATATTGGATTTCATGATTTCGTGCACGATGGATGCACCTGATTTGGATTTTCGCGCATGTTGGGCGCATGTTTTGAAGTGTGATTTTGGTGCACACCAGATGCACTAAATCGAGATTTTTCATGCATGTCAGATGCACCTGATTTTGCTGTCAGGCATACATGTTGCCTATGACAGATGTTTCGTGCACACCCGATGCACTTAGATGTTGTTTCTGTGCATATGTATGGCACATATTTGGATTTTGATTTCCGTGCGCACAAGACGCACGTAGTATTCATACGCGTATTTTGGGGATTGATTTTTCTTATAGAGCAGTACGTTTTTATGATATTGCTATGTGTTTTCGTACTGAGCAGAACTAGTCAGAGGACAGTACCTGAATATATTTTACATGTATAGTTTCGAGTTATATCATATTGGTTTTGCTTTGGATTTGGTATTGATGTCTTCCCCATGACTCCGATGATTGCGGGATGCTTGACGGAGTTCTGATTTGAGTTATATGCTCATTTTTCATGCGCATGCGTTGTGCTACGATTTGTTTTATGTATTTATGATTTCGAAGCCCGGCGATTTGATGGTTTTGGCTGAAATATTTTAGTATTTGGGAAAAGTTTTAATTTAAATTCGGGGACCGAATTTCTTTAAGGGGGGAAGATTGTAATGTTTTGAAAATCGTTTCGGTGAAATTTCGAAAAAACATTAAAATAAGGGGGTTTTCTGTAAAAAGTCAAAATACAAATATCTTTCTTATAAAATTACATATACATATTCTAGCTATGAAATTGCTAGTATTTGGTGTTTATTGAGCCACTGGTGAAATTTCAAATTTGCTGAAAATTTTTCCGAAATTAATTATTTTAATATTATTTTAAGCCGGTAAGAAAATACATTAAATTAGCGATAAATACAAATTTAAATGGGCTAATTTTAATCCTTAAAATCATGTTGATTAAAATCTAGTTGTAATATAAATTTTTAGTATTTTATTTCAAGTTTTAATTGATTTATTTTATGGAAAAAAAAATAGTTATTTTGAACTAAAACTTGCAAATATGGTATTGTGGGGGGTCTTTTTGCATAGAATTTTTTTGTAAAGTCTCTCACACTCACCCTCACTCCCCTTGGCCAGCCCCACACTATTGTAGCAGCCCAAGAATTTTATTTCCCTCTTTTTGACCTTAAATCATGTGAGAAATGGGTTAAAATAAGGTTTTTATATATAGTAAAGTAGGTGGGGGTATTATGGTAATTTGGGAGGGGCTTTGACTTGGATTCTTTTCCAAAACTCCCCTACACCTCTCCCCACTCCCTCCTCAGCCGAAATTCCTGCAATAAACAGCCCCAAAATTTCCCCTCTCATTTTTCTTCTAAACTCATCAAAATTCCATCAAAATTCCATTTAAACTTCACAATTTCAAGCCCATCCTTCATCCATTCTTCTTAACCTTTCTTGCATGGATTTTGGATGCTAGGAGGCCATCTTTGGAGTCAAAATTTCTTGCTAGATCTCTAGATCTAGAGGTATAATTCTTACCCATTTCAATTCTTATGGTTAGATTTCTTTAAATGAGTTGTTTTAGTGTTAATATTGGTGCTATTTTCATCTAGGATCTTCAAGAGAATGGTTTGAGTTAAACTAGGGTTTTTAGCACACCATTATTAAGTTAATTATTCTATTTTGCTATCTAGTAATTTATACAAACCAAATCTAAGAGTTTAACTTGCTTTTTGGGCTTCAAATTAGTGCTAATTTAGTGTTTCATGTATAGTTTGGGTTGGATTTTGTTAGTTATAAAATTCAAGAAAGGGTTTGAATGCAAGTTAGGGTTTTGTAAAATTGGTGTATGGTTGTGTAATGTATTAGGCTCTTATGGCTTGTTAAAACAAAGTTAGTAGCTAGTTGTTAATTGTTAGTTTAAAAATTATGATAATTACGCTAATTTGCTAACTAGCTATTTAAAATTGGTTAAATAATTGGGTTAAAAATGTAATTATGTTTTTATGACATCATTAACATTATTATGAGTGGTTTAATATCTTAGGTTATGCAAAACCAAGCTTAATTGTTGAATTGTGAATTTTGCTTTAAAAGGTGTTAAAAATTGATATTTTTGCAAACTAGGATTTTGGAATTTATGCAAATTGATGAGAATAAATTATAGGAATGGTTTATATGACTTTGTTATGATATTTAGTGAATATTGTGGATGCTAGGTTCATTTATACATCGAGTTTTGTACTAAAACGGTGATTTGTGCTTACTAGATTTTCGGAAAAATGACTTTTTAAGTGAAATTGGGGTTTTTGTGAATTTTAAGCTATTTTATATTATAATTAGTGCTTGTAATTGTACAAATGAGTGTGTTGGGAGTTTTCTCAATGGTTTGGCGTTTGTACGCCGACGTCGAGGGTTTTTGGGTCGATTTGTGAAAGCAACCATAGGTTTTGACCTATGTGGGATTCGTGAGTCGTTTTGGTCATGAGTCGGATTTTAATGCGATACGGTGCGTTATGATATGTAGGTACCCTATGTGGACTTCGAGACGACAAGCAAGCGCGTGGCGACATCGGCACCGGCGAGCGAGGACCAGGTGAGTAGATTTGTATCTACGGGGAGAAGTCGGGTGGATGGCGTATAGCACCCCCGCAGTCCGTGGTGGTGTATACGGATGCGTAAACACACCAACAATTTATTATATGTTATTTGGGATTAATAACGATGTTTAGGATGGATATTGGTGTGTTGGATTATTTTAGTGTTGCGAACCCTAGGGTAGTGTTGCACTACACATACACACGTACATACTTGCATACATTCCTATTTATATGTGCTCATGGGATTCTTTATAGTTATGTGTTCACATGGGTATGGGACTATGTGTTCACATACGGATTTGAGGATGATACTTGGGATTGAGCTGAGTCGATGAGATTTATTTTGTGGTTGTGATATCGGTGATATGGCAGGATTCGTACTTGAGGTACGTCCTGGTGTTATAGCGGATCTTGGGACGACGATACGGGTGAATAGTGTTGTTAATAAAATGGTCGACATGTGATCGTGATATAAGATATGATATGCTAGGATATTGATACTAGGCCGTATTGGGCGATGTATACCCCTTAATGATGATATGTGCTAATGATATCGGTTTGTACGAGATTGTCGATCAGTAGTCAGATCATGAGTATCTTGAGGATATTAGTATTGTACTAGACATAGGTCAGTACCCTAGACTACGATCTTGAATAAAGTGGATACCAGAGGAATGGCGTGAGGAATATGATATTGACCCGTACCCAGATTTGGGGATGCCGTACGACGGATTTACGTACGATCTATATCTTGATGATTGATCCGTACTCTTGACTTGGGATGTCTGATTGTAGATATGGTATCGGATATGATATTATTGAGGCGGGATCACCGACTAATATATATACAAGTATGTATATGGATCGACTCATATGTTAGGCGGTTTCCCTACCTGCAGTCCAGCTTGTTAGCTTAGCCCTTTAGTTTAGTTTAGTTGTTAGATTAGATTCGATTCTTACCTATTTCAAAAACTAACGAATCGTGGGTATTTTAAAAGACAGCCCAAGGGATCCTACGGATATTTCAAAAGACGTATCTTTTCATAAAAACACCGTAGCCCCTATTTTCAAAACCCCATGATTCGTGTTATTTCAAAAGGCACCATTTGTAGGACTTATATTAGATTAATGCAGGTTAGTTACAGTTGCGTCTAGTATTCAGCTCCCGCTTATTATTGTGGTTCGCTTCGCATCGCATACTTATGTTATAATTTCTTATTGCAATGTTGATATCATATTGTTAGGACACCAGCACCATTACCGATGATGCGTATGTACCACGTACACTTACTTACCGGCTCACACACATCTTCATCGGTAATTGCCATGTCACGTACACCTTAGAAAATATTATTGCTTGACTTAGCTTGTTAGTTAGTAATTTGACATGATATTAGTGTACCTGCCTTATATGCCAGCTTAACATTGTAGTTATTACTTGTCACTTCATGCATACTGTTATTCATTGTTATGCCTATATTCATGGTATTACATGCTATTGATGATTTGGATTCGGATTTCCATGAAATTTTCTGGATTTGGGGGGAAAACCGCAAAACTTATATAAACTGATTTCTCTCTTTTTAAATAAAAAAAGTGTTGTTTTTCCCATGATGTATGAGTCGTCCACCATGAGTTTGCTGATGGATTTCGAGACCCGATTCGAGGAGACGGATGAACCGTTTCGGGTACATGGTGGACCCGGTAAGGTACCCCGGGGCAAGAAGCACGTGATGATGACGATGTGAGCCTGGCAGGGGAGCACTACCTACCGGTGATTTTACCCGACGCGTCGGATATCCGGAGGATACCGTCGTGGTCTTGAGATGGATGGTTGGGGCCTGTCTAGACTGACGGCGCCCTAGATATTGTGATTGAGACATTGAGATTTCGAGATATTGAGGTACAGAGACTGTGATACAGAGATATCGAGATATTGGGATTACGTTTTGTGCCGATGCTAGGCACTGTTTTATGCTGATTTCATTGTGATACCTCATTTTAAAAATACAGAGGAAATCTCACTAAATTATGAAAACAGTTCTTCATTTACATGTATTCTGTTTCCATGCATTCATACCTCATTCATATGATATATTGCTACCTGAGGCACTGACACGGGCACATGAGATTACACTCGGGTTAGATATTTACCCTAGCCTTGTTATAGGTTGCATGTTATATATATAATTGAGGATATATTATGATCTTTGACCTAGGTTGCGTTATTTATGCGATTTCTTTCCGTAGATGTTTTTCAATTCATGAGTTGGCAACTCACCCCCGTTGTGCCACAGTTCTTGCAGGTTTCGCCGTACAGGTTTCATTACGGCTTTGCTGGCACTACTTCCATTTCCGGGTGATTTGCTAGTAGGTGGGTTTATTTGTATCGTACCCCCATTATATATCTTGTATATCATTATTCTGTTGTATCTAGAAGTTCCATCAACCAAACATGTATTTATTTGAGATAGAGACCAGTGATGTTTGTTCTCTCGACCTTAGAGTCGCGCGTTGTATTTCTGTGGTTTTCTTGTGGTTTTTGAGTTTCCTTTTGAATTTTGATCCTCGCTCTTGGCGTTGTATATTATATTGCTTGTGTGGTTGTGACCGTCGATTGACGAAGAGCTAGCTCCCGCTTGGGGATGCCTTTTTATTGATTTCGTATACTATTCATGTTGTATCCCATTTGGGGGCCAGTATTTACAAAGGAGACTCTGCCGAAATTTTCAGGAAATATTTGATATATTTTTTAACGCATAATTCGGCTATGCTATTAAAACTACTTGATTTAAATTGGTTTTCCTTCACTCCACTACTTTTCTTGGTTTGGATTTCTGGGTTTTCGGTTTACTTAGATTACGTACGCCTCGAGACGTTTCGTAGTTTAAGTGCCGGTCATGTTCCGTACTTTCGGGACGTGACAATTCATGTTGTATCCCGTTTGGGAGCCAGTTTACAAAGGAGACCCTGCCGAAATTTTCAGGAAATATTTAATGTTTTTTTAAAACCGCATAATTTGGCTTATGCTATTAAAACTACTTGATTTTAAATTGGTTTTCCTTCACTATGCTACTTTTCTTGGTTTGGATTTCTCGGTTTTCGGCTTACGTAGATTACGTACGCCTCGAGACGTTTCGTAGTTTAAGTGCCGGTAATGTTCCGTACTTTCGGGACATGACAAAGTTGGTATCAGAGCGTTAGGTTTTACCTTCGGAGCGTAGGATGACCCTTGGTTGATGGAATAGGTGACTAAAGTAGAGTGACGTACCGTGGTATGTTCCGCGGCATACTTACGATACGCTACTCCACTTAAGAAGCCTTAGCATGTACATTTTTTTGTTCAGTATTATATTCATTCCTGATTTAGCCTCATCGGTACCAGTTATGGTTTGCTGCTACGATTACGGGCAGGGAGAGCTACGGCTAGAGTTGCGGTCAGCATGAGCTCGTCACGAACGGGGACTGACCAGGGCGTAATTCCGGCGACACACGATTGCGGAGATGTGTTTTTTTATTGTGTTTTCGCGCTACGAGCGTTGGGTGGATTGCTGTATGAGATTACTCAGACGTGTAGATCAGCCCCAGAGGATTGAGCCAATGACAGAGGCCAACCAGATTTTGATGACCGTTGGTGTATTGCTTATTCATGATGATTGAGGCACTGTTTAGCGTGCAGACGAATGAGCCAGCCATTGCTGCGAACGACGATATATCGCCCCAGATGTTGGAGCTATTGCAGGATGAGTTGTACTAATAGATAATAGAAGGTCGCTAGTCACCCGAGGATGAATGACTAGGACAGGTGGTTCGTTCGCCTACCCCGATGCGAGGTCATCAGATAGATTGATTCCAGCTAGAGACGACTTCACGCGGAGACGTTGAGAGTTGATAGAGACGATCGAATGTCAGCAACCTATTATTCCAAGTTTAAAGTATTCGGAAAGGCATGCAGGCAGTTCTATGGACCCTCTAGAAGAATGAAACCCTAACTCGACTTAATGACCGTGTGAAAGCCTTTGAACCTTAGGGTTTGCGGCAGTTCCGCGGCGCCATTAGTGAGGCTTGGGTTTGCCCTTCTACGGATGGACCATCGATGCTGTGGTACGTACTCGATACTGTTGAACTGTACCCAAGATGTTGAGCTCTTGGGGGATTATGAGATTTTGACGAATCGATCGGATGGTTCGACTTCATTCGGATGCCAGATGGTGAGATGCTTTTCTTAGGAGACTCCAGATACGAGGATAGCCGTAGGAGCTGTAGGGTTCCTAGGCACTCAAATGAAGTCTCACAAGGCATCAACCATGCCAATTTCAAAAATTATGGATGCCGAGAAACCCTAATACGGATCGTTGACTAGAAGTTTAGGCGAAAAGATAATCTAGTTAACTACTTAACTAAAAGTTAGATGCTACAACCTTTGTAGATCCGGTTCTCCACTTCCTTAGCTCCACGTGGGTGTCCTCTCGCTGTCCATCATGAATCCCGAACTCATTCGTCGGCTTCATCGGAGAAACGGGCGAGCTAGGTCGTCGGCTTCGTGTCAAAGACGATCTAGGTCGAGGCATCACAAGTTCAAGCTCCGACTTCACAAAGTTGTGAAACTTGTGAAGAAAACACCCAAAACAACTTGGCAAGAGGTAGAGGGTGAAGAAATAGGAGGTGGGTTCACTTTAGAATTGGATTTCTCTCACTAGAACTCAAGTTGCCATTGATGGCATCAAGGTTTCTATCTTGAAGAAGAAGGAGAAGATGAAGCTAGTATTATGATAAGTGTTTTTAAAATGAAAAGAAAATGAATAAATAAATGATAAGGCAAAACCCTAATTATCATTTAACCATGGTTTAATTCTTCACACTTAACCAAATGATCAAGTATCATCAAACATGATACAAACATGTGCACAAAAGTATATCATATATACACCTTGCACATCAAGTGAGAAAATCCATTTAAAATGAACCAATACTAGTTAATGCAAAGTAATATATCAAATATATAATTATACATTAAATCATTAAATCAACACTTGATTTAACGATCCGGTCATATCGCATATAACCGACTAGTATCCTATGTATCGGCTTATCGAATCAATCGTTGATTCGATATCTAGGTTATATCGAATATAACCAATCGATACATCCATCGCGAGAATGGAATATGGTATCACATACACGCATTATTCTCGGTCCTGCACATATCTCATATGCGCTCCTATTTCGTTTCGCTTGAGCCAGGAAACCTCTGTGTAGGACTCTAAAGACTCGTCAATACGCCGGTAGCAGATGATGATCATATCAAGCACCCACAAGCCGCAAGCGGTCTGCTAAACGTAACGGCCATCCGGGTATTGAGCGATCAGAAGATCGACGAGCTAGCCCGCTCACACTCCTGTGAATCCAACTAGTAACACTTACCGTACAGTCCGGTCTGTTCGTCTGATATGTTGCATATCAAGTCTAGGGGTGGTAAACGTCAGACCCTAATAACCGATAAGTCGTGCCGATGTGAGGCTCAAAACGGGTCGAGAAACTACTGGTAATACTTACCAGCAAATCTCTGATCAGCCCTGGCCAGGGACTTCCCTGTTACGGCCAATCGAGCACAGCGCAACATCAACCCCCAATACCGGGAGAGACGAAACCCCTCCTATCGCTCATTGCCTCCATGTGACTCGGGACTGTACCCAAAGACCACCGTTTTGCACGCCCTCATGGACGTGGTAAGGTGGAGATCTAAGCACAGTGGGAATCACACAAGACTCTATGACGATCTCGGGTCTACAGACTAACCTGTACAAGTGTCACCTGAGAGCTGCCATCTGACGTGAGGTATAATACCATCTGGGAGTTCTCGGCGAGTCCGTCCAGTGTACCCAGTCTCCACTGAGCACCCGTATACCATCTCTGATGTCAAACACCAATGGATATGGGATCATCCATCGCCCATCACATGGGTCGAGAAGCGTATACGCTAGTCTACACTGGTATATCGATGCCCCGTCTCGATACACCCACGACTAGGGACCTTGAAGGATGTACTTATGGACTACCATGTCCCCACTAGTATGATCTGTATCATAGTCCAGGTAGTCAAGTACACATCCTAAGGGCTTTACCAACATGTAACTATAAGACAGTATAAAGAGACTAGTGTACATGTTAAGATAAAGAGCAACCAGATAGCATACTATCATGTCGAGCAAGAAAGTCATCTCTATATATGTCCAAGCATCCAATATAATATACATCATCTGTACAATACTGGCCTCTAGGGCATACATACAACTAACAGGAGCTCAGTCCATGCAGCCACGACGAGATGAGTCCGAAGGAGTCGACATTAAAGAAAGTGGAGTAAAGAGGTCCGTACAAGATCTGGATAAGATGACGTTCCACTTCACCGACATCAGAGATGTGACACGCATGCCGAGGCATTGTACTTGGATATACCTTCCAGAAGGAGTCGCAATGAGTATGCAGCCGTTCCGGAACGAGAACAGATCTAGTAAGGGACGATGACTTTTGGACAGTTCGGCAGAGACGAGATTTGGGAGAGATCTCGATAGGACCTTTCTGGAATAAATTACGAGAAGACTTGGACCCAGGAGTGGTCATGTTATGCACACCGGCAGGCCAGAGTTCAGGATCGCCGACGAGACATGCTATGAGTGACCACGACAGTTGGCCATAGATTCTTGGAGGATGTGCTTGAGAGGGATTATTCCGCCATATTTGATTTCGGTATTTTGGACGATCTATTCGCATGACTGATTTTGATCATTGAGTTTCATGATATTTGTTTTCATGTACCATGGTTGCACCTACTGAGTATTTACGATTTTTGCACAGTTGTTGCACTTGATATCATTTTCGTGCCTTGGTTTCGCATGTTTATGATTTTATGGGTTTCATACAGTTAAGTTGATTTTGTGCGTATGTACGCACACGATTTGGTTTTTGCACTCGGTATAATTCATATATGCTTGCAGTGCAGTGTTACGTATGTTGTGCATTTAGATGCACTGGACTTCGATTTCGATTGTGATGTTCGATATTTGTTTTGTGCACCTTGTGCACCTGATTGGATTTTGCGCATATTCGGCGCTTGATATTGGATTTCATGATTTCGTGCACTATGGATGCACCTGATTTGGATTTTCGCGCATGTTGGGCGCATGTTTTGAGGTGCGATTTTGGTGCACACCAGATGCACTAAATCGAGATTCTTCGTGCATGTCAGATGCACCTGATTTTGCTGTCAGGCACCCACGTTGCCTATGACAGATGTTTCGTGCACACCCGATGCACTTAGATCTTGTTTCTGTGCACATGTTGGCACATATATGGATTTTGATTTCCGTGCGTACCAGACACACGTAGTATTCGTATGCATATTTTGTGATTGATTTCTTATAGAGCAGTACGTTTTATGATATTTGCTATGTGTTTTTGTACTGAGCAGGACTAGTCAGAGGACAGTACCTGAATGTATTTTGCATGCATTGATATCTATCGAAAGGAATTCCAAAAAGCGAGCTATAGTCTCAGTATCTACCTACGTGTCTGATATGACACGAAACGTTTAAAACAAGAAAACCCTTCCAAATTGTTTCCCAAAATGGCGGAACGTACAGTTCAAACAAAAGGTATATATGTATATGATTATTTTCTTATGATAGACGTTCGCCACTGTACAGTGTTATGCGCATTGCACAGCGACATTAAGAGATTTGGCATGCATTCCCTTCAGATATTTACATATATAGATTTGATATTTACGTGTAAAGTTTCGAGTTATATCATATTGGTTTTGTATTGGATTTGACATTTGTGTCTTTACCATGACTCCGATAATTGCGGGATGCTTGACGGAGTTTTGATTTTGAGTTATATGCTAATTTTTCATGCGCATGCGCTGCGCTACGATTTGTTTTATGTATTTACGATTTCGGAGCCCCGACGACTTGATGGTTTTGCTTAGATATTTTAGTATTTGGGGGGGGGGAGTTTTAATTTAAATTCGGGGACCGAATTTCTTTAAGGGGGAAGATTGTAACGTTTTGAAAATCGTTTCGGTGAAATTTCGGAAAATCGGTAAAATAAGGGGGTTTTCCGTAAAAAGTCAAAATACAAATATCTTTATTATAAAATTAAATATACATATTATAGCTATGTAATTGCTATTAATTGGTGTTTATTGATCCACTGGTGAAATTTCAAATTTTCTGAAAATTTTTCCGAAATTAATTATTTTAATATTATTTTAAGCCGTCACTAATACATTTAATTAGGGAAAATTACAAATTGGAATGAGTCGAAACAAATTTTTTGCATCATAACACATTAAACAAAATTTTATCATGTGGTTTTTGAAATGAAATGGTTTGCCAAAACGGTTTAGAAAATATCGAAGAAAAAGGCTTTTTTCGGTGAAATTAGTGTTAATGGGAATTGGGGTAATACATTTATCTTTTTCCCTAACCCACACACCCACACTTCACCCTCTTTCCCCCTTCCCATGTGGACGGCCCCACTTGACAGCCCCTCCCCTCTCTCTCTCTCCAATCACCTCCTTTTTGAATAGAAAAGAAACGAAAAGAAAAGAAAATGAAAGAAGTAAGGTAGACTTTGACTTTTTCTTCACTTTCCCCACCTCACTCTCTCTCCTCTTCCCTAAATTCTGGCCGAGCCCCTCTATTTCCTGCATCAACAACAGCCCCTCTTTCTCCCTCTCTCATTTTGCATCAAAAATTCATCAAAATACCTCAAAAATCAAGCTAAAATCCAAATCCGATTCCTACCCATTTTCCCTCATCTTCTTTAGCATGGATCTTGGTGCAAGGATTTCTAATTGGAGTTCTAGATTTGTAGTTTGATTCATGGTTGTGAGGTATAACTTTTGACCCATTGTTCATTTTTGATTTAAATTTCTTATTGAAGCTTGTTAGGTGCTTAATTTCGGTTTAATTGAAAGTTGTGGGTTTGCAAGAGAAGGTTTAGATTAGGGTTTGTGAAAAATCTAGTTAGGGTTTTGTGTTGTGAAACTATAGTTATGGGAGTTATTTGCCATATTAATATTTTGCTAAATCAAATTAAGTTGCTAATTTGTTTTTTGTTGATTTAAATTGTGATATTTATATAAATTGTAAACTAGGTTTTTAAAATAATTATATTCTTGTGAGATAAAATTCAAATTAAGGTTTCATGTCATTATAAATATTATATTGAGTGGTTTAATGCTTTTAGTTCATGAAAATCCAAGCTAAATTGTTGTTTGTGCATTTTTGCTATAAAATTGTTAAAATTTGGGTATTTTGTAAACTATAATTTTGGGGTTAATGAAATTTATTGGGATTAAATTATGGAAATTGTTTTTATGACTTATTTAAGATATTTAATAAGTATTATGGTCGCTTGATTTGTTTAAACGTCGAGTTTTGTACTAAAACGGGTAATTTTTGCTTGCTAGATTTTCGGAAAAATGGATTTTAAGGTGAATTTGGGGTTTATGTGAATTTTAACCTATTTTATATTATAATTATTGTTCGTGAATGCGCAAATGAGAGTGTTTGGGTTTTTCTCGATGGTTTGACGTTTGTACATCGATATCGAGGGTTGGTTTGGCTATTCTTGCCTGCGTAGGCGATAGGTTTTGACCTATGCGTGATACGCGTGCCGATTTGATTTTCGTATGCCGTTTCGATTTCGAATTTGGTTTTAATGCGATACGGTGCGTTATGATATGTAGGTACCCCATGTGGACTTCAAGACGACAAGCAAGCGCGTGGCGACGTCGGCACCGGCGAGCGAGGACCAGATGAGTAGATTTATATCTACGGGGAGAAGTCTGGTGGATGGCGTATAGCACCCTCGCAGTTCGTGGTGATGTATACGAATGCGTATACACACATATATTGATTATATATTGTTTGAGGTTATTGATGCTAAATATGGATATTTGGTGTGCTTGGATGATTTAGTGTCGCGAAACCCTAGAGTAGTGGTCACACCACACATGCACACACACACCCATACTTGCATTCATTCTTCTTTCATATGCGCTTATATGGGATTCTATATAGTTATGTGTTCACATGGGTATGGGACTATGTGTTCATATACTGGATTTGAGATGAGTCGATAAGATTTGAGTTGAGGCCGTGAGATCGGTGATATGACATGATTCGTACTTGAGATACGTCCTGATGTTATAGCGGATCTTTGGATGACAATGCCATGTGAATAGTGATATTAGTAGTGTACTAGACGTAGGTCAGTACCCCAGATGATGATCTTGATAAAGAGGATACCAGATGAATAGTGTGATGAGTATGAAATTGACCCGTACCCAGATTTGGGGATGCCGTATGACGGATTTACGTACGAGCTATATATTGATGATTGATCCGTACTCTTGACTTGGGATGTTTGATTATAGATATGTTATCGGATATGATATTATTGAGGCAGGATCACCGACTAATATATATATACAGGTATGTATACGTATCGACTCAGATATTAGGCGGTTTCCTTACCTGTAGTTCAGCTTGTTAGTTCAGCCGTATAGTTTAGTGTAGTTGTTAGAATAGATTAGACTCCTACCTATTTCAAAACTAACGAATCATGGGTATTTTAAAAGACAGGTCAAGGGATTCTACGGATATTTCAAAAGACGTATCTTTTCTTAAAAACACCGTAGCCCTTATTTTCAAAACACCGCGATTCGTGTTATTTCAAAAGGCACTATTGTAGGACTTATATTAGGGTAATGCAGATTTGTTATCATTGTGTCTAGTATTTAGCTCCCGCTCATTATTGCTGTTCGCTCTGCATCGCATGCTTATATTATGATTCATATCATATTGTTGATATCATGCTGTTAGGACACCAGCACCATTACCGATGACGCGTATGTACCACGTACACTTACTTGCCGGCTCACACACATCTTCATCGGTAATTGCCATGTCACGAACACTTTAGAAAATACTATTTCATTTGACATAGCTTGTTAGCTAATAGTTTAGACATGATATTAGTGTACTTGCCTTATATGCTAGTTTAGACATTGTAGATATTACTTGCTACTTCATACATGTTATTATTCATTGATATGCCGCATTCATGGATTTTTATGTCTATATTCACTGTTTATATGCTAATGAGGATTTGGATTCGGATTTTCATGAGATTTCCTGGATTTGGGGGAAAACCGCAAAAACCCTTATAAAATTCTTTCTCTTTTTTTTTAAAGAAAAGTGCGGTTTTCCCATGATGTATGAGTCGTGCACCATAAGTTTGCTGATGGATTTCGAGACCCGAGTTCGAGGAGTGGAGGAACCGTTTCGGGTACATGTTGGACCCGGTAAGGTACCCTGGGGCAAGAAGCGCGTGATGATGACGATGTGAGCCTGGCAGGGGAGCACTGCCTACCGGTGATTTTACCCGACGCGTCGGATATCCGGAGGATACCGTCGTGGTCTTGAGATTGATGGTAGGGGCCGGTCTGGACTGACGGCGTCCTAGATAGTGAGATTGACATACAAAGATTTTGAGATATTGAGGTACAGAGATTGCGGCACAGAGATATCGAGAGATTTGGATACTTGTTTTGTGTCGATGCTAGGCACTATTTATGCTGATTTCATTTATGATACCTCATTTTTAAAAAGATACATAAATCTCACTAATTTATGACAGCAGTTTTCGTCAGTACATGCATTCTGTTTCATGCATTCATACATCATCTATATGATATATTGCTACCTGAGGCACTGACATAGGCACATGGGATTACACTCGGGTTAGATATTTACCCTAGCCATTGTTATAGGCTGCATGCTATATATTTAAGGATATATTATGATCGTTGACCTAGGATTGCGTTGTTCATGCGATTTCTGTTCGTAGATGTTTTTGTATTCACGAGTTGGCAACTCACCCCTGTTGTGCCACAGTTTCTTGCAGGTTTTGCCGTACAGGTTTCATTACGGCTTTGCTGGCACTGCTTCTTTCGGGTGACTTGCTAGTAGGTGGGTTTATTGGTATCGTACCCATCATATTACTTTGTATAATACTATTCAGTTGTATCTAGTAAATTCCATCAACCAAACATGTATTTATTTCAGAGATAGAGACCAGTGATGTTATTCTTTCGACCTTAGAGTCGCGCGTTATATTTCTGTGGATTTCTTGTGGTTTTGAGTTTCCTTTTGAGTGTTGACCCTCGCCCTTGGCATTGTGTATTATATTGCTTGTGTGGTTGTGACCGTCGATTGACGAAGAGCTAGCTCCCGCTTGGGGATGCCTTTTATTGATTTCGTATACTATTCATGTTGTATCCCATTTGGGAGCCAGTTTACAAAGGAGACTCTGCCGAAATTTTTAGGAAATATTTGATGTTTTTTTAAAACCGCATAATTTGGCTTATGCTATTAAAACTACTTGATTTTAAATTGGTTTTCCTTCACTCTACTACTTTTCTTGGTTTGGATTTCTGGGTTTATGGCTTACTTAGATTACGTACGCCTCGAGACGTTTCGTAGTTTAAGTGCCGGTCATGTTCCGTACTTTCGGGACATGACATCTTCGGCCTCGAAAACTTCAAGCAAGATCGTTCCTTTCACCTTGAGAAGCCACGCAAGAGTTCGGGAGTACCATGATCGCAACGAAGGGACCACTATAAGGAGGTATTGAAGTGAAGGACCGGTCTACAAAGGTTGTATTCCTAGTTCACTTAGTTATAAAGTAGTTACTTTATAGTATCGCTCCTAAAACTCTAGCTAGATCCTAGGTTAGGTTGTTTGGCACACTAGAAAATTTGAAATTAGCATGTTTGGTGCCTTATGAAACATTGTGGTTGTGCCAAAGAACCATTCAGTAGTTGAGTGTAGTCCCTAAGCACTTGGAGGCATTGGCTGTTAGATAGGATTTGTCTCTCCCGGTATTGGGGGTTGATGTCGCGCTGTGTTCAGAAAGACATTTCACAAAGTCCCTGGCCAGGGAAAGCGAGATTTACTGGTAGGTACTCCAGTAGTTTCTCAGGATGTTTTTGGGCTCTACTCCGACATGACTTATTGCGCTATTAAGGGTTTGACGGCTACCGCCCCCTATGCCCGATATGCGATACTTTTATACGAATAGACCGGACTGTACGGAGATTGTCACAGATAGGCTCAGTAGGAGTTCGGATGAGTTTGCTCATCGTCCTTCTTATCGACAGATACTTGGGTAGCCGTTACGTGCAGCTAGTACCGCTGACGTGCTTATGGTTAAACCCATTGCCAGCATACTGTCGTGTCTTTAGAGTCCCACAAAGAAGGTTTCCCTGCTTCAGGCGAAACGATGTAGAGGTCATATGGTTTTACGACAGGGTTCGAACATATACATGTACTTATGCACGTATGATGTTCGGGCGGATAATACTAGTGGGTTTTGGTTTAAGCCGGATTCTACTATTAGATTATTGGATTAGTTTCGTCTTATTGTATTCGTGTTTTTAGGAATACAGATATGCGTATGTATATACGGTGAGGGGTATTCTTGTAATTTACTCCAGTATACTTCTAGAAGGGGATACCTCATTTGTGTTTTAATCTTTTGATTAAAAGATAAATGAGGTGGAGGTATGAGGTGTTATTTTGTGATAAATGAAGCATGGCTACTTGGTGACTCATGGATAACTATTGAGGCAAGGGTGGACTTAGATGTTTTGTGATATTTTGTGAGATATTTGGTGATATATTTTGTGAGATATTTTGGGATGCCATATAGTCATCACAATTACCCATCTTCATATTATTATTATCTTAAACACTCTCTCACCTCAAGAGCTCTCTTCTTCTCCCTCAAACCCTAATTGTCTCATATGTTGAGAAACCTAGGGTTAGTGAGACTAAACTATCCACAATCATTCTCAACATCCTCTAGGCTACTTAGATTGGCATACTAAGTACCCTAGTTACCACATCTTAGAGGTAGGAGCTCTTAGTAGACACTCTCAGGTGGATCTTCTTTGACTCGAGGAGGCCGAAGAGGAGCCACGATCCGTACATACTTCAAGGAGCACAAGAAGAGAAGGAGGAGAACAAGAAGAAGAAGGACTTGATACTTGAGGTGTAACTTTCTTACATAGTAGTTAAATCTCTTAGTTGTTTTGTTAGCTAGGGTTTAGTATCTATCCTGGAGTTTAGTCAGTGTTGCGAAGCATATAAAAATCGTTATTTGCAAACTCCGCCTCCCCGCGAACCCGCGGGGTGAATGACATCGACTTACAGTAGTATCAGAACCAAACTAAACCTTAACTAACAGATTAAACGATAAGTAAAACTACAGAACCGAAATAACTCCGAAACATCGAAACATAGTCCAAGTTTCTGTTAAATTTTTCGGAAGCTCCAAATTTTTTTTAAACAATTGCAGAGTGCTCTATTTGTTGTTAGTGTATATGCCCTAGAGGCCATTACTGTATCATACTAGTTTGTATATTACTTAATGGATGCTTGGGATATTCACCTTGTATATACAATCTTGCTCAAAATAGTAGTATGCTACTTGGTTTGTTTCTACTTCAATGTGTACTTGTGTTTATTTCAGTATATCACTTATACGCATTAGTGGAGCCCTTAGGATCTTTGCTTGATTACCAGCGTTGTGATGGCAGTCACACTAGTGGGGGCTGGGTAATCTATAAGCACATCCTTATTCAGGTCCCTGGTCGCAGGACTATCGAGACAGGGCATCGATACTCCGGAGTAGACCAGCGCATGCGCTTCTCATCCCAGTGTGGGAGACGGTCTGTCCCACAGCCGTCAGTACGTCGTACTTGAGATAGTATGCGGGTGCTCGTTAGGTTACGGGTACACTGGACAGGACTCGTCGGGAACTGACTAGTTGGTATTATACCTATCGTCAGTTATCAGTTCCCAGGTGACATGAGTACAGCTTAGTCCGCTGACTTGACACTGTCACTCCGCCTCGAGTGTGTTCCCACTGTACTTTGATCACTACCCTACCACGGCTCAAAGGAGTCGTGCAAACAGGTGGTGGTTGGGTGCAGTCCCGAAGCACTTGGAGGCAGTGACGGTTAGACAGGATTCGTCTCTCCCGGTATTGGGGGTTGACATCGCGCTGTGTCTAGGAGAGCCATTACACGAGTAGTCCCTGGCCAGGGCAAACGAGATATACTGGTAGGTTTCCAGTGTTATCTCAGGGTGTATTGGGCTTCACTCCGGCACGACTTGTACCGCTATTGGGGGACTGACGTTTACCGCCCCCTAGGCCCGCCATGCGATGTATCAGACGAACAGACCGGACTGTACGGAGAATGTCACGCTCAGGCTCAGTAGGAGTTCAGATGGGTTTCGCCTCGTCGGTCTTCTTGTCGGCATTACCTGGGGACCGTTACGCACAGCTAGTGCCGCTTGCGGTCTGTGGTTAAACCCACTGCCAGCGTAGTGTCGAGTCTTTAGAGTCCCACACAGAAAGCTTTTCGCCTTTAGGCAAAAGAGTAGAGGTCGCATGGTATTGCGACAGGTCGCATGGTTTTGCGACAGGGTTCGGTCACATCCGTGCACTTGTGCACGTACAGTGTCCGGACAGTTTACACTAGCGGGCTTTGGTTTAAGCCAGATCCTAGTGTACCTTATGGGATTGGATTTATCCAGTTTGCATTCGTGTTCCTCGGAACGCGGATGCGGGTGTGTATGCACAGTTGACAGGGAGGCAGAGGCAGTGGATTCTCATTAGGGTTGTTGACAGTTGACCGTTGACTTTTGACTTTTTGCTCAACCCTAATGAGAATATGATATGTGATTAACTATTATATTAATTAAGTATTATGGTGATATGGTTGTTGACTTGTTGACTTTTGTTGACTTGTTGACTTTGGTGACTTTTGTTGACTTGTTGACCGGTTGACTAGGCTTGACTAGTTGACCATCATGATAACCATGGTTATCATTTCATGCCAAAGACTTTTTTCTTGCTTGCTTTTTGAGTAAAATGAGTGCATGATATGATAACCTTATGGTTGCTTCTAACCATCACCAAAAGACTTTTTTGATATGATGAGTTATGATCACTTTGGATTATGAGAGGGTGAGAGAGAAAAGAGAGCCTCATTCTTTCTTGCTCATTCTCTCTCTTGTTCTTGAGCTCTCCCCTTGCTCTCACCCTCAACCTCTTGCTCCCTCTCTTGATCTATGGTTCTCTTGTCTCATGAGTTGAGAATCAAGAACCATAGATAAAATCCCATTCTACTTCCTCTCTACTCATTCTAGTTCACTAGGTTTAGCAAACCAAGTGAACTAGTTTCTTCAAAGACCGAAGAAGGAGCTAAAGGTTGGAGCTTTCAAGTGGATCTATCTTCGGCGTACGGAGACGACGAGAAGGAGCCATCGGACCACCACCGGAGCTTGAAGAGAAGGAGTTCAAGTTTAGGTATAACCATCTTCATCCGAGTAGCTAAACATCTTTAGCTTAGTTTGCTAGTTTTAGTTTAGGTAACGATCCCGACCATAAGTTAGTCCATGTTGCCTCTTGCGATAAAAATTTTGATTTTATACCGTTTCCGCCTCCCCGTAAGAACCGGGGGTCGCAATATGGACTTACAGTGGTATCAGAGCCTAACTAAACTTAAACTAGCTAGGTAGTAAAGTGTAACGAAGTTCGGAACCGAAAAAAAATCACAAAACCGGAAAACTACAAAAACTGAGTTTCTGTTGAAATTTTTTCTGGTCAAAATGAAAAACTTCATACTCCTAAATTCGTCTCAGGGTTTTGTTAGAACACCCATGAAAAACGATTCACCAATTCGTCTAAACCGCCGCGCTTCCGCCGCGTGACCCTTCTTGGCCGCCGCGGAAGCGCCGCGGTTTGTTGTCTTTAGTGCGTCGTTTTTCGTGCAGTGTGTGTCTGTGTTGGTTTTGGGATTTTTGAGATATATTATATGTGCCCAGATTTTACAGAAAAGAAATTTCCTTTTGGGGTCCTATAATTCCGTATTTTTTCCGAACTTCATTGCACTTTGACTATGATGGTTATATCTGTGATGTTTGCATGTATTGAACGTCGGCTAATCGCTATAAGTCGATTAGTCGGGGTTATACATGATCTGTAATGTGCTGGAATGTGTATATAAATATGTTGGATTGTCGCGGGTGAATAGCCGGGGGTTGTGAGACGAGAGTTTACTTTTCTTGCAATTCATGTAAATTTGTAAATTGATGTAATAATTATTTGTTTGGCCGCACAACCGGGTCGGGGTTGTAGCCGTCATTGTATAATTTCTTTTTACTGTTTTTGCTCCTAGGATAGACCCGTGGAGGGGTGCACAAACTACCGGGTATGCCGAAGTGTCGAGTGGCCTACTCATGGAGATGAGGGAGGTTGCTACGCTTCGGGTACTTGGCGGGTAGTTTGCCGTACCCGTAGGGGTCTTGGGTGGGGTATTGGCTATTCACCGCGACCGTGTTATCTGTTTTTGTTACAGGCTCGTACAAATTACAGATTACTAGTATATCCAATGTATTTATCTGTGATCTGAAATGTTTATCATTGCAGTATATCTATATAAGATATTATTTAGGCGTTGCTTATGTTTTACAGACGCGCTAGCCCAGCCCCCGCTCTGTCGTTAGTTAAGTAACCTAACGGGTAATGACGGGGCCCAGTGGCGAATGCGAATGGCATAAGCGTACGTCATATTTTGGTTGTTTTCTGCAATGGTAGGATTAAATGATGGGACACATTAAAAGTACTAATGCAAGAATATCACGCATTAAAAGAACTAATGCAAGATAATAAACCAAGTTAAAGTCGTTGGAACACTTTCGAAAAACCACTCGGTTCTTTTCAAAACAAACTTTTAAAATACGGAGTTTGAGCCACTCCATTTTAAAGCTATCTCGTTCCATCGACCAAATCAAGTTCACTACGTTCACGGTTTTGCCAAAACCATCCGTAGCCCTCCATCATTTCAGTTAAATATTCGGTAGTATTCAAGCTATGTATTTTGACCTCACGCCAAGGCATAGTGATTGGTAGCTGCCGGATATTTATCTGTTGCATAGATAGAATGCGTTGGTTTGAGACAGTCGTACTGCCATTTTGGCCTACGTCAAGGGTATGTACGGGTGGATTCAAATTAACCTGGATAATGATGGGACGAACTTGACATGTGACTTATGACATTTTGACCTCACGCCAAGGTCATAAGAGCATGGGGCAAAAATCCACATCGGGAGTTTCATAAGTACTGAAACTTGCTAGATTTGCATACCATTTGGAGTGTGATGATTCTGGTAGGATTCCTTCAGTTTCGTCACGCGATGATATTTGGATCCCGATCCTACTGTGAGTATATGCTACTCCTCGGGAAATTTCTCACTTAACGATCAATGCTATAAACCTAGTAGGTGCCTAGAAAGGTGTTAGCGGGGCTACGCCCCCAGGGAAAAGAGGTTCTCTAATTAAGGAACTTCGCGAAAGCGTTGGAAAACCTCCCTCGAAGTACCGACACCGGCCTGGCTGAACGGTTAAGCAAGTATTGTACGGTGGGATTGATCCTGACTAATTCTTCCTTTATGGTTTGAGGAGGGATTCGAGAAACAGTGGGAGCCATCCTGTTTAGACAAACTAAAAACCACTCTAAACTTGCAAGAGCATCATGCTGAGTGTTTCTTCTTCTCTCTCCTAATTGCAGCGACCAATCAACATGACTGGACTTAAGTTACTCCTAGATAAAAACAAGCTGACAGGGCCAAACTACAAAGATTGGCTCAGGAATGTCACGATAGCAATCACTTATGACAAGCTGGGGTATCTTCTTACCACCAAAGCTCCCCCTGTCCCTGGTCCAACTTCCAGTGTCGCGGATAAGGAAATCCGCAAGACTTGGGAGATTGATAGCGCGAAGGCCAAGTGCCTCCTGCTTGCCTCGATGGACAACGAACATCAGAGGAGGCATGAGAATATGGACATGGAGTCCATATTGCTCCATACAAAAGAACTGTATGGAGAGCAATCACGTATCGCAAGATACGAAGCGTCGAAAAAGTTGTTTTCGACAAGAATGGCCGTCGGATCATCAGTAGCCGAGCATGTGCTAAAAATGATCGGCTTCATTGAGGAGCTCGCTGACCTAGGGATCACATTGGAGAGTGAGCTATATACGGATATAGTTCTCCAGTCCCTTCCTTCCACTTACGCCCAGTTTATACTGAACTTCAACCTACAAGAAAAAGAGGTTGAACTATCAGAGCTCCTCAACATGCTGAGGAGCGCAGAGGGCACCCTACAGAAAGATAGGGAAACATCCACTTTGTTTGTAGGAGGATCATCTTCTTCTAGGTCCAAGGCGAAAGCCAAGGGAAAGAAGAAGAAGGCCCCCGCCAAACCAAGGGGCGGTGTTGGTAAAGTGGATACGAAGGGAAAAGGCAAAGCAACAAAGATAGCGGGGAAGCTTGTGGATAAAGAAGAATGCTTCTATTGTCATAAGAAAGGACACTGGAAGAATGATTGCAGGGCCTGGAAGGCCAGAACACAGGAATTGAAGCAGGTTGCAGCTTCAGCTTCAGGTGTGTATGTTATTGAAAACTGTCTTTCAATAAACTCTACTTCCTGGGTATTGGATACCGGATCAGGATCTCATATCTGTAATTCTTTGCAGGCGTTGAGAAACCGTAGGGTTTTGAAGGCAGGTGACATGACCCTCAAAGTTGCGAACGGAGCTAGCATGGATGCTAAAGCCGTGGGGGACTATCACCTGGGAATGTCAGATGGACATGTTTTGGTTTTGCGTAATTGCTTTTTTGTACCCAACGCAACTTGTAATATCATTTCTGTATCTTTAGTTTCTAAAGAAGGTTATGAATTTGCGTTTGTAAGTAATGTTGTAAACATTCACCTTAATCAAGTATTGATTGGGTCAGGTACTCTGAGTAATGGTATATACGTGTTAAACCAACCACAGATTTTTAATGTTCAGAATACACACAAAAGAAAGTCTCCGGAAATAAATCAGACTTTCTTATGGCATTGTAGATTGGGTCACATCAATGAGAGAAGGTTGACTAAGTTACATACAGAAGGATATTTGAATGCGTTCGAATATCAATCGTATGCCACTTGTCAATCTTGTCTCAAAGGAAAGATGACAAAGACTCCGTTTACTGGACATGGAGTAAGAGCGAGCGAGCTCTTGGGACTCGTACACAGTGACGTGTGCGGTCCAATGTCTACACATGCCCGAAGCGGACATTCTTACTTCATTACTTTTACGGATGACTTCTCAAGGTACGGTTATGTCTTCTTAATGAAACATAAGTCCGAGGCCTTTGGAAAATTCCAGGAGTATAAGAATGAAGTAGAGAAACAGACCGGCAAAAGTATTAAGATTCTAAGATCGGATCGAGGTGGAGAATACTTAAGTGCCGAGTTCCTGGACTATTTAAAAGAGAACGGAATTCTCTCTCAGCTTACTCCTCCATACACCCCGCAACATAACGGTGTATCGGAGAGACGGAACCGCACCCTATTGGATATGGTGCGGTCCATGATGAGTAACGCTGAGTTGCCGCGATCATTCTGGGGATATGCGCTAGAATCAGCAGCATACCTTTTGAACCGAGTTCCGACTAAGACTGTGCCTACCACCCCATATGAAATGTGGAGTGGGAAGAAACCCTATCTTCAATATCTGAAGATCTGGGGATGTCCAGCTTTTGTCAAAAAGCAGCATGCGGACAAACTCGAGGCACGCTCAGTACTGTGCAAGTTTGTGGGATACCCAAAGAACACCAGGGGGTATCTTTTCTACTACGCAGAGGAACAAAAAGTCCTTGTTTCTCGTAATGCCCACTTTCTAGAACACCAGTTCTTGGAAAAGGAAATTAGTGGGAGCGCAGTAGAACTAGAAGAAATTCCAGAACCACAGACTATTACTGAAAGGTTAGTGGAACCAGAGGGTTCAACAGAACAGGACATTCCTACGCCGCTCCGCAGGAGTAGTAGGCAGTCTCATCCGCCCGAGAGATACTGCGGTTTTCTCATAGACGGGGATAGAGAGGATTGCATCATAGATTATGATGAGCCTACTAGCTTCCAGCAGGCCGTTCAGAGCGTTGACTCAGTGAAATGGCTGGATGCAATGCGGACCGAAATGGAGTCCATGTACACCAACAAGGTATGGACGTTGGACATTGCTCCAGACGGGGTAAAACCCGTAGGATGCAAGTGGATCTTCAAAAGGAAGATTGGTGTAGATGGACAGGTTGAGACCTATAAAGCTAGGCTGGTAGCAAAGGGTTTTCGTCAAAGACCTAGCTTGGACTACGACGAAACCTTTTCTCCAGTAACCATGCTGAAATCCATTCGGATCCTTCTTGCCATTGCTGCCTTCCACGATTATGAGATCTGGCAAATGGACGTAAAGACAGCTTTTCTAAATGGAAATTTAGAGGAGTGTGTCTATATGGACCAGCCAGAGGGTTTCATTCAGAGTGGGAGCAGCGGAAAGGTGTGCAAGTTGCTTAAGTCCATCTATGGACTAAAGCAGGCATCGCGGAGTTGGAACATCTGCTTTGATGAGACGGTCAAAGAATTTGGCTTTATCAAAAATCCAGATGAACCATGCATCTATAGTAGATTTGTAGCGAGAACTGTAGTATTCCTCGTTTTATACGTGGATGACATTCTCTTAATAGGAAATGATATTCCTATGCTACAATCTGTCAAGGGGTTCTTGTCACAAAGGTTCTCCATGAAAGACCTGGGTGATGCCTCATACATCCTGGGGATCCGGATCCATCGTGATAGATCCAAGAGGATATTGGGACTTTCTCAGTCCAGGTACATCGACACCGTACTGAAAAGATTCAGTATGGAAGATTCCAAGCGTGGTAACCTACCAGCTTGTCACGGGATCACCCTCTCTAAAGAGATGTCTCCCAAGACTGATTTGGAGAGGGATCGCATGTCTATTATACCCTACGCTTCTGCGGTAGGCTCTATAATGTATGCGATGTTGTGTACCAGACCGGATGTAGCTTATGCACTGAGTGTGGTAAGCCGGTATCAGTCAAACCCTGGGGAGAAACACTGGATAGCGGTAAAGAACATTCTCAAGTACCTGAGAAGGACTAAGGAGATGTTCTTGGTGTATGGCGGAAAAGACCTCCAGATCGAGGCCTTTGCTGACTCCAGCTTCCAGAGTGACAAGGATGATTCCAAGTCCATGTCGGGTTTTGTCTTTACCCTCAATGGAGGGGCGGTGTGTTGGAAGAGTTCCAAACAAGAAACCGTTGCAGACTCGACGATGGAAGCGGAATACATCGCTGCATCTGATGCCGCAAAAGAAGCTGTCTGGATGAGGAAGTTCTTGAAAGAACTTCAGGTGGTTCCGTCCATTGTTGATCCAATACCTCTGTATTGCGACAACAACGGGGCTATAGCTTTAGCGAAGGAACCCAGGTCCCATCAGAAATCCAGGCACATCTTAAGGCGGTATCACCTGATCAGGGAGATCGTAGATCGCCAGGAGATCGAGGTTCGGAGAGTCGCTTCAGAAGATAACACTGCTGATCCATTCACCAAGGCCCTGCCCCAGACTCAGTTCAAGCGGCTGATCGAGATGATAGGTCTTCGATACGCCAGTACATGGCCTTAGTGCAAGTGGGAGATTGTTAGTGTATATGCCCTAGAGGCCATTACTGTATCATACTAGTTTGTATATTACTTAATGGATGCTTGGGATATTCACCTTGTATATACAATCTTGCTCAAAATAGTAGTATGCTACTTGGTTTGTTTCTACTTCAATGTGTACTTGTGTTTATTTCAGTATATCACTTATACGCATTAGTGGAGCCCTTAGGATCTTTGCTTGATTACCAGCGTTGTGATGGCAGTCACACTAGTGGGGGCTGGGTAATCTATAAGCACATCCTTATTCAGGTCCCTGGTCGCAGGACTATCGAGACAGGGCATCGATACTCCGGAGTAGACCAGCGCATGCGCTTCTCATCCCAGTGTGGGAGACGGTCTGTCCCACAGCCGTCAGTACGTCGTACTTGAGATAGTATGCGGGTGCTCGTTAGGTTACGGGTACACTGGACAGGACTCGTCGGGAACTGACTAGTTGGTATTATACCTATCGTCAGTTATCAGTTCCCAGGTGACATGAGTACAGCTTAGTCCGCTGACTTGACACTGTCACTCCGCCTCGAGTGTGTTCCCACTGTACTTTGATCACTACCCTACCACGGCTCAAAGGAGTCGTGCAAACAGGTGGTGGTTGGGTGCAGTCCCGAAGCACTTGGAGGCAGTGACGGTTAGACAGGATTCGTCTCTCCCGGTATTGGGGGTTGACATCGCGCTGTGTCTAGGAGAGCCATTACACGAGTAGTCCCTGGCCAGGGCAAACGAGATATACTGGTAGGTTTCCAGTGTTATCTCAGGGTGTATTGGGCTTCACTCCGGCACGACTTGTACCGCTATTGGGGGACTGACGTTTACCGCCCCCTAGGCCCGCCATGCGATGTATCAGACGAACAGACCGGACTGTACGGAGAATGTCACGCTCAGGCTCAGTAGGAGTTCAGATGGGTTTCGCCTCGTCGGTCTTCTTGTCGGCATTACCTGGGGACCGTTACGCACAGCTAGTGCCGCTTGCGGTCTGTGGTTAAACCCACTGCCAGCGTAGTGTCGAGTCTTTAGAGTCCCACACAGAAAGCTTTTCGCCTTTAGGCAAAAGAGTAGAGGTCGCATGGTATTGCGACAGGTCGCATGGTTTTGCGACAGGGTTCGGTCACATCCGTGCACTTGTGCACGTACAGTGTCCGGACAGTTTACACTAGCGGGCTTTGGTTTAAGCCAGATCCTAGTGTACCTTATGGGATTGGATTTATCCAGTTTGCATTCGTGTTCCTCGGAACGCGGATGCGGGTGTGTATGCACAGTTGACAGGGAGGCAGAGGCAGTGGATTCTCATTAGGGTTGTTGACAGTTGACCGTTGACTTTTGACTTTTTGCTCAACCCTAATGAGAATATGATATGTGATTAACTATTATATTAATTAAGTATTATGGTGATATGGTTGTTGACTTGTTGACTTTTGTTGACTTGTTGACTTTGGTGACTTGTTGACTTTTGTTGACTTGTTGACCGGTTGACTAGGCTTGACTAGTTGACCATCATGATAACCATGGTTATCATTTCATGCCAAAGACTTTTTTCTTGCTTGCTTTTTGAGTAAAATGAGTGCATGATATGATAACCTTATGGTTGCTTCTAACCATCACCAAAAGACTTTTTTGATATGATGAGTTATGATCACTTTGGATTATGAGAGGGTGAGAGAGAAAAGAGAGCCTCATTCTTTCTTGCTCATTCTCTCTCTTGTTCTTGAGCTCTCCCCTTGCTCTCACCCTCAACCTCTTGCTCCCTCTCTTGATCTATGGTTCTCTTGTCTCATGAGTTGAGAATCAAGAACCATAGATAAAATCCCATTCTACTTCCTCTCTACTCATTCTAGTTCACTAGGTTTAGCAAACCAAGTGAACTAGTTTCTTCAAAGACCGAAGAAGGAGCTAAAGGTTGGAGCTTTCAAGTGGATCTATCTTCGGCGTACGGAGACGACGAGAAGGAGCCATCGGACCACCACCGGAGCTTGAAGAGAAGGAGTTCAAGTTTAGGTATAACCATCTTCATCCGAGTAGCTAAACATCTTTAGCTTAGTTTGCTAGTTTTAGTTTAGGTAACGATCCCGACCATAAGTTAGTCCATGTTGCCTCTTGCGATAAAAATTTTGATTTTATACCGTTTCCGCCTCCCCGTAAGAACCGGGGGTCGCAATATGGACTTACATTTGTTGTGTGATGAACGTAGAACAAAAACGAGACAATTCCACCTCAACATTGCCGGCCAAACCCTCATTATGACCGGCCTCACCGGTTTTGTAGTGTGGAAATGTCTTGATTTTTTCTGTGTTCTTGTCACTTGGATTTAGGGTTTCAGGTGTTGTTTGTTTTTGCCAAAATTGATTATACTGTCAATTCTTTGTTGTGGCAATACGGAGTATTTCGAAGTCCCAATTTTAACGTCGTTTACTAGTTTCAGTTGTTATATGTGTTAGTAAACTTCCACTAATTGCTATATGTTGGTTAGTTGTGGTTGCACATATCTGTGTTGCTGTTGTTGTTGGTTTGTGGATATGGAATATTGGATCGTCGATGATGAATAGCCGGGGGATGTGAGAAGAGAGTTTTCTTTCTTTCATTCGATGTAAATTTTAATATTAATGTAATATTATTTTGCGGGGCACAACCAGGTTGAGGTTGTAGCTACCGTTGTATTATTTCATTTACTGTTTTTGCTCCTAGGATAGACCCAAGGTGGGGTGCACAAACTACCGAGTTCTTTGAAGTGCCGAGTGGCCTACTCATTTTACCGAGGGAAGTTGCTTCACTTTGGGAATTTGGAGGGTAGTTTGCCGCACCCGTAGGGGTCTAGGGTAGGGTTTGGCTATTCATCACGACCGAGGAATCCGTCTTTCGTTACAGGCTTAAACGAAACGTAGAATTCTTAGTATATCCAATATATTCATCTGTTATCTGGAATGCCTATTATTGTGTGAGATGAATGGATATATTATATATGTTATATAATAGACGTTGCTTATGTTTTGCATCCGCACTAGTCCAGCCCCCGCTCTGGCGTTAGTTAAGTAACCTAACGGTGTTAGACGGGGCCCAATGGCGAATGCGGATGGCATAAGCGTACGTTGTATTTTCGTTTCTTTCTACAATGGTAGGTTAAATGATGCGACTACATTGGTTAATGGAAAGCAAAAAAAACCAAACTTAAATCGTTGGAACAATTTCAAAAACCACTCGGTTTTTTCCAAAAAGCAAACTTTTAAATGCAGAGCCGAAACCACTCCTTTAAAAAGCTATCAAGGTTCCTTCGATCATATCAAGTTCATTACGTTCACGGTTTAGCCTAAACCATTCGTAGCCCTCTGCCATTTCGAATGGATATTCAATAGTATTCAAGTTATGTATTTTGACCTTCGCCAAGGCATAGTTATTAGTAGCTGATGAATATTCATCTGTTGCATAGATAGATGCGTTGGTTTGGGACAGTCATACTACTTTTTTTGCCTTCGTAAAGGGTGTGTACGGGTGGGTTCAAATTAATCTGGATAATGACGGGTAGAACCTGACTTGCGAATTATGATATGTTGGCCTTCGTCAAGGTCATAAGAGCTTGGGGCAAAAATCCACATCGGGAGTTTCTAAGGAAATTGAAACTTGCTAGTGTTGCATACCATTTGGAGTCTGATGATTTTGGTAGGATTCCTTCAAGATTGTCACACGATGATATTTGGATCTCGATCCTACTGTGAATATCCGCAACTCCTCGGGAGATTTTTTCACTTAACGATCAATACTATAAACCATGTAAATGTCTAGAATAGTGTTAGCAGGGCTACGCCTCCAGGGAAAAGAGATTATTTAATTAAGTAACTTCGCAAAAGCGTTGTAAAACCTCCCTCGAAGTACCGACACTAGCCTGGCCGAAAGGTTAAGCAAGAATTGTACGGTGAGATCGATCCTGACTAATTCTTCTTTTATGGTTCGAGGAAGGATTCGAGAAACAGTGGGAGCCATCTTGTTTAGATAAACTAAAAACCAATATAAAGTTGCAAGAGCATCATGCTAAAGTGTTTATTCTCTCTCTCCTAATTGCAGCGACCAAGATGATCGGCTTTAAGTTACTTTTAGATAATAACATATTGTCGGGGCCAAACTATAAAGATTGGCTCGACCAAACTATAAAGATTGGCTCAGGAATGTCCAGATGGCTATCACATATGAAAAACTGGGCTATCTTCTTACTACTAAAGTCCTCGTCGTCCCAGGTACAGATTCCAGCGTCGCGGATAAAGAGATCCATAAGACATGGGAAATTGATAGTGCGAAAGCCAAGTACCTCGTGCTGGCCTCTATGGACAATGAAGCGGCATGAGAAGATGAATCTTGAATCCATCTTCCTCCATACCAAAGATTTATGTGGAAAGCAATCTTGTGTCGCATGATACGAGACCTCGAAGAAACTATTTCAAGCGAGGTTAGCTATCGAGTCATCTGTAGGGGACCACGTCCTTAAGATCATCAGCTTGATTGAAGAGCTCGCGGACCTAGGGACCACGTTGGAGAACGAGCTGTATCCAGACTTGATTCTACAGTCCCTCCCCTCTACCTACGCCCAGTTTATCTTGAATTTTAACATTCAAGGGAAGGAGGTCACACTTCCAGAACTCCTCAACATGTTAAGGAGCGCTGAGGGTACCCTACAGAAGTCCAGAGAGACACCCGCTCTGCTTGTTGGGGGATCTTCCTCTTTTAGATCCAAGGCAAAAGCCAAGGGGAAGAAGAAGAAAGCCCACACCAAGCTGAAAGGCGGTGTTAGTAAGGTAGAGGGAAGGGGCAAGGCAAAAGTTGAGGGGCCGATGGTAGGGAAGGAAGAATGCTCCTACTGTCACAAGTAGGGCCATTGGAAGAAGGATTGCAGGGCCTGGAAAGCCCAGAACTAGGGTGCGAAGCTGGTTGTGGCTTCGGCTTCAGGTGTGTTTGTGAATGAAAACTGTTTGTCAATCAACTTTACTTCCTGGGTATTGGATACCGTATCAGGATCTCATATCTATAATTCTTTGCAGGCACTGAGAAGCCATAGAGTTTTGAAGGCAGGTGATATGACCCTCAGGGTTGCTAAAAGAGCGAGCGTGGATGCTGTGTCCGTAGGAGAATATCGCTTAGGATTGACAAGTGGACATATTTTGGTTTTGCGCAACTATTTTTATGTACCTAGATTGACTTGTAATATCATTTCTATATCTTTGTTATCTAAAGAAGGTTATGATTTTACTTTTGTAAGTGATGTCATAAACATCCACCTTAATTATGGTTTGATTGGGTTGGATACACTAAACAACGGTATATACGTATTAAACCAACTACAAGTTTTCAACGTCCAGAACACACACAAAAGGAAGTCTCCAGAATTAAATCAAGCTTTCTTATGGCATTGTAGACTGGGTCACATCAATGAAACACGGTTGACCAAGTTATATAAAGAGGGATATTTGGATCCATTCGAATATTAGTCTTATACAACTTGTCAATCATGTCTCAAAGGAAAGATGATAAAGACTCCGTTCACTGGAAATGGAGTAAGAGCAAGTGAGCTCTTAGAACTCATACACAGTGACATGTGTGGTCCAATGTATACACATGCAAGAAGTGGTTATTCCTATTTTATTAATTTTATGGATGATTTCTCTAGGTATGGATATATCTTCTTGATGATACATAAATCCGAAGCCTTTGAGAAATTCCGAGAATATAAGAATGAAGTGGAAAACCAAACCGGAAAAAGTATCAAGACACTGAGATCTGATCGAGGTGGTGAATACTTAAGTGCCGAGTTCCTGGATTACATAAAAGAGAATGGAATTCTCTCTCAGCTTACTCCTCCATACACACCACAACACAATGGTGTATCGGAAAGACGGAACCGAACCTTATTGGATATGGCACGTTCCATGATGAGTAACGCTGATTTACCGCAATCATTCTGGTGCTATGCACGAGAATCAGCTGCATATCTTTTGAACATGGTTCCTACCAAGACTGTGCCTACCACACCATATCAGATGTGGAGTGGGAAGAAACCCTATCATCAGTATCTGAAGATATGGGGATGTCCAGCTTTTGTTAAAAAGCAGCATGCGGACAAGCTCGAGGCACGCTCAGTATTGTGTAAGTTTGTGGGATACCCAAAGAACTCCAGGGGGTATCTTTTCTATTACACAGAGGAACAAAAGGTTTTTGTTTCTCGTCATGCCCACTTCTTGGAAACTCAATTTTTAGAAAAAGAGATAAGTGGGAGCGCAATAGAACTAAAAGAAATTCCAGAACCACAAGCTATTACTGAAAGGATGGTGGAACCAAAAGTTTCAAAAGAATAGGACATCCCTGCGCCACTCCGCAGGAGTAGTAGGCTGTCTCATCCGCCCGAGAGATACTACGGTTTTCTCGTAGATAGGGATAGAGAGGATTGCATCATTGACAATGATGAGCCAACTAGCTTCCAGCAAGCCATTCAGAGCAAAGACTTGGTAAAATGGCTGGATGCAATGCGGACCGAGATGGAGTCCATGTATACCAACAAAGTATGGACTTTGGACATTGCTCTAGAAGGGGTAAAGCCCGTAGGCTGCAAATGGATCTTCAGAAAGAAGATTGGTGTAGATGGATAGGTTGAAACCTGTAAGGCTAGACTTGTTGCAAAAGGATTTCTTCAAAGAGCTAGTTTGGACTATGATGAAACGTTTTCTCCAGTGGCTATGCTCAAATCCATTCGGATCCTTCTTACCATTGCTGCCTTCCACCATTATGAGATTTGGTAGATGGATGTGAAGTCCGCTTTTCTAAATGGAAATTTGGAAGAGTGCGTTTATATGGATCAGTCAGAGGGTTTCATTCAGAGTGGGAGCAACGAGAAAGTGTGCAAGTTGCTTAAATCCATTTATGTATTAAAGCAGGCATCGCGGAGTTAGAACATCAGTTTTGATGAGACGGTCAAAGAATTTGACTTTATCAAAAATCCAGATGAACCATGCATCTATAGTAAGATTGTAGCAAGAACTGTTGTATTCCTCGTCTTGTAAGTGGATGATATCCTCTTGATAGGAAATAACATTCCTATGCTACAATAAGTCAAAGGATTCTTGTCAGAAAGGTTCTCCATAAAAGACCTGGGTGATGCCTCTTACGTTCTGGGAATCCAGATCTATCGTGGTAGATCTAAGAGAATGTTGGAACTTTCATAGTCCAGGTACATCGACACAATACTAAAAAGATTCAGTATGGAAGATTCAAACTACGGTAATCTATCGGCTTGTCACGGAATCACCCTCTCCAAAGAGATGTCTCCCAAGACTGATTTGGAAAGGGATCGCATGTCAACTATACCCTACGCTTCTGCGGTAGGCTCTATAATGTATGCGATGTTGTGTACCAGACCAGATGTTGCTTATGCACTAAGTGTGGTAAGCCGGTATCAGTCAAACCCTGGGGAGAAGCACTGGATAGCAGTAAAGAACATTCTCAAGTACCTGAGAAGGACTAAGGGGATGTTCTTGGTGTACGGCGGAAAAGACCAAGGCGTTTACTGACTCCAGCTTCCAGAGTAACAAGGATGACTCCAAGTCCATATCGGGTTATGTCTTTACCCTCAATGGAGGGGCGGTCTGTTGGAAAAACTCCAAGCAGGACACCATTGTTGACTCGACGATGGAAGCGGAGTATATCGCCGCATGTGACGTTGCAAAAGAAGCAGTCTGGATAAGAAAGTTCTTAATAGAACTTCAGGTGGTTCCGTCCATTGTTGACCCAATACCTCTGTATTGTGATAAAAACGGGGCTATAGCTTTAGCGAAGGAACCCAGGTCCCATCAGAAGTCTAGACATATCTTGAGGTGGTATCACCTGATCAGCGAGATCGTGGATTGCCTAGAGATCGAGGTACGGAGAGTTGATACGGAGAACAACACTGCAGATCCACTCATAAAGGACATCCTTCAGACGCAATTCGAGAAGCTATCCGAGATGATAGGTCTGCGATATGCCAACACATGGCTTTAGTGCACGTAGGAGATTGTTAGTGATATATGCCCTAGAGGCTATTATTGTATAGTACTAGTTTGTATATTACATTTTGGAAACTTGAGATATATACACGGATTTATAATAGTCTTGCTCAATATAGTAGTATGCTACTTGGTTTGTATCTATCTTAATATGTGTATATGTTTCTTTTTACGTATCGCTAATACATATTGATAGAGCCCTTAGGATCTCCCGGTATTGGGGGTTGATGTCGCGTTGTGCACGGGCGGCCATCACCAGAAATCCTTGGCTAAGGCAGTCGGGAATTACAGATCTAGGATCGGTAGTTTCTCAGGAGGTGATGGGTTTCATACCGACACTAAATGTTGCGTTATTAGAGGTATTATTTTATCCACCCCCCAGACTCGATATGCGATACTCATAGACGAACGGACCAGACTTTACGGATATTGTCACTGTCAGGCTCAGTAGGGGTTTCAGGATGAGTTTGCTCGTTGGCCTACCTTTCGCTCAATACCTGGGTAGCCATTACGTACAGCTAATGCCACTGACGTGCTTGTGGTTAAACCCACTACCAGCGTATTGACGAGTCTTTAGAGTCCCACATAGAGAGTTTCCCTGGTTCGGGCGAAACGTTGTAGAGGTCGTATGGTTTTATGGCAGGGTTCGATCATATACGTGCACTTGTGCACGGATCATGATCGAACGGATAATACTAGTGGGCATTGGTTAAAGCCGGATCCTAGTATTATATTGTTGGATTACTTTCGTCTCGTTGTATTCATATTCAGTCGGAATACGGATGCGGGTATGTATATACGGATGATGGGTATTCTTGTAATTCGTTACAAGATTTCTTTAGTTGATGCCATTTATTTTTGGGATTAAACATTTTGGTTTAAATGTTTAATTGGTGGAAAATGTGAGAGCAAGTCTTGGCATTGAGCATTAATTCATGGTGCATGCACTCGGTGACTCATGATATTGGGTCATGTGTTGATTTGTTTTGGCTAACATATTTTGTTGTGGGCAATTTGTGAAATGGCAGATCTTTTTCTTGCCTTTGCTTTTCTTTAGTTGCTTACTCTCACAAAAAGAACACAACATTTTCTTCACTTTCTTTTCTTGAGCTCACACTTTTCACCTCTAGGCATCTTCTTCAACCTCTACCCATACCCTTTCATGAGTTGAGAATCCTTGGGTGTATTGAGACAAAGTATTCACACACACTCTCTACTTCATTTTGGCTATCTAGGTTAGAAAACTAGATACCCGAGTTGTTTCGGTTTTAAGGCGGGAACCCGTATTACTAATCCTCGACGTGGATCTTCTTCAATGTGAGGAGACCGGAGATCAAACTTGATCGAGGAAGCCGCGAGGAGATTGGGATAGAGGTTGAAGACCGAAGGACACGGATCGATCGGAATAATATCTCTAAACTCCTTTCATAGAACTAGTATAAGGTTAATGGTACGATCGGTCGATTAGGATTTCGTTAGCACCGGATTTTTAAAGTTTTTGTTCCGCATTTGGCAACGGATTGATGGTCGGGGCGCTGGCGTAACCCAATATGGTATCAGAGACAACCCATTAACTGCATACTAGTTTGTTTAGACGATGTTAAAGTATCGAAACCGAAATATCACTCGATATATTCCATTCTCTGTCGAATTTTACATGGTCTTCTAAAAATATTTTTAGCAACTGCAGAAGACTACTTAGATGACAACATATACCAAATATGAGCCCATTCCAACAAAATTTGGCCGGCCAGATGCATGAAATTTCCGAGGTGGCTGGTTTTGTAGTGGGATTTGGACTTGAAATTTGTAGTGTGGTCTTGTAACGTTTTGAAAATCGTTTCGGTGAAATTTCGAAAAAAAACGGTAAAATAAGGGGGTTTTCTGTAAAAAGTCAAAATACAAATATCTTATTATAAAAATTAAATATACATATTCTAGCTATGTAATTGCTATTATTTGGTGTTTATTGAGCCGCTGGTGAAATTTCAAATTTTCTGAAAAAAATATTATTTTATTATTATTTTAAGCCGTCACTAATACATTTAATTAGGGAAAATTATAAATTGTAATGAGTTGAAACAAATTTTGTGCATCATAAAACATTAAATAAAATTTTATCATGTGGTTTTTGGAATGAAAACATTTGCCAAAACGGTTTAGAAATTATTGAAGAAAAAAGGCTTTTTTTAGCGTAAATGGATGTTTGGGGTATTGTATTTATCATTTTTCATCACCCCACACTCGTACCCACACCCACACACACCCACTTACTCCTCCCCATGGCTGAATTCAGCAGCCACCCTATTTTTTCCCCACTTGATTTTCAAATGAAAGGAAATGAAAGAAAGGAATAGAAAATGGATAAAGTAGTTAGACTTTTGACTTGCTTTGACCTTGACTTTGTCCCCCCCCCCTTTTCTCTACCTCCCTCTCTCTCCTCACTCCTATTTCTGGCTGAATTCAGCAGCAGCCCTTCCCCCCTCCAAAATCCACACTATTTTGCTTCAAAAATCCACAAAAAAGCTTCAAAATCCATACAATTTCAAAGCTTTTTCCAAATCCAACACTTACCCATTATTCCTTAGCATTTCAAGCATGGATCCTTATGAAAAGAGAGCATTTTGGAGTTCCATGGATGCTTGTGGATCTTCATATGCTTTTGGGTATATTTCTAAACATTTTTGTTGCTTAAATTGTTACTAATTTCTTAAGCTAATTTATTTAAGTGTTATTTGGATATGTGAGTTTAATTGCACGTTTTGGAATTCAAGAAAAGGGTTAGAATGCAAGTTAGGTTATTGTGAATTGGTGTATGGTTGTGATGGGTAGCTTACCATCTTAGAATTTGTAGAAAGTAATTTAGTAGTTAAATTTCATATTGTTGCATTGAAATATCTAAATTAAGTTTTGTTTTTGCTAACTAGAGTTTTTGAAAAATTATCAAATGCTTAGATTAAAATATAATTAAGTGTTCATGTCATTATAACTATTATAATGAGTGGTTTAATGACTTTGGTTCATGCAAAACGAAGCTTAATTGATGAATTGTGAATTTTGCTTTAAAGGGTGTTAAATTTGATATTTTGCAAACTAGGATTTTGGAAATTATGCAAATTTATGAGTTTAAATTATGGAAATGGTTTTTATGACTTATTTAAGATATTTAATAAATATATTGGCCGCTACATTCATTTAAACATCGTGTTTTGTACAAAAACGGCGAATTGTGCTTGCTAGATTTTCGGAAAAATGACTTTTTGAGTGAAATTTGCGTTTTTGTGAGTTTTAACCTAGTTTATATTAAAATTAGTATTCGTGAATGTGCAAATGAGTGTATTTGGGGTTTTCTCGATGGTTTGGCGTTTGTACGCCGACGTCGAGGGTTTTTGGGTTGATTTGTGAAAGCAACCATAGGTTTTGACCTATGTGGGATTCGTGCGTCGTTTTGATCATGAGTCGGATTTTAATGAGATATGGTGCGTTATGATATGTAGGTACCCCCATGTGGACTTCGAGACGACAAGCAAGTGCGTGGCAACGTCGGCACCGGCTAGCGAGGACCAGGTAAGTAGATTTATATCTACGGGGAGAAGTCGGGTGGATGGTGTATAGCACCCCCGCAGTCCGTGGTGGTGTATACAGATGCGTATACACACCAACAATTATTATATGTTATTTAGGATTAATAACGATGCTTAGGATGGATATTGGTGTGTTGGACTATTTTTAGTGTTGCGAACCCTAGGGTAGTGTTGCACTACACATACACACATACATACTTGCATACATTCCTATTGATATGTACTCATGGGATTCTTTATAGTTATGTATTCACATGGGTATGGGACTATGTGTTCACATACGGATTGAGGATGATACTTGGGATTGAGCTGAGTCGATGAGATTTGATTTGAGGCCGTGAGATCGGTGATATAGGAGGGTTCGTATCTTAGATACGACATGACGTTGTAGCGGGTCCTTGACGTAGTGTTTCACACACGTCCATGCACACGTAGGCGGTATCAGTATGGTACTAGACGTAGATCAGTACCCCGATCATGATATTTGATAAAGAGGATACCAGGTGAATAGTATGATGAATGTGATATTGACCCGTACCCAGATTGGGATGCCGTACGACGGATTTACGTACGAGCTATATTGATGATTGATCCGCACTCTTGACTTGGGATGCCCGATTATAGATATGGTATCGGATATGATATTACTGAGGCGGGATCACCGACTATACATATACAGGTATGTATATGTATCGACTCAGATGATAGGCGGTTCCCTTACCTGTAGTTCAGCTTGTTAGTTCAGCCGTATAGTTTAGTGTAGTTGTTAGATTAGATTAGACTTCTTACCTATTTCAAAAACTAACGAATCGTGGGCATTTTTAAAGACAGCTCAAGGGAATCTACGGATATTTCAAAAACGACGTATCTTTTCATAAAAACACCGTAGCCCCTATTTTCAAAACCCCATGATTCGTGTTATTTCAAAAGGCACCATTCGTAGGACTTATATTAGATTATTGTAGATTAGTTATCGTTGTGTCTAGTATTCAGCTCCCGCACATTATTGCTGTTCGCTCTGCCTCGCATATTTATTTTGCTGCATATTCCATTATTGATATCATGCTGTTAGGACACCAGCACCATTACCGATGATGCGTATGTACCACGTACACCTACTTGCCGGCTCACACACATCTTCATCGGTAATTGCCATGTCACGTACACTTTAGAGAATATAATTGCTTGACTTAGATTGTTAGCTAGTAGTTTTGACATGATATTAGTGTACTTCCCTTATATGCCATATTAGACATTGTGGTTATTACCTACCACTTCATGCATACGGTTATTCAGTTGTTCATGCCTAGTTCATTATCATTGACATATGCACTTGTGATGATTTCTTGAGATTTATGATATTTCTGGATTTCGGGGAAAGCCGCAAAATTTACAACTTATGATCTTTTAAAATATAAAATGTTGCGGTTTTCTAGTGATGTAAAGTGTCGTCCACCATGAGTTTGCTGTGGTTTTGGAGATCCGTGTCGAGGAGTGGAGGAACCGTCACGGGTACATGGTGGGCCCGGTATGGTACCCCGGGGCAAGAGGAATGTGGTGTTGACGTTGAGCCTGGCTGGGGAGCACTACCTACCGGTGATATTACCCGACGCGTCGGATATCCGGAGGATACCGTCGTGGTCTTGAGATGGATGGTAGGGGCCGGTCCGGACTGACGGCACCCTAGATATTGAGCTTGAGACATTGATATTTCGAGACAGTGAGATTTATGTTTTGTGTCGATGCTAGACACTGCTGATACTGATTTCATTATGATACCTCAGTTTAAAAATACGAAGGAAATCTCACTAATTTATGAAAACAGTTTCTTCATTTACATGTATTCTGTTTCATGCATTCATACCTCATTCATATGATATATTGCTACCTGAGGCACTGACACGGGCACATGAAATTTTACTCGGGTTAGATATTACCCTAGTCATTGTTATAGGCTGCCTGTTATATTTATATTTGAGGATATATTATGATCATTGACCTAGGTTGCGTTATTTATGCGATTTCTGTGCGTAGATATTTTTCTATTCACGAGTTGGCAACTCACCCCCGTTGTGCCCCAGTTTCTTGCAGGTTGCCGTACAGGTTCTTTACGGCTTGCGGGCTCAGTTTCATTCGGGTGATTTGCTAGTAGGTGGGTTTACTTGTATCATACCCCCATTATATATCTTGTATATCATTATTCTGTTGTATCTAGAAGTTCCATCAACCAAACATGTATCTATTGAGATAGAGACCAGTGTTGTTTATTCTTTCGACCTTAGAGTCGCTCGTTATATTTCTGGTGGTTTTGAGTTCCCTTTTGAGTTTTTGATCCTCGCCGTTGGCGTTGTATATTATATTGCTTGTGTGGTTGTGACCGTCGATTGACGAAGAGCTAGCTCCCGCTTGGGGATGCCTTTTTCTTGATTTCGTATACTATTCATGTTGTATCCCGTTTGGGGGCCAGTATTTACAAAGGAGACTCTGCCGAAATTTTCAGTAAACTTTTAATGCTTTTAAAAACCGCATAATTCGGCTTATGCTATTGAAACTACTTGATTTTAAATTGGTTTTCCTTCACTCTACTACTTTTCTTGGTTTGGATTTCTGGGTTTTCGGCTTACTTAGATTACGTACGCCTCGAGACGTTTCGTAGTATAAGTGCCGGTCATTTTCCGTACTTTCGGGACGTGACAAAGTTGGTATCAGAGCGTTAGGTTTTACCTTCGGAGCGTAGGATGACCCTTGGTTGATGGATTAGGTGACTAAAGTAGAGTGACGTACCGTTGGTATGTTCCGCGGCATATTTGCGACACGCCACTCCACTTATGAAGCCTTAGGATGTACATTTCCTTGTTCAGTATTCTATTCATTCCGATCTAGCCTCATCGGTATCAGTTTGGTTTTGCTGCTACGGTTACGGCAGGGAGAGCTACGGCTATCGTTACGGTCAGCACAAGCTCGTCACGAACGAGGACTGACCAGGGCGAAATTCCAGCGACACACGATTGCAGAGATGTGTCTTTTTACTGTGTTTCCGCGCCACGAGCGTTTGGCGGATCGCCTTTATGAGGTTACTCGGATGTGCTGATCGACACTAGAGGATTGAGCCACTGACAGAGGCCAGCCAGATTTTGATGACCGTTGGTGTGTTGCTTACTCCTGATGATTGAGGCACTGTTCTGCGTGCAGACGAGCGAGCCAGTTGTTGCTGCGAGCGACGAGATATCGCCCCATATGTTGGAACTATGGCGGGGCGAGTTGTACGAATAGATGATAGAAGGTCGCTAGTCACCCGATGATGAATGACTAGGACAGGTGGTTAGTTCGCTTACCCCGATGCGAGGTCATCAGATAGATTGATTCCAGCTGGAGACGATTTCACGCGGAGACGTTGAGAGTCGACAGAGACGATCGAATGTCAGAAACCTATTATTCCAAGTTTAAAGTAGTCGGAAAGACATGCAGGCAATTCTATGGTCCCTCTAGAAGAATGAAACCCTAACTCGACTTAATGACCGTGTGAAAGCCTTTGAACCTTCGGGTTTGCGGCAGTTCTACGGCGCCATTAGTGAGGCTTGGGTTTGCCCTTCTACGGCTGGACCACCGATACTGTGGTATGTACTCGATACTATTAAACTGTGCCCAAGAGGTTGAGCTCTTAGGGGATTATGAGGTTTGACGACTCGGTCGGATGGCTCGACTTAATTCGGATGCTAGGTGGTGAGATGCATTTCTTGGGAGACTCCAGATACGAGGATAGCCGTTGGAGCTCTGTCCATATAGCCATGATGAGACGATTCCGAAGCAGTCGACATTAGAGAAAGTGGAGTAAAGAGGTCCGTACAAGATCTGGATAAGACGACGTTCCACTCCGCCGACATCAGAGATGCGATACGCATGCCGAGGCAGAGTACTGGATATACCTTCCAGAAGGAGTCGCGATGGGTATGCAGCCGTTCCGGAGCAAGATGCAGATATAGGAAAGGACAATGACTTCCGGACAGTTGGCAGAGACGAGACATGGAAGAGACCGTGAGCAGGATTCCTTCCAGGACACTGCTGCAATGATACTTGCATCCAGGATCAGATGTGTCACGTACATTCAGAGAGCCAGAGGCCGACGCCAGTGATATGCTGTCTTACGAGTGGTCGTGATGATTGACCAAGAGATGACCAGAGGAGTGCCAGAATGGGATCATCCCCGTTAGCACACCTGACAGGGCCGATGAGCCGATGGATCGAGAGATTGGTAATTCACAGTGGAGATCTTGACCCAGGAGTGGTCATTGTTACGCACACCAGCAGGCCAGAGTCCATGATCATCGACGAGACGTCCCACTAGTGACCGCGACAGTTGGCCCGAGATTCTTAGAGGATGCACTTGAGCGGTACTATTCCGCCATTATCGAATTCGATGTTTTGGGTGATTTATTCGCATGATTTGATTTTGATGATTGAGAATTTACGATTCTTGCACAGTGTTGCATTTGATATCGTTTTCGTGCTTGCGTTTCACATGTTTGTGATTTTACGGTTTCAGACATTTGAGTTGATTTTGTGCGTATGCACGCACACGATTTCGTTCCTGCACTCTGTATAGTTTATATATGCTTGCAGTGCAGTGATACGCCTTTTGTGCACTTAGATGCACTGGACTTCGATTTCGATTGTGATACTCGATATTTGTTTTGTGCACCTTGTGCACCTGATTGATTTTGCGCACGTTCGGCGCTTGATATCGGATTTCATGATTTCGTGCACGATGAATGCACCTGATTTGGATTTTCACGCATGTTGGGCGCATGTTTTGAAGGGTGATTTTGGTGCGTACCAGATGCACTAAATCGAGATTTTTTTTCGTGCATGTCAGATGCACCTAATTTTGCTGTCAGGCACACATGTTGCCTACGACAGATGTTTCGTGCACACCCGATGCACTTAGATGTTGTTTCTGTGCGCATGTATGGCACATTCATGGATTTTGATTTCCGTGCGCACCAGACGCACGTAGTATTCATGTGCATATTTTGGGATTGATTTCTTATAGAGCAGTACGTTTTTATGATATTGCTATGTGTTTTCGTACTGAGCAGGACTAGTCAGAGGACAGTACCTGAATATATTTTGCATGCATTGATAGTTATTGAAGGGATTCCAAAAAGCGAGCTATAGCCTCAGTATTTACCTACGTGTCTGATATGACACGAAATGTTTAAAACAAGGAGACCCTTTTAAATTGTTTCCAAAACGGCGGAACGTACGTTTCAAACAAAGGTATATATGTATATAGTTATTTTCTTATGATAGACGTCCGCCACTGTGCAGTGTTATACGCGTTGCACAGCGACTTAAGAGATTTGGCATGCATTTCCTTCAGATACTTACAGATATAGATTCGATGTTTACATGTATAGTTTCGAGTTATATCATATTGGTTTGATTTGGATTTGGCATTGATGTCTTCTCCATGACTCCGATGATTGCAGGATGCTTGACGGAGTTTTGATTTGAGTTATATGCTCATTTTTCATACGCATGCGCTGCGCTACGATTTGTTTTATGTATTTACAATTTCGGAGCCCCGACGACTTGATGGTTTTGGTTTAGATGTTTTAGTATTTGGGGAGAGTTTTAATTTAAATTCAGGGACCGAATTTCTTTAAGGGGGGAAGATTGTAACGTTTTGAAAATCGTTTCGGTGAAATTTCGAAAAAAAACGGTAAAATAAGGGGGTTTTCTGTAAAAAGTCAAAATACAAATATCTTATTATAAAAATTAAATATACATATTCTAGCTATGTAATTGCTATTATTTGGTGTTTATTGAGCCGCTGGTGAAATTTCAAATTTTCTGAAAAAAATATTATTTTATTATTATTTTAAGCCGTCACTAATACAATTAATTAGGGAAAATTACAAATTGGAATGAGTTGAAACAAATTTTGTGCATCATAAAACATTAAATAAAATTTTATCATGTGGTTTTTGGAACGAAAACATTTGCCAAAACGGTTTAGAAATTATTGAAGAAAAAAGGCTTTTTTTTAGCGTAAATGGATGTTTGGGGTATTGTATTTATCATTTTTCATCACCCCACACTCGTACCCACACCCACACACACCCACTTATGTTAGGTCCACGTTACCTCTCCCGGTACTTTCGGGGTTGCGGAAATGGTAAATCAAAATTTTTTCTAAACTTTGTAACATGGACCGTAAAAGCCGGATCTTTGCTAAACTAAAACTAGTATTCTAGCTAAAGAGAGTTAGCTACTATGTTGATGGTTATACCTAAACTTGAACTCCTTCTCTTCTTGTTGTTGCTTCTTGTTGTTGTTCTTCTTTCTTGTTCTTTGTAGAAGCTTGAATGGTTCTCTTCTCGTCGCCTTCTTCTTGCCGAAGATAGATCCACCTCGAAGGTTCGACTTTGGGCTCTTCCTCGATCTTTGAGTGAACTAGGGTTTCCGGCTTGCTAAACCTTCATCCTATAATGAGTAGAGAGTGATTAGGGTTTGCTTTTCCTTTTAAAGAGAATGATTCTCAACACATGAGAAGGTTTCTCTTTTCTAGAGGAAGAAGAAGATGAAATGAGGAGAGAGAGAGGTTATGATAGAATGAGCTATCTTTTTCTTTCTTGCAACCATAATGCCAAAAGAAAAACAATTATCTAAATAATAATAATTCAAAATGAGAATAGTTGATGGCAATTTGGAATGACCACAACCATGCTTCATGTAAGCATGAATCAAGGAGGACTTTTTAAAGCATGATGGTGGTCAACATTCAACCATGGTCAACAAGTCAACCATGGTCAACAAGTCAACAAAATCAACCATAACATAATTCTCATTTAATTACTATTATTAATAGATAATTCATAAATCCATTAGGGTTTGGAAAATGATAACTGTCAACTGTGCATACGCACCCGTTCCGAAACCCTAATGAAATACCTCATCCTCCGCCTCAAGCAACTGTGCATACACACCTGCATTCTCGTTCCGAGGAACAAGAATACCAAGATATAAAAGCAACCCCAAATATATATACCAGTATCTGGCTCAAACCAGAGCCTGCCAGTATAATCCGTCCGGACTCCAAACGTGCACAAGTGCGCGGATGAGAACGAACCCTGTCGCAAAACCATGCGACCTCTACTCTGTTTTGCCCAGAGGCGAATGCCCTCTGTGTGGGACTCTAAAGACTCGACACTACGCTGGCAGTGGGTTTAACCACAGACCGCAAGCGGCACTAGCTGTGCGTAACGGTCCCCAGGTAGATGCCGACAAGAAGGCTGACGAGGTGAAACCCCATCTGAACTCCTACTGAGTCTGAATGTGACATTCTCCGTACAGTCCGGTCTGTTCGTCTGATACATCGCATGGCGGGCCTAGGGGGCGGTAAAACGTCAGTCCCCCAATAGCGGTACAAGTCGTGTCGGAGTGAAGCCCAATACACCCTGAGATAACACTGGAACCTACCAGTACATCTCGCTTGCCCTGGCCAGGGACTACTTGTGTAATGGCTCTCCTAGACACAGCGCGATGTCAACCCCCAATACCGGGAGAGACGAATCCTGTCTAACCGTCACTGCCTCCAAGTGCTTCGGGACTGCTCCCAACTACTACCTGTTTGCACGACTCAGTAGAGCCGTGGTAGGGTAGTAATCAAAGAACAGTAGGAACACACTCGAGGCGAAGTGACAGTGTCAAGTCAGCGGACTAAGCTGTACTCATGTCACCTGGGAACTGATAACTGACGATAGGTATAATACCAACCATCAGTTCCCGACGAGTCCTGTCCAGTGTACTCGTAACCCAACGAGCACCCGCATACTATCTCAAGTACGACGTACTGACGGCTGTGGGACAGACCGTCTCCCGTGCTGGGATGAGAAGCGCATACGCTAGTCTACTCCGGAGCATCGATGCCCTATCTCGATACTCCCACGACCAGGGACGTGTATAAGGATGTGCTTGTAGATTACCCAGCCCCCACGAGTGTGATCGCCATCACAACGCCGGTAATCAAGCAAAGATCCTAAGGGCTCTACTAATGCGTATAGGTGATATAATAAATAAACACACATGTACACATTAAAGGAGAGACAAACCAAGTAGCATACTACTATATTGAGCAAGATTGTCTGTACAACTGTGAATATCCCAAGCTTCCATCAAGTAATATACATACTAGTATGATACAGTAATGGCCTCTAGGGCATATACACTAACAATCTCCCACTTGCACTAAGGCCATGTACTGGCGTATCGAAGACCTATCATCTCGATCAGCCGCTCGAACTGAGTCTGGGGTAAAGCCTTTGTGAATGGGTCCGCAGTGTTGTCCTTTGTATCCACTCTCCGCACCTGGATCTCCTGTCGATCAATGATCTCCCTGATCAGGTGATACCGCCTTAAGATGTGCCTGGATTTCTGATGGGACCTTGGTTCCTTCGCTAAAGCTATAGCCCCATTGTTATCGCAATACAAAGGTATTGGGTCAACAATGGACGGAACCACTTGAAGTTCACTAATGAACTTCTTAATCCAGACCGCCTCTTTTGCGGCATCGCTTGCAGCAATGTATTCAGCCTCCATCGTCGAGTCTGCGACGGTATCCTGCTTGGAACTCCTCCAACATACCGCCCCTCCGTTGAGGGTAAACACAAAACCCGAGACAGACTTGCTGTCATCTTTGTCACTCTGGAAGCTTGAATCGGTAAAGGACTCGACCCTGAGGTCTCCATTACCGTAAACCAGGAACATCTCCTTAGTCCTTCTCAGGTACTTGAGAATGTTCTTCACTGCTATCCAGTGGTCCTCCCCTGGGTCTGACTGATACCGGCTTACCGTGCTCAACGCGTAAGCTACATCTGGTCTTGTACATAGCATCGCATACATTATAGATCCTACCGCCGAAGCGTAGGGTATAGTGCTCATGCGAACCCTCTCCTCGTCAGTCTTAGGAGACATCTTCTTGGAGAGGGTAATTCCGTGCAATGCGGGTATGTTACCGCGCTTGGAACCCTCCATACTAAATCTCTTTAGTACGGTCTCTATGTACCTGGACTGCGAAAGTCCCAATAGTTTCTTGGATCTATCTCTATAGATCTTGATCCCCAGAATGTACGAGGCATCACCCAGGTCCTTCATGGAGAACCTTTGTGACAAAAACAGCTTGACCGATTGTAGCATAGGAACATCATTTCCTATCAAAAGAATGTCGTCCACGTACAAGACTAGGAACACGACAGTTCGTCCTACAATCTTCTTATATACACAGGGTTCATCTTCGTTCTTGATGAAATCAAATTCCTTGATTGCCTCATCAAAACAGATGTTCCAGCTCCGCGATGCCTGCTTTAATCCATAAATGGATTTAAGCAACTTGCACACCTTTCCGCTGCTCCCACTGTCTACGAAACCTTCTGGTTGATCCATGTAAACGCACTCTTCCAAACAACCGTTTAGGAAAGCCGTCTTAACATCCATCTGCCAGATTTCATAGTCATGGAAGGCAGCAATGGCAAGTAGGATCCGAATGGATTTGAGCATAGCCACCGGAGAAAAAGTCTCGTCATAGTCCAAACCAGGTCTTTGACGAAAACCTTTTGCAACGAGTCTAGCTTTATTGGTTTCCACCTGCCCATCTACACCAAGTTTCCTTTTGTAGATCCATTTGCATCCAACGGGTTTTACCCCAGGTGGAGCAATATCCATGGTCCACACTTTATTGGCGTACATGGACTCCATTTCAGATTGCATTGCTTCCTGCCACTTATCAGAGTCCCTACTGATAATGGCCTGCCTGAAACTGGTAGGGTCATCTTCTTCCAAGATGCAATCCTCTCGATCCCCGTCTATGAGAAAACCGTAGTATCTCTCGGGCGGATGAGAAATCCTACCAGATCTGCGGAGTGGCTGAGGTTCGTTTGGGGTTATTGAATCTAGCGGTTCCTCCAAATTTTCAGTTACATTTTGTGGTCGCTGAATTTCTTCCAGTTCTACCGAACTCCCACTAGTTTCTTTTGCAAGAAACTCCCTTTCCAAAAAGGTAGCGTGGCGAGATACAAACACCTTCTGTTCCTCAGTGTGGTAGAACAGATATCCTAGTGAGTCTTTAGGATATCCCACAAATTTACAGAGAACTGACCGTGCCTCTAACTTGTCCGGTTTCTGTGTTTTCACATAGGCTGGACAACCCCATATCTTAAATCGCTTAAGATACGGATTCCTTCCACTCCATATTTCATATGGAGTCTTAGGCACTGATTTGGATGGAACATAGTTCAATAGGTACGCCGCTGTCTGAAGCGCATGTCCCCAAAATGAAAGAGGCAACTCAGCACTACTCATCATGGAGCGAACCATATCCAATAGGGTACGATTCCTCCGCTCCGAAACACCGTTGTGCTGTGGTGTATAAGGAGGAGTAAGCTGAGAGAGAATACCATTCTCTTTTAAGTAATCTAGGAATTCCGTGCTTAAGTACTCCCCTCCCCTGTCAGACCGGAGGATCTTGATACTTTTGCCTGTCTGGTTCTCTACTTCCTTTCTGTATTCCTTGAATTTCTCAAAAGCTTCAGATTTGTGTTTCATCAGATACACATATCCGAACCTAGAGAGATCGTCAGTGAATGTGATGAAGTACGAGAACCCACCCCTTGCATGTATAGACATCGGACCACATACATCACTATGTATGAGTCCCAAGAGCTCTGCTGCTCTTTCTCCATGTCCGGTGAACGGAGATTTGGTCATCTTACCTTTGAGACAAGATTGACAAGTTTCATAAGATGAAAACTCGAACGCATCCAAGAGTCCATCTTTATGCAACTTACTCAGTCTTTTCTCTCCGACATGACCAAGTCTACAATGCCACAAGTAGGATTCATTTGTATCTGAATTCTTCCTTTTGCGTGTGTTTTGTATATTGAGAACTGTATTCTGATTTAGAACGTAGATACCATTAAACAGTGTACCCTCTGCAACCAGTACCTTATCAAGGTAAATGTTCATGATATTCTTTTCAAGAACAAACTTATATCTATCTTTATCGAGTAAAGAAACTGATATGATGTTGCAAACCATAGAGGGTACATAGTAACAATCGTTCAAAATCATAGTCTTGCCATTTGGCAATACTAGGTGATATTCACCGACGGCTGCCGCATAAACTTGTGCTCCGTTCGCTACTCTGAGCGACATATCACCCGGTGCAACTTTCCTACTTTTTCTCAGTCCTTGCAATAAATTACAAATATGAGATCCTGATCCGGTATCAAGTACCCAGGAGGTAGGGCTGACCGTAAAACAGTTCTCAATTACAAGAACACCTGAAGTAGATGCAAAACCATGCTTCTTCTTCAACTGGGTATCCTGGAAATCCATACTTTCCTCTTTCCCATTCTCATACTCATGACGGTTGTCATAAGTTAGAGCTGAACCAACTTTCCCCAGTCCCGAATAAGAATTCGGTTCGGTCAAGCGATACATTTTATTATCTTGATTAGGGCGTGAAAAGGTTGCTGCCTGGAGAGAGAGAAAAGAAACACTCAGCGTATGCTCGTGCAAGATTAGATTGGTTTATTAATTTATCTAACCAGGGTGTCTCCCACTGTTTCCTCAAATCCTTCTTAAAACCTTTTTAAAAGAAGAACTAGCCGGGTTTTAATTCACGTTACAATACTTGCTTAACCTTTCAGCCAGGCTAGTGTCGGTACTTCGAGGGAGGTTTTCCAACGCTTTCGCGAAGTTCCTTAATTAAAGAACCTCTTTTCCCTGTGGGCGTAACCCCGCTAACACCTTCTAGACACCTACTAGGTTTATAGCATTGATCGTTAAGTGAAATAATCTCCCGAGAGTAAACCAACTCATCAGTGGGATCGGGATCCAACTGTCATTGTGTGATAACCTAGATGGAATCCACTCTAGTCACCACACTCCAGAAGGTATGCTAAATCTGCAAGTTTCAGTTCTTTTGAAACTCCCGATGTGGTTTTTGCCCCTAGGACTTAAGTGACCTTGACGGAGTCAACAAATCAAAAAGTCCTAGTCAAGTTCAACCTGTCATTATCTGGATTGCATTAAACCCACCCGCATAACCCTTGACGGAGTCAACAAGGTTATACGACTGTCCTAATCAATCCCATATACCGATACAAACAAGCAGCACTTAGCTACCGTACACTACGCCTTGACGGAGTCAACAAACGCAGCACGAATACTAAGTGTTACTTGTAAGAAATGACGGAGGGCTACGGCTGGGTTTTTGGCGAAAAACCCGTTAACGTAATGAACTTGATATAGTTGAAGGAACCTGGTATTCTTTTTGAAAAAAATAGTGGCGAAAACTTTTTGCTAAAGAGGTCACTCCCTGTGAAGGGATCTCGGCTCTTTCCTCGTCGAGTGAGGTGCTGGGCATTCGTAAGATGAATACCTCGATGCAAAGCAAGAATAATCGACTATAGTGAAGTTATTACCCTGACGCAAACTTTTGTCCAAGGGGTCACTCCCGGTGAAGGGATCTCGGCCCTTGCCTCGTCGACTGAGGTGCTGGGTATTCATAACCGAATACCGCGATGCAAAACAAAAATGAACGTCCTTGTAATAACAGCTTTTTGAAAAACTTGTTCCAACAACGTCTTTTAGGTTTATTTTCTTGCATTAGTTCTTTTAATGCGTGATATTCTTGCATTAGTTCTTTTAATGCGTCCCATCATTTAATCCTACCATTGCAGAAAACAACCAAAATATGACGTACGCTTATGCCATTCGCATTCGCCACGGGGTCCCGTCATCACTCGTTAGGTTACTTAACTAACGACAGAGCGGGGGCTGGGCTAGCGCGGCTGTAAAACATAAGCAACGCCTAAATAGTAAAGCAATGATAGACATTACAGATCACAGATGAATACATTGGATATACTAGCAATCCGCAATCCTTTCGAGCCTGGAACGAAAAGCGGATAACACGGTCGCGGTGAATAGCCAAAAACCCCACCCAAGACCCCTACGGGTGCGGCAAACCACCCGCCAAGTACCCGAAGCGAAGCAACCTCCCTCAATGCCATGAGTAGGCCACTCGGCACTTCGAGCTACCCGGTAGTTTGTGCACCCCTCCATGGGTCTATCCTAGGAGCAAAAACAGTAAAAAGAATTATACAATGACGGCTACAACCCCGACCCGGTTGTGCGGCCAAACAAAAAATATTATTACATCAATTTACATTTACAATGAATGAAAGAAAAACAAAAGCTCATCTCACATCCACCCCGGCTATTCACCCGCGACAGTCCAACACATTCATATACACATTCCAGCACATTACAGATCATGTATAACCCCGACTAATCGACTTATAGCGATTAGCCGACGTTCAATACATGCAAGCAACACAGATATAACCAACATAGCCAAAATGCAGTGAAGTTCGGAAAAAAAAAACGGAATTATAGGACCCCAAAAGCAAATTTCAGTTCTGGAAAATCTGGGTATATATAATACATCTGAAAAATCACAAAATCCCACCAGAAGAACACTGCACGAAAATCGATACAGAGAGGGAAATAAACTGCGGCGCTTCCGCGGCGCCATGCATACCTCATGCCGCGGAAGCGCGGCGGTTTAAACAAATTAGGGCATCGAATTTCTTGTGTCTTCAAACAAAACCCTGAGCCGAATTTACAAGTATAAAGTTTTTCATTTAGAGCAGAAAAAATTTCAACAGAAACTTAGGGTTTTGTTTTTCCGGTTTTGTGATTTTTCGGTTCCGAACTTCGTTACACTTTGCTACCAAGCTAGTTTAAGTTTAGTTAGGCTCTGATACCACTGTTAGGTCCACGTTACCTCTCCCGGTACTTTCGGGGTTGCGGAAATGGTAAATCAAAATTTTTTCTAAACTTTGTAACATGGACCGTAAAAGCCGGATCTTTGCTAAACTAAAACTAGTATTCTAGCTAAAGAGAGTTAGCTACTATGTTGATGGTTATACCTAAACTTGAACTCCTTCTCTTCTTGTTGTTGCTTCTTGTTGTTGTTCTTCTTTCTTGTTCTTTGTAGAAGCTTGAATGGTTCTCTTCTCGTCGCCTTCTTCTTGCCGAAGATAGATCCACCTCGAAGGTTCGACTTTGGGCTCTTCCTCGATCTTTGAGTGAACTAGGGTTTCCGGCTTGCTAAACCTTCATCCTAGAATGAGTAGAGAGTGATTAGGGTTTGCTTTTCCTTTTAAAGAGAATGATTCTCAACACATGAGAAGGTTTCTCTTTTCTAGAGGAAGAAGAAGATGAAATGAGGAGAGAGAGAGGTTATGATAGAATGAGCTATCTTTTTCTTTCTTGCAACCATAATGCCAAAAGAAAAACAATTATCTAAATCATAATAATTCAAAATGAGAATAGTTGATGGCAATTTGGAATGACCACAACCATGCTTCATGTAAGCATGAATCAAGGAGGACTTTTTAAAGCATGATGGTGGTCAACATTCAACCATGGTCAACAAGTCAACCATGGTCAACAAGTCAACAAAATCAACCATAACATAATTCTCATTTAATTACTATTATTAATAGATAATTCATAAATCCATTAGGGTTTGGAAAATGATAACTGTCAACTGTGCATACGCACCCGTTCCGAAACCCTAATGAAATACCTCATCCTCCGCCTCAAGCAACTGTGCATACACACCTGCATTCTCGTTCCGAGGAACAAGAATACCAAGATATAAAAGCAACCCCAAATATATATACCAGTATCTGGCTCAAACCAGAGCCTGCCAGTATAATCCGTCCGGACTCCCAACGTGCACAAGTGCGCGGATGAGAACGAACCCTGTCGCAAAACCATGCGACCTCTACTCTGTTTTGCCCAGAGGCGAATGCCCTCTGTGTGGGACTCTAAAGACTCGACACTACGCTGGCAGTGGGTTTAACCACAGACCGCAAGCGGCACTAGCTGTGCGTAACGGTCCCCAGGTAGATGCCGACAAGAAGGCTGACGAGGTGAAACCCCATCTGAACTCCTACTGAGTCTGAATGTGACATTCTCCGTACAGTCCGGTCTGTTCGTTTGATACATCGCATGGCGGGCCTAGGGGGCGGTAAAACGTCAGTCCCCCAATAGCGGTACAAGTCGTGTCGGAGTGAAGCCCAATACACCCTGAGATAACACTGGAACCTACCAGTACATCTCGCTTGCCCTGGCCAGGGACTACTTGTGTAATGGCTCTCCTAGACACAGCGCGATGTCAACCCCCAATACCGGGAGAGACGAATCCTGTCTAACCGTCACTGCCTCCAAGTGCTTCGGGACTGCTCCCAACTACTACCTGTTTGCACGACTCAGTAGAGCCGTGGTAGGGTAGTAATCAAAGAACAGTGGGAACACACTCGAGGCGAAGTGACAGTGTCAAGTCAGCGGACTAAGCTGTACTCATGTCACCTGGGAACTGATAACTGACGATAGGTATAATACCAACCATCAGTTCCCGACGAGTCCTGTCCAGTGTACTCGTAACCCAACGAGCACCCGCATACTATCTCAAGTACGACGTACTGACGGCTGTGGGACAGACCGTCTCCCGTGCTGGGATGAGAAGCGCATACGCTAGTCTACTCCGGAGCATCGATGCCCTATCTCGATACTCCCACGACCAGGGACGTGTATAAGGATGTGCTTGTAGATTACCCAGCCCCCACGAGTGTGATCGCCATCACAACGCCGGTAATCAAGCAAAGATCCTAAGGGCTCTACTAATGCGTATAGGTGATATAATAAATAAACACACATGTACACATTAAAGGAGAGACAAACCAAGTAGCATACTACTATATTGAGCAAGATTGTCTGTACAACTGTGAATATCCCAAGCTTCCATCAAGTAATATACATACTAGTATGATACAGTAATGGCCTCTAGGGCATATACACTAACAACTTACTCCTCCCCATGGCTGAATTCAGCAGCCACCCTATTTTTTCCCCACTTGATTTTCAAATGAAAGGAAATGAAAGAAAAGAATAGAAAATGGATAAAGTAGTTAGACTTTTGACTTGCTTTGACCTTGACTTTGTCCCCCCCCATTTTCTGTACCTCCCTCTCTCTCCTCACTCCCATTTCTGGCTGAATTCAGCAGCAGCCCTTCCCCCCTCCAAAATCCACACTTTTTTGCTTCAAAAATCCACAAAAAAGCTTCAAAATCCATACAATTTCAAAGCTTTTTCCAAATCCAACACTTACCCATTATTCCTTAGCATTTCAAGCATGGATCCTTATGAAAAGAGAGCATTTTGGAGTTCCATGGATGCTTGTGGATCTTCATATGCTTTTGGGTATATTTCTAAACATTTTTGTTGCTTAAATTGTTACTAATTTCTTAAGCTAATTTATTTAAGTGTTATTTGGATATGTGAGTTTAATTGCACGTTTTGGAATTCAAGAAAAGGGTTTGAATGCAAGTTAGGTTATTGTGAATTGGTGTATGGTTGTGATGGGTAGCTTACCATCTTAGAATTTGTAGAAAGTAATTTTGGAGTTAAATTTCATATTGTTGCATGGAAATATCTAAATTAAGTTTTGTTTTTGCTAACTAGAGTTTTTGAAAAATTATCAAATGCTTAGATTAAAATATAATTAAGTGTTCATGTCATTATAACTATTATAATGAGTGGTTTAATGACTTTGGTTCATGCAAAACGAAGCTTAATTGATGAATTGTGAATTTTGCTTTAAAGGGTGTTAAATTTGATATTTTGCAAACTAGGATTTTGGAAATTATGCAAATTTATGAGTTTAAATTATGGAAATGGTTTTTATGACTTATTTAAGATATTTAATAAATATATTGGCCGCTACATTCATTTAAACATCGTGTTTTGTACAAAAACGGCGAATTGTGCTTGCTAGATTTTCGGAAAAATGACTTTTTGAGTGAAATTGGCGTTTTTGTGAGTTTTAACCTAGTTTATATTAAAATTAGTGTTCGTGAATGTGCAAATGAGTGTATTTGGGGTTTTCTCGATGGTTTGGCGTTTGTACGCCGACGTCGAGGGTTTTTGGGTTGATTTGTGAAAGCAACCATAGGTTTTGACCTATGTGGGATTCGTGCGTCGTTTCGATCATGAGTCGGATTTTAATGAGATATGGTGCGTTATGATATGTAGGTACCCCCATGTGGACTTCGAGACGACAAGCAAGCGCGTGGCAACGTCGGCACCGGCTAGCGAGGACCAGGTGAGTAGATTTATATCTACGGGGAGAAGTCGGGTGGATGGCGTATAGCACCCCCGCAGTCCGTGGTGGTGTATACAGATGCGTATACACACCAACAATTATTATATGTTATTTAGGATTAATAACGATGCTTAGGATGGATATTGGTGTGTTGGACTATTTTTAGTGTTGCGAACCCTAGGGTAGTGTTGCACTACACATACACACATACATACTTGCATACTTTCCTATTGATATGTACTCATGGGATTCTTTATAGTTATGTTTTCACATGGGTATGGGACTATGTGTTCACATATGGATTGAGGATGATACTTGGGATTGAGCTGAGTCGATGAGATTTGATTTGAGGCCGTGAGATCGGTGATATAGCAGGGTTCGTATCTTAGATACGACATGACGTTGTAGCGGGTCCTTGACGTAGTGTTTCACACACGTCCATGCACACGTAGGCGGTATCAGTATGGTACTAGACGTAGATCAGTACCCCGATCATGATATTTGATAAAGAGGATACCAGGTGAATAGTATGATGAATGTGATATTGACCCGTACCCAGATTGGGATGCCGTACGACGGATTTACGTACGAGCTATATTGATGATTGATCCGCACTCTTGACTTGGGATGCCTGATTATAGATTTGGTATCGGATATGATATTATTGAGGCGGGATCACCGACTATACATATACAGGTATGTATATGTATCGACTCAGATGATAGGCACCTGTAGTTCAGCTTGTTAGTTCAGCCGTATAGTTTAGTGTAGTTGTTAGATTAGATTAGACTTCTTACCTATTTCAAAAACTAACGAATCGTGGGCATTTTTAAAGACAGCTCAAGGGAATCTACGGATATTTCAAAAACGACGTATCTTTTCATAAAAACACCGTAGCCCCTATTTTCAAAACCCCATGATTCGTGTTATTTCAGAAGGCACCATTCGTAGGACTTATATTAGATTATTGTAGATTAGTTATCGTTGTGTCTAGTATTCAGCTCCCGCACATTATTGCTGTTCGCTCTGCCTCGCATATTTATTTTGCTGCATATTCCATTATTGATATCATGCTGTTAGGACACCAGCACCATTACCGATGATGCTTATGTACCACGTACACCTACTTGCCGGCTCACACACATCTTCATCGGTAATTGCCATATCACGTACACTTTAGAGAATATAATTGCTTGACTTAGATTGTTAGCTAGTAGTTTTGACATGATATTAGTGTACTTCCCTTATATGCCATATTAGACATTGTGGTTATTACCTACCACTTCATGCATACGGTTATTCAGTTGTTCATGCCTAGTTCATTATCATTGACATATGCACTTGTGATGATTTCTTGAGATTTATGATATTTCTGGATTTCGGGGAAAGCCGCAAAATTTACAACTTATGATCTTTTAAAATATAAAATGTTGCGGTTTTCTAGTGATGTAAAGTGTCGTCCACCATGAGTTTGCTGTGGTTTTGGAGATCCGTGTCGAGGAGTGGAGGAACCGTCACGGGTACATGGTGGGCCTGGTATGGTACCCCGGGGCAAGAGGAATGTGGTGTTGACGTTGAGCCTGGCTAGGGAGCACTACCTACCGGTGATATTACCCGACGCGTCGGATATCCGGAGGATACCGTCGTGGTCTTGAGATGGATGGTAGGGGCCGGTCCGGACTGACGGCGCCCTAGATATTGAGCTTGAGACATTGATATTTCGAGACAGTGAGATTTATGTTTTGTGTCGATACTAGACACTGCTGATACTGATTTCATTATGATACCTCAGTTTAAAAATACGAAGGAAATCTCACTAATTTATGAAAACAGTTTCTTCATTTACATGTATTCTGTTTCATGCATTCATACCTCATTCATATGATATATTGCTACCTGAGGCACTGACACGGGCACATGAAATTTTACTCGGGTTAGATATTACCCTAGTCATTGTTATAGGCTGCCTGTTATACTTATATTTGAGGATATATTATGATCATTGACCTAGGTTGCGTTATTTATGCGATTTCTGTGCGTAGATGTTTTTCTATTCACGAGTTGGCAACTCACCCCCGTTGTGCCCCAGTTTCTTGCAGGTTGCCGTACAGGTTCTTTACGGCTTGCGGGCTCAGTTTCATTCGGGTGATTTGCTAGTAGGTGGGTTTACTTGTATCATACCCCCATTATATATCTTGTATATCATTATTCTGTTGTATCTAGAAGTTCCATCAACCAAACATGTATCTATTGAGATAGAGACCAGTGTTGTTTATTCTTTCGACCTTAGAGTCGCTCGTTATATTTCTGGTGGTTTTGAGTTCCCTTTTGAGTTTTTGATCCTCGCCGTTGGCGTTGTATATTATATTGCTTGTGTGGTTGTGACCGTCGATTGACGAAGAGCTAGCTCCCGCTTGGGGATGCCTTTTTCTTGATTTCGTATACTATTCATGTTGTATCCCGTTTGGGGGCCAGTATTTACAAAGGAGACTCTGCCGAAATTTTCAGTAAACTTTTAATGCTTTTAAAAACCGCATAATTCGGCTTATGCTATTGAAACTACTTGATTTTAAATTGGTTTTCCTTCACTCTACTACTTTTCTTGGTTTGGATTTCTGGGTTTTCGGCTTACTTAGATTACGTACGCCTCGAGACGTTTCGTAGTATAAGTGCCGGTCATTTTCCGTACTTTCGGGACGTGACAAAGTTGGTATCAGAGCATTAGGTTTTACCTTCGGAGCATAGGATGACCCTTGGTTGATGGATTAGGTGACTAAAGTAGAGTGACGTACCGTTGGTATGTTCCGCGGCATATTTGCGACACGCCACTCCACTTATGAAGCCTTAGGATGTACATTTCCTTGTTCAGTATTCTATTCATTCCGATCTAGCCTCATCGGTATCAGTTTGGTTTTGCTGCTACGGTTACGGCAGGGAGAGCTACGGCTATCGTTACGGTCAGCACAAGCTCGTCACGAACGAGGACTGACCAGGGCGAAATTCCGGCGACACACGATTGCAGTGATGTGTCTTTTTACTGTGTTTCCGCGCCACGAGCGTTTGGCGGATCGCCTTTATGAGGTTACTCGGATGTGCTGATCGACACTAGAGGATTGAGCCACTGACAGAGGCCAGCCAGATTTTGATGACCGTTGGTGTGTTGCTTACTCCTGATGATTGAGGCACTGTTCTGCGTGCAGACGAGCGAGCCAGTTGTTGCTGCGAGCGACGAGATATCGCCCCATATGTTGGAACTATGGCGGGGCGAGTTGTACGAATAGATGATAGAAGGTCGCTAGTCACCCGATGATGAATGACTAGGACAGGTGGTTAGTTCGCTTACCCCGATGCGAGGTCATCAGATAGATTGATTCCAGCTGGAGACGATTTCACGCGGAGACGTTGAGAGTCGACAGAGACGATCGAATGTCAGAAACCTATTATTCCAAGTTTAAAGTAGTCGGAAAGACATGCAGGCAATTCTATGGTCCCTCTAGAAGAATGAAACCCTAACTCGACTTAATGACCGTGTGAAAGCCTTTGAACTTTCGGGTTTGCGGCAGTTCTACGGCGCCATTAGTGAGGCTTGGGTTTGCCCTTCTACGGCTGGACCACAGATACTGTGGTATGTACTCGATACTATTAAACTGTGCCCAAGAGGTTGAGCTCTTAGGGGATTATGAGGTTTGACGACTCGGTCGGATGGCTCGACTTAATTCGGATGCTAGGTGGTGAGATGCATTTCTTGGGAGACTCCAGATACGAGGATAGCCGTTGGAGCTCAGTCCATATAGCCATGATGAGACGATTCCGAAGCAGTCGACATTAGAGAAAGTGGAGTAAAGAGGTCCGTACAAGATCTGGATAAGACGACGTTCCACTCCGCCGACATCAGAGATGCGATACGCATGCCGAGGCAGAGTACTGGATATACCTTCCAGAAGGAGTCGCGATGGGTATGCAGCCGTTCCGGAGCAAGATGCAGATATAGGAAAGGACAATGACTTCCGGACAGTTGGCAGAGACGAGACATGGAAGAGACCGTGAGCAGGATTCCTTCCAGGAAACTGCTGCAATGATACTTGCACCCAGGATCAGATGTGTCACGTACATTCAGAGAGCCAGAGGCCGACGCCAGTGATATGCTGTCTTACGAGTGGTCGTGATGATTGACCAAGAGATGACCAGAGGAGTGCCAGAATGGGATCATCCCCGTTAGCACACCTGACAGGGCCGATGAGCCGATGGACCGAGAGATTGGTAATTCACAGTGGAGATCTTGACCCAGGAGTGGTCATTGTTACGCACACTAGCAGGCCAGAGTCCATGATCATCGATGAGACGTCCCACTAGTGACCGCGACAGTTGGCCCGAGATTCTTAGAGGATGCACTTGAGCGGTACTATTCCGCCATTATCGAATTCGATGTTTTGGGTGATTTATTCGCATGATTTGATTTTGATGATTGAGAATTTACGATTCTTGCACAGTGTTGCATTTGATATCGTTTTCGTGCTTGGGTTTCACATGTTTGTGATTTTACGGTTTCAGACATTTGAGTTGATTTTGTGCGTATGCACGCACACGATTTCGTTCCTGCACTCTGTATAGTTTATATATGCTTGCAGTGCAGTGATACGCCTTTTGTGCACTTAGATGCACTGGAATTCGATTTCGATTGTGATACTCGATATTTGTTTTGTGCACCTTGTGCAATTGATTGATTTTGCGCACGTTCGGCGCTTGATATTGGATTTCATGATTTCGTGCACGATGAATGCACCTGATTTGGATTTTCGCGCATGTTGGGCGCATGTTTTGAAGGGTGATTTTGGTGCGTACCAGATGCACTAAATCGAGATTTTTTTTCGTGCATGTCAGATGCACCTAATTTTGCTGTCAGGCACACATGTTGCCTACGACAGATGTTTCGTGCACACCCGATGCACTTAGATGTTGTTTCTGTGCGCATGTATGGCACATTCATGGATTTTGATTTCCGTGCGCACCAGACGCACGTAGTATTCATGTGCATATTTTGGGATTGATTTCTTATAGAGCAGTACGTTTTTATGATATTGCTATGTGTTTTCGTACTGAGCAGGACTAGTCAGAGGACAGTACCTGAATATATTTTGCATGCATTGATAGTTATTGAAGGGATTCCAAAAAGCGAGCTATAGCCTCAGTATTTACCTACGTGTCTGATATGACACGAAATGTTTAAAACAAGGAGACCCTTTTAAATTGTTTCCAAAACGGCGGAACGTACGTTTCAAACAAAGGTATATATGTATATAGTTATTTTTTTATGATAGACGTCCGCCACTGTGCAGTGTTATACGCGTTGCACAGCGACTTAAGAGATTTGGCATGCATTTCCTTCAGATACTTACAGATATAGATTCGATGTTTACATGTATAGTTTCGAGTTATATCATATTGGTTTGATTTGGATTTGGCATTGATGTCTTCTCCATGACTCCGATGATTGCAGGATGCTTGACGGAGTTTTGATTTGAGTTATATGCTCATTTTTCATGCGCATGCGCTGCGCTACGATTTGTTTTATGTATTTACAATTTCGGAGCCCCGACGACTTGATGGTTTTGGTTTAGATGTTTTAGTATTTGGGGAGAGTTTTAATTTAAATTCGGGGACCGAATTTCTTTAAGGGGGGAAGATTGTAACGTTTTGAAAATCGTTTCGGTGAAATTTCGAAAAAAAACGGTAAAATAAGGGGGTTTTCTGTAAAAAGTCAAAATACAAATATCTTATTATAAAAATTAAATATACATATTCTAGCTATGTAATTGCTATTATTTGGTGTTTATTGAGCCGCTGGTGAAATTTCAAATTTTCTGAAAAAAATATTATTTTATTATTATTTTAAGCCGTCACTAATACATTTAATTAGGGAAAATTACAAATTGGAATGAGTTGAAACAAATTTTGTGCATCATAAAACATTAAATAAAATTTTATCATGTGGTTTTTGGAATGAAAACATTTGCCAAAACGGTTTAGAAATTATTGAAGAAAAAAGGCTTTTTTTTAGCGTAAATGGATGTTTGGGGTATTGTATTTATCATTTTTCATCACCCCACACTCGTACCCACACCCACACACACCCACTTACTCCTCCCCATGGCTGAATTCAGCTGCCACCCTATTTTTTCCCCACTTGATTTTCAAATGAAAGGAAATGAAACAAAAGAATAGAAAATGGATAAAGTAGTTAGACTTTTGACTTGCTTTGACCTTGACTTTGTCCCCCCCCATTTTCTCTACCTCCCTCTCTCTCCTCACTCCTATTTCTGGCTGAATTCAGCAGCAGCCCTTCCCCCCTCCAAAATCCACACTATTTTGCTTCAAAAATCCACAAAAAAGCTTCAAAATCCATACAATTTCAAAGCTTTTTCCAAATCCAACACTTACCCATTATTCCTTAGCATTTCAAGCATGGATCCTTATGAAAAGAGAGCATTTTGGAGTTCCATGGATGCTTGTGGATCTTCATATGCTTTTGGGTATATTTCTAAACATTTTTGTTGCTTAAATTGTTACTAATTTCTTAAGCTAATTTATTTAAGTGTTATTTGGATATGTGAGTTTAATTGCACGTTTTGGAATTCAAGAAAAGGGTTTGAATGCAAGTTAGGTTATTGTGAATTGGTGTATGGTTGTGATAGGTAGCTTACCATCTTAGAATTTGTAGAAAGTAATTTAGTAGTTAAATTTCATATTGTTGCATGGAAATATCTAAATTAAGTTTTGTTTTTGCTAACTAGAGTTTTTGAAAAATTATCAAATGCTTAGATTAAAATATAATTAAGTGTTCATGTCATTATAACTATTATAATGAGTGGTTTAATGACTTTGGTTCATGCAAAACGAAGCTTAATTGATGAATTGTGAATTTTGCTTTAAAGGGTGTTAAATTTGATATTTTGCAAACTAGGATTTTGGAAATTATGCAAATTTATGAGTTTAAATTATGGAAATGGTTTTTATGACTTATTTAAGATATTTAATAAATATATTGGCCGCTACATTCATTTAAACATCGTGTTTTGTACAAAAACGGCGAATTGTGCTTGCTAGATTTTCGGAAAAATGACTTTTTGAGTGAAATTGGCGTTTTTGTGAGTTTTAACCTAGTTTATATTAAAATTAGTGTTCGTGAATGTGCAAATGAGTGTATTTGGGGTTTTCTCGATGGTTTGGCGTTTGTACGCCGACGTTGAGGGTTTTTGGGTTGATTTGTGAAAGCAACCATAGGTTTTGACCTATGTGGGATTCGTGCGTCGTTTTGATCATGAGTCGGATTTTAATGAGATATGGTGCGTTATGATATGTAGGTACCCCCATGTGGACTTCGAGACGACAAGCAAGCGCATGGCAACGTCGGCACCGGCTAGCGAGGACCAGGTGAGTAGATTTATATCTACGGGGAGAAGTCGGGTGGATGGCGTATAGCACCCCCGCAGTCCGTGGTGGTGTATACAGATGCGTATACACACCAACAATTATTATATGTTATTTAGGATTAATAACGATGCTTAGGATGGATATTGGTGTGTTGGACTATTTTTAGTGTTGCGAACCCTAGGGTAGTGTTGCACTACACATACACACATACATACTTGCATACTTTCCTATTGATATGTACTCATGGGATTCTTTATAGTTATGTTTTCACATGGGTATGGGACTATGTGTTCACATATGGATTGAGGATGATACTTGGGATTGAGCTGAGTCGATGAGATTTGATTTGAGGCCGTGAGATCGGTGATATAGCAGGGTTCGTATCTTAGATACGACATGACGTTGTAGCGGGTCCTTGACGTAGTGTTTCACACACGTCCATGCACACGTAGGCGGTATCAGTATGGTACTAGACGTAGATCAGTACCCCGATCATGATATTTGATAAAGAGGATACCAGGTGAATAGTATGATGAATGTGATATTGACCCGTACCCAGATTGGGATGCCGTACGACGGATTTACGTACGAGCTATATTGATGATTGATCCGCACTCTTGACTTGGGATGCCTGATTATAGATTTGGTATCGGATATGATATTATTGAGGCGGGATCACCGACTATACATATACAGGTATGTATATGTATCGACTCAGATGATAGGCGGTTCCCTTACCTGTAGTTCAGCTTGTTAGTTCAGCCGTATAGTTTAGTGTAGTTGTTAGATTAGATTAGACTTCTTACCTATTTCAAAAACTAACGAATCGTGGGCATTTTTAAAGACAGCTCAAGGGAATCTACGGATATTTCAAAAACGACGTATCTTTTCATAAAAACACCGTAGCCCCTATTTTCAAAACCTCATGATTCGTGTTATTTCAAAAGGCACCATTCGTAGGACTTATATTAGATTATTGTAGATTAGTTATCGTTGTGTCTAGTATTCAGCTCCCGCACATTATTGCTGTTCGCTCTGCCTCGCATATTTATTTTGCTGCATATTCCATTATTGATATCATGCTGTTAGGACACCAGCACCATTACCGATGATGCGTATGTACCACGTACACCTACTTGCCGGCTCACACACATCTTCATCGGTAATTGCCATGTCACGTACACTTTAGAGAATATAATTGCTTGACTTAGATTGTTAGCTAGTAGTTTTGACATGATATTAGTGTACTTCCCTTATATGCCATATTAGACATTGTGGTTATTACCTACCACTTCATGCATACGGTTATTCAGTTGTTCATGCCTAGTTCATTATCATTGACATATGCACTTGTGATGATTTCTTGAGATTTATGATATTTCTGGATTTCGGGGAAAGCCGCAAAATTTACAACTTATGATCTTTTAAAATATAAAATGTTGCGGTTTTCTAGTGATGTAAAGTGTCGTCCACCATGAGTTTGCTGTGGTTTTGGAGATCCGTGTCGAGGAGTGGAGGAACCGTCACGGGTACATGGTGGGCCCGGTATGGTATCCCGGGGCAAGAGGAATGTGGTGTTGACGTTGAGCCTGGCTGGGGAGCACTACCTACCGGTGATATTACCCGACGCGTCGGATATCCGGAGGATACCGTCGTGGTCTTGAGATGGATGGTAGGGGCCGGTCCGGACTGACGGCGCCCTAGATATTGAGCTTGAGACATTGATATTTCGAGACAGTGAGATTTATGTTTTGTGTCGATGCTAGACACTGCTGATACTGATTTCATTATGATACCTCAGTTTAAAAATACGAAGGAAATCTCACTAATTTATGAAAACAGTTTCTTCATTTACATGTATTCTGTTTCATGCATTCATACCTCATTCATATGATATATTGCTACCTGAGGCACTGACACGGGCACATGAAATTTTACTCGGGTTAGATATTACCCTAGTCATTGTTATAGGCTGCCTGTTATACTTATATTTGAGGATATATTATGATCATTGACCTAGGTTGCGTTATTTATGCGATTTCTGTGCGTAGATGTTTTTCTATTCACGAGTTGGCAACTCACCCCCGTTGTGCCCCAGTTTCTTGCAGGTTGCCGTACAGGTTCTTTACGGCTTGCGGGCTCAGTTTCATTCGGGTGATTTGCTAGTAGGTGGGTTTACTTGTATCATACCCCCATTATATATCTTGTATATCATTATTCTGTTGTATCTAGAAGTTCCATCAACCAAACATGTATCTATTGAGATAGAGACCAGTGTTGTTTATTCTTTCGACCTTAGAGTCGCTCGTTATATTTCTGGTGGTTTTGAGTTCCCTTTTGAGTTTTTGATCCTCGCCGTTGGCGTTGTATATTATATTGCTTGTGTGGTTGTGACCGTCGATTGACGAAGAGCTAGCTCCCGCTTGGGGATGCCTTTTTCTTGATTTCGTATACTATTCATGTTGTATCCCGTTTGGGGGCCAGTATTTACAAAGGAGACTCTGCCGAAATTTTCAGTAAACTTTTAATGCTTTTAAAAACCGCATAATTCGGCTTATGCTATTGAAACTACTTGATTTTAAATTGGTTTTCCTTCACTCTACTACTTTTCTTGGTTTGGATTTCTGGGTTTTCGGCTTACTTAGATTACGTACGCCTCGAGACGTTTCGTAGTATAAGTGCCGGTCATTTTCCGTACTTTCGGGACGTGACAGGTCTACTCTCTGGAATATTGGTTTAGTTGTATTGCTAGTTTAGCCCAGTTTGGATATGGTTTTATCTAGTAGTTTGGAGCTATTCGGGGTTATTTCAAAGTCGATATTTCTAACGCTGTTCAAAGTTTACAGTACTTACATTACTATGTGCGACCGTGAATGTTATTAGAGCGGTACAACTGGTCTAATTGCTATAGTTCTTTTAGACGGGTTTGCGAACGTGAATATCACGTTGATGTTCTATGTTGTGCTGTGTTTGTTGGCTGGATCGTCGTGGTGGATAGCTTAGGCTCAATGTTAGTACAATTTAGTTTTATTTGTAAATTTGATATCGCGGGGCGAGCATCCGACATGTAGACTGCCGTCACTTCCTGTTTGTATATTATTTATTTGGGGCACGACCGGGTTGAGGTCGATGTCACCGTTTTACTTATTTTCTTTTCTGTACTATGATTACCCCGCGGTGGAATGCACGGATAGCCGGGTTATAGAGGGCAACGGGCCCGCATCTCATGGCGTTGAGACGGAGGGGGCCTCACTCTAGAATTATCGGGTGATTGATGTGAAAAAGTGTTTGTAGAATAACCGCAATCAATAACGGTGTCGCTTGTAGCTAGCCGAGATGAGTACGGGTCGTCCTCAGGGATATGTGGAATCTTTCAATCTTACCTTAGACGTGTTGAAAAAGAGGAAGAATAAAGGAATAAAGAATAGTGGAAATAGTTTCTAGATCTACGTAAAAATACGAATGTAGAATACAGATCTAGTTTGAATACAAATATAGATTTTATGAGAAGAATGCTTGCATGGTTCGTTCGGATTTAGTAGTCATGGATGACTAATAAAGATTACTCCTTTTATTTATGGATAGATTTAATACTAGATAGATAGTGATGAATGAGGATTAAGGTTCTTGGAAGAAACTAGGGTTTCCCCACTATTGACCCTTTTCCTTTCATTGATCTTTATTCTTGTCCAGCCCTTAAAAAAACAATTGTTAATCAGATCTCAAATCGCGGTCGAGACTAGCAATAAATTGGTAGCGCGCCCGATATGGATATTAGCATTTATTTTGCTAAAGTTTATAAACTTCATAAGGCTTAAAAGAAGTTAAAATATTTTTTCATCCATTGATCTATCCTAATCTTACGAACCCTATCAAGTGGAGAATTACTCGCGCATGATGGAGATAGAAGAAGAACGGATAGAGAAAGAATTCATAATGTAAATGCAGAAAATAAATGCTAAATAATGATCTACCTTTATTAATCAACTTCACAATTACAAAGCCTTCAAGTTTAGATTAAAAGAGGAAGAAGAAGTTGCTCTCGATCTATGTCTTGTAGGAAATAGACGCTTCGTTGAATCTCACGTCGCTCTATCACGTCGAATCGTGGACCTGTCGTGGATCTCGTGTTCTTTGATGGTGGTTTGCTTCGTGTAAAAGGTGACGAGTTTTAATTTTAGCCATCGGTTCTTTATATAGCCTTCAAATTAGAAATCCTAGATTCTATAAGTTTAGACTTGCCATAAAAATCCACTTTCCAAGTTTTCAGATCCTATGATTTTATTGGCAGATTTTTTATCCTGTCATTTAGAATATCTTGATCTTTTGACTTGAGCTAAATTTGCACAAAATCTCCATGAATAATATTAGTAATATTTATTAAATTAAAGAGAGTATCTTAATTGCTTTATATGGTAATAAATTTTTAAGAAACTGATTTAAGAATATTTAATATGCTATTCACTTTATATGGTAATAAATCTTTAAGAAACATGATTAAAAATATTTGATATGCTATGCATCTTTTAATTACTAATATATTATACATATATTTTGAAATATTATTCTAACCATTTGTATATTATTATATCTTTTAAGAATTGTGATTAGAATATTTGATATGATATGCATATTTTCAATTACCAAAATATTATATACATATAAAATGCATATAATTTCCTTCATTATGTTAATTATAATATATAAACATATGGTAAATAGTATTTTGCAGATAAATCCAAATATGTTCTATATTTATAATAAACATCTTTAAATATTTAAGAAAAGTAAAGAAAATATTATATTAAAAGTGCAATATTTTCGAATGAACAAATACCCCCAAACTTAACTTTGATCGTCCCGAGCAAAATAGTTATTCAAGAGAAGAAGAAAAAGAAAAATAAAAACCTAAGTAACGCACTTTCATAGGCAAACACGATTGCACTGAGCACGTGCAATGAGCCGTTAAACTTCTAGGTGTCCCTAGTAGGAGGGGTGTTGTCACCTGAGGGTTTTCAACGGATTGCACCTACAAAATCTCATAATAAAAGAAAGAAGATGAAAGTTACATATAAAGATAAGAATTTATAAAAGAAGGAACTTGAAAATAAGAGTTTCCAACAACACCAGCATTTCGGTTGTCATGAGCCCTATCTTAATGGTCATGAAAAGAAGTCAGAAATCACATCATCCCTCAATAAAACATCGCCTTTATTCTTCCTCCCTACCTTTTATCCAAACATCGATCATATACCCCTACGTGTGTGTAAAAGACATCCCTACACTCAGAGAATTCAATTCAAGCCATCATACTCTTGTGCATCCGCCTTAGTACTTTTTAGTCGATGAATTTTTTTGATGAAATTGCTCAAACATCCTTCATGCGACCGTTAATACTTCTTGAGGTATTAACCGACCGATTACAAAATGTGCTTGCATTATTAAGGCGTAATTCCTCGTCTTGCAACACCTAGGACTTAGCAGTGGCTCCCAAACCAGTTGGTCTAAGGCACTAGGTGATAAAGCACCCTCGCTATATTTTTTTATGCTATCTTGGTAATTACAAAAATAGTGTTCATTTTTTTCTTCACCACTTATAATTAATTTTTTCTTCATACCAAGAATTTTAGACAAGAGAATTTCGATGTATCCTCTACTATCCTAAGTTTCAAGATATGTGCAAGAGCATATAATAGGGTATTAACGTTCAAATTGTTAGATATAGTGCCCTCAGAGTCACTTATTGGATCACAGGCACGTGATTGCAATGATTGAGGGAGGACTTATACCGGTAGGACAGTCTTACTCAGGATGATCGTATACTATCTGGTTTATCTTTATCATCGTGTACTGCTTTAGGTGATATTACAGGTCACTATTGCACGTTGATAGAGACCGTAGGATTCTTGCTTGACGGCCAGCAGTATGATGGAGATCATATACGTGGGAGCTGGGGTCTATAAACACATCCTTAAAAGGTCCCTAGTCGAAGGAGTTTCGAGACTGGGCATCGATACTCCATTAGTAGACTAGTGTATACAGTCGAGATCCCGACGAGGGGCAATGGCCGATCTCACAAGCCATAGGTGTCAGTTGGTTCACCTAAGATGTATACAGGTGCTCATTGGGTTATGAGTACACCAGACAGGACTCGCCGGAAACATGCTAGTTGGTATTATACCTGACGTCAGATAGCAGTTCCCTGGTGACATGTGTACATGTTAGTTCATCGACCTGAGATCGTCATTTGTCTCGTGTGAGTTCCCACTGTGCTTTGATTACTACCCTATCATGGCTCAAAGGAGTCATGCAAACAGGTTTTTGTTGGGTACAGTCCCGAGCCACATGGAGGTAGTGAGCAGATCGGCAGGGGTTTTGTCTCTCTCGGTATTGGGGGTGAGATCACGCTATGTCTAGGAGAGCCATTACACGAAGTCTTTGGCCAAGGCAGGAGATTTACTGGTAGATATTTGTCACGACCCAAAATTGGCCCGTGACGGCCCTAATACTACGCAACGCCAAAAGACGTAACGCAGTAAAAGAAAGCCAAAACCCAGAAATCTAAACCAAGAAAATACGGAAAAGATAATGCAAGTTTTTGAAACATTTGAAAGCACAACCCAAATTCTTTAAAAAGTCTTACTTTCTTTCTTTAAAATTTGGAGAACACCCCCTTTTTGTAAAAAGTGGCCCAAAGGCGGAAAAACAATCTCATCACAAGTATACAACGCCGTAGCGAAGAAATAAGAGACAGTAGAAAGGAAACTGTATATAAAAGACATCAAATCCACAATAATACACATAACGTCCTCACCAAGTCTCTAAGTCAACAATACAATAGTAGATGGAGAGTACAAAATACAACGAATGTACAATATGAAATACAGATAATCATCTAACCCACCTAAGCAAAATGGTACTGTGAGCTGATGCGGTATCTGTAGCAAAAGATGATAGCTGAATAGCTGAATGGAGAAATAGCCTGCCTCGACTACTCTGGGGAAAAACCTGAAACACCTGTGGCACAACGGGGGTGAGTTGCCAACTCGTGAATAGTAGATAACATATGCAGGTAATCGCAGGAATGCACGTACACCATGAATCTAAGGTATGCGATTACAGTAATAACATGTTATGCAAATGCTGAATAAATGCAAGTACACTAGCAGGTACAATCTATATGTGAAGCAACAGTAACATGACAGTAATATGCAGTAACTATGCAATAAGGATATGAAAATGTAGATATGCAACTATCATAAGGGTACACTAACAGGTACTACCCGTATATGAAACTGTGCATGAGGTAGATAAGGGTGAGATATAGGGTGGAATATGTCATTTCCACGGAAACCTGACATCGTGGTAGGATCACAATCCATCAAGACACTCACATCCCAAACATCAAATCGGCCCCCAAACTGGGCTCTTACATCACATAGATCTCACATCACTTCAAGTACAATATCAATAGCTCTCCTATATCTCGAATGTACAAATCGACCATATCTTTCATATCCAATATCCAATCTCGATGAATCACCTAATAACCCAAGTCAAATCTCAAATAATCTCTAACATCCTAAACATATATATATATATAGAAATAAATATGATGGGGGCAATACACATATATTAGCGTCCCATTCCACTAATATTGGTGTAAAGGTATATATAACAACGGCAAAATCCCCTGTTATATATACAAAAGGTATTAAAGAAATATCATGAAAATAGTGTGCCAAGCATCGACACAGAAATCCTCGTATATCGGGCTCCGTCAGTCCGGATCGGCCCACGGGGTCCGTCTGCGGTGTCGGCCCTCGGCCCCGGCAGTACAGATCATCCCGCATCCATCTCTCGACTCTGGCCAGTATCCTCCGGACAACTGCCAGGTCCAACCAATCACCGGTAGGTACTCGCCCGCCTCCAGGCTCAATCGGCAAACCCATCGATCTTCTTGCCGAGGGGAACCATACCGGGCTCCACCATGTACTCTCATACGGCAACCACACCTCGTATGGAGTATATAATCAGCACCGATAAAACTCATGGTGGACGCGCAAATATCATATCAAGGAAACCGGGTTGTTCAATGTATGTATAATTTCATGAACTCCCGTGGTTCCCAAATCCCGAAAACATCATATAAAATCCAAATAAACAATGCGCAAATCCAGGAATAAATATATGCGATATATCTGAATGCGAGCAGGTAAACAAAAGTATATAGCTGAACCAGATGCATGCAAAATCAATAAGGTACAGCCAAGTATAGGTATCTACCTATAAGAACTGATGTCGTATACCCCCTGGGTATAAGTAACATATGTAGGAAACCCCCCTGGTATAACTAAAATATGTGCATGGTATACCTGTAGCTGTATCGCAAGGTGTATATGTACCTATCACTAAAGGTATGATACACCATAGGTATACCAGTAAGCTAGATATCAAGTATGATAAGCAATATAGTATCAATAAAGGGTTGTGTGTGACATGGCAATTATTGACGGTGTGTGTAGCATACAATCCGTGCTCGTGCAACATAAACCGTCAATAATATGTGCAGTGTCCTACGGCTGCTAGTCACAGTACAACTATATCAAGGAAATAACATAAGGGCGCAATTCTAACAATGACGTAGAATGCGCGACAGGTATATGAATCCTAGCCCAGACGCATAACGCCATGCGGGCGATTCCCCTGTAGATGTTAAATCTATTCACCTACGCCCCACGCTAGGTGAATCCTACCATCCGCTCCCCCTGTAGCCGTGTCCGTAGTCCCTGCCTGCAAACCTGCAAATAAGGCATGGAAATCACATATAAGCCAAATATTCCGCGAAACGCGATATCGAATCGAAACGAGAAACTCGCGTCGCGAACTAAACGCGCGTGTGCACGATACGCTGAATCGTGTGTGTACGCGTCTAAAACCATCGCGACACGCCGCGATACGCTGGATCACAGAACCCACTCACGTATCGCGCGTATCGTGCAAACATAACGGACACTAAAACGATATATAGTCCCAGATTTTCCTACAGGTAAGATATCACAAAACTAGACATGCCAAATAACTAGAAAACACAGCAGGGAACCCTACACAAAACCCCAACACCTAACTCCTCTTCCTGGCCGCAATTTGCGGCCAGATTGATTTAATTGGCGGCCAGAAAATGGGGGTAGGGGCTCGTGTTCATGTGGTGTGCTCTAGACCTAGGTATCATGTCCCAGTTTTCTCAATTTTAACCTGAAGGCATCGGGTCACAAGCAGATTACCAAAGTCACAAATGTCGCTTAAATTCACTAATTTGCACAAAAAGGAAAATCTATGGTATTTTAGTGTAATCTGGGGATTTCTCAGTTGAAGTGGCCCTATTAGCACTTAAATAAACTAGGGTAGCTAACACAATCAACGATTTCCCAAAATTCCACTTAAACACCATAATCTAGCACTAAATTAGCAATTTAACACAAACCGACACTAACAATCACACATCTAAGCAAACTAGGGATTTGGGTTCAGAAAGTATACCCTATGCAACCCTAGGAAGCAGGTGAAGAAGTGTGTGGAGCCTGCTACAGCTGCTGATGAAGTTGCCTGTGCTGCTGATGCTGATGCTGTCACTGCTACTACTGCTCTTGCTGATGATGAGGATGATGCTGTTGCTGATGATGGTGATGCTGGAGCTGCTTGCTACCTCTGTTGCTGCTACATCATCTTCTTCTTGATGCTGGAGTTAAGGCTGCTGCTGCTGAAGTTGATGATGCTGCTGCTGCTGCTGCCTCTGGTGCTGATGGTGCTGCTGCTTCTGTGCTCAGGTGAGTGTGTGTGTGTGTGAGAGTGTGAGAGAATGAGAGTAAGAAAATGAGATAGAGAAATGAGCACACACACAAAGACCCCCTTCTCACTCTCTCTCTCCTCATTAAATGAGGCATGGCAAAGGCCATGATGCCCTATGCTCTCTCTCTCTCCCCCTCTCCCACTCAAAGTCAACCCTGAACCAAAACAAAAACTCAAAATAAAACCCTTTTTAAATTCATTTTCACTTTTAAAACTATCATGACTAATTACAACCATGACACTTAAACAAATATTAAAACTAGATTAGGGAGAAATGGTTAGTTAACCATGGTTGCTAATCATGGTTTAACCCCAAAAACAACCCTAGTTATCATGCACAAGTGTGTGCAAGCCTAACAAAATTCTAATAAAATACACAATAAATAGGATAAAATATTTAAAACTTAATTTGGTAAACTTTTTGTTAAAAACTATATATAAAAATATAATTAGCTACAAACACATTCTAAGGTGTTACAATCTCCCCCCTTAAAAGAAATTCGTCCCCGAATTTAAAAATATACTGATACGCGTACCTTTAAAGGGAAGATTACAACTCCCAAATCTCGCTCGCAGCCTCCAAGTGATTATCTCACTATACGGCTACGTCCAAGAAAATCCTTCACAGATGGCAAGACCCTTGACCGATGTTTCTCCACCTGCCGAGCCATTAACACAATTGGCTGCTGGTGAACGAAAGATCGTGTCACGCTAAATGGTCTGGTGCCAAATCATGTGAGAAAGGTCAATAAGGTGGTTGTAGAGTATCATCACAAGGAATAAGGGGTGAAAATCCAATAATCTGGGCGGAAGAGCCAAATTAAGGCAACAAAACTAACTCGCCTACAGGATCTCAGAAAGACCTAAATCCTGGGACAAACTTCCCAAAATCCAACACCGTCATTCATCAGAAAGTCCATAGGAATACATGATCTGTCCCTGCGAACTCGAGTCTATGACCAACACAGTCGTCACAAGACCTCAGTTCGAAATGGACAATCCCCATCCTGACCTAACACAACTGGACCGTCTCCGAAGTCTCTAGACTAGCTGGGGTCCAAAGTCCTACCTACGCGGAGTCAGAAGAACAACAGACTGGTGATCGACACGACCTAACCCCTAAGCCTAAGGGTGACCAATTGGAGTGTCTCCTGATAACGGCTATCGAAGGAGAACCCTAACGATGGCGAGTGACGATCCCCAACCGCTGTCAACAAAAGCACAAACACACAACTTTAATAAAACAACTGAGCAAACTGAGTATAACCGGACGACAAGAATCCGAATGGAGTCACAACCTAACTAAACTTGGTAGAAACCATAGCGAAATTCATGGAGATCTGCTCCCACTCCTACTTCGGAACGGTAAATGGTTGCATCTCTCTAGCCGGCCTCAGATGCTCGACTCAAGCACACAACAAGACAGACACCTTGAAACGAAACCTGAAACATCTCTTTACATCCTGTCCACCCGTAACCATCTCACAAGTCACGTCACCATTGGCGGAACTTGAATGCACCTAGAGAGTTGACAGATGTGCATGCTCTAGGGTTTCACGTCTCTACCCGATGAAACCAGGTACACAAACGCGTCCCTAACTTAGCACATCATTGTCATAAATCAAGGTCTCCGAATCATTACCCAGCCGAGTATGCTCAAGTATCACTGACGAACGAGTATCGATGGGCAGTGTCTCGCGAAAACGTTTTAAGGAAAGGTGGTCGGGCGCGGACATGAGCAAGCTGTTCACTCCGTAGAGACGAACTAAAGCTATACTCAACGATCACACAAGAACTGTAAATCTGCAGAAGACTATCACAACAATCAAAATCCGCTGCAGGAAGATATACATTAAGCTCTGGTGGTCCGTGGAAAATCTGACACGACTCTCAAACAAGTAGTGTCCCCAAATCTTCAACGCAAAACCACCGCGGCCATCTCCAGATCATGAGTGAAATATCCTCCTCGTACTTCCTCCAAATGTAGGGAAGCAAAAGCGATAACTCTATAGTGTCACCTCAGTACACAATCGAGCCCACTCAAGAAACATTACAGTTAAACCACAAAGTCGCTCGAACCAAAAGCAAAGAAAGAACTGATGCAGTTGTTAACCGAATCTCCAACTGCCGAAAACTCCGTACACATGCCTCAGTCCACCGAAAAGAAACCTCCATCTCGGTCAATTCAGTCGACGGTGCAGCACTACTCTCGTAATCCTGCACGAAACGGCGGTAAAAACCTGCTAAGTCCAAGAATCTGTGGATCTCCATCCTGCACACATGTATGGACCTAAGCTGTACGGTTATGATCTCCCTCGGAACCATACGAAACCGTCTCCTGTGACTACAAGACCTAGGAGTCAACACAAAACAAGCCTGAAGAAACACTCCGAGAATTTAGCAAACTGCTGGTGCTCTCCCAGTATCTGCAAAACAAATCCTCAAGTGTTGCTCCTGTTCCTCAAGACACATTAGTTAGACCAGAATGTCGTAAATAACACAACAATAACTGGTTGAGGAACGGCCTGAAGAAATCTGGTTCATCATATTTACAAATGCTGTCAGGGCACTAGTGAATCCTACGACTCACCAAAAACACACAAGCCCGTAGCACGCACAAGGCAGTCTTCGGAATGCCATCACTCTGAACCTGCAATAATGATGACCTGATCCCAAGCAAACTTAGAAAATGTCTCGCGCTCTGGAGCTGATCGAAGAAATCGTCAATGCGAGGTAAGGGACACCTATCCGCACCGTAAGCCGGTTCAATTAACGATCCGTCGATACACAACCTCAAACTGCCGTCTTCTTCCTTGACGAATAGAAATCGGAGCTTCCAAAAGCGAAACACTTAGACACACAAAACTCCCCAAACCACAACTCTGCAGCTGATCCTTTAGCCCTCAAGCTTCGCCGGCTCATCCGGGACAACGTCGGAAAAACTCTCGCATGAAAGGAACCCGGTCCAACAATCTCACTGTGGCTCCGGTATCACGAATAAGCGCCAAGAATCCACGACATCTCCTCAGTAGCCGACTAGCGAAAAAGGCTGAATTCAAGCTGTGAAAGGCGACACAACTATCCATCTGCACAACAAGAACTGACTTGCCGGGAAAACACCCTGACTGTTTCCTCACGGTAGTCTACAGACGCCTAACACGTAGTTAATCAGTCCGTGCCCAGGAGAGCGTCAAATCCAACATCTCTAGAAGGATCGAAACGACGGACGAATCTCTATCTCCTATCCGATTGGCACACAACTGAATACGTGTCGCACAACAAAAGGATCGCTGACAGAAGTTAAAACAACTACTACTAATCTACCCGACACGGTACAAGCAAGAAGACAAACGAATACATCAAAAGAACATATAAATAAAGATACCTGAAAACTCCACATTGGACGCCTGCGCGTCCCGATGAGTGGAAGCAAACTCCTGTGTCTGCCCTCCACTCGCAGCTGGATGAACTCCTCTGGTAGACTGAGCCCTCTGAGCAATTCTTCCACGTCCACGGCTTCTCTGAATACGATCCTGACGGGGTGCTAAGGAACAATCCCTGACGAAGTGCTGAAGGCTCCCGCATCGAAAACATCCACGCGCTGACTGCTGACCATCCTGGGGATGAGAGCTGAATGACTGTCCTCGTCCTAAGCCTCTGCTACTCCCGCGACGGCCACGAAATCTGTCTCGATGACCAAACCTCTATCCCTGGGCTGGTACACTGGTACGAGTCCTCCACTGTCCTGGAACTCTCTGAGCCTCTGGAATATGCGCCTCGTCAACTGGAGCTGCAACCACTGGTGCTATGTAAGTGACGGACTGCTGCATGCTGATCGTAAGGGACAGCTGAGTAACCGGGGTAACAACCTCCTGTCGTAGCTCCCGAACGACATCAACTAAAGAACTCATCGTCTGGCGGAAGTCCTGCATCTCCACCAACAGCCTATCCATAGTATAGATCGTAGGCTGATCCGTCTGCACCTGTGCAACTAGAGTGCCATCCTGGTCAGTACTCGTCTCACTCGAGTCAACTCTGACCTCGGCCCTCGCTGCATCACTCTGAGACCCCATAGTCATCGGCGGCAAGGCTATAAATAGATATGAGATAAGATTCGATAAGGATAAGGAAATCGAATCTTAAGGATAGGAATCATCAAGGAAGGAATTTCAAGCAATTTGTACTTAGGTCACTTAAGGAGAAGTACCGCATCGTGGGTATGTTGCAGACATACACACTCTACGTTACTCTGCTCAAACTACCTACTCCATCATACTAAGGTCATCCTACACTCCGAAAGGTAAAACCTAACGCTCTGATACCAACTTTGTCACGATCCAAAATTGGCCCGTGACGGCCCTAATACTACGCAACGCCAAAAGACGTAGCGCAGTAAAAGAAAGCCAAAACCCAGAAATCTAAACCAAGAAAATACGGAAAAGATAATGCAAGTTTTTGAAACATTTGAAAGCACAACCCAAATTCTTTAAAAAGTCTTACTTTCTTTCTTTAAAATTTGGAGAACACCCCTTTTTTGTAAAAAGTGGCCCAAAGGCGGAAAAACAATCTCATCACAAGTATACGACGCCGTAGCGAAGAAATAAGAGACAGTAGAAAGGAAACTGTATATAAAAGACATCAAATCCACAATAATACACATAACGTCCTCACCAAGTCTCTAAGTCAACAATACAATAGTAGATGGAGAGTACAAAATACAACGAATGTACAATATGAAATACAGATAATCATCTAACCCATCTAAGCAAAATGGTACTGTGAGCTGATGCGGTATCTGTAGCAAAAGATGATAGCTGGATAGCTGAATGGAGGAATAGCCTGCCTCGACTACTCTGGGGAAAAACCTGAAACACCTATGGCACAATGGGGGTGAGTTGCCAACTCGTGAATAGTAGATAACATATGCAGATAATCGCAGGAATGCACGTACAGCATGAATCTAAGGTATGCGATTACAGTAATAACATGTTATGCAAGTGCTGAATAAATGCAAGTACACTAGCAGGTACAATCCATATGTGAAGCAACAGTAACATGACAGTAATATGCAGTAGCTATGCAATAAGGATATGAAAATGTAGATATGCAACTATCATAAGGGTACACTAACAGGTACTACCCGTATATGAAACTGTGCATGAGGTAGATAAGGGTGAGATATAGGGTGGAATATGTCATTTCCACGGAAACCTGATATCGTGATAGGATCACAATCCATCAAGACACTCACATCCCAAACATCAAATCGGCCCCCAAACTGGGCTCTCACATCACATAGATCTCACATCACTTCAAGTACAATATCAATAGCTCTCCTATATCTCGAATGTACAAATCGACCATATCTTTCATATCTAATATCCAATCTCGATGAATCACCTAATAACCCAAGTCAAATCTCAAATAATCTCTAACATCCTAAACATATATATATATAGAAATAAATATGATGGGGGAAATACACATATATTAGCGTCCCATTCCACTAATATTGGTGTAAAGGTATATATAACAACGGCTAAATCCCCAGTTATATATACAAAAGGTATTAAAGAAATATCATGAAAACAGTGTGCCAAGCATCGACACAGAAATCCTCGTATATCGGGCTCCGTCAGTCCGGATCGGCCCACGGGGTCCGTCTGCGGTGTCGGCCCTCGGCCCTGGCAGTACAGATCATCCCGCATCCATCTCTCGACTCTGGCCAGTATCCTCCGGACAACTGCCAGGTCCAACCAATCACCGGTAGGTACTCGCCCGCCTCTAGGCTCAATCGGCAAACCCATCGATCTTCTTGCCGAGGGGAACCATACCGGGCTCCACCATGTACTCTCATACGGCAACCACACCTCGTATGGAGTATATAATCAGCACCGATAAAACTCATGGTGGACGCGCAAATATCATATCAAGGAAACCGGGTTGTTCAATGTATGTATAATTTCATGAACTCCCGTGGTTCCCAAATCCCGAAAACATCATATAAAATCCAAATAAACAATGCGCAAATCCAGGAATAAATATATGCGATATATCTGAATGCGAGCAGGTAAACAAAAGTATATAGCTGAACCAGATGCATGCAAAATCAATAAGGTACAGCCAAGTATAGGTATCTACCTATAAGAACTGATGTCGTATACCCCCCTGGGTATAAGTAACATATGTAGGAAACCCCCCTGGTATAACTAAAATATGTGCATGGTATACCTGTAGCTGTATCGCAAGGTGTATATGTACCTATCACTAAAGGTATGATACACCATAGGTATACCAGTAAGCTAGATGTCAAGTATGATAAGCAATATAGTATCAATAAAGGGTTGTGTGTGACATAGCAATTATTGACGGTGTGTGTAGCATACAATCCGTGCTCGTGCAACATAAACCGTCAATAATATGTGCAGTGTCCTACGGCTGCTAGTCACAGTACAACTATATCAAGGAAATAACATAAGGGCGCAATTCTAACAATGACGTAGAATGCGCGACAGGTATATGAATCCTAGCCCAGACGCATAACGCCATGCGGGCGATTCCCCTGTAGATGTTAAATCTACTCACCTACGCCCCACGCTAGGTGAATCCTACCATCCGCTCCCCCTGTAGCCGTGTCCGTAGTCCCTGCCTGCAAACCTGCAAATAAGGCATGGAAATCACATATAAGCCAAATATTCCGCGAAACGCGATATCGAATCGAAACGAGAAACTCGCGTCGCGAACTAAACGCGCGTGTGCACGATACGCTGAATCGTGTGTGTACGCGTCTAAAACCATCGCGACACGCCGCGATACGCTGGATCACAGAACCCACTCACGTATCGCGCGTATCGCGCAAACATAACGGACACAAAAACGATATATAGTCCCAGATTTTCCTACAGGTAAGATATCACAAAACTAGACATGCCAAATAACTAGAAAACACAGCAGGGAACCCTACACAAAACCCCAACACCTAACTCCTCTTCCTGGCCGCAATTTGCGGCCAGATTGATTTAATTGGCGGCCAGAAAATAGGGGTAGGGGCTCGTGTTCATGTGGTGTGCTCTAGACCTAGGTATCATGTCCCAGTTTTCTCAATTTTAACCTGAAGGCATCGGGTCACAAGCAGATTACCAAAGTCACAAATGTCGCTTAAATTCACTAATTTGCACAAAAAGGAAAATCTATGGTATTTTAGTGTAATCTGGGGATTTCTCAGTTGAAGTGGCCCTATTAGCACTTAAATAAACTAGGGTAGCTAACACAATCAACGATTTCCCAAAATTCCACTTAAACACCATAATCTAGCACTAAATTAGCAATTTAACACAAACCGACACTAACAATCACACAACTAAGCAAACTAGGGATTTGGGTTCAGAAAGTATACCCTATGGAACCCTAGGAAGTAGGTGAAGAAGTGTGTGGAGCCTGCTACAGCTGCTGGTGAAGTTGCCTGTGCTGCTGATGCTGATGCTGTCACTGCTACTGCTGCTCTTGCTGATGATGAGGATGATGCTGTTGCTGATGATGGTGATGCTGGAGCTGCTTGCTACCTCTGTTGCTGCTACATCATCTTCTTCTTGATGCTGGAGTTAAGGCTGCTGCTGCTGTGTCTGAGCTGCTGCTGCTGAAGTTGATGATGTTGTTGCTGCTGCTGCCTCTGGTGCTGATGGTGCTGCTGCTTCTGTGCTCAGGTGAGTGTGTGTGTGTGTGTGTGTGTGTGAGTGTGAGAGAATGAGAGTAAGAAAATGAGATAGAGAAATGAGCACACACACAAAGACCCCCTTCTCACTCTCTCTCTCCTCATTAAATGAGGCATGGCAAAGGCCATGATGCCCCATGCTCTCTCTCTCTGTCTCCCTCTCCCACTCAAAGTCAACCATGAACCAAAACAAAAACTCAAAATAAAACCCTTTTTAAATTCATTTTCACTTTTAAAACTATCATGACTAATTACAACCATGACACTTAAACAAATATTAAAACTAGATTAGGGAGAAATGGTTAGTTAACCATGGTTGCTAATCATGGTTTAACCCCAAAAACAACCCTAGTTATCATGCACAAGTGTGTGCAAGCCTAACAAAATTCTAATAAAATACACAATAAATAGGATAAAATATTTAAAACTTAATTTGGTAAACTTTTTGTTAAAAACTATATATAAAAATATAATTAGCTACAAACACATTCTAAGGTGTTACAGTATTCCAGTAGTATTTCAGGGTGTTCTGGGCTACACTCCGACACGACTTGTACCGCTTTTGGGGGTCTGACTTTTACCAACCCTCTAGGCCCGACATGCGATGCTCATAGACGAACGGACCGGACTGTACGGATATTGTCACTGACAGGCTCAGTAGGGTGTCAGGATGAGTTCGCTCATCGACCTCCCTTTTGGTCAATACCTGGTTGCCCATTACGTACGCCAAGTACCACTGACGTGCAAGTGGTTAAATCCACAGCCAATTATTGACGAGTCTTTAGAGTCCCCCACAGACAGTTTCTTAAGTTTCGGGTGAAACGTTGTAGAGGCCGTATGATATATGGCAGGGTCCGATCATATACGTTCAGTAGTGCATGGATCATGATCGGGCGGATCATACTAGTGGGCTTTGGTTTAAGCCGGATCCTAGTATTAGATTCGTTGGATTACTTTAGTCTCATCGCATTTGCATTTAGTTGGAATGCGGATGCAGGTATGTATATACAGGTGAGGGGTATGCTTGTGATCCGTCACGAATTTACTTTTGATGTTGCCATAACTTTTTTGTTGTTTTAAACATTTGGATTAATGTTTACAAATGGTGGAAAATGTGAGTGGATTTCATGATGAGGTGCAATTAATGTGACATGGACATGTTTAGTGACTCATGGTCTCTTTACTTATGCTAATGTCACATTAGGAATTGTTTATTATGTTGAATTGATGGATGGAGAGAGAGAGGGCATCCATACGGCTTGGGTTAGCTCTTGGATTATCATTCTAGCTCTCACAACAATTCAACACAATAACACAAAAAAAGGGCTTCTCTTCTTCTTCTTCCTCTAGCTCGACATTTCCACAAATGGCTTCATCTTCAACCTCCATCCATACACTCTCATGCGATGAAAATCAATGGATGCTTTAGACGAAGTGATCGCACACATTCTCTACTTCACCTTGGACACGTTGGCTAGCGAACTTCGTGCCCGAGTTGCTTCGGACGAAGCGGGAGCCCGTAAAAAGACTCGATGATGTGGTGCCCTTTCCGACGAGGAGATCAAGATCGGAGATGCCGCGAGGAGCTTGGGATGGTTGCCAAAGACCAAAGGACACGGATCGATCGGTATAGCCTTTCCAACCCTTCTCTAGTTTGCTAGTTATAGGTTAATGGTTTGATCCGGGATTAAATTCTGCGATAGCGCCGGTTTCAATTTTTGAAAAAGTTTTCGTTTCCGCATTTTGGCCTCGGACAGACGGCCGGGACGCTACTGTAGACTTACATGGTATCAGAGACACGCCATTAACCTTTACTAGCTTGTTCTAACGTGTTTGAAATATTGATCGAACGAAATTTCCAAAACCGCGATTCCATTTCATGAAGTTTCTGTCGAAATTTTTTTGTCGTCGATAAATTATTTTGAATGTTTTAAAAAATCAGGCAGGCTTTTTTAAGACATCTGCGAAAAATTGGTAACATGATGCTACAGTGCCGCCGCGGAACTGCGGCCATACCCAAGTTTTGGCCGCGGTTCCATCGCCATTATATGTCATCTCTGCACCAATTTTCTACAGTGGTCTTAAACTTGGAATTGGGGTTTCTGGTATATTTTTTTTGGGCCCAGATTTTGTTACAGTACTGGATTTGTGCTTGGGGCCCACTTGGGGATATTTTGTCGATCGAGAATTTTAAATATGTTAGTTTACCGTACTTACATTACTATCTGTAACCGTGAATGTCATTCGAGCGGTAAATCTTGTCTAATTGCTATAGCCCTTTTAGACGGATTTACGAACGTGACATTCACGTTGATGTTCTGTGTTGTGCTGTGATATTGCGGATTTGTCGCGGTGGATAGCCTGGATGTAATGGTAGTATAGTTTGGTTATATTTGTACATTTGATTTTGCGAGGCGAGCGTCCGACATGTGGACTGCCGTCACTGCCTTTTTGTATATTATTCTTTTGGGGGACGACCGGGCTGAGGTCGATATATCTGTTGTATATTTTACTTTCTGTACTAGGATTACCCCGCGGAGGGGTGCACGGATAGCCGGGTTCTAGAGGGCAACGGGCCCGCGTCTCATGGCTTTGAGACGGAGGGGGCTTCACTCTAGAATTGGCGGGCTATTCGCCGCACTCGTAGGGGGTACAGGTTGACCCAAGGAGGGGTGCCCAAGTTACCGGATTCCGTGAAGTGCTGGGTGGTCTATTCACGTTGTTGAAGGGGGCTGCCTCGCTTCAGGTCTTGGCGGGTAACTTGCCGTGCCCGTAGGGGTCTAGGATTTCATTGCACAGGCTATTCACACGACCAGGGGAACGTTGAGTTTCAGTAGCGGCTCTATGAAACCCGGGGATCCCAGATTATCTGTATTGTTCTGTGATGCTTATTACATTTCTGTGATGTTGCGTTTTATCATGCCATGAGCGATTATTATATATTGATATATATACTAGTAGATGTTGTTTATGTTTTACACCCACGCTAGTCCAGCCCCCGCCTATCATTAGTTAAGTAACCTAACGGATGATGACGCGACCCAGTGGCGAATACGGATGGCATATACGTACATCATATTTTTGTTCTTTTGTGGTATGATTAATTGATGGGACTGCGTTGATTCGGATCAATGCAAGCTAAACAATCCTGTTTGATGTTGTTGGAACATTTTTAAAAAAGCTGTTATTACAAGGACGTTCTCTTTTGTTTTGCACAGTGGTATTCGGTTATGAATATCCAGCACCTCAGTAGACGAGGCAAGGGCTGAGATCCCTTCACCGGGAGTGACCCCTTGGACAGATGTTTGTGTCAGGGCAATAACTTCACTATATTCGATTACCTTTTTCTTTGCATCATGGTATTCAGTTGAAATATCCTGCACCTCATTCTACGGGGAAAGAGCCAAGATCCCTTCACCGGGAGTGACCTCTTTAGCATAGGTTTTCGCCACTATATTTTTATAAAAAGCTATCCGGTTCCTTCAACGATATCAAGTTCATTACGTTAAAGGTTTTTCGCCAAAAACCATTCGTAGCCCTCCGTCATTTCAGAAGAGTAGCACTTAGTTTTCATGCTATGTTTGTTGGCCAAAGTCAAGGCATAGTGTATGGTAGCTATTTGTTACTTTTCTGTTGCATAGATAGATGCGTTGGTTTGGGACAGTCGTACTGATTTGTTGGCCAAAGTCAAAGGTAGGTACGGGTGGGTTCAAATAAACCTGGATAATGATGGGTAGAACTTGACATGTGACTTATGATTTGTTGGCCAAAGTCAAGGTCATAAGAGCATGGGTAAAAATCACATCGGGAGTTTCTAAAGAAACTGAAACTTGCCAGATATGCGCATACCTTCTGGAGTGTGATAACGTGAGAAGATTCCATCACGTTATCATACGATGATAGTTGGATCCCGTTTCCTACAGATGAGTCGGTTTACTCCTCGAGTGATCTCGACTAATTCTTCTTTCAGGTTTGGAAGAGAATTTGACGATACAGTGGGAGGTTTCCTGATTAGATAAATTGATAACCATTCTGATCTAGGTTAGAGTGCACGCTGAGTGTTTTTTTTCTCTCTCTCTTTGGCAGCGACCATGACCCGACCCTAGACTATGACTCAGTGACCAAGTTAACCGAACCTTCTTAAAACACTGGCTTTTAGATTGTCAAAGTTGCATACCTCATTGCCACTCCTACTTTTACCCTTTTCTCCAGAACACCCCGTATTACTACGAAGATCCATTTCCATTGGATAAAACCATCGTATGGTCGAACTCGATGGAACTTGTTCCAGATTCGAGGATGGTTTCCGGTTCTGGAGAAAATGAATAGGACTATTCAGTTGTCTTTTCCTTTTACCTTCTCTCAGGTTGCGAGTGCTCCTTGGATTAGGACGGTACACCTATTACGCTAATTGGATAGTCTTCTTCCAAACCATAGGCAGGTGCCGAACGGTGGGGAATGAAGAAAACCAATTAGCCTAACGATGGTGTACAGAAGGTAATAAATTAAGACAAATCAAGGGATTAGAAAGAGGGCAAAGTAAATTGCGACTGCTATTCACAACCAAACCAAGTATTTCATCGCCACTCCTACTTCACCTTTGTATTTCTCCAGAACACCCCGTATCACTACGAAGATCCATAGTTTATTTGGATAATCCATATTATGGTTATATACAAACTCGAAGGAACTTATTCCAGATTGGAGGATGGTTTCTGGTTCAAAAGAAATAGGAATAAGGTTTATTCAGTTGTCTTTTATCTTTACCTTCTCTCGCATTGCGAGTGCTCCTAGGATTGTGACAGTACACCTATTATGCTTATTGGATAGTCTTCTTCCAAACCATAGGCTGGTGCCGAACGGTAGGGAAGGAAGAAAACCATTTAGCCTAACGATGGTGTATAGAAGGTAATGACTAAAGACAAATAAAGGGATTTGGAGAGATGGCAATGAAATAACAGTTACAGTTATGAATCTGATAATGGAAGAGGCATTACTAGGGATACCCAGATACCCCTTCGAAATATTTACATGTTTCAGTTTCACTGTGTATTGTTAAAAGAAAACTGATTTCCTAATTAGCCCTTACTCCAGGATATGTATTTACCAGGTTTGACTCTCACATCTGTATGGCTTTACAGATGATGAGTGGGAGTAAGTTATTGGAAATTAGGTGATCATTGATTTGTATCAAAAACTATCTAGTAACCGCAATCAAGAACGGCGTCGCTTGATAGCTAGCCGGTGAGTACGGGTCGGTCCACAGGGATGTTGTGAATCTCCTAATCGCTCTAACGATTTAATTCCGATCGGAGCCGGATTGATTAAATCTAAAAACTAATTTAATTTATATCTAAATCTTGATAGGGTTAGGTCTTGGTTAAGTTTGGAAAGTCTATAAATCTCACCGCTTTCTATACCCATATGAAGATCTAATTAGGTGTTATGGTAATTATTAATAAAAGGGATTAGAACCATTTGGAAAGATGTTTCTTCCTCTAGGTTCTTGTCCTTCCTTTAGAAATCCTTACCCTAACCTCCATGGAAAACCATCACAACCGGGCCTTTATACTACGGTATCACCGCTACCTCGATGGATAGGGTGTCGTAGGGAGTGGTATGTGCATGTATGCATAGAGTCCTACGAAAATATATGACGGCCAAGAAAGGGGATGAGAGATCTTCGTCTCTCAAACCTTCCCCAGATCTAACCCTAACAAGCGAGGAGACTACTCACTCATTAGGGAATTGAAGAACATTAATCTAGGGCAGAGAATAAAAGATTAACTAGGGCAAGGAATTAAATTTAACTAGGATAAGAATAGAAAATTAACCTGGGGCAGAAAATAAAGAACTTACAACTTGATGCTCTCCAAAAGAATTCTGAATTTTATTCATAGATGAGGCATAGGAAGGCATGACCTAATACAATGATTTGGCTTCTATTTATAGGAGATAGAAATCCTAGGTTACAATTGATTCGCACGTCTGCATTTACCAAAATACCCATAGGAAGACCTAGTCAAAGTAGACTCCAAGCTTTGGTAAAATTTTCTGTCTCTGTCTCTTTAACCTTGCCGCGGAACCGCGGCCCGAGGCCTGGTTTGGCCGTGGTTCCGCGGCCAAAAGGAAGTATTGGGCCTTGAAATTTCCTTTGTTGACTCTTCTGTTTTTGGGCTTCCTTATTCTTTGGTTCTTTTATTAAAATAGCTTCTATGTTTCTTCCAGATCTCCAGTGAACAATTGCGGTGGACTTTTAACCGTTCGCTTTGTAATCTTGGACCTTGCATTACCTCGTACTTTGTGAATCTTATCTTTGATGTAGGCTTGATGAAGATCTTTCTATTTGTTTGTTGTAGTTCCACTTTTGCATCATCTTTTATCTTTTTCACTGTTTTAGATCCAAGAACATGTAACCTGTAATATTTAGCAGACATGCGTCAAAAGCACCTGTTTATTTATAAAACGAATAAGAATAGGGAATATAATAATGCAATATTATGGTATGAACAAATACCCCCAAACTTATCTTTTGCTCGTCCTCGAGCAAACTTATTTTTATTCTTTACAAAAACCTAACCGCACTTTCGCAGGGAAACGCGATTGCACTGAGCTCGTGCAACAAGCCGTTAAACCTCTAGGTGTCCCTAGTAGGAGGAGTGTTGTCTCCTGAGGGTTTTCAGCGGATACTACCCACACAATCCTATCAATTCGGCATTTCGACTTTTGTTCTCCAATTAGGTTTTCTAACAAGGAATTCTATTATCTTCGACTTGTAAATTATCCACCCATATTCTTCACACTTCCTCATTATTTAACTTAAGATTATATATGTTCTATAGACTTAGCTTTCGGCATCTCCTAAGTTTTCCTTCTAGGGTTCCATCTCCACCTAGAAATTTTTATCAACTCTACTAAAGATACAAGTTCTATTCTTCACTCCTATCTCTCATCTAAACTCCAATTACATATCCCTACGTGTGTGTGTATAAGTCACCCCTACACTTGGAAATTCAAATCAAGCAATCATACCCTTGTCCGTTGTCCAAAGCACTAATTAATTAGTGAATTTAAATCAATTTTGCTTACACATCCTTCATGCGATTGCTAATACTTCTTGAGGTACCAACGACCGATTACAAAATGCGTTTGCACTTTAAAGCGTAATTCCTAGTCTTGCAACACCCAAGGCTTTTAGTAGTGACTCCCAAACCAGTTGGTCTAAGGCACTAGGTGATGAAGCACCCTCGCTAAATATTTTTTCTATTTTTGCAGCCTTAAGTAATCACAAAAACCAGTGTTCATTTTTTTTTTCTTTATTCACATTTTTTTTCATTTTCTTCGTACTAAGGACTTTAGACAAGAGCATTTCAAGGTCTCTTCTACTATTCCAAGTTTCAAGGTGCGTGATTGTGCAAATTGTAGGGTATACATTTTCAGAATCTAGACTTAAACTAGGAACTATTTTTCAAACTTATACTCTAATAAGAACATCAATACTTTTCCTTTGTTTCAACTTAGCCCAAGAACTGAACGCAAAATTTGCATATTTCTAAATAAACTACAAAGACATATACTTTCTTCCGTTAAACTTTAAGGAAGGTTATTTTTAGGGTTTTTAATTTACTAAGTCTAAGATCTAGTTGTTCCTAACCAGTTAACCTATTTGTCAAACTCAAGTCAAACTACGCCAAAATTGAATACATTAATTTTTTTATAATTTTTGAATTTTTAAAATTTTTTTATGGGTTTTTAAAATAAATATGCAAATGCAAAAATATACACATGAATGCGAAGGAAGAAAACGTACCGAGCATACCCCCAAACTTAAACTTGACAGTGTCCTCACTGTCATGTTACGCCAAGAGGGTCAAAATTGTCGGCACTCCCCTGTTTATTTATTTATAATTTTTTTTGTTTTTATTTTTTGAATTTTTTTTATTTTTCATTAGGAAAGAAAACAAAAAATATATACATATATACAATAAGGTCTTCCCCAAACTAAGTGTCACGCCCCGCTTCCCAGAGTGCGCTAGATTGGGCACGTGACATAGCCAACCATGCTACCTGTGGGTAGAAAGTATCCATCTACAGTCACATTACGGCTATAGAGATATCAAGAACAAGATAAAAATGTCTAAAACATGTCCATAATCCAGAATAACAGGAGTCAATAATAAATAAATGCGGAAGCAAATGATCCAATACAAGTAACTGAAATGTATGTCCCATAATGCGGGCTCACATCAGGAAATAAATGCAGGAAATAAAACTAACTACTACTGAACTCACAGCTCAGCCTGCTGGCTGAAGTACTCCTGCTCGGACTGCAACAGCGGTACGGAATCTGGGCCATGCAAAACCCAGACGTCAGCGCTTCATGTCAACAAGTAATATAATGTGAACAGTGTAGCAGGCAATGCAATATAAACATGAATAAAACGAGAGTAGCAATAATATGAATCAAGCAGTGCAGGGTAGTGTGCAGTGGGTAACTAAACTGTTCTATCAGGTTTTCTATTCTAAAGTCTTTGAAATCAATTGATGAATCGTCGATATAACTCAATAGTATCCCGTGCGTGCCCGGGACCATGGTCAAGGTTCTCGAGGCTGAATCCGAGACGTGCCGCTAGGCAGTAACAAGTAGCAGGATGGGCGAGTGATGTCAGCATCATCACTCCGGGGCTGGCCGAGCCCGTAAGACTGATCAGAACAGGTATCGAACTGTTGAGTTACAAGTCGGTTTCACCTTTGATTTCCCTATACCCCCAAGTTATGTATGTCAGGTCAGGTATTCAGTAATCAAGAACTAATGTCAACACAGGATCATGTAAAAGCAGGTTTGTCTAGATAGACAATAGGAACGGTCCATGAGGACTACATGTCAGGTTTGTTGGCATTAGACACAAGATCAGGTAACGGGTCGGGTCATGGTACAATAGGTCAAGTCAACAGTATACGGTACCATGTCAGGTATATCAATATATACAATGTATAACAATGTCAAGTCAAGATGTAACAATATCGTGGGTGTGCTCACAATCAGATATATAATCAAACACGGGTATTATCAATACGAGATAAGCAATGAATTACATAATAAGCAGTTTCATTCAAATTACAAGAGTGCAGTAAAACGGTATGGCCGTTTAGTCATATTAACAGGTTTAAGCACCCCTAGCGGTGCAATAATTTAGGTATCGGTTCAATACAGTTATATCAAGTTAAGTGCATACGAGTGAATGTAACAGAACTACATGGATAATTGCCACCATCTATTTAACAGTAAAATGCGATTAAACAGGTAGATTTGATTAGTAGGTTTAAATTGTAAATTCCATGTTTAAAAAATGATATAATGCAACATTATAACCGAAATGGGAAGCCAAGTTAAATTTTACAGGTTTAGGGTGTCAATACATATATAAATATATTGTATAGCATGTAGCAAGGGGTACTTGCCTCGACGGGTCGCGAACCGGGAAAAACGGGGCGTAACGTCGGCGGGAACACTCGCGACGGACGCACGGTTCACGGATTGAACCCAAACAACGAACAATGGAACCACGCGGGTCGGGGTACCTCGCTGGATCGTCGGGACACGTCACCGGCACGGCTGGATTCCGGCGAGCATGTGAACAGTAAACCGTCAAGAGATGCAGTTCAAGAATACAAGGATCCAGAGGAGAAAGGAAGGAGGAGAAGAAGAAAAAGGCTTAAAGTGGGTCGTACGTAGGCCGGGGAGGTAGATCGAGATCGCCGGCGGCGACTCAAGGCGGCGCAATGCGTGCGCAGGGGTGCGCGGCCGCGGCTGGTGCAGGGTTGAAGTCGGGTGCTCCGGGAAGGAAGAAAGGAAGAAGAGGGGAGGAGGTAGTGGTGATGAAAGGGTGAGGAGGCGAGGATGATGGCGAGAGGCGACGACGAGGGCAGTCGTCGGCGGTGGGTTTCTTGGGTGGCTGGGATCACGTCGGGGAAGGAGTAGAGGGAGAGGAGGAATGAAGGTGTGGTGGATCGGTTGAGGGCGAGGAGTCGAGGGGTCCGGTGAAGTGGTGTCGGCGTCGGGGTTGCGGCGGCGACGGGGAACGAGGCGACGACGGGTTTCTCGTGGGTTAGGGTTACGTGAAAAAAAAGAAAGGGAAGAAGAGAATATATATTTAGAGGAGAGAGAGAGAGAAAATAGATAGAGAGAGAGAGACGGGTAAAGAGAGAGGAGAGAAAGAGAAAGCAAGAGAGAGAGAGAGAGATGCTGGTAGGGCCCATAGGGTTAAGATGAAACATGTGATTGGCTACGAGGAAAAGTTTAGTTTGGAAAAGATGTATTAGATATAATAAACAGTAAAAATATTATACGTTAAGGAAATATACTAAGGTTCTAAAATATATAAAATTTGGGATTTTGGCGCTAAATAAAACATTTCCAAATCGCGCCCGGGTCGGGTCCAAAAATTTGAAATTGAAATAATAGGATTTTAAGCGGGTTCCAAATTTTAAAATGAGGTGTTTTATGATTAAAAAGCACACCCCCAAAACGGACACATGTGCGCGCGCGTAGCCGTCCAAACTCGCCCGTTTCACCGAACGGAATGAGAACACGATGCACGGACGCTACCACAAGGCTTGGGGTGTTGAGTAGGCCAAGTCGGATATTTTTAATTTTATTTTAGATGCTAAAATTTGTTATGTGCAGAAATGACTTTGCCAGATAAAATTTTACAGTAAGTGACAAATAGGCAGGCTAAATAAAATGAGTACCACATTAATGCTCAAACAGTAACTGAAAATAGTAGTATTGGGCTCGGGTGTTACATTATACCCAACTACAAAAAGAATTTCATCCTCGAAATTCCAAGAAAACAACAAGAAAAGGTGAGGAAACTTCTGCCGGATTTCATCTTCTCGTTCCCAAGTGGACTTTCCATGCGAGCGATTACCCCAAGAAGCAAGCACAAGGGGGATAACGTTGTTCTTAAGAACCTTTTCCCTTCGATCCACAATTTCAATCGGTCGCTCCTCAAAAGTCAAGTCTTCCCGTACTGTTTGCTCCGAATGATCCAATACATGCGTTACATCACGAACATACCTTCGTAGTTGAGATACGTGAAACACATCGTGCACATTCGCCAAGGACTGCGGTAACGCTAAACGGTACGCTACCTCTCCAACACGCTCCAATATCTCAAAGGGTCCAACGAATCGAGGACTAAGCTTTCCTCGACTCCCAAAACGAATCACCCCTCTAGTCGGTGATATCCTCAAGAATACCAAATCACCCACGGCGAACTCTAGAGGTCTTCTTGACGTGTCAGCCCAACTCTTCTGTCTGTCTTGAGCTGCCTTCATCTGCTTTCTGATAGTGTTAACCTTCTCAACTGTCTGCACTACCAAATCTGGTCCCAACAATCTTCGTTCACCGATATCATCCCAACAAACAGGTGAACGACATTTACGACCATACAAAGCTTCAAATGGAGCCATCTGGATAGTTGCCTGAAAACTGTTGTTGTAAGAAAACTCCACCAAGTGTAGATGATCCTCCCACGAACCCTTGAAGTCTAACATGCATGCTCTCAACATGTCTTCAAGAGTTTGGATCGTTCTCTCCGACTGACCATCAGTTTGAGGATGATAGGCTGTGCTAAACTTCAATCGAGTCCCCAAACTTTCCTGTAAAATCCTCCAGAAGTGTGATAAGAACCGAGTGTCCCGATCGGACACGATGCTCACCGGTACTCCATGCAATCTTACAATCTCCTGCATGTACCGCTCGGCCAAAGTCTCTGTTGATTGACCAACCCGGAAAGGAATAAAGCGAGAAGCCTTTGTCAACCGATCAACAATCACCCATACTGCATTGTTGCCCTTTGGACTCCGCGGTAAAGCCGTCACGAAATCCATGGTTATATGTTCCTACTTCCACTGAGGAATCGGAAGTGGTTGCAATAAACCAGCAACCCTTTGATGTTCAGCCTTAACTTGCTGACACACCAAGCACTTAGCCACAAAGCGAGCAATCTCCCGTTTCATGCCTTCCCACAAGAAATGCTGTCGAATATCTCGGTACATCTTTGTGCCTCCTGGATGTACAGAATAAGCTGAACTGTGTGCCTCGTTCATAAGCTCTTCACGAATATCCCCCTTTGGCACACACAAACGGCTACCATACCTCAACGAACCATCTTCGTGGATCAGTAAATCTGTTCGTAGTTCGGCTTCAACCTGTCCTCGAAACTTTTGCAGTCTAGGGTCCTGCGCTTGTGCTGCTTTAATATTCTCAATCAAAGACGACTGTACTTGCAGCTGCATCAACTGTCCCGTCGAACGCGGTAGCACAACCTCCAAGTCAAATCTTCGAAAATCTGCGACGATCTCCTTCTGCGTAGTCAACATCGGAATTTCTGGCAACCGACTAAGCGCTTCCGGCACAACATCAACTTTCCCGGATGGTACTTAAGATCAAGATCATAGTCCGCCATCAGCTCCAACCATCTACACTGCCTCATGTTAAGCTCCTTCTGTGTGAGCACATACTTCAAGCTATTATGATCAGTAAAAACTTCGACCCTTTTGCCTAAAAGATAGTGTCTCCAAATCTTCAAAGCGAAAATCACAGCCGCAAGTTCCAAGTCATGAGTTGGATAATTCTTCTCATGGGTTTTCAACTGTCTCGATGCGTATGCTACAACCTTACCGTGCTGCATCAAAACGCATCCCAATCCTTTCCCAGATGCGTCGCTGTGAATCACCAATCCTCCGGAATTGTCTTGCACGGTCAGAATAGGGGCGGTTATCAACTTCTGCTTCAACGTCTCAAAAGCTAACGCACACTTATTCGTCCATACAAAAGGTACCTCCTTGCGCGTAAGCTTGGTCAACGGCTCCGCCAGATGAGCAAAGTTCTCCACAAATCTTCTGTAGTAACCGGCCAATCCAAGGAAACTTCTTATCTCAGCAACATTCTTTGGAATTGGCCAATCACGAACTGCTGCAATCCTTTCGGGATCGACGGCAATTCCATCGCCCGACACAACATGCCCAAAAACTTCACTTCCTCCAGCCAAAAATCGCACTTACCCATCTTTGCATACAACTTCTCCTGTCTCAACGTCTGCAGTGCGATCTTCAAATGCTCAGCATGCTCCTCAAAACTCTTCGAGTAAACCAGAATATTGTCAATGAACACCATAATAAACTGGTCCAAGAACGGTGAAAAGATTCGGTTTATCAAGTCTATGAATACTGCCGGCGCATTCGTTACTCCGAAGGGCATCACTAAGTACTCGTAATGTCCATACCGAGTTCGGAATGCCGTCTTGCAAATATCTTCTGTTTTCACTCGGACCTGATGATATCCGGATCGCAAATCCAGCTTCGAGAATACCCTCGTGCCACTAAGCTGCTCAAAAAGTTCTCCAATGCGAGAGATCGGGTACTTGTTCTTAATAATCACCCGGTTTAATTCTCGATAGTCGATGCACATTCTTCTTGTGCCATCCTTCTTCTTTACTAGAAGAACTGGAGCTCCCCAAGGCGAGTTACTGCTTCGAATCCAACCCTTCTCAAGCAATTCAGCAACCTGTTTCTTAACTTCTTCCAACTCTACTGGTGCCATCGGATAATACGCTTTAGATACTGGCGCTGCACCAGGAATGAGATCAATTGCGAACTCCACGTCTCGCTTCGGCGGTAAACCCGATATATCTTCAAATACGCCCATAAAATCGTGAACAACCGCCGGCTCTTCACCACTATCAACTTCCATTGCTGCAAGAATACTGTTTGTCGGCCTAGCCCTAAACTCGACTGGCCCGACAGAACTGCTTCCTCCAGTGAAGGTAAACTCAGGATGTCCGGGAATCTGGAAAATTACTTTCTTTGCCCTACAGTCAATGTGAGCGTGGAAAGTGCCAAGAAAATCCATTCCCAAGACGACTTCATAACTGCCTGTATCAATCACCAAGAAATCTGCAAAAAGTTCCCGTCCGCACACGACAACTGTACAATCTTTACACTCCCTACTAGATATGATTTTCCCATTCCCAGTGTGTATGTCCCAGAAACTAGACAGGGTCGTGCAGGTAATCGAGTGTGTGGTTATAAATTTGGATGACATAAAACAGTGGGATGCACCAGAATCAAAAAATGACAATGCGGGAAAACCATGAACGAGTAAAGTACCTGAAACCACTTCTCCTGACGCCTTGGCTTCTTCAGCTGTCAAGGTAAAAGCTCAAGCCTGATTAGGTCCTTGAGTCAGCTGTTTCTGCCCTTGGAACGGTTTCTGCGGAGGCTTCTGAATATCATCCCTCGTACGAAGCTTCGACGGACAAGCACCAACGGCGTGATCTGCCGCTCCACAACTAAAACAGAGTCCCAGCCTCTTACGACAATCCTTTCGCACATGTCCGGGTACATGGCAGTAGTCACAAATCACGCTCCTTTTCCGATCACCCACAATTGTTTTCTTCATTGGTGCTACGCTGCGTCTGTTCACCGGAATACTTCTACGTATAGACGTTTGGTTCAGTGCAGACGCCGATTTCAGCTCGGTCTGTCTCTTTGATTCTCCAGCATTCCTCTCATCACTCTAAGTATGGCGGCTTCGTCCACACGCCTTGGTACGTCTTCAATTTCTTACCGGCCATATTCCTGGAATCAAAATACCCAACATTAGCATGATGATAGATTCTGAATATAGATCAAGGCTAGAACTCTAAGATACTTAAATAGAGTACCGCATTGTAATTATGCCGCGGTATCATAGCCACAATTACATAACTCCACCCAAGTCGCCTAAGTCCTAGAGATAACAAGAAATCATGTTTTCGAGTCGACATGCAAAGGAAGTTTGCACATCATAAAAGATATAATCAGGAAGAATGTGATTCAAGAATGGTAAACGGCGAAGTGGCAGGACATGTTTCCTAACACGGGTATTCTGATTCATGTATTGGGTACAATACCCAACTACAAAAAAATCAACCCAACTAACCTATGGCTCTGATACCAAAAGAACCATGTCACGCCCCGCTTCCCAGAGTGCGCTAGATTGGGCACGTGACATAGCCAACCATGCTACCTATGGGTAGGAAGTATCCATCCACAGTTACATTACGACTGTAGAGATATCAAGAACAAGATAAAACTGTCTAAAACATGTCCATAATCAAGAATAATAGGAGTCAATAATAAATAAATGCGAAAGCAAATGATCCAATACAAGTAACTGAAATGTATGTCCCATAATGCGGGCTCACATCAGGAAATAAATGCAGGAAATAAAACTAACTACTACTGAACTCACAGCTCAGCATGCTGGCTAAAGTACTCCTGCTCGGACTGCAACAGCGGTACGGAATCTGGGCCATGCAAAACCCAGACGTCAGTGCGTCATGTCAACAAGTAATATAATGTGAACAGTGTAGCAGGCAATGCAATATAAACATGAATAAAACGAGAGTAGCAATAATATGAATCAAGCAGTGCAGGGTAGTGTGCAGTGGGTAACTAAACTGTTCTATCAGGTTTTCTATTCTAAAGTCTTTGAAATCAATTGATGAATCGTCGATGTAACTCAATAGTATTCCGTGCGTGCCCGGGACCACGGTCAAGATTCTCAGGGCTGAATCCGAGACGTGCCGCTAGGCAGTAACAAGTAGCAGGATGGGCGAGTGATGTCAGCATCATCACTCCGGGGCTGGCCGAGCCCGTAAGACTGATCAGAACAGGTATCGAACTGTTGAGTTACAAGTCGGTTTCACCTTTGATTTCCCCATACCCCCAAGTTATGTATGTCAGGTCAGGTATTCAGTAATCAAGAACTAATGCCAACACAGGATCATGTAAAAGCAGGTTTGTCTGGATAGACAACAGGAATGGTCCATGAGGACTACATGTCAGGTTTGTTGGCATTAGACACATGATCAGGTAACGGGTCGGGTCATGGTACAACAGGTCAAGTCAACAGTATACGGTACCAAGTCAGGTATATCAATATATATAATGTGTAACAATGTCAAGTCAAGATGTAACAATATCGTGGGTGTGCTCACAATCAGATATATAATCAAACACGGGTATTATCAATACGAGATAAGCAATGAATTACATAATAAGCAGTTTCATTCAAATTACAAGAGTGCAGTAAAACGGTATGGCCGTTTAGTCATGTTAACAGGTTTAAGCACCCCTAGCGGTGCAATAATTTAGGTATCGGTTCAATACAGTTATATCAAGTTAAGTGCATACGAGTGAATGTAACAGAACTACATGGATAATTGCCACCATCTATTTAACAGTAAAATGAGATTAAACAGGTAGATTTGATTAGTCGGTTTAAATTGTAAATTCCATGTTTAAAAAATGATATAATGCAACATTGTAACCGAAATGGGAAGCCAAGTTAAATTTTACAGGTTTAGGGTGTCAATACATATATAAATATATTGTATAGCATGTAGCAAGGGGTACTTGCCTCAACGGGTCGCGAACCGGGAAAAACGGGGCGTAACGTCGGCGGGAACACTCGCGACGGATGCACGGTTCACGGATTGAACCCAAACAACGAACAATGGAACCACGCGGGTCGGGGTACCTCGCTGGATCGTCGGGACACGTCACCGGCACGGCCGGATTCCGGCGAGCATGTGAACAGTAAACCGTCAAGAGATGCAGTTCAAGAATACAAGGATCCAGAGGAGAAAGGAAGGAGGAGAAGAAGAAGAAGGCTTACAGTGGGTCGTACGTAGGCCGGGGAGGCAGATCGAGATCGCCGGCGGCGACTCAAGACGGTGCAACGCGTGCGCAGGGGTGCGCGGCCGCGGCTGGTGCAGGGTTGAAGTCGGGTGCTCCGGGAAGGAAAAGAGGATGAAGAGGGGAGGAGGTAGTGGTGATGAAAGGGCGAGGAGGCGAGGATGATGGCGAGAGGCGACGACGAGGGCAGTCGTCGGTGGTGGGTTTCTTGGGTGGCTGGGATCACGTCGGGGAAGGAGTAGAGGGAGAGGAGGAATGAAGGTGTGGTGGATCGGTTGAGGGCGAGGAGTCGAGGGGTCCGATGAAGTGGTATCGGCGTCGGGGTTGTGGCGGCGACGGGGAACGGGGCGACGACGGGTTTCTCGTGGGTCAGGGTTACGTGAAAAAAAAGAAAGGGAAGAAGAGAATATATATATAGAGGGGAGAGAGAGAGAAAATAGATAGAGAGAGAGAGATGGGTAAAGAGAGAGGAGAGAAAGAGAAAGCAAGAGAGAGAGAGAGATGCAGGTGGGGCCCACAGGGTTAAGATGAAACATGTGATTGGCCACGAGGAAAAGTTTCGTTAGGAAAAGATTTATTAGATATAATAAACAGTAAAAATATTATACGTTAAGGAAATATACTAAGGTTCTAAAATATATAAAATTTGGGATTTTGGCGCTAAATAAAATATTTCCAAATCGCGCCCGGGTCGGGTCCAAAAATTTGAAATTGAAATAATAGGATTTTAAGCGGGTTCCAAATTTTAAAATGAGGTGTTTTATGATTAAAAAGCACACCCCCAAAACGGACACATGTGCGCGCGCGTAGCCGTCCAAACTCGCCCGTTTCACCGAACGGAACGAGAACACGATACACGGACGCTACCACAAGGCTAGGGGTGTCGAGTAGGCCAAGTCGGATATTTTTAATTTTATTTTAGATGCTAAATTTTGTTATGTGCAGAATTGACTTTGCCAGATAAAATTTTGCAGTAAGTGACAAACAGGCAGGCTAAATGAAATGAGTACCACATTAATGCTCAAACAGTAACTGAAAATAGTAGTATTGGCTCGGGTGTTACACTAAGAAAGGCCTTACATAAGTCAAAAGTTAGCACCAACCATTCAAAAATCTTATCGTGGTAATGGTAGAGTTGGTGAAAGAAGGGAGTGGAAAGAAGAGAAATGAGAAGCACACGAGACCGTGTGAAGATAGAAACGGTATACGGTCTTGGTGAAGGAGGAGAATGGCGGAAAAGAGAAAGAAGTGGAGTACGATCTTGAGGGTGTAACTCGAGTGAATAAATTAGCACAATTTGTGATGACTAATATGTTAAAAAAATATTGTGCTAATCTATCAACTCGTCGAGAAATGGGGTCAAATTCCTCAAGATTCACAAGCAAACATGGGTCCGTCGAACTTGATATAGGAGATGAAAGCGTAACAGTCTCTTATACGGTCGGAACGATAGGAAGAACAAAAGGGAGTGAATTAGAGATAGTCTCATTCTCACCGTAGTAAACTGTCTCGAACTTGAAAAATTCCATTAATGGTTCGAAACGACTGTAAGCAACCGAGTCTGATAGTTCAACTAACTCATCTGAAATATCAAAGGACTCAAACTCGGGCGGTGAGTCATCAATATTGTCCGAAAAAGTGAAACACTCATAAGTGTTATCGGCTATGAGAACTGTGTCAGATTCAAAGGAAAATTTTTCAAGCTCACAGTCTTCAAGCGTGATCTTGTGCGTGGTCGGAACGATGGAAAGGAGGGAGGGTAATATAACAGTTAAGGGTTCAGGAGGATGAATTGGAAAATCCGACACATCAAACAAAAATGATTCAATTGGGTATGGGTAGGTTTGATTTGGGAATGTGTAGTGTAGGGTTGCTAGGCACGCGCACAAGGGTCTACGAGGCATCAACCATGCCCGATTAAAAATTTAGCCATGCCGAACAACCCGAAGCCGGATCTTTAAACTAGGGTTTAGGCGAAAACAAACATGTTAAACAGTTTAACACTAAGTGAGAGGGATTACAAGCTTTGTAGATCCGGTCCTTCACTTCTTAAGCTCCGTGTTGAGGTCCCTTCGCTGCGATCATCGTGTTCCGGACTCTCGAGAAGTTCCACGAAGAGAAAGATACAGTCTTGCTTCCGATCTTCGATACAAAGATGATCTACCTTGAAGTTTCGTTAACACAAGCTAACACTCATAATATGAAGTGAACACCCCCATCTAAATGGCAAGGGAAGATGAGGATGATGAAGTAGGATTTTTGCTCTCTTTTATTTTCATTTACTCACTCATTTTTCATCATAAATAAAAAGCAAGAAAGCATTGCAAAAGGAGGAAGAAGAAGAATAGTGATCCATTTTCTTTTTGTGATGAATAATGAAAGGATTAATATGATAAATAATGCAACCATGGTTGACTTAACCATTGTAGAGAATTAACCAAGGGGTAGGGTTTGGGTTGGGTTAAATATGAGTCATAAATAAATATCAACACAAATATCTTTATCATGACAAAAAAAACCTTCTAGAATCTACTAGAAGTCTTAACCCTAATCCAAACCCTAATCATGTTTAAACTCCACTAAACATGTTGCATTAGTTATCATATCATGTTACAATATTATATATCACATATATAATATTTATCGTAACAAAATAAAATAATACAATTAACATATATCGCATATATATCAATGTATTACCCGAGTGAGAAAAAGAATCTTTTAGTGAGCTAATATTAGTTAATGTAATTTAATATATCATATATATTATTATACATTAAATTATCAAATCAATACTTGATCCGACAATCCGTTATATCGCATATAACCGACTAATATTTATCCGTACCGATTCATCGAATCAACACTTGATCCGATAACCCGGCTGATATCAAATATCCCGAGAATAGAATATGGTATCTCATATCGCATTATCCTCGGTCCCGCACATATCACATACGTGCCCCTACTCCGTTTTGCCTGAGTCAAGAAACCTCTGTGTAGGATTCTAAAGAATCGTCAATACGCCGGCAGTAGGTGATGATCATATCAAACACCCACAAGCTGCAAGCGGTCAGCTAAACGTAACAGCCACCCAGGTATTGAGCGCTCAGAAGATCAACAAGCAAGCCTGTACATTCTCCTGTGAATCCAAACAGTAACACTCCCGTACAGTCCGGTCTCGTCGTCTGATATGTCGCATATCTCGCCTAGGGGTGGTAAACGTCAGACCCCAGTAGTTCGATAAGTCGTGTCGATATGAGGTCTATAACAGTTCGAGATACTACTGATAACACTTACCAGTAAATCTCAGCAACCCTGGCCAGGGATTTCCGGTTATAGCCAATCGAACTCAGCACAACTTTAACTCTCTATACCGGGAGAGACGAATCCCCTCCTATCGCTCATTGCCTCCATGTGATTCGGGACTGTACCCAAAAGCCACCTTTTTGCACGCCCTCTTGGACGTGGTATGATGGAAATCAAAGCACAGTGGGAATCACACAAGACTCTATGACGATCTCGGGTCAACAGACTACTCTGTACCAGTGTCACCGGAGAACTGCCATCTGACGTGAGGTATAATACCATCTGAGAGTTCTCGGCGAGTCTGTCCAGTGTACCCAGTCTCCACTGAGCACCCGTACACCATCCTTGATGTCAAACACCGATGGATATGGGATCATCCATCGCCCATCATATGGGTTAAGATGCGTATACGCTAGTCTACTTTGGTGTATCGATGCCCTGTCTCGATATACCCTCAACTAGGAACAGTTACAGGATGTACTAATCGACTACCATGGCCCTACTAGTATGATCTCATCATAGTCTCAGTAGTCGAGTACATATCCTAAGGGCTTTATCAACATGTAATATAGAGACAATCAAAGTACATGTTAAGATAAAGTACAACCAGATAGCGTACTATCATGTCGAGCAAGAAAGTCCTCCCTATATATGTCCAAGCATCCATTACAATATACATTGTATGTACAGTAATGGCCTTTAGGGCATACATATAACTAACAATCTCCCACTTGCACTAGGGCCATCTGTTGTGGTATCGCATACCCAACAATTAGCTGCGGTTGAAGTATCTCATACTCAACCATCCCATAAAAGTCTCTACTGGGAAAAAGGCTTTTGTGAGTGGATCCGCGCTGTCGTCCTCTGTGTCTACTCTCCTAACCTCGATCTCCCTAGAGATCAACCATCTCCATGATCAGGTGATGTTGCCTAAGAATTATATCTGGATTTCTGATGGGACGGTAGTTCCTCGGCTAAAGCCACAACTCCATTGTCACACAATGGTAGGAACGAAGTTCATCTCATGAACTAATATGTATCCAGACTGCCTCTTTGGTAGCATCCTTGGTAACGATGTATCTTGCCTTTAATCGTCTAGTAAGTTACGGTATCTAGTTTGGAACTCTTCCAACATACCGTCCCTCCACTGAGGGTAAACACAATGCCTGTGATTGACATTCAGTCGTCCTTATCACCCTGGAACCTTTCCAGTGATTCTCCCCAGGATCGATTGATACCATCTCACTACAACTAGTGAGTATCCTAACATCCAATTAGATCTATCTCATAGATCCAAAATCCAGGATTTAGGAGGTATCACTTTGATCCTATATGGAGAATCCTTGTGATAAGCGGAGATTGACCGATCGTAGCATAGGAAACTCCTTCCCTATCAAGAGTATGTCATCCATGTACTCTACGAGGATCGTCACCATACTTTCTACTACCTTTTTGTATATACAAGGTTCATCTACCATTTTGATGAAGTCAAACTCTTTGACTATCACATCAAAATAGATGTTCCAACTCCGCGATGCCTGTTTTATCACATAAAACATCTTGCTCACGTTTCCGCTGCTCCCACTGTCTACGAAGCCCTCTGGCTGTGTACTTATAAACGCTATCTTTTCTAAAACATCATTTAGAAAAGCAGTCATGACACCCAACCGCCAGATATCGTAGTCATGGTATGTAGCCGTGGCAAGTAGGATCTGGATGGACTTAAGCATAGCTTTGAAAGTCTCAACTTTTCCATGTACACCAAGTAATCTTCTCAAGATATACTTGCTCCTGATGGGGATTTAACCCTTCAGATAGAGCAACCAAAGTCCATACTTTGTTGGTGTATAAGGATTCCATCTCAGATCGATAAGCATCCAGCCATTCTTACAGAGTCCCTACTCCTGATGGCCAGCTCGAAAATAGTTGGGTCATCATCTCATGATGCAATCCTTGCTCCCACTGTCATAGAGAAACTGAAGTATCTCTCAGGTGGGTGAGGAACCCTACTAGATCGGCGGAGAGGCTGAGATTCATTGGTAACTATTGAATCCTTTGGTTCTACCAAATCATCAGCTGCAGTTTGTATAGCTGGAACATTTCCAGTTCTACATAACAGACCTTGCCTCGAGCTTGTCCGGATTTTTCTTTTAGACATAGGCCGGACAACCCCAAATCTTAACCAACTTAAGATATGGGCTCTTCCCTTTCCATATCACATATGAAGTGGTAGGCAACTGATTTGATTTGAACCCTATTCAATAGGTATACAGCTTCTCAAGTGCATAACTCCCAAAAGGAAATAGGAAACTCAGCAGTACTCATCATAGAGCACACCATATCAAATAGGGTGCTATTGCTCCGCCCCGATATACCATCGTGCTATGGTGTATACGGAGAAGTAATGCTAAGAGAGAATCTCATTCTCCTTTAGAATAGTCCAGGAATTCCGTGCTCAAGTATTCTCCTCCCTGATCACATCAAAGGATATGATACTTATACCCGTTTTTCTGGTTCTCTACTTCTAACTTATATTCCGTGAATATCTCAAAAGTTTCGGACTTGTGTTTCAACAGGAACATATTTCTGAATCTTGAGAGATCATCAGAGAATGTAATGAAGTACAAAAAAACCGGTCTTAGCATGTGTAGACAGGGAACTTACATACATCAGCATGTATCAATCCCAAGAGTTCACTAACTCTTTCTCTATTTCCAATAAACGGAGCTGTGGTCATCTTATCTCTGTGACATGACCGACAAGTTTCACAAGATGTAAATTCAAACTAATTTAAATATGCATCTTTATGTAACTTCAGCTAGTCGGGTCGCTTTGATATGACCTAGTCTACAATACCTCAAGAAGGATTCGTTCATTTCTGAACTCTTCCTCTTGTGTGTGTTCCGTATATTAAGAACTGTAGTTTGATTTAGAACGTCTGTGCTTTTAGATAACGTGCCTGAACCGATCAACTCTTGATATAGGAAATGTTCAAAACATTATCCAACAATACAAAATTATATCCTTTCTTTACTAATAAAGAGACCGATATGATTTTGTATATCAGGTTCGGTATCTAATAACATTCGTTCAGAATCAATGTATTCTGGTAATACAGGGTGATAGTGACCAACAGACTTGGCTGCAACACTTGCACCGTTTCTATCTAATGAAACTTATCACCCGTTCTCAGTTCTCTACTTTTCTGTAGCCCATGTAACAGATTACATATGCGGGATCCTGATCCGGTATCTCATACCCAGGACGTAAAGGATACTGAGAAACAGTTCTATGTAATGAACACACCCGAAGATGATGCATCAGCATGCACTTTTTTCGTTTGGGCGGTTCGGGAAATCTGGTATTCCCCAATTTCCTGCTCTGTCTTATAACAATTATAAGTTGGAGCGGGACCAACGTTCCCCAGCTCAGTATAACAAGCGGGTTCGGTCAATTCATCCATTTTATTATCTTGATTAAGGCGTGATATAGTCGCTACCTGGAGAGAGAGAGAAGAAAACACTCAGCGTATGCTCTTGCAAGATTAGATTGGTTATCTAATATATTTAATCAGGATGTCTCCCACTGTTTTAATCAAATCTTCCTTCAAACCCTAAAAGGAAAGACTAGCCGGGATTAATTACACGCTACAAGTTCGCCAATCTTTCAGCCAGGCCAGTGTCGGTACTTTGAGGGAGGTCCCCCGTGTTTTCGTACGAACCTAATTAAAGTAAAGCTCGTTTTCCTAGGAGCGTAATCTCGTTGACACCTTTCTAGACACCTACTTGATCGGCTAATTGTAATGTGTAAAACTCTCCCAGGAGTAACTCTTACTCGCAGCGGGTATTGGGATCCAACTATCTCATAGAAGGTATGCAATCTCATTGCAAATTTCAACACTTGAAATCCCCAATAATATTTTACCCCTACCGTCCTATGACCTTGACGGAGGTCAACAAACCATAGGTTGCTAGTCAAGTTCTACCCGTCATCCTGATTGAATTAAACCCACCCGCACGACCCTTGACGGAGGTCAACAAGGCCGCACGACTACCGTAATCCAATCTGCATCATATGCATAAGCAGATAAATACTAGTCAGCTACCGCACACTACGTCTTGACGGAGGTCAACAAACGTAGCACGAATACTAAGAAGGACTTATCTGAAATGACGGAGGGCTACGACAGGTTTTTAAGAAAACCTATTGCGTAATGAACTTGATATTGTTGTAGAATCGAGTGATTTTAAATGGAGTGTTTTTGAGGCTTTTCTAGTTTTGCTAAAGGGGTCACTCCCGGCGAAGGGATCGTCGGCCCTTTCCTCATAGAATAAGGTGCATGATATTTCACAAATATCACTATACAAAGCAAGAACTATAGAAGCAATCAGAAAACAAACCGAGTGTGTAGCATCCGCTAGTTTCACTAAAGAGGTCACTCCCGGTGAAGGGATCTTGGCTCTTTCCTTATCGAATAAGGTGCTGGATGTTCTACAAGGAACATCGCTATGAAAAGCAAGAACTAGAGCTACCAGTTTTTAAACAAGTTTCTACAACATCTTAGGTTTCTTTTATTTCATTAATCTCATTAATGAAGTCCCATTTTATTATGCTTCACAAGCATCACATTTGAAACGAAATCTGCAATATAACATATATCTCATATATATAATATAAATATTCGTCACAGGCAGTAATATGATCTCATTACAGAACATTGCAGCAGAAGAAACATATATGAAATATTGGATATACTAGGACGTCCGTGTTTTCAATACGAGCCTGTATAAAACACGGATTCCACGGTCGCGATGAATAGCCAAACCCACATCCCTAGACCCCTACGAGAGCGGCAAGTAACACTGCCAATTCTAGGGTTAGGAGACTCGGTCTCGACTCCTCGAGATGGTCTCCCACTGGACCCTAGAACCCGGTTACTTGTGCTCCCCGCCTTGGGTCTACCTAATGCGGAAAAGTAAATAGTATACAACGGTGACATCGTCCGCAACCTGGAAGTGCCCCAATAAAAGAATATTACATACAAATGAATTTTACATGAATGAAAAAGAAAAAACTCTCATCTCACATAAAAAACCCCCGGCTATTCAAAACGCGACGATCCAATATAACATATCACAGCAACACATAATATCTCATATCATCAACGTAAGCAAGTATGCGTATCCCGATTGTCGTTGATGTATAGCAACGAAGCCAGCGATACACCACATACTACGCTTACGGTCACAGAAAAGAAAGTGTAAAACTACAACAGTTGGAATCCGCAACCTCTTTAGAGATCGCATGCCTAACCAAATGAATTCCTTAGACATCGCATGCCTAACAATTATAAACCCCGCATTTTAGTCTCATTATCGAAAACTCTTTTCAATATCAAGTCAGGCAATTCAACAAGATTCCAGACATCCAGATCGAATACTCGTCGCAAACTTTAGTAGACGGCCGCACCCCCGGATGCCGTCGATGAAGTGCACTAAGGCGGAACACTGCTGCCGCGAGCACCCGAACGGATGCTTTTGGCGACGGGGTTCTCCTACAGTCACTTGGTCGGGGTTATGGGGTGTAGCTGTCTATTAAGTTTACCCGGCGAGTATCCGCGTACGCTACGTGATTGCGACGGACTTTTGATCAAATCAAAATTCTGTGGCAACCGATCATCTGAGACTAAACTGCTATGTTTATAACATTTAAATTAGTTATCTCATAACTACATGTGGATTCCAAATATTGTATCATATTCCAGATAAATAGACAATGTTAAACTTTCCGATCGAATAATCAAACACCCAAGATTTCCCCAATATATCTCAACACTTGAAATCAGTTTAAAAACTTCTATCACATGTCACAGTACCAATGGTCCAGCCGTAGAAGGGTCAAGCCAACGCCTCACATGTGGCATGCCGTACTGCCCCAAATACTAAGGTTCAAAAGGCAGTTCAAGACGGTCACATAATCGAGTTAAGGTTTGTTGTCTTCTAGAGGGTCCACCGCGTTACTTGCACGACTTAGAACGTTCTTAAACACGAGAAAAAATCCAACTTTTGAAAAATTTTCCGACAGGGGAAAAAGTGAGTTATTGATATCCGTTCGAACTTTTTAATAGTTTCTAAAAATTATCCGGACAAACTAAACAAAGATAAATCATCCGATCGAATCAACGATTCCCCAATACAACCCTAGAAAACTCAACACTTGAGTGGAATTAAAATATTCCCAGAAAAAATAACAAGAAAGGACCTAAGAATAATTAAGTGAAATTCCAGGGACTAAGTCCAAATTTTGGCCGTGGAACTGCCGCCAAACCCATGGTTTCGCCGCGGTTCCGCGGTCAAATAGTTGACTTAGAGGACCCTACTTCACAGTAATTCTTAGTTTTTCTTGCTTGTTTTTCTGAGCATTTTTAATTAAGAAAAAACCACATTTATGAAAAATGTACAGAGAAGGGGTTTTATCGGGTTTTCCGGGTTCGATCGGACTTTAAACTTCGTCTAGACATCGCCTAAAGCTCTAGCTTGGCTCTGATACCACTGTAGGGTTACTAGGCATGCGCACAAGGGTCTACAAGGCATCAACCATGCCCGATTAAAAATTTAGCCGTGCCGAACAACCCGAAGCCGGATCTTTAAACTAGGGTTTAGGCGAAAACAAACATGTTAAAAAGTTTAACACTAAGTGAGAGGGATTACAACCTTTGTAGATCCGGTCCTTCACTTCTTAAGCTCCGTGTTGAGGTCCCTTCGCTGCTATCATCGTGTTCCGGACTCTCGAGAAGTTCCACGAAGAGAAAGATGCAGTCTTGCTTCCGATCTTCGATACAAAGATGATCTACCTTGAAGTTTCGTTAACACAAGCTAACACTCATAATATGAAGTGAACACCCCCATCTAAATGGTAAGGGAAGATGAGGATGATGAAGTAGGATTTTTTCTCTCTTTTATTTTCATTTACTCACTCATTTTTCATCATAAATAAAAAGCAAGAAAGCTTTGCAAAAGGTGGAAGAAGAAGAATAGTGATCCATTTTCTTTTTGTGATGAATAATGAAAGGATTAATATGATAAATAATGCAACCATGGTTGACTTAACCATTGTAGAGAATTAACCAAGGGCTAGGGTTTGGGTTGGGTTAAATATGAGTCATAGATAAATATCAACACAAATATCTTTATCATGACAAAAAGAAACCTTCTAGAATCTACTAGAAGTCTTAACCCTAATCCAAACCCTAATCATGTTTAAACTCCACTAAACATGTTGCATTAGTTATCATATCATGTTACAATATTATATATCACATATATAATATTTATCGTAACAAAATAAAATAATACAATTAGTATATATTGCATATATATCAATGTATTACCCGAGTGAAAAAAAGAATCTTTTAGTGATCTAATATTAGTTAATGTAATTTAATATATCATATATATTATTATACATTAAATTATCGAATCAACACTTGATCCGACAATCCGGTTATATCGCATATAACCGACTAATATTTATCCGTACCGATTCATCGAATCAACACTTGATCCGACGACCCGGCTGATATCAAATATCGCGAGAATAGAATACGGTATCTCATATCGCATTATCCTCGGTCCCGCACATATCACATACGTGCCCCTACTCCATTTTGCCTGAGTCAAGAAACCTCTGTGTAGGACTCTAAAGAATCGTCAATACGCCGGCAGTAGGTGATGATCATATCAAACACCCACAAGCTGCAAGCGGTCAGCTAAACGTAACAGCCACCCAGGTATTGAGCGCTCAGAAGATCAACAAGCTGTTAGTTATATGTATGCCCTAGAGGCCATTACTATGCTTGGGAAGTATATTGTAGTGGATGCTTGGACATATATAGGGTGGACTTTCTTGCTCGACATGATAGTATGCTATCTGGTTACTCTTTACCTTAACGTGTACATTGATTGTCTCTCTGTTATATGTTGGTAAAGCCCTTAGGATGTGTACTTGACTACCTAGACTATGATGCGGATCATACTAGTGGGGACATGGTAGTCCATAAGTACATTCTTCAAGGTCCCTAGTCGTGGGTGTATCGAGACGGGGCATTGATATACCAGAGTAGACTAGCGTATACCTTCTCGACCCATACAGATGGGCGATGGATGATCCTATATCCATTGGTGTTTGACATCAGAGATGATATACGGGTGCTCAGTGGAGACTGGGTACACTGGACGGACTCGCCGAGAACTCCCAGATGGTATTATACCTTACGTCAGATGGCAGTTCTCTGGTGACACTGGTACAGAGTAGTCTGTTGACCCGAGATCATCATAGAGTCTTGTGTGGTTCCCACTGTGCTTTGATTTCTACCTTACCACGTCCAAGAGGGCGTGCAAAACGGTGGTTTTTGGGTACATTCCCGAATCACATGGAGGCAATGAGCGATAGGAGGGGATTCGTCTCTCCCGGTATAGGGAGTTTATGTTGCGCTGTGTTCGATTGGCTATAACCGAAAATCCCTGGCCAGGGTTGCTGAGATTTACTGGTAAGTGTTACCAGTAGTTTCTCGAAATGTTATAGACCTCATATCGACACGACTTATCGAGCTATTGGGGTTTGACGTTTACCACCCCTAGGCAAGATATGCGACATATCAGACGACGAGACCGGACTGTACGGTAAGTGTTACTGGTTGGATTCACAGGAGTGTGAGCGGGCTTGCTCGTCGATCTTCTGATCGCTCAATATCCGGGTGGCCGTTACGTTTAGCAGACTGCTTGCGGCTTGTGGGTGTTTGATATGATCATCACCTGCTGCCGGCGTATTGACGAGTCTTTAGAGTCCTACACAGAGGTTTCCTGGCTTAAGCGAAACGAAATAGGAGCGCATATGAGATATGTGCGGGACCGAGAATAATGCGTGTATGTGATACCGTATTTCATTCTCGCGATGAATGTATCGAATGGTTGTATGCGATATAACCTAGTTATCGAATCATGGATTGATTCGATAAGTCGATACATTGGATATTAGTCGGTTATATGCGATATGATCGGATCGTTAAATCAAGTGTTGATTTAATGATTTAATGCATAATTATATATTTGATATATTACTTTGCATTAACTAGTATTGGTTCACTTTAAATGGATTTTCTCACTTACTTGCACAAGTTGTATATGTGATATACTTTTGTGCACTTGATTGTATCATGTTTGATGATACATGTTTACTTGGGTTTGTGTAAAGATTAAACCATGGTTATATGAATGGTTAGGGTTTTGTTTTCTTATTCATTTATTTATTTATTTATTCTTTTTGGAAAATAAATGGCATAAAGAGAAAATGGTGGCTTTCTTTGTTTGCATCTTGAAGCTTCATGAAGCTTTGACTAAGTGACCATTTTGTCTCATGCTTAACCCTAACCACTCCACTTAACCCTAGTTGATTCTCTACACTTGACCATGGTTGTATTATGATAAGAATTCATTTTCTTTTCTATTTTATAATTCTTATCATAACATCATCTTCTTCTTCTTCTTCTTCTTCAAGATGAAGAAGCTTGATTCCATCAATGGTGATTTGATGAAATGAGTGAGAAATCCAATTCTAAAGTGAACCCACCTCCTATTTCTTCATCCTCTACCTCTTGCCAAGTAGTAAAGGGTGTTTTCTTCACAAGTTTTATGGCTTGGTGAACTTAGAGCTTGATCTTGTGTTGCCTTGACGTAGATCATCTTCGGCATCGAAGCCGACGACCAAACCCGCCCATTTCTCCGATGAAACCGACGCTAGAGCCCGGGATTCTATTTGGACTGTGAGGACACTTCATCTTGGAGCTATGGAGGTGGAGGACCGGATCTACAAAGGTTGTATTTCCGTTCTTTTAGTTAAGTTGTTAACTAGTTTCTTTGTTTCGCCTAAAATCTAGTTAACGATCCGTATTAGGGTTTCTCGGCACTTGTAAAATTTGAAATTGGCATGGTTGATGCCTTGTGAGACCACTTGAGTGTGCCTAGGAACCCTACAGTGGTATCAGAGCCTAGCTAGAGCCTTAGGCGTTGCGTAGACGGTGTTTGAAGTCCGATCGAACCGAAATCCCATTTCCAAAATGCTCTCTGGACTTTTTTCAAAAACTGGGTTTTTTCCAGATTAAAAATTGCTAAAAAATTCAGCAGGGTCTTAGTTGAATTACTGTGAAATTCGAGGGGCTAACTCATCTAAAGCGCGGCGGAACCGCGGCATAAGCATGCCTTGTGCGGCGGTTCCGCGGCCATATGATGACGTCAGCCCTCCATTTTTGCACAGTAATTTGTCACTTCAGGTGCTGGATTTTCTGGGAATTTTTTAATATTTATTCAAGAGTTGAATATTCCAGGGTGTTTTGGAGCTTAGATGATTCGATCGGATTATCAGATTTTGTCTATTTGGCTTTCCGGATATTTTAGAATATGTTAAAAGGTTCGACCGGATATAAATACCCACTTTTTCCCCTGTCGGGAAATTTCCGAGTGTTGGATCTTTCCGTAGTTTAATAACGTTCTAAGTAGTGCAAGTAACGCAATGGACCCTCTAGAAGACAACAAACCTTAACTCGATTATGTGACCGTCTTGAACTGCCCTTTGAACCTTCGGGTTTGGGGCAGTACGGCGTGCCACATGTGAGGCGTTGGCTTGACCCTTCTACGGCTGGACCGTTGGTACTGAGGCACGAAATGAATATTTTTAAACTTATTTCATGTGTTGAGCTGTTTCAGGAAAACTTGGGTGTTTGAATGTTCGATCGGAAAGTTTAACATTTTCTATTTATCTGGAATGTGATACAATAATTGGAATTCACAAGAAGTTATAAGATAACTGAATGAATGTTATAAACATAGCACTTTAGTCTCACTTGATCGGTTGCCATGGAATTTTGATGCGATCAAAAGTCCGTCGCAATCACATAGCGTACGCGGATACTCGCCGGATAAACTTAATAGACAGCTACACCCCTTAGCCCCGACCAAGTGACTATAGGAGAACCCCGTCGCCGAAAGCATCCGTCCGGGTGCTCGCGGTAGCGTTGTTCCGCCTTGATTCACTTCGTCGACGGCATCGGGGGTGCGGCCGCCTACTAAAGTTTGCGACGAGCATTCGATCAGGATGTCGGGAATCCTGTTGAATTGCCCGACTTGATATTGAAAAGTGTTTTCGATAATGAGACTAAAATGCGGGGTTTATAATTGTTAGGCATGCGATGTCTAAGGAATTCATTTGATTAGGCATGCGATGTCTATGTAGGTTGCGGATTCCAACTGTTGTAGTTTTACACTTTCTTTTCTGTGACCGTAAGTGTAATATGTGATATCGCCGGTTTCGTTGCTATATGTCAACGACAATTGGGATGCGCATATTTACTTACGTTGATGACATGTGATGTTATGTGTTGCTGGATATGTTATATTGGATCGTCGTGTTTGAATAGCCGGGGTTTTTTATGTGAGATGAGTGTTTTTCGTTTTCATTCATGTAAAAACTTGTATGTAATATTATTTTATTGGGGCACTTCCAGGTTGCGGAAGATGTCACCCTTTGTATATTATTTACTTTTCCGCACTAGGATAGACCCAAGGAGGGGAGCACAAGTAACCGGGTTCTGGAGTCCAGTGGGAGACCAACTCGAGGAGTCGAGTCCGGGTCTCCTAACTCTAGAATTGGTAGGGTTGCTTGCCGCTCTCGTAGGGGTCTAGGGGTGTGGGTTTGGCTATTCATCGCGACCGTGGAATCCGTGTTTTATACTGGCTCATATTGAAAACACGGACGTCCTAGTATATCCAATATTTCATATGATTCTTCTGCTGCAATATCTGTGATGTGATCATGTGATATGTTCTGTGATAGATACTTTATATAGTATATATGATATATTATATAGGCGTTACTTATGTTTTACACCCGCGCTAGCCCTGCCCCGCTCTGCCGTTAGTTACCTAACCTAACGGTGCACGAGGGGACATCGAGGCGAATGCGGATGGCATAAGTGTACGTCGTATTTATCTGTGATGTTTAGGTACTTAAATGATGGGACTTCATTAATGTGATTAATGAAATAAAAGAAACCTAAAGATGTTGTAGAATCGAATTTCAAAAATAAAACAGGTAGCTACAGTTCTTGCTTTGCACAGAGGTATATGTGATATATCCTGCACCTTATTCGATGAGGAAAGGACCGAGATCCCTTCACCGGGAGTGACTCCTTTAGCAATAACTGGCAGATGCTACACACTCGGTTTGTCTTTTGATTGCTTTTAAGAGTTTTTGCTTTGCACAGTGATATATATGATATATCCAGCACCTTATTCGATGAGGAAAGGACCGAGATCCCTTCACCGGGAGTGACTCCTTTAGCAATAACTGGCTGATGCTACACACTTGGTTTGTCTTTTCATTGCTTTTAAGAGTTTTTGCTTTGCACAGTGATATATATGATATATCCAGCACCTTATTCGATGAGGAAAGGACCGACGATCCCTTCACCGGGAGTGACTCCTTTAGCAAAACTAGAAAAGCCTCAAAAGCACTCCATTTTAAAATCATTTGATTTTACAACGATATCAAGTTCATTACGCAATAGGTTTTCAGAAAAACCTGTCGTAGCCCTCCGTCATTTCAGATAAGTGGTAGTTAGTATTCGTGCTACGTTTGTTGGCCTGCGTCAAGGCGTAGTGTGCGGTAGCTAACTAGTATTTATCTGCTTATGCATATGATGCAGATTGGATTAGGGTAGTCGTGCGACTTTGTTGGCCTGCGTCAAGGGTCGTGCGGGTGGGTTTAATTCAATCAGGAAATGACGGGTTGAACTTGACTAGCGCACTATGGTTTGTTGGCCTGCGTCAAGGTCATAGGACGCTAGGGGCAAAATTATCGGGAATTTCAAGTGTTGAAATTTGCAATGTGATTGCATACCTTCTATGAGATAGTTGGATCCCGATACCCGCTGCGAGTAATTGTTACTCCTGGGAGAGTTTTACACATTACAATTAGCCGATCAAGTAGGTGTCTAGAAAGGTGTCAACGGGGTTACGCCTCTGGGAAAATGAGGTTTACATTAATTAGGTTCGTGCGAAAGCACGGGGGACCTCCCTCAAAGTACCGACACTGGCCTGGCTGAAAGATTGGCGAACTTGTTGTGTGTAATTAATCCCGGCTAGTCTTTCCTTTTAGGGTTTGAAGGAAGATTTGATAAAAAGCAGTGTGAGCCATCCTGATTAGATAAAATAATAACCAATCTATTTTTGCAAGAGCGCACGCTGAGTGTTTTCTTCTCTCTCTCTCCAGGTAGCGACCATATCACGTCTTAATCAAGATAATAATACAGATATTGACCAAACCCGCTTGTTATACTGAGCTGGGGAACGTTGGTCCCGCTCTAACTTATAATTGTTATAAGACAGAGCAGGAAATTGGGAATTACCAGAATTCCCGTGCCGCCCAAACGAAGTAAGTGCATGCTGATGCATCATCTTCGGGTGTGTTCATTATATAGAACTGTTTCTCAGTGTCCTTTACGTCCTGGGTATATGATACCGGATCAGGATCCCGGATATGTAATCTGTTACATAGGGCTACAGAAAGGTAGAGAACTGAGAACGGGTGATAAGTTTCATGAGGCAGAAAACGGGGCAAGTGTTGCAGCCAAGTCTGTTGGTCACTGTCACCCTGTATTACCAATACATTGATTCTGAACGAATGTTATTGGATACCGAACCTGATATACAAAATCATATCAGTCTCTTTATCAGTAAAGAAATGATAAAATTTTGTATTGTTGGATAATGTTTTGAACATTTCCTATATCAAAAGTTGATCGGTTCAGGCACGTTATCTAAAAGCATTGATGTTCTAAATCAAACTACAGTTCTTTAGTATACTGAACACACAAAAGTGGAAGAGTTCAGAAATGAACTGATCTTTCTTGAGGTATTGTAGACTAGGTCATATCAATGCGACCTGACTAGCTGAAGTTACATTTAGATGCATATTTAAATCTGTTTGAATTTACATCTTATGAAACTTGCCAGTCATGTCACAAAGATACGATGACCATAGCTCTGTTTACTGGAAACAGAGAAAGAGTAGGTAAACTCTTGGGATGATACATGCTGATGTATGTAAGGTCCCCTGTCTACATATGCCAGGACCGGTTCTTTGTACTTCGTTACATTCTCTGATAGTCTCTCAAGATTCAGACATATGTTCCAGTTGAAACACAAGTCCAAACCTTTTGAGATATTCACAGAATATAAGTTGGAAGTAGGGAACCAATAAGGGTATAAGTATTATGTCCTTTGATGTGATCAGGGAGGAGAATATTTGAGCACGGAATTCCTGGACTATTCTAAAGGAGAATGAGATTCTCTCTCAGCATTACTCCTCCGTATACACCATAGCACGATGGTATATCGGGGCGGAGCAATAGCACCCTATATGATATGGTATGCTCTATGATGAGTACTACTGTGTTTCCTATTTCCTTTTGGGAGTTATGCACTTGAGAAGCTGCATACCTATTGAATAGGGTTCAAATCAAATCAGTTGCCTACCACTTCATATTTGATACGATAAGGGAAGAGCCCATCTCTTAAGTTAGTTAAGATTTGGGGTTGTCCAGCCTATGTCTGAAAAGCAAAATCCGGACAAGCTCGAGGCAAGGTCAGTTATGTAGAACTGGAAATGTTCCAGCTATACAAACTGAAGCAGATGATTTGAAAGAACCAAAGGATTCAATAGTTACCAACGAACCTCAGCCTCTCCGCCGATCTAGTAAGGTTCCTCACCCGCCTGAGAGATACTTCGGTTACTCTATGACAGTGGGAGCGAGGATTGCATCATGAGATGATGACCCAACTAGTTTCGAACTGGCCATCAGGAGTGGGACTCTGTAAGAATAGCTGGATGCTTAGCGATCTGAGATGGAATCCATGTACACCAACAAAGTATGGACTTTGGTTGCTATATCTGAAGGGTTAAATCCCCATCAGGAGCAAGTATATCTTGAGAAGATTACTTGGTGTAGATGAAAAAGTTGAGACTTTCAAAGCTAGACTTGTTAAAGCTTTTCGTCATCGACCAGGCATGGATAATGATGAAACCTTTTCAAGTGGCTATGCTTAAGTCCATCCAGATCCTACTTGCCACGGCTACATTCCATGACTACGATATCTGGCGGTTGGGTGCCATGACTGCTTTTCTAAAATGATGTTTTAGAAGAGAACGTCTATAAGTACACAGCCAGAGGGCTTCGTAGACAGTGGGAGCAGCGGAAACGTATACAAGATGCTTTATAGGATAAAGCAGGCATCGCGGAGTTGGAACATCTATTTTGATGTGTTAGTCAAAGAGTTTGACATCATCAAAATGGTAGATGAACCTTGTATAAACAATAAAGGTAGTAGGGAGTATAGTGACGATCCTCGTAGAGTATGTGGATGACATGCTCTTGATAGGGAAGGAGTTTCCTATGCTACGCTCGGTCAATCTCCGCTTATCAAAATAATTCTCCATATAGGATCAAATTTATACCTCCTAAATCCTGGGTTTTGGATCTATGAGATAGATCTAATTGGATGTTAGGATTCTCACTAGTTGTAGTGAGATGGTATCAATCGATTCTGGGGAGAATCACTGGAAGGGTTCCAGGGTGATAAGGACGACTGAAAGTCAGTCACAGGCATTGTCTTTATCCTCAGTAAAGGGACGGTATGTTGGAAGAGTTCCAAGCTAGATACCGTGGCTAACTAGACGATAAAGGCAGGATACATCGCTACTTAAGATGCTACCAAAGAGGATGTTTGGGTGTATATTGGTTCATGAGATGAACTACGTTCCAACCATTGTGAGACAATGGAGTTGCGGCTTATGCCAAGGAACGTCCGTCCCATCAGTGATCCAGACATATTCTAAGGCAGTATCACCTGATCATGGAGATGGTTGATCTCCAGGGTGATCGAGGTTAGGAGAGTAGACTCAGAGAACAACACGGCGGATCCACTCACAAAGGCCTTTTCCCAGAGAGAGACTATTATGGGATGGTTGAGTATGAGATACTGCAACCACTGCTATCAGATGGCCCTAGTGTAAGTGGAAGATTGTTAGTTATATGTATGCCCTAGAGCCCATTACTATGCTTGGGAAGTATATTGTAGTGGATGCTTGGACATATATAGGGAGGACTTTCTTGCTCGACATGATAGTATGCTATCTGGTTACTCTTTACCTTAACGTGTACATTGATTGTCTCTCTGTTACATGTTGGTTAAGCCCTTAGGATGTGTACTTGACTACCTAGACTATGATGCGGATCATACTAGTGGGGACATGGTAGTCCATAAGTACATCCTTCAAGGTCCCTAGTCGTGGGTGTATCGAGACGGGGCATCGATATACCAGAGTAGACTAGCGTATACCTTCTCGACCCATACAGATGGGCGATGGATGATCCCATATCCATTGGTGTTTGACATCAGAGATGATATACGGGTGCTCAGTGGAGACTGGGTACATGATTAGTCGAGATTTTACGATCAAAAATATAATTACCGCAATCAAGAACGGCGTCGCTTCGCAGCTAGCCGGTGAGTACGGGTCGATCCACAGAGACGGGTAAATTTCTTTAAAGTGTTTTAACGAGTTGATTCTATTTGTAGTTTTGGTAGGTTTATAAAAATCTAAAGACTGGATCTAATTAATCTAATTAAGAATCTTGCTAGGGTTAGGATTAGGGGAAGTTTTGGAAATTAATATTTTTCCTCACCGCTTTCAATACCTTCCTTTTTTTAGATCTATTAGGTGTTAAGTTAATTATCAATAAAGTGGATACAAATCTTTTGGGAAGATGTTTCTTCCTCTAGATTTGTACCCTACCTTTGTTGATAATTATCCTAACCCTCACGGAAAACGCACGGAACCGGCCCTTTATACTACGGTTCATCGTTACCTCGAAGGGTAGGATGCCGCAGGGAGCGGTTGTGCTCGTATGCGTGAAGTTCTAATTCATTAGGTGAAGGTGGCATTGAAAGGGGCGAGAGATTTCATCTCTCAACCCTTTCCCTAAGGCTAACCCTAACAAGCGAGGAGACTACTCGCTCATTAGGGGATGAGAAGACATTATAATTAAAAGAATTAAAAGACTTACTAGGTTGACGGCTCCCTTCAAACAAGAAGAACAGATCTGAATAATCACTCCCAGAAATTCTGAATTTTTATTGATTGAAAAGAGGCATGAGAAAATATAAGGTCTTGGGTTCTATTTATAGGACATAGAAACCCTAGGGCTACAGATTGCACCGCATGTCTAAAGTTACAAATATACCCCCAGAAAATCTTTCCATAGCCGCCACTAAAATTTGGTAAAAATTTCTTCGCGCACGGGCTTCAAGTAGCCGCGGATCCGCGGCCTTGGTGGGCTTTGGGCCGCGGATCCGCGGCCCAATGATGGGTTCATCACTTGGATTTTCTTGGGCTTGTTTAGGTTACTCTGGGCTTCTTATTTCTTTATTTCTTTTTCCACTTGGGCTTCTGCAGTGATTCCAGAATTTCAGCGAACACTTTGCATTGGATCTTTTAACCGTCTTTCTTGCAAATTTGGATCTTTTGTTGTCTTGTTGATGGTGAACCGTTCTTCTGCTGAGCTTTACCAAGATCTTCCTATTTGTTGGTCAAAATCCTTCTTTTGTGTCGTCTTTTGTGTTTTTCACTGTTTTCGCGCCAAGAACCTGTAACCTGTAACATGTAGCAGACATGGGTCAAAAGCACCTGTTTTCATTGTAAAATGCATAAGAATGGGGAATATAAAATACAATATTATGGTATGAACAAATACCCCCAAACTTATCTTTTGCTCGCCCTCGAGCAAACTTATTATTTAAAAATCTAACCTAGCCACACTTTCGCAGGGAAACGCGATTGCACTGAGCTCGTGCAACAAGCCGTTAAACCTCTAGGTGTCCCTAGTAGGAGGAGTGTTGTCTCCTGAGGGTTTTCAGCGGATTACACCCACAAAATCCTATCAATTTGGCTTTTCGACTTTTGTTCTCCATTTAGGTCTTCTAACAAGGAATTCTATTATCGTCGACCCGCAATTATCCACCCATATTCTTCACGCTTCCTCATTATTTAACTTAAGATTATATGTTATGTAGATCTACTTAGCTTTCAGCATCTCTTAAGTCTTCCTTCTAGGGTTTCATCTCTACTTAGGAATTTTCTATCAACTCCATTAAAGATACAAATTCTATCTTTCATTCCTCTCTTTTATCTAAATTCCAATCACATACCCCTACGTGTGTGTAAAGATCACCCCTACACTTGGAAATTCAATTCAAGCAATCATGCCCTAGTCCATTGTCCAAAGTACTTATTAATTGGTGAATGAAATTTGCTTACACATCCTTCATGCGACCGTTAATACTTCTTGAGGTACCAACGACCGATTACAAAATGTGTTTGCACTTTAAAGCGTACTTCCTAGTCCTTGCAACACCCAAGGCTTTAGCAGTGACTCCCAGACCAGTTGGTCTAAGGCACTAGGTGATGAAGCACCCTCGCTAAATATTTTTCTATTTTTACAGCCTTAAGTAACCACAAAAACCAGTGTCCATTTTTTTTTTCTTTATTCACTTTTTTTTTTCTTTTTATTTTCATTGTACTAAGGACTTTAGACGAGCATTTCAAGGTCTCTTCTACTATTCCAAGTTTCAAGGTGCGTGATAGTGCAAATTGTAGGGTATACATTTTCAGAATCTAGACTTAAGGTAGGAACTATTTTTCAAACTTATACTCTAATAAGAGCATCAATACTCTTCCCTTGTTTCGACTTAGCCCAAGAAGTGAACCCAAAATTTGCCTATTTCTAAATAAACTACAAGCCATATACTTTCTACTGTTAAACTTTAAGGAAGGTTATTTTTAGGGTTTTTAATTCACTAAGTCTAAGATGTAGTTTTTCCTAGCTAGTTAACCTATTTGTCAAACTCTAGTCAATTAGCCAAAATTGAATACATTAATTTTTCAAATTTTTCAAATTTTTCAAATTTTTATGGGTTTTCAAATAAGTATGCAAATGCAAAAATATGTACAAATGAATGCGAAGGAAGAAGACGTACCGAGCATACCCCCAAACTTGAACTTGACAGTGTCCTCACTGTCATGCTAAACCAAGAGGGTCAAAATACCGATATTCCCCTGTTTATTTATTTATAATTTTTTTATTGTTAAGAAAAACAAAAATATGTACAAAAAGACCCTCCCCCAAACTTCAATTAAACTATGTTAGACAATACTGCCCAACTTTGCATCGGCCAAAAGTCAACACCAACCATTTGAAAAATTTATCAGTAAAGAATATTGATGGGTGAAAAAATAAGTTGTGGTGGTCCGCAAAGAATTGGGGAAGATAGAAGTAATGGTATGGGAGGTGTGGAAGGAAATATACAGGTGATGGTGATGCATCGAAACGAGAATGCGAATGATCAGCAATCAGTGGAGTGTTGGCATTCTCGTACCTTATTAAAAGAAAGGGAGGTATTTCAACTTCTAAGGGAGGAAGTTGACTCACCACAATACCCCCAAGATGTTCCTGTGGGTCCTCTATTGACATGGCATCATCCATCACATGTTTATGATATTCACTTATGAGGAAACTGATCTCCTCGATGTCCGCCATAGTCCAACTGAAAACTTGCCGCCTATCTTGTAAGACTTTTAAAATAGCGTTCTCTTGCTCGAAGGCTAGAGAGGCTGATATGATAATGGGAAAAGTCTCATTCTCACCTATGTAAGCATATCTACGGTGAGACGGCAAGGGCATGAGATCGAATCTCTGAGGCGAAAGAACCATTGCGGAATCTACCTCGAACTCAAAGGACTCTAACACAGGTTCGAAATCACTGCAAACAACCGATTCGGATGGTTCGACTGACTCATCCAAAAATTCAAACGACTCATATTCGGGCTGTGAGTCGTCGTCATCCGAAAAAGTGAAACATTCATAATCAGCATCGGTTGTGTTAACGGTAGTAGGCTCAAGGAGGGACGCACTAGTGGCGTCAAAACTGTTTTCATCAAATAGAAATCTTTCAAGCTCACAGTCCTCCTGCGTGATTTCGTGAATAGAGCAAACTTCTCGTGTACTAGTTTTAGGCACGGGGGGCAGACTTCCCATCTTATAAATATTGAACTCACTAGACCTCTTTCCGAAGGATAGAGTCATGGAGCCATTGCGACAATTTATTACAGCATTGGAAGTGGCCAAAAATGGTCGACCAAGAATCACCGGAATTTGGTTTCTTGGGTTAGCAACAGGTTGTGTATCCATAACGATAAAATCAACGGGGAATATGAATTCCCCGACTTTGATCAACACATCCTCTAGTTGGCCCCTAGGATAGGTGATTGATCGATCAGCCATTTGGAGAGTGCAACGAGTGGGTTTCAACTCTCCAACCCCTAATTGTTCGTACACGGAGTAAGGAATCAGGTTAACACTAGACCCAAGATCTAAAAGTGCTCGATTAATTTGCTTATCCCCAATTGTGATTGAAATAGTAGGACAGCCGGGGTCCTTTCGTTTTTGGGGTAAGGTTTGATGGTGGTTAATAGCATTGCTCACTGCACTAGCCACTAGCACTTTCTTGGGTACTTGAGATGCCTTTCTCTTTGAAGTGCATAATCCCTTTAAGATTTTTGCGTATGAAGGGACTTGTTGGATAGCATCCAAGAGAGGTATATTTATGCTAACCTGTTTAAATAATTCCACAATCTTCTCCACTTGTGCATTTGGTTTATTAGGACTCAACCTGTTTGGAAATGGTGCATTATAAAAATTTGTTGAGTCACATGTCTGTGGAGTAGAATGTGGAGTAGGAACGGATCCCGGTGTGGATGTGTTCGTGTTGTGAGAAATAGGTCCGTTCGAGTCAGAAGAGGTAGAGCCGTGTGAAGGGTGGAGAATAGGCTCTAAAGAAAAAGGTGAAGAAGGAAGTGAAGAAAATGAAGAAGGGGAAGAAGAAGAAGGACCACCGGCGGGGATGTCATCACTAGTTTCCACATTATTTTGCAACTCTCTTCCGGATCTCAACGTGGTCACCGCATTAACATTGTGATTGGGATATGCGTTTTGTGGGTGACCGGGATTGGGCAATGGTTGAGATGGAAGCTTTCCCTTTTCTCTCTCGCTCAACGCAGCAGTTAATTGTGCAATTTGTGCCTCAATAGATTTGATACTTTGATCGTGTGAGGCATTGTTATTCATTAAAGATTGCACATAACTTTCAAATCTTGCTGCGGATTCTGTCGTTTGCTTGAGAAATGCTTCAAGACTTTTCTCGAGCGAGCTAACCTTATCATCATTAGGTTGAACCAAATTGTTCGTTTGATTTGTATAAGGTTGTTGTTGGAAAGGTTGCTGGTTTTGAGTTTGTAAGGGTGCTTGTTGTTGTTGTGGAGGAGCTCTTTGAAAATTGTTATTCCCTTGGATTTGTTGATTTTGGTTCCAAGCGAAATTTGGGTGACTCCTCCACCCCTGATTGTATGTCGAAGAGTACGGATCGTTTCTTTGTCGTTGCTGGAATGCAGCATTGACTTGATCCTGTCCTTGAATAGGTGCATTATAAGGACACTCTTCGGTTAGATGTGATGGGTTCGAACAACAAGCACAAACAGTTCGTGTGGGTAGAGTAGGGGCAGGAGAAGTCGATGAGATTTTGGTCTCAATGGCTTCTAGCTTTTTCATAAGTGAGGCCATCTCGGCCTTCATAGCAATTGACATATCTATTTGATGTATGCCTGCCCTAGATTGACCAACTGAAGAAGATGATGTGGTCTTGGTACTCTCCCACTGAATTGTTTGCTCACTTAGGTCCTCAAGAAACTGCCAAGCTTCGTCGCTAGACTTGGAGAGAAAATGACCTTGACAAATTGTTTCTAGCAACTGCTTCGTTGCTGCGTTCAATCCCTCGTATAATGTTTGGCAAAGTTGCCAATTTTCTATCCCATGATGAGGGCATTGAACAAGTAGGTCTTTAAATCTCTCGAAGCATTTCCAGAATGGTTCGGACGGAAGCTGTGAAAATTGTATGATCTCGTTTCGGATTCTAGCAGTTTTATGATGATGGTAGAACTTTTTCAGAAAAGCTCTCACAAACTCGTCCCAATTTCTAATGGAATGTGATGCGGTGCTGTATAGCCACTTCTCGGCTAGGTCACATAAGGTAAAAGGAATGACCCTTAGCCTTATTGCGTCATCACTTAATTGGGTTGTCTTCATCATGCCGCAAACGTTTTGGAATTTATTAATAAAAATTTATGCATCTTCGGATTCCAAACCATGAAACTTAGGCAGCATATTGATGAAATGTGGTTTTATTTCAAAATTATCCCCATTCGCCGGTGGGGGTGAAAGACATGTGGGTAAAGAAGTGCGGACGGGGTAGAAGAGATCCTGGAGCGCGACTCGTGCGGGCGCTACTACAGGCGGGAGATTCGGGTTATTCGCACCTGGCGGAGGTGGAATCATTCCCGTCGGCAAGGTATAGTTGGGGTCGTGTCCCGACATACCTTCGAAAGAAGAATTTAAAGGTGGAGGTAAGGAAGTGGACGGAAGATCGACGAAGGGTTCGTTGGTCGGTACCAACGAAACACGGACTAATCGGGCGTTAGTATCCCTAGTCCAAGATGACATACACTAAAGGGTAGTGCAGTCAGAAAAAAAAAAAACAGAATGTGGGGGTAAGATAACGTCAGTGAGAAGAAGTGGTGGAAGTGAGTTTCAAGTTTCTTTAGCGGCAAGTTGCAAGTTTTGAAAAGATTTTTTTGTTTTTTACTTTTTATTTTTGTGAGTTTTGCGAGGAGGTTTTTTAAAACGGACTCGTGACACAACTGACTCAACCACACATGCACAATCTGGCCTAGATCTAGGGTCACCTAGGTCTGCTAGACAGCTCCTAACTAGGGCTAGAAATAGACCTCAAACCGCCTCTTCACGGACAAATACGGCCAGGTAAGTGGGAAGGAACCACCACTACAGTGGGCCTAATTAAAAACCACTAGCCTAGACACCGCAATGTCGGTTAGGATAAACGGCCGATGCCTACCCTAGTCCTTTTCCTATTGAGCTCGCTGTCCTTAGGTCTGAGTCTAATCTTTTTTTAATTAAAGGTGGTTGATGCAAAATGCTTAGGTGTTTTCTGGGGTCCTGGGAAGGGTGATGAAATCCCCACCCAATCTGGATTTGGTCAAATAGCCCCTTAGAGTCCGGTTAAATTATGCAAAACAAATAAAAATTCACTTGCAATCAGAATTTTTTTTAGCGCGGCGCAAAGAAACCTGCAGAAATCTGTTATTTAGAAGGGGGAGAAAGACTTTTTTACGCAAAGAACCCTGCAGAAAATTTTTACAGATAGAGATATGGAGATTGACAGAGGGAAGAAGGAGGAACAAACTCACAAAATTTAGTGCGCTTACGTGGCAGTCAAGGCGCGGATCAGCGGCATTTGTGTGGTTCAGGCCGCGGATGGGCGGCGCAATTAGGGTTTCAGGCACTGAAAATTTTTCTACTGCTCTGTGTCTTTATTTCCTCTCTGTTATTATATGCAACTTTCTGATTTCCTCTCTGTAAATTTCCAGATCTTCGATTCTTCGCTGTTCCTGCAAGATTCAAAAGATATACCCTTCAAACAGATCAAAATTGATAATTTTTATATTTTTTATATTTTCAGATTTTTATAATTTTTTAAAATTTATATCAACCCGAAAATTCACAAAAAGAAAGATTACGCCGTCCCCGGCAACGGCGCCATTTGATTAGTCGAGATTTTACGATCAAAAATATAATTACCGCAATCAAGAACGGCGTCGCTTCGCAGCTAGCCGGTGAGTACGGGTCGATCCACAGAGACGGGTAAATTTCTTTAAAGTGTTTTAAAGAGTTGATTCTATTTGTAGTTTTGGTAGGTTTATAAAAATCTAAAGACTGGATCTAATTAATCTAATTAAGAATCTTGCTAGGGTTAGGATTAGGGGAAGTTTTGGAAATTAATATTTTTCCTCACCGCTTTCAATACCTTCCTTTTTTTAGATCTATTAGGTGTTAAGTTAATTATCAATAAAGTGGATACAAATCTTTTGGGAAGATGTTTCTTCCTCTAGATTTGTACCCTACCTTTGTTGATAATTATCCTAACCCTCACGGAAAACGCGCGGAACCGGCCCTTTATACTACGGTTCATCGTTACCTCGAAGGGTAGGATGCCGCAGGGAGCGGTTGTGCTCGTATGCGTGAAGTTCTAATTCATTAGGTGAAGGTGGCATTGAAAGGGGCGAGAGATTTCATCTCTCAACCCTTTTCCTAAGGCTAACCCTAACAAGCGAGGAGACTACTCGCTCATTAGGGGATGAGAAGACATTATAATTAAAAGAATTAAAAGACTTACTAGGTTGACGGCTCCCTTCAAACAAGAAGAACAGATCTGAATAATCACTCCCAGAAATTCTGAATTTTTATTGATTGAAAAGAGGCATGAGAAAATACAAGGTCTTGGGTTCTATTTATAGGACATAGAAACCCTAGGGCTACAGATTGCACCGCATGTCTAAAGTTACAAATATACCCCCAGAAAATCTTTCCATAGCCGCCACTAAAATTTGGTAAAAATTTCTTCGCGCATGGGCTTCAAGTAGCCGTGGATCCGCGGCCTTGGTGGGCTTTGGGCCGCGGATCCGCGGCCCAATGATGGGTTCATCACTTGGATTTTCTTGGGCTTGTTTAGGTTACTCTTATTTCTTTATTTCTTTATTTCTTTTTCCACTTGGGCTTCTGTAGTGATTCCAGAATTTCAGCGAACACTTTGCATTGGATCTTTTAACCGTCTTTCTTGCAAATTTGGATCTTTTGTTGTCTTGTTGATGGTGAACCGTTCTTCTGCTGAGCTTTACCAAGATCTTCCTATTTGTTGGTCAAAATCCTTCTTTTGTGTCGTCTTTTGTGTTTTTCACTGTTTTCGCGCCAAGAACCTGTAACCTGTAACATGTAGCAGACATGGGTCAAAAGCACCTGTTTTCATTGTAAAATGCATAAGAATGGGGAATATAAAATACAATATTATGGTATGAACAGTACACTGGACGGACTCGCCGAGAACTCCCAGATGGTATTATACCTTACGTCAGATGGCAGTTCTCTGGTGACACTGGTACAGAGTAGTCTGTTGACCCGAGATCGTCATAGAGTCTTGTGTGGTTCCCACTGTGCTTTGATTTCCACTTTACCACGTCCAAGAGGGCGTGCAAAACGGTGGTTTTTGGGTACAGTCCCGAATCACATGGAGGCAATGAGCGATCGGAGGGGATTCGTCTCTCCCGGTATAGGGAGTTGATGTTGCGCTGCGTTCGATTGGCTATAACCGGAAATCCCTGGCCAGGGTTGCTGAGATTTACTGGTAAGTGTTACCAGTAGTTTCTCGAAATGTTATAGACCTCATATCGACACGACTTATCGAGCTATTGGGGTCTGACATTTACCACCCCTAGGCAAGATATGCGACATATCAGACGACGAGACCGGACTGTACGGTAAGTGTTACTGGTTGGATTCACAGGAGTGTGAGCGGGCTTGCTCGTCGATCTTCTGATCACTCAATACCCGGGTGGCCGTTACGTTTAGCAGACCGCTTGCGGCTTGTGGGTGTTTGATATGATCATCACCTGCTGCCGGCGTATTGACGAGTCTTTAGAGTCCTACACAGAGGTTTCCTGGCTCAAGCGAAACGAAATAGGAGCGCATATGAGATATGTGCGGGACCGAGAATAATGCGTGTATGTGATACCGTATTTCATTCTCGTGATGAATGTATCGAATGGTTGTATGCGATATAACCTAGTTATCGAATCATGGATTGATTCGATAAGTCGATACATTGGATATTAGTCGGTTATATGCAATATGATCGGATCGTTAAATCAAGTGTTGATTTAATGATTTAATGCATAATTATATATTTGATATATTACTTTGCATTAACTAGTATTGGTTCACTTTAAATGGATTTTCTCACTTACTTGCACAAGTTGTATATGTGATATACTTTTGTGCACTTGATTGTATCATGTTTGATGATACATGTTTACTTGGGTTTGTGTAAAGATTAAACCATGGTTATATGAATGGTTAGGGTTTTGTTTTCTTATTCATTTATTTATTTATTTATTCTTTTTGGAAAATAAATAGCATAAAGAGAAAATGGTGGCTTTCTTTGTTTGCATATTGAAGCTTCATGAAGCTTTGACTAAGTGACCATTTTGTCTCATGCTTAACCCTAACCACTCCACTTAACCCTAGTTGATTCTCTACACTTGACCATGGTTGTATTATGATAAGAATTCATTTTCTTTTCTATTTTATAATTCTTATCATAACATCATCATCATCTTCTTCTTCTTCTTCAAGATGAAGAAGCTTGATTCCATCAATGGTGATTTGATGAAATGAGTGAGAAATCCAATTCTAAAGTGAACCCACCTCCTATTTCTTCATCCTCTACCTCTTGCAAAGTAGTAAAGGGTGTTTTCTTCACATGTTTCATGGCTTGGTGAAGTTGGAGCTTGATCTTGTGTTGCCTCGACGTAGATCATCTTCGGCATCGAAGCCGTCGACCAAGCCCGCCCATTTCTCCGATGAAACCGACGCTAGAGCCTGGGATTCTATTTGGACAGCGAGGACACTTCATCATGGAGCTATGGAGGTGGAGGACCGGATCTACAAAGGTTGTATTTCCGTTCTTTTAGTTAAGTTGTTAACTAGTTTCTTTGTTTCGCCTAAAATCTAGTTAACGATCCGTATTAGGGTTTCTCGGCACTTGTAAAATTTGAAATTGGCATGGTTGATGCCTTGTGAGACCTCTTGAGTGTGCCTAGGAACCCTACACAAGCAAGCCTGTACATTCTCTTGTGAATCCAACAGTAACACTCCCGTAGAGTCCGGTCTCGTCGTCTGATATGTCGCATATCTCGCCTAGGGGTGGTAAACGTCTGACCCCAGTAGCTCGATAAGTCGTGTCGATATGAGGTCTATAACAGTTCGAGAAACTACTGATAACACTTACCAGTAAATCTCAGCAACCCTGGCCAGGGATTCCGGTTATAGCCAATCGAACACAGCACGACATCACTTCCCAATACCGGGAGAGACGAATCCCCTCCTATCGCTCATTGCCTCCACGTGATTCGGGACTGTACCCAAAAGCCACCTTTTTGCACGCCCTCTTGGACGTGGTATGATGGAAATCAAAGCACAGTGGGAATCACACAAGACTCTATGACGATCTCGGGTCAACACACTACTCTGTACCAGTGTCACCGGAGATCTGCCATCTGACGTGAGATATAATACCATCTGGGAGTTCTCGGCGAGTCCGTCCAGTGTACCCAATCTCCACTGAGCACCCGTACACCATCCTTGATGTCAAACACCGATGGATATGGGATCATCCATCGCCCATCATATGGGTCAAGATGCGTATACGCTAGTCTACTCTGGTGTATCGATGCCCTGTCTCGATATACCCTCGACTAGGAACAGTTACAGGATGTACTCATCGACTACCGTGGCCCCACTAGTATGATCTCATCATAGTCACAGTAGTCGAGTACATATCCTAAGGGCTTTATCAACATGTAATATAGAGACAATCAGAGTACATGTTAAGATAAAGTACAACCAGATAGCGTACTATCATGTCGAGCAAGAAAGTCCTCCCTATATATGTCCAAGCATCCATTACAATATACATCCTATGTACAGTAATGGCCTTTAGGGCATACGTATAACTAACATGTAGAACTCACTCGCTCCTCTCAAATTCTCACTCTGTCCAACCGCCTCCTCATACATTAGAAAATTTGAAGCTAGTTGGAAACTAGCTACCGGTTCAGTAGGTTGCATAAGGGCGGCTATGGACGCATCCACATTCCTAACCAGTTTTTTTGTTGCTACGATATAAGCCTCCGACGACTGTTCCAAACTAGACATGGGTTGTGAAGGGGTTTCGGTAAAAGATTCGAAATTGTTTGGATAAGTGAAACTCCCAAATGGCTGTATAGAAGCAGTGTCTAGTGAAGGTGGGAAAGTCGGGTAGGACTGGTAGGAAGTGGATGGTTGGACAGGCGTAGGATCAATATATGGATAAAATGGTGAATGGACTTGTTGATCCCTATAACTGGATGTGTGGAGAGGAGTGAAAGATCGGCTATGAGATTGTGCAATGCGCTCAGCAATAGACATCGGCTTAGGAGTTACAACAGGACTCGAAAAAGTGGTATCAATGTACGAAGGTGGTGAAGGTTGACATGGTTGACACAAAGTGGGTTGCAAAGTCGAACTGTTTTTCCTAGACGCTTTTATTTGATCTTTCAAAGAAATTTTGAGCACGGAGGGATCTTCCTTAAATCGACCGAAACAATTGACGTACGAGGCAAACTTAGGTCCGGGATACCAAAGTTCGGAAAGAGATTTATGATGTGGGGTACCCATGATAGAAGAAAGGGGAAAAGAAAGAAGGTTGGGTGGTGCAAGGATTTCTTAACGCTAAAAGTTGCAAGTCTTTTTTTCAAAAAAAATTTCCTTTTTCCTTTTTTCTCTTTATTTAGAACTGTTTGCAAAAAGATTTTTGATAAAGGGCTAAGACACACTTTCGATCAACCAAAAATGCACAATTAGGCCTAGTTCTAGGGTCACCTAGGTCAGCTAGACAGCTCCTAACTGTTCCAAAGGGCTAGAGATAGGACCTCAAACCGCCTTTTCACCGCCAATTGTGGCCAGGTAAGTGCCAGGTGAGTGGGAGGCTCCCCGCTACAAGTAGCGGTCCTAATTAAGTAACCACTTGCCTTAGACACCGCAAAGTCAAGTTAGGATAAACGGTTGATGCCTATAACTAGTCCTCTGTCCTATTGAGCTCGAAGTCCTTAGGGCCGAGTCTAGTATTTTTTAATTAAAGATTGGTCAATGCAAATGCCTTATGTGATTTCTGGGGTCCTGGGAAGGGTGATGAAATCCCTACCCAATCTGAATTGGTTAAAAGCCCCTTAAAATCCGATTAAAGATATGCAAAATAGTAAATCACTTGCAATCAAATCTTTTTTATTTTATGCGCGGCGCAAAGAATCCTGCACAAGATTTGTTATTTGGAAGGGAAGATTTTTTTAAGAGCAAAGAATTCTGCAGAAGATTTGACAAAAAATATATGGGGATTGGCAGAAAAGGGAAAAGGGGAGCAAACAGTACAAAACACGCGCGCTGACGTGGCAAATGGACCGCGGAACCTCGGCGGGAGCACGCTTGCGCGGCGGAAGGGCGGCGGATTTGAAGCTTTAGGTCTCTGAAAAAATTGTGCTGCTCTGTTGTTCCAATCCCTTTCTGTTCTGATCTACCTTTTTCTATTTCGCACTCTGGATTTTTCTAGATCCGTCGATCCTGCAAAGATTCACAAAAAATACCCTTTCAAAAAAATAACAGATGATATATTTATATATTTTTTTTTGATTTTTCTTTTTTTATGATTTTTTAATTTATATTAACCCGAAATTGCAAAAAGGAAATACCACGCCATCCCCGGCAACAGCGCCATTTGATTTGTATTAAAAACTATCTAGTAACCGCAATCAAGAACGGCGTCGCTTGGTAGCTAGCCGTTGTGTACGGGTCGGTCCATAGGGATGTTGTGAATCTCCTAATCGCTCTAACGAGTTAATTCCGATGGGAGCCGGATTGATTAAATCTAAAAACTAATTTAATCTATATCTAAATCTTGCTAGGGTTAGGTCTTGGTTAAGTTTGGAAAGTCTATAAATCTCACCGCTTTCTATACCCATATGAAGATCTAATTAGGTGTTATGGTAATTATTAATAAAAGGGATTAGAACCATTTGGAAAGATGTTTCTTCCTCTAAGTTCTTGTCCTTCCTTTAGAAATCCTTACCCTAACCTCCATGGAAAACCATCACAACCGGGCCTTTATACTACGGTATCACCGCTACCTCGATGGATAGAGTGCCGTAGGGAGCGGCATGTGCATGTATGCATAGAGTCCTATGAAAATATATGACGGGCAAGAAAGGGGATGAGAGATCTTCGTCTCTCAAACCTTCCCCAGATCTAATCCTAACAAGCGAGGAGACTACTCACTCATTAGAGAATTAAAGAACATTTATCTAGGGCAGAGAATAAAAGATTAACTAGGGTAAGGAATTAAATTTAACTAGGGCAGGAATTAAATTTAACCTAGGGCAGAAAATAAAGAACTTACAACTTGATGCTCTCCAAAAGAATTCTGAATTTTATTCATAGAAAGAGGCATAGGAAGGCATGACCTAATACAATGATTTGGCTTCTATTTATACGAGATAGAAACCCTAGGTTACAATTGATTCACACGTCTGCATTTACCAAAATACCCATAGGAAGACCTAGTCAAAGTAGACTCCAAGCTTTGGTAAAATTTTCTATTTCTCTGTCTCTTTAACCTTGCCGCGGAACCGCGGCCCAAAGCCTGGTTTGGCCGCGGTTCGGCGGCCAAAAGGAAGTATTAGGCCTTGAAATTTCCTTTGTTGACTCTTCTGTTTTTGGGCTTCCTTATTCTTTGGTTCTTTTATTAAAATAGCTTCTATGTTTCTTCCAGATCTCTAGTGAACAATTGCGGTGGACTTTTAACCGTTCTCTTTGTAATCTTGGACCTTGCATTGCCTTATACTTTGTGAATCTTATCTTTGATATAGGCTTGATCAAGATCTTTCTATTTGTTGGTTGTAGTTCCACTTTTGCATCATCTTTTATCTTTTTCACTGTTTTAGATCCAAGAACCTGTAACATATAATATTTAGCAGACATGCGTCAAAAGCACCTGTTTATTTATAAAACGAATAAGAATGGGGAATATAATAATGCAATATTATGGTATGAACAATCATCCTCATTATATCGGGATTCGTTGTAATTAGTGATATTTAAGGAAATCACCTGGGTTGTTTGCCGGACGGCAAATATTTGGTTTTGAATATCCGTTGTTATGCACCAATTTCAAATTGATATATTTGTACATTTATTTTTATAAAGTGAGATATAACATTTTGAAATTATGTCCTTGACATTTTCCTATATCAGTTGATGGTTAGGTAAGGAGTATTAAACAGCGATGTAATTCTTCTTAACCATAAGTACAGTTTTCAACCTACGACGCACAGGGTTTGAGTTATTCAACTCAGGGGACTTATACAAAGCATTGTATATTGTCCAGTGTCCATTAGGACAGAGGGGTTGGTCCTCGTACTATATTATATTTACTTGTGACTTCTCTAGTTTTTAGACAAGTGTTTCGTAGAAATACAAGGTCTAAAGTTTTGAGAAGTTATAAGTATAAGAATAAAGTAGAGAACCAGGTGTCACAAGTATCGGAATTCTTCAAGATAATCGAAGATGTAGATACTTGTGTATGGTATTCAGTTGATAGTAATGGTTTTAAGAAACTTGTTTCTCTTTCAGGTTACTCATAATTGGATGCACTCCTAAGTTGGGTAATGCTGATCGGCCTCTCTCCATATAGTTGACATGCACTGGAGACAACTGCATGATTTGAATCTGGTTCCAATTAAATCAGTGCCTCTGTTTCTATATTGGAAATAGAATAGTTCATATCTTAACGATGTTAAGGTACGGGGAGTTGTCCGGCTTATGCTTAAAACCAGACTCTGGATAACACAAGGCACGTTTCTATAATGACTGTTTGTGAGTTGACCCGGGCTATGACGAGGGTTGATTTTCTACCATCTGGAAGATCAATAGTGATATTGTTCTTGACTCACCACAGTTTTAATAAAATGGATTTTTTCAGAAAACAGTAGTGGGAGTATGATAGAACTGGAAGTGATTCCAGAACCGCAAATGATTACTGAAAATTTAATAGGACTTAAAGATTCAATTTGGATTGACATTTCATTAGCCACTCCGCAGATATGGTGGGTGACTTTAGGCACTCAAGAGGTACTTCGGTATGCTCAAGGACGGTGACAGGGAGGTTCTTGTTTACCCAGCCTTGACACTGCTGTTGTTCCAGACTATGAGACCCGGCAGGAGGATGAGTATAGCGTTGTTCTAAACTAGCTTTAGAAGTGCACGTGTATATAATTCTGCCAGAGGGTTGTCGTAGTCAGTGGGAGCAGCGGAAGCATAGTGGACAAGTAGCTTATGTCTATGGACTAAAGCTGATATAGCGGAGATAGATCATCTATTTTTTATGTGATAGTCATAAGTTTGACTTCATCAAAATAGGGGATGGATCTGTTAAGAAGGTAGTAGGGTGTAATGTCCTGGTATTTGGATGACATACACAGTGTAGGAAGTGATATTCCTATACTACGATCGGTTATGCTTTGGTTGTCACACAGCGGTTTCTCCACATAGGACTTGGATATTATATCTGACATTCTGGTTACTAGGTCTATGGTTTTAGATCTATATTTGGGTAGTTTCCTAATCTGGGTACTTAGACAGCATTCTAAAGGTGCTTTAGAATGGATGACTCCAGGCGTGGTAGTTTACCTGCAGATGATGGAGTCACCCTCTCTGAAGGTGTCTTACAGATTAAAGGGGAGAAGGACGTGCATGATTGATAGATCACTTACTTAGGCAATTGAGTTGATCATGAGATGTCAAGTACCATACCAGATGTTTTTTTTGCACGAGATGCAATAAGTTGATATTAATCCAATCCTGGAGAAACGATCGGAAGCAGTTTTGGAACATAAGTTGATGTTCTAGGGATCCGATAACAACAGCCTCCTTCAGGAAACGGTTATCATTCCAGGCTTCCAAGGTGACTTAGATGACAGAGTGACTGTCAGAGTTATAGTTTTCCCTCTGACGAGGGGCAGTGGTTTGGACAGGTGATCCAAGCGGATACTGAGGGAGGCATGGCGCAGGATACTGATTAAGTTCAGTTGACGATACAGTCTAAGAAGTTTGGATTCGGAGTTCATTTATGAACTAAGTCCCATCAGATATCCAGACATATTCTAAGACAGGTATTGCTCATTTCGGGAGATGGCTTTCTCCGCGAACTTGAGATAAAGAGAGACATAGAAAGAAACATTAAGGCGGATCCACTCACTGAGGCTATACCTCGAACGCAATAGTTGTAGGGTTGCTAGGCACGCGCACAAGGGTCTACGAGGCATCAACCATGCCCGATTTAAAATTTAGCCGTGCCGAACAACCCGAATACGGATCTTTAAACTAGAGATTAAGCGAAAACTAACATGTTAACAACTTTAACACTAAGTGAGAGGGATTACAACCTTTGTAGATCCGGTCCTTCATTTCATATGCTCCGTGTTGTGGTCCCTTCGCTGCGATCATCGGGTTCCGGACTCTCGAGAGGTTCCACGAAGAGAAAGATGCAACCTTTGCTTCCGATCTTCGATACTATGATGATCTACCTTGAAGTTTCGTTAACACAAGCTAACACTCATGAAATGATGTGAACACCCTCATCTAAATGGCAAGGGAAGATGAGGATGATGAAGTAGGATTTTTGCTCTCTTTATTTATCTTTTTCTCACATTTATTCATCACTTGAAGAAAACTAGTAAGCTTTTTCTATCAAGAAAGAAGAAGGAAGAAGATGAACAATGAATAGAATTTCTTTTGTGATGAATAGAAAAAGAATAATATGATGAATAATGCAACCATGGTTGACTAAACCCATGTAGAGAATTAACTAGGGTTAGGGTTTGGGTTGGGTTAAAGCATGAGTCACTTACAAATATCTTTCACAAAACAAAACCAAAACCTTCTAGAAACATCTAGAAAGCTTAACCCTAATCCAAACCCTAATCATGTTTAAACTCCACTAAACAAGTTGCATTAGTTATCATATCATGTTACAATATTATATATCACATATATAATATTTATCGTAACAAAATAAAATAATACATTTAACATATATCGTATATATATCAATGTATTACCCGAGTGAGAAAAAGAATCTTTTAGTGAGCAAATATTAGTTAATGTAATTTAATATATCATATATATTATTATACATTAAATTATCGAATCAACACTTGATCCGACAATCCGGCTATATCGCATATAACCGACTAATATTTATCCGTACCGATTCATCGAATCAACACTTGATCCGATGAGCCGGTTGATATCAAATATCGCGAGAATAGAATACGGTATCTCATATCGTATTATCCTCGGTCCCGCACATATCACATATGTGCTCCTACTCCGTTTTGCCTGAGTCAAGAAACCTCTGTGTAGGACTCTAAAGAATCGTCAATACGCCGGCAGTAGCTGATGATCATATCAAACACCCACAAGCTGCAAGCAGTCAGCTAAACGTAACAGCTACCCAGGTATTAAGCGCTCAGAAGATCAACAAGAAAGCCTGTACATTCTCCTGTGAATCCAAACAGTAACACTCCCGTACAGTCCGGTCTCGTCGTCTGATATGTTGCATATCTCGCCTAGGGGTGGTAAACGTCAGACCCCAGTAGCTTGATAAGTCGTGTCGATATGAGGTCTATAACAGTTCGAGAAACTACTGATAACACTTACCAGTAAATCTCAGCAACCCTGGCCAGGGATTTCCGGTTATAGCCAATCGAACACAGCACAACATCAACTCCATATACCGGGAGAGACGAATCCCTTCCTATCGCTCATTGCCTCCATGTGATTCGGGACTGTACCCAAAAGCAACCTTTTTGGACGCCCTCTTGGACGTGGTATGATGGAAATCAAAGCACAGTGGGAATCACACAAGACTCTATGACGATCTCGGGTCATCAGACTACTCTGTACCAGTGTCACCGGAGAACTGCCATCTGACGTATGGTATAATACCATCTGGGAGTTCTCGGCGACTCCGTCCAGTGTACCCAGTCTCCACTGAGCACCCGTACACCATCCTTGATGTCAAACACCGATGGATATGGGATCATCCATCGCCCATCATATGGGTCAAGATGCGTATACGCTAGTCTACTCTGGTGTATCGATGCCCTGTCTCGATACACCCTCGACTAGGAACAATTATAGGATGTACTCGTCGACTACCGTGGCCCCACTAGTATGATCTCATCATAGTCCCAGTAGTCGAGTACAAATCCTAAGGGCTTTATCAACATGTAATATAGAGACAATCAGAGTACATGTTAAGATAAAGTACAACCAGATAGCATACTATCATGTCGAGCAAGAAAGTCCTCCCTATATATGTCCTAGCATCCACTACAATATACATCGTATGTACAGTAATGGCCTCTAGGGCATACATATAATTAACAATCTCCCACTTGCACTAGGGCCATCTGTTGTGGTATCACATACCCAACAATTAGCTGCGGTTGAAGTATCTCATACTCAACCATCCTATAAAAGTCTCTACTGGGAAAAAGGCATTCGTGAGTGGATCCGCGCTGTTGTCCTCTGTGTCTACTCTCCTAACCTCGATCTCCCTGGAAATCAACCATCTCCATGATCAGGTGATACTGCCTAAGAATTATATCTGGATTTCTGATGGGACGGGGGTTCCTTGGCATAAAACTACAACTCCATTGTCATACAATGGTAGGAACGAAGTTCATCTCATGAACTTATATATATCCAGACTGCCTCTTTGGTAGCATCCTTGGTAACGATGTATCTTGCCTTTAATCGTCTAGTATGTCACGGTATCTAGCTTGGAACTCTTCCAACAAACCGTCCCTCCACTGAGGGTAAAGACAATGCCTGCGACTGACATTCAGTCGTTCTTATCACCCTGGAACCTTTCTAGTGATTCTCCCCAGGATCAATTGATACCATCTTACTACATTTAGTAAGAATCCTAACATCCAATTAGATCTATCTCATAGATCCAAAACCTAGGATTTAGGAGGTATCACCTTGATCCTATATGGAGAATCCTTGTGATAAGCGGAGATTAACCGAGCGTAGCATAGGAAACTCCTTCCCTATCAGGAGTATGTCATCCACGTACTCTACGAAGATCACCATCATACTCTCTACTACCTTTTTGTATATACAAGGTTCATCTACCATTTTGATGAAGTCAAACTCTTTGACTACCACATCAAAACAGATGTTCCAACTCCGCGATGCCTGCTTTATCATATAAAACATCTTGCTCACGTTTCCGCCGCTCCTACTGACTGCGAAGCCCTCTGGCTGTGTACTTATAGACGCTCTCTTCTAAAACATCATTTAGAAAAGCGGTCATGACACCTAACCACCAGATATTGTAGTCATGGTATGCAGCCGTGGCAAGTAGGATCTGGATGGACTTAAGTATAGCTTTGAAAGTCTCAACTTTTCCATATACACCAAGTAATCTTCTCAAGATATACTCGCTCCTGATGGGGATTTAACCCTTCAGATAAAGCAACCAAAGTCCATACTTTGTTAGTGTATAAGGATTCCATCTCAGATCGATAAGCATCCAGCCATTCTTACAGAGTCCCACTCCTGATGGCCAGCTGGAAACTAGTTGGGTCATCATCTCATGATGCAATCCTCGCTCCCACTGTCATTGAGAAACCGAAGTATCTCTCAGGTGGGTGAGGAACCCTACTAGATCGGCGGAGAGGCTGAGGTTCGTTGGAAACTATTGAATCCCTTGGTTCTACCAAATCATCAGCTGCAGTTTGTATAGCTGGAACATTTCCAGTTCTACATAACAGACCTTGCCTCGAGCTTGTCCGGATTTTGCTTTTTAGACATAGGCCGGACAACCCCAAGTCTCAACAAACTTAAGATATGGGCTCTTCCCTTTCCATATCATATATGAAGTGGTAGGCAACTGATTTGATTTGAACCCTATTCAATAGGTATGCAGCTTCTCAAGTGCATAACTCCCAAAAGGAAATAGGAAACTCAGTAGTACTCATCATAGAGCACACCATATCACATAGGGTGCTATTGCTCCGCCCCGATACACCGACGTGCTGTGGTGTATTCGGAGGAGTAATGCTGAGAGAGAATCTCATTCTCCTTTAGAATAGTCCAGGAATCCCGTGCTCAAGTATTCTCCTCCTTGATCTCATCAAAGGACATAATACTTATACCCGTATTTTGGTTCTCTACTTCTAACTTATATTCTGTGAATATCTCAAAAGTTTCGGACTTGTGTTTCAACAAGAACATATGTCTGAATCTTGAGAGATCATCAGAGAATATAATGAAGTACAAAGAACCGGTCTTGGCATGTGTAGACAGGGGAGTTTCATACATCATCATGTATCATTCCCAAGAGTTCACTAACTCTTTCTCTGTTTCAAATAAACAGAGCTGTGGTCATCTTATCTTTGTGACATGACCGGCAAGTTTCACAAGATGTAAATTCAAACTAGTTTAAATATGCGTCTATATGTAACTTCAGCCAGTCGGGTCGCATTGATATGACCTAGTCTACAATGCCTCAAGAAGGATTCGTTCATATCTGAACTCTTCCTCTCGTGTGTGTTCTGTATACTAAGAACTGTAGTTTGATTTAGAATGTCAATGCTTTTAGATAACGTGCCTGAACCGATCAACTCTTGATATAGGAAATGTTCAAAACATTATCCAATCAATACAAAATTATATCCTTTCTTTACTAATAAAGAGACTGATATGATGTTGTATATCAGGTTCGGTATCTAATAACATTCGTTCAGAATCAATGTATTCTGATAATACAGGGTGACAGTGACCAACAGACTTGGCTGCAACACTTGCACCGTTTTCTATCTCATGAAACTTATCACCCGTTCTCAGTTCTTTACCTATCTGTAGCCCATGTAACAGATTACATATACGAGATCCTGATCCGGTATCACATACCCAGGACGTAAAGGATACTGAGAAACAGTTCTGTGTAATGAACACACCCGAAGATGATGCATCAACATGTACTTTCTTCGTTTGGGCGGCACGGGAAATTTGGTATTCCCCAATTTCCTGCTCTGTCTTATAACAATTATAAGTTGGAGCGGGACCAACGTTCCCCAGCTCAGTATAACAAGTGGGTTCGGTCAATATATCCGTTTTATTATCTTGATTAAGGCGTGATATGGTCGCTATCTGGAGAGAGAGAGAAGAAAACACTCAGCGTATGCTCTTACAAGATTAGATTGGTTATCTAATATATCTAATCAGGATGTCTCCCACTGTTTTAATCAAATCTTCCTTCAAACCCTAAAAGGAAAGACTAGCCGGGATTAATTACACGCTACAAGTTCGCCAATCTTTCAGCCAGGCCAGTGTCGGTATTTTGAGGGAGGTCCCCAGTGCTTTTGCACGCACCTAATTAAAGTAAACCTCGTTTTCCCAGGGGCGTAACCCCGTTGACACCTTTCTAGACACCTACTTGATCGGCTAATTGTAATGTGTAAAACTCTCCCAGGAGTAACTCTTACTCGCAGCGGGTATCGGGATCCAACTATCTCATAGAAGGTATGCAATCTCATTGCAAATTTCAACACTTGAAATTCCCAATAATATTTTGCCCCTAGCGTCCTATGACCTTGACGAATGCCAAACCACCCATAGTCCGCCAGCCAAGTTCAACCCGTACATTTCTTGATTGAATTAAACCCACCCGCACGACCCTTGACGAATGCCAAACAACGCCGTACGAATACCCTAATCCAATCGCATCGTATGCTAGCAGATAAGCACTAGTTAGCTACCGTACACTACGCCTTGACGAATGCCAAACTACCGCAGCACGAATACTAAGTAGTACTTATCTGAAATGACGGAGGGCTACGACGGGTTTTTAAGAAAACCCTTTGCGTAATGAACTTGATATCTTTGTAGAATCGAGTGATTTTAAATGGAGTGTTTTTGAGGCTTTTCTAGTTTTGCTAAAGGGGTCACTCCCGGTGAAGGGATCGTCGGCCCTTTCCTCGTCGAATGAGGTGCGGGATATATCATATATATCACTGTGCAAAGCAGAAACTATAGAAGCAATCAAAAGACAAACCGAGGGTTGTAGCATCTGCCAGTTATTGCTAAAGGATTCACTCCCGGTGAAGGGATCTCGGTCCTTTCCTTATCGAATAAGGTGCTGGATGTTCTACAAGGAACACCGCTATGCAAAGCAAGAACTAGAGCTACCAGTTTTTATTAAACAAGTTTCTACAACATCTTAGGTTTCTTGTATTTCATTAATCTCATTAATGAAGTCCCATTTTATTATGCTTCCCAAGCATCTCTTTTGAAACGAAATCTGCAATATAACATATATCTCATATATATAAAATATAAACATTCGTCTCATGCAGTAATATGATCTCATCACAGAACATTGCAGCAGAAGAAACATATATGAAATATTGGATATACTAGGACGTCCGTGTTTTAATACGAGCCTGTATAAAACACGGATTCCACGGTCGCGATGAATAGCCAAACCCACATCCTCAGACCCCTACGAGAGCGGCAAGCAACACTGCCAATTCTAGGGTTAGGAGACCCTGTCTCGACTCCTCGAGATGGTCTCCCACTGGACCCTAGAACCCGGTTACTTGTGCTCCCCGCCTTGGGTCTACCTAATGCGGAAAAGTAAATAATATACAACGGTGACATCTTCCGCAACCTGGAAGTGTCCCAATAAAAGAATATTACATACAAATGAATTTTATATTAATGAAAAAGAAAAACTCTCATCTCACATAAAACCCCCGGCTATTCAAAACGCGACGATCCAATAGAACATATCACAGCAACACATAATATCTCATATCATCAACGTAAGCAAGTATGCGTATCCCGATTGTCGTTGATGTATAGCAACGAAGCCGGCGATACACCACATACTACGCTTACGGTCACAGAAAAGAAAGTGTAAAACTACAACAGTTGGAATCCGCAACCTCTTTAGACATCGCATGCCTAACCAAATGAATTCCTTAGACATCACATGCCTAACAATTATAAAACCCCGCATTTTAGTCTCATTATCGAAAACTCTTTTCAATATCAAGTCGGGCAATTCAACAAGATTCCCGACATCCTGATCGAATGCTCGTCGCAAACTTTAGTAGACGGCCGCACCCCCGAAGCCGTCGACAAAGTGCACCAAGGCGGAACACCGCTACCGCGAGCACCCGAACGGATGCTTTCGGCGACGGGGTTCTCCTACAGTCACTTGGTCGGGGCTTTGTGGCGTGGCTGTCTGTTAAGTTTACCCGGCGAGTATCCGTGTACGCTACGTGATTGCGACGGACTTTTGATCACATCAAAATTCCCTGGCAACCGATCATCGAGACTAAACTGCTATGTTTATAACATTCAAATTAGTTATCTCATAACTACCTGTGGATTCCAAATATTGTATCACATTCCGGATAAATAGACAAAGTTAAACTTTCCGATCGAATAATCAAACACCCAAGATTTCCCCAATATATCTCAACACTTGAAATCAGTTTAAAAACATCCATCACATGCCACAGTACCAATGGTCCAGCCGTAGAAGGGTCAACCCAACGCCTCACATGTGGCACGCCGTACTGCCCCAAACCCTAAGGTTCAAAAGACAGTTCAAGACGGTCACATAATCGAGTTAAGGTTTGTTGACTTTTAGAGGGTCCACCGCGTTACTTGCACGACTTAGAACATTCTTAAATACGAGAAAAAATCCAACTTTTGAAAAATTTTCCGACAGGGGAAAAAGTGAGTTATCGATATCCGCCCGAACTTTTTAACAGTTTCTAAAATTATCCGGACAAACTAAACAAAGATAAATCATCCGATCGAATCAACGATTCCCCAATACAACCCTTGAAAACTCAACACTTGAGTGGAATTAAAATATTCACAGAAAAAAATAACAAGAAAGGGCCTAAAAATAATTACATGAAATTTCAGGGACTAAGTCCAAATTTTGGCCGCGGAACCGCCGCAAAACCCATGGTTTCGCCGCGGTTCCGCGGTCAAATTTTCGAGTTAGACGTCCGTACTTCACAGTGTAAGTCGATGTACAACACCCCAATACTTGTGGGGAGGCGGAATTTTCAAAAACGAACTTGTTTAGTGAACAAACATCGACTAACCGCTTAAATCGAAGCTAAACGATAACTAACCAAACACATAGTTGTTCTAAACTACTATGCTTAGGGATTATACCTATCGAACCAAGTCCTTCGGCTTTACGATCTCCTCGTCCTCCTCGGCCTTCTCGATGTAGTAGATGATCCACCGGAGAGCAAAACTCCAAGCTTAGCCTCTAAACTTGAGGCAACTAACCTTCTTGGATTGCTAATCAAAGAAGATAGATGAGATAGAGTGAGGGTTATGGATTGTTTAGTCTAACTAATCCTTGTTCTCAACACATGAGAGGTGAGGATTAGGGTTTGAAGAGAGAGAGCTTGAGGAGAGAGAATGTGAATGATATTATCAAATGAGAATAGTAAGTTATCATAATATATATGAAACTTTAAAATTCATCAATAAAAGAAAAACAAATGATGAATAATCAAGTTTCATAAATATCTAATGGTGATTCATAACCATGACTCATTAATCATTTATTGTGCATTAATGATATGGATGAATCACTCTCATGACTCACTAAACTCATTCAATGCATATGACACCTAAACCTCCTTAGTCACCATCTTCTAGAAGCTTCTCGCACAATTACGAGAACGCCCCTCCAATCCGCAAAAATACAAAAAAACTTTAGACTGTATAAATCGAATAACCGGATACCAGTAACTGGCTTAAACCAAAGCCGACTGGTAAAAACTGTCCGAAAGTCGTACGTGCGTAAACACACGTATGCGTCCGAACCCTTTGTCGTAAAACCATACGACCTTTATATCGTTTCGCCTGGAGTAGGAAACTCTCTGTGTGGGACTCTAGAGACTCGACTACTACGCTGGCAGTGGGTTTAACCACAGACCGCAAGCGGCACTAGCTGTACGTAACGGTCCCCAGGTAGTTGTCGATAAGAAGGCCGATGAGGAAACCCATCCGAACTCCTACTGAGCCAGCTGTGACAATCTCCATACAGTCCGGTCCGTTCGTCTTAGACTATCGCATATCGGGCCTAGGAGGCGGCAAGCGTCAGTCCCCTAATAGCGGTATAAGTCGTGTCGGAGCGAAGCCCATTACACCCTAAGAAACTATCGGAACCTACCAGCAAATCTCGCTTGCCCTGGCCAGGGACTTTGCGTAATGGCTCTCTGACACAGCGCGATATCAACTCCCAATACCGGGAGAGACGAATCCTGTCTAACCGCCACTGCCTTCAAGTGCTCGGGACTGCACCCAAGTGCTACCTGTTTGCACGACTCCTTTGAACCATGGTAGGGTAGCAATCTAAGAACAGTGGGACACACTCGAGGAGAAGTAGCAGTGTCAAGTCTGCGGACTATGCTGTACTCATGTCACCTGGGAACTGTTCACTGACGACTGGTATAAAACCAACCAACAGTTCCCTGTGAGTCCTGTCCGGTGTACCCGTAACCTAACGAGCACCTGCATACTATCTCCAGTACGACGTACTGACGGCTGTGGGACAGACCATCTCCCCAACTGGGATGAGAAGCGTACACACTAGTCTACTCCGGAGTATCGATGCTCTGTCTCGATAATCCAACGACCAGGGACCTGAATAAGGATGTGCTTGTAGACTACCCAGCCCCCACTAGTGTGACTGCCATCACAACGCTGGTAGACAAGCAAGATCCTAAGAGCTCTATCAATACGTACACTCACATATTAAGATAGAAAAACCAAGTAGCATACTACCATGTTTAGCAAGACTGTTATATACATGTGAATATCCCAAGCTTCCATTAAGTAATATACAAACTAGTATGATACAGTAATGGCCTTCTAGGGCATAAACACTAACAATCTCCCACTTGCACTAGGGCCATGTACTGGCGTATCGTAGACCGATGATCTCGAGTAGTCTCTCGAACTGAATCTGAGGTAGGGCCTTCGTGAATGGATCAGCAATGTTCTCTTCAGAAGCAACTCTCCGAACCTCGATCTCCTGACGATCAATGATCTCCCTGATCAGGTGATACCGCCTTAAGATGTGTCTGGACTTCTGATGGGACCTTGGTTCCTTCGCTAAAGCTATAGCTCCGTTGTTGTCGCAATACAGAGGTATTGGATCAACTATGGTAGGAACCACCTGAAGTTCTGTTAGGAACTTCTTCATCCAGACTGCTTCTCTTGCGGCATCGCAAGCAGCTATATACTCCGCTTCCATCGTCGAGTCAGCAACGGTGTCCTGCTTGGAGCTCTTCCAGCACACCGCCCCTCCATTGAGGGTAAAGACATAACCTGACATGGACTTGGAATCGTCCTTATCACTCTGGAAGCCGGAATCAGCAAAGGCCTCCAACCTGAGGTCTTTTCCGCCGTAAACCAAGAACATCTCCTTAGTCCTTCTCAGGTACTTGAGAATGTTCTTTACTGCTATCTAGTGCTTCTCCCCTGGGTCTGACTGATACCGGCTTACCACGCTCAGTGCGTAAGCTACATCTGGTCTGGTGCACAACATCGCATACATTATAGAGCCTACCGCAGAAGCGTAGGGTATAATAGACATGCGTTCCCTTTCCAAATCTGTCTTGGGAGACATCTCTTTGGAGAGGGTGATTCCGTGACAAGCCGGTAGATTACCGCGCTTAGAATCTTCCATACTGAATCTTTTCAGTACAGTGTCGATATACCTGGACTGCGAAAGTCCCAACATCCTCTTGGATCTATCACGATAGATCCGGATCCCCAGAATGTAAGAGGCATCACCCAGGTCTTTCATGGAGAACCTGTGTGACAAGAATCCTTTGACAGATTGTAGCATAGGAATGTCATTTCCTATCAATAGAATGTCATCCACGTACAAGACGAGGAATACGACTCTTCTGGCTACAACTTTACTATATATGCACGGTTCATCTGGATTTTTGATAAAGTCATATTCTTTGACTGTCTCATCAAAACAGATGTTCCAACTCCGCGATGCCTGCTTTAGTCCATAAATGGACTTAAGCAGCTTGCATACTTTCCCGCTGCTCCCACTCTGATTGAAACCCTCTGGCTGATCCATATAGACGCTCTCTTCTAAATTTCCATTCAGAAAAGCCGTCTTTACGTCCATCTGCCAGATTTCATAATCATGGAAGGAAGCAATAGCAAGAAGGACCCGAATGGATTTGAGCATAGCCACTGGAGAAAAAGTTTCGTCATAGTCCAAACCAGGTCTTTAACGAAAACCCTTTGCAACAAGTCTAGCCTTATAGGTTTCTACCTGTCCATCTACACCAATCTTTTTCTTGAAGATCCATTTGCATCCTATGGATTTTACCCCATCTGGAGCAAAGTCCAAAGTCCATACTTTGTTGGTGTACATGGACTCCATTTCGGTCCGCATTGCATCTAGCCATCGTACCGAGTCGCCGCTCTGGATGGCCTGCTGGAAGTCAGTAGGTTCATCATCATCTATGATGCAATCCTCTCTATCCCCATCTATGAGAAAACCGTAGTATCTCTCAGGCGGATGAGACGGCCTACTACTCCTGCGGAGGGGTGCGGGAATGTCCTGTTCTTCTTGAACTCCTGGTTCTACCAAACTTTCAGTAGCAGTTTGTGGTTCTGGAATTTCTTCCAGTTCTATTTCGCTCCCACTTATTTCCTTTTCTAAAAACCGATTTTCCAGAAAATGGGCATTACGAGAAACAAAAACCTTTTGTTCCTCTGCGTAATAGAAATAATATCCCTTGGAGTTCTTTGGATATCCCACAAACATACATTTTACTGATCGTGCCTCGAGCTTGTCCACATGCTGCTTTTTAACATAAGCTGGACATCCCCAAATCTTCATATGTTGAAGATGGGGTTTCTTCCCAGTCCACATCTGATATGGAGTGGTAGGCACAGTCTTGGTAGGAGCCCTGTTCAAAAGATATGCCGCTGATTCTAGCGCATAACCCCAGAAAGATCGCGGTAACTCAGCATTACTCATCATGGATCGTACCATATCCAATAGGGTTCGATTCCGTCTCTCCGATACACCGTTATGCTGTGGAGTGTATGGAGGAGTAAGCTGAGAGAGAATTCCTTTCTCTTTTAGGTAACCAAGGAACTCGGCACTCAAGTATTCACCACCTCGATCAGATCTAAGTGTCTTGATACTTTTTCCGGTTTGGTTTTCTACTTCATTCTTATACTCTCGGAATTTCTCAAAAGCCTCGGATTTATGTTTCATCAGATAAATGAATCCGTATCTTGAGTAATCATCCGTGAAAGTAATGAAATAGGAAAAACCACCTCTTGCATGTGTAGACATCGGACCGCATACATCACTGTGTATGAGTCCTAAGAGCTCGCTCGCTCTTACTCCTTGTCCAGTAAATGGAGTCTTTGTCATCTTTCCTTTGAGACAAGATTGACAAGTGTCATAAGTTTGATATTCGAACGAGTCCAAATATCCTTCTCTATGCAACTTAGTCAACCTTCTCTCATTGATGTGACCCAGTCTACAATGCCATAAGAAAGCTTTATTTAAATCTGGAGACTTTCTTTTTAGTGTGTTCTGGACATTGAAAATTTGGAGTTGGTTTAAAACATATATACCGTTATTTAGGGTACCGGACCCAATCAAACCATGATTAAGGTGGATGTTAACAACATCTCTTACAAACGTGAAATCATAACCTTTATTTGATAACAAGGAAACTGATATGATATTACACGTTAAGCTTGGTACAAAATAACAGTTATGTAAAACCAAAATGTGTCCACTCGTCAATCCTAGGTGATAATCCCCGACGGACGCAGCTCCCACGCTAGCTCCGTTAGCAACCTTTAGGGTCATATCACCTTCCTTCAGCACTCTACGGTTTCTCAGTGCCTGCAATGAATTGCAAATATGAGATCCTGATCCGGTATCCAATACCCAGGAAGTAGAGTTGATCGACAGACAATTCTCAATTACAAACACACCTGAAGTCGAAGCCACAGCTTGCTTCGGTTCCTGGTTCTTGGCGTTCCACGCCTTGCAATCCTTCTTCCAGTGCCCTTTTCTGTGACAATGGAAGCACTCATCCTGGCCCACTACCGGTACCGCAAACTTTTTCTTTCCCTTCCCTCCCACCTTACTAACACCTCCTCTAGGTCTGGGTGCGGCCTTCTTCTTCCTTCCTTTGGCCCTAGCCTTGGACCCGGAAGAAGATGAACCGCCAACAAACATAGCGGGTGTTTCCCTTGCCTTCTGCAAGGTGCCCTCTGCACTCCTTAACATGTTCAGGAGTTCCGGAAGTTCAACTTCTTTTCCTTGAAGGTTGAAGTTCAGGATAAACTGGGCGTAGGTGGGAGGAAGGGACTGGAGAATAAGGTCTGTATACAGCTCATTATCCAAAGTCGTCCCAAGGTCTGCGAGCTCTTCAATATAGCCGATCATCTTTAGGACATGTTCACCTACCGATGACCCGACAGCCAACCTCGCTCGAAACAAGTTTTTAGAGGTCTCGTATCTTGTTATACGAGATTGCTCTCCATAAAATTCCTTTGTATGGAGAAATATGCCATCTAGGGTCATATCCTCGTGCCTCCTCTGATGTTCATTGTTCATTGAGGCAAGCACGATGCACTTGGCTTTCGCGCAATCTAAATCCCAGGTTTTGCGGATTTCCTTATCCGCATTGCTGGATTTGGGACCAGGGACAGCAGGTGCCGTAGCGGTGAGGATGTACCCCAATTTGTCATAGGTCAAAGCCATTTTGACATTCCGCAGCCAATCTTTATAGTTTGGCCCTGTCAGTATATTTTTCTCTAAAAGTAACTTAAGTCCAGTCATTTTCAGGGTCGCTGCAATTAGGAGAGAGAGAAGAAAACTCTTTAGCATGATGCTCTTGCAAGTTTAGAGTGGTTTTTAGTTTATCTAAACTGGATGGCTCCCACTGTTTCTCGAATCCTTCCTCAAACCATAAAAGAAGAATTAGCCAGGACTATTCTCACTGTACAATACTTGCTTAACCGTTCAGCCAGGCTGGTGTCGGTACTTCGAGGGAGGTTTTCCAAAGCTTTCGCGAAGTTCCTTAATTAAATAACCTCTTTTCTCTGGGGGCGTAACCCCGCCGACACTTTTCTGGACACCTACTTGGTTTATAGCATTGATCGTTAAGTGACGAATATCCTGATAAGTAGCATATACTCACAGTAGGATCGGGATCCAAATATCATCGTATGATAATGTTGAAGGAGTGCTACCAACATTCATCAAACTCCAAATGGTATGCATCTCTTTGCAAATTTCAGTTTCTTTAGAAATTCCCGATATAAGTTTTTGCTCCATGCTCTTATGACCTTGGCTTTGGTCAAAATGTCATAAGTCACATGTCAAGTTCTACCCGTTATTATCTTGTCAATTTGAGCCCATCCGTATATACCCCTGACTTTGGTCAAATGGTAATACGACTGTCCCAAACCAACTCATCTATCTTATGCAACAAATGAAAACCCAGTAGCTACCAAACACTATGCCTTGACTTTGGCCAAAATGCATAGCTTGAATACTACTGAATACCCAAATGAAATGACGGAGGGCTACGAATGGTTTTGGCGAAACCGTGAACGTAGTGAACTTGATATAACCGAAGGAACCTGATAGCTTTTAAAAGGAGTGGTTAAGTCTCCGCATTTAAAAATATCTGTTTTAAAATTAACCGAGTGGTTTCTTTTAAATTGTTCCAACTATTTAAACTTTAGTTTGTTTTTCTTTGCATTATAGATAATGCGTCCCATCATTAATCTATCATTGCAGAAAACAACGAAAATACAACGTCCTCTTATGCCATCCGCATTCGCCACGGGGTCCCGTCATCACCCGTTAGGTTACTTAACTAACGACAGAGCGGGGGCTGGGCTAGCGCGGGTGTAAAACATAAGTGACGTCTAAATAGCTATCATATATATAGATATTTTACATTCGTCTGACGCAATGATATACATTCCAGATCACAGATGAACTTAATTGGATTTGCAAGCAATCCGTGTTTGTTTTGAGCCTGCAACAAAATACGGATTACACAGTTGTGATGAATAGCCATTACCCCACCCACGACCCCTACGGGTGCGGCAAAATACCCGCCCGGCAGTTTGTGCACCCCACCTTGGGTCTGTCCTAGGAGCAAAAACAGTAAAATGAAATAATACAACGGTGGCTACAACCGCAACCTGGATGTGCCCCGCAAAATAATATTACAACAAATTACATTTACATCAAATGAATTAAATAATAACCCATCACAAAACCCCGGCTATACATCACAACAGTCCAACACAGTTCATATGCACAAACAGATAAAATCCATTTCAGAAATATGCAACCCCCTGCCAACTGACATACTAGCAGTTAGGGGAGGTTTACGAACACATTATACAAACACAGATATAATCCAACAAGCAAATAGTGTATAATTTCGATCGATTAAACATTTTTAATATTGCTCCAATACTGCTCTGTAAACTTGAAACCTGACCAAAATTAAAATATTCCAGAAAATCCCAAATATTACAGAGAACCAACACAAGAAAAATGGGTCCCTGGATCGTCAAATCGGCGGCGGAAGCGCGGCGGGATCTGTGTTAGCCGCCGCGGTTCCACGGCGCCGTAGGCGATTCAGGGGACCAAATTTTTTGTGTGTTCTATTACTGTCATTTTAAGTTTTCTGAACATCCCTGAAAAATTTTTGGACTTCATTTATAAATCGACAGAAACTGAAGTTTTCGGGCTTTTCCGGTTTCGTTTTTTCCGTTCGAAATTCATACAAATTTGCAAAAAAGTTATTTATTGTTTAGCGAGGCTCTGATACCACTGTAAGTCGATGTACAACACCCCAATACTTGTGGAGAGGCGGAATTTTCAAAAACGAACTTGTTTAGTGAACAAACATCGACTAACCGCTTAAATCGAAGCTAAACGATAACTAACCAAACACATAGTTGTTCTAAACTACTATGCTTAGGGATTATACCTATCGAACCAAGTCCTTCTGCTTTACGATCTCCTCGTCCTCCTCGGCCTTCTCGATGTAGTAAATGATCCACCCGAGAGCAAAACTCCAAGCTTAGCCTCTAAACTTGAGGCAACTAACCTTCTTGGATTGCTAATCAAAGAAGATAGATGAGATAGAGTGAGGGTTATGGATTGTTTAGTCTAACTAATCCTTGTTCTCAACACATGAGAGGTGAGGATTAGGGTTTGAAGAGAGAGAGCTTTAGGAGAGAGAATGTGAATGATATTATCAAATGAGAATAGTAAGTTATCATAATATATATGAAACTTTAAAATTCATCAATAAAAGAAAAACAAATGATGAATAATCAAGTTTCATAAATATCTAATGGTGATTCATAACCATGACTCATTAATCATTTATTGTGCATTAATGATATGGATGAATCACTCTCATGACTCACTAAACTCATTCAATGCATATGACACCTAAACCTCCTTAGTCACCATCTTCTAGAAGCTTCTCGCACAATTACGAGAACGCCCCTCCAATCCGCAAAAATACAAAAAAACTTTAGACTGTATAAATCCAATAACCGGATACCAGTAACTGGCTTAAACCAAAGCCGACTGGTAAAAACTGTCCGAAAGTCGTACGTGCGTAAACACACGTATGCGTCCGAACCCTTTGTCGTAAAACCATACGACCTCTATATCGTTTCGCCTGGAGTAGGAAACTCTCTGTGTGGGACTCTAGAGACTCGACTACTACGCTGGCAGTGGGTTTAACCATAGACCGCAAGCGACACTAGCTGTACGTAACGGTCCCCAGGTAGTTGTCGATAAGAAGGCCGATGAGGAAACCCATCCGAACTTCTACTGAGCCTGCTGTGACAATCTCCATACAGTCCGGTCCGTTCGTCTTAGACTATCGCATATCGGGCCTAGGGGGGCGGCAAGCGTCAGTCCCCTAATAGCGGTATAAGTCGTGTCGGAGCGAAGCCCATTACACCCTGAGAAACTACCGGAACCTACCAGCAAATCTCGCTTGCCCTGGCCAGGGACTTTGCGTAATGGCTCTCTGACACAGCGCGATATCAACTCCCAATACCGGGAGAGACGAATCCTGTCTAACCGCCATTGCCTCCAAGTGCTCAGGACTGCACCCAACTGCTACCTGTTTGCACGACTCCTTTGAGCCGTGGTAGGGTAGCAATCTAAGAACAGTGGGACACACTCGAGGCGAAGTAGCAGTGTCAAGTCTGCGGACTATGCTGTACTCATGTCACCTGGGAACTGTTCACTGACGACTGGTATAAAACCAACCAACAGTTCCCTGTGAGTCCTGTCCGGTGTACCCGTGACCTAACGAGCACCTGCATACTATCTCCAGTACGACGTACTGACAGCTGTGGGACAGACCATCTCCCCAACTGGGATGCGAAGCGTACACACTAGTCTACTCTGAAGTATCGATGCTCTGTCTCGATAATCCAACGACCAGGGACCTGAATAAGGATGTGCTTGTAGACTACCCAGCCCCCACTAGTGTGACTGCCATCACAACGCTGGTAGACAAGCAAGATCCTAAGAGCTCTATCAATACGTACACTCACATATTAAGATAGAAAAACCAAGTAGCATACTACCATGTTTAGCAAGACTGTTATATACATGTGAATATCCCAAGCTTCCATTAAGTAATATACAAACAGTATGATACAGTAATGGCCTTCTAGGGCATAAACACTAACACACAGTAATTCTTAGTTTTTCCTTCTTAATTTTCTGAGAATTTTTAATTTAGAAAAAACCACATTTTTGAAAAATGTACAGAGAGGGTTCTGTGTCGGGGTTTCGGCGTTCGATCGGACTTTAAACTTCGTCTAGACTTCACCTAAAGCTCTAGCTTGGCTCTGATACCACTGTCGGGTTTCTAGGCACGCGCACAAGGCTCTACGAGGCATCAACCATGCCCGATTTAAAATTTAGCCGTGCCGAACAACCCGAATACGGATCTTTAAACTAGAGATTAAGCGAAAACTAACATGTTAACAACTTTAACACTAAGTGAGAGGGATTACAACCTTTGTAGATCCGGTCCTTCACTTCATATGCTCCGTGTTGTGGTCCCTTCGCTGCGATCATCGGGTTCCGGACTCTCGAGAGGTTCCACGAAGAGAAAGATGCAACCTTTGCTTCCGATCTTCGATACTATGATGATCTACCTTGAAGTTTCGTTAACACAAGTTAACACTCATGAAATGATGTGAACACCCTCATCTAAATGGCAAGGGAAGATGAGGATGATGAAGTGGGATTTTTTCTCTCTTTATTTATCTTTTTCTCACATTTATTCATCACTTGAAGAAAACTAGTAAGCTTTTTCTATCAAGAAAGAAGAAGGAAGAAGATGAACAATGAATAGAATTTCTTTTGTGATGAATAGAAAAAGAATAATATGATGAATAATGTAACCATGGTTGACTAAACCCATGTAGAGAATTAACTAGGGTTAGGGTTTGGGTTGGGTTAAAGCATGAGTCACTTACAAATATCTTTCACAAAACCAAAACCAAAACCTTCTAGAAATATCTAGAAAGCTTAACCCTAATCCAAACCCTAATCATGTTTAAACTCCACTAAACAAGTTGCATTAGTTATCATATCATGTTACAATATTATATATCACATATATAATATTTATCGTAACAAAATAAAATAATACATTTAACATATATCGCATATATATCAATGTATTACCCGAGTGAGAAAAAGAATCTTTTAGTGAGCAAATATTAGTTAATGTAATTTAATATATCATATATATTATTATACATTAAATTATCGAATCAACACTTGATCCGACAATCCGGCTATATCGCATATAACCGACTAATATTTATCCGTACCGATTCATCGAATCAACACTTGATCCGATGAGCCGGTTGATATCAAATATCGCGAGAATAGAATACGGTATCTCATATCGTATTATCCTCGGTCCCATACATATCACATATGTGCTCCTACTCCGTTTTGCCTGAGTCATGAAACCTCTGTGTAGGACTCTAAAGAATCGTCAATACGCCGGCAGTAGGTGATGATCATATCAAACACCCACAAGCTGCAAGCGGTCAGCTAAACGTAACAGCTAACCAGGTATTAAGCGCTCAGAAGATCAACAAGCAAGCCTGTACATTCTCCTGTGAATCCAAACAGTAACACTCCCGTACAGTCCGGTCTCGTCGTCTGATATGTTGCATATCTCGCCTAGGGGTGGTAAACGTCAGACCCCAGTAGCTTGATAAGTCGTGTCGATATGAGGTCTATAACAGTTCGAGAAACTACTGATAACACTTACCAGTAAATCTCAGCAACCCTGGCCAGGGATTTCCGGTTCTAGCCAATCGAACACAGCACAACATCAACTCCCTATACCGGGAGAGACGAATCCCCTCCTATCGCTCATTGCCTCCATGTTGTAGGGTTCCTAGGCACACTAGTGAGGTCTCACAAGGCATCAACCATGCCAATTTCAAATTATACGGTGCCGAGAAACCCTAGAATACGGATCGTTGGCTAGATGTCTAGGCGAAAAGCAAACTAGTTAACACTTAACTAAGAGTACGGAAATACAACCTTTGTAGATCCGGTCCTCCACCTCCACGGCTCCGTGATGAAGTCCTCTCTGCTGTCCAAATCAAAATCCGGGCTCTAGCGTCGGCTTCATCGGAGAAGAAGCGGGCTAGGTCATCGACGACGTGCCGAAGATGATCTACGTCGAGGCATCGCTAGATCAAGCTCCAACTTCACCAAGTCAACAAAACTTGTGAAGGAAACACACTCTACTACTTGGCAAGAGGTAGAGGATGAAGAAATAGGAAGTGGGTAGACTTTAGATTTGGATTTCTCACTCATTTGCATCAATCACCATTGATGGAGGAAGGTATCTTCATGAAGAAGAAGAAGAGGAAGAGGATGATAAATATTATGATAAGTTCAAATGAATGGACAAGAAAATTTAATCTTATCATAACACTTACCATAGTTAAGTGTAGAGAGTTAACCAAAGTTAGTGAGTGGTTAGGGTTTGGCATAAAACAAAAATGGTGGACTTTCCAAAAGTTCAAGAAACTTCAACAAAAGAAATAAATAAAGCCACCATTTTCCTTTTGCCAAAAATAAATAAAACAATAAATAAATCATTTAAAACCCTTAACCATTAACTAACTATGGTTTAAACATACATTTAACCAAGTATTGCATGTATCATCAAACATGATACAAGCAAGTGCACAAAATCATATCGCATATGCAATGCGCACACCCGAGCGAGAAAATCCATTTAAAGTGAACCGATACTAGTTAATGAAAAGTAATATATCAAATATATAATTATACATTAAATCATTAAATCAACACTTGATTTAACGATCCGGTCATATCACATATAACCGACTAGTATCCAATGTATCGGTTTATCGAATCAATCCTTGATTCGATAACTAGGGTATATCGCATATAACCTAATCGATACATTTATCGCGAGAATGGAATACGGTATCACATACACGCATTATTCTCGGTCCCGTACATATCTCATATGCGCTCCTATTTCGTTTCGCTTGAGCCAGGAAACCTCTGTGTAGGACTCTAAAGACTCATCAATACGCCGGCAGCAGGTGATGATCATATCAAACACCCACAAGCCGCAACCGGTCTGCTAAACGTAACGGCCATCCGGGTATTGAGCGATCTGAAGATCGACGAGCAAGCCCGCTCACACTCCAGTGAATCCAACCAGTAACACTACCGTACAGTCCGGTCTGATCGTCTGATATGTCGCATATCTCGCCTAGGGGTGGAAAACGTCAGACCCCAATAGCTCGATAAGTCGTGTTGATATGAGGTCTATAACAATTCGAGAAACTACTGGTAACACTTACCAGTAAATCTCAGCAACCCTGGCCAGGGATTTCCTGTTATAGCCAATCGAACACAGCGCAACATCAACTCCCTATACCGGGAGAGACGAATCCCCTCCTATCGCTCATTGCCTCCATGTGACTCGGGACTGTACCCAAAAACCACCGTTTTGCACGCCCTCTTGGACGTGGTAAGATGGAAATCAAAGCACAGTGGGAACCACACAAGACTCTATGACGATCTCGGGTCAACAGACTACTCTGTACCAGTGTCACCAGAGAACTGCCATCTGACGTAAGGTATAATACCATCTGGGAGTTCTCGGCGAGTCCGTCCAGTGTACCCAGTCTCTACTGAGCACCCGTATACCATCTCTGATGTCAAACACCGATGGATATGGGATCATCCATCGCCCATCAGTATGGGTCGAGAAGGTACACGCTAGTCTACTCTGGTATATCGATGCCCCGTCTCGATACACCCTCGACTAGGGACTTTGAAGGATGTACTTATGGACTACCATGTCCCCACTAGTATGATCCGCATCATAGTCCAGGTAGTCAAGTACACATCCTAAGGGCTTTACCAACATGTAACAGAGAGATAAACAGTGTACACGTTAAGGTTAAGGAGCAACCAGATAGCATACTATCATGTCGAGCAAGAAAGTCTTCCCTATATATGTCCCAGCATCCACTACAATATACATCCTATGTATAGCAATAGCCTCTAGGGCATACATATAACTAACACATGTGATTCGGGACTGTACCCAAAAGCCACCTTTTTGCACGCCCTTTTGGACGTGGTATGATGGAAATCAAAGCACAGTGGGAATCACACAAGACTCTATGACGATCTCGGGTCATCAGACTACTCTGTACCAGTGTCACCGGAGAACTGCCATCTGACGTATGGTATAATACCATCTGGGAGTTCTCGACGAGTCCGTCCAGTGTACCCAGTCTCCACTGAGCACCCGTACACCATCCTTGATGTCAAACACCGATGGATATGGGATCATCCATCGCCCATCATATGGGTCAAGATGCGTATACGCTAGTCTACTCTGGTGTATCGATGCCCTGTCTCGATACACCCTTGACTAGGAACAATTATAGGATGTACTCGTCGACTACCGTGGCCCCACTAGTATGATCTCATCATAGTCCCAGTAGTCGAGTACAAATCCTAAGGGCTTTATCAACATGTAATATAGAGACAATCAGGGTACATGTTAAGATAAAGTACAACCAGATAGCATACTATCATGTCGAGCAAGAAAGTCCTCCCTATATATGTCCTAGCATCCACTACAATATACATCGTATGTACAGTAATGGCCTCTAGGGCATACATATAACTAACAATAGTTTCACAAACGGGCTTTGTGAGACTGACTAGTAGAGGAGTGTGTGTTCGGTATCACACGGGCTGTGAGTATGCGACATCGCAATAATTAGCCTTGAGTGCAAGTGGGAGATTGTTGGATATAGTGCCCTCAGAGTCAATTATTGGATCACAGGCACGTGATTGCAATGATTGAGGGAGGACCTATACTGGTAGGACAATCTTACTCAAGTTGATAGTATGCTATCTGGTTTATCTTTATCATTATGTACTGCTTTAGGTGACATTAGAGGTCACTATTGCACGTTGATAGAGCCCGTAGGATTCTTGCTTGACGGCCAGCAGTTGATGGCGATCATATACGTGGGAGCTGGGGTCTATAAACACATCCTTAAAAGGTCCCTAGTCGAAGGAGTTTCGAGACTGGGCATCGATACTCTATTAGTAGACTAGTGTATACAGTCGAGACCCCAACGAGGGGTGGTGGTCGGTCTCATAAGCCATTGGTGTCAGTTGGTTCACCTAAGATGTATACAGGTGCTCATTGGGTTATGAGTACACCGGACAGGACTCGCCTGGAATATGCTAGTTGGTATTATACCTGACGTCAGATAGCAGTTCCCTGGTGACATGTGTACAGGTTAGTTCATCGACCTGAGATCATCATTTGTCTCGTGTGAGTTCCCACTGTGCTTTGATTACTACCCTACCACGGCTCAAATGAGTCGTGCAAACAGGTTTTAGTTGGGTACAGTCCCGTACCACATGGAGGCAGTGAGCGGATCGGCTGGAGTTTCGTCTCTCCCGGTATTGGGGGTGAGATCGCGCTGTGTCTAGGAGATCCATTACACAAATTACTTGGCCAAGGCAGGAGATTTACTGGTAGGTATTCCAGTAGTATCTCAGTGTGTTCTGGGCTACACTCCGACACGACTTGTACTGCTTTTGGGGGTCTGAATTTTACCAACCCTCTAAGCCCGACTTGCGATGCTCATAGACGAACGGACCGGACAGTACGAATATTGTCATTGACAAGCTCAGTAGGGTGTCAGGATGAGTTCGCTCATCGACCTCCCTTTTGGTCAATACCTGCTAGCCCGTTACGTACGGCTAGTACCACTGACGTGCTAGTGGTTAAATCTACAGCCAAAGTATTGATGAGTCTTTAGAGTCCCCCACAGACGGTTTCTCAAGTTTCGGGCGAAACGTTGTAGAGGCCGTATGATATATGGCAGGGTCCGATCATATACGTTCAGTAGTGCACGGATCATGATCGGGCGGATCATACTAGTGGGCTTTGGTTTAAGCCGGATCCTAGTATTAGATTTGTTGGATTACTTTAGTCTCATCGCATTTGCATTCAGTTGGAATGCGGATGCAGGTATGTATATACAGGTGAGGGGTATCCTTATGATTCGTCACGAGTTTACTTTAGATGTTGCCATATCTTTTTTGTTGTTGTAAACAATTGGATTAATGTTTACAAATGGTGGAAAATGTGAGTGGATTTCATGATGAGGTGCGATTAATGTGACATGGACATGTTTAGTGACTCATGGTCTCTTTATTTGTGCTAATGTCACATTAGGAATTGTTTATTGTGTTGAATTGATGGATGAAGAGAGCGAGGGCAGCCATATGGCTTGGGTTAGCTCTTGGATTATTATTCTAGCTCTCACAACAATTCAATACAATAACACAAAAAAGGGCTCCTCTTCTTCTTCTTCCTCTAGCTCACCATTTCGACAAATGGCTTCATCTTCAACCTCCATCCATACACTCTCATGCGATGAGAATCAATGGATGCTTGAGACGAAGTGATCGCACACATTCTCTACTTCACCTTGGACACGTCGGCTAGCGAACTTCGTGCCCGAGTTGCTTCGGACGAAGCGGGAGCCCCTAAAAATACTCGATGATGTGGTGCCCTTTCCGACGTGGAGATCAAGATCGGAGATGCCGCGAGGAGCTTGGGATGGTGGCCAAAGACCGATGGACACGGATCGATCGGTATAGCCTTTCCAACCCTTCTCTAGTTTGCTAGTTATAGGTTAATAGTTCGATCCGGGATTAAATTCTGCGATAGCGCCGGTTTCATGTTTTGAAAAAGTTTTCTTTTCTGCATTTTGGCCTCGGACAGACGGCCGGGGCGCTACCGTAGACTTACACAAATGTTTGGCCTTAAGAATAGGGACTATTTTTCAAACTTATTTTTACCCTCAGATTAGTAATTTCCTTCATCTTACTAAGCCTTGGGACAACGGCTCATAACTACTTATTACTAGTTTCATTTAAGAAAACATCTAACTTTCTTTCTTTTCTCAAACTATTCCTATCTTTCATATGTAAATTTTCACTTACTAACTTCCATTATCAAAAAAAATTTGTGCTTATGCAAAGTGTAATGCAAAGTAATGCGTAAATAAGCACAAACCTCACCTAAACCTGTTTACATCAGTGTCTTTACTGATGTCATCAGTTAAGCCTAAAAAAACCTGTAGACTTGGAAGGAAAAGTTATCAAAGGGGACAAGAAATAATGAAAGTGAAATTCTCTCCCAAACTTATATTTGGCTCGTAATTTTGTAAAAACTTATTTTCAAGAGCCAAAATATTTTTCTCCCTCCCCAATCCGAGTTAAATAATATTAAGCATTTTAAAAATTATAAAAGGGGGGTAAAGTTATTGGTCAATATAAAGCTTTACAAAGACCAAAGTTAATACCAACCATTCAAAGATTTTATCAATGTAATGCACTGGTTGGTAGAAGAACACGTCACCTATCGACGTGAAGAAGTGGGGAAGAGATAAGTGGTGGTATGGAAAGGGTTTGCGTTTCTGTTTGTAGAGACGACTTAATGATGATGGATTACTTGAATCCTTGTTTTTGATAAGAAAAAGTGGTGGTGTTTCATTTATTTGGGGTTGATTCATTACAACTCCCGTATTTGCTATGAATGCGGTTCCTCAGTGAAAATTTATTCGAAGCTTTCATCGATAACCCAAAGAATAATCTCATCGGAAAGAACGGGATGATATTCAGACTCCATAAAAGGTTCATAATGAGCGTTAGATGTTGACCCGGACAGCTCAATAGAAGGGTCCGTATGTGTATAATACATAGCGGAGTCAAACAACAGTGTACAAAAGGAGTCGAGATCAGTATCATGAAACTGTTCAAATTCGCTGCCGTCGAAATCCATCATTTCGACAGAACATATTTTAGCATGAGGTTCGGAGGGTTCACTTCCCAACTTGTAAATGTTAAGCTCAATTGACATCTTCCCGAAAGATAGGTTCATAGAGCCGTTTCGACAATTGATTACAGCGTTGGATGTCGCTAAAAAGGGTCGACCAAAAATCACCGGAATTTGGTTCCGTGGGTTCGCTACAGGTTGTGTATCTAGAACAAAGAAGTCTATAGGGAATATAAATTCCCCGACTTTTATCAACACATCCTCTAACTTACCCCTAGGTTGGGTGATAGATCGATCTGCCATCTGGAGAGTGCAATGCGATGGTTTTAACTCTCCGATACCCAATTGCTCATACACAGAATATGGAAGCAGGTTAACACTAGCACCTAAATCGAGTAGAGTACGGTTGATATTTTTACCTCTAATAGAAATAGAGATTGTAGGACAGTCAGGGTCCTTACGTTTCTTTGGTAATTGCTTGGTAAAAGCTGTGCTTACATTAATCGTCATGAAAACTTTTTTAGGTACTTGAGTTCTTCTTTTTCAAGTGCACAAGTCTTTAAGTATTTTCGCATAAGCTGGAACTTGTTGTATAGAATCTTGGATAGGGATATTTATGTTAACCTGCTTAAACATTTCCACAATCTTCTCCATTTGTGGACTTGGTCTGTTTCCCCTAAACCTATTTGGATAAGGAGCTTTATCAATAAGAGCTGGGTCCAACATTGGAGAAGATCGTGGGGGTGGAACGGATCCCAGAATTGGAATGGGGATCATTTTAGGTGGACTCAAGGAGGTGGGTGGAGGGTTCGAGCCTTGAGGAAAACGGAGAATAGGCTCGGAAGAAGATGGTAGACTAGACAAAATAGGGTTAGAAGTGGAAGCCGGGGTATCATTGATTGATTCCTCATTATCATCCTGTTTACCGACTTGATCATTCAGCACTCTTCCCGATCTCAACGTAGTAACGGCACTCACAAATGAGTAACAAGGATTCGGTAGAGGTTGAGATGGAAATTTCCCATTCTCTCTAGCACTCATCGCGGCATTTAATTGTGCAATTTGTTCTTCCATCGATTTTATACTCTCACCGTAGGAGGCGGAGTTCTGCATTAATGTTCGGATAGAAGCCTTTAAATCAGCCGATGTTTGCATGGAAAATTTAATAAACAAATCGAGTGCAGATGAGTTTTCGGTACCGGCCGTTTGGAAAGAATTATTATAGGGTGCAGAATTGTTTGCCGGATTTTGAAAAGTTTGTGGTTGAAAGGGGTGCTGACTCTGTGGTGGTTGCTGTTGCTGTGGAGGAACTCTTTAATAGTTATTTTGGTTTGGAACCGTATTTTTAGTTTGGTGTTGGTTCCAAGCAAAATTAGGGTGATTCCTCCAACCCTGATTATATGTGGAAGAATAAGGATCTTTTCTATGTTGCTGCTGAAAAGCAGCATTAGTGTGTTCTTGACCTTGAAATGGAGAATTCAAAGGACATTCTTCCATCAAATGTGATGAATCAGAACAGCATCCACACACAGTTTTAGGGAGAATAAATTGGTTTAGGGAGGCTGATGAGACTTTTTTTTCTAGAGAATCTAGTTTCCTTTGTATCGCGGACATTTCGACTTTCACTGTGATGGAAACCTCGAGCTGATGGATACCTCCCCTAGACGATTGTGGACTAACGCTTTTCCATTGCAAAGTGTGTTCAGCGAGATCTTCCATGTATTTCCAAGCTTCACCATCGTCTTTCGACAGGAATTGATATTGACACATGGTTTCAAGCATCTGTTTTGTTGTTAGATCAACACCCTCATATATAATTCAACAAAGGTCCCATCTATTGATTCCGTGGTGAGGGCATTGTAGAAGAAGATCCTTAAACCCTTCAAAGCATTTTCAAAATGGTTCATTGGGAAGTTGGGTAAACTGGTTAATCTCGCTTCGAACGCCGGCGGTCTTATGATTGGGATAAAATTTCTTAAGGAATGCTACAACGAATTCATCCCATTTGGCAATACAATGTTAGGTAGTGTTATAAAGCCATTTTTCTGCTAGATCGCACAAAGTAAAAGGGAGAAGACATAAGCGCATAGCATCCACAGTCAGTTGTGACGTACCCATCACTGCGCATACGTTTTCGTATTTGTTTATAAAAACGTATGGGTCTTCGGATTCTAGCCCATGAAATTTGGGCAACAGTTTGATAAATTAGGGTTTAATTTCAAAATTATCCTCATTGGCTGGTGGAATAGAAAGACAGGTAGGAAGGGGTCGGCGCATTGGGTAACATCTTTCTTGGAGAGAGATGCGCGGTGGATTCTGCGCACTGACGGGTGGTGGCTGGATGGTATCGTTCAATCCCGATGGGGATCCGTCCATTTCGGGAGATGTCGTGGGTGGAGGGGAAAAAGAAGATGAAGAAGCACCGACTTCGGAGTCGATAGCCGAAACGCGGACAAGACGGGCACTAGAATCCCGTGTCCAGCCGAGCATGCACTAAGCAGGTTTAGTGCAAGTGACAGCGTGTATGTTATTTAAAAATTGGTTTGTTTTGAAAAGTGTCGGACTTAAGACAAATCACAAATGCACAATCAACCCTAGAACTAAGGTTACCTAGGTCAAGTCACTAGACCGCTCCTAGACTTCTAAAGGACAAGCCGCAGGATCAATCCTCTACCACCTCTTTACTATTCTTGTGGCCAGGTAAGTGGGAGGTATCAGCTATACGAATCACCGAAAATAGCGGGCCTAATTAAGTAACCACTTGCCTTAGACACATTTGCTTTAGACACCACGCAAATAATGCGGATAAGAGATAGATTACCCACGACCTACCTCTGTCCGAATTGAGTGCGACGGTCCTTAGAGTCTTGGTCTAGATATTTTTTAATTAATGTAGGGTGACGCAGATGCTCGTTTTGTGATTTGTGGGGCCTAGGAAGGGTGATTAAATCCCACCTAATCTGAATTTTGGTCTTGCCCCTTAAAGTCCGTATTAAGATATGCAAAACAAACTACAAAACAAAACTTGCAAAAAGATTTTTGAGTGGCGGAATTTTGCAAAGAATCCTGCAGAAAATATATTATTGGATTTTTCAAAGGGGAGAGAAAGATATAGTAAAGATACCAGAGAAGATTACAGCCCCAGATCCCCAAATGCACCACGGATCCGCCGCCAATATGCTCTTTGTGCCGCGTTTCCGCCGCCAATCTGAAGGATGTTTTGATGATTTTTGCTACGTTGCCTCCCTTGTACCTCTGGATCTTGATGAATGTCTCTGAATCTCTGTTTCCTCAAATCTGTGACTCCAGATCTCCTTGCAAAATTCATACAATAATCGTTAAATACACAATTTCCAGTTTTGTTTATTTTATGATATAGATCGAATTTTAACACGAATAGTAAGAAAAGAAAATTATGCATGTATCCCCGGCAACGGCGCCATTTGATTGATGTGAAAAAGTGTTTGTAGAATAACCGCAATCAATAATGGTGTCGCTTGTAGCTAGCCGAGATGAGTACGGGTCGTCCTCAGGGATATGTGGAATCTTTAAATCTTATTTTAGACGTGTTGAAAAAGAGGAAGAATAAAGGAATAAAGAATAATGGAAATAGTTTCTAGATCTACGTCAAAATACGGATGTAGAATACAGATCTAGTTTGAATACGGATATAGATTTTATAAGAAGAATGCTTGTAGGGTTCGTTCGGATTTAGTAGTCATGGATGACTAATAAAGATTACTCCTTTTATCCATTGATAGATTTAATACTAGATAGATAGTGATGAATGAGAATTAAGGTTCTTGGAAGAAAATAGGGTTTCCCCACTATTGACCCTTGTCCTTTCATTGGTCACTATTTATGTCCAGCCCTTAACAAAACAATTATTAATCTGATCCCAAATCGCGGTCTAGACTAGCAATAAATTGGTAGCACGCCCGATAAGAATGTTAGCCTTTATTTTGCTAAAATTTATAAATTTCATAAGACTTAAAAGAAGTTAAAACATTTTTTCATCCATTGATCTACCCTAATCTTACGAACCCTATCAAGCGGAGAATTACTCATGCATGATGGAGATAGAAGAAGAACGGACAGAGAAAGAATTCATAGAGTAAATGCAGAAAATAAATGCTAAATAATGATCTACCTTTATTAATCAAATTCACAATTACAAAGCCTTCAAATTTAGATTACAAGAGGAAGAAGAAGTTACTCTTGATCTCAGCCTTGTAGGATGTGGATGCTCCGTCGAATCTCACGTCGCTCTATTACGTCAAATCGTGGACCAGTCGTGGATCTCGTGTTCTTTGACGGTGATTTGCTTCGTATAAAAGGTGACGAGTTTTAATTTTAGCCATCGTTTCTTTATAAGCCTTCAAATTAGAAATCCTAGATCTCATAGGTTTAGACTTGCCATAAAAATCCAATTTCCAAGTTTTCAGATCCTATGATTTTATTGGCAGATTTTTTATCCTGTCATTTTGAATATCTTGATCTCTTGACCTGAGCTAAATCTGCACAAAATGTCCATGAATAATGTTACTAATATTTATTAAATTAAAGAGAGTATCTTAGTTACTTTATTTGGTAATAAATCTTTAAGAAACTTATTTAAGAATATTTAATATGCTGTTCACATTATATGATAATAAATCTTTAAGAAACTTGATTAAAAATATTTGATATGCTATGTATCATTTAATTAATAAAATATTATGCATATATTTTGAAATATTATTCTAACCATTTGTATGATATTATATCTTTTAAGAATTGTGATTAGAATATTTTATATGATATGCATATTTTCAATTTCCAAAATATTATATAAATATAAAATGCATATATTTTCCTTCATAATGTTAATTATAATATATAAACAAATGGTAAATAGTATTTTGCAGATAAATCCAAATATGTTCTATATTTATAATAAACACCTTTAAATATTTAAGAAAACGTAAGGAAAATGTTATATCAAAAGTGCAATATTTTCGACTGAACAGCGGGCTATTCGCCGCACTCATAGGTGGTACAGGTTGACCCATGGAGGGGTGCTCAAGTTACCGGTTTCCGTAAAGTGCGGGTGGCCCATTCACTTTGATGAAGGGGGTTGTCTCACTTCTGGTTTTGGCGGGTAACTTGACGCACTCGTAGGGGTCTAGGTTTTCATTGCACAGGCTATCCACACGACCATGGGAACGTCGGGTTTCAGTTGTGGCTCAAAGGAAACCCGGGGCTCCTAGATTATCAGTTAGTTTTGTGATGCTTATCGCTTATCTATGATGTTTCATTTATCATGCCTGGAGTGATTATTATATATTGTTATATATATACTAGTAGATGTTGTATATGTTTTGCACCCGCGCTAGTCCAGCCCCCGCTCTGTCGTTAGTTAAGTAACCTAACGGGTGATGACGGGACCCTGTGGCGAATTTGGATGGCATATAAGTACATCATATTTTCGTTCTTTTCTTGTGTGATTAATTGATGAGACTGCGTTGATTCTGATCAATGCATGGAAAACAGATGTCACGACTCGAAATGGCACGTGACTGGCACTTGAATCATGTGAAGTCTATAGGACCCCACCTAATTTAAGTAAGCCAAAAGCCCAGAAATCTAAACCATTTGAAAAGAGAGTGAAGGAAAAACTTATTTAAAAGTTAACATATAAGTTCACTTTGGAAGCCGTAGTAAGCATTTTTAAAACATCAAGTCTTTTCCAAAAATTTCGGCAGAGTTTCCTTTGTAAATATTGGCCCCAAACGGGTAAAAATAGAAATATACATAGTAATGAATAAAGTCATCGCCAAGAGAGAGCTAGCTCTTCGCCAATTGGCGGAAACAACCACGCAAGCAATATAAAATACAACGCCGAAGGGCGAGGATCAAAACTCCGAAAGAAACCAACAACCTCAAGAAAACCAGAGAAGAATCATAATAATACAAGCGCGCGACTCTAAAGTCGAAAGAACATACAACTGGTCTTCTAAGTCTATAAATTAATACAAGTCTGATTGATGGAGTTTACTAGATACAACTGAAATAAATAAAAGTACGACGGTGGTCACGATGCAAGTGAACCCACATACCAAAGCAATCACCTGGAAGGAAGCAGTGTGCCAGCAAGCCGTAAGAAACCTGTACGGCCAGACCTGCAAGAAACTGTGGCACAACGGGGGTGAGTTGCCAACTCGTGAGTAAAAAACATCACAGAGAAGAAATCACATGTATGACTCTCTCCTAGGTCATACAATAATTATCCTCAATATATATAACCTGAAACATCTAATAATGGCAAGGGTAATCATCTAAATATAAGTGTAATAGTAAGTGCTCGTGTCAGTGCCTCACATAGCAACATATCACATATTTGATGTACGAATGCATTAAGAATGAAAACAGAATACATCTTGAATGAGAAAAACTGTTTTCTTATCTTAACGAGATTTTTGTAATAAAAAATGAAGTATCATCAATGAAATGAACAGAGAATCCGTGTCAAGCATCGACACAAAATATATATCTCAATATCTCAATGTCTCGGGCTCCGGCAATCCGGACCGGCCCATATCATCAAATCTCAATATCTCCAGCTCTGGCAATCCGGACTGGACCATATCATCAAATCTCAAGACTCCGTCGGTATCCTCCGGTTATCCGTCGCGTCACAAATAACCGGTCGGTAGTGCTCCCCTGCCGGGCTCAACGCCATCATCTGCGACCATCTTACCCCGGGGTACCGCACCGGGTCCACCATGCACCCGCAGACGGTTCATCCTCCTCCTCGAATCGGGTGTATGATACCTCTCAAGAACCGAGAAAACTCATGGTGGACACCTCTCATATCATATCACGAGAACACCACAATTTTCTATCTTCAGAAATGATAATAAGTTTATAAAGTCCTTGCGGTTTCTCCAAATCCAGAAATCTCATTGAAAATCCGAAATCCCAAACTCGAGAGTAAATAAACAGTGAATTACTGGTATAAAGCCCCATAATATTGCATGACAATGAATATATACATGCATGAAGTACCTAAGTAAGAAATGCAATATCTAAACTAGCATATGAAAACGAGCGCACCTGTACCATGTTGAAACTACCAGTTATCAAATTATACCAATGAAGTAATGTTTTTTTAACATGTACGTGACATGGAAATTACCGATGATGATGTGTGTGAGCCGGCAAGCATGTGTATGTGGAGCATACGCATCATCGGTAATGGCGCTTGTGTCCTGACAGAAGGGGTCGTAATAACTAAAGAAAACATAGGTATAAGCATGCAATGCGATAAGAACAACATGAATAAACGGAGAATGAATAGTAAACGCAACAATGAAGAATATACATTTCTATATACGAGTCATACCATGTTGGCATTTGAAATAGCACGAATCGTGATTTTTAGGAAATAGGGGCTACGGTGTTTTTGAGAAAAGATACATCCTTTGAAAAATTCGTAGTATCCCTCGGCCTGTCTTTAAAATACTCACGATTCGTTAGTTTTAAAAATAAGTATGAATCAAGCCCAGTCTAACATCTACCTAATAAACTACAGGACTAACCTCAGAGACTAATCGAAAGGGTAAGGAAATCCACCTAAAGTCCGAGTCGATATATTTAGTAGTCGGCGATCCCGCCTCAATAGCGTCACGTACGGTAAAATATATAATACGACATCCTCGAGTCAAGAGTGCGGATCAATCATCATTTCTATACCTCGTACGGTAAAATCCATCGTACGACATCCTAAAATCGGGGTACGGGTCAAATATCATATTTACCTCATTATTCATATGGTATCATTATCATAATATCCTGAATTAGGGGTACCCTTCTAAAGTCTAGTACATTCCGATACCATCAAACATATATCCTCGTATGAATAAAACACACCGCTCGTCGATCCACTATAATATCATGTCGTATATCATAACACGACTCAAATCATATAACCGATCTCACAGGATCATGCCCGATCATATCGACTCACCTTCAAATATCATATACTATCCTCATCATCCGTGTATACGTATATGTATATATATATATATGTATGTATGTATGTATGTATGTATGTACCAACGCATCCACACACACACACACACACACACACACACACACACATATATATATACATACATATAAACATATACACCCAAACATATCACGTGTGTGCATGTGTGTGTGTGTGGGAACCTTTACTCTATGGTTTCGCAACTAAGAAACTAAACTAAAAGCACTATCTTCTAATTATGCTAAAACTAATCCATGATCTCCTAAATTCTTTCTTGCTAATTATTCACGTCTCACAATACATATATTTATATGTATCTAACATATTCGCATGCTACGCTACGAAAATGCGGGGGTGCTATACGCCATCCACCCGACTTCCCCCGTAGATATACATCTACTCATTTTGATCCTTGCTTTCTGAAGTTGATATCGCCATACTCCTCCTTGTTTTCCGAAGTCCATGTGAGGATGCCTACATATATAATCACATAACATCGTAAATGGAAATCGCGCACTAAAACCAAGACGGCATACTAATCGCACATACGCATGCAAGAACATCCAAACGACACCTGATATCAACGTACAAACGTCAAGTGACCGAGAAAAAACGAATTATCGAATGTTTCAAGTCATGCAAAAGCCACAAAATCAAAACAGCAATTGAAGAAAATAGTTTCAGATTTTGTCTTAGGTGAAATTAGGCTAAACTAGCAATTACAGAAGCCATATTATGAGGTAAATGAACTATACACCAAAATCCAACCCCCATATGCAACCATTGACCCGGCGAGATACACCCAAAATTCGAGGAGGCCGGCCATAGTAAGGAGTTAGGGTCTTGTCTTCTCAGGGTGGTCTTCTAGTGTTATTTCTAGGTCAATAAAGTGGCTAGTTTTTCTTATAAAGGTCTAGGGTCACTCCAGATTCCCTGTAGGCATCACAAGCTACAAAAACCGACACGGAAAGTTTCAAATTCAAGTTTCATCGCTTAGGCTCTGGTTTCATCTAGGTTTTTAACACTAAGGGGGGGTTTAAGGTCACCACTAAAGCTCCATCTCAATTCAAATCAAACCCAAACCTTCATCTTGGAATTTTCCAAGATCACTAAACCTCACTAAATGGATTCTAAACTAATCTAGAGGCTATAGAAACTCAATTACTAAGCTAAGGGTGAAAGAATTACCTCATATGGCAACTCAAGAAAATTATTGAGTTGCCCCAAGTGCTAAAAAATCCTAACTTTCTTAGTCCACCATGCTTGTAGTGAGCTTGCGCATGAATTTTATGAAGGGGATGTATGGTTTTGATGTGGACACGGGGGTGTTGTAAGGAGGTAGGGATGGTGGAGGGAAAGGGCAGCTATGTGAGGAGACAGAGAAGAAGAAAATGATGAAGATGATGAAGTGAATAACAAATGAGCCAAAGACCCCTCACTCCCTCTCTCTCTCTCTCTCTTAAGCCCATACCTCCATGCCATGCCCCCATTCTTTATTCATTTTCTTTTCTCCTTTTTCTTTTCTTTTCTTTATTTTTCCAAAAGCCAAAATCATTTCTTTAAAATATAAAAGAAACCATGGTGCATCTCATTTAAATGTAACAAGTGTTAGAAATATGACATGGTGCATGTCACATGCACAAAACACAATTAATGCATGATTAAATACTAATCGAGTTTAGTAATACTAATTTATATACAATTAATTGTATACTAAATTGTTAAATTCCCAATCTTCATAAATTTCTTTAAAAATCAATAATTAATATTATTTCCCAATTTATCAGTATATAATTATACCATATCATTAAAACCAATCCTTGAACTTAATAATATTCCTTATATTTATTATTTTAATTATTGAACTTTCCAAAATAATATTTTATTTTTCTGAAATGTTACAGTCTTCCCCTCTTAAATAAATTCGGTCCCCGAATTTAAATTAAAACTCCCTCAATTACTAAAACATATCAGCAAAACACTTAAGTCGTCGGGGCTCCGACATTATCAATACTTAAAACACATCATAGCGCAATGCATGCGCATGAAAAATGAGTATATAACTCAAATTCAAAACTCCGTCAAGCATCACGCAATCATCGGAGTTATAGTGAAGATACCAATGTCAAGTTCCAATACGAAAACCAACATGATATATTCAAAACTATAATATATATGCCAAAACATCTGAAAAGAAATACATGCCAGCCCTTTTTTCAAGTTGTTGTGCAATGCGCGTATCACGGCACAAGTAGCGGACATTTATTGTAAGAAAGATAACTATATATATATATACACCCTTTGTTTAAAATACACATCCCGCCGTTTTGAAAATAATTTCGAAGGGTTTCCTTTGTAAAATGTCTCGTGTCATCTCGGACGCGTAGGTAAATACTGAGACTATAGCTCCTTTTTGGAAATCCCTTTCGGTAACTATCGATGCATGCAAAAACATATTCAGGTATTGTCCTCTGACTAGTCCTGCTCAGTTACTATACCAAATAGTAAATATCATACAACATACTGCTCCAAAAGAAACCAATCCCAAAATGTGTATAAAATTGCCACGTGCGTCTGGTGCGCACAGAAATCGAAATCAATGAATGTGCCATACATGTGCATAGAAACAAAATCTAAGTGCAACGGGTGTGTACGAAAACACCTGTCAAGGGCAACGAGTGTGCCTAACAACAATATCATGTGCATCTGATATGCACGAAGAATCCTGATTTAGTGCATCTGGTGTGCACCAAAATCGCATCAAGTGCGCCAAGTATGCGCAAGCATCCAACTCAAGTGCACAAGGTGCACGAAAAAAAATATCGAATATCACAATTGAAATCGACGGTATACAACAAAGCTCAATCCAAATCAGGTATACTGTGGTATATAATCTCACAACCACGTGTATCAGCGTGCACAAAATGGAATCAAAGTACAAAAAGTGCATGAAAACTACACCGAAGGCACAAGTCAAATCACATACATACCATAGGCATGAAATCAAAATCAAACATCTCAAATGACATCAAATCGAAATCGAGTGCAACTGTGGTGCACGAAAACTCAATCATGTAAATAAATCGCCTAAAATACTGAAATCCAAAATGACTGATACGTGATATTCGCATCACCAAATCGCAAATTGTAAACAATGTCGTCGATATGTCCTTCCTTCAAAGTCGAGAAGGTGTCGGTGCATCCCAAGCTAGCAGAGCAAGATATCTACTTGCTTCCTGTTCATGGTTTGGCGCCGTATGCCTATAGGCTCTCGTCTCTCACTGCGAATTGCCAGTTACATAACTCCTCGGCTCAATGGCCCAATATGGAATGACGATAGAAACAGTTCCGCTCTGGTACATCCTCTAAAGATCTCTAGCCAACTATCATGGTCACTCACAACATGTCTCGTCGATGATGCCGAACTCTGGCCTACTGGGTGTGCGTAATACGACCGATCCTGGGTCCAAGTCTTCTCGTTCAGTGCTCCAGAAAGATTCTGTCGGGGACTCCCCCAATCACGTTTCTGCCGAATTGCCAGGAAGTTATCACCCTTTACTAAATCCATTTCTTGTTCCGGAACAGCTGCATACTCATCACGACTTCTTCTAAACGATATATCCATATTCGACGCCGCTGCATGCGTATCACATCTCTGGTGTCAACGGAGTGGAACGTCATCTCGTCAAGATCTCGTACGAACCACTTACTACATTTTTCTCTAATGTCGACTGATTCAGACTCGTCTCTTCGTAGCTGTATGGACTGCGCTACAATGGCTATACTCATATCTAGAGTCTCTTTTCTGAAGCTACGTACTCAGCATCTCAAATATCCAGTAGTAGGCATCTTTCCAATTACCTTCTCGGGAATTCGTTCAAATTATCGGAGTGATGCGCTTACGCTTGTTCTCTCTCGATCGACTCACAACGTGCCTGTGTGAGGTCCTTTTCCAGCTAAAGCTAGAAAATCCAGCGATCTCGCATCGGGGTATCCAAACGAACCACATGTCCTAGTCATTCGTCCATGGGTGACTAGCGATCTTCTATCATATCCCTAAGTATAAACTCGTGTTGCAATAGCTTCAAACAACTGGGGCGATATCTTGTCAGTCGCAGCAACAACTAGCTCATTCGTCCGCATGCTGAACAATGCTTCAATCCTCAAGAATAGACGATACATTAACAGTCATCACATTCTAGCCGGCCTCTAGCAGTGGCCCAATCCTCTGGTGCTGATCTGAACGTTCGATAAATCATAGTAAAAACAATCCATCAAAATGCTCGTGTCACGAAAAACACAATAAAACGATTCATCTATGCAATCGTGTGTCACCGGAATTTCTCCCTTGTCAGTCCTCGTTCAAGACAAGCTCATGCTGACCGCAACTTTAGCCGTAGCTCTCTCTGCCCATGCAACTGTGGTAACAAAACCACCATCCGACATCGATGAGGATGGATCAAAGGAATGAATAGAATACTGTGCAAAGAAATGTATATCCTAAGGCTTCTTAAGCGGAGTAGCATATCGTAAGTATGCCGCAGAACATACACACGGTACATCACTCTACTTAAGTCACCTACTCCATCAACCAAGGTCAACCTATGCGCCGAAAGTTCGGGTTTAATACCCCCTCGACCAAGTCTAAGTTCCGTAAGGTCAAGCCTAGCTTCCGAATATATGTATACGCCCTAAATTCCGCATAGTCAAACCTAGACTCGAACCAAGGTTAAACCTAGCGCTCTGATACCAACTTTGTCACGACCCGAAATGGCACGTGACTGGCACTTGAATCATGTAAAGTCTATAGGACCCCACCTAATTTAAGTAAGCCAAAAGCTCAGAAATCTAAACCGTTTGAAAAGAGATTGAAGGATAAACTTATTTAAAAGTTAACATATAAGTTCGTTTTGAAATCCGTAGTAAGCATTTTTTAAACATCAAGTTTTTTCCAAAATTTTCGGCAGAGTTTCCTTCGTAAATACTGGCCCCAAACGGGTACAAGCAGGAATATATATAGTAATGAATAAAGGCATCCCCAAGCGGGAGCTAGCTCTTCGCCAATTGGCAGAAACAACCACGCAAGCAATATAATATACAACGCCCAAGGGCGAGGATGAAAATTCTGAAAGAAACCAACATCCTCAAGAAAAACAGAGAAGAATCATAATAATACAAGCGCATGACTCTAAGGTCGAAAGAATATACAACTGGTCTTCTAAGTCTATAAATTAATAAAATTCTGGATGATGGAGTTTACTAGATACAACTGAAATAAATAAAAGTACGACGGTGGTCACGATGCAAGTGAACCCACCTACTAAAGCGATCACCCGGATGGAAGCAGTATGCCAGCAAGCCACAACGAAACCTGTACGGCCAGACCTGCAAGAAATTGTGGCACAATGGGGGTGAGTTGCCAACTCGTGAGTAGAAAATATCACCGAGAAGAAATCGCATGTATGACTCTCTCCTAGGTCATACAATAATATCCTCAATATATATAACCTGGAGCATCTAATAATGGTAAGGGTAATCATCTAAACATAAGTGTAATACCAAGTGCTCATGTCAGTGCCTCAGGTAGCAACATATCACATATATGAGGTACGAATGCATTAAGAATGAAAACAGAATACACCTTGAATGAGAAAAACTGTTTTCTTATCTCAATGAGATTTTTGTAATAAAAAACGAAGTATCATCAATGAAATCAACAGAGAATCTGTGTAAAGCATCGGCACAAAATATATATCTCAATATCTCAATATTTCAATGTCTTGGGCTCCGGCAATCCGGACTGGCCCATATCATCAAATCTCAATATCTCGAGCTCCGGCAATCTGGACTGGCCCATATCATCAAATCTCAAGACTCCGTCGGTATCCTCCGGATATCCGCCGCGTCATAAATAACCGGTCGGTAGTGCCCCCTGCCGGGCTCAACGCCATCATCTGCAACCATCTTGCCCCGGAGTACCGCACCGGGTCCACCATACACCTGCGGACGGTTCATCCTCCTCCTCGAATCGGGTGTATGATACCTCTTAAGAACCGAGAAAACTCATGGTGGACACCTCTCACATCATATCAAGAGAAAACCGCAATTTTCTATCTTTAGAAATGATAATAAGTTTATAAAGTCCTCGTGGTTTCTCTAAATCCAGAAATCTCATGGAAAATCCGAAATCCCAAACTCGAGAGTAAATAAACAGTGAATTACCGGCATAAAGCCCCATAATATTGCATGACAATGAATATATACATGCATGAAATATCTAAGTAAGAAATGCCATATCTAAACTAGCATATGAAAACAAGAGCACCAGTACCATGTTGAAACTACCAATTAGCAAATTATACCAATGAAGTAATGTTTTTCTAACGTGTACATGACATGGAAATTACCGATGATGATGTGTGTGAGCCGGCAATAAAGTGTACATAGAGCATACGTATCATCGGTAATGGTGCTGGTGTCCTGACAGCAGGGGTCATAATAACTAAAGAAAACACAGGTATAAGTATGCAATGCGATGAGAACAACATGAATAAACGGAGAATGAATAGTGAACGCAACAATGAAGAATATACATTTCTATATACGAGTCACACCGTGTTGGTATTTGAAATAGCACGAATCGTGATTTTTAGGAAATAGGGGATACAGTGTTTTTGAGAGAAGATACATCCTTTGAAAAATCCGTAGTATCTCTCGCCTATCTTTAAAATACTCACGATTCGTTAGTTTTAAAAATAAGTATGACTGAAGCCCAGTCTAATATCTACCTAATAAACTACAGGACTAAACTCAGAGACTAATCGAAAGGGTAAGGAAATCCACCTAAAGTCCGAGTCGATATATCTAGTAGTCGGCGATCCCGCCTCAATAGCGTCACGTATGGTAAAATATATAATACGACATCCTCGAGTCAAGAGTACGGATCAATCATCATATCTATACCTCTTATGGTAAAATCCATCGTACGGCATCCCAAAATCGGGGTACGGGTCAAATTTCACATTTACCTCATTATTCATATGGTATCATTGTCATAATATCCTGAATTAGGGGTACCGTTCTAAAGTCTAGTACATTCCGATACCATCAAACATATATCCTCGTGTGAATAAAACACACCGCCCATCGATCCACTATAATATCACGTCGTATATCATAACATGACCCAAATCACATAACCAATTTCACGGAATCATGCCCGATCATATCGACTCACCTCCAAATATCATATACTATCATCATCATCCGTGTATACGTATATATGTGTATATATATATATATTTATATATACATAACAACGCATCCAAATATATATATACACACACACACACACACATATATACATATAAACATATACACCCAAACATATCACGTGTATGCATGTGTATGTGTGTGAACCTTCACTCTAGGGTTTCGCAACTAAGAAACTAAATTAAAAGCACTATCTTCTAATTACGCTAAAACTAATGCATGATCTCCTAAAGTCTTTCTTGCTATTTATTCACGTCTCACAATACACATATTTATATATATCTAACATATTCGCATGCTACACTACGAAACTGCAGGGGTGCTATACGCCATCCACCCGACTTCCTCCATTGATATGCATCTACTCACCTTGATCCTTGCTTGCTGTTCATACCATAATTTTGCATTATTATATTCCCCATTCTTATTTATTTTACAAATAAACAGGTGCTTTTGATCCATGTCTGCTACATAGTTGCAGGTTACAGGTTCTCGGAACAAAAATAGTGAAACGATGAAAACACGATACAAAGTGAGACTACGACCAACAAAAGGAAATTTCTTGATCATGCCTACAATTTGAAGACTAAACGAAGATCAATTGACAATTTCACAAAGAACAAAGGCAGTGCAAGGTTCAAGACTTCGACACGAAGCAAACAGTAAAGTCCACGATATTGTTCACTGTGGAAATCTGGAAGAAAAATAGAAGACCATCTGAGAAACCAAGTAAACGAAATAGAATTAACAAAGCAACAGAACATGCCCTGAAAATCTCAGCCTTTGATGCCCCTATACGGCCGCGGATCCATGGCCAAACCTACCTTTTGGCCATGGTTCCGTGGCCATTAGAAGCGCGTGACGGTGGAAAAACGTGGCACGTGCATCTCCCGTGTCGGTGGAAAATTTCTATAGTCGCTGGCGGTGCGTTGACTAGTTTTTTTTCTTAGGGGGTAAAATTGTAATAGCAGACGTGACTCGATTGTAACCCTAGGGTTTCTATGAATCTATAAATAGAAGCCCTAAAACCTTTTTTAGGTTATGCCTCTTCTTGTGCCTCATTTCATTTTATCAAAATTTAGATCTGTAAATTTCTGCAATGTATGAAGAGAGAATCAAATAAAGTAAGTAGTTTTTTATTTCCTTACCCTAGGTAATTTCTTATCTGCCCTAGTATAATTTTCTATTCTTGCCCTAGTTTTGATTTAATTCTCTGCCCTAGTTAATTTGTATAGATCATGTTTTTTAATTCCCTAATGAGGGAGTAGTCTCCTTGCTTGTTAGGGTTAGATTTGGGGAAGGCTTGAAAGATGAAGATCTCTCACCCCTTTCTTGCCCATCACACGTTTTTATAGGACTCCATGCATACATGCACACACCGCTCCCTACGGCACCCTATCCCACGAGGTAGCGGTGATACCGTAGTATAAAGGACCGGTTGAGCGTATTTTCCATGGAGGTTAGGGTAAGGATTAAGAAAGGAAGGACAAGAACCTAGAGGAAGAAACACCGTTTCTTCCCGATAGTACTAACCCACTTTATTAATTATTACCATAACACCTCATAGATAATAAATTTGGGAATAGAAAGCGGTGAGGAATATTGATTTTCCAAACCTAACCTAAACCTAACCCTAGCAAGATTTTAGTCTATATCAATTTAGTTTTTAGATTTAATCAATCCGACACCAATCGGAATTAACTCGTAAGAATAATTAGAGAATACACAAAATCCCTGTGGACCGACCCGTACTCACCGGCTAGTTACCAAGCGACGCCGTTCTTGATTGCGGTAATAAATATTTTTGATTCATCTTTTAAAAGCGCATAAGCACGCTAAAGCACATTCCAATCAAATGGCGCCGTTGCCGGGGATGGCGTTGTTATTCTCTTTTTGTAATTTCGGGTTAATATAAAATTGAAAAATCATAAAAACTGAAAAATAAAAAAAATATATAAAAAAGTTATCATCTTGTTATTTTTTGAAGGGTATTTTCGTTTGAATTGTGCAGGATCGATGAACAAATTCAGATCTGGAAAAATCCAGAGGGCAAAACAGAAAACAACAGATCTGAACAAACAGAGGAGGACCGTAACAGACAACAGAAGAAGTTTGGAGGCCCGAGTCAACCGTCTGACCGCGGAACCGCGGCCAAAAGGGGTCATTGACCGTGCTTCTGCCGCGCCTTGCTGACGTCATCATTCCAAAATTCCTCTGTAAGTTTTCCTTAAAAAAAACCTGCAGAATTCTTTGCGTCAAAAAATTTCTCCCCTTCCAATAACTTGATCTTGTGCAGGATTCTTTGCGCCGCGCTAAAAGATTGTTTGTAAGTGTTTGATTGTGTTTACTGCTTTGCATTCTTTAATTTGACATTAAGGGGCTTTTACACCAATCCAGATTGGGTGGGGATTTCATTACCCTTCCCAGGACCCCAAAAATCACATAAGGCATATTGCATTGACCATCAATTAATTAAAAAAGATTAGACTCGGCCCTAAGGACTTCGCGCTCAATAGGACAAATGAATAGTTGTAGGCATCGACTGTTGATCCTAACGTGACTTTGTGGTGCCTAGGCTAGACAGGTAGTGAAAGGTAATTTTAAAAGGCCCGTCTCACGGTGATTTATGAGCGGATCCCTCCTTTCTCTACTTGTGCTTACCTGGTCACAATTGGCGGTGAAGAGGCGGTTTGAGGTCCTATTTCTTGCCCTTTGGAATAGTTAGGAGCTCTCTAGCTGACCTAGGCGACCCTAGATCTAGGTCTGATTGTGCATTTGTGGTTGATTGAACGTGTGTCTAAGCTTTTTATCGAAATTTTCTTTTGCAAAGAGCACCACATAAAAAAACAGAAAAAGAAAAAAATGGAAAAATTTTTACAAAAAAAAACTTGCAACTTGTCGCTAATAAATCCGTGCACCCCACATTCTTTTTTCTTCCCCTTTCCTACATCATGGGTACCCCACCACCCAAATCTCTTGCCGAACTTTGGTACCCTGAACCAAACATTGCTTCCTGCGCGAATTGTTTTGGTCGATTTACGGACGACCCCTCCTTGCCCAAATTATCTTTGAAAGATCGAATAGAAGCGACTAGGAGAAACAGTTCGACTCCGCAATCCACTTTATATCAACCATTTCAACCTTCACCACCTTCTTACGTTGATACTACTTTTCGAGTCCTGTTGTAACTCTGAAAGCCATGTCTATCGCTGAACATATAGAACAATCTCGTAACTGATCTTTAACTCCTGTCAACACTTCTAGTTCTTGGGATCAACAAGTCCATTCACCTTTTTATCCAAATGTTGATCCTACTCCTGTCCAACCATTCAATTCCTATCAATCCTACCCGACTTTCACACCTTCCCTAGACATTGCTTCTACACAACCATTTAGGAGTTTCACGTATCCAAACAATTTTGAATCTTTTACTGAAACCCCTTCACAACCCATGTTTAGTCTGGAAGAGTTGTTGGAAGCATACATTGCAGCAACAAATAAGCAGATGAGGAATTTGGATGCGTCCATTGCCGCCCTTATGCAACCTAGTGAACCGGTAGCTAGTTTCCAACTAGCTCCAAAAATTTCAATGTATGATGTGGCGGTTGAACAGAGTGAGAATTTGAGTGGTGAGAGTGAGTTCTACACACTTCCAAATCAAACCTACCCATCCTCAATTGAATCCCACAACTCCGGTTTTCAAACAAATGTTCCAAATGATTCACCAGTTAAAAATAAAACATTTAATGAGTTGTACGACTTTATAGTGCTTGATTTGCCAGATTGTGAAGAGCCTATTTCGAGTGAACCCAAACCTAATTCTTTCGATCTTTACATCTCCAATCTAGAACCTGAATTGATAAATATCCATGCCTTTGATGAGGTGTCTAAAAAATTTGATTTTCACTTGATTGAGGATATAGACGCCGGGAATATTTTAGTTGATGAACCCGTAAATTTGACTGAAATTTTATCTCCAATTCATCATCCCGAGTTATTAAATGTTTCTCCCGAACTTCATATGCGTCTTGATTTTGATGATAATTGCATGGATGAGTTAACTTGTGAGGAGAATTATGAGGATAGTATTGAGGAGAGTATTGAGAATAGTATTGAGGATGAACCATATTTTTTGATGTGTCGGATTTTCCAATTCATCCTCCTGAACCTTTAACTGTTATACTTCCTAAATCAAACCCTCTCCTTTCCATCGTTCCGACGATGCAAAAGATCACACTTGAGGACTGTGAGCTTGAAAAATTTCTGTTTGATCACAACGGTTTTGACGCCACTAGTTCGTTCCTCTTTGAATCTGACACAGTTTTCACAGCTGATAACGATTACGAGTGTTTCACTTTTTCGGACGATGTTGAAAACTCACCTCCCGAGTTTGAGCCCTTAAAATTTTCAGATGAGTTAGTTGAACCATCAGACTCGGTTGCTTACAGTCATTTCGAACCATTGATGGAATCCTTCAAGTTCGAGACAGATTACTTAGGTGAGAATAAGACTATCCCTAAATCACTCCCTTTCCTTCTTCCTATCGTTTCGACTACACAAGAATCCGTCGCGCTTCCACTTTCAATGGATGGTTTACCAAGTTCAACGTACCCATGTTTGCTTGCGAATCTTGAGGGATTTGACCCCATTTCTCGACGAGTTGATAGATTAGCACAATCGCTTTTAACACATCGGTCATCACAAATTGTGCTAATTTATTCACTCAATTTACACCCTCAAGTTCGTGCTACACTTCTTTCTCTCTTCCGCCATTCTTCTCCTCCACCGAGAACGTATACCGCTTCTATCTCCACACGTTTTCGTGTGCTTCTCATTTCCTTTCTCTACACTCCATTCTTCCACCAACCCTACCATTATCACGATAGAATTTTTGAATGGTTGGTGCTAACCTTTGGCCTTTATAAGGCCTTGTATAGTTTGATTTTTCTCCTCCCTAACTCTGAACTTTAACGCTTAAAACAATGGAAACACTGTTTCACTTATGTTTTGAGGGGACCTTGTTGTATATATATTTTGTTTTTCTTTCAACAATAAAAAAATATTAAAAAAATAAACTGGGGAATACCGGCGATTTTGACCCTCTTGGTGTGGCATGACAGTGAGGACACTGTCAAGTTTAAGTTTGGGGGTATGCTCGGTAAGCCTTCTTCCATCGCATTCATGTGTATATTCTTGCATTTGCATACTTATTTTAAAACCAATAAAAATTGAAATTTTTTAAAAATTATAAAAATTAAAACATTCAATTTTGGCCATAATTGACTTGAGTTTGACAAATAGGTTAACTAGCTAGGAATAACTAGATCTTAGATTTAGGAAATTAAAAACCCTAAAAATAACCTTTCTTAAAATTTAATGGTAGAAAGTATATGTCTTTGTAGTTTATTCAGAAATAGGAAAATTTTGAGTTCACTTCTTGGGCTAAGTCAAAACAAGGGAAAAGTACTGATATTTTTATTAAAGTATAAGTTTGAAAAATAATTCCTAAGCTTAAGTCTAGATTCTGAAAATATATACCCTACAATTGCACAAACACAAACCTTGAAACTTGGAATAGTAGAAGAGACCTTGAAATGCTCTTGTCTAAAGTCCTTAGTATAAAGGGAAATAATATAAAAATACAAGTGTGAATAAAGAGATAATAAAAGAAATTGAACACTGGTTTTTATAATTACTTAAGGATGCATTAATAGAAAAAATATTTAGCAAGGGTGCTTCATCACCTAGTGCCTTAGACCAACTGGTTTGGAAGTCACTGCTAAAAGTCTTAGGTGTTACAAGACTAGGAATTACGCCTTAATGTGCAAACACATTTTGTAATCGGTCGTTAGTACCTCAAGAAGTATTAACGGTCGCATGAAGAATGTGTGAGCAATTTCATCTAAAAATTCACCAATTGAAAAGTACTTTGGATGATGGACAAGAGTATAATAGCTTGATTTGAATTTCCAAGTGTAAGGGTAATATACACACACGTAGGAGTATGCGATTGGGGTTTAGATAAGAGATAGGAATGAAGAATAAGACTTATATCTTTAATAGAGATGATAAAAATTCCTAAGTTGAGATGGACCCCTAGAAGGAAAACTTAAAATATGCTAAAAGCTAAGTAAATTTACAAGAACATATATAATCTTAAGTTAAGTAATAATGAAGCGTGAAAAATATGGGTGGATAATTTATGAGTCGAAGATAATAGAATACCTTGTTAGAAAACCTAATTGGAGAATAAAAGTTAATGGGCCGAATTGATAGGATTTTGTGGGTAGTATCCGCTGAAAACCCTCAGGAGACAACACTCCTCCTACTAGGGACACTTTGAGGTTTAACAACTTATTGCACGAGCTCGTTGCAATCGCGTTTCCCTGCGAAAGTGAGGCTAGGTCTTTTTCGAGAATAAAACTAGGTTTGCTCGAGGACGAGCAAAAGATAAGTTTAGGGGTATTTGTTCATACCATAATTTTTTATTATTATATTCCCCATTCTTATTTATTTTACAAATAAACAGGTGCTTTTGACCCATGTCTGCTACATAGTTCCATGTTACTGGTTCTTGGAACAAAAACAGTGAAACAATGAAAACACGATACAAAAGTGAGATTACGACCAACAAATGGAAAGATCTTGATCATGCCTACAATTTGAAGACTAAACGAAGATCAATTAACAATTTCACAAAGAACAAAGGCAGTGCAAGGTTCAAGACTTCGACACGAAGCAAACGGTAAAGTCCACGATATTGTTCACTGTGGTAATTTGGAAGAAAAATAGAAGACTATCTGAGAAACCAAGTAAAGGAAATAGAAGAAACAAAGCAACAGAACATGCCCTAAAAATCTCAGCCTTTGATGCCCCTATACGGCCGCGGATCCGCGGACAAACCTGCCTTCTGGCCGCGGTTCCGTGGCCATTAGAAGCACGTGACAGTGGAAAAACGTGCCACGTGCATCTCCCTTGTCGGTAGAAAATTTCTATAGTCGCTGGCGGTGCGTTGACTAGTTTTTTTCTTAGGGGGTAAAATTGTAATAGCAGACGTGACTCGATTGTAACCCTAGGGTTTCTATGAATCTATAAATAGAAGCCCTAAAACCTTTTTTAGGTTATACCTCTTCTTGTGCCTCATTTCATTTTATCAAAATTCAGATCTGTAAATTTCTGCAATGTATGAAGAGAGTATCAAATAAAGTAAGTAGTTTTTTATTTCCATGCCCTAGGTAATTTCTTATCTGCCCTAGTATAATTTTCTATTCTTTCCCTAGTTTAGATTTAATTCTCTGCCCTAGTTAATTAGTATAGATCATGTTTTTCAATTCCCTAATGAGAGAGTAGTCTCTTCGCTTGTTAGGGTTAGATTTGGGGAAGGCTTGAGAGATGAAGACCTCTCACCCCTTTCTTGCCCATCACACGTTTTTTTAGGACTCCATGCATACATGCACACACCGCTCCCTACGGCACCCTATCCCATGAGGTAGCGGTGATACCGTAGTATAAAGGACCGGTTGAGCGTGTTTTCCATGGAGGTTAGGGTAAGGATTAAGAAAGGAAGGACAAGAACCTAGAGCAAGAAACACCGTCTCTTCCCGATGGTACTAATCCACTTTATTAATTGTTACCATAACACCTCATAGATCTTAATTTGGGCATAGAAAGCGGTGAGGAATATTGACTTTCCAAACCTAACCCTAGCAAGATTTTAGTCTAGATCAATTTAGTTTTTAGATTTAATCAATCCGACACCAATCGGAATTAACTCGTAAGAACAATTAGAGAATACACAAAATCCCTATGGACCGACCCGTACTCACCGGCTAGCTACCAAGCGACGCCGTTCTTGATTGCGGTTATAAATATTTTTGATTCATCTTTTAAAAGCGCATAAGCACGCTAAATCACATTCCAATCAAATGGCGCCGTTACCGGGGATGGCGTTGTTATTCTCTTTTGTAATTTCAAGTTAATATAAAATTGAAAAGTAATAAAAACTGAAAAATATAAAAAATATAAAAAATTTATCATCTTGTTATTTTGTGAAGGTTATTTTCGTTTGAATTGTGCAGGATCGAAGAACAAATTCATATCTGGAAAAATCCAGAGGGCAAAACAGAAAACAGCAGATCTGAACAAACAGAGGAGGACCGTAACAGACAACAGAAGAAGTTTGGAGGCCCGAGTCAACCGCCTGACCGCGTAACCGCAGCCAAAAGGGGTCATTGACCGCGCTTCCGCCGCGCCTTGCTGATGTCATCATTCCAAAATTCCTCTGTGAGTTTTCCTATAAAAAAAAACCTGCAGAATTCTTTGCGCTAAAAAATTTCTCCCCCTTCTAAAATTAGATATCGCTAATCGCGCATTAAGCTTGTTTTGTGCAAAACATGCACCATGTCATTTTAACACTTGTTACATTTTTATCATGGCTTTTTCTCTTTATCATGCATGGTTTTGATTTTAGAAAGCGAAGAGAAAAGAATAGAAAAGAAAATAAAAGAAAAAGGAAAACATAGAAAATTTAGGGATGGGCATGGGAGAGAAAGAGGTGAGGGGTCAAACCTAGGTCACGGTCCTTGTCTCCCTCTTCATTTTCTTCATTGTTTTCCTCTCCTCTCTCACCATTGCTGCTGCCATCTCCCTCTCCCTCTTCATCCTCACAACCACAGCCCAAATCAACTCAAAACATCATCTCCATTTCACAAAAAAATGTGCATAAGCCCTCTAGCTACACTTTGGACCATGAGAGTTTACAATTTGGTGCTCTTGGGGACTCATGAGTGCCAAATAAGGTAATTTCTGAACCATTAGAGTAGTATTTGGTTTTCTTTAGCTTCCATGGATGTTTAGAGGTGATTAGGCGACATTTAGTGAGTATTGGAATGTCACGACCCGAAGTTTGGCCCGTGACCGGCACTTAACCACGTAACGTCTACAGGCGTAACGCGACTAAGTGAACCGAAAACCCAGAAATCAAACCAGTGAAAGTATAGAGTGTTATAAGTTTTAAATGAAAGCACTTACTAACATGATAAGAAATCTAAGTAAACAATCACCAAGATAGTAATATACGACGCCGTAGCGAAGATCATGATCCACAAGTGGGAACAACACAGATAGGATAACTGCAAGTACAGTCGGCTCACAACGAGCTCGACACCAGAATACAAATAAAATACATCATCGTCCTCACACTGCCTCTAAGTCAAATACATACATGGTAGATGGAGAATACTAGATACAACAATGTACATACTGAAAGATAAACAGATACCGCGCAAAACCCACCTATCAGCAAAAGAGCTAGTACACCAACTATGGGGGTATCTGTATCAAAAGATGCAACCGCAGCCTGCCGCGACTACTTCGAAGGGCAACCTGCAAACGCTGTGGCACAACGGGGGTGAGTTGCCAACTCGTGAATAGAGATAACATATAAAGGTAATCGCAAGCATGCACGTACTGCGCTACTCTATCATATGCCAACAGATGATATCAATGTGTGATAAGCAGTATGTGCAATAATCATGCAAATGCTCTATCAGGTAATGTAACTACAGGATGAGGTACAATGCTCTATCAGGTAATGTAACTACAGGATGAGGTACAATAGTAAATGCTGAGCAGGGCAATATAGTATCTACACGGAATGTCAACGTGGAATATATAATCGGTGTCCCTCAATACACCCAGATCCCCCAAATAGCTCAGGCGCCCGCACTCTCATCGGCCCTCAAATTCTGTACATCTCTGAGAATCCCGAGTGCCCAACATCGGCACCCAAATATCATAAATACTCGTGTCCAGCATCGACACGCAAATCCTCATCCATCGGGCCCCGTCAGTCCGGGTCAGCCCACGGGCTCCGTCTGCGGTATCGGCCCTCGGCCCCGGCAGTACGGATCACCCTGCATCCATCTATAGACTCTGATCAGTACCCTCCGGATAACTGTCAGGTCCAACCAATCACCGGTAGGTAGTAGTCCCTCTGCCAGGCTCACCGTCTACTGCACAGCGAAACCGTTCTCGCCCCGGGGTACCATACCGGGTCCACCATGTACCCGTAATCGGCCTCAACCAGCTCCTCGATTAGGGTTCGCATATATCACTCTAGCACCGAGAAAACACATGGTGGACGCACCGAAATATCATATCAAGGGAACCGGGTTTTTAAATGATTACATATTTGCAATAGCCACGGTTCCCAAATCCAGAAATCACACGTAATCCAAAACCAAAATGCAAGTCAATGATACGATATGATATGTGCGTCAAATATGAATAGCATGTCAAGTCACATATAGATGAGCTACAATATAACGATCCGATGTGATATAGGCATCAAGTATGAATATCATGTCAAGTCACATATAGATGAGCTACAATATAATGATCCGATGTGATGTAGGCATCAAGTATGAATACCATGTCAAGTCACATATAGATAAGCTACAATATAATGATCCGATGTGATATGTGCATCAAGTATGAATATCATGTCAAGTCACATATAGATGAGCTACAATATAATGATCCGATGTGATGTAGGCATCAAGTATGAATATCATGTCAAGTCACATATAGATAAGCTACAATATAATGATCCGATGTGATATGTGCATCAATTATGAATATCATGTCAAGTCACATATAGATGAGCTACAATATAATGATCCGATGTGATGTAGGCATCAAGTATGAATATCATATCAAGTCACATATAGATAAGCTACAATATAATGATCTGATGTGATATGTGCATCAAGTATGAATAGCATGTCAAGTCACATATAGATGAGCTACAATATAATGATCCGATGTGATATCTATAGTGTGAGTGTCATGGCAATTACTAACGGTGTGTGTGTAACATGCAGGATAGTGTTCGTGCAACATGGACCGTTAGTAATTGTGCGGTGTTCTATCAATCCTAGTTTATATCCAAATAGCAGGGAATGCAGCATGCACTAAATAGTAGCCATGAATATTCAATGTATACAAAGGAAACTATAAGGTCCTATCAGCCCTGACATAGAACGCCATGCGGGCGATATCCCCGTAGATGTGAAATCTACTCACCGTAGTCTCTCGCTAGGTGTAGCCAACAACTTGTTTCCCCTTCTGCGCGGCGTCCGCCGTACTCGCCTGCGAACCTAGAATTACACAATATATCACACGTAAGCTTGAAATCACACAAACGCGACATTAAAGCCGAACTAGTAACTCGTATCTCGAACCAAGCGCGCGTGTGCGCGATACTCTAAAACGTGTGGTTACGCGTCTGAAACCACTCCGACGCGTCGTGATACGCAGAAACCCCAAACCCACACACACGTATCTCGCGTGTCGCGAAAGATTGGAAATACGGGAAAACAGGTATTCACCTCCAGATTTTGATACAGGAAAGATATTGCAAAACTATATATACCAAAACAACCTACATAGCAGCAGATACCAACACCCCAAACCCCAACCCAAAACTCCCCCATCTGGCCGCAATTTGCGGCCAGAATGCTAATTTCGGCGGCCTTTCTTGGGAATTGGGCTCCCAGGTTTGGTGTGTGCACTCTATACCCCCCATACATGCTACAGTAACCTCTAGTTTTACTCTGAAATGTCTCGGGTAGCAGCAGATCCTACAAAGCCTTATTTCAAGTTAAAAAAATCCACACTTTGCACAAAAATGGAACTTTAGGGTATTTTTGTGCAAACTGAAACAAAACTTGGCCTAAGATAGCTCTAATAACACATAATAGAGCTAACACAACTAACAAAACCTTAATCTAACATGTGAATCACAAATATCCTTAAATATCACCAAAAATGCACAAAAATGAGATTTTTACTAAAGAATACTACAAGTTATGGAAAAAGAGGTTAAGACATGAGTTTATACCTTCTAAAGACCTTATAAAACACCAAGAGTCTCATTTTTCCCCCTCAAGTGTGCAGATTTGCCTTGAACACCTCAAAAACCTCACTTTTCCATGGTTTTGTGAAGAAAATGAGTTGATAAGTATAGGGTTTTGTGTATGGATCAAAGGGGAATGAAAAGAGAAGAGAATATGGAGGAAAATGGAGGGTTTGCTGCTGGAAATTCTCCAGAATTCTGGAGTGGGAAAGAGAGAGAGAAGAGAGGGAAAAAATGGGTCAAAAGTCAAGCCTTTTTACCTACCCCCATGCCTCATTTGTTTAATTGGATTTTGAATTTTCAAATGGGGTTAATATTTGAATAAGATGGTGGGGGAATTAAAAGGAACCATGCACAAGGGAAAGGTTAACATGTTAACAAAATCCTAAGTCTCAAAATGACTAAGTGTGTAAGGTGTACACTAGCACAAGAAAATTCCCAATGTGCAAACACTACTAAATATGACTAATAATCCTAGGAACACATATATAATAACACGTACGATCACTAATTATCACGAAATACAAGCAAACGGAAATTCAAAGTGTTACAATCTACCCCCCTTAAAGAAATTCGGTCCCCGAATTTAAAAATCTAACCATACGCACCTTCAAAAAGATGGGGATACCTCTTCCTCATCTCGCTCTCGGTCTCCCAAGTAACCTCCTCGCCGCGCTGGCCACGCCAAAGTACCTTGACGGACGGTATCTCTTTCGACCTCAATTTCTTCACTTGTCGATCCAAGATCAACACCGGCTGCTCTGCATAGGAAAGGTCGTGCTCAAGCTGGATCGTCGGGTGCTGAATCGCATGCGAAGGATCATGAAGATATCTGCGGAGCATCGAAACGTGAAATACGGGGTGCACGTCTGGAAAACTGGGCGGAAGGGCTAATCGATACGCAACCGCACCAACACGCTCAAGGATCTCGAAGGGGCCCACGTATCTGGGACTAAGTTTCCCCTTCTTCCCAAACCTCATCACGCCTTTCATTGGGGAGACCCTCAAGAAAACATGATCACCAACGGAAAACTCAAGCCTGCGCCGACGACGGTCCGCATAAGATCTCTGCCTACTCTGAGCTGCTCTCATCCTATCGCGAATCAACTGGATCTTCGCGGTCGTCTCCTCCACAATCTGCGGTCCTAAGATACTACTCTCATTGAGCTTCGTCCAACAGGTGGGCGATCTGCATCTCCTCCCATAAAGAGCCTCAAACGGTGCCATCTGAATGGTCTCCTAGTAGCTGTTGTTGTAGGAGAACTCTACTTAGGGCAAATGATGATCCCAGCTACCTCCGAAGTCTAAAACGCAGGCTCTGAGCATGTCCTCGAGAGTCTGAATAGTTCGCTCTGACTGCCCGTCGGTCTGCGGATGGAATGCTGTGCTGAAACTCAAGCGAGTGCCCAAAGCCTCCTGAAGCCTCTGCCATAGCCGGCTGGTAAACTGGGTGCCTCTATCGGACACGATGCATGTCGGAACTCCGTGCAGTCGTACAATCTCATCAATATAAATCTGGGCATACTGAGTAAATCCGAAAGTCGTCTTTACCGGTAGGAAGTGAGCCGCTTTCGTCAAACGATCCACGATCACCCAGATGGAGTCATACCCTCGACTAGTACTGGGTAGACCCACAATGAAATCCATAGATATCTGTTCCCATTTCCACTCCGGAATGGGTAACGGCTGTAGCTCTCCCGCGGGCCTCTGGTGCTCAGCCTTGACTTGCTGACAAGTCAGGAATCTCGACACAAAATCTGCAATGTCCCTCTTCATGCCGTCCCACCAGTAAACATCTCTCATATCATGGTACATCTTGGTGGAACCAGGATGAACACTATATATCGACCGATGTGCCTCCTCAAGAATCTCACGCCGCAATCCCTCAGCATCTGGTACGCACAGTCTAGCTCCAAATCGTAGTATCCCCTGATCATCGATCACGAACTCGGAAAATCTTCCCTGTCCCATCTGTGTCCTGATCTCTGAACAGCGGTCATCACTGTGCTGTGCCTCATGTATACGGTCAAGCAACTGTGGGCGTGCATGAACATGCGCAATCTGTCCTCCAATCGGCGTAAACTCGAACTGTATCCGACTGTCGCATAAGATCTGCCAATCCGCCGACGACTGCTTCTGCACTGCGCTCAAACAGGATAGACTACCCCCGGGCCTCCTGCTCAAAGCATCCGCCACTACATTCGCCCTGCCCGGGTGATACAAGATCTCACAATCATAGTCCTTCACTAACTCCATCCATCGGCGCTGTCTAAGGTTCAGGTCTCGCTGCTGAAATATGTACCTTAAGCTCTTATGGTCAGTGAATATCTGGCACGACTCTCCATACAGATAGTGTCGCCAGATCTTGAGTGCAAAGACCACCGCAGCCATCTCCAGATCATGAGTAGGGTAATTCTGTTCATGTTTCTTTAATTGCCGCGAAGCATACGCAATCACCCTGTCATGCTGCATCAAAACGCATCCCAGCCCCACTCGTGAAGCATCGCAGTAAACCACAAATCCGCCTGATCCTGAAGGCAAAGATAGCACTGGTGTCGTAGTCAGTAGAGCCCGTAGCTGCTGGAAACTGTGCTCACACTCCTCCGTCCAATCGAAGCGAACTCCCTTCCGGGTCAACCCGGTCAAAGGTGTAGCAATGCGAGAGAAGTCCTGCACGAATCGCCTGTAATAGCCTGCCAGCCCTAGAAAGCTGCGAACCTCCGTCACTGACGTGGGTCTAGGCCAACTCCGAACTGCCTCTATCTTCCTCGGGTCGACACATATACCATCTTATGTAATCACGTGCCCCAAGAAGTCTACGCTGTCTAGCCAGAAGGCACACTTGGAGAATTTGGCGAAAAGCTGATGCTCCCTCAAGGTCTGCAGTGTAATCCGCAGGTGCTGCTCGTGCTCCTCTCTACTCCGAGAATACACTAAGATATCGTCAATAAACACTATGATGAACAGATCAAGATACGACCAGAAAATACGGTTCATCAAATCCATAAATGCTGCTGGCGCATTGGTGAGTCCGAACGACATCACCAAAAACTCGTAATGGCCATAACGTGTGCGGAAGGCCGTCCTAGGAATGTCCTCCTGTCGAACCCGCAGCTGATGGTAGCCCGATCGCAAATCGATCCTCGAAAAGTATCCTGCCCCCTGAAGCTGGTCGAACAAATCGTCGATGCGTGGCAAAGGATATCTGTTCCGCACTGTCACCCTGTTCAGCTGGCGGTAGTCGATACACAAACGCAAACTTCCGTCCTTCTTCTTGACGAACAGGACTGGAGCACCCCAAGGAGAAACACTGGGTCGAATAAGTCCCTTATCCAGCAAGTCCTGCAACTGGCCCTTCAGTTCTCTAAGTTCCGCTGGGGCCATCCGATAAGGCGGTACAGAAATAGGCCCCGTGCCAGGAACCAAGTCAATGCAGAAAGAAATATCACGCTCGGGCGGTAGCCCAAGAAGCTCATCAGGGAACACATCAGGGAACTTGCTAACAACCGGAACCTGATCCAGAGGAACCTCTGTATCTCTAGTATCGCAAACATAGGCGAGAAATCCCTGACATCCCTTTCTCAAAAGTTGTCCAGCGCGAAAAGAAGAAATCACACTGTGAGGGGTGGCACCACGGTCCCCCAACACAACAACAACTGACTCGCCGGGAAAACGAAATCGAACTGTCTTCTCGCGGCAGTCAACAGAAGCATAGCACGTGGCTAACCAATCTATGCCCAAAAGAACGTCGAAGTCCAGCATCTCAAGAAGGATCAAATCGACAGGCAACTCTCTCTCGCCAATACGGACGGTACAGGATCGGAACACGTGCCTAGCAACAAACGACTCTCCCACAGGAGTAGTCACAACAAGCGGCTGGCCAAGAAAACCGAACTCTCTACCTAAACTCGGCACAAAGTGTATGGATACGTACGAGCGCGTGGATCCGGGATCGAATAACACGTGTGCATCAACCGAACATACAGAAAGGATACCTGAGACCACCGCATTAGACGCCTGCGCGTCCTGATGCGTCAAAGCAAAAACTCGCGCCTGTCCTCCACCTGCAACTAACTGTCCCCTGCCGGCCGCTGGCTGCCCTCTACCTCGGCCACCTCGTCCTCTATGAACAAATCCTCCGCGACCACGACCTCTCTGTGTATGCGTCTGACGCGGAGTAACAGTAGGTACTATCGGCAATGCCGTCTGGGGTGGTGAAGGTGGTAATGTAACATGTGGTGCTGCCGCCCCACTCCGGGGTACCTCAGGACAATCTCGCACACGATGATAAGAACTCCCGCAACGGTAACATCCCGATGACGGTCGCGGATCCTCCTGGGAATAGGAGCTAAACAATCGGCCTCGCATCGAATCTCTGCCACCTGCAAGGTGTCTGTTACGATGCCGGAACGGCCGTCTCTGCACTGACGTATCTGCACGAACTCTCTTCGGTCCTGGAACTGCCGAAGTCTCAGCAAGGCGCTCCTCGACTAATAATGCTGCGTCTATTGCTGCTGCGTATGTCTCGTAATGCTGCGCGCTGATAGCAAGGAATAGTGGTGTGAGCAAGCCCCGGACAAATCTCTTGACTCGCAACTCCTCAGTAGCCACTAGATACGGAGCATAAACGGATAGCTCGGTGAACAGCACATCGTACTCTACCACTGACATCTCTGGCGTCTGGCGTAAGGACTCGAACTTGCATGCTCTAGCATCTCTGACACCCAGGGGAAGAAAGCGGGCAAGGAATAGTGCCACAAACTCTGTCCAGGTCATAGGAGGAAGACCTGCTGCTCTACCCTTCTCGACTGATTCGCACCATTTCTGCGCAAGACCTTCCAGGCGAAAGCTCGCGAACTCAACCCATCTCGCATCTGCGCATCTAAGTGAACGACATATCCGCGCCATCCTATCAATGAAAGCTGTGGATCCTCGGCCACATCGGTGCCTGTGAAGACCGGAGGCTTTAGCCTCATAAACTCTGACAGCGATACTGTAATAACCTCTGTAGTCGCAGGTGCAACTGCCTGAACTGTGGGTACCACTGCGGTCTCCGCAACGGGTGGAACTACCTCTGGTCACTGCGCTCGAAGTGTCTCAACTAGAGATCCCATCATCTGGCGCATCTCCTGCATACTGGATCCCATCGTCTGGCGTATCTCCTGCACACCAGCCCCTAACATAGCAATCTGATCTGTCACGGCAGGAACAGCCTGCTCGGGCACAACCGGTGTGCTACCCGGATCAGTCCTCGTCTCGGACGAGTCAACTCGAATCTCGGCCCTCGCGGCCGCTTTCTGCGCCCTCGTAGTCTTTGGCGGCATAATGGCTGAAAGGAACAATAGGATTCGATAAGGATACGGAAATCGAATCGCAAGAATGTATATACTCAAGAAGGAATTTACATCAACAAGTCCTAAGGTCGCGTAGGCGGAGTACCGTGTCGTGAGTATGCCGCGGAACATACACACGCTACGCTACCCTGCTGCAGCTACCTACTCCATCATACCAGGGTCGTCCTACACTCCGAAAGGTAAAACCTACGCTCTGATACCAACTTTGTCACGACCCGAAGTTTGGCCCGTGACCGGCACTTAACCACGTAACGTCTACAGGCGTAACGCGACTAAGTGAACCGAAAACCCAGAAATCAAACCAGTGAAAGTATAGAGTGTTATAAGTTTTAAATGAAAGCACTTACTAACATGATAAGAAATCTAAGTAAACAATCACCAAGATAGTAATATACGACGCCATAGCGAAGATCAAGATCCACAAGTGGGAACAACACAGATAGGATAACTGCAAGTTCAGTCGGCTCACAACGAGCTCGACACCAGAATACAAATAAAATACATCATCGTCCTCCACTGCCTCTAAGTCAAATACATACATGGTAGATGGAGAATACTAGATACAACAATGTACATACTGAAAGATAAACAGATACCGCGCCAAACCCACCTATCAGCAAAAGAGCTAGTACACCAACTATGGAGGTATCTGTATCAAAAGATGCAACCGCAGCCTGCCGCGACTACTCCGAAGGGCAACCTGCAAACGCTTTGGCACAACGGGGGTGAGTTTCCAACTCGTGAATAGAGATAATGAAAGGGTCCTAGGCACTCTAGTAAGGTCTCACAAGGCATCGAACATGCCAATTTAAAATTTTTTGTGCCGAGAAACCCTAGACTACGGATCTTAAACTAGATGTTTAGGCGAAATAAAAACTTAGTTAACACTTAACTACTGGGATACGGAAATTACAACCTTTGTAGATCCGGATATCCACCTCCACGGCTCCGCAACGAAGTCTTCTCGCTGTACATCATGAATCCTAGACTCCTCCGTCAGCTTCATCGGGAGAACGTGCGGAATAGGTCGTCGGCTTCGTGTCAAAGACGATCTACGTCGAGGTTGCACAAACTCAAGCTCCGACTTCACAAACTTGTGAAACTTGTGAAGTAAACACCCAAAACAACTTGGCAAGAGGTAGAGGGTGAAGAAATAGGAGGTGGGTTCACTTTAGAATTGGATTTATCTCACAAGATCTCAAGTTGCCATTGTTGTAGCAAGCTTGAAGAAGAAGAAGAAGATGAGCTCAAGAAAAGAATATGATAAGTCTTGTGATAAAATAAATTTAAATCAAATACTTATCATAACTTGAACTAGGGTTAAGTGTAGAGAATTAACCATGGTCACTTGGATGGGTTAGGGTTAAGCATGAAGATAAGGATGGTTAGCAAAGTCAAAGCTTCATGAAGCTTCAATATAAAACAAATAAAGCCACCATTCTTATCTTAATCCATTTCAAATAAATAAATAAACAAATAAATAAATAAATGAATATGCAAAACCCTAATTATCAAATTAACCATGGATTAATTCTATAAACTTAACTAAATGATCAAGTATCATCAAACATGATACAAAGTAGTGCACTAAAGCATATCACATATACAATGTGCATCAAGTGAGAAAAATCCGTTTAAAGTGAACCAATACTAGTTAATGCAATGCAATATATCAAATATATAATTATGCATTAAATCATTAAATCAACATTTGATTCAATGATCCGGTCATGTCGCACATGACCGACTAGAATGTAATGTATCGATTTATCGAATCAATGATTCGATAACTAGGTCATATCGAATATAACCAATCGAAACATATATCGCGAGAATGAAATGCGGTATCACATACACGCATTATTCTCGGTCCCGCACATATCTCATATGCGCTCCTATTTCGTTTCGCTTGAGCCAGGAAACCTCTGTGTAGGACTCTAAAGACTCGTCAATACGCCGGTAGCAGATGATGATCATATCAAGCACCCACAAGCCGCAAGCGGTCTGCTAAACGTAACGGCCACCCGGGTATTGAGCGATCAGAAGATCGATGAGCTAGCCCGCTCACACTCCTGCGAATCCGACCAGTAACACTTACCATACAGTCCGGTCTCTTCGTCTGATATGTCGCATATCAAGTCTAGGGGTGGTATACGTCAGACCCCAATAACCCGATAAGTCGTGCTGATGTGAGGCTCGTAACGGGTCGAGAAACTACTGGTAACACTTACCAGCAAATCTCTGATCAGCCCTGGCCAGGGACTTCCTTGTTACGGCCAATCGAGCACAGCGCAACATCAACCCCCAATACCGGGAGAGACGAAACCCCTCCTATCGCTCATTGCCTCCATGTGACTCGGGACTGTGCCCAAAGACCACCGTTTTGCACGCCCTCATGGACGTGGTAAGGTGGAGATCAAAGCACAGTGGGAATCACACAAGACTCTATGACGATCTCGGGTCTACAGACTAACCTGTACAAGTGTCACCTGAGAACTGCCATCTGACGTAAGGTATAATACCATCTGGGAGTTCTCGGCGAGTCTGTCCAGTGTACTCAGTCTCCACTGAGCACCCGTATACCATCTCTGATGTCAAACACCAATGGATATGGGATCATCCATCGCCCATCACATGGGTCGAGAAGCGTATACGCTAGTCTACTCTGGTATATCGATGCCCCGTCTCGATACACCCACGACTAGGGACCTTGAAGGATGTACTTATGGACTACCATGCCCCCACTAGTATGATCTGCATCATAGTCCAGGTAGTCAAGTACAAATCCTAAGGGCTTTACCAACATGTAACTATAAGACAGTATAAAGAGACTAGTGTACATGTTAAGATAAATAGCAACCAGATAGCATACTATCATGTCGAGCAAGAAAGTCATCTCTATATATGTCCAAGCATCCAATATAATATACATAATCTGTACAATACTGGCCTCTAGGGCATACATACAACTAACAATCTCCCACTTGCACTAGGGCCAGCTGCTGTAGTATCTCATACCGAGCATCCCGAAGAGTCTCTCAAACTGTATCTGGGGAATGGCCTTCGTGAGTGGATCCGCCGTGTTGTTCTTCGTGTCAACCCTCCTGACCTCGATCTCCCGGCGATCAACTATCTCCCGGATCAGGTGATACCGCCTCAGAATATGCCTGGACCGCTGATGGGACCTGGGTTCCTTGGCCAAAGCCACCGCTCCATTATTATCGCAATACAAAGGTATTGGACGCTCAATGGATGGAACCACTCCAAGTTCAGTAATGAACTTCTTGATCCAGACAGCTTCTTTAGCAGCATCGTTGGCAGCGATGTATTCAGCCTCCATCGTCGAGTCTGCCACGGTTTCCTGCTTGGAACTCTTCCAGCTAACCGCCCCTCCGTAAAGGGTAAAGACAAAACCCGACTGCGACTTAGAGTCGTCCTTATCACTCTGGAAGCTCGAATCGGTAAAGGACTCCACTTGGAGTTCTCCGTTACCATACACCAAGAACATATCTCTAGTCCTTCGCAAGTACTTGAGAATGCTCTTCACAGCTGTCCAGTGACTCTCTCCAGGATCAGCTTGATACCTGCTCACTACACTTAGTGAGTATGCTACATCGGGTCTGGTACATAGCATCGCATACATGATAGAGCCTACTGCCGAAGCATAGGGTATCCCTTGCATGCGAGCTCTCTCCAAATCAGTCTTGGGAGACATCTCTTTGGAGAGAGTGACTCCAGAGATCGTGGGCATGTTCCCACGCTTGGACTCTTCCATACTAAACCTCTTTAGTATGGTGTCAATGTACCTGGATTGGGACAATCCCAAAATCCGTTTGGATCTATCTCTATAGATCCTGATTCCCAATATGCAGGAGGCATCACCAAGATCTTTCATTGAGAATCTTTGTGATAAGAAGAGCTTGACCGATTGCAGCATAGGAATATCATTTCCTATCAAGAGTATGTCGTCCACGTACAATACGAGGAAGACAACCTTACTCTCTGCCACCTTCTTGTAGATACAAGGTTCATCTGGATTTTTGACGAAATCAAACTCTTTGATAACGACGTCAAAGCAGATGTTCCAACTCCGCGATGCTTGCTTTAATCCATAAATGGATTTAAGCAGCTTGCACACCTTCCCGCTGCTCCCACTGTCTACGAAGCCCTCTGGCTGAGTCATGTACACGCACTCTTCTAAATCACCATTTAGAAAGGCGGTCTTAACATCCATTTGCCAGATTTCGTAGTCATGAAAGGCAGCAATGGCAAGCATGATTCGGATGGATTTAAGCATAGCCACTGGAGAAAAGGTCTCGTCATAGTCCACACCTGGTCTTTGACGAAAACCCTTTGCTACAAGTCTAGCTTTGAAAGTCTCCACTTTCCCATCTACACCAAGTTTCTTCTTGAAGATCCACTTGCTCCCAATGGGTTTTACCCCTTCAGGAGCAACTTCCAAAGTCCATACTTTGTTGGTGTACATGGAATCCATCTCAGACCTCATAGCATCCAGCCATTTCACTGAGTCCCCACTCGTGATGGCCTGCTCGAAGCTAGTTGGGTCATCATCCTCCATGATGCAATCCTCGCTCCCACCATCCATGAGAAAACCGTAGTATCTCTCAGGCTGGCGAGGAACCCTACTAGATCGGTGGAGAGGCTGAGGTTCATTGCGGGCTACTGAATTTTCTGGTTCCACTAAATCTTCAGTTACTGTTTGTGTATCTGGAACCTCTTCCAGCTCTACCACTTTGCCACTAATTTCTTTTTCAAGAAATTCCTTTTCTAAAAAGGTGGCATATTGAGAAACAAACACTTTTTGTTCTTCAGCATGGTAGAATAAATATCCTTGGGAATTCTTAGGATATCCCATAAACTTGCAAAGAACTGACCGTGCCTCGAGTTTGTCTGTATTTTGTCTTTTGACATAGGCCGGACAACCCCATATTTTAACTCGTTTAAAATATGGTCTCTTCCCACTCCATATCTCATATGGTGTGGTAGGTACAGATTTAGATGGAACTTGATTCAATAGGTATGCTGCTGTCTCCAGCGCATATCCCCAGAAGGAAATAGGTAACTCAGCTGTGCTCATCATAGAGCGCACCATATCTAATAGGGTGCGGTTCCTCCTTTCAGATACACCGTTGTGCTGTGGTGTATATGGAGGAGTCAGCTGAGAGAGAATCCCATTCTCTTTTAGGAAGTCCAGGAATTCATTGCTCAAGTATTCACCTCCTCGATCAGATCGAAGGATTTTAATACTTTTTCCGGTTTGGTTCTCGACTTCTTGTTTATATTCTCTAAATTTCTCAAAAGCTTCTGATTTGTGTTTCATTAGGAACACATATCCGAATCTAGAGAGATCGTCAGTGAATGTAATGAAGTACGAAGAACCATCCCTGGCATGTGTAGACATGGGACCACATACATCACTATGTATCAGTCCTAAGAGTTCGGTAACTCTTTCTCCGTGTCCCGTAAACGGAGTCTTGGTCATCTTGCCTTTGAGACATGACTGGCAAGTGTCATAAGATGAAAATTCGAAAGGTTTCAAATATCCATCTTTATGCAACTTAGCCAGTCGTGTCACATTGATGTGACCCAGTCTACAATGCCACAAGAAGGATTCGTTGAGTTCAGAACTCTTCCTCTTGTGTGTGTTTGTTATGTTTAGAACTGTTGATTGATTTAGAACATAAATGCCATTGCATAACGTGCCTGATCCAACCAACTTTTGGTTATGGAAAATGTTCATAACATTGTCCTGTAATACAAAATTATATCCTTCTTTACTTAATAAAGAAACTGATATAATGTTGCATATCAGGTTCGGCATGTAATAGCATTCGTTCAGAACCAATGTATTACCAGTTGGTAATACAAGGTGATATTCCCCGACAGTCTTAGCTGCAACAATTGCACCATTTCCAACCCTAATGTCTTTATCACCTTCTCCAAGTTCTCTACCTCTCCTTAGCCCATGTAACTGATTACATATATGGGATCCCGATCCGGTATCCAATACCCAGGACGTAGAGCAAATGGAGAAACAGTTCTCAGTAACGAACACACCCGAAGAAAATGCATCATCATGTACTTTCTTCATTCGGGTGGCATGGGAATCCTGGTATTCCCCTATATCCTGTTCATTCCTATAACCCTTATAAGAATGAACGGAACCAACGTTCCCCAGCACAGTATAACATGCGGGTTCGGTCAATACATCCATATTATTATCTTTATTAAGGCATGAAATGGTCGCTACCTGGAGAGAGTGAGAAGAAAACACTTTAGCGTATGCTCGTGCAAGATCAGATTGGTTATTATCTTATCTAATCAGGATGGCTCCCACTGCTTTTTATCAAATCTTCCTCCAAACCCTAAAAGGAAAGACTAGCCGGGATTAATTACACACTACAAGTTCGCCAATCTTTCAGCCAGGCCAGTGTCGGTACTTTGAGGGAGGTCCCCCGTGCTTTCGCACGAACCTAATTACTGTAAACCTCGTTTTCCCAGAGGCGTAACCTCGTAAACACCTTTCTAGACACCTACTTGATCGGCTAATTGTAATGTATAAAACTCTCCCAGGAGTAACTCTTACTCGCAGTGGGTATCGGGATCCAACTATCTCATAAAAGGTATGCAATCTCATTGCAAATTTCAACACTTGAAATTCCCGATAATCTTTTGCCCCTAGCAGCTATATGACCTTAACATAGTCAACAAATCATAAGTGCTAGTCAAGTTCAACCCGTCATTTCCCGATTGAATTAAACCCACCCGCACGACCCTTAACATAGTCAACATAGTCGCACGACTACCCTAATCCAATCGCATCATATGCTTATACAGATAAGCACTAATTAGCTACCGCACACTACGCCTTAACATAGTCAACAAACGTAGCACGAATACTAACTAGTACTTATCTGAAATGACGGAGGGCTACGACAGGTTTTTCTGAAAACCTATTGCGTAATGAACTTGATATCGTTGTAGAATCAAATGAAGTTTTAAAATGGAGTGATTTTGAGGCTTTTCTGGTTTTGCTAAAGGAGTCACTCCCGGTGAAGGGATCTCGGTCCTTTCCTCGTCGAATGAGGTGCGGGATATATCATATATATCGCTGTGCAAAGCAAAAACCCAAAAGCAGTCAAAAGCAAACCGAGTCTGTAGCATCTGCCAGTTATTGCTAAAGGAGTCTCTCCCGGTGAAGGGATCTCGGTCCTTTCCTCATCGAATAAGGTGCAGGGTATATCATATATACCGCTATGCAAAGCAAGAACTATAGCTACCTGTTATATTTTAAAATCTGATTCTACAACATCTTAGGTTTCTTATCTTTCATTAATCACATTAATGAAGTCCCATCATTTAAATACCTAAACATCACAGATAGATATGACGTACACTTATGCCATCCGCATTCGCCTCGATGTCCCCTAGTGCACCGTTAGGTTAGGTAACTAACGACAGAGCAGGGCAGGGCTAGCGCGGGTGTAAAACATAAGTAACGTCTATATAATATATCATATATACTATATACTATATCCATCACAGAGTCACAACACAGATATCGCAGCAGAATAAACATATGAAATATTGGATATACTAGGACGTCCGTGTTTTCAATACGAGACAGTATAAAACACGGATTCCACGGTCGTGATGAATAGCCAATCCCACACCCCTAGACCCCTACGAGAGCGGCAATCAACCCTGCCAATTCTAGGGTTAGGAGACCCGGACTCGACTCCTCGAGTTGGTCTCCCACTGGACCCCAGAACCCGGTTACTTGTGCTCCCCTCCTTGGGTCTATCCTAATGCGGAAAAGTAAATAATATACAAAGGGTGACAGCTTCCGCTACCTGGAAGTGCCCCAAATAAAAGAATATTACATACAAGTTTTTACATGAATGAAAATGAAAAACACTCATCTCACATAAAAACCCCCGGCTATTCGAACACGACGATCCAATATAACATATCCAGCAACACATAACATCACATGTCATCAACGTAAGTAAGTATGCATACCCCAATTGTCGTTGACGTATAGCAACGAAATCGGTGATATGAACATACTACACTTACGGTCACAGAAAAGAAAGTGTAAAACTACAACAATTGGAATCCGCAACATCTTTAGACATCGCATGCCTAACAGATATAAATCCCGCATTTTAGTCTCATTATCGAAAACTCTTTTCAATATCATATGGGACTAAATTGCTAGATTTATAACATTCATTCAGTTATCACATAACTGTTTGTGAATTCCAATTATTGTATCCAATTCCGGATAAATAGAATATATTAAACTTTCCGATCGAACACTCGAACACCCAAGTTTTCCCGACACCGATCAACACATGAAATAGGTTCAAAGACATTCACTTCATACCTCAGTACCAACGGTCCAGCCGTAGAATGGTCAAGCCAACGCCTCACATGTGGCACGCCGTACTGCCCCAAACCCGAAGGTTCAAAGGGCAGTTCAAGACGGTCACATAATCGAGTTAAGGTTTGTTGTCTTCTAGAGGGACCATCGCGTTACTTGCACTACTCAGAACGTCTTTTAACCACAGAAAAATCCAACACTTGGAATTATTCAGGCAGGGGAAAACCTGGGTATTTATATCCGGTCGAACTCTTTAACATATTCTACAGTTATCTGGAAAAACACAAAAGACGAAATTTGATAATCCGATCGAAATACCGAATCCCCAAAACAACTGCAGAAAATTTAACTCTGGAGTCAAATTAAAATTCCCAGAAAACTCAGAATAATAAATCAGGTATTACTGTGCAAATAAGTGGGGATGACGTCACCAATTAGGCGCGGAAGCGCCGCAGAACTGAGGGATATGCCGCGGATCCGCGCCTTATTTCACTGCTCATAGGAAACGATTTGCACAGTAATTCTTAGATTTTATTTCTGATTTTTTTAGGCATTTTTAATTGACAAAAAACCACAAATTACAGAAAAGTCCAGAGAGCATGGTAATGGTTTGGGTTTCGGGTCGATCGGACTTCAAATCGCGTCTAGACTTCGCCTAAGGCTCTAGCTAGGCTCTGATACCAGTGAAAGGTTCCTAGGCACTCTAGTAAGGTCTCACAAGGCATCGAACATGCCAATTAAAAAATTTTTGTGCCGAGAAAGCCTAGACTACGGATCTTAAACTAGATGTTTAGGCGAAATAAAAACTTAGTTAACACTTAACTACTGGGATACGGAAATTACAACCTTTGTAGATCCGGATATCCACCTCCACGGCTCCGCAACGAAGTCTTCTCGCTGTACATCATGAATCCTAGACTCCTCCGTCAGCTTCATCGGGAAAACGTGCGGAATAGGTCGTCGGCTTCGTGTCAAAGACGATCTACGTTGAGGTTGCACAAACTCAAGCTCCGACTTCACAAACTTGTGAAACTTGTGAAGTAAACACCCAAAACAACTTGGCAAGAGGTAGAGGGTGAAGAAATAGGAGGTGGGTTCACTTTAGAATTGGATTTATCTCACAAGATCTCAAGTTGCCATTGTTGTAGCAAGCTTGAAGAAGAAGAAGAAGATGAGCTCAAGAAAAGAATATGATAAGTCTTGTGATAAAATAAATTTAAATCAAATACTTATCATAACTTGAACTAGGGTTAAGTGTAGAGAATTAACCATGGTCACTTGGATGGGTTAGGGTTAAGCATGAAGATAAGGATGGTTAGCAAAGTCAAAGCTTCATGAAGCTTCAATATAAAACAAATAAAGCCACCATTCTTATCTTAATCCATTTCAAATAAATAAATAAACAAATAAATAAATAAATGAATATGCAAAACCCTAATTATCAAATTAACCATGGATTAATTCTATAAACTTAACTAAATGATCAAGTATCATCAAACATGATACAAAGTAGTGCACTAAAGCATATCACATATACAATGTGCATCAAGTGAGAAAAATCCGTTTAAAGTGAACCAATACTAGTTAATGCAATGCAATATATCAAATATATAATTATGCATTAAATCATTAAATCAACATTTGATTCAATGATCCGGTCATGTCGCACATGACCGACTAGAATGTAATGTATCGATTTATCGAATCAATGATTCGATAACTAGGTCATATCGAATATAACCAATCGAAACATATATCGCGAGAATGAAATGCGGTATCACATACACGCATTATTCTCGGTCCCGCACATATCTCATATGCGCTCCTATTTCGTTTCGCTTGAGCCAGGAAACCTCTGTGTAGGACTCTAAAGACTCGTCAATACGCCGGTAGCAGATGATGATCATATCAAGCACCCACAAGCCGCAAGCGGTCTGCTAAACGTAACGGCCACCCGGGTATTGAGCGATCAGAAGATCGACGAGCTAGCCCGCTCACACTCCTGCGAATCCGACCAGCAACACTTACCATACAGTCCGGTCTCTTCGTCTGATATGTCGCATATCAAGTCTAGGGGTGGTATACGTCAGACCCCAATAACCCGATAAGTCGTGCTGATGTGAGGCTCGTAACGGGTCGAGAAACTACTGGTAACACTTACCAGCAAATCTCTGATCAGCCCTGGCCAGGGACTTCCCTGTTACGGCCAATCGAGCACAGCGCAACATCAACCCCCAATACCGGGAGAGACGAAACCCCTCCTATCGCTCATTGCCTCCATGTGACTCGGGACTGTGCCCAAAGACCACCGTTTTGCACGCCCTCATGGACGTGGTAAGGTGGAGATCAAAGCACAGTGGGAATCACACAAGACTCTATGACGATCTCGGGTCTACAGACTAACCTGTACAAGTGTCACCTGAGAACTGCCATCTGACGTGAGGTATAATACCATCTGGGAGTTCTCGGCGAGTCCGTCCAGTGTACTCAGTCTCCACTGAGCACCCGTATACCATCTCTGATGTCAAACACCAATGGATATGGGATCATCCATCGCCCATCACATGGGTCGAGAAGCGTATACGCTAGTCTACTCTGGTATATCGATGCCCCGTCTCGATACACCCACGACTAGGGACCTTGAAGGATGTACTTATGGACTACCATGTCCCCACTAGTATGATCTGCATCATAGTCCAGGTAGTCAAGTACAAATCCTAAGGGCTTTACCAACATGTAACTATAAGACAGTATAAATAGACTAGTGTACATGTTAAGATAAATAGCAACCAGATAGCATACTATCATGTCGAGCAAGAAAGTCATCTCTATATATGTCCAAGCATCCAATATAATATACATAATCTGTACAATACTGGCCTCTAGGGCATACATACAACTAACAGATAACATATAAAGGTCATCGCAAGCATGCACGTACTGCGCTACTCTATCATATGCCGACAGATGATATCAATGTGTGATAAGCAGTATGTGCAATAATCATGCAAATGCTCTATCAGGTAATGTAACTACAGGATGAGGTACAATGCTCTATCAGGTAATATAACTACAGGATGAGGTACAATAGTAAATGCTGAGCAGGGCAATATAGTATTTACACGGAATGTCAACGTGGAATATATAATCGGTGTCCCTCAATGCACCCAGATCCCCCAAATAGCTCAGGCGCCGGCACTCTCATCGGCCCTCAAATCCTGTACATCTCTGAGAATCCCGAGTGCCCAACATCAGCACCCAAATATCATAAATACTCGTGTCCAGCATCGACACGTAAATCCTCATCCATCGGGCCCCGTCAGTCCGGGTCAGCCCACGGGCTCCGTCTGCGGTATCGGCCCTCGGCCCCGGCAGTACGGATCACCCTGCATCCATCTATAGACTCTGTTCAGTACCCTTCGGATAACTGTCAGGTCCAACCAATCACCGGTAGGTAGTAGTCCCTCTGCCAGGCTCACCGTCTACTGCACAGCGAAACCGTTCTCGCCCCGGGGTACCATACCGGGTCCACCATGTACCCGTAATCAGCCTCAACCAGCTCCTCGATTAGGGTTCGCATATATCACTCTAGCACCGAGAAAACACATGGTGGACGCACCGAAATATCATATCAAGGGAGCCGGGTTTTTAAATGATTACATATTTGCAATAGCCACGGTTCCCAAATCCAGAAATCATACGTAATCCAAAACCAAAATGCAAGTCAATGATCCGATATGATATGTGCGTCAAATATGAATAGCATGTCAAGTCACATATAGATGAGCTACAATATAATGATCCGATGTGATATAGGCATCAAGTATGAATATCATGTCAAGTCACATATAGATGAGCTACAATATAATGATCCGATGTGATGTAGGCATCAAGTATGAATATCATGTCAAGTCACATATAGATAAGTTACAATATAATGATCCGATGTGATATGTGCATCAAGTATGAATATCATGTCAAGTCACATATAGATGAGCGACAATATAATGATCCGATGTGATGTAGGCATCAAGTATGAATATCATGTCAAGTTACATATAGATAAGCTACAATATAATGATCCGATGTGATATGTGCATCAAGTATGAATATCATGTCAAGTCACATATAGATGAGCTACAATATAATGATCCGATGTGATGTAGGCATCAAGTATGAATATCATGTCAAGTCACATATAGATAAGCTACAATATAATGATCCGATGTGATATGTGCATCAAGTATGAATAGCATGTCAAGTCACATATAGATGAGCTACAATATAATGATCCGATGTGATATCTACAGTGTGAGTGTTATGGCAATTACTAACGGTGTGTTTGTAACATGCAGGATAGTGCTCGTGCAACATGGACCGTTAGTAATTGTGCGGTGTTCTATCAATCCTAGTTTATATCCAAATAGCAGGGAATGCAGCATGCACTAAATTGTAGCCATGAATAGTCAATGTATACAGAGGAAACTATAAGGTCCTATCAGCCCTGACGTAGAACGCCATGCGGGCGATATCCCTGTAGATGTGAAATCTACTCACCGTAGTCTCTCACTAGGTGTAGCCAACAACTTGTTTCCCCTTCTGCGCGGCGTCCGCCGTACTCGCCTGCGAACCTAGAATTACACAATATATCACACTTAAGCTTGAAATCACACAAACGCGACATTAAAGCCGAACTAGTAACTCGTGTCGCGAACCAAGCGCGCGTGTGCGCGATATGCTAAAACGTGTGGTTACGCGTCTGAAACCACTCCGACGCGTCGCGATACGCAGAAACCCCAAACCCACACACACGTATCACGCTTGTCGTGAAAGATTGGAAATACGGGAAAACAGGTATTCACCTCCAGATTTTGATACAGGAAAGATATTGCAAAACTATATATACCAAAACAACTTACATAGCAGCAGATACCAACACCCCAAACCCCAACCCAAAACTCCCCCATCTGGCCACAATTTGCGGCCAGAATGCTAATTTCGGCGGCCTCTCTTGGGAATTGGGCTCCCAGGTTTGGTGTGTGCACTCTATACCCCCCATACATGCTACAGTAACCTCTAGTTTTACTCTGAAATGTCTCGGGTAGCAGCAGATCTTACAGAGCCTTATTTCAAGTTAAAAAAATCCACACTTTGCACAAAAATGGTACTTTAGGGTATTTTTGTGCACACTGAAACAAAACTTGGCCTAAGATAGCTCTAATAACACATAATAGAGCTAACACAACTAACAAAACCTTAATCTAACATGTGAATCACAAATATCCTTAAATATCACCAAAAATGCACAAAAATGAGATTTTTACTAAAGAATACTACAAGTTATGGAAAAAGAGGTTAAGACATGAGTTTATACCTTCTAAAGACCTTATAAAACACCAAGAGTCTCAGTTTTTCCCCTCAAGTGTGCAGATTTGCCTTGAACACCTCAAAAACCTCACTTTTCCATGGTTTTGTGAAGAAAATGAGTTGATAAGTATAGGGTTTTGTGTATGGATCAAAGGGGAATGAAAAGAGAAGAGAATATGGAGGAAAATAGAGGGTTTGCTGCTGGAAATTCTCCAGAATTCTGGAGTGGGAAAGAGAGAGAGAAGAGAGGGGGAAAATGGGTCAAAAGTCAAGCCTTTTTACCTACCCCCATGCCTCATTTGTTTAATTGGATTTTGAATTGTCAAATGGGGTTAATATATGAATAAGATGGTGGGGGAATTAAAAGGAACCATGCACAAGGGAAAGGTTAACATGTTAACAAAATCCTAAATCTCAAAATGACTAAGTGTGTAAGGTGTACACTAGCACAAGAAAATTCCCAATGTGCAAACACTACTAAATATGACTAATAATCCTAGGAACACATATATATGACTAATAATCCTAGGAACACATATATAATAACACGTACGATCACTAATTATCACGAAAGACAAGCAATTAGTAAAGGCTATACAACCCCTGTTGTGGTGTTATTATGGACTAAATCAGAGACTAAAACCCCAAATACGAAATTTGAAATTCTGCAGATACGGAAATTGTGGAAATTGTGATGGTTTTTGGTAATCTGCTAACACCCGGGTGACCTGAAAATTATTTAGCAAAGACAGTGATACATGCAGGCAACCTAGGACCCCCCACTGAAACTTTAGCCCTATACCCTAACTTTGGGCCGCAGATTTATTCCATCTGGCTGCAATTTGCTGCCAGGTGTCACGTCCCGAAAGTACGGAACATGACCGGCACTTAAACTACGAAACGTCTCGAGGCGTCCGTAATCGAAGTAAGCCGAAAACCCAGAAATCCAAACCAAGCAAAGTAGTAGAGTGAAGGAAAACTAATTTAAAATCAAGTAGTTTTAATAGCATAAGCCGAATTATGCGGTTTTAAAAACATCAAATATTTCCTGAAAATTTCGGCAGAGTCTCCTTTGTAAATACTGGCCCCCAAACGGGATACAACATGAATAGTATACGAAATCAATAAAGGGCATCCCCAAGCGGGAGCTAGCTCTTCGTCAATCGACGGTCACAACCACACAAGCAATATAATATACAACGCCAAGGGCGAGGATTAAAAACTCAAAAGGGAAACTCAAAACCACAAGAAATCCACAGAAATATAACGCGCGACTCTAAGGTCGAAAGAATAACATCACTGGTCTCTATCTCGAAATAAATACATGTTTGGTTGATGGAACTTCTAGATACAACAGAGTAATAATATACAAAGTATAATGATGGGTACGATACAAATAAACCCACCTACTAGCAAGTCACCCGAAAAGAAGCAGTGCCAGCAAAGCCGTAAAGAAACCTGTACGACAAAACCTGCAAGAAACTGGGGCACAACGGGGGTGACTTTCCAACTCGTGAATAGAAAAACATCTACGAATAGAAATCGCATATATGACGCAATCCTAGGTCATACGATCATAATATATAATCCTCAAATATAACTAGCAGTCTATAACAATGATTAGGGTAAATATCTAACCCATGTGTAATCCCATATGCCCGTGTCAGTGCTTCAGGTAGCAATATATTATATGGATGATGTATGAATGCATGAAACAGAATGCATGTACTGAAGAAAACTGCTTTCATAAATTAGTGAGATTTCTGTATTTTTAAAATGAGGTATCATAATGAAATCAGTATAAAACAGTGCCTAGCATCGGCACAAAACGTAATCCCAATATCTCGATATCTCTGTATCACAGTCTCTGTACCTCAATATCTCGAAATCTCAATGTCTCAATCACAATGACTAGGGCGCCGTCAGTCCAGGCCGGCCCCTACCATCCATCTCATGACCACGACGGCATCCTCCGGATATCCGACGCGTCGGGTAATATCACCGATCGGTCGAGCTCCCCTGCACAGGCTCAACGTCAACAACACGATCTTCTTGCCCCGGGGTACCGCACCGGGCCCACCATGTACCCGAAACGGTTCATCCATCTCCTCGAATCGGGTCTCGAAATCCATCAGCAAACTCATGGTGGACGACTCATACATCATGGGAAAACCGCACTTTTTATTTAAAAGAGAGGAAAGAAGCTTATACAAGTTTTGCGGTTTTCCCCCAAATCCAGAAATTCTCATGGAAATCTGTCACGCCCCGCTTCCCAGAGTACGCTAGATTGGGCACGTGAGATAGCCAACCATGCTACCTGTGGGTAGGAAGTATCTATCCACAGTCACATTACGGCTGTAGAGATATCAAGAACAAGATAAAACTATCTAAAACATGTCCATAATCCAGAATAACAGGAGTCAATAATAAATAAATGCTGAAGCAAATGATCCAATACAAATAACTGAAAAGTGTGTCCCATAATGCGGGCTCACATCAGGAAATAAATGCAGGAAATAAAACTAACTACTACTGAACTCACAGCTCAGCCTGCTGGCTGAAGTACTCCTGCTCGGACTGCAACAGCGGTACGGAATCTGGGCCATGCAAAACCCAGACGTCAGCGCGTCATGTCATTAAGTAATATAATATGAACAGTGTAGCAGGCAATGTAATATAAACATGAATACAGCAAGAATAAAAATAATATGAATCATACCAGTACAGGGTAGCGTGCAGTGGGTAAACTAAACTGTTCTATCAGGTTTTCTATTCTAAAGTCTTTGAAATCAATTGATGAATCGTTGATGTAACTCAATAGTATCCCGTGCGTGCCCGGGACCACGGTCAAGATCCTCAGGGCTGAATCCGAAACGTGCCGCTAGGCAGTAACAGGTAGTAGGATGGGCGAGTGATGTCAGCATCATCACTCCGGGGCTGGCCTAGCCCGTAAGACTGATCAGAACAGGTATCGAACTGTTGAGTTACAAGTCGGTTTCACCTTTGATTTCCCCATACCCCCAAGTTATGTATGTCGAGTCAGGTATTCAGTAATCAAGAACTAATGCCAACACAGGATCAGGTAAAAGCAGGTTTGTCTGGATAGACAACATGAACGGTCCATGAGGACTACATTTTATGTTTGTTGGCATTAGACACAAGATCAGGTAACAGGTAAAGCCATGGTACATCAGGTCAAGCCAGGTAATGTATAAAGGTTTCATGTCATGTCAAGAGTGTACGGTACCATGTCATGTCAAGTAGGAAGTGCAACAGGTCATGTCAAGAAACACAAGATGTCATGTGGGTGCTCGTAATCAAACTAACATAAGCATGTGTATAAATAAACAAGCATGAGTACTATCAGAACAATAAACTGGAACATGTAATATGATATGCAAATAGATATAATTTCAAGGATATGGATGCACAGTTATCGATTAGGGTTACATTTATAGTTCCAATATTAATTAGGTTGCAATTTATTAAACATGGAGTGTTAATATCACATTATTATGTAGTAATGTGATCTATGGATGCAATTATATGTATCTTAAATGCGATGGATGCCAACGGGTATCCGAAAAGTTATAAAACTATAAAATGGTAATGTGGGATGTACAACTAAGCAATATGTGATATAAATATTGATATAATAATATTAATATGGATAGCATATTCAAAGCGATTAATAACTATAAAAGTGGTATTGATTAACCATGCACAAGAAAGTTCCGTTCAGAAATTCAGCGTCACCCTAATTTGTAAAATAGCTTAAAAATAACAAACGTTCTCCAAAAGGGACGTGTCCAATACCAAAACAAAGATAATTCAATAAGGTTTTCAGTTTTATAAGTATAGGCATCTCAGGTTGTCCCTACAAAAAGTTATGAACAGTCGATGTTGAAAGTTTGCTGCTGGAATTTCCCTGGACAGCGGTTTGGAGACATTTTCATTTGCATTTTACGTTACTTAAACAATTTATTTTGCAAGAAAATATTTCATAGAGTTATAGTATTCTGAGTTAGATTCGTAATGAACTAAAGAACGTATACTAATGATTTTTCTAGGATTTATAATGAATTTTATACGGTAATGTGTACAGTAAATTTCAGATTTGTCGTATCCGCCTTTTCAACGACGTTTCATGTGTAAACTATAATATTTTAAATATATAATACCATAAAATGTAGATTATAAACTAATTAAAGATAATAATAAGAAATATTACGACGATGTATATTTTAATTGATATGGATGCAGTATAATGTAATCTAGTATGTCACAAGATAAGTTTTCATGATCTAGATTTAATATGATATAAACGGATGCAAACGGAACATCAAAACGTTATAAAATTAAACATGGGGTACTAGATTTAAACTATAGATATGGTATTTATTTAAATAGATATAAAATGAATTATATAGCATGTAGCAAGATTAACTTGCCTCGATGGGTCGCGAACCGGGAAAACGGAACGTTAACCGTCGGCGGGGAAAACTCGCGACGGGCGCACGGTTCACGGAATGAACCCCAAACGACGAACAAAGGAACCACACGGGTCGGGGTACCTCGCTGGAATGTCGAGAAGCGTCACCGGCACGACGGAATTCCGGCAACAAAAGAACAGTTAAAAAAATGAGAAACGAGACATGAAGCAAGAAGAGAAAGAATGATAAAGAGAAGTACGAGAGAATATATGAGGGGGAGAGAGAGAGAAAAAAAGTGGAGAGTGAGAGAGCGAGAGAGAGAGAAGAGGGAGAGAGAGAAAGTGGGGCCCACGGGGTTAAAGGGGAGGTTGCAATTGGCTGAGAGAATAATTTGAGAAGGATATAAAAGATTGTAAAAATATTATATGGTTAACTTAAAAATTTAAAAGATAGATAATGAACAGTAAGATATCAGGTTAGTTAGAAAAATATATGCGATGGTTTTAATAATATTAAAATTTGGGATTTTGGCGCCAAATAAAACATTTCCAAATCGCACCCGGGTCGAGTCCAAAAATTTGAAATTGAAATAATAGGATTTTAAGCGGGATCCAAATTTTAAAATTAAGTGTTTTATGATTAAAAAGCATACCCCCAAAACGAACACACGTACGTGCACGTAGCCATCCAAACTCGCCCGTTTCACTGAACGGGACGAGAACACAATGCACGGACGCTACCACGAGGCTAGGGGTGTCAAGTAGGCCAAGATGAATATTTTCAATTTTATTTTAGATGCCAAAATTTGTTATATCTAGAAATGACTTTGACGGGTAAATTTTTCAGTAAGCAACAAACAAGCAAGTTAAATGAAATGAGTACCACATTATGCTCAAACAGTAACTGAAAATAGTAGCATTGGGCTCGGGTGTTACATTATACCCAACTACAAAAAGAATTTTGTCCTCGACATTCCAAGAATACAAAGATAGATAACTACAAGAAAAGGTGAGGAAACTTCTGCTGGATTTCATCTTCTCGTTCCCAAGTGGACTCTCCATGCGAGCGATTACCCCAAGAAACAAGCACAAGGGGGATAACCTTGTTATTAAGAACCTTTTCCCTTCGATCCACGATTTCAATCGGTCGCTCCTCAAAAGTCAAGTCTTCTCGTACTGTTAGCTCCGAATGATCCAAAACGTGTGTTTCATCTCGAACATACTTACGGAGTTGAGATACGTGAAACACATCGTGCACATTTGCCAATGACTGCGGTAACGCTAAACGATAAGCTACCTCACCAACACGCTCCACGATCTCAAGGGTCCAACGAATCGAGGACTAACCTTTTCTCGACTTCCAAAATGAATCACCCCTCTAGTCGGTGATATCTTCAAGAATACCAAATCACCCACGATGAACTCTAGAGGTCTTCTTGACGTATCTGCCCAACTCTTCTGTCGGTCCTGTGCTGCCTTCATATGATTTCTGATAGGGTTAACCTTCTCAACTGTCTGCACAACCAAATCTGGTTCCAATAATATTCGTTCACCGACATCATCACAACAAACAGGTGAACGGCATTTACGACCATACAAAGCTTCAAATGGAGCCATCTGAATAGTTGCCTGAAAACTGTTGTTGTAAGACAACTCCACCAAAAGTAGATGATCCTCCCAAGACCCCTTGAAGTCCAACCTGCATGTTCTCAACGTATCCTCAAGAGTTTGGATCGTTCTCTCCAACTGACCATCAGTTTGAGGATGATAAGCTGTGCTAAACTTCAATCGAGTCCCCAAACTTTCCTGTAAACTCCTCCAGAAGTGTGATAAGAACCGAGTGTCCCGATCGGACACGATGCTCACCGGTACTCCATGCAATCTTACAATCTCCTGCATGTACCGCTCTGCCAAAGTCTCTGTTGATTGACCAACCTGAAAAGGAATAAAGTGAGCTGCCTTGGTCAATCGTTCAAAAATTACCCATACTGCATTGTTGCCTTTTGGACTCCGCGGTAAAGCCGTCACGAAATCCATGGTTATATGTCCACTTCCCCTGAGGAATCGGAAGTGGTTGCAATAAACCAGCAACCCTTTGATGTTCAGCCTTAACTTGCTGACACACCAAGCACTTTGCCACAAAGCGAGCAATCTCCTGCTTCATGCCCTCCCACCAGAAATGCTGTCGAATATTTCGGTACATCTTTGTGCCTCCTCGATGTATAGAATAAGCTGAACTGTGTGCCTCCTTCATAAGCTCTTCACGAACATCACCCTTTGGCACACACAAACGGCTACCATACCTCAACGAACCATCTTCGTGGATCAATAAATCTGTTCGTAGCCCGGCTTCAACCTGCTCTCGAAACTTTTGCAGTCTAGGATCCTGCGATTGAGCTGCTTTAATATTCTCGATCAATGACGAATGTACTTGCAGCTGCAACAACTGTCCCGTATAATGTGGTAGCACAACCTCCAAGTCAAATCTTCGAAAATCTGCGACGATCTACTTCTGCGTAGTTAACACCTGAATTACTGGTAACCGACTAAGCGCATCCGGCACAACATTAACCTTCCCCGGATGGTACTTAAGATCAAGATCGTAGTCAGCCATCAGCTCCAACCATCTACGCTGCCTCATGTTAAGCTCCTTCTGTGTGAACACATACTTCAAGCTCTTACGATCTGTAAAAACTTCAACTCTTTCGCCCAAAAGGTAGTGTCTCCAAATCTTCAAAGAGAAAATCACAGCCGCAAGCTCCAAGTCATGAGTTGGATAATTCTTCTCATGGGTCTTCAACTGTCTCGATGCGTATGCTACAACCTTCCCATGCTGCATCAAAACACATCCCAAACCTTTCCCAGATGCGTCGCTGTGAATCACCAATCCTCCGGAATTGTCTGGCACGGTCAGAATAGGGGCGGTTATCAACTTCTGCTTCAACGTCTCGAAAGCTAACGCCCACTTATCCGCCCATACAAAAGGTACCTCCTTGCGCGTAAGCTTGGTCAACGGCTCTGCCAGACGAGCAAAGTTCTCCATAAATCTCCTGTAGTATCCGGCTAATCCAAGGAAACTTCTTATCTCAGCAACATTCTTTGGAATAGGCCAATCTCGAACTGCTGCAATCTTTTCTGGATCGACGGAAATGCCATCGCCAGACACAACATGCCCCAAAAACCTTACTTCCTCCAGCCAAAACTCGTACTTACTCATCTTCGCATATAATTTCTCCTGTCTCAACGTCTGCAGTGCGATCTTCAAATGCTCAGCATGCTCTTCAAAACTCTTCGAGTAAACCAGAATATCGTCAATGAATACCACAATGAACTGATCCAAGAACGGTGAAAAGATTCGGTTCCTCAAGTCCATGAATACTGCCGGCGCATTCGTTACTCCGAAGGGCATCACTAAGTACTCGTAATGTCCATACCGAGTTCGGAACGCCGTTTTGCAAATATCTTCTGTTTTCACTCGGACCTGATGATATCCGGATCGCAAATCCAGCTTCGAGAATACCCTCGCGCCACTAAGTTGCTCAAAAAGTTCTCCAATGCGAGGGATAGGGTACTTGTTCTTAATAGTCACCCGGTTTAATTCTCGATAGTCGATGCACATACTTCTTGTGCCATCCTTCTTTTTTACTAGAAGAACTGGAGCTCTCCAAGGCGAGTTACTGCTTCGAATCTAACCCTTTTCAAGCAATTCAGCAACCTGTTTCTTTACTTCTTCCAACTCTACTGGCGCCTTTGGATAATACGCTTTAGATACTGGCACTGCACCAGGAATAAGATCAATTACGAACTCCACGTCTCTCCTCGGCGGTAAACCCGATATATCTTCAAACACGTCCATAGAATCACGAACAACAGCCGGCTCTTTACTTTCATCACTTCCATTGATGCAAGAATATTGTTTGTCGGCCTAGCCCTAAACTCGACCGGCCCGACCGAACTGCTTCCTTAACGCAACTGCTGTCTGCTGCAAACTCCCTTTCATCCCAGATAAACTCTGCTGCTCTTGGCTGCTGCAAGTATTTGTGAGAAAGTGGTCAAACCCAAGGAGACAATCTGCCTCTGGATGTCCACGTCCAGTCTGCGCATGAACCTCCGTGCCCTGTCTGCATCGTTGGCAACTAAAGGTCTAGCGAAACTACCGAGTCTCGTCCATTCTGCTACATGCACATCTACGGGTGCTCCCTTCTGCTTTAGTCCGATGAACTTCTCTTCCATTTCCTCCTGTGCAGTCCGCGGGAAGAACTTCTCCAGGAAACTCTTAGAAAAATCCGCCCACTTGATCGGCTTGGGCAAGCGGGTCTCCTCAACAAGCCACCATTCTCGGGCGTAATCCACTAGCTGAATGCGTACCACAACAACCTTTTTGTCATTTGGAATCTGTGCCGCAAAAAGCAAGTTCTCTGTGTCAACTAGCCATTGCTCCACTGGCAACGGCTCCTTTAAACCAGTAAATATAGACGGACCCAACCGCCTGAAATCTGCTACGGTCCCTACTCGGTGAACTGGTCTAGCTCCAACATTGTTCACAGACTGCTGAACGATCTGCAAACCTTCCCGAAACGAGTCCGCTTGCTGCTGGATCAGCTCGGTCTGTTTCTTTGATTCTCCAGCATTCCTCTTATCACTCCAAGCATGGCGGCTTCGTCCACACGCCTCTGGTATGTTTTCAATTTCTTACCGGCCATAATCCTGAACTCAAAATACCCAACATTAGAATGATGATAGATTTTGAATATAGATCAAGGCTAGAACTCCAAGATACTTAAATAGAGTACCGCATTGTAACTATGCCGCGGTATCATAGCCACAATTACATAACTCCATCCAAGTCGCCTAAGTCCTAGAGATAACAAGGAATCAGGTTTTCGAATCGATATGCAAAGGAAGTTTTCACATCGTAAAAGATATAATCAGGAAGAATGTCATTCAAGAATGGTAAAACGGTCAAGGTGGCAGGACATGTTTCCTAAACACGGGTATTCTAATTCGTGTATTGGGTACAATACCCAACTACAAAAGAATCAACCCGACTATCCTATGGCTCTGATACCAAAAGAACCATGTCACGCCCAGCTTCCCAGAGTACGCTAGATTGGGCACGTGAGATAGCCAACCATGCTACCTGTGGGTTGGAAGTATCCATCCACAGTCACATTACGGCTGTAGAGATATCAAGAACAAGATAAAACTATCTAAAACATGTCCATAATCCAGAATAACAGGAGTTAATAATAAATAAATGCTGAAGCAAATGATCCAATACAAATAACTGAAAAGTGTGTCCCATAATGCGGGCTCACATCAGGAAATAAATGCAGGAAATAAAACTAACTACTACTGAACTCATAGCTCAGCCTGCTGGCTGAAGTACTCCTGCTCGGACTGCAACAGCGGTACGGAATCTGGGCCATGCAAAACCCAGACGTCAGCGCGTCATGTCATTAAGTAATATAATATGAACTGTGTAGTAGGCAATGTAATATAAACATGAATACAGCAAGAATAACAATAATATGAATCATACCAGTACAGGGTAGCGTGCAGTGGGTAAACTAAACTGTTCTATCAGGTTTTCTATTCTAAAGTCTTTGAAATCAATTGATGAATCGTCGATGTAACTCAATAGTATCCTGTGCGTGCCTGGGACCACGGTCAAGATCCTCGGGGCTGAATCCGAGACGTGCCGTTAGGCAGTAACAGGTAGTAGGATGGGCGAGTGATGTCAGCATCATCACTCCGGGGCTGGCCTAGCCCGTAAGACTGATCAGAACAGGTATCGAACTGTTGAGTTACAAGTCAATTTCACCTTTGATTTCCCCATACCCCCAAGTTATGTATGTCGAGTCAGGTATTCAGTAATCAAGAACTAATGCCAACACAGGATCAGGTAAAAGCAGGTTTGTCTGGATAGACAACATGAACGGTCCATGAGGACTACATGTTATGTTTGTTGGCATTAGACACAAGATCAGGTAACAGGTAAAGCCATGGTACATCAGGTCAAGCCAGGTAATGTATAAAGGTGTCATGTCATGTCAAGAGTGTACGGTACCATGTCATGTCAAGTAGGAAGTGTAACAGGTCATGTCAGGAAACACAAGATGTCATGTGGGTGCTCATAATCAAACTAACATAAGCATGTGTATAAATAAACAAGCATGAGTACTATCAGAACAATAAACTGGAACATGTAATATGATATGCAAATAGATATAATTTCAAGGATATGGATGCACAGTTATCGATTAGGGTTACATTTATAGTTCCAATATTAATTATGATGCAATTTATTAAACATGGAGTGTTAATATCACATTATTATGTAGTAATGTGATCTATGGATGCAATTATATGTATCTTAAATGCGATGGATGCAAACGGGTATCCGAAAAGTTATAAAACTATAAAATGGTAATGTGGGATGTACAACTAAGCAATATGTGATATAAATATTGATATAATAATATTAATATGGATAGCATATTCAAAGCGATTAATAACTATAAAAGTGGTATTGATTAACCATGCACAAGAAAGTTCCGTTCAGAAATTCAGCGTCACCCTAATTTGTAAAATAACTTAAAAATAACAAACGTTCTCCAAAAGGGACGTGTCCTATACCAAAACAAAGATAATTCAATAAAGTTTTCAGTTTTATAAGTATAAGCATCTCAGATTGTCCCTACAAAAAGTTATGAACAGTCGAAATTGAAAGTTTGCTGCTGGAATTTCCCTGGACAGCAGTTTGGAGACATTTTCATTTGCATTTTACATTATTTAAACAATTTATTTTGCAAGAAAATATTTCATAGAGTTATAGTATTCTGAGTTATCTTCGTAACGAACTGAAGAACGTATACTAATGATTTTTCTAGGATTTATAATGAATTTTATACGGTAAGGTGTACAGTAAATTTCAGATTTGTCGTATCCGCCTTTTCAACGACGTTTCATGTGTAAACTATAATATTTTAAATATATAATACCATAAAATGCAGATTATAAACTAATTAAAGATAATAATAAGAAATATTATTACGATGTATATTTTAATTGATATGGATGCAGTATAATATAATCTAGTATGTCACAAGATAAGTTTTCATGATCTAGATTTAATATGATATAAACGGATGCAAACGGAACATCGAAACGTTATAAAATTAAACATGGGGTACTAGATTTAAACTATAGATATGGTATTTATTTAAATAGATATAAAATGAATTATATAGCATGTAGCACGATTAACTTGCCTCGATGGGTCACGAATCGGGAAAACGGAACGTTAACCGTCGGCGGGGAAAACTCGCGACGGGCGCACGGTTCACGGAATGAACCCCAAACGACGAACAAAGGAACCACACGGGTCGGGGTACCTCACTGGAATGTCGAGAAGCGTCACCGGCACGACGGAATTCCGGCAACAAAAGAACAGTTAAAAAAATGAGAAACGAGACATGAAGCAAGAAGAGAAAGAATGATAAAGAGAAGTACGAGAGAATATATGAGGGAGAGAGAGAGAGAAAAAAAGTGGAGAGAGAGAGAGCGAGAGAGAGAAGAGGGAGAGAGAGAAAGTGGGGCCCACGGGGTTAAAGGGGAGGTTGCGATTGGCTGAGAGAATAATTTGAGAAGGATATAAAAGATTGTAAAAGTATTATATGGTTAACTTAAAGATTTAAAAGATAGGTAATGAACAGTAAGATATCGGGTTAGTTAGAAAAATATATGCGATGGTTTTAATAATATTAAAATTTGGGATTTTGGCGCCAAATAAAACATTTCCAAATCGCGCCCGGGTCGAGTCCAAAAATTTGAAATTGAAATAATAGGATTTTAAGTGGGATCCAAATTTTAAAATTAAGTGTTTTATGATTAAAAAGCATACCCCCAAAACGGACACACGTACGTGCACGTAGCCATCCAAACTCGCCCGTTTCACTGAACGGGACGAGAACACAATGCACGGACGCTACCACGAGGCTAGGGGTGTCAAGTAGGCCAAGATGAATATTTTCAATTTTATTTTAGATGCCAAAATTTGTTATACGTAGAAATGACTTTGCCGGGTAAATTTTTCAGTAAGCAACAAACAAGCAAGTTAAATAAAATGAGTACCACATTATGCTCAAACAGTAACTGAAAATAGTAGCATTAGGCTCGGGTGTTACAAAATCCGAATCCAAATCATCAATAGCATGTAAAACCATGAATATCGGCATGAGAATCCATGAATACGGCATAACAATGAATAATTGTATGCATGAAGTGACAAGTAATAACTACAATATCTAAGCTGGCATATAAGGTAAGTACACTAATATCATGTCAAACTACTAGCTATCAAGCTAAGTTAAGCAATAATATTTTCTAAGGTGTACGTGACATGGAAATTACCGATGAAGATGTGTGTGAGCCGGCAAGTAAGTGTACGTGGTACATACGCATCATCGGTAATGGTGCTGGTGTCCTAACAGCATAATATTAACAATGCAATATGAAATAACAATGTAAGTATGCGATGCTGAGCGAGCAACTATGATGAGCGGGAGCTAAATATTAAACAATGGTGCCATTTGAAATAACACGAATCGTGGGGTTTTGAAAATAAGGGCTACGGTGGTTTTAAGAAAGGATACGTCTTTTGAAATATCCGTAGATCCCTTGACCTGTCTTTTAAAATACCCACGACCCGCTAGTTTTGAAATAGGTAGGGGTCTAATCTAATCTAACAACTATACTAAACTATACGGCTGAACTAACAAGCTGAACTACAGGTAAGGAAACCGCCTATCATCTGAGTCGATACATATACATACCTGTATATGTATAGTCGGTGATCCCGCCTCAATAATATCATATCCGATACGATATCTATAATCAGACATCCCAAGTCAATAGTGCGAATCAATCATCAATATATAGCTCGTACGTAAATCCATCGTACGGCATCCTAAATCTGGGTACGGGTCAATATCACATTCATCATACTATTCATCTGGTATCCTCTTTATCAAATATCATGATCGGGATACTGATCTACGTCTAGTACAATACTGATAACGCCTAAGTATGCATGCACGTGTGTGAAACACTATGTCAAGGACCCGCTACAACGTCATGTCGTATCTCAAATACGAACCCTGCCATATCGCCGATATCAAGGCCTCAAATCAAATCTCATCGACTCATCTCAAATCCCAAGTACTATCCTCATCATCCATGCATGTGTATATGAATGTATATATGCATAGTCCCATACCCACACGTATATACATATATACACATCCCTATCTACGCACAACAAAGTAATGTATGCAAGTCTGTGTGTGCGTATGTGGGTATAACAACTACTCTAGGGTTTCGCAACTAACCCAAAGGTAATCCATGAACACATAATCATATCATGAATAAACATTCTCGTATCATAAAGCACCTATATAAACAAATATATATGAACTATACTACGGACTGCGGGGGTGCTATACGCCATCCACCCAACTTCTCCCCGTAGATATAAATCTACTCACCTGGTCCTCGCTCGCCGGTGCCGACGTCGCTACGCGCTTGCTTGTTTTCTCGAAGTCCACATGGGGTGCCTACATATCATAACACACCGTATCGCATTAAAACCAAATTCGAAATCGAAACGGCATACGAAAATGAAATCGGCACGCGTATCACGCATTGGTCAAAACCTATCGCCTACGCATGCAAGAATAGCTAAACCAACCCTCGATGTCGATGTAAACGTCAAACCATCGAGAAAAACCCAAACACACTCATTTGCGCATTCGCGAACACTAATTATAATATAAAATAGGTTAAAATTCACAAAAACCCCAAATTCACTTTAATAGCCATTTTTCCGAAAATCTAGCAAGCAAAAATTACCCGTTTTAGTACAAAACTCGACGTTTAAGAAAATCTAGCGGCTATAATACTTATTAAACATCTCAAATAAGTCATACAACCCATTTCAAGAATTTAATATCATCAATTCTTATAAAAATAAAAATTCTAGTTTGCATACATAACCAATTTTAACAATTTTATAGAAAAAATGCACAAACTACAATCTAGCTTGGATTTGCATGATCTAAAGTATTGAACTACAATATAAAATGTTAATAAAGTCATGAAAAACCTAATTAGATTTTTATCTCACCAAAAAATATATATTTCTAAAACCTAGTTTGCAATTTATATAATTATCACAAATTTAAATTAACAAAAATGCAACTAGCAACTAGATTTGATTTAGCATAACGTTAATATGTCAAAAACATCACACAACCATAATCTCACATCATAAAACCCTAACTTGCAATTCAAAATGCTTTCTTGAAAGTTAAATCTTTAATATCAAAACCACAATTAACTCCTAATTAAACACATAATAGCTAGATTCAAGTAATCAAACAATAACTTATGCAAAATGCTAAGTTAAACCTCACAAAATTAGAGACCTAGCACCAAAATCTTGGCCTCCAAATTGCTCTCTTGATCCATGATCCACACTAGAATAGGTCAAGAAGAAATGGGTAGAGATTGGATTTTGATTTTGTGGGATTTTTGTGTTGATTTTTGGGCATTTTGTGGAATTTTTTTGTGGTAAAAGAGGGGAGAACAAGGGGAGGGGTGCTGCTGATTTGGGGAGAGGGGGGGCACGGCCAGGGGATGGGGAGAGGGGAGAGAGAGTGTGGGTTGAATGAATGATGCAATTTCCAAGTCAACAAAGTCATGCCCCATTTTATTAATTCCATTTTCTTTTCTTTGACTTTTTCTTTAAGTGGGGACAACTTTGGGGATTGGGGCAGCCTATTTTCGGCAAGAAAAAGGGGGAGGGGGACGTGGTGTGTGTGTGTGTGAAGCAATGAACACCAAACACCAATTCAATATGCACCAAATCCCTTTTATTTTCACAAAATAAGCCTTTTTCCTCAATATTTTCTAAAACCGATTAACAACTTAATTTCATTTCAAAAATAATATGTTAAAATTTTGTTTAATTTGATATGATGCACAAAATTTGTTTCAACCCATTCCAATTTGTAATTTTCCCTAATTAAATGTATTAGTGATGTCTTAAAATAATATTGAAATAATTAATTTCGGAAAAATTTTCAGAAAATTTGAAATTTCACCAGTGGCTCAATAAACACCAAATACTAGCAATTACATAGCTAGAATATGTATATTTAATTTTTATAATAAAGATATTTGTATTTTGACTTTTTGCAGAAAACCCCCTTATTTTACCGATTTTCCGAAATTTCACCGAAAAGATTTTCAAAACGTTACACCAGGGTTGGTTGGTTTTGGTTCATGCTTCATCGGTAGCTCCATCTCTAGTAAACTAGACCCCTCATGTAAGCAAAATTGGCTAATTCCAGTTACGGTAAAATCTGGGACCATTTTCATGAGTTTCTGTTTTGATTCGGAGTTATATTTTTCGTATTTGGATTCTGGATTTTAGTATTTGTGTTTTACCTCGGTCGATTCACGTTTATACGTCGATCGTCGAGAGTTGTTCAGTTATTCTTACATGCGTAAACTATAGGTTTTAACATATGGGTGATTCGTGCGACATTTTGGTTTTCGTGCGTGATTTCGTTTACGATACTATATGTGATATGTAGGTACCCCACGGAGACTTCGGGACTGTTTCGCCCAATCAGAGCAAAGCTCTGTTGAAATTCAAAATTCAAAAATTCTGAAGCAACGCTTCAAGTCTCGGGCGCAACGCGCCACATGTCAGGCGCTGATACGTCGGCGCTGCGCCCAAGAAGGCGCACCTAATCAGAGCAAAGCTCTATTAAAGGAAGCAACGCTTCGGTTGCGCAGGCACTGCGCTGCGCGACACGTGTCAGTGCAGATGCGCTAGCGCAGTTGCGCTGCGCTGTGCCCTGCGCGACACGTGTCAGCGCAGATGCGCTAGCGCATCTGCGCTGCGCTGTGCGCTGCTCGACACGTGTCACGCGCTGGGGCATCTGCACCAAACAGAATTAAAATTTTAAGAAATCTTTTCTGTTCTTGTTAAAACAAAAATATTTTCTTCTGTAAAGCAGAAGCCCTTGGATCAAAGATCCAACGGTGGGGAAAATTCCCCAAATCACTCAGAGAAAGATCTCTTTAACAAATTTAACTAATTTATGGGCACTATAAAAAGGACCCTAGGCCTCAATTAAAAGGCATCAACATTTTTCTAAAAAAAAAAAGAAGGAGAGAAAAGAACTCTGAGAAACTTCTCAAGAATAAAAAAAGGTAAAAACCCTTAGAAAAAAGAGAAAGTTCTCTTAGGAACAGATCATAGATCTAAAAACAAGATCAATGATCTTTAATAAAAATAAAATAAAAATAGTGCTTTGCACTTTTCATGAACCTTTGGTTCTCTGAGATAAGAAAAACAAGAAAAAAAACTTATTTTTCTTTGATCTAAATTAGATCAAGAAATCAAATAGTGCTTTGCACTTCTGTTCTTGAATCTAAAAAGATTCTTAGTGCTTTGCACTTGCAAACTGCGCTGTTGCACTCTTGGGAGCGCGCAGAGTATGACACGTGTCTTCACCACAAGCGCTTGCGCTCAGTGAGTGGCGCAAAGCGCCTAACAAATGCAATGCAGGGCCAAGCCCAATTAAAAGACCAAGCAGGCCTAATTAAATTGATGCTCTGCATCATTTATAAATGGGCAAAGCCCAAACAAAAATAATAAAATGCTATGCAGATGCCTTGCAGAGCCTAAAATAAATTGATGCTCTGCATCTTTTATGGGCAGAGCCCAAACAAGAAAGTAGAAGTAATGCAATGCATTATTTAAGTGTGGGCAAAGCCCTAGCACAGGTCTAATGGACTAAAAATAAATAAAATGTTGAACATTGTCGACTGGACTTAGCCCAATTCTGGCCGTAAGTCCTTAAATTAAATTGAACTGAGCACAAATGCTCTCTCAAATCAATTTATATCCGATTCGAGGGTACATCTTCAAACTCCTTTGACATCCATCATTGTAATTCCTCAACGACGTCAAAGAGGTGACGGGTCCCAACGACCACACATCAATACGGACTGCGGGGTCCTTAAACTCGTGGACCGAAACGTCCTTAAACTAATATCGGACCGAAACGTCCTTAAACTAATATCGGACCGAAACGTCCTTAAACTAATGTTGGACCGAAACGTCCTTAAACTAATGATGGACCACTACGTCCTTAAACTAATGATGGACCACTACGTCCTTAAACTGGCGATGGACCGAAACGTCCCTAAACTAATGTTGGACTGAAACGTCCCTAAACTAAGGGTGGACCACCACGTCCCTAAACTGGAACATGGACCACTACGTCTCTAAACTGGAATAATTGAGCTCCCAAATGCTCTTTTGCCGGATCTAAACGGTCCCGTTTAAGTTGATCTTAGCCCCAAATACGGCTAACGTATCCTTAAACATTTAAATGGATTATAAAACCCTAAATCGACTTTGGTTCAAGGGTACATCTCATAACTCCTCTGACATCTGCCGTTGTAATCCTTCAACGACGTTAGAGAGGTGACGAGTCCCGATGGCCAGATATTAAATGGATTATCACGTTAAGTTGATCTTAGTCTCAAACAGGACTATTGTATCCTTAACGAACGTTTAGGTTGATCTTAGCCGCAACGCGACTAATGCATCCTTAAACTAAAAACACCAAACCCAAATCTAAGTAATTACGGATTTGGACTAATCCACGTCCTACGGGCGACGGTATTACTCAGTCTCCGTATACAATCCACGGGCAACCACAAACAAAACAAACACACACGACACGAAGTGAAATTCATGAGAAGGAGAAAGTGGCTACCGCGATGCGGTAGCGTAATTAACTGCAGGGGCTTGGGCCTGCAGGGAAGAGCGTCCCCACAATCAAAAACCCCTCTAGCGAGGGGGAATCTGACGAAGTCTGCTATATCGGCCGCATCCGTCTAAACCTCCGATACACGGTGCCATAAATCAACTTGGCATCTTCGGAGAGGTAGACGGATAAAACCAAATAGCATCTGTCCCGAATCTCAGCGTCAGGACACATCGCAGTCTTGTACGCCGTCCATTCGGAGGGGAACAGATTCTGGCACGCCCGGTGGGACCTTTTCCTCTTTCCACTCCACGCTTCGTGTGTCATCTTCGCAAACCAGTCGCGGTTTGTTTGTGGTTGCCTTCGGATTTCAAGTTACTAAGATTTGTTCTTTTTCCTGGCGCAGAACTCAAGATTCAATGGCCTCTAATTGCACCAACTGCTCGAAGTGCCACTGCAACGGACGCTCCACCTCACTGGGAGGTGTAGCATATGGGCCCCAAGCGGCTTCCTTTCTCACTCTGCCAGTAGACCAGGTGACCAAAGCCACCACTGGCCTGTTCTTGGGGACCATGATCCCACCTACAAGCTTCTCTGAGCCAATACCTGCACCGGAAGTGAACAAGAAGTCGGTCTTCGACCAGCTTACTGCTACGACGGCCCCTATCAACGGGTCTCCCACTACCAAATCGACAGCCTCTGTTTTCACCAGGATAAATCAGAACTCTAAATTGGCTGTCTCAAGGAAAGCAATAACTGCTGCTCCAAAAGTCGTCAAGGCGGCTTCCCCTGTCAAAGAGTCAGTCTTTTCAAGACTGACGATTCCTGCCCCTGCTCAAGGATCCGTCTTCGGTAGGTTGAATACCACCCCTCAGAAGACAACCTCAGTCTTTAAGAGGTTAACACCGGCGGCGCCTCATTCAGACAGGGGGCAAAAAGAAACTATCTTAATCTCTGAGCCAATCCCAACGGCTCGCCGTGCTCGACGTCGCTATTGGCAACGAGTGATTAAGGCAGGGGGCAACTCTCCCTCAGGGCTGACTCCACCGGCTCCAGTGGTGGAAGTCAACGCTGCTGTCCCAACCGGGAACAGCTTTGAACTGCTGAGGAGGGTACGGAAGAACTCTCCAACCGCTACACTGAAGAGATCTCCTCCACCTGCGGAGAGAGTTTCAGAAACGAAACGAGAACAGCCCCCCCAACGGCTGTCCTCAAGAATTTATAAAGTTTGGCGGAGGGTTCAAGACTCCGTGATTGACCCAGGTCACTCTCATCACCAGAAAAAGGCGAAGGAGGAAAAAGACAAGGACTACCCTATTAAACAGCAGGGGACAGTAGCTGCAAGGCTGCCCCCTTCACCGGTTCCTTCAACCTCAACGGCCCACAAAAGAAGGAGGCCAGAGAAAACTCCCGCGTCAGCGGAAAAAGTTATAAATGGTGAACCTAAACGCCCCAAGTTAGGGGGCATAACAGTTCATACGGTTTATATGGCATCGGGAAAAGAAGATAGCCGCTTATCAACAGGTCATAGACCGCACACGAGGTCAGTGACCAAGGCTCAGGAGCAGCAGCAGAAGCTCCAAGAGATGATGAACGCTATGTCCGCACTTACAGGGCCAAAAGAAACCCCTGAAACATCCTCGGACGAGCGTCAAGAACAAGAAACGGACGCAGAATTCCTTCGTCGTGTACTAGAGAAGAAGGATAAAGAAGCTGCGGAGCAGGCAGCCAACATAAAGAAAATGGCCCTCCTGTTCCAGGATATGGTGGGTATGATGATTCAACAAGATTCACCTACTGAAGACCCCCCGATCATCCTTGAAGACGATAGGGGAGAGACGTCTAATCCTCCACCAGCTCTGTCCACAGCTAAAGAGGATACAATCTCCAAAGCTGATTTGGATGAGTACATCGCCCAACAAATACGGGTTCATCATGCAACCGAAACAGCCGGCCAGGTTGTGAAAACGGGGAGGCCATATCCGAGTTGGTACGATCAAATCAAGTACCCGCCAGGTTATACGATTCCTAAGTTCCATGTCTACAAGGGGACGGGCAATCCTCATCAGCATGTTGCCCAGTTCAGGACACTCTGCGGCAACACCGGCGGTGACGACAAGCTGTTGCTTCGCCAGTTTGTTGGAAGCTTATCAGATACGGCATTTGAATGGTACTCTGAGCTCCCAAACGACTCTATTAAAACCTTCGCGGAGATGGAGCTGTTGTTTACTCAGCATTTTGCAAGCGCCAGTGAACGTACCCTGATGACAGCACTGATTAACGCCAGGGTAAAACCCGGCGAGACGTGGGTTCAGTACGCTATACGATGGCGGAACTTATGGTCAAAGTGTGAGCAGCGCATTGAAGAAGCTCCCGCGGTGGGTATGTTTGTGGGAACCCTCGATCCACAAGCAACCATCTCGCAGTTTATGATGTTTTTCAAGCCGACTACCTTCCAGGCCTTGATTGACAAACTAGCGCAAATGGATCAAATAGGCCATAAACCCCCTCTTCCAAGGCCAGACACCCGAAATGACAAAGGGAAGGGAAAAGCGATCGTCGTCGCTAATGCTCAGCAACAACTGAGCGACTCGAAGACGGTTGCTCGTCAAAATAATACGCGACCGTACGTGCCCCTTGAGGATAGGATGGGACGTCCTTATTCCTTTCCCCGCGATAAAACGGGGAGGCTATTCGAGCTGGCGTTGCGCAACAGACTCATAAATTTGCCGGATCCAAAACGTCCGTTGCAACCAAGTGACGTCAACGAGCCCAACTACTGTCCTTATCATCGAGTACTAGGCCATCCGATCGAAGATTGCTACGTTTTCAAAAATTGGCTTGAAAACCAGTACCGACAGGGCAAGTTCGCGTTATCTGACAAATGGAAGGTGAATCCCCCGCAGCCCCACACCTCTAAGGGGACGAATACGCCGGGGGCAACATGCTCCGTCATTGAAGAAGCTCCTTGGGAGGTTGTATTATCAGCCAAGACAAAGAGGATGCTAAACAATCTTCAGACATGTCCAGCGGTCAAGTGGAAGAATCCGTTGGAACCGCAGGTCATTGAAGGGATGTTGAAGCCACGTCCAACTCCAAAGACCGATGGTGGCGGTTCAAGCACTTGCAGCCAGCCGTCAAAATCTTCGAAAAAGAAGAAGAAGAAATCTAAGAAGCCCGTGAAGCCTGGCGGCAAACACACGGACTTACAAAAGCAAATTGACGCGTTGGAAGAATACAACCAAAAGGCGCGGACTCCCATTACATTCCAAGAGTTCCCCAATCATGTCTTTTAAGAAGAAGATGAAGGAGAAAGTTCATCGGATGAACCCGAGAAATATGTGGCGAGCTGTCATATGATTTCCTATTCGATCACGAACGATGAGGAGACTCCTTGCACTGAAAAGCTGGGGGCAGATCCTGAACCAAAAGTCCTGGGGCCACCAGATGAAGTAATCGACGCATTCCTTAATAAAGCTCGGTTGAAAAGTAAAGCTGATTGGGAGCGCGAGGCGGCTATATTCGAAAGGGCCAAGCGCCAGCGACTTGATGAAGGAGCTGAGACAATCCCGATGGAGTTAAACACCTCCGCTACCGACAAAAGCCAATTCAAGATGAGAAAGAAGTTTGTTAAGGCCATATCAATGGGCATGAAGCTACCATCCTCCAAAGAAGAAATTACCGGTGAAGCGAAAATGCACCCGTCTTATTGATTATATCATCAAAAGATTTCGCACCCCACTCAAGAGTGCAAAGCTTTCGATAGATGGTGGCAATGATACGTTGCTCATCGACAACACTTTAAGCGGGAAAAGCGTAAAGCTCCTCGAGAGCAAAGAAATATGACCGAAAGGCTTAAAAGAACTGCTGGCGATTGTTGCATGGTTAACACCGTTAGATCACAAGTGCCCACATTCGGGAGTGATTCTGATGAAGAACTAGAACTTCCCCCTCTCTTTAAAGAGTCCGATTCAAGAAAAGAAGAAGAACCGAAGGTTTGTGAAAATATCCGGCTACGTAATCGCACGCTGCCCGAAAAGAACCTCGGACCCTCGAACAGGAAAGATAGAGGGAAAGAAAAGGTCTCTGAAGATATCATCTTAGATGACCAAGTGGTGGAAGAGCTAGCTGCCAAAGACCCACCAAAGAAGAATAAGGTGGATTACAACGTCTTGGCACATCTGAGGAAGCTGCCCTCACAGCTCAGCATTCTTGACGCCCTTTTGCTATCAAAAGAGGTGAGAGATTCGTTGATTAAGGCGCTCCAAGACCCAGAACAATTCCAAGCATGCCTGGCCGAGGAAAAGATGAAGGATGAATTGGAGGAGGTGCACACGGCCGATGTTACTTTTGGCGATGAAGACCTTCTACTTAGGACGTGCGAACACAATCGCCCTCTCTATGTCTCGGGATACTGCCATGATATAAAGATAGGCAAAATCCTGATCGATAACGGGTCGTCTGTTAACCTACTCAACGTGCGGGTGTTGAAGGAAATCTGCATGAGCGTCCAGCACCTTGCTCGGGACAAGATCACCATCTCCGGGTTTGACTCCCAATCGTCAAGGACTCTTGGATCTGTGATACTGACACTACGCTTCGGGCTACTTGTCACGGACATTAAGTTCCACGTCATAGATGCCAAGACATGCTACAACGCTTTGCTCGGCCGACCATGGTTACACGAGTACAACATCATCCCTTCTACACAACATCAGTGTATGAAGTATTTTAAGGATGGTTTCGAGTATACCGTGACGGGAGAACTGAACCCTTTCTCTGTGAACGAGGTCCGCAAATACGAAGATGCCAAATACTTCTTACCGGATTTCGAAGACACGGAGAAGTGTCACAAGCCGGAGAATAAAACTAACGCTACCATCCCTGTCTTCGGCAGTGATACTGAGGAAGAAGAGGAGATGGTTTATTCGGATCCGCCCCAACACAACAAGCCGGGACCATCGGCTCCTACATTGATCTTTGGCAGCGACTCGGAAGATGAAGTCCATGCCGTATTCTCTGCTCGACCTTTAATACAAATGTCCGCTGACGAAGAGCAAAGCCTGCAAGTCGCCATGGTGCCGCCTGAGCATCATAAAGAACTGGATGCACTTAATATCTACAGTGTAGAAGAGCTGCGGACATTCTATATCCCTCCCAAACGAGAAAGCGAAAAAGCAATTCTATTTTACCGCTCTGAAGAAACCAAGGTAAAAAAAGAAATCTGGCATGGCGCGGATCCTGCGCTCGACAGGCTTCAGCCTATCCGTCTTCCCAGATATTATACAAAGGGTTTGAAGAAGCTGCTGAAACGCCAGGGGATATCCTTCAAACAGACCGTTAGAGAGGCCAAATTCTATGACTGGGTCTGGAACGTTCCCGGGACTCAACGCAAACTGCCTAGTGGGAGAATGGAAAAAAAAGGCTTGGATACATCCGGTCAAAGAAACGAGAGTTACTACCCGGCTGCTACGTCGTGTATGACCTTGATAAAGAAGCGGATACTCAATGGGAGGACGCTAATCCTAAGCCAGTGAAAGTTCCAGATGCAAAGGAACCCAGTCCGTCGTTCGAGGAACAAATGGACAAACTTATAAAGAAAGCTGGTCAAAAAGTCCGAGATGATCACAACCGCGAGACGGCCATCTACGAGAAAGCCAAGACGCAACGCCTTCTCCAACAGGCCGTAAAGGATGAAAATGCCGCTCCTTGTCAACCTGTTATAAAGAAGGCTCAGCGCAAAAGCAGAAATAAGTCGAAAGGCCAAAAAGGCGCTCAACAGCAACAAAGCAGGGCTAAGAAGCCACGCAAATGGGAGGCGAGCGTTATTGATCTATCCCTCATGAAGAAAATGAGTCGAGCATACTCTTTTCCTCGGGATAAGACGAGGAGGATATTTGAGCTTGCTCTAAAACATCAGATGCTCACACTGCCGGAGTCCAAGCACCCCGAACAAGCAAGCGAAGTCTCTGACCCAAACTATTGCTCTTACCATCGAGTAATAGGGCACCCGCTCGAAGACTGCTTCACCTTTAAGAATTGGGTCGAAGATCAGTACCGGCTTGGTGATTGTTAGGATACGAGCGTGTCAAGTTTAGTTCTAAATACCGCAATCAAGACGGTTTCGCACGTAGCTAGCCGGTTGAGTACGGGTCGTCCGCAGGGAGATGGGAATCTTTTTCTATGTGTTTTTCGACGAGTTAAGTCCGGTTGTTCAGATTTTGTTTGTAGTTATCTAAGTGTTGAGTTGATAATTAAAGAGAGCTTGTTAGGGTTAGGATTAGGTTAGTTTGAGTTAGGAGTCTCCACATCTTTCGTTGCCCTACTTAATATCGGTGTTACGGTAATCGCCAACAACGGGGATTAGCACGACTAGGAAGGAACTTGCGAGTATAAGCTAGGCTTTCCAACGCATAGTCCTTCCTTTTGGTGCTTGTCCGTCCGTTCTTGGCTCTTATCCATAACCTCCGGTTAATTCAACCACAACCGGTCTCACTACGGAATCACCGCTATCATGTAGGATAGGGTGCCGTAAGGAGCGGATTGTGGTTGGGTTAACGGGAGTTGATTTAAGTTGTTGGGCAAGGAAAGAGTGAGAGAGATTTCCTTCTCTCAAACTTCCCTTATCCTACCCTAACAAGTATAGAACTACTCACACTTCATAATACGGAAAAATAAAACAACACAAAAGAGGAAGATAGAAAGAAAGAGATTAGAAGAATACGACTAACTGTTTGCGACCTCACCTTGGCGAGGATCAAGCGTAAGTATCATTGTCGTATGAAAGGATAAAGAAAAAGAGAGAAGAAACAAACAACAAGGAAATAACAACAACTACTTAACAATTAAAATTACAACAATTATAACAAGTAAAGAAAGAGACAAGCATGATAATAAAAATGGTCTTCTTTATTCATCACTCTTCACTCAAAAGCTCACTTACAAGTTTAATGGAGAAGAGGTGAGAAGAGGAAGAAGAAACACATTACAACTAGGCAAAATGAGATTACAAAGTTGGACCCTTTCCTTCACAAACTTCTGGGCTATTTATAGGCCATAGAATGAAACCCTAGGGCAACCACCAGAACCCAAACAGAATGACCAAACTACCCCCCAAAAATTATCAGCTGCCGCCACTATATGGCCGCGGATCCGCGGCCTGGACCCCACTTTGGCCGCGGATCCGCGGCCTTATAGTCGAATTGGGCCCCCCAATTTCTTGTGGTCACCTGGTTTGATGTGTACATTTTTCTGGTATGTGTATTTTTTCATAATTCCTTCACGAATTTTCCAGAATTTCTGTTGAGGGAAAGGTGGACTTTTTATCAAGATTTTGTCATGATTTGCCTTGAGCTCCGCGTAGATCTCTTGGATTTTGTGCTACCATTGAGCCTTGTGCATGAGAATGACATTGATGTGATCTTTTGTCTTCCTATTGATATCTGGCAACATACGGATGAAGAGCAGAGACCGTGTTTTTATCTGTGGTTGGCAGGAACCCGGATTTTGTCGTGTTTTCCATGAATTTCACCGTTTTGGAACCGAGAACCTGTATCCTGCAATTTGACTAGCAAACACGGCTCAAGAGTATCTACGGATATGCAATGTGATAAAAATTGGGCGGTATGAAAATGCAAAAATCTGATATGAACAAATACCCCCAAACTTATCATTTGCTCGTCCCGAGCAAAGTCCATTTATTCACAAAAAATTTCCTAACCTCACTTTCGCAGGGAACGCGATTGCACTGAGCATGTGCAACAAGCCGTTAAACCTCTAGGTGTCCCTAGTAGGAGGAGTGTTGTCTCCTGAGGGTTTTCAGCGGATACTACCCACAAAATCCGGTCAAGTTGGTTTTGTAAAATAACTAAGCTTCAAACCCTAAAGTTTTGTTTTAGAAAATAACAATTCTATAATCCTAAGTCTAGACCATCGAACCTTTATTTTTCACACCTCACATCTTATTTAACTACAGATTTTATATGTCTTTACGTGCAGTGCGGATAGTGTCGTTAAGTTCCAGAAGGATCGATTAGAGTCATCATGTCGCACAATAAAGCCCAGATAACAATTTAAAAAGGATCACATAAGTTTTATAACGAGTTAAGCATTTTTCAAGTTTCGTTTTCCAGTAAGGTTTCAACTTCAGAATTTCTATCTTCCCTAACAGGAAACTCAGTCGTATTTTTCACTCCACCTTTTTCTTGTTTTCATTTCATACACACCTCTGTGAACGTGCAATAGTCTTTATCAAAGAGTAAAACCTTCATATCTCCGTTAAAAATTTTTATAAAAGCCTGTCTTTTATCAAGATTATTCTCACACAAAGAACCGTTAGGAATTTTAACTCGGAGAGAACACTTGCTTGACTTTGTTTTAAACTGGACTTTCTAGGCTTCTTAGCGAGCTTTGGGCCAATGCACCCAAACCAGTTGGTTTTAGGGCATTAGGTGTAGAAACACCCCAGCGGACTTAATTACTCAAGTTACCTAGGTCCAAAAACAAAAGACAGTTTGGCGTGAAAATCAGACGATTTAATACGAACGGAGATATAACCGGCAGTTCAAATATTTTTTTGGATAAAAGACGTGTCTAGTGGGTTTGGTGTGTAATCATTCCAATCAAGTTTCAGATGGGTTATTTTTCAGACTTAGCTCCAATTATGGCATCAATAATATTCCTTCATATTCGCTTTACTTCATAAACTATTCTTGACATTACTTATTTCAGAACAAACCTATTTGATTCTCAGAAAATCATTTATCTGTTTAAAAGTTTAAACATGAAAGACTTGTCATCTATTTCCCAAAATCTTACGACACGTGTAGTGTGATGTAAAGACTTATATCAGCTATAGTTAACTTCAAAGGAGAGTTATCTTTCAGGTTTTCAAAATCCAAACATAAGATCTAGTTATTCCTATTTTTTCAAACAAAACCGTCGAATGTTGAATCAGAGTTCTTCCACAAGCTAACTTGACAAAAAAGTTTTTATATTTTTTTAGAAAATTTTCAAATTTTTATGGATTTTATGAATTTAAATATGCAGATGCAAAATATACATATGAATGCGAAGGTAAGAAATGCTATGAATTTAAATATGCAGATGCAAAATATACATATGAATGCGAAGGTAAGAAATGCGTACCGAGCGTACCCCCAAACTTAAACTGGACAGTGTCCTCACTGTCGTTGCATGAAGAGATCAGTTTGAAGGTTCAAAATTGTCGGTTAGCGATACACAAGTTTTATTTGTTTTAGAAAGAAAAGAAAAAGAATATACACAAATATAAACAAAATGGTTTATACATACCCCCAAACTTATTTGGAACAGTGTCCACTGTTCTTGGCTGGATAACCGAAGTTTGAAGGTAGGCAGAGGAAGATCAAGCAAGGTAAACCGGCTCCTGTAAGAACAGGAGCTCCTCTGTTGGTTCGGCGCTAAGGTACGGTTTGCATCGGTGTCCGTTCACTTTGAAGAGTGAACCGTCCTTTGGATTTTCCAAATCCACAGCGCCCTGCGGATACACAGTCCGCACAAAATACGGCCCTTTCCAGCGAGATCGGAGCTTTCCAGGATGGAAGTGAAGTCGGGTGTCGTAAAGAAGTACCTGCTGACCAGGTACGAAGGTTTTGCGCACAAGGTGTTTATCGTGAAACACCTTCGTTCGATTCTTAACGACAACCGCGTTGTCGTAAGCCTCATCCCTAAGCTCGTTCAGTTCGTTCAGCTGCAGCTTCCGATGGCTGCCCGCGTCCTCCAGAGACAGATTCAGCTCCTTTATCGCCCAAAACGCGCGATGCTCGATTTCGACCGGAAGGTGGCAGGCTTTTCCGTACACAAGCCGATAGGGAGACATGCCAAGGTCGGTCTTATAAGCGGTTCTAAATGCCCAAAGGGCATCAGTGAGTTTCAAAGACCAATCCTTACGGTTCTTGGAAACCGTTTTCTCCAGTATCTGCTTGATTTGCCGATTTGACACTTCGGCCTGCCCGCAGGTTTGGGGGTGGTAGGGCGTAGAAAGCTTATGATTAATGGAGTATTTCCGCATCAAGGCCTCGAAAGTCCTATTGCAGAAATGACTTCCATTGTCGCTAATGATCGCTCGGGGGTGCCCAAACCGTGAGAAAATGTTTTCTTTAAGGAACCTAACGACAACCTTGTTGTCGTTAGTTCGGCTGGGCACAGCCTCGACCCATTTAGAGACGTAATCAACAGCTAGAAGGATGTACAAGTTCCCAAAAGAGCTGGGAAACGGCCCCATGAAGTCTATCCCCCAAACATCGAAAATCTCCACAACCAAGATCGGTTGGAGCGGCATCTCATTCCTCCGGGATATCCGGCCCATGTGTTGGCACCGGGAGCAAGTCTTGCAATAGTCGTGAGCGTCTTTGAAAAGTTGTGGCCAGTAGAAACCACATTGCAAGATCTTCTCAGCTGTCTTTCTGGGCCCAAAATGCCCGCCACATGCTTGGTCGTGGCAAAATGACAGCACACTCTTGAATTCCTCATCAGGGACACACCGACGAATAATCTGGTCGGGACAGTACTTGAACAAGTAGGGTTCGTCCCAGTAAAAGTGTTTTACTTGGGATAAGAAGCGAAGTCTGTCCTGACTCGACCATTCGGTCGGTAGTAATCCCGTGGCCAAATAGTTCACAATATCTGCGAACCAGGGTTCGCACGATACTGCCAAGAGCTGTTCATCCGGGAAAACGTCATTGATCGGAATTGGAAGCGAAGGCGAAGAAGGAAGTCGTGAGAGATGATCGGCAACCACGTTTTCACATCCTCGTTTGTCCTTAATGACAAGGTCAAACTCTTGAAGCAAGAGGATCCAACGGATTAACCGAGATTTGGCATCTTTCTTCGCAAAAAGATGGCGCAGAGCTGAATGATCAGTGTAGACAATGACTGGAGAGCCGATGAGGTAGGGCCTGAACTTTTCTAAAGCAAATACAACAGCTAAAAATTCCTTCTCAGTTGTTGTATAGTTGAGTTGGGCGTCGTTCAGGGTTCGGCTCGCGTAATAGATTACGTGCGGCATCTTGTTGATGTGCTGTCCAAGGACAGCACCGATGGCAAAGTCGGATGCATCGCACATAATCTCGAATGGGTGTGTCCAGTCAGGAGAAGAGAGAACGGGAGCAGAAGTGAGTGAGAGTTTCAGTGACTCGAATGCAGTCACACAGCTCGAGTCGAAGGTGAAAGGCGTGTCCTTGGCCAGCAAAAGCGTCAAGGGCCTAGCAATCTTGCTAAAGTCCTTGATAAACCGTCTATAAAAACCGGCATGGCCAAGGAAGGCTCGGATATCTCTGACGCATCGGGGAGGAGGCAGATTGGAAATGACCTCAATCTTTGCTTTGTCAACCTCTATGCCATTTTGCGAGATGATATGTCCTAGGACAATACCTTCACGCACCATGAAGTGGCATTTCTCCCAGTTCAAAGTGAGATTCTTGTCCTTACATCGTGTAAGGACAGCGTCAAGATGCAGCAAACACTCGTCAAAGGAGTCGCCGAAAATGGAGAAGTCATCCATGAAAATCTCCAGAAATTTCTCCACCATGTCTGAGAAAATCCCCATCATACACCGCTGGAAGGTAGCGGGCGCATTGCATAACCCAAAGGGCATGCGTCGATATGCAAACGTGCCGAAAGGACAAGTGAAAGTGGTCTTGTCCTGGTCTTTTTCGGCGATGGGAATTTGATTGTAGCCAGAGTAGCCATCAAGAAAGCAATAGTACTCATGTCCGGCCAATCGTTCGAGCATCTGGTCAATAAAAGGTAGCGGAAAGTGGTCTTTCCGTGTTGCAGCGTTGAGTTTTCTGTAATCAATGCAAACTCGCCACCCGGTTTGGGTGCGAGTAGGGATTAACTCATTCGCCTCGTTGGTTATGACCGTGATGCCCGACTTCTTGGGGACAACGTGAATGGGGCTAACCCACTGGCTATCAGAGATAGGGTAAATGATACCACTATCTAGACATTTGACGATCTCCTTCTTCACAGCCTCCTTCATGACTGGATTAAGACGTCTTTGTGGATCCCGGGCTGGTTTGGCATCATCCATCAGATGAATGTGATGCTCAACGATGAGGGGACTAATCCCCTTGATGTCCGCCATGGACCAGCCAAAAGCTTGCCTGTTGCTGTGCAAGACCGCGAGAAGGGCTTTCTCTTGCTCGGGAGCTAAAGAAGCCGAGATGATGACAGGAAGGGTCTCGTTCTCACCTAAGTAAGCATACTTAAGGTGAGACGGCAACGGCTTGAGTTCGAGCGTTGGAGGTGAAATGATGGAAGGCAAGACTGGTGCAAAGGTCTCGAACTCAAAGGACTCCAGCAAAGGTTCAAAACGAGTGTAGGCAACCGAGTCGGATGGTTCAGGTAACTCATCCGAAAAGTCGAAAGATTCAAACTCGGGTTGTGCGCGGCTAAGATCGTTCGTGAACGTGAAACACTCGTAGTCGTTATCGGGCGCAGAAACAGCAGCAGGTTCGAAGAGACACGCACTAGTGGCGTCAAGATCATCGTGTTCAAACAGAAACTCCTCGAATTCACACTCTTCTGGTGTGATCTCCTGGATCGAGCAGACATCCAGTATATGAGCATTAGGTTCGGCGGGCTGATTCCCCAACCTAAAAATGTTGAGTTCAATTGTCATATTTCCAAAAGAGAGGTTCATTGAACCATTGCGACAATTGATCACAGCATTTGAGGTTGCGAGAAATGGGCGACCGAGTATCACCGGAATTTGATTCCGGGGGTTAGCTACAGGCTGTGTATCTAAGACAATGAAGTCGACGGGGAATATGAAGTCCCCGACTTTGATTAACACATCCTCTAGCTCACCCCTAGGATGGGTGATCGATCGGTCGGCCATCTGGAGAGTGCAGTGTGTGGGTTTCAGCTCTCCGACGCCTAATTGCTCGTATACTGAATACGGAAGCAAGTTAACACTGGCACCAAGATCTAATAGTGCGCGGTTGATGTTCTTATCCCCAATAGTAATTGAAATCGTAGGACAGCCAGGGTCCTTCCGTTTTTGTGGTAAAGATTGGGTAAGGGCATCACTCACAGCACTAGCCAAGAAAACCTTCTTGGGTACCTGAGACTTCCTCTTTTTTGTGCACAAGTCCTTTAAGATTTTCGCGTAAGAAGGGACTTGTTGGACAGCATCTAAAAGAGGAATGTTAATGTTAACTTGCTTGAATAACTCCAAAATCTTCTCCATTTGTGGATTTTGTTTGTTAGACCTCAACCGGTTTGGAAATGGAACATTTTGAAAATTGGTTGAGTCTAATGCTGGAGGAGGAGATTTTGGAGTTGGAACGGATCCCAGAATAGGTGTTTTCGTGGAGTGAGAAGCGGGTCCGTTTAGAGAAGAAGAGGAAGGAGAGCCTTGTGAAGAACGGAGAATAGGCTCGGAAGACGAAGAAGAAGAAGCAGGAGAAGAAGAAGAAGAAGAAGCAGGAGAAGAAGAAGAAGAAGAAGCGGCCGGGGTGTCATCGTTGATTTGCTTGCCAATGTTGTTTTGCAGCACCCTCCCTGATCTCAGTGTGGTCACGGCACTCACATTATGGTTTTGTTGTTCAAGAGCAACATGTGCATTATGTGGGTGGCCGGGATTTGGAAGTGGCTGGGACGGGAGCTTCCCCTTCTCTCGCTCGCTCAAGGCCGCGTTCAGCTGTGCAATCTGGGCCTCGATGGTCTTGATGCTCTGCCCGTGTGCGGCGGTGTGTTGCACTAAAGATTGGATCGAAGACTGGATGTTGGCGGTGGATTGAGTCGATTGTTTAACAAACGCATCCAGACTTCGCTCGAGCGAGGAAACCTTATCGTTGTTTGACGGAACAAAGTTGTTTGGTGGAAAGGAATTGTTCGGTGCAAAGTTGTTCGTCTGGTTTTGGTAAGGCTGGGGTTGAAAGGGCTGCTGATACTGAGTTTGTTGTTGCGCTTGTTGTTGCGGTGGAGGGGCCCTTTGGAAATTGTTGCCCTGGAATTGATTCTGATTCTGATTCCAGGCGAAATTGGGGTGGTTCCTCCAACCGGGATTGAAGGTGGAAGAGTATGGATCATTCCTCGGTCTTTGCTGGAATGCATTAACCTGATCCTGTCCTTGCGAGGGTGGATTGTAAGGACACTCTTCAGTCAAGTGGGACGGATCGGAACAACAAGCGCAGATGGTACGAAGGGGGAGAACAGGGGCAGGAGTAGGAGAAGAAAATTTGCTCTCTATTGCTTCAAGCTTTTTTGTGATAGCAGCCATTTCAGCTCTCATCGCAATAGAGACATCAAGCTGGTGAATTCCTACCCTAGACTGACCGGTAGAAGTGGAGGGAGAAGAAGAAGAAGGAGTCGGTCTGGTGCTCTCCCACTGTAGCGTTTGCTCCGCAAGATCGTCAAAGAACTGCCACGCTTCCTCGTCAGATTTGGATAGGAAGTGGCCCTGACAGATGGTTTCCAGCAACTGCTTCGTTGCTGGGTTCAGTCCCTCGTATAAGGTTTGGCAGAGTTGCCATTTCTCTATACCGTGGTGAGGACACTGAACAAGAAGGTCTTTGTATCGGTCAAAGCACTTCCAGAAGGGTTCAGAAGGAAGCTGGGAGAATTGGTTGATCTCATTTCGAATTCTTGCGGTCTTATGATTTGGGTAGAATTTTTTCAGAAACGCTTTAACAAACTCATCCCAGCTGGTGATTGAGTGGGAAGCGGTGCTATACAGCCATTTTTCTGCGAGATCGCATAAAGTGAACGGAATGACCCGTAGACGTATAGCATCGTCCGACAGCTGGGTCGTTTTCATCATGGCACAGACATTTTGAAATTTGTTTATGAAGATATAGGCATCTTCAGATTCAAGCCCATGAAAACGTGGAAGCATGTTGATGAAATGGGGCTTAATTTCAAAGTTGTCCCCATTGGCCGGAGGAAGAGAAAGGCAGGTTGGAAGTGCAGAACGGGTAGGGTAGAAACGATCCTGGAGCGCAATTCGCTGCGGCGCTACAACAGGCGGAGGTGGTGGGAGATTGGTCTCCATAGGAGGTGGAGCCAATCCCGGGGTGGTCAACGAGATGTTCGGATTAAATCCCGACATCGCGGAAGAAGAGGTTGGTGAAGGTGAAGGTGAAGGTGAAGATGTATGCACAGAATTCCGGTCAACGTCGGAGTTGGCCGGCAAAGGAAGGGGTGAAAGAGGAGTGGACGGAGTATCGACTTCGGAGTCGATCGCGTAGTCGGTCGCGACTAACGTAACGCGGACTAGACGGGCGCTAGTGTCCCGAGTCCAAGCGGACATACACTAAACGAGTTTAGTATAGTCAAAGCGAAGAAGGTGAGGGTAAGAAAACGTCAATGAAGAAAGGCGATGGGTGTTGGGTGAAAATGGATGTGGCGACAAAAGGGCAAGTTTTTATAAAAGTTTTTGATTTTTTTTTCTTTTTTATTTTGTTTTTAGAAAGAGATTTACAGAAGTATGTACGGAAATACGGCTTAAGCAATCACAAACAAGATATGCACAATCACACCTAGATCTAGGGTAACCTAGGTCTACTAGACCTGCTCCTGAACTTGATTGTCGAAGTTAAACAATGTCGAGAAACGGGCTTAACAATACACCGATCACGAGGCCAGGTAAGTGCAGAGATAAGGGGAGGTTGTCCAACGCTTTCGCGAAGTTCCTTAATTAAATAACCCTTTCTCTTTCGGCGGTTGCGCCTTTAACACTTTCCTAGACACCCCGTAAACAATATACGGTTAAGCAAGGTTCTAAACAAGGTTTATCTTCTCCTAATGAGCGCGAAGTCCTTAGGGCTGAAGTCTAGTATTTTTTTAAATTTACAATGGACAATGCATATGCTTTAGTGATTTCCGGGGTCCTGGGAAGGGTGATGAAATCCCCACCCAATCTGGATTGGTTTCAAGCCCCTTAAGTCCGTATTAAAAGAATGCAAAACAGTAACAATATCAACAGCAAACAATTTTTATTTGCGGCGCAAAGAATCCTGCACAAGAACAGTTTATTGGAAGGGGGAGAAGAATTTGCGCAAAGAAACCTGCAGAAAACACAATTCAGTGGAGTCCAGAGGAGTGGAGAGAGGCAGAGGAGCTTACAGAGAGAAAATAACACCCTGACCCCACCAAACGGCCGCGCAAGCGCGGCCAAACAGGTGATAAGGCCGCGCTTCCGCGGCAGTAAAGAGGGATTGGGCCTTGAAATTTTGTGAAGATTCCTTTCTGTGTCTCCTCTTGTTGTCTTGATGTCCTGAAAATGGATTTGCTCACTGGAACAGCTCCAGATTTGTACAGTAGACCGGATGCTTCGTTTTCGTCCGTCGCGGTGTAGCCGCGAAAATGTGGGTCTATCTTCCCACGTCTTTGGCACTGTACTTGAACTCCGTATTTCCAACGTCTTTGGCGTCGATCTTGAGCTTCGTATTTCCTGCACACTTGCACAAAAACTAATCAAAAATAACAAGATGGTTTCTTTTACAAAGTATATATTTTTTTGGTTTTTTTTTTTGGTTAGAGTTATACTTACAAATTAACCCGAAATTTCACAAAGAAACAAACTACCGTCTCCCCGGCAACGGCGCCATTTGATTGTTAGGATACGAGCGTGTCAAGTTTAGTTCTAAATACCGCAATCAAGACGGTTTCGCACGTAGCTAGCCGGTTGAGTACGGGTCGTCCGCAGGGAGATGGGAATCTTTTTCTATGTGTTTTTCGACGAGTTAAGTCCGGTTGTTCAGATTTTGTTTGTAGTTATCTAAGTGTTGAGTTGATAATTAAAGAGAGCTTGTTAGGGTTAGGATTAGGTTAGTTTGAGTTAGGAGTCTCCACATCTTTCGTTGCCCTACTTAATATCGGTGTTACGGTAATCGCCAACAACGGGGATTAGCACGACTAGGAAGGAACTTGCGAGTATAAGCTAGGCTTTCCAACGCATAGTCCTTCCTTTTGGTGCTTGTCCGTCCGTTCTTGGCTCTTATCCATAACCTCCGGTTAATTCAACCACAACCGGTCTCACTACGGAATCACCGCTATCATGTAGGATAGGGTGCCGTAAGGAGCGGATTGTGGTTGGGTTAACGGGAGTTGATTTAAGTTGTTGGGCAAGGAAAGAGTGAGAGAGATTTCCTTCTCTCAAACTTCCCTTATCCTACCCTAACAAGTATAGAACTACTCACACTTCATAATACGGAAAAATAAAACAACACAAAAGAGGAAGATAGAAAGAAAGAGATTAGAAGAATACGACTAACTGTTTGCGACCTCACCTTGGCGAGGATCAAGCGTAAGTATCATTGTCGTATGAAAGGATAAAGAAAAAGAGAGAAGAAACAAACAACAAGGAAATAACAACAACTACTTAACAATTAAAATTACAACAATTATAACAAGTAAAGAAAGAGACAAGCATGATAATAAAAATGGTCTTCTTTATTCATCACTCTTCACTCAAAAGCTCACTTACAAGTTTAATGGAGAAGAGGTGAGAAGAGGAAGAAGAAACACATTACAACTAGGCAAAATGAGATTACAAAGTTGGACCCTTTCCTTCACAAACTTCTGGGCTATTTATAGGCCATAGAATGAAACCCTAGGGCAACCACCAGAACCCAAACAGAATGACCAAACTACCCCCCAAAAATTATCAGCTGCCGCCACTATATGGCCGCGGATCCGCGGCCTGGACCCCACTTTGGCCGCGGATCCGCGGCCTTATAGTCGAATTGGGCCCCCCAATTTCTTGTGGTCACCTGGTTTGATGTGTACATTTTTCTGGTATGTGTATTTTTTCATAATTCCTTCACGAATTTTCCAGAATTTCTGTTGAGGGAAAGGTGGACTTTTTATCAAGATTTTGTCATGATTTGCCTTGAGCTCCGCGTAGATCTCTTGGATTTTGTGCTACCATTGAGCCTTGTGCATGAGAATGACATTGATGTGATCTTTTGTCTTCCTATTGATATCTGGCAACATACGGATGAAGAGCAGAGACCGTGTTTTTATCTGTGGTTGGCAGGAACCCGGATTTTGTCGTGTTTTCCATGAATTTCACCGTTTTGGAACCGAGAACCTGTATCCTGCAATTTGACTAGCAAACACGGCTCAAGAGTATCTACGGATATGCAATGTGATAAAAATTGGGCGGTATGAAAATGCAAAAATCTGATATGAACACTTGGCAAGTTCGCTCTGTCTGACAACTGGAAGGTAACGCCGCCACAGAAGCACGAGCCCAAGGCCACGAAAGAAAAACCGGTTCTACATTGGGATTGGAAGCGAATTCGCACCTGTCACATGATTACAATATTAAGAGAAGAGCCCGAGGACATAGATGAGCTCCCTTGGTGCTTCGAAAACAGCAGCGACGAGATAATCTCAGAATTCCCACCAGCGTCAAAAGAGCTGGAAGATGGAATCCATACCACTGCAGATAACCTCAAGAAGATTGAGTTGGGGACGGCAAACGATCCACGGCCGACATTCATCAGCGAGTTACTATCTGAAGAAAGGGTAACTGCGTTAAAGGATGTGCTTCTGCAGCATAGAGATTGCTTCGCATGGAACTATTCTGAAATGCCGGGACTAGATCCAGAAATTGCTGTACACAGATTGGAGATATCCCCGGACATCAAGCCAGTCAAACAGGCACCAAGAAGAATGCGGCTCGAGCTTTAAATGAGTATCAATGCTGAAGTCAAAAAGCTGATCGACTCTGGCTTTATCCAGGAGGTTCAATATCCGGATTGGATTGCCAACATTGTCCCGGTGATGAAGAAAAATGGGACTGTGCACATATGCGTGGATTTTCGGGATCTCAATAAAGCTTGCCCGAAGGATGATTTCCCAGTGCCAGTCACCGAACTGATGATAGACAACACGTCTACTAACGAGGTTTTCTCCTTCATGGATGGCTCATCAGGGTATAATCAAATAAAGATGCATCCCGAAGACCAGAAGCACACAGCCTTCAGGACTCCTCTGGGTATATTCTGCTACAAAGTGATGCCCTTCGGTCTAAAGAACGCCGGTGCCACCTATCAGAGGGCCATGACGAAGATCTTCGATGACCTTATACACGAAATCGTTGAATGCTATATCGACGATCTCGTGGTTAAATGTAAATCATACGAAGAACATCTCGAGCATTTGAAGACCGTATTTCAACGCCTTCGGCAATACAACTTGAAGATGAACCCTCTTAAGTGTGCATTCGGAGTTTCCTCAGGCAAATTCTTGGGATTCATTGTCCGACACCGGGGTATCGAAATAGATCCGTCCAAGATCAAGGCGATCATAGAAATGCCTCCGCCGAGGACTCTTAAACAGTTGCGGTCTTTCCAAGGGAAACTCGCATACATACGGCGATTTATAGCCAATCTTTCAGGCAAGTGCCGTCCTTACAGCCACCTGATGAAGAAGGGAACCCCGTTCGTCTGGGATCAGAAGTGCCAAAGCGCACTAGACGAGATCAAACAGTACCTGAAAAACCCTCCAGTGTTGGCTGCTCCGGTTAAGGGAAAGCCTCTCATTCTTTATACAGCCGCCTCGAGGGTTCTTTAGGCGCATTATGGGCACAAGAGAACGATCAAGGGAAAGAAAGAGCACTCTACTACTTAAGTCGAGTTCTACTGGGGGCAGAAAGCAACTACTCCCCCATCAAAAAACACTGCCTGGCGTTGATCTTCGCGATAACAAAGCTCAGGCACTACGCGTTGGTGCATGAGGTCCGTCTCATTTCAAAGGTGGACCCCCTTAAATACTTGATGTCAAAGGCTATACTGACGGGACGACTCGCTAAATGGGCCCTACTCTTGATGGAGTTCTCGATCACGTACCAACCTCTCAAGGCAGTGAAAGGCCAAGCCATCACCGACTTCCTCGCTGAGCATCCCATACCCGCCGATTCTCCTCTAAACCGCGATCTTCCAGACGAACATGCGTTTGATACGGTCAACGGTGATGGTACTCGATGGGAGCTTTATTTCGATGGCGCATCTTCCATGAAGAAGCGCAAACAAAGCACCCCTATAATTAAAACGGGCGTAGGGCTCATCTTTGTAACTCCACAAGGAGGGATAATGCGCTTTGCTTTCTCCCTAACAGAGCCGAGGACAAACAATGAAGCCGAATACGAAGCTCTGATAGCAGGCCTCGAGATCGCCATTGACATGGGAATTGAAAACCTCCTCATATACGGGGATTCTCAATTGGTCGTTAGTCAAGTAAACGACGACTACCAAACATGCAAACCAGAACTGGTGAAGTACGGCGAAAAAGTGCAACAATTATTGACTCAAATTCCCTCCTATACTTTGGAAAACATACCGCGCGCGGAAAACAACAAAGTAGACGCATTGGCCAAACTTGCTAAAGAACTGGCTGACGAGAACCTCGATGACGTTAGAATCGGTGTGCAAAGCCGTCGGGTGCTTGCCCCAGCAGAAATATCTCCGGAATCATCCGAAGGAAAAAGAGCGAGCGAGCAGATGGCTCTACAAATAAAAGACCGGGAAAAGTCCGAGGATTGGAGGGAAGTCTTCATAGACTACTTTAAGTCCCACCGAATGCCTGAAGAAGTGTCCACAAGACATCAGCTCATGAAACGAGCTCTGTCTTTCGCCTTCGTCAATGATACTCTATACAAGAGGTCATTTGATTCTCTGTGGCTGAGATGCCTAGGACCTGACGAAGCGAGAAGGGTCGTCCAGGAAGTTCATGACGGACTCTGCGGTTCTCACCAAGCAGGCCCAAAGATGAAGATGAAGATCAAACACATGGGCTACTACTGGCCCACGATGATTCCGGACTGCCTCGAATATGCAAAGCAATGCCACTCATGCCAAATCCATGGGGACTTCATCCATCAGCATCCAAATCCATTACATCCAACGGTGGCTAGCTGGCCATTCGAAATGTGGGGGACTGATATAGTCGGCCCCATCGAACCTGCATCGTCTAGAGGACATCGTTTCATCCTAGCGACGACTGACTACTTCTCTAAATGGGCAGAGGCAATACCGCTGAGAGAAGTTAAGACGGAGAATATCCTCCACTTCTTCAAAACACACATCATATATCGGTTTGGAACTCCGCGACGGATCATCTCCGATAACGGGCCAGCTTATAGAAGCCACAAGATCAGTCGCTTCGCGCAACAGCACAATATAGATTGGAGATATTCCTCGGTTTATAATCCACGAGCTAACGGTCTAGCTGAGGACTTCAACAAAACCTTGACGAAGATCATGAAGAAAACAGTGTCGCGAAATAAGAAAGACTGGCACGAAAGACTGCAAGAGGCTCTCTGGGCATATCGAACTACGGTTAAAACGGCCACAAACGCAACACCATGTGCGTTAGTATTCGGGACAGAAACAGTACTCCCTCTCGAGATAGAGTTACCATCTCTACGAGTGGCAGTCCATTACGAGCTGACGGATGAAGAAAATGCTCACCTTCGGCTTGAGGAGCTTGACGCCCTTGAAGAAACACGGCTCATAGCGCAACAAAATCTGGAGGCCTATAAAGCAAAGATGACGCGCTCATATGAAAGATTGACCCGACCGAGGACATTTCGCCAAGGCGAACTCGTGCTAGTGGTCAAAAGGCCTATGATCCCCAATCGCGCCAAGCGGGGAAAATTCGAACCAAACTATGAAGGTCAGTACGTCATAGATAAGTTCTACCAGGGCGGGGCCTATCTACTCATAGATATGCACGGTGAAAGGCCTTTCAGGCCAATAAACGGTCGCTTCCTAAAGAGATACTATGCTTAATGAGCCACAGCCTAGGTCAATGATAGATGACGACGACTATGTCCGCTCTCTGTCTTCCCAAGCCCAAAACTCTATAAGTAGTAGCTGGCCAGCGGACCGAAACGTCCTTAAACTAATAGCGGACCGAAATGTCCTTAAACTAATAGCAGACCGAAACGTCTTTAAACTACTACCGCAGCATCTTTAGGCTGACGAGATAAAAAAAAACACAAAAAAAAGGTATGTCCATAAGCAAAATGGGCACGGATGAAAACCCGAAAGGGCTCCGTGAGTAAAAACAGCAGGGCTACCGGCGAGTGTTTATGAAAACCTGAAAGGGCGCAACCTCGTTAAAGAAAACTTACAAGATCCTCTCGACCTTGTAGGGAGAAACCACCCGCGTGAGATCCTTACGACTCATAAGGGAGCAACAAACTTAGGGATCCCCACGATTCCTAAGGAGAAAATACACTTGCGAGATCCTCACGACTAGTAAGGAGAACTCTCTTATGGGACCCTCACGGCTCGTAAGAGTTGAAAGTCTTAAGTTACAGAGACCTAAACCTGTGCTTAAGCTACCCCCACAACTTCCGATATTGCCCTACAAGTGGTCCACCACGGGCTCTTGTATACAATCCACGGGCGCGAATAAACATTTCCCTAATCAAGTCTCATCCGAGACTGGAGATATGTTCGCATGGTGAACAACCCTTGTAAATCCTCTCGATTTATGAGGAGAAAATCCTCTCGTGGGATCCTTACGACTTACAGAGGAACAAAACACTTAGGAATCCTCATGATCCCTAAGGAGAAAATACACCTACAAGACCCTCACGACTTGTAGGGAGAAATACCTTTATGAGACCCTTACGGCTCATGAAGTTAAAAGCCTTAGACGACAGGACCCTAACCCTGGTCTCTAAGCGACCTTTGTTCAACATCGACAGAGGCAGATGATGATTCGCTCCTGGCAATATCCCAGTTGTAGCGGTGCTGATACCGTAATCGGTGTCTAATTCCAGGTTTACGGCGGAAAGCCAGTAGGCTGCACATGCATACAAAATAGCCGAAATGATTGGGCAACTTGCAATAAAAAGCAATAAGTAAAAAGGTATGCATGCAAAATAGCCGAAATGATTGGGCAACTCGCAATAAAAAGCAGCGAGTAAAAATAAAATAAATAGCCGAAATGATTGGGCACCATGAAAAATAGCCGAAATGATTGGGCAATCGCGACCTTCGCGATAGAAAAGCTGAAATGATAGAGCATCGCAGAGATAAAACAAAAAAAAAATAACTTTGGCCCTACAGTTAAGATCACATCGATCCCTGTATACAATCCAAGGGCGTAAACAAAGAGGGAACCATACTTTCCCAACAGGCTCCGCCAGAAGACGAAGCCAAATCTAGACGGTTCAGTCCAACTCCAAAGAAACCAGTGTCTTCAGCAAATTCCTCGACTCACGGATACAAACACTCCTTGACGAGAGCCTCCTGATCCGCGTCGACTCGCAGAGCCTCCAGTGCCTCTGTGGGAAATCCGCGACTCGTTTCAAACCCCAAGGAAACAAATAATCCTTGGCGCTTGGGAAACAAATAATCCCTAGCAAATTCCTCGACTCACGGATACAAACACTCCTTGACGAGAGCCTCCTGATCCGCGTCGACTCGCAGAGCCACCAGTGCCTCCGTGGGAAATCCCCGACTCGTTTCAAACCCCATGGAAACAAATAATCCTTGGCGCTTGGAAAACAAATAATCCCCAGCAAATTCCTCGACTCACGGATACAAACACTCCTTGACGAGAGCCTCCTGATCCGTGTCGACTCGCAGAGCCACCAGTGCCTCCGTGGGAAATCCTCGACTCATTTCAAACCCTAAGGAAACAAATAATCCTTGGCGCTCGGGAAACAAATAATCCCTGGCAAACTCCTCGACTCACGGATACAAACACTCCTTGACGAGAGCCTCCTGATCCGCGTCGACTCGCAGAGCCACCAGTGCCTCCGTGGGAAATCCTCGACTCGTTTCAAACCCCAAGGAAACAAATAATCCTTGGTGCTTAGGAAACAAATAATCCATGGCAAACTCCTCGACTCACGGATACAAACACTCCTTGATGAGAGCCTCCTGATTCGTGTCGGCTCGTAGAGAAACTGTGTCTCCGCGGGAAATTCCCGATTCGTCTCAACATGCAAATGAAGCCTCAGGCAGCAGGGACTAAAAAACTTGCTTCCTGAACAATGGGACCCTGCAAGTCAATCCAAAATGGTCTCTTGCATACTATTCACGGGTCTCACTCTCCAAAATCGAATTTCGACGAGGAGGGAAACAACCGCTTGTGGGTCCTCTCGACTCGTAAGAGGGAAAAATTCTCTTATAGGATCCTTACGACTTGTAAGAGAAAACAACACTTAGGAATCCTCACGATTCCTAAGGAGAAAGCCCACCTACGAGATCCTCTCGATCCGTAGGGAGAAGAATCTCTATGAGACCCTCACGGCCCATGGAGTTGAAAAGTCTTAGGCAGCAGATCCGAAACTGCGGCCTAAGCCATCGCTATTTCTTAAGAAAATCGGGATACTCGTTCTAATCATCCGTTAACCATGTTTGCTAAAGTGATATGCTGATAGTAAAAGAAAGAGAAGACGGAGAAAATGACACATGACAAAAAAAGGTGTATCTTTTATTCATAAACTTGATCGGGTATAGGATACATTATGTCAAATATATATATATATATATATACATTCTTTTATCTACAAGTACAAACGATACAAAGATGGATAGCTACTGAGGAGGAAGTGTCTTTGGTAGATCCACAAGCTGCTCTCGCACTTCCTTCAGCGCCTCCTCCTGAACGGCTGCCGCGGTCACCTCTGCTTCCACCCGGGCTCGCTGCTGCAAGAAAGATGAAAGTTGCTCCTCCGCCGCCTTCTGGGCTGCTTCCTGGCTAGGTGCATCTCGCTCGACAACATCAAGGTGTTGCCTCAATGATAACCCTTCAGAAAGACATTGCAGGAGGCCCTCAAAGACAACCTTCAGCCGTGCGGCGTTGGCCTCCACCCGAGCATGCAGTTGGGCAGACTTGCTTGAAGTCTCACCACGCTCCTTACGCCTTGAAATGACTTCTTGTTCGAGGTAGCGGAAGTAAGGAGCGCTCTGCTCAATCCACGCTGTTCTTTGATTACTGGCAGCCAAAACCTCGGGAGCGGGACGCAGTGACTCCAACTGATATAGGCGACCTTCGATCTCCCTACAATGGTTAACCCAGGATGCGACGATGCTCTCATCATGAAAGTTCACGAGTATTGCTAGCATCGGGTTAACCATCATAGCGAAGTCTCCGGCAGATGTAGGAGTTTCAACGTCGAGTTCCTCAACGTAGTCACTCAACATGCGCAGACTATTCACGGCGCCTTTTGAAGACAGACTCCTCAGATAAGGACCCGCCGGCATTATGATGCGAGATTCGAAGGGCGCCGAGATCGGAACGACAGCTAAAAAGAAACAAGATGTGATCAGATAGCAGTTCTGAAAATAAAGAAGGAAGACTTTATCAATGTGATAGTTACTGTACCAGTTGAGACAGGTGGCAAGGTCGGAAGGGCTGGTGGCGCAGCTGATCTCTTATCCCCTCATTCAATCTGTAGCACTGCAGTTGAGATGAGAAAAAGAGATTAGAGATAATTCCATCAATAAAAAAGAGGAAGGATGTCAACGCAAATCATACTCACCAACGCCACCAAAGGAAGAAGCAAGCTCGGATGGGAAAGAAAAGTGTGGGAGCAACATCTGATATACATGATCAAAAAGCACTCCTGGAAACACAACAGTGTGACTTTAGTACACAAATTATACGTCTAGAAGATAAGATTAATAAATCGTAAACACATACCTTCCAACATCTTCGAGGGTATAAGAGAGGGTTGAGAGGTGACCACCGCCAAGGCAGTCGTTGAAGGCGCTCCCTCGAGCAGTGGGGCATCGGTGCTGGCTGCACCTACGTTACAAGAAAGGTGAACTTGTCAGAAAGGATTGTAAAATAAGAAAGACAGTAACCTAAGGTTTATCTGAGGAGCTCCCGGCCGAAACAGAAGCGACTCCCTCCTCTATCGACATGAGGCCACCGCCCGTAGCCTCATCACCCGACTCAATGGGGACCGTCTCGTCCTACCGCGACCAGGAGACGGCATGAGATCGTAAGAAGGGAGGGCAATGATTGGAGAGTTGCCGGATTCTTGGAAGGAAGCGACTGACTCTTCCCCGAGAGTCGTATCCATCTCACCCGCAACTACTTCGACCTCCGCCGTCTCCATCGGCTCATCCACTGTCACCACGAGGTCGCCGGCCTCAAGCGCCTCGTCCACCACCACCCTCGGTTCAGTTATAATGATCATATCATCTGCCACCGCTTCAGGTTCGGCATCAATGACCTTCTCGGCTGCTGGCCCCTCGACCTCCACCTCAGGCTCCGAAGCCACAACAACGTTGCCCACCGTCGGTTCGAGTTCGGCAGGTACCGCCTCCTCTGTTTCTTAGGGATCAACGGTTTCCGCCTCCCCCTCGATCGGACTCGGCCCTGCAAGATAAGGGATATAAGGACCAATGACATTAAAAACCCTTATAACAAAAACTTTGAGAGAAATATTACCTGAAGCAGATTTACCGTTTGCGCTCCGAACTGCGCGCGCCACCTCTCTGCGGGCAGTGGATAAGGCAACAGGGGCCTCTTCAGATGGAGTATCAGCACAAAGGGCGGTGCTGGGGCCCGCTCCCGCAGCCAAGGCAGCCCGGCGCGCCTTCGCCTCACGCCTTTGCCGCTTCCTTTCCTCCCGGGCTGTCGCGATGGACCTTAGTGACGCCTCCTTCAAGGCGTCGTCATCCTCGTTCAGGGATGCCTCCAGAGCCTTTAAGGCATCCTTCATCGGCTCTTCAAGACGAACCTCCTGCGGTGGCCCAGAGGAAGCGGGAACATCGGCAGCTGGTAAAACATCTGCGTCGCTTGGTGGGAACGGCATTGAGGTTTCTGCAATAAAAAGAGAAAGGTTAGATCGACCATAACACGAGGGAGATGGAGACTTGATGGATTAAAACTTACTAAGGCCCATAGACGCTCTAAGACGTTCTTCCTCCTGGAAAGTCTTCAAAGAGGCGGCGATGGCTTCTTCATCCGTGATGCCTGTCGAAAGGAAAGAAAGAAAAGCATTAGTCAAAGGCAATGAAGAGGATATGTTGCAATAAAGAAAAGGCGACTAATAGTTACCTGATTGCGCAAGTTTGGCCAGCCACGCGTCACGCTTTGCCAACCACGCCGAAGTTTCGAGGGCGGCCTCCAAGTCTGTATCGTCCGGCGGCGGCATCACTAGTCCTTCGTTCGTCCCGTATTCGATCAGGCCCTCGGCATAGGGAGCATGGGGTTCCTGACCGAACACGACGTCCGCAGCGAAGAGCGACTTCTTTTTCTTTTGCCTTCCGACCCTAGGCTCACGGGGGATCGACTTCCGTTTAGCAGCCACTTTGGGACGACGGGTCCCGATGTCCGCACCCACGCCAGACTCCGGCAAGGGTACAACCACTGTCTACACTGGAGCACAGGGTGCGGGAGGTGCATCTGTGATATCAGGGAGCGGCAACTCACGTGGAGGACTTTGTGCACACGAGGGTCCGGCTTTGGCATCTTTTAAAGGGGGGATCACCGGGGTCCTTGGCACCAGAGGAGCGTTGCGATCGCTACCTGGAGGTGCACCCTTACGGTCGATCAGCAACCTCCTTTCCTCCTTTATGACCGCTCTCGTCGAATAACTATACCATTCTGTGTATACCCTAAGAAGTCGGGGGGCGCAAGCCGGCTCACTGATGAAGAAGTCAGAGCCCGTGTTTATACGCATGAAGTGATGCAGTGCCCTCTCCATCCCTTCTTCAGTCGCGGCAGGTTCCGATAAAAAAGCCTCCAGCGGTACCCCTTGATTATAGCTCAGCTGTTGGGCGAAACAATGCGGGTTATATCTCATGAAGATTGCTGCCCCGTCCTGCCTAAACACCAAGAAACCCGGTCTGATGGAATATAGGTGAAGGGTCTCCCGGGCCGTTAAAACTGAAGCTCCATCCTTGAAAGTGTCTTGCAATGGCCGCACTGCGGTAGTGGACGTTTTTCCAATAGTCAACACATTGTCAATGAAAGACACACCGGTTCCAACGGTATGGGAGCGAAGGAGTAAACACCTGGCATCTCGTGGCGATGGATTTACAATTGATGCGCCGATCAACTGTAGAATGCGAGGAAAACTGCACCTTTTGTAGAACGAGGGCCTTTTATGCATGCCGAAGACACCCGCTGTATGTAGCTCGAGCCATGACATAAAGTAATGCATCGGGAGGACCACGTGCAACACCCCAGGCTCATTAGCATCCGCTGCTCGACTGAGGCCATGATACAAGTGCGCCAAGCCGGCGATCCCAACGGCCACCTTTACCCCGATAGTCATTCGGTAGGCCGGGTAAAAAACAGAGGGCCGCATGCGGTGAGAGTGCATTGGGAGCGCAAACCAACTAAGCCAAAGCCCAAGAAATCCTAAAAAGAAGGCCTCCTCGTCCATCTCAGGGGCTGCGACTTCTGCAAAAGACATGGTTGGGGAGTTAGGAAGAAAAAAGTTCTTTTGGTCTATGTCTTTCGCTGGCAGGTTATCCAAACCTAAACCAAAAGGGTCCTCAAGGTTGGCAAACTTGGCAGCTTCCGCCGAGAGGACGTTTGGATGAAGGAACCGAGCAATGAAATCCTCAAAATTAACTCCGCGGCTCCCACGCTCAATGAAAAGGGCCTCGTAGATGTTCAACACCTTGATCAGACTTGGAAATTGATGTTGAACAGCGTTCTCCGGCATGAGCCCTCTTATCACCGGCTTAGCACCAAAGACGTACTCATCCGGCGGGAGCAACTCTTCATAATGTTCCCCCATGACCGGTAGACCGGATACTTCCGTAAACTCTTCCAAAGAGATTGACACTTCCCGATCCATATCAAGGAAAGTGTGGGTAGGAATGTTCCACTGCTCCAGGAAGGCCTTGAACCACCAGGTGGGAAGCGTGGGATACTGGAAAAGGGAAACATAGACTGCGGTATACAATCCTAATCTTATCAACTGCGACTTCTTCGTCGACAGGATATACCGAGCCCACGGCAGATAGCCGATTGGGTGGCGGGGGATCAAACCGATATTATATGATTGCCCCCAAGGTCGCGCCTCGCCTTGACAGATGCGGCGCCCCAGGATATCCAAAACCATGGGACGCTGAACCGGAATCGCATCTATAGCGGGATGTAGGAAGCCCTTTGATATCCAATCAACCATCTCCACAGCGTACTGCACCGGGGGTGGGCTGGCATAATGAATCGCCGTTATGGGTTCTGACGGCACTGCGCATGTGAAGCTCCGTCGGCCCATGATGATCTGATTATACCACGACCCCCAAAGGTAGAGACTCTTGTGTTCCGGGTCGTACTCCTTAATCATGGTCAGGACTTTACGGTCCAAGGGCGCCTCGGGAAATCCCTCCTCCGAGCGGACGAACGGGAATGAAGTGTCTAGAGACATGATCGCTGCAAAAGAACAATTTAGCCGTTAGTGTTGTAATTCCAACGTTTGGCGTATAAAAAAAAGGAAAATGCATTTATTAAATTAAATTAAAATTAATTAATTACACCACACAACAGTGCAGTGAGCAGGAGACCAAAGAGGGACCCACAAAATCTAGATGACAGTACGTCAGTTAAAAAGACAATCTCATCATTGGATGAGATTGTCAGTTGGTCCCCAGGAAAACATTCCCATTTATAAAAAAAAGGGGGAGGGAAGAATCCCTAGAGACAAGGAGAAAATCTCCTCTTTCAGAGCAAAGCTCTGTCACAGAGTGACACTTGTCAAACTCTGGCCCCAAGGAAATAAGATTCCTTAAAAAGAGCACAGCTCTATGGTAATAATGGAAAGGTCCATCAGAAAATGTCTACACCTAAAAGAATTAAAAAATTTGAAATCTTGGAAAATCCACGAAAAACTTGTGAAATTTTTTCATTTTATCAGATCTAAAAGATCCACATATGATCTATGAGCAAAGCTCTGTTCATGGGTTAAAACCTATGAACAAGATCCCTGTAGATCTGCAAGTTTTGAGAGTGAAGCTCTGTTTATAAAATCCCAATGGGGATCTCTTTAGATCAAAAGATCTGTAAGAGCAAATCTCTATTAGTTAATTAAAATATTTAATTTAAGATTAATTTTACCTAAAATTTTCTAACTTGGAAAATGAGAGCAAAGCTCTAAAGTTCTGGAAACGAGAGCAAAGCTTTGGAGTTCTAAGCAAGAGCAAAGCTCTGGAAATCAAAATCTAGAAAATGGTGAGATTTTTCTAAGGGCCAGAGGTCCTATTTATAAGGCGCTTGCGCCCCTTGAGCTCACCCCTTGATCCAACGATCAGGAGTTCGCCACCGCTTTACTCACGTGTGCGCCACGTGAGCGCAACGGTGGGGGGGCATTTGTTTCGTCCAATCAGAGCAAAGCTCTGTTGAAATTCAAAATTCAAAAATTCTGAAGCAACACTTCAAGTCTCGGGCGCAATGCGCCACATGTCAGGCGCTGATACGTCAGCGCAGTGCCCAAGAAGGCGCACCCAATCAGAGCAAAGCTCTATTAAAGGAAGCAACGCTTCGGTTGCGCAGGCACAGCGCTGCGCGACACGTGTCAGCGCAGATGCGCTAGCGCAGTTGCGCCGCGCTGTGCGCTGCGCGACACGTGTCAGCGCAGATGCGCTAGCGCAGTTGCGCCGCGCTGTGCGCTGCGCGACACGTGTCAGCGCGACACGTGTCAGCGCAGTTGCGCCGCGCTGTGCGCTGCGCGACACGTGTCATGCGCTGGGGCATCTGCGCCAAACAGAATTAAAATTTTAAGAAATCTTTTCTGTTCTTGTTAAAACAAAAAGATTTTCTTCTGCAAAGCAGAAGCCCTTGGATCAAAGATCCAACGGTGGGGAAAATTTCCCAAATCACTCAGAGAAAGATCTCTTTAACAAATTTAACTAATTTATGGGCACTATAAAAAGGACCCTAGGCCTCAATTAAAAGGCATCAATATCTTTCTAAAAAAAAAGAAGGAGAGAAAAGAAATCTGAGAAACTTCTCAAGAATAAAAAAAGGTAAAAACCCTTAGAAAAAAGAGAAAGTTCTTTTAGGAATAGATCATAGATCTAAAAACAAGATCAATGATCTTTAATAAAAATAAAATAAAAATAGTGCTTTGCACTTTTCATGAACCTTTGGTTCTCTGAGATAAGAAAAACAAGAAAAAAAACTTATTTTTCTTTGATCTAAATTAGATCAAGAAATCAAATAGTGCTTTGCACTTCTGTTCTTGAATCTAAAAAGATTCTTAGTGCTTTGCACTTGCAAACTGCGCTGTTGCGCTCTTGGGAGCGCGCCACGTGTCAGCAGCGCAACAGTGCAGTGCACTAGCGCAGCGCACTGCACTGTTGCGCTTGCGCTCACCAGAGCGCGCCACGTGTCAGTAGCGCAACAGCGCAGCGCAACAGCGCACTGCACTGTTGCGCTTGCGCTCACCAGAGTATGACACGTGTCTTCACCACAAGCGCTTGTGCTCAGTGAGTGGCGCAAACCGTCTAACAAATGCAATGCAGGGCCAGGCCCAATTAAAAGACCAAGCAGGCCTAATTAAATTGATGCTCTGCATCATTTATAAATGGGCAAAGCCCAAACAAAAATAATAAAATGCTATGCAGATGCCTTGCAGAGCCCAAAATAAATTGATGCTCTGTATCTTTTATGGGCAGAGCCCAAACAAGAAAGTAGAAGTAATGCAATGCATTATTTAAGTGTGGGCAAAGCCTTAGCACAGGTCTAATGGACTAAAAATAAATAAAATGTTGAACAATTTCGACTGGACTTAGCCCAATTCTGGCCGTAAGTCCTTAAATTAAATTGAACTGAGCACAAATGCTCTCTCAAATCAATTTATATCCGATTCGAGGGTACATCTCCGAACTCCTTTGACATCCATCGTTGTAATTGCTCAACGACGTCAAAGAGGTGACGGGTCCCAACGACCACACATCAATACGGACTGCGGGGTCCTTAAACTCGTAGACCGAAACGTCCTTAAACTAATATAGGACCGAAACGTCCTTAAACTAATATCGGACCGAAACGTCCTTAAACTAATGTTGGACCGAAACGTCCTTAAACTAATGATGGACCACTACGTACTTAAACTGGCAATGGACCGAAACGTCCCTAAGCTAATGTTGGATTGAAACGTCCCTAAACTAAGGGTGGACCACCACGTCCCTAAACTGGAACATGGACCACTACGTCTCTAAACTAGAACAATTGAGCTCCCAAATGCTCTTTTGCGGATCTAAACGGTCCCGTTTAAGTTGATCTTAGCCCCAAATACGGCTAACGTATCCTTAAACTTTTAAATGGATTATAAAACCCTAAATCGACTTTGGTTCAAGAGTACATCTCTGAACTCCTCTGACATCTGCCGTTGCAATCCTTCAACGACGTTAGAGAGGTGACGAGTCCCGATGGCCAGATATTAAATGGATTATCACGTTAAGTTGATCTTAGTCTCAAACAGGACTATTGTATCCTTAACTGTCACGTCCCGAGAGTACGGAACAAGACCGGCACTTAAACTACGAACGTCTTGAGGCGTACGTAATCTAAGTAAACCGAAACCCCAGAAATCCAAACCAAGAAAAGCAGTAGAGTGAAGGAAAACCAATTTAAAATCAAGTAGTTTTAATAGCATAAGCCGAGTTATGCGGTTTTTAAAAAAAACGTCAAGTATTTCCTGAAAATTTAGGCAGAGTCTCCTTTGTAAATACCGGCTCTCAAACGGGATACAACATGAATAGTATACGAAATCAATAAAAAGGCATCCCCAAGCGGGAGCTAGCTCTTCGTCAAACGACGGTCACAACCACACAAGCAATATAATATACAACGCCAACGGCGAGGATCAAAATTCAAAAGGAAACTCAAAACCACAAGAAAACCACAGAGATATAACGCGCGACTCTAAGGTCGAAGGAATAACATCACTGGTCTCTATCTCAAAATAAAAACATGTTTGGTTGATGGAACTTCTAGATACAACGGAATAATGATATACAAGATATATAATAGAGGTACGATACAAGTAAACCCACCTACTAGCAAATCACCCGAAGGAAACTATGCCTGCAAAGCCGTAATGAAACCTGTACGGCAAACCTGCAAGAAACTGGGGCACAACGGGGGTGAGTTGCCAACTCGTGAATAGAAAAACATCTACGAAAAGAAATCGCATAAATAACGCAATCCTAGGTCAATGATCATAATATATCCTCAAATATATAACCAGCAACCCATAACAATGGTTAAGGCAAATATCTAACCCAAGTGTAATTCCATGTGCCCGTGTCAGTGCCTCAGGTAGCAATATATCATATGAATGAGGTATGAATGCATGGAACAGAATGCATGTACTGACGAAAACTGCTTTCATAAATCAGTGAGATTTCTGTATTTTAAAAGTGAGGTACCATAAATGAAATCAGCATAAAACAGTGCCCAGCATCGACACAAAACAAGTGTCCAAATATCTCGATATCTCTGTATCACAATCTCTGTACCTCAATATCTCAAAATCTCAATCACAATATCTAGGGCGCCGTCAATCCAGACCGGCCCCTACCATCCATCTCAAGACCACGACGGTATCCTCCGGATATCCGACGCGTCGGGTAATATCACCGGTATGTAGTGCTCCCCTGCCGGGCTCAACGTCAACAACACATTCCTCTTGCCCCGGGGTACCGCACCGGGCCCACCATGTACCCGAAACGGTTCCTCCACTCCTCGAATCGGGTCTCGAAATCCATCAGCAAACTCATGGTGGACGACTCATATATCATGAGAAAACCGCACTTTTTATTTTAAAAGAGAGAAAAGGCTTATTTATGTTTTTGCGGTTTTCCTCCAAATCCAGAAAATCTCATGGAAATCTGAATCCAAAACCTCAATAACACGTAAAATAGTGAATATATGCATGAGAATCCATGAATGCGGCATAACAATGAATAACAGTATGCATGAAGTAGCAGGTAATAACTACAATGTCTAAACTATTAGCTAACAGGCTATGTCAAGCAATAATATTTTCTAAGGTGTACGTGACATGGCAATTACCGATGAAGATGTGTGTGAGCCGGCAAGTAAGTGTACGTGGTACATACGCATCATCGGTAATGGTGCTGGTGTCCTAACAGCATGATATCAATAATGGAGTATGAAACATAATATAAGCATGCGATGCGAAGCGAACCACCATAATGAGCGGGAGCTGAATACTAGACGCAACTATAACTAATCTGCATTAATCTAATATAAGTCCTACAAATGGTGCCTTTTGAAATTACACGAATCATGGGGTTTTGAAAATAGGGGCTACGGTGTTTTTATGAAAAGATACGTCTTTTGAAATATCCGTAGGATCCCTTGGGCTGTCTTTTAAAATACCCATGATTCGTTGGTTTTTGAAATAGGTAAGAATCGAATCTAATCTAACAACTAAACTTAACTAAAGGGCTAAGCTAACAAGCTGGACTACAGGTAAGGAAACCGCCTAATATCTGAGTCGATATATATACATACCTGTATATATATTAGTCGGTGATCCTGCCTTAATAATATCATATCCGATACCATATCTATAATCAGACATCCCAAGTCAAGAGTGCGGATCAATCATCAAAATATAGCTCGTACGTAAATCCGTCGTACGGCATCCCCAAATCTGGGTACGGGTTAATATCACATTCATCATACTATTCACCTGGTATCCTCTTTATCCAAGATCATAGTCTAGGGTACTGACCTATGTCTAGTACAATACTAATATCCTCAATATACTTATGATCTGACAACTGATCGACAATCTCGTACAAACCGATATCGTCAGCACATATCATCATCAAGGGTATACATCGCTCGATACGGCCTAATATCAATATCCTAGCATATCATGCCTCATATCCCTATGTGAACACATAGTCCCATACCCATGTGAACACATAACTATAAAGAATCCCATGAGCACATATAAATAGGAATGTATGCAAGTATGTATGTGTGTATGTGTAGTGCAACACTACCCTAGGGTTCGCAACACTAAAATAATCCAGCACACCAATATCCATCCTAAACATCGTTATTAATCCCAAATAACATATAATAATTGTTGGTGTGTATACGCATCTGTATACACCACCACGAACTGCGGGGGTGCTATACGCCATCCACCCGACTTCTCCCCGTAGATATAAATCTACTCACCTGGTCCTCGCTCGCCGGTGCCGACGTCTCCACGCGCTTGCTTGTCGTCTCAAAGTCTTCGTAAGGGTACCTACTTATCATAATGCACCGTATCGCATTAAAATCCGACTCATGACCAAAACGACACACGAATCCCATATAGATCAAAACCTATGGCTGCTTTCACAAATCAACCCAAAAACCCTCGACGTCGGCGTACAAACACCAAACCATCGAGAAAAACCCAACACACTCATTTGCGCATTCACGAACACTAATTATAATATAAAATAGGTTAGAATTCACAAAAACCGCAAATTCACCTTAAAAGCCATTTTTCCGAAAATCTAGCAAGCAAAAATTACCCGTTTTAGTACAAAACACGACGTTTAAAAAAATCTAGCGGCCATAATACTTATTAAATATCTTAAATAAGTCATAAAAATAATTTCCATGATTTAATCCCAATAAATTTCATTAACCCCGAAAACCTAGTTTACTAATTATCCAATTTTAACAATTTTCAAGCAAAAATTAACAATTTAACAATTAAGCTTAGTTTTGCATAACCTAAGGTATTAAACCACTCATTATAATGTTAATAATGCTATGAAACCATAATTAGAATTTTTATCTAACAATTTAACTTAATTTTTAAAACCTAGTTTGCAATACTATGCAATTTGGACAATTTAAAAGTAGCAATTAGTAAGATGCAACAAGATTAAGTTTACATAACAATAACATGTTAATCAACTCATTAAGACCACAATCTAATGATAACAACCCTAATAAAAATTTAAACCCTTTTCTAGAATTTCCTAAACTAGCAATCACAACCAAATTAACACTTGAATAAATTAGATTAACATAATTAAACAACAATTAAACTTTGGGGTTAAGATTATACCTCCACAATTTAGAGATCTCCCATGAAATGAAGCCTCCCAAAATGCTCTCTTTTCACCAAGATCCATGCTTGAATGGCCAAGGAAAAATGGGTAGGGATTAGATTTTGATTTTGTGAGCTTTTGCATGGTGTTTTGATGAATTTTACAAGAGTTTTTGAAGAGAAAAGAAGTGATGAAGGGGGGGGGAGCTGCTGCAGCAAGGGGGCTGAACAAAATGAGGGAGTTGCTGATTTGGAGAGGGGAAGGGTGAGGTGTGAAGTCAAAGGAAGAAAGAAGACCCATACCTCAAGTCAACACACCCATTTCTTTATTGATTTCTTTATTTCCTTTGTTCTCTTTGATAAAAATGGGGTGGTAATATGGTGAAAGGGAAGCCCAAGGTTCGGCCAGCAGTATAGGGGGGAGGAGAGAGGGTGTGGGTGAGTGTGGGTGAGGAAAATAAAAGATAAATATCATACCCCAAATCTCATTAACACTAATTTCGCTAATTAAGCCCTTTTTCTCCGATATTTTCTAAACCGTTTTGGCAAACGATTTCGTTTCAAAAATCACGTGATAAAATTTTGTTTAATGTGTTATGATGCACAAAATTTGTTTCAACTCATTCCAATTTGTAATTTTCCCTAATTAAATGTATTAGTGACGGCTTAAAATAATATTAAAATAATTAATTTCGGAAAAATTTTCAGAAAATTTGAAATTTCACCAGTGGCTCAATAAACACCAAATACTAGCAATTACATAGCTAGAATATGTATATTTAATTTTATAATAAAGATATTTGCATTTTGACTTTTTACAGAAAACCCCCTTATTTTACCGTTTTTCGAAATTTCACCGAAACGATTTTCAAAACGTTACAATCTTCCCCCCTTAAAGAAATTCGGTCCCCGAATTTAAATTAAAACTCCCCCCCAAATACTAAAATCTTTCAGCCAAAACCATCAAATCGCCGGGGCTCCGAAATCGTAAATACATAAACACATCATAGCGCAATGCATGCGCATGAGTAATGAGTTGATAACTCGAAATCAAAACTCCGTCAAGCATCCCGCAATCATCGGAGTCAAGGTGAAGACACGAATGCCAAATCTCAAGCAAGACCGATATGCTATAAATCGGAACTATACATGCAAATATCAGGAGGAAATGCATGCCAAATCCTTTAAGTTGCTGTGCAATGCACATAACACTGCACAGTGGCGGACGTCTATCATAAGAAAATAACTATATACATATATACCTTTGTTTGAAATGTACGTTCCGCCGTTTTGGGAAACAATTTAGAAGGGTCTCCTTGTTTTAAACATTTCGTGTCATATCAGACACGTAGGTAAAATACTGAGACTATAGCTCGCTTTTTTGGAAATCCCTTCAATAACTATCAATGCATGCAAAATATATTCAGGTACTGTCCTCTGACTAGTCCTGCTCAGTACAAAAACTCATAGCAATCATCATAAAAACGTACTGCTCCATAAGAAATCAATCCCAAAATACGCGTATGAATACTACGTGTGTCTGGTGCGCCCGGAAATCAAAATCCATATATGTGCCATACATATGCACATAAACAAGATCTAAGTGCATCGGGTGTGCACAAAGCATCTGTCGTAGGCAACGTATGTGCCTGACAGCAAAATCAGGTGCATCTGACATGCATAAAAAATCTTGATTTAGTGCATCTGGTGTGCACCAAAATCACATCTCAAAACATGCGCTCAACATGCGCGAAAATCCAAGGCAGGTGCATCTATCATGCACGAAATCATGAAATCCAATATCCAGCGCCGAACATGCGCAAAATCAAATCAGGTGCACAAAGTGCATAAAACAAATATCGATTATCACAATCGAAATCGAAGTCCAGTACATCTAACTGCACAAATGGCGTATCACTGCACTGCAAGCATATATAAACTATACAGAGTGCAGGAACCAAATCGTGTGCGTGCATACTTACAAAATCAACTCAAATGTCTAAAACCGTAAAATCACAAACATGTGAAACCAAAGCACGAAGACGATATCAAGTGCAACACTGTGCAAAGATCGTAAATCCTCAATCATCAAAATCAAATCATGCGAATAAATCACCCAAAACATCGAAATCAATAATGGCGGAATAGTACCGCTCAAGTGCATCCTCTAAGAATCTCGGGCCAACTGTCGCGGTCCCTAGTGGGACGTCTCGTCGATGATCATGAACTCTGGCCTGCTGGTGTGCGTAACAATGACCACTCCTGGGTCAAGGTCTTCACTGTGAATTACCAATCTCTCGGTCCATCGGCTCATCGGCCCTGTCAGGTGTGCTAACGGGGATGATCCCGTTCTGGCACGTCTCTTGTCATCTCCCGGTCAATCATCGCGACCACTCGTAAGACAGCATATCACTGGCGTCGGCCTCTGGCTCTCTGAATGTACGTGACACATCTGATCCTGGGTGCAAGTATCATTGCAGCAGTGTCCTGGAAGGAATCCTGCTCACGGTCTCTTCCATGTCTCGTCTCTGCCAACTATCCGGAAGTCGTCGTCCTTTCCTATATCGGCATCTTGCTCTGGAACGACTGCATACTCATCGCAACTCCTTCTGGATGGTAAATCCAAGTACCATGCCTCGGCATGCGCATCGCATCTCTGATGTCGGCGGAGTGGAACGTCATCTCATCTAGATCTGGTACGAACCTCTTACTTCACTTTTCTCTAATGTCGTCTGCTTTGGACTCGTCTCGTCGCGGCTGTATGGACTGAGCTCCAACGGCTATCCTCGTATCGGGAGTCTCCCAAGAAATGCATCTCACCACCTAACATCCGAATTAAGTCGAGCCATCCGATCGAGTCGTCAAAACCTCATAATCCCCCAAGAGCTCAACATCTTGGGCACAGTTTAATAGTATCGAGTACATACCACAGCATCGGTGGTCCAGCCATAGAAGGGCAAACCCAAGCCTCACTAATGGCGCCGTGGAACTGCCGCAAACCCGAAGGTTCAAAGGCTTTCACACGGTCATTATGTCGAGTTAGGGTTTCATTCTTCTAGAGGGTCCATAGAATTGCCTGCATGTCTTTCCGACTACTTTAAACTTGGAATAATAGGTTTCTGACATTCGATCGTCTCTGTCGACTCTCAACGTCTCCGCGTGAAGTCGTCTCTAGCTGGAATCAATCTAACTGATGACCTCTCATCGGGTAGGCGAACGAACCACATGTCCTAGTCATTCATCCTCGGGTGACTAGCGACATTCTATCATCTCTTAGTACAACCTGTACTGCAATAGCTCCAACATATGGGGCGATATCTTGTCGTTCGCAGCAATAACTGGCCTGCTCGTCTGCACGCTGAACGGTGCCTCAATCATCAAGAGTAAGCAATACTTCAATGGTCATCAAAATCTGGCTGGCCTCTATCAGTGGCTCAATCCTCTAGTGCAAATCGGCATGTACGAGTAATCTCATACAGCAATCCACCCAACGCTCGTGGCGCGGAAACACAGTAAAAAGACACATCTCCGCAATCGTGTGTCACCGGAATTTCGCCCTGGTCAGTCCTCGTTCGTGACGAGCTCATGCTGACCGCAACTCTAGCTGTAGCTCTCCCTGCCCGTAATCGTGGCAGCAAAACCATAACTGGTACTGATGAGGCTAGATCGGAATGAATATAATACTGGGCAAAGAAATGTACTTCTTAAGGCTTCTTAAGTGGAGTAGCATATCGTAAATATGCCGCGGAACATACCTACCGTACATCACTCTACTTTAGTCACCTATTCCATCAACCAAGGGTCATCCTACGCTCCGAGGGTAAAACCTAACGCTCTGATACCAGCTTTGTCACGTCCCAAGAGTACGGAACAAGACCGGCACTTAAACTACGAACGTCTCGAGGCGTACGTAATCTAAGTAAACCGAAACCCCAGAAATCCAAACCAAGAAAAGCAGTAGAGTGAAGGAAAACCAATTTAAAATCAAGTAGTTTTAATAGCATAAGCTGAGTTATGCGGTTTTTAAAAAAAACGTCAAGTATTTCCTGAAAATTTCGGCAGAGTCTCCTTTGTAATTACCGGCTCCCAAACGGGATACAACATGAATAGTATAATAAATCAATAAAAAGGCATCCCCAAGCGGGAGCTAGCTCTTCATCAAACGACGGTCACAACCACACAAGCAATATAATATACAAAGCCAACGGCGATGATCAAAATTCAAAAGGAAACTCAAAACCACAAGAAAACCACAGAGATATAACGCGCGTCTCTAAGGTCGAAGGAATAACATCACTGGTCTCTATCTCAAAATAAATACATGTTTGGTTGATGGAACTTCTAGATACAACAAAATAATGATATACAAGATATATAATAGGGGTACAATACAAGTAAACCCACCTACTAGCAAATCACCCGAAGGAAACTATGCCCGCAAAGCCGTAATGAAACCTGTATGGCAAACCTGCAAGAAACTGGGGCACAACGGGGATGAGTTGCCAACTCGTGAATAGAAAAACATCTACGAAAAGAAATCACATAAATAACGCAATCCTAGGTCAATGATCATAATATATCCTCAAATATATAACCAGCAACCCATAACAATGGTTAGGGCAAATATCTAACCCAAGTGTAATTCCATGTGCCCGTGTCAGTGCCTCAGGTAGCAATATATCATATGAATGAGGTATGAATGCATGGAACAGAATGCATGTACTGACGAAAACTGCTTTCATAAATCAGTGAGATTTCTATATTTTAAAAGTGAGGTACCATAAATGAAATCAGCATAAAACAGTGCCCAGCATCGACACAAAACAAGTGTCCAAATATCTCGATATCTCTGTATCACAATCTCTGTACCTCAAAATCTCAAAATCTCAATCACAATATCTAGGGCGCCGTCAATCCAGACCGGCCCCTACCATCCATCTCAAGACCACGACGGTATCCTCCGGATATCCGACGCGTCGGGTAATATCACCGGTCGGTAGTGCTCCCCTGCCGGGCTCAACGTCAACAACACATTCCTCTTGCCTCGGGGTACCGCACCGGGCCCACCATGTACCCGAAACGGTTCCTCCACTCCTCGAATCGGGTCTCGAAATCCATCAGCAAACTCATGGTGGATGACTCATACATCATGAGAAAACCACACTTTTTATTTTAAAAGAGAGAAAATGTTTATTTATGTTTTTGCGGTTTTCCTCCAAATCCAGAAAATCTCATGGAAATCTGAATCCAAAACCTCAATAACACGTAAAATAGTGAATATATGCATGAGAATCCATGAATGCGGCATAACAATGAATAACAGTATGCATGAAGTAGCAGGTAATAACTACAATGTCTAAACTATTAGCTAACAGGCTATGTCAAGCAATAATATTTTCTAAGGTGTACGTGACATGGCAATTACCGATGAAGATGTGTGTGAGCCGGCAAGTAAGTGTACGTGGTACATACGCATCATCGGTAATGGTGCTGGTGTCCTAACAGCATGATATCAATAATGGAGTATGAAACATAATATAAGCATGCGATGCGAAGCGAACCACCATAATGTAGGGTTCCTAGGCACACTAGTGAGGTCTCACAAGGCATCGAACATGCCAATTTCAAAAATTCTAGGTGCGGAGAGACCCGACTATGGATCGTCGGCTAGAAAATTAGGCGAAAAACAATCTAGTTAACAACTTAACTAAGGGATACGGAAATACAACCTTTGTAGATCCGGTCCTCCACCTCCACGGCTCCGAGATGAGGTCCTCTCCGCTGTCCAAATCAAATCCGGGCTCTAGCGTCGACTTCATCGGAGAATAAGCGAGCTAGGTTGTCGATGTCCATGCCGAAGATGATCTACGTCGAGGCATCGCCAAATCAAGCTCCACCTTCACCGAGCCTTGAAAACTTGTGAAGGAAACACACTCTACTACTTGGCAAGAGGTAGAGGATGAAGAAATAGGAAGTGGGTAGACTTTAGAATTGGATTTCTCACTCTTTTCCAACAATCACCATTGATGGAGCTTGGTTTTCTTTTTAAAGAAGAATGAAGAAGAAGAAGAGCAAGAAGAAGATTAGTATTATGATAAGAATAAAAGAATAAATAAAAATCCATTCTTATCATAATTCTCACCATGGTTAGGTGTAGAGAATTAACTTGAGTTAATTGAATTGGTTAGGGTTAAGCATGAGACAAAATGGTGACTAAGTCAAAAGTTCATGAAGCTTCATGAAAGAAAACAAAAGAAGCCACCATTCTATTTTATGCAATTTATTTTCCAAAAATAAAAACAAATGAATAAATGAATAATCAAATAAAAACCCTAACCAGTTCTTTAACCAAGGTTTAATTCTTTACACAAACCCTAATTTGCATGGATCATCAAATATGATACAAACAAGTGCACAAAATCATATCGCATATGCAATGCGCACAACCGAGCGAGAAAATCCATTTAAAGTGAACCGATACTAGTTAATGCAAAGTAATATATCAAGTATATAATTATGCATTAAATCATTAAATCAACGCTTGATTTAACGATCCGGTCATGACGCACATAACCGACTGGTATCATTAGTAACATCTTATCGAATCAACACTTGATCCGATAACCCGGCTATATCGCATATAACCGATCAATGTCACATCGCGAGAATCGAATACAGTATCACATACTCGTATTATTCTCGGTCCCGCACATATCTCATATGCGCTCCTATTTCGTTTCGCTTGAGCCAGGAAACTTCTGTGTAGGACTCTAAAGACTCGTCAATACGCCGGCAGCAGATGATGATCATATCAAGCATCCACAAGCCGCAAGCGGTCTGCTAAACGTAACGGCCACCCGGGTATTAAGCGATCTGAAGATCGACGAGCAAGCCCGCTCACACTCCAGTGAATCCGAACAGTAACACTACCGTACAGTCCGGTCTGTTTGTCTGATATGTTGCATATCTCGCCTAGGGGTGGTAAACGTCAGACCCCAATAGCTCGATAAGTCGTGTCAATATGAGGTCTATAACTGTTCGAGAAACTACTGGTAACACTTACCAGTAAATCTCAGCAACCCTGGCCAGGGATTTCCTGTTATAGCCAATCGAACACAGCGCAACATCAACCCCCTATACCGGGAGAGACGAATCCCCTCCTATCGCTCATTGCCTCCATGTGACTCGGGACTGTACCCAAAAACCACCGTTTTGCACGCCCTCTTGGACGTGGTAAGATGGAAATCAAAGCACAGTGGGAACCACACAAGACTCTATGACGATCTCGGGTCAACAGACTACTCTGTACCAGTGTCACCAGAGAACTGCCATCTGACGTGAGGTATAATACCATCTGGGACTTCTCGGCGAGTCCGTCCAGTATACCCAGTCTCTACTGAGCACCCGTATATCATCTCTGATGTCAAACACCAATGGATATGGGATCATCCATCGCCCATCTGTATGGGTCGAGAAGGTACACGCTAGTCTACTCTGGTATATCGATGCCCAGTCTCGATACACCCACGACTAGGGACTTTGAAGGATGTACTTATGGACTACCATGTCCCCACTAGTATGATCCCCATCATAGTCCAGGTAGTCAAGTACAGATCCTAAGGGCTTTACCAACATGTAACAGAGAGACAATCAGTATACACGTTAAGGTAAAGATCAACCAGATAGCATACTATCATGTCGAGCAAGAAAGTCCTCCCTATGTACGTCCCAGCATCCACTACAATATACATCCTATGTACAGTAATGGCCTCTAGGGCATACATATAACTAACAATCTCCCACTTGCACTAGGGCCATCTGTAGCAGTGGTTGTAGTATCTCATACTCAACCATCCCATAAAAATCTCTCTCTGGGAAAAGGCCTTTCATGAGTGGATCCGCTGTGTTTGTCCTCTGAGTCTTCTCTCCTATCCTCGATCTCCCTGGAGATCAACTATCTCCATGATCAGGTGATGCGACCTCAGAATACGCCTGGGTCACTGATGGGACGGGTGTTCCTTGGCATAAGCCACAACTCCATTGTCTCACAATGGTAGGAACGAAGTTCATCTCATGAACTATTATACACCCAGACTGCCTCTATGGTAGCATCTTAAGTAGCGATGTATTCAGCCTTTATCGTCTAGTATGTCACGGTATCTAGCTTGGAACTCTTCCAACATACCGTCCTTTTACTGAGGGTAAAGACAATGCCTGTGACTGACACTCAGTCGTCTTTATCACCCTGGAACACTTCCAGTGATTCTTCCCAGGATCGATTGATACCATCTCACTACAACTAGTGAGAATCCTAACATCCAATTAGATCTATCTCATAGATCTAAAAACCCAGGATTTAGGAGGTATCACTTTGATCCTATATGGAGAATCATTGTGATAAGCGGAGATTGATCGAGCGTAACATAGGAAACTCCTTCCCTATCAAGAGTATGTCATCCACGTACTCTACGAGGATCGTCACCATACTCCCTACTACCTTCTTGTTTATACATGGTTCATCTACCATTTTGATGATGTCAAACTCTTTGACTAACACATCAAAACAGATGTTCCAACTCCGCGATGCCTGCTTTATCCTATAAAGCATCTTGCACACGTTTCCGCTGCTCCCACTGTCTACGAAGCCCTCTGGCTGTGTACTTATAGACGCTCTCTTCTAAAACATCATTTCAGAAAAGCAGTCATGGCACCCAACCGCCAGATATCGTAGTCATGGTATGTAGCCGTGGCAAGTAGGATCTGGATGGACTTAAGCATAGATCCTTAGAAAAAGGTTTCATTATGATCCATATCTGGTCAATTATGCAAACCTTTAACAAGTCTAGCTTTGAAAGTCTCAACTTTTCCATCTACACCAAGTAATCTTCTCAAGATATACTTGCTCCTGATGGGGATTTAACCCTTCAGATATAGCAACCAAAGTCCATACTTTGTTGGTGTATAAGGATTCCATCTCAGATCGCTAAGCATCCAGTCATTCTTACAGAGTCTTACTCCTGATGGCCAGTTCGAAACTAGTTGGGTCATCATCTCATGATGCAATCCTCGCTCCCACTGTCATAGAGAAATCGAAGTATCTCTCAGGTGGGTGAGGAACCCTACTAGATCGGCGGAGAGGCTGAGGTTCGTTGGTATCTACTGAATCCCTTGGTTCTATCAAATCATCTGCTGTAGTTCGTATAGCTGGAACATTTCTAGTTCTACATAACTGACTTTGCCTCGAGCTTGTCCGGATTTTGCTTTTAGACATAGGCCGGACAACCCCAAATCTTAACTAGCTTAAGACATGGGCTCTTCCCTTTCCATATCACATATGAAGTGGTAGGCAACTGATTTGATCAAAACCCTATTCAATAGGTTTGCAGCTTCTCAAGTGCATAACTCCCTTAAGGAATTAGGTAACTCAGTAGTACTCATCATAGAGCACACCTTATCACATAGGGTGTGATTGCTCCGCCCCGATATACCATCGTGCTATGGTGTATTCAGAGGAGTAATGCTGAGAGAGAATCTCATTCTCCTTTAGAATAATCCAGGATTTTCTTGCTCAAGTATTCTCCTCCTTGATCTCATCAAAGGACATAATACTTATACCCGTATTCTGGTTCTCTACTTCTAACTTATATTCTGTGAATATCTCAAAAGGTTCGGACTTGTGTTTCAACAGGAACATAGGTCTGAATCTCGAAAGATCATCAAAGAATGTAATGAAGTACAAAGAACCGGTCTTGGCATGTGTAGACAGGGGACCTACATACATCAACATGTATCATCCCAAGAGTTCACTAACTCTTTCTCTGTTTCCATCAAACAGAGCTGGTGTCATTATATCTTTGTGACATGACTGGCGAGTTTCACAAGATGTAAATTCAAACTAATTTAAATATGCATCTTTATGTAACTCTAGCTAGTCAGGTCACATTGATCTGACCTAGTCTACAATACCTCAAGAAGGATTCGTTCATTTCTGAACTCTTCCTCTTGTGTGTGTTCTGTATACTAAGAACTGTAGTTTGATTTAGAACATTAATGCTTTTAGATAACGTGCCTGAACCGATCAACTTTTGATATAGGAAATGTTCAAAACATTATCCATCAATACAAAATTATATCCTTTCTTTACTAATAAAGAGACTGATATGATTTTGTATATCAGGTTCGGTATCTAACAACATTCGTTCAGAATCAATGTATTGGTAATACAGGGTGACAGTGACCAACAGACTTGGCTGCAACACTTGCCCCGTTTTCTGCCTCATGAAACTTATCACCCGTTCTCAGTTCTCTACCTTTCTGTAGCCCTATGTAACAGATTACATATCTGGGATCCTGATCCGGTATCACATACCAAGGATGTAGAGGATACAGAGAAGCAGTTCTGTATAATGAACACACCCGAAGATGATGCATCAGCATGCACTTTCTTCGTTTGGGCGGCACGGGAATTCTGGTAATCCCCAATTTCCTGCTCTGTCTTATAACAATTATAAGGTGGAGCGGGACCAATGTTCCCCAGCTCAGTATAACAAGCGGGTTCGGTCAATATCCATATTATTATCTTGATTAAGGCGTGATATGGTCGCTACCTGGAGAGAGAGAGAAGAAAACACTCAGCGTGCGCTCTGTCAAGAATAGATTGGTTATTATTTTATCTAATCAGGATGGCTCCCACTGCTTTTTATCAAATCTTCCTTCAAACCCTAAAAGGAAAGACTAGCCGGGATTAATTACACACTACAAGTTCGCCAATCTTTCAGCCAGGCCAGTGTCGGTACTTTGAGGGAGGTCCCCCGTGCTTTCGCACGAACCTAATTAATGTAAACCTCGTTTTCCCAGTGGCGTAACCTCGTTAACACCTTTCTAGACACCTACTTGATCGGCTAATTGTAATGTGTAAAACTCTCCCAGGAGTAACTCTTACTCGCAGCGGGTATCGGGATCCAACTATCTCATAGAAGGTATGCAATCTCATTACAAATTTCAACACATGAAATTCCCGATAATATTTTGCCCCGAACGATCTATGACCTTGACAAGGTCAACAAACCATAGACCGCAAGTCAAGTTCAACCCGTCATTTCTTGATTGAATCAAACCCACCCGCACGACCCTTGACAAGGTCAACAAGGCCGCACGACTACCCTAACCCAATCTGCATCATATGCATAAGCAGATAAATACTGGTTAGCTACCGCACACTGCGCCTTGACAAGGTCAACAAACGCAGCACGAATACTAAACAGGATTTATCTGAAATGACGGAGGGCTACGACAGGTTTTTCTGAAAACCTATTGCGTAATGAACTTGATATCGTTGTAGAATCAAATGATTTTTAAAATGGAGTGCTTTTGAGGCTTTTCTAGTTTTGCTAAAGGAGTCACTCCCGGTGAAGGGATCGTCGGTCCTTTCCTCGTCGAATGAGGTGCGGGATATATCACATATATCACTGTGCAAAGCAAAACTCTTAAAGGCAATCAAAAGACAAACCGAGTGTGTAGCATCTGCCAGTTATTGCTAAAGGAGTCACTCCCGGTGAAGGGATCTCGGTCCTTTCCTCATCGAATAAGGTGCAGGATATATCACATATACCGCTGTGCAAAGCAAGAACTGTAGCTACCTGTTTTATTTTGAAATTCGATTCTACAACATCTTAGGTTTCTTTTACTTTCATTAATCACATTAATGAAGTCCCATCATTTAAGTACCTAAACATCACAGATAAATACGACGTACACTTATGCCATCCGCATTCGCCTCGATGTCCCCTCGTGCACCGTTAGGTTAGGTAACTAACGGCAGAGCGGGGCAGGGCTAGCGCGGGTGTAAAACATAAGTAACGTCTATATAATATATCATATATACTATATAATGTATTTATCACAGAACATCACATGATCACATCACAGATATCGCAGCAGAAGAAACATATGAAATATTGGATATACTAGGACGTCCGTGTTTTCAATACGAGCCAGTATAAAACACGGATTCCACGGTCGTGATGAATAGCCAAACCCACACCCCAAGACCCCTACGAGAGCGGCAAGCAACCCTACCAATTCTGGAGTTAGGAGACCCGGACTCGACTCCTCGAGTTGGTCTCCCAATGGACTCCAGAACCCGGTTACTTGTGCCCTCCTCCTTGGGTCTATCCTAGTGCAGAAAAGTAAATAATATACAAACGGTGACAACTTCCGCAACCTGGAAGCGTCCCAATAAAAGAATATTACATACAAGTTTTTGCATGAATGAAAATGAAAAACACTCATCTCACATAAAAACCCCCGGCTATTCAAACACGACGATCCAATATAACATATCCAGCAACACATAACATCACATGTCATCAACGTAAGTAAATATGCGCATCCTAATTGTCGTTGACATATAGCAACGAAACCGGCGATATCACATATTACACTTACGGTCACAGAAAAGAAAGTGTAAAACTACAACAGTTGGAATCCGCAACCACCTCAGACATCGCATGCCTGACCAAATGAATTACTTAGACATCACATGCCTAACAATTATAAACCCCGCATTTCAGTCTCATTATCGAAAACACTTTTCAATATCGAGTCGGGCAATTCAACAAGATTCCCGACAGTCTGATCGAATACTCGTCGCAAACTTTAGTAGGCGGCCGCACCCCCGATACCGTCGACGAAGTGCACCAAGGCGGAACACCGCTGCCGCGAGCACCCGAACGGATGCTTTCAGCGACGGGGTTCTCCTACAGTCACTTGGTCGGGGCTATGGAGTGAGGCTGTCTATTAAGTTTACCCGGCGAGTATCCGCGTACGCTACGTGATTGCGACGGACTTTTGATCACATCAAAATTCCGTGGCAACCGATCAAGTGAGACTAAACTGCTATGTTTATAACATTCATTCAGTTATCTCATAACTTCTTGTGAATTCCAATTATTGTATCACATTCCGGATAAATAGAAAATGTTAAACTTTCCGATCGAACAATCGAACACCCAAGTTTTCCCGAAACAGATCAACTCATGAAATAAGTCTAGCAACATTCAGTTCGTGCCTCAGTAGCAACGGTCCAGCCGTAGAAGGGTCAAGCCAACGCCTCACATGTGGCACGCCGTACTGCCCCAAACCCGAAGGTTCAAAGGGCAGTTCAAGACGGTCACATAATCGAGTTAAGGTTTGTTGTCTTCTAGAGGGTCCATCGAGTTACTTGCACTACTTAGAACGTCTTTAGACTACGGAAAAATCCAACACTTGGAAATTTCCCGACAGGGGAAAAATTGGGTATTTATATCCGGTCGAACTTTTTAACATATTCTATAAATTATCCGGAAAGCCACACAGACAAAATTTGATACTCCGATCGAAACACCGAATCCCCAAAATAATCCCAGAAAATACAACTCTGGAATAAATTTTAAAAATACCCAGAAAATCCAGCATAAAATAATAGGAGTTACTGTGCAAACAGTGTACGATGACGTCATCATTCCGCCGCGGAACTGCCGCAGAAGGCAGGCTTCTGCCGCGGTTCCGCCGCGGTTTGTACTGTTCATCGAAAAAAATTTGCATCATAATTCTTATTTTTTCCTGCTGAATTTTTTAGCAATTTTTAATTTGAAAAAATCCACGTTTTCAGAAAACGTCCAGAGAGCATTTTCCGGTTGGGGTTTCGGGTCGTTCGGACTTCAAAATCCGTCTAGACTTCGCCTAAGGCTCTAGCTAGGCTCTGATACCACTGTAGGGTTCCTAGGTACACTAGTGAGGTCTCACAAGGCATCGAACATGCCAATTTCAAAAATTCTAGGTGCCGAGAGACCCGACTACGGATCGTCGGCTAGAAAATTAGGCGAAAAACAATCTAGTTAACAACTTAACTAAGGGATACGGAAATACAACCTTTGTAGATCCGGTCCTCCACCTCCACGGCTCCGAGATGAGGTCCTCTCCGCTGTCCAAATCAAATCCGGGCTCTAGCGTCGACTTCATCGGAGAATAAGCGAGCTAGGTCGTCGATGTCCATGCCGAAGATGATCTACGTCGAGGCATCGCCAAATCAAGCTCCACCTTCACCGAGCCTTGAAAACTTGTGAAGGAAACACACTCTACTACTTAGCAAGAGGTAGAGGATGAAGAAATAGGAAGTGGGTAGACTTTAGAATTGGATTTCTCACTCTTTTCCAACAATCACCATTGATGGAGCTTGGTTTTCTTTTTAAAGAAGAATGAAGAAGAAGAAGAGCAAGAAGAAGATTAGTATTATGATAAGAATAAAAGAATAAATAAAAATCCATTCTAATCATAATTCTCACCATGGTTAGGTGTAGAGAATTAACTTGAGTTAATTGAATTGGTTAGGGTTAAGCATGAGACAAAATGGTGACTAAGTCAAAAGTTCATGAAGCTTCATGAAAGAAAACAAAAGAAGCCACTATTCTATTTTATGCAATTTATTTTCCAAAAATAAAAACAAATGAATAAATGAATAATCAAATAAAAACCCTAACCATTTCTTTAACCAAAGTTTAATTCTTTACACAAACCCTAATTTGCATGTATCATCAAATATGATACAAACAAGTGCACAAAATCATATCGCATATGCAATGCGCACAACCGAGCGAGAAAATCCATTTAAAGTGAACCGATACTAGTTAATGCAAAGTAATATATCAAGTATATAATTATGCATTAAATCATTAAATCAACGCTTGATTTAACGATCCGGTCATGACGCACATAACCGACTGGTATCATTAGTAACATCTTATCGAATCAACACTTGATCCGATAACCCGGCTATATCGCATATAACCGATCAATGTCACATCGCGAGAATCGAATACAGTATCACATAATCGTATTATTCTCGGTCCCGCACATATCTCATATGCGCTCCTATTTCGTTTCGCTTGAGCCAGGAAACCTCTGTGTAGGACTCTAAAGACTCGTCAATACGCCGGCAGCAGATGATGATCATATGAAGCATCCACAAGCCGCAAGCGGTCTGCTAAACGTAACGGCCACCTGGGTATTGAGCGATCTGAAGATCGACGAGCAAGCCCGCTCACACTCCAGTGAATCCGACCAGTAACACTACCGTACAGTCCGGTCTGTTCGTCTGATATGTCGCATATCTCGCCTAGGGGTGGTAAACGTCAGACCCCAATAGCTCGATAAGTCGTGTCGATATGAGGTCTATAACTGTTCGAGAAACTACTGGTAACACTTACCGGTAAATCTCAGCAACCCTGGCCAGGTATTTCCTGTTATAGCCAATCGAACACAACGCAACATCAACCCCCTATACCGGGAGAGACGAATCCCCTCCTATCGCTCATTGCCTCCATGTGACTCGGGACTGTACCCAAAAACCACCGTTTTGCACGCCCTCTTGGACGTGGTAAGATGGAAATCAAAGCACAGTGGGAACCACACAAGACTCTATGACGATCTCGGGTCAACAGACTACTCTGTACCAGTGTCACCAGAGAACTGCCATCTGACGTGAGGTATAATACCATCTGGGAGTTCTCGGCGAGTCCGTCCAGTGTACCCAGTCTCTACTGAGCACCCGTATATCATCTCTGATGTCAAACACCAATGGATATGGGATCATCCATCGCCCATCTGTATGGGTCGAGAAGGTACACGCTAGTCTACTCTGGTATATCGATGCCCAGTCTCGATACACCCACAACTAGGGACTTTAAAGGATGTACTTATGGACTACCATGTCCCCACTAATATGATCCCCATCATAGTCCAGGTAGTCAAGTACAGATCCTAAGGGCTTTACCAACATGTAACAGAGAGACAATCAGTATACACGTTAAGGTAATGATCAACCAGATAGCATACTATCATGTCGAGCAAGAAAGTCCTCCCTATGTACGTCCCAGCATCCACTACAATATACATCATATGTACAGTAATGGCCTCTAGGGCATACATATAACTAACACATAATGAGCGGGAGCTGAATACTAGACGCAACTATAACTAATCTGCATTAATCTAATATAAGTCCTACAAATGGTGCCTTTTGAAATAACACGAATCATGGGGTTTTGAAAATAGGGGCTACGGTGTTTTTATGAAAAGATACGTCTTTTGAAATATCCGTAGGATCCCTTGGGCTGTCTTTTAAAATACCCACGATTCATTCGTTTTTGAAATAGGTAAGAATCGAATCTAATCTAACAACTAAACTAAACTAAAGGGCTAAGCTAACAAGCTGGACTACAGGTAAGGAAACCGCCTAATATCTGAGTCGATACATATACATACCTGTATATATATTAGTCGGTGATCCTGCCTTAATAATATCATATCCGATACCATATCTATAATCAGACATCCCAAGTCTAGAGTGCGGATCAATCATCAAAATATAGCTCGTACGTAAATCCGTCGTACGGCATCCCCAAATCTGGGTATGGGTTAATATCACATTCATCATACTTTTAACCTGGTATCCTCTTTATCCAAGATCATAGTCTAGGGTACTGACCTATGTCTAGTACAATACTAATATCCTCAATATACTCATGATCTGACTACTGATCGACAATCTCGTACAAATCGATATCGTCAGCACATATCATCATCAAGGGTATATATCGCTCGATACGGGCTAATATCAGTATCCTAGCATATCATGCCTCATATCCCTATGTGAACACATAGTCCCATACCCATGTGAACACATAACTATAAAGAATCCCATGAGCACATATAAATAGGAATGTATGCAAGTATGTATGTGTGTATGTGTAGTGCAACACTACCCTAGGGTTCGCAACACTAAAATAATCCAGCACACCAATATCCATCCTAAACATCGTTATTAATCCCAAATAACATATAATAATTGTTGGTGTGTATACGCATCTGTATACACCACCACGGACTGCGGGGGTGCTATACGCCATCCACCCGTCTTCTCCCCGTAGATATAAATCTACTCACCTGGTCCTCGCTCGCCGGTGCCGACGTCACCACGCGCTTGCTTGTCGTCTCAAAGTCTTCGTAAGGGTACCTACATATCATAATGCACCATATCGCATTAAAATCCGACTCATGACCAAAACGACACACGAATCCCATATAGGCCAAAACCTATGGCTGCTTTCACAAATCAACCCAAAAACCCTCGACGTCGGCGTACAAACACCAAACCATCGAGAAAAACCCAACACACTCATTTGCGCATTCACGAACACTAATTATAATATAAAATAGGTTAGAATTCACAAAAACCGCAAATTCACCTTAAAAGCCATTTTTCCGAAAATCTAGCAAGCAAAAATTACCCGTTTTAGTACAAAACACGACGTTTAAACAAATCTAGCGGCCATAATACTTATTAAATATCTTAAATAAGTCATAAAAACAATTTCCATGATTTAATCCCAATAAATTTCATTAACCCCGAAAACCTAGTTTACTAATTATCCAATTTTAACAATTTTCAAGCAAAAATTAACAATTTAACAATTAAGCTTAGTTTTGCATAACCTAAGGTATTAAACCACTCATTATAATGTTAATAATGCTATGAAACCATAATTAGAATTTTTATCTAACAATTTAACTTAATTTTTAAAACCTAGTTTGCAATACTATGCAATTTGGACAATTTAAAAATAGCAATTAGTAAGATGCAACAAGATTAAGTTTACATAACAATAACATGTTAATCAACTCAATAAGACCACAATCTAATGATAACAACCCTAATAAAAATTTAAACCCTTTTCTAGAATTTCCTAAACTAGCAATCACAACCAAATTAACACTTGAATAAATTAGATTAACATAATTAAACAACAATTAAACTTTAGGGTTAAGATTATACCTCCACAATTTAGAGATCTCCCATGAAATGAAGCCTCCCAAAATGCTCTCTTTTCACCAAGATCCATGCTTTAATGGCCAAGGAAAAATGGGTAGGGATTAGATTTTGATTTTGTGAGCTTTTGCATGGTGTTTTGATGAATTTTACAAGAGTTTTTGAAGAGAAAAGAAGTGATGAAGGGGGGGAGCTGCTGCAGCACGGGGGCTGAACAAAATGAGGGAGTTGCTGATTTGGAGAGGGGAGGGGTGAGGTGTGAAGTCAAAGGAAGAAAGAAGACCCATACCTCAAGTCAACACACCCATTTCTTTATTTCCTTTGTTCTCTTTGATAAAAATGGGGTGGTAATATGGTGAAAGGGCAGCCCAAGGTTCGGCCAGCAGTATAGGGGGGAGGAGAGAGGGTGTGGGTGAGTGTGGGTGAGGAAAATAAAAGATAAATATCATACCCCAAATCCCATTAACACTAATTTCGCTAATTAAGCCCTTTTTCTCCGATATTTTCTAAACCGTTTTGGCAAACGATTTCGTTTCAAAAACCACATGATAAAATTTTGTTTAATGTGTTATGATGCGCAAAATTTGTTTCAACTCATTCCAATTTGTAATTTTCCCTAATTAAATGTATTAGTGACGGCTTAAAATAATATTAAAATAATTAATTTCGGAAAAATTTTCAGAAAATTTGAAATTTCACCAGTGGTTCAATAAACACCAAATACTAGCAATTACATAGCTAGAATATGTATATTTAATTTTATAATAAAGATATTTGCATTTTGACTTTTTACAGAAAACCCCCTTATTTTACCGTTTTTCGAAATTTCACCGAAACGATTTTCAAAACGTTACATTAACGAACGTTTAAGTTGATCTTAGCCGCAACGCGACTAATGCATCCTTAAACTAAAAACACCAAACCCAAATCTAAGTAAATACGGATTTGGACTAATCCACGTCCTACGGGCGACGGTATTACTCAGTCTCCGTATACAATCCATGGGCAACCATAAACAAAACAAACACACACGACACAAAATGAATTCTGGAGAAGGAGAAAGTGTCTACCGCGATGCGGTAGCGTAATTAACTGCAGGGGTTTGCGCCTGCAGGGAAGAGCGTCCCCACAATCAAAAACCCCTCTAGCGAGGGGGAATCTGACGAAGTCTGCTACATCGGACTCATCCGTCTAAACCTCCGATACACGGTGCCATAAATCAACTTGGCATCTTCGGAGAGGTAGACGGATAAAACCAAATAGCATCTGCCCCGAATCTCAGCGTCAGGACACATCGCAGTCTTGTGCGCCGTCCATTCGGAGGGGAACAGGGACAACGAGGATGAGCATGGCGTCATTGACTCCAGCAAGCGAAGGTCAAGGTGAGTAGATTATATCTACGGGGGAAGTTGGATGGATGGTGTATAGTACCCCCGCAGTTCGTAGCATAGTGTATGGTGTATATATATTATATGGATATATTTATATGGTATTGTGAGGTTATGATTATCTAGATAGACTTTGGGTGTCATGGATAACTTTAGTGTAATTGGATGATGGTGTCGCTTGTTAGTTTAGTCACGAGCCCTATAATAAGGTTTACACCAACACACACACACAAGCTTACTTGTTATACTTGTGCGTATATGGGGATATGTATATATATACACACACATAGGTATGGGACTATGTATATATATATACGTATACCTACACATTGATGATGGGGATTGTACATGGTATTTGGAGATGAGTCGATGAGATTGGGCATGGTGCCACGAGATCGGTGATATGATGTGGTTCGCATTAGGAGATACGACATGAGATTTTAGCGGGTCTTTAGGCGTATGTTTTCATACACGCATATATATGCAGATGGTCTCAGTTGTACTAGACTTAGATCAGTACCTCAGTTCATGAGATATGATGATATGGATGCCAGATAAATGATGAGATGAATGTGATATTTGGCCCGTACCCAGATTGGGATGCCGTACGATGGATTTACCGTACGAGCTTTATATTGATGATAGATCCGTACTCTTGACTCAAGGATGTCATGTTATATATTGTATCGTATATGATACTATTGAGGCGAGATCACCGACTACTATATTTATATGTATCGACTCAGATTTAGGTGGTTTCCTTACTTTTCGATTTGTCCTGTAGTTTACTTAGAGATGTTAGACTAGACTCGAGTCATAACTATTTCAAAACTAACGAATCGTGAGTATTTTTAAAGATAGGCCGAGGGATTCAACGGATATTTTCAAAAGACGCATCTTTTCTTAAAAACACCGTTGCCCTTATTTTTCTAAACACCACGATTCGTGTTATTTCAAATAGCAAAACCGTATGACATATATATATTGATGTAGATTCTTCACTGTTGCGTTTATTATTCAATTTCCGCATATTCTTGCTATTCGCATCGCATTGCATATTTAAATGTGTTTATTGTTATATTAAACCTAAGCTGTCAGGACACCAGCACTATTATCGATGATGCGTATGTTCCACGTACATCTGCTTGCCGGCACACACACTTCATCATCGATAATTGCCATGTCACTACACAGTAGGATTGTAGCATCAGGATATGACTCCTTGTATGACTTATTGGCACACATGCATATTGTACACCCATACTTGCGTATATACCTACTTATATATCCATATTGGCGCACAGGCATATTGTACACTCATACTTGCGTATATACCTACTTGTACATCCATATTGGCGCACAGGCATATTGTAAACTCATACTTGCGTATATACCTACTTGTACATCCATATTGGCGCACAGGCATATTGTACACTCATACTTGCGTATATACATACTTGTACATCAATATTAGTACACAGGCATATTGTATACTCATACTTGCGTATATCCCTACTTGTACATCCATATTGGCGCAAAGGCACATTGTACACTCATACTTGCGTATATACCTACTTGTACACCCATATTGGCGCACAGACATAATGTACACCCATACTTGCATATATACATATTTGCACATATATAGATGTTTATGGCTAGATTTTGGAGATTTGGGAACCGCAAGATATATTTTAAAACTAGATTCATTTTAAAAGAACGGTTTTCTATCGATATGTGTGTATTACTGTTCCATGTTGCATGATATACGGATATGCTTACAATTCTGTTATATGTCGTATACATCATGCTTTATGATTATACGCATTGAGATATGTTGTTTCCATGATATTTCTGGATTTGAGAACCGTGGGTATTTCAAAAGAAAGTATGTACTGTTTTAAAAAATCGGTTTCTCTTGATATGATATTTCAGCTGCCACCATGAGTTTTATCGGTTCTGATATATATATATATACCCCATTCAAGGAGGAGCCGTAGGCCGTATGCGGGTACATAGTGGGGCCCGGTATGGTATCCTGGGGTAAGAAAGGGATGCTGTGTATACAGACGGTGAGCCTGGCAGAGGGACTACTACCTACCGGTGATTGTATTTGAGCTCGGCGGATATCCGGAGGATACATATCGGAGTAGAGAGATGATATGGGCCGATCCGGACTGACGAAGCCCTATATATATAGGGATTTACGGGCCGATCCGGACTGACGGAGCCCGATATATAACGATTTACGTGCCGATGCTGGGCACAGGTTTCTTGATGTTTTCGAGTTTCGATGCTAGACACTTAGGTTCCATGATTTGATGTGTCGCGAGGGACACACGTTGATTTATATCCTCATACCTTCATGCATATGATTTACGATATTTTCCTGCATCATGTTTTGTGTCATTGGTTGACACGTGGACGGGATCCACATGCATACAGACATTGATTTCATAGTTGGATGATATCCACACACTTAGACTTCATGATATAGTTGACACTGATTTCATGATGATTACAATGATCATACCTCATATTTATGATATGTTGCTACCTGAGGCACTGACACGAGTACTTGGTATTACACTTATGTTTAGATGTTTACCCTTGCCACCTTTTCATGCTTCACACTTTATCATATTGAGGATATATATATACTACTGATCGTTTGACCTAGGATTGAGTCATACATACGATTTCTGCTCTGTGATATTTTCTACTCACGAGTTGGCAACTCACCCCCGTTGTGCCACAGTTTCTTGCAGGTCTTGCCGTATAGATTTCATTACGGCTTTCCGGCACACTGCTTCCATTTTGGATGATTGCTTTGGTAGGTCGGTTCACTCGCATCGTGACCACTATTGTATATTATTTTCATTGTTGTATATAGAAACTCCATCAACCAGACTTGTATATTTATTCAGACTTAGAGACCAGTTGTGTATTATTTTGACCTTAGAGTCACACGTTGTATTATTATGGGTTTTCTTGATGTTTTGAGTTTCCTTTTGAGTTTTGATCCCCGCCCTTCGGTGTTGTATATTATGTTGCTTGCGTGGTTGTGACCGTCAATTGACGAAGAGCTAGCTCCCGCTTGGCGATACCTTTTATCATTGTGCATATATTATTCATGTTGTACCCCGTTTGGGGCCAGTTTTTACAAAGGAAACTCTGCCGAAATTTTCAGAAAAGGCTTGAGATTTTAAAACGCATTATTCGGCTTATGCTATTAAAACCACTTCTTTAAAACTAGTTTTCCTTCATTTATTATTTAAAATGGTTTTAGATTTCTGGGCTTTTGCCTTACTTGAATTAGATGGGGTTTTTTAGACTTCATATGATTCAAGGGCCAGTCACGTGCCATTTCGGGTCGTGACAAAGTTGGCATCAGAGCGCTAGGTTAACCTTGATTCGAGTCTAAGTTTTACTATGCGAAGCCTAGAGAGTTTGTATGTATTCGGAACTTAGGCTTGACCTTACGGAACTTAGACTTAGTCGAGGGGGTATTACACCCGAACTTTCATCCCGTAGGTTGACCTTGGTTGATGGAGTAGGTGACTTCTGTACAGTGACGTACCGTGTGTATGTTCCGCGGCATACTTATGATACGATACTCCGCTTAAGGATCCTTAGGATGTACATTTCCTTGCACAGTATTGTATTCATTCCTATGATCTATTCTCATCGATATTGGTTCATGGTTTTGCTGCCACGATTACACAGCAGAGAGAGCTACGGCTAGAGTTGCGTCAGCATGAGCTCGTCGCGGATGAGGACTGACCAGGGCGTGATTCCAGGGACATACGATTGCATAGAGGCATCGTTTTATTGTGTTTTCGCGCCATGAGCTTTTGATGGATCCCTTTTACAAGATTTCTCGGACATGCAGATCAGCACCAGAGGATTAAGCCACTGATAGAGGCCAGCCAGATTTTGATGACCGTCAATGCACAGATTATTCCTGATGATTGAGGCACTGTTCAGCATGCGAACAAATGAGCCAGTTGTTTCTATGAATGACGAGATATCACCCAAGATGTTTGGAGCTGTTGCCGCACGAGTTGCACTTAGAGATGTTATAGAAGATCGCTAGTCACCCATGGGGGAAGGACTAGGACATGTGATTCGTTGCCTACCCCGATGCGAGGTCATCAGATTGATTGATTCCAGCTAGAGACGACTTCACGCAGGTACGTTAGGAGTCGATAGAGACGATCGAATGTCAGGAGCCTATTTTCCAAGTTTAAAGTATTCAGAGATAAATGCAAATAATGCTATGGACCATCTAGAAGAATGAAACCTAACTCGACGTAATGACCATGGAACGCCTTTGAACCTTAGAGTTTGAGGCAGTTCAGCGATGCCATTAGTGAGGCTTGGGTTTGCCCTTCTACGGTTGGTCCACAGGTGTTGTGGCATGTAGGGGAATGCTATTAAACTGTACTCAAGATGTTGAGCTATTGGGGGATTATGGAACCTTGACGAATCGATCGAAAGGTTCGACATCATTCGGGTATCATGTGATGGGATACATTGCTTGGGAGACTCCAGATATGAGTATAGCAGTTGGAGCGCAGTCCATGCAGCAACGAAGAGACGAATCCGAAGCAGTCGACATTAGAGAAAAGTGGAGTAAGAGGTTCGTACGAGATCTTGATGAGATGACGTTCCACTCCGCCGACATCAGAGATGTGATACGCACGCAGAGGCATTGTATATGGATATATCATCCAGAAGGAGTCGCGATGAGTATGCAGCCATTCCGGAACAAGGAATTTATTTAGTAAAAGATGATGGCATCCGGGCAGTTCGGCAGAAACGAGATTTGAGAGTGACCTCGACAGGACCTTTCTGGAATACTATACAAGAAGATTTGTATCCAGGATCGGTCATATTACACACACCCAGTAGGCCAGAGTTTGGTATCGTCGACGAGATAGTTGGCCAGAGATCTTTAGAGGATGTGCCAGAGCAGAATGCTTCCATTATCGTTTCCATATTGAACCGTTGAACCGAGGAGCTATGCACTTCACAATCTGTAGTGAGAGATGAGAGCCTAAGATCACCAGACGCCAGGCCACGAACAGTAGGCAAGTAGATATCTTGCTCTGCTAGCATTGGATGCACCGACACATTCTCGACTTTGAAGGAGGAAATATCGACGACGGTGTTTATGATTTGTGATTTGGTGATTCGATTATCACATATCCGTCACCTTGGATTTCAGTATTTTGGGCTATCTATTCGCATGATTTAGTCTTGATGATTGAGTTTCATGATATTTGTTTTCGTGCACCATGGTTGCACCTACCGGGTATTCATATTTTGTGCATAGTTATTACCCTTGAGATATGCTTTATACACCATTGTGTTGATTTATGATTTGTGCACAGTGATTGCACTTAATATCGTTTTGTGCCTTGGTCGCACATGTTTATGATTTCATGGATTTCATATAGTTGGGTTGGATTTGTGCATATGGCACGCACACGATTTGGTTGTTGCACTCGGTATAGTTCATATATGCTTGCAGTGCATTGATATGTATTTTGTGCACCACGGTTGCACCTGACTTCGGTTTGATGTCATTCGATATGTTGATATTGATTTTATGCCTATGTTACGCATGTGATTTGACTTATGCTTTCGGCCTAGTTTTCATGCACTTTTAGAGTTATGATTTGATTTGTGCATGCTGATGCACATGGTTGTGAGATTATATACCGCGGTATACCTGATTTGGATTGAGGTTTATTGTATACCGTCGATTTCGATTATGATATTGATGTTGATTTCGTGCACTCTATGCATTTGATTTGGATTCTTGCGCATATTTGGCATGCTTGGATTGGATATTGCGCATATTCGGCGCTTGATGTTAGATTTCGTAATTTCGTGCGTGTTGGATGCACATGATTTAGATTTTGTTCGTGCATGATGGATGCACCTGATTTGGATTTTCGCGCATGTTGGGCGTATGTTATAAGATGTGATTTTGGTACACACCAGATGCACTGAATTGGGATTCTTCGTGCATATCAGATGCACCGGATATTTGTTGTTGTTGGATATCGTGACCTCAAAGTCAATTATTGGATCGCAGGCACGCGATTGCAATGATTGAGGGAGGACCTATGCCGGTAGGACAGTCTTACTCAAGATGATAGTATGCTATCTGGTTTATCTTTACCATCGTGTACTGCTTTAGGTGACCTTACAGGTCGCTATTACACTTTGATAGAGCCTTTAGGATTCTTGCTTGACTGCCAGCAGTATGATGGCGGTCATATACATGGGAGCTGGGGTCTATAAGCACATCCTTAAAGTGGTCCCTAGTCGTGGGAGTTTCAAGACTGGACATCGATAATCCATTAGTAGACTAGTGCATACATTCGAGACCCCGACGAGGGGCGGTGGCCGGTCTCACAAGCCATTGGTGTCAGTTGGTTCACCTAAGATGTATACAGGTGCTCATTAGGTTATGAGTACACCGGACATGACTCGCCGGGAACATGCCAGTAGGTATTATACCTGACGTCAGATAGCAGTTCCCTGGTGACATGTGTACAGGTTAGTTCATCGACCTGAGATCGTCATTTGTCTTGTGTGAGTTCCCACTGTGCTTTGATTACTACCCTACCATGGCTCAAAGGAGTCGTGCAAACTGTTTTTAGTTGGGTACAGTCCCGAGCCACATGGAGGCAGTGAGCGGATCGACAGGGGTTTCATCTCTCCCGGTTTTGGGGGTGAGATCGCGCTGTGTCTAGGAGAGCCATTACACGAAGTCCTTGGCCAAGGCAGGAGATTTACTGGTAGGTATTCCAGTAGTATCTCAGGGTGTTCTGGGCTACACTCTGACACGACTTGTACCGCTTTTGGGGGTCTAACTTTTAACAACCCCTTAGGCCCGACATGCGATGCTCATAGACGAACGGACCGGACTGTACAAATATTGTCACTAACAGGCTCAGTAGGGTGTCGGGATGAGTTCGCTCATCGACCTCCCTTTTGGTCAATACCTGATAGCCCGTTACATACAGCTAGTACCACTGACGTGCTGGTGGTTAAATCCGTAGCCAGTATATTTACGAGTCTTTAGAGTCCCCCACAGACAGTTTTCAAGTTTCGGGCGAAATGTTGTAGAGGCCGTATGATATATGGCAGGGTTCAATCATATACGTGCAGTAGTGCACAGATCATGATCGGACGGATCATACTAGTGGGCTTTGGTTTAAGCCGGATCCTAGTATTAGATTTGTTGGATTATATTAGTCTCATCGCATTCGCATTCATTCGGAATGCGGATGCAGGTATGTATATACAGAAGAGGGGCACTCTTGTGATCCGTCACGAGTTTACTTTAGTAGATGCCATTCTCTTTTTATTGTTGCAAAAATTTGGATTAATGTTTGCATATGGAAATAATGAGCTCAATATCATGATTAGGTGCATTAATTATGACATGGACAAGGGTGGTGACTCATGGTCTTTTTCTTTGAACCATGTCATGATTAGCGATTGATTTGTGAGGTGAAATGAGAGAGAGAGAGAGAAAGGGCAGCCATGTATTGTGAGGTTTGCTCTTTGATTTGGATGATCTCTCACTCTCATTTTATCACACAACACAAAAAGCAAAAGAGAAAAAAAGCTTCTTCTTCTTCCTCTTCTTTCTTGAGCTCATTATCTCCTCACTAATGGCATCCACTGAATCCTCAAGAGATAAAGTAATGACACACATTCTCTACTTCACCTTGGCCACGTCGGCTAGCGAACTTCGTGCCCGAGTTGCTTCGGATGAAGCGGGAGCCCGTAAAACGACTCGAAGATGTGGTGCCCTTTGCGACGAGGAGATCGAGACAGGAGATGCCGTGAGGAGCTTGGGATGGTGGCCAAAACCGAAGGACACGGATTGATCGGTATAGATTTTCCAACCTTTCTTTTGTTTCTAGTTGTAGGTTAATGGTTCGATCCGGATTTAAAGTATACGATAGCGCCGGTTTCAAGTTAAGAAAAAGTTTTTGTTTCCACATTTTGGACTCGGACAGACTGCCGGGGCGCTACCGTAGACTTACATGGTATCAGAGCCACGCCATTAACCTTTACTAGCTTGCTCTAACGTGTTTAGAACTTCGATCGAATGAAATTTCCAAAACTGCGATTCCAATTTGTGCAGTTTCTGTCGAAATTTTTTTGTCGTCGAAAAATTATTTTCAGTACGTCAGAAAATCATGCAAGCTTTTTAAAGAACACTGTTGAAATTTGGTACACTAATCTTGTCACAGCGCCGCGGAACCGTGGCACTACCCTTGTTTTGGCCGCGGTTCCGCCGCACTACTGTAGCATTAGGGCACCATTTTTCCTGCAGTAGTTTCTGACTTGGAAATGAGTTTTTTAGTAATTTTTTTTGGCCCAGATTATTTTGAGTACAGGGAATTGTACTTGGGGCCCACTTCGGAAAATTTTATGGATCGAAAATTTTAAATATTTTGGTTCACGGTATTTACATTATATCTGCGACCGTGAATGTCATTTGATCGGTAAATCTTGTCTAATTGCTATAGCCCTTTTAGACGGATTTGCGAACGTGACATTCACGTTGATGTTCTGTGTTATGCTGTGATGTTGCGGATTTGTCATGGTGGATAGCCTAAATGCAATGGTAGTACAGCTTGGTTGTATTTGTACATTTGATATTGCGGAGCAAGCGTCCGACATGTGGACTGCCGTCACTGCCTGTTTGTATATTATTCTTTTGGGGCACGACCGGGCTGAGGTCGATGTACCCGTTGTATTTATATTTTACTTTTTGTACTAGGATTACCCTGCGGTGGGGTGCATGGATAGCCGGGTTCTAGAGGGCAATGGGCCCACATCTCATGGCCTTGAGACGGAGGGGGCTTCACTCTAGAATTAGCAGGCTATTCTCCGCACTCGTACGGGGTACAGGTTGACCCAAGGAGGGGTGCTCAAGTTACCGGATTCCGTGAAGTGCTGGGTGGTCCATTCACTTTGTTTAAAGGGGCTGCCTCGCTTCAGGTTTTGGCGGGTAACTTGCCGCGCCCGTAGGGGTCTAGGATTTCATTGCACAGGCTATCCACACGACCAGGGGAACGTCCGGTTTCAGTAGCGGCTCTATGAAACTCGGGGTTCACACATTATTTGTATTGTTCTGTGATACTTATTACATTTCTGTGATGTTATATTTTATCACGCCTTGAGCGATTATTATATATTGATATATATACTAGTAGATGTTGTTTATGTTTTACACCCGCGCTAGTCCAGTCCCCGCTCTGTCGTTAGTTAAGTAACCTAACGAGTGATGACGAGACCCAGTGGCGAATGCGGATGGCATATACGTACAACATATTTTCGTTCTTTTGTGGTGTGATTAATTGATAGGACTGTGTTGATTCGGATATATGCAAGCTAAACAAACCTATTCTGATGTTGTTGGAACATTTTTCAAAAAGCTGTTATTGCAAGGGCATTTTCTTTTGTTTTGCACAGCGGTATTCGGTTATGAATATCCAGCACCTCAGTCGACGAGGCAAGGGCCGAGATCCTTTCACCGGGAGTGACCCCTTGGACAGAAGTTTGTGTCAGGGTAATAACTTCACTATAGTCGATTACCTTTTACTTTGCATCGTGGTATTCAATTGGAATATCCTGCACCTCATTCTACGGGGAAAGAGCCGAGATCCCTTTACCGGGAGTGACCTCTTTAGCAAAGGTTTCGCCACTATATTTTTATAAAAAGCTATCCGGTTCCTTCAACGATATCAAGTTCATTACGTTAATGGTTTTTCGCCAAAAACCATTCGTAGCCCTCCGTCATTTCAGACGGGTAGCACTTAGTATTCATGCTATGTTTGTTGGCCAAAGTCAAGGCATAGTGTATGGTAGCTATTTGTTACTTTTCTGGTGCATAGATAGATGCGTTGGTTTGGGACAGTCGTAGTGCTTTGTTGGCCAAAGTCAAAGGTAGGTATGGGTGGGTTCAAATTAACCTGGAAAATGACGGGTAGAACTTGACATGTGACTTATGATTTGTTGGCCAAAGTCAAGGTCATAAGAGCATAGGGTAAAAATCATATCGGGAGTTTCTAAAGAAACTGAAACTTGCCAGGCATGCGCATACCTTCTGGAGTGTGATAACGTGAGTGGATTCCGTCACGCTATCATGCGATGATAGTTGGATCCCGATTCCTACTGATGAGTTGGTTTACTCCTCGGGTGATCCCGACTAATTCTTCTTTCAGGTTTTGAGGAAAATTTGACGATACAGTGGGAGGTTTCCTGATTAGATAAATTGATAACCATTCTGATCTATGATAGAGTGCACGCAGAGTGTTTCTTTTCTCTCTCTCTTTGGCAGAGACCATGGCCCGACCCTTCACTATGACTCAGCGACCAAGTTAACCGAACCTTCTTAAAACACTGGCTTTTGGATTGTCTGAGTTGAATACCTCATTGACACTCCTACTTTTACCCTTTTCTCCAGAACACCCCGTATTACTACGAACATCCACTTCCATTGGATAAAACCATCGTATGGTTATATACGAACTCGAAAGAACTTGTTCCAGATTCGAAGATAGTTTCCGGTTCTGGGGAAAATGAATAGGACTATTTAGTTGTCTTTTTCTTTTACCTTCTTTCAGGTTGCGAGTGCTCCTTGGATTAGGACGGTACACCTATTATGCTATTTGGATAGTCTTCTTCCGAACCATAGGCAGGTGCCGAACGGTGGGGAATGAAGAAAACCAATTAGCCTAACGAAGGTGTTCAGAAGGTATTAAGTAAAGACAAATAAAGGGATTAGTAAAAGGGCAAAGTAAACTGCGACTACTATTCACGACCAAACCAAGTATTTCATCGCCACTCCTACTTCACCTTTGTATTTCTCCAGGACACTCCGTATCACTATGAAGATCCACAGTTATTTGGATACTCCATCGTATGGTTATATACGAACTCGAAGGAACTTGTTACAGTTCGGGGATGGATTCTGGTTCAGGAGAAATAGGAATAAGGTTTATTCAGTAGTCTTTTATCTTTACCTTCTCTCGGGTTGCGAGTGCTCCTAGGATTAGGACAGTACACCCATTATGCTTATTGGATAGTCTTCTTCCAAACCATAGGCTGGTGCCGAACGGTAGGGAAGGAAGAAAACCATTTGGCCTAAAGGGGTGTACAGAAGGTAATGACTAAAGACATATAAAGGGATTTGAAGAGATGGCAGAGAAATATACGGTTACAGTTATGAATCTGATAATGGAAGAGACATTACTATGAATACCCGGATACTCCTTCGAAACATTTATATGTTTCAGTTTCACTGTGTATTGTTAAAAGAAAACTGATTTCCCAATTAGCCCTTGCTCCAGGGTATGTATTTACCAGGTTTGATTCTCACATCTGTATGGTTTTACAGATGATGAGTAGGATTAAGTTATTGGGAATTGGGTGATCATCCTCATTATATCGGGATTCGTTGTGATTGGTGATATTTGAGGAAATCGCCTGGGTTGTTTGCCGGACGACAAATATTTGGTTTTTGAATATCCGTTGTTATGCACCAATTTCAAATTGATATATCTATACGTTTATTTTTATAAAGTGAGATATAACTTTTTGAAATTATGTCTATGACATTTACCAATATCAGTGGATGGTTAGGTAAGGAGCATTAAACAGCGGTGTAATTCTTCTTAACCATAAGTACAGTTTTCAACCTAGGACACACAGGGAATGAGTTATAAGACTCATGGGACTTATACAGAGTATTGTATGTTGTCCAGTGTCCATTAGGACAGAGGGGTTGGTACTCGTACTATAATCTGTTTACTTATGACTTCTCTAGTTCTTAGACATGTGTTTCGATGAAATACAAGGTCTAAGTTTTGAGAAGTTATAGGTATAAGAATAAAGTAGAGAACCAGGTGTTGCAAGTATCAGGATTCTTCAAGGTAATCGAAGATGTAGATACTTGTGTATGGTATTCAGTTGATTGTAATGGTTTTTGAGAAACTAATTTCTCTTTTAGGTTACTCATAATTGGATGCATTCCTAAGTTGAGTAACGCTGATCAGCCACCTTCCATTTAGTTGACATGCACTGGAGACAGCTGCATGATTTGAATCTGGTTCCAATTAAATCAGTGCCTCTGTTTCTATATTGGATATAGAACGGTTCATATCTTAACGATGTTAAGGTACGGGTAGTTGTCCGGCTTATGCTTAAAACCAGACTCTGGATAACTCAAGGCACGTTTCTGTAATGGCTGTTTGTAGGTTGGCCCGGGCTATGACGAGGGTTGACTTTCTACCATCTGGAAGATCAATAGTGATATTGTTCTTGACTCGCCACAGTTTTAGTAAAATGGATTTTTTCAGAAAACAGTAGTGGGAGTATGGTAGAACTGGAATTGATTCCAGAACAGCAAACGATTTCCGAAAATTTGATAAGAACCTAAATATTCAATTTGGTTTGACATTCCATTAGCCACTCTGCAGATATGGTGGGTAACCTCAGGCACTCGAGAGGTATTTCGGTATGCTCAAGGACGGTGACAGGGAGGTTCTTGTTTACCCAGATTTGCCATTGCTGTTGTTCCAGACCGTGAGACCCAGTAGGAGGATGAGTATAGCGTCGTTCTAAACTAGCTTTAGAAGTGTACGTGTATATTATTCTACCAGAGGGTTGTCGTAGTTAGTGGGAGAAGCGGAAGCATAGTGGAGAAGTAGCTTATGTCTATTTATGGACCAAAAACAGATATAGCGGAGATAGATCATCTATTTCTTATGTAACAGTCATAGGTTTGACTTCATCAGAATAGGGGATGGATCTGTTAAGAAAGTAGTAGGGTGTGATGTCCTGGTATTTGGATGACATATACAGAGTAGGAAGTGAAATTCCTATACTACGATCGGTTATACTTTGGTTGTCACACAGTGGTTTCTCCACATAAGATATAGATATAATATCTGACATTCTGGTTACTAGGTCTATTGTTTTAGATCTAGATTTGGGTAGTTTCCCAATCTGGGTCCTTAGACAGTATTCTAAAGGTGTTTTAGAATGGACGACTCCTGGCACAGTAGTTTACCTGTAGGTAATGGAGTCACCCTCTGTAAAGGTGTCTTACAGACTATAGGGGCGAGGGATGTGCATGATTGACATATCACTTGCTTAGGCAATTGAGTCAATCATGAGATGTCAAGTACCACACCAGATGTTGTTTTTGCACGAGATGCAATAAGATGATATTAATCCAATCCTGGAGAAACATTCAGAAGCAGTTTTAGAACATAAGTGGATGTTCTAGGGATATGATAACGACAGCCTCTTTTGGGAGACGGTTATCATTACAGGCTTGTAAGGTGACCTGGATGACAGAGTGACTGTCAGAGTTATAGTTTTCCCTCTGACGAGGGGCAGTAGTTTGGACAGGTGGTCCAAGCGGATACTGAGGGCGGCATAGCGCAGGACACTGATTAAGTTCTGTTGACGATACAGTCTAAGAAGTTTGGATTTGGAGTTCATTTATGAACTAGGTCTCATCAGATATCCAGACATATTCTAAGATAGCTATTGCTCATTTCAGGAGATGGCTTTCTCCGCGAACTTGAGATTAAGAGAGACATAGAACGAAACATCGGGACGGATCCACTCACTGAGGCTATTCCTCGAACGCAATAGTTTCCCAAACGGGCTTTGTGAGACTGATCAGTAGAGGAGTTGAGTGTTCGGTATCACACGGGCTGTGAGTATACGGTATCGCAATAATTAGCCTTGAGTGCAAGTAGGAGATTGTTGGATATAGTGCCCTCAAAGTCAATTATTGGATCGCAGGCACGCGATTGCAGTGATTGAGGGAGGACCAATGCCGGTAGGACAGTCATACTCAAGATGATAGTATGTTATTTGGTTTATCTTTACCATCGTGTACTGCTTTAGGTGACCTTACAGGTCGCTATTACACGTTGATAGAGCCCTTAGGATTCTTGCTTGACTGCCAGCAGTATGATGACGATCATATACGTGGGAGCTGGGGTTTATAAGCACATCCTTAAAGTGGTCCCTAGTCGTGGGAGTTTCGAGACTGGGCATCGATACTCCATTAGTAGACTAGTGTATACAGTCGAGACCCCGACGAGGGGTGGTGACCGGTCTCGCAAGCCATTGATGTCAGTTGGTTCACCTAAGATGTATATAGGTGCTCATTGGGTTATGAGTACACCGGACAGGACTCGCCGGGAACATGCTAGTTGTTATTATACCTGACGTCAGATAGCAGTTCCCTGGTGACATGTGTACAGGTTAGTTCATCGGCCTGAGATCATCATTTGTCTCGTGTGAGTTCCCACTGTGCTTTGATTACTACCCCACCACGGCTCAAAGGATTCGTGCAAACAGGTTTTAGTTGGGTACAGTCCCGAGCCACATGGAGGCAGTGAGCGGATCGGCAGGGGTTTCGTTTCTCCCGGTTTTGGGAGTGAGATCGCGCTGTGTCTAGGAGAGCCATTACACAAAGTCCTTGGCCAAGGCAGGAGATTTACTGGTAGGTATTCCAGTAGTATCTCAGGGTGTTCTGGGCTACACTCCGACACGACTGGTACAAACTTTTGGGGGTCTGACTTTTACCAACCCTCTAGGCCCGACATGTGATGCTCATAGACGAACGGACCGGACTGTACGGATATTGTCACTGACAGGCTTAGTAGGGTGTCAGGATGAGTTCGCTCATCGACCTCCCTTTTGGTCAATACCTGGTATCCCGTTACATACAGATAGTACCACTGCCGTGCTTGTGGTTAAATCCGCAGCCAGTGTATTGACGAGTCTTTAGAGTCCCCCACAGACAGTTTTCAAGTTTCGGGCGAAATGTTGTAGAGGCCGTATGATATATGGCAGGGTTTGATCATATACGTGCAGTAGTGCACGGATCATGATAGGACGGATCATACAAAGTTCGCTAGCCGACGTGCAGTAGTTTTCATGCTTTTTTTCTCTTTTTCTTTAAACCATGTCATGTTTAGTGATTGATTTGTGAGGTGAAATGAGAGAGAGAGAGAGAGAGAAAGGGCAGCCATGTATTGTGAGGTTTGCTCTTGGATTTGGATGATCTCTCACTCTCTTTTTATCACACAACACAAAAAGAAAAAGAGAAAAAAAGCTTCTTCTTCTTCCTCTTCTTTCTTGAGCTCATTATCTCCTCACTAATGGCATCCACTGAATCCTCAAGTGACAAAGTGATGACACACATTCTCTACTTCACTTTGGACACGTCGGCTAGCGAACTTTGTGCCCGAGTTGCTTTGGATGAAGCGGGAGCCCGTAAAAAGACTCGAAGATGTGGTGCCCTTTCCGACGAGGAGATCGAGACCGTAGATGTCGCGAGGAGCTTGGGATGGTGGCTACGACCGAAGGACACGGATCGATCGGTATAGCTTTTCCAACCCTTCTCTTGTTTCTAGTTGTAGGTTAATGGTTCGATCCGGATTTAAAGTATACGATAGCGCCGATTTCTAGTTTGAAAAACGTTTTCGTTTCCGCATTTTGGACTCAGACAGATGGCTGGGGTGCTACCGTAGACTTACAGTTTTCAGGCACACCAGTTGACTTTGACAGGTGTTTCATGCACACCCGTTGCACTTAGATGTTGTTTTTGTGCACATGTATGGAACATTGATGGATTTCAATTTTTCCGTGCGCACCAGACGCACGCGGCATTCTTATGCACATTTTGGAATTGATTTCTGCTGGATCAGTACATTTTTATGATATTTACTATTTTATATAGTGACTAAGCTGGACTAGTCAGAGAACTGTACCTGAATATATTTTTGCATGCATTGATAGTTGCCGAAGGGGTTTCCACAAAGGAGCTATAGTCTCAGTATTTACCTACGTGTCCGAGATGACACGAAACATTTTATAAAGGAAAGCCTTAAAAATTATTTTCAAAAACGGCGAGACGCACATATTAAACAAAGGATAAGTAAATATGTAGCTATTTTCTTATAATAGACATCCTCCACTGTGCCGCGATACGCGCATCGCACAGCAACATGAAAGGTTTGCACGCATTTCCTTCAGATGTTTACATGTATAGTTCTGATTTAATACATATTGGTTTTCGTATTGGATTTGACATTTGTGTCTTCACCATGACTCCGATGATTGCGAGATGCATGACGGAGTTTTGATTTGGAGTTATCTGCTCAATGTTCATGCGCATGCATTGCGTTATGATGCGTTTTATGTAATGATGATTTCGGAACCCCGACGACTTGGACTTTTTACTGAAATGTTTTGCTATTTGAGGGGTTTAAATTTAAATTCGTGGAACGAATTTCTTTAAAGGGGAAGATTGTAACATTTCAGAAAAATAAAATATTATTTTTGGGAATTTTTATAATTAAATAATAAAAATATTGAGTATTTTAATATTTCGGTATAATTAAATACCGATAAATTGGGGAAAATTTTTGGAAAATTACAGAAATTACTGAAATGAGGGTGTTTTATTGGATTTAAGCAAATTATGAAATTTTATGATTTATTATACACTATTTTAGTGCTAATCGCGATTAAATATCGCTAATCGCGCATTAAGCTTGTTTTGTGCAAAACATGCACCATGTCATTTTAACACTTGTTATATTTTTATCATGGCTTTTTCTCTTTATCATGCATGGTTTTGATTTTAGAAAGAGAAGAGAAAAGAATAGAAAATAAAATAAAAGAAAAAGGAAAACATAGAAAATTTAGGGATGGGCATGAGATAGAAAGAGGTGAGGGGTCAAACCTAGGTCATGGTCCTTGTCTCCCTCTTCATTTTCTTCATTGTTTTCCTCTCCTCTCTCACCATTGCTGCTGCCCATCTCCCTCTCCCTCTTCATCCTCACAACCACACCCCAAATCAACTCAAAACATCATCTCCATTTCACAAAAAATGTGCACAAGCCTTCTAGCTACACTTTGGATCATGAAAGTATGCAATTTGGTGCTCTAGGGGACTCATGAGTGCCGAATGAGATAATTTCTGAACCATTAGTGTAGTATTTTGTTTACTTTAGCTTCCATGCATGTTTAGATGTGATTAGGCGAAGTTTAGTGAGTATTGGAAATTCCTAGAAAAGGATTAGGGTTTGAATTGATTCCAAAAGCGTAATTGAGGTTAGTAGAGGCTATACAACCCCTGTTGTGGTGTTATTGTGGACTAAACCTGAGACTGAAACCCCCAATACGAACTTTGAAATTCTGCAGATATGGAAATTATGATGGTTTTTTGTAATCTGCTAACACCCGGGTGACCTCAAAATTATTTAGCAAAGACAGTGATACATTCAGGCAACCTAGGACCCCCTACTGAAACCCTAGCCCCATACCCCAACTTTAGGCCATAGATTTATTCCATCTGGCTACAATTTGCGGCTAGGGTAGGTTGGTGTTGGTTCGTGCTTCGTCTGTAGCTCCATCTCCAGTAAACTAGACCTCTCCTGTATGCAAAATTGGCTAATTCCAGTTAGGGTAAATATGGGACCATTTTCATGAGTTGTTGTTTTGATTCGGAGTTATATTTTTCGTATTTGGATTCTGGATTTTAGTATTTGTGTTTTATCTCGGTCGATTCACGTTTATACGTCGATCGTCGAGAGTTGTTTGGTTATTCTTGCATGCGTAAACTATAGGTTTTAACCTATGGGTGATTCGTGCGACATTTTGGTTTTCGTGCGTAATTTCATTTACGATGCTATATGTGAAATGTAGGTACCCCATTGGTACTTTGAGACGATGAGGATGAGCATGGCGTCATTGACTCCAGCAAGCGAAGGTCAAGGTGAGTAGATTATATCTACGGGGGAAGTCAGGTGGATGGCGTATAGTACCCCCGCAGTTCGTAGCATAGTGTATGGTATATATATAAATATATATTATATGGATATATTTATATGGTATTGTGAGGTTGTGATTATCTAGATAGACTTTGGGAGTCATGGATAACTTTAGTGTAATTGGATGATGGTGTCGCTTGTTAGTTTAGTCGCGAGCTCTAGAATAAGGTTTACACCCACACGCACACACATACTTACTTGTTATACTTGTGCGTATATGGGGATATGTTTATACACACACACACACATAGTTATGGGACTATGTATATATATATATATACGTATACCTACACATGGATGATGAGGATTGTACATGGTATTTGGAGATGAGTCGATGAGATTGGGCATGGTGCTACGAGATCGGTGATATGATGTGGTTCGTATTAGGAGATACGGCATGAGATTTTAGCGGGCCTTTAGGCGTGTGTTTTCATACACGCATATATATGCAGAAGGTATCAGTTGTACTAGACTTAGATCAGTACCCCAGTTCATGAGATATGATGTTATAGATACCAGATAAATGATGAGATGAATGTGATATTTGACCCGTATCCAAATTAGGATGCCGTACGATGGATTTACCGTATGAGCTTTATATTGATGATAGATCCGCACTCTTGACTCGAGGATGTCATGTTATATATTGTATCGTATGTGATACTATTGAGGCGGGATCACCGACTATTATATTTATATATATCAACTCAGATTTAGGTGGTCCTTACCTTTTGATTTGTCCTGTAGTTTACTTATAGATGTTAGACTAGACTCGAGTCATACCTATTTCAAAACTAATGAATCGTGAGTATTTTTAAAGATAGGCTGAGGAATTCTACGGATATTTTCAAAAGACGCATCTTTTCTTAAAAACACCGTAGCCCTTATTTTTTTAAACACTACGATTCGTGTTATTTCAAATGGCAAAACCGTATAACATATATATATTGATGTAGATTCTTCACTGTTGCGTTTATTAGTCAATTTTCGCATATTCTTGCTATTCGCATCGCATTGCATATTTAAATGTGTTTATTGTTATATTAAACCCAAGCTGTCAGGACACCAGCACCATTATCGATGATGCGTATGTTCCATGTACACCTGCTTGCCGGCTCACACACTTCATCATCGATAATTGCCATGTCACTACACAGTAGGATTGTTGCATCAGGATATGACTCCTTGTATGACATATTGGCACACATGCATATTGTACACTCATACTTGCGTATATACCTACCTGTACATCCATATTGGCGCACAGGCATACTGTACACACATACTTGCGTATATACCTACCTGTACATCCATATTGGCGAACAGTCATATTGTACACTCATACTTGCGTATATACCTACTTGTACATCCATATTGGCGCACATGCATATTGTACACTCATACTTGCGTATATACCTACCTACTTGTACATCCATATTGGCGCACAGGCATATTGTACACTCATACTTGCGTATATACCTACTTATACATACATATTGGCGTACAGGCACATTGTACACTCATACTTGCGTATATACCTACTTGTACATCCATATTGGCGCACAGACATAATGTACACCCATACTTGCTTACATACGTATTTGCACATACATAGATGTTTATGGCTTGATTTTGGATATTTGGGAATCGCAAGATATATTTTAAAACTGGATTCATTTTAAAAGAGTTGTTTTCCCTCGATATGTGCATATTACTGTTCCATGTTGCATGATATACGGATATGCTTACATTTCTGTTATATATCGTATACATCATGCTTTATGATTATGCGCATTGAGATATGTTGTTTCCATGATATTTTTGGATTTGAGAACCGTCGGTAATTCAAAAGAAAGTATATACTGTTTAAAAAACCCGGTTTCTCTTGATATGATATTTCAGCTGCCACCATGAGTTTTAACGGTTCTGATATATATATATATATCCCATGCGAGGAGGAGCCGTGAGCCGTATGCGAGTACATGGTGGGGCCCGGTATGGTACCCCGTGTTAGTTATGTATATGCCCTAGAGGCCATTGTTGTACATATGATGTATATTATGATGGATTCTTGGATATATACAAAGAGGAATTTCTTGCTCGTCATGATAGTATGCTATTTGGTTTCACTTTATCTTAACATGTTGACTTGTATTGGTTTACTGTCTTTCTCTCACATGTTGATAAAGCCCTTAGGATCTGTACTCGACTACTGGGATTATGATGAGATCATACTAGTGGGGCCACGGTAGTCGATGAGTACATCCTATAACTGTTCCTAGTCGAGGGTATATCGAGACAGGGCATCGATACACCAGAGTAGACTAGCGTATACGCATCTTGACCCATATGATGGGCGATGGATGATCCCATATCCATCGGTGTTTGACATCAAGGATGGTGTACGGGTGCTCAGTGGAGACTGGGTACACTGGACGGACTCGCCGAGAACTCCCAGATAGTGATATACCACACGTCAGATGGCAGTTCTCCGGTGACACTGGTACAGGGTAATCTGTAGACCCGAGATCGTCAGAGTGTCTTTTGTGATTCCCACTGTGCTTTGATTTCCACCTTACCATGTCCAAGAGGGTGTGCAAAACGATGGCTTTTGGGTACAGTCCCGAATCACATGGAGGCAATGAGCGATAGGAGGGGATTCGTCTCTCCCGGTATAGGGAGTTGATGTTGTGCTGTGTTCGATTGGCTATAACTGGAAGTCCCTGGCCAGGGCTGACATAGAGATATACTGGTAAGTGTTACCAGTAGTTTCTCGACCTGTTATGAGCCTTACATCGACATGACTTATCGGTTACTGGGGTCTGACGTTTACCACCCGTAGACTTGATATGCGACATATCAGACGAACAGACCGGACTGTACGGGAGTGTTACTGATTGGATTCACAGGAGAACGGACAGGCTAGCTTGTTGATCTTCTGATCGCTCAATACCTGGGTGGCTGTTACGTTTAGCTGACCGCTTGCAGCTTGTGGGTGTTTGATATGATCATCTCCTACTACCGGCGTATTGACGATTCTTTAGAGTCCTACACAGAGGTTTCTTGGCTCAGGCAAAACGGAGTAGAGGCACATATGTGATATGTACAGGACCGAGGATAATGCGATATGAGATACCGTATTATATTCTCGCGATATTTAGATATGAATCGGGACATTGGATCAAGTGTTGATTCGATGAATCGGTACATGATATATTAGTCGGTTATATTCGATATAGCCGGATCGTTGGATCAAGTGTTGATTCGATGATTTAATGTATAATGATATATATGATATATTGTATTACATTATCTAATATTGGCTCGCTTTATTATTTCATTTTCTCACCGAATTAATACATTGATGTATATGTGATATATGTTAATTGTATTATTTTCTTTTGTAGCAAATATGTAATATATATGTGATATATATTATTGTTACATGATACGATTTATTATAAAATATGTTTAAGGATGATAAAAGGGGATTAGGGTTTGATTAGGGTTAGCTCCTTCTTGTTCATTCTAGAAGGATTCTATTTTGTCTTGGTTAAGATATTATGGTTGATACTTATCCTTAACCTAACCAAACCCTAACTCTAGTTTATTCTCTACAAGTTTTAGCCTCTCATCCTTGACCATGGTTTAATAATCTATCATATATTCTTTACTTCTATTCATCACAAAAGGATTATCATTTTTTTTTCATTATCTTCTTCATTGAGCAAAAGAAATAGCTTGCTAGGGTTTTGAAAAAGAGTGAAACTTTGTGAGAATTAAAAATCCAAAGAGAACCCACTTCCTATTTCTCCATCCTCATCAAGACTAGCACTCTTGTATAGGGTGTTTCCTTCACTAATTCTCAAATTAGTGAAGTAGGAGCTTGAGTCGGAATTCCCTCGACGTAGATCATCTTCGGCCTCGGAGACTTCAAGCAAAGTCGCATCCCATGCGTCGTGAAGCCATGCAAGAGCCCGGAAGAACCTTGATCGCAGCGAAGGGACTTCATCAAGGAGCTTTAGAAGCGAAGGACCGATCTACAAAGGTTGTATTTCGTATTCCCTTTAGTGTAAAGTTGTTTACATGCCATTAGTTTCGCCTAAACTCTAGTTAACGATCTTGCTTAGTGTTATTCGGCACATAAAAATTTAATTTTGGCATGGTCGATGCCTTGTAGAGCTTCGTTAGTGTGCCTAGTAACCCTACAGTGGTATCAGAGCCCGACAACGTCAAAATCCACCTCTTTCTGTACAATTTTTAAAAGCTGGGTTTTTTCCAAATTAAAAATGCCTAAAAAAATTCAGCAGGGTCTTCTAAGAAATATGGTGAAAAACGAACACGTAATACGTCCAAACCGCTGCGGAACCGTGGCCATACCGCACTTGGGCCGCGGAACCGCGGCAGTATAGTGGATTTATGTGCTTGTTTTTGCACTGTTATTTCTATTTCTGTTATTAGTATTTTCTGGGTATTTTTATTTTAACTCAAGTGTTGAGTAATCTGGGGTTTATTTTGTAATCGTCGATTCGATCGGGAATTTTAAATTCTTTATTGCTATTTTGGATAATTTAGTAGGTATTAAAATGTTCGAACGGATATCACTAACTCAATTTTTCCCGGCGCGAAAAAGTTTCAAGTGTTGAATTTTTCTCGGGTTTAATTATTTCGGAAAAACGTGCAAGAAATGTGACGGACCCTCTAGAAGACAACAAACCTTAACTCGATTATGTGACCGTCTTGAACTGCCCTTTTGAACCTTAGGGTTTGGGGGAGTACGGCGTGCCACATGCGAGGCGTTGGCTTGACCCTTCTACGGCTGGACCGTTGCTACTGTGACGTATTCTGGAATTTTTGAACTCCGCTCAAGTGTTGAGCTATTTAGTAAATCTTGGGTGTTTGCTAATCTGTTCGGAAAGTTTAATACTGTCTATTTATCTGGAATGTGATACATGTTGGAGATAGTGCCCTCATAGTCAATTATTGGATCGCAGGTACGTGATTGCAATGATTGCGGAGGACCTATACCGGTAGGACAGTCTTACTCGAGATGATAGTATGCTATCTGGTTTGCCTTTATCAATCGTGTACATGTTCAGGTGACTGATTGCATGTTACACTTTGATAGAGCCCTTAGGATCTTGGTTTACCACCAACAGTATGATGGCGATCATATACGTGTGAGATGGGTGGTTTATACGCATATCCTTAATTGTGGTCCCTAATAGTGGGAGTTTCGATACAGGGCATCGATACTCCGGAGTAGACTAGTGTGTACAGTCGAGACCCCGACGAGGGGCGGTGGCCGGTCTCACAAGCCACTGGTGTCAGTTGGATCACCTAAGATGTATACAGGTGCTCATTGGGTTATGAGTACACCGGACAGGACTCGCCGGGAATCTGCTAGTTAGTACTATACCTATCGTCAGATAGCAGTTCCCTGGTGACATGTGTACAGGTTAGTTCATCGACCTGAGGTCGTCATTTGTCTCGTGTGAGTTCCCACTGTGCTTTGATTTCTACCCTACCATGGCTCAAAGGCGTCGTGCAAACAGGTAGCTTTTGGGTACAGTCCCGAGCCATATGGAGGCACGTGAGCGGATCGGCAGGGGATTCGTCTCTCCCGGTATTGGGGGCGAGGTCGTGCTGTGTCTAGGAGAGCCATTACACAAAGTCCATGGCCATGGCAGGAGATTTACTGGTAGGTACTCCAGTAGTATCTCAGGGTGTTATTGGGCTTCACTCCGACACGATTTATACTGCTATTGGGGGTCTGACGTTGCTATCCCCCTAGGCAGATATGCGATACTCATAGACGAACGGACCGGACTGTATATACATTGTCACTGTTAGGCTCAGTAGGGTTTCCGGATGAGTTCGCTCATCGGCCTCCCTTGAGGTCAGTCCATGGGCAGCCGTTACGCATAGCTAGTGCCGCTGACGGTTTGTGGTTAAACCCACTGCCAGGGTACTGACGAGTCATTAGAGTTCCCCACAGACAGTTTCCCAAGTTCGGGCGAAACGTTGTAGAGGCCGTATGGTTTTATGGCAGGGTTCGGGAAAATGCACGTGCGTTTACGCACGTGTTATTTTTCGGGCAGTTGATACTGGTCGGCTTTGGTTTAAGCCGGATCCGAGTATTATATTGAGTAGATATAATATCTTTGTCTCAGTTGCATTTGTATTCGGTCGTAATACAAATGCGGGTATATTTATACAGTTACGGGGTTATCCTGAAAGTCGTTTCAGGATCACTTTTGGAAGTTGCCAGTTTCCAGTTTTCTATCAGCCGTGTTTTAACATTTGGTTAAAGGCGGATTTATCTTTTCTTGGATGAGGTGTGTCAGTGTTCTAGAAGTTTCTAGAAGTGATGACAAGGATGGTGACTAAGTTCATGAACCTTTAATTGCATTTATTATGTGATGACTAGGTGATTATGACTCATGCTTTGACATTAATACATTTTGTTCTTGTTAAGATCTTTTCTTCATGATAAGCTTTGTGCTATGGTCACCACTTCCCTCCTACACTCACCCCCCTCCTTTTAAGTGGCCGGCCCTCTCTCTCCACCTTCACTCACTCATTTTGAGAAATTATGGTTGCTAAAAAGAAAAGACTAAAGTTTTGGATGCATGGAAATTTCATAGTTCATTTCTTGTTCATTTCATTTCCATCGGCAACTTCATTAACCGATCGTCCACGGCTTTGGACGAAGTGAGACAAAGTCATCTACTCATTCTCTACATCATTCTTGGTCGTCTCTTTTAGCAAACTTGACGACCGAGTTGCCTCAAGTCAGAGGCGGGAGCCCGTTTAAAGAATCGTTGATGTGGTGCCACCTGGACGAGCAGATCGGAGATCGACGAGATCAAAGCAGCCGCAACGGAGCGTGGGATGAAGGTTAAAGAACGAAGGACTCGGATCGTTTGGTATAACATTTCTACACTCTTTACAGTTTGTTAGTTTAGCAATAATGGCAGATCCGGGTTAAAGTATACGATAGCGCCAGTTAAAAAGTTTTTGTTCCGCATTTGGCGTCTGTAGACGGCCGGGACGCTAGCGTAGACTTACAGTGGTATCAGAGCCTCACCATTTTGCTATACTAACTTGTGCTAACGCGTTTAAAATATCGATCGAACCGGAAATCAAAAATCACAATAATTCAATTTGACAGTTTCTGTTAATTTTCAGACTGGTCCAAATGTCATTTTGACCATACCAGAAAATCAAGCATGGTTTTTTAGGAATACTGGAGAAATTCGACCAAGTGATTCGACTGTTCCGCCGCGGATCCGCGGCCCAAGCATGGGTTTGGCCGCGGATCCGCCGCAGGAAAGTGACGTCACTTAGCCAATTTTCTACAGTGCATTCTATGTTGGAAATTGGGATTTTTGGTATATATCTTTTGGGCCTAGATTTTATTACTGTTCAACAGATTTGCGTGGGGCCCACTTTGTGATATTTTGTCGATCGAAATTTAAACATGTTAGTTTACAGTGCTTACATTATATCTCCGACCGGGAATGTCATTTGATCGGTAAACCGCGTCTGATTGCTATAGTTCTTTTAGACGGGTTTGCGAACGTGACATTCGCGTTGATGTTCTGTGTTGTGCTGTGATGTTGCGGATTTGTCGTGGTGGATAGCAGTGTGCAATGGTAGTACAGTTTGAGTTTATTTGTACATTTGATATTGCGAGGCGAGCGTCCAACATGTGGACTGCTGTCACTGCCTGTTGTACAATATTCTTTTGGGGCACGACCAGGTTGCGGTCGATGTACCTGTTGTACTATTTTTCATTACTGTACTAGGTTTTGCCCCGAGACGGAGTGCACGGATAGCCGGGTTCTGGAGGGCAACGGGTCCGCATCTCATGGCTTTGAGAGGCAGAGGGGCCCCACTCTAAAATTGGCAGACTATTCGCCGCACTCGTAAAGGGTACAGGTTGACCCAAGGAGGGGTGCACAAGATTACCGGATTCCATGAAGTGCTGAGTGGTCCATTCACTATGCTGTAGGGGGCTGCCTCACATCAGGTTTTGGCGGGTAACTTGCCGCACCCGTAGGGGTCTAGGTTTCATTGCACAGGCTATCCACACGACAGGGGAACGTCGGGTTTCAGCAGCGGCTCTGTGAAACCCGGGGATCCCAGATTATCTGTATTGTTCTGTGATGCTTATTACTTTTCTGTAATGTTGCATATTATCACGCCTGGAGCGATTATTGTATATTGGTTTATATATTATTAGATGTTGTATATGTTTTGCACCCGCGCTAGTTCAGTCCCCGCTCTGTCGTTAGTTAAGTAACCTAACGGGTGATGACGGGACCCAGTGACGAATGCGGATGGCATATACGTACATTTTATTTTCGTTCTTTTCTGGTGTGATTATTGATGGGACTGCGTTGATTCTGATCAATGCAAAGTAAAACAAACCTGTTTATAGTTGTTGGAACAAATTTAAAAAGTGTTATTGCAAAGACGTTTCCTTTTGTTTTGCATAGCGGTATTCAGTGGAATATCCTGCACCTCATTCGACGGGGCAAGGGCCGATATCCCTTCACCGGGACTGACCCCTTGGGCAGAAGTTTGCGTCAGGGTAATAACTTCACTATAGTCGATTACAAGTTGCTTTGCATCGCGGTATTCAGTGGAATATCCTGCACCTCATTCCACGAGGAAAGAGCCGAGATCCCTTCACCGGGAGTGACCTCTTTAGCAAAAGGTTTTCGCCACTATATTTTAAAAAGCTATCAGGTTCCTTCAGCGATATCAAGTTCGTTGCATTAAAGGTTTTTCGCCAAAAACCAACCGTAGCCCTCCGTCACTTCTTTTGGGTATTCAGTAGTATTCAAGCTATGTATTTTGACCAACGCCAAGGCATAGTGTTTGGTAGCTGCTGGGTATTCAATTGTTGCATAGATAGATGAGTTGGTTTGGGACAGCCATTCTGCCATTTTGACCTAACGCCAAGGGCATATGCTGGTGGGTTCAAATTAACAAGATAGTGATGGGTAGAACTTGGCATGCGACTTATGACATTTTGACCTAACGCTAAGGTTATAAGAGCATGGGGCAAAAATCAGATCGGGAGTTTCTAAAGAAACTGAAACTTGCCAAGTATGCGCATACCTTCTGGAGTATGAGTAACGTGGATGCATTCCATCACGTTATCATGCGATGAGAGTTGAATCCCGATTCCCACTGATGAGTTGGTTTACTCTTCGGGTGATCCCGATTGATTCTTCTTTAGGTTTGGAGGAGAATTTGACAGGACAGTGGGAGGTTTCCGGATTAGATAAAGTGATAACCATTCTGATCTAGGTTAGAGTGCACGCAGAGTGTTTCTTTTCTCTCTCTCTTTGGCAGCGACCTTTGACCGACCCTAGACTATGACTCAGTGACCAAGTTGACCGAACCTTCTTAAAATACTGGCTTTTGGATTGTCTATGTTGCATAAGTCATTGCCACTCCTTCTTCTACCCTTTGAATTTCTCAGAACACCCGTAATACTACGGATATCCACTTCCATTGGATAGATCCATCGTATGGTTATATACGAACTCGAAGGGACTGCTTCGAGGATGGATCCAGGTTCAGGAGAAATAGAATTGGTTTATTCAGTTGTTTTTTATTATCACCTTCTCTCAGGTTGCGAGAGCTCCTTGGTTTAGGAGAGTACACCTATTACGCTTATTGGATAGTCTTATTCCAAACCATAGGCAGGTGCCGAAAGGTAGGGAATGAAGAAAACCAATTAGCCTAAGTAGGGTGTGCAGAAGGTAATATGTAAAGACAAAATAAAAGGATTAGAAAGAGGGCAAAGTAAATTGCGACTGTTATCAGTCACGACCAAACCGCGTACTTCATCGCCACTCCTATTTCACCTTTAAAAGAATAAGGTATTATTCAGTTGTCTTTTATCATCACCTTCTCTCGAGATGCGAGTACTCCTTGGTTTAGGAGGGTACACCTATTATGCTTACTGGATAGTCTTCTTCCAAACCATAGGCTGGTGCCGAACGGTAGGGAAGGAAGAAAACCATTTAGCCTAACGATGGTGTACAGAAGGTAACGAATAAAGAGAAATAAAGGGATTTGGAGAGACGACAATAAAATATACGGTTGAAGTCATGAATTGGATTATGGAAGAGGCATTGCTATGAATACCAGGATACCCTTACGAAATATTTTTCAAGTTTCAGTGCATTGTTAAAGGAAAACTGTTTTCCCGATTAGATACTTACTCCAAGGGTATGTATTTACCAGGTTTCATTCTTATATCTGTATTGTTTTACAAATGATGAGTGGGAGTAAGTTATTGGGAATTAGGTAATTATCCTCATTATATCGGAATTCGTTATAATTGGTGATATTTGAGGAAATCGCCAGGGTACAGTTTTCAACCTACGACGCACAGGTTTTTGAGTTTAACTCAGCGGACTTATACAGAGTATTGTATGTTGTCCAGTGTCCATCAGGACAAAGGGGTAGGTCCTCGTACTATGTTCTGTTTACTTATAACTTCTCTAGTATTTAGACAAGTGTTTCGTAGAAATACAAGGTCTAAATTTTGAGAAGTTATGGGTATAAGAATAAAGTAGAGAACCAGGTGTCACAAGTATCGGGATTCTTCAAAGAGATCGAAGATGTAGATTCTTGTGATTGGTATTCAGATGATAGTGATGGTTTTGAGAAACGTGTTTCTCTTTCAGGTTACTCATAATTGGATGGATTTCTAAGTTGAGTAATGCTGATTAGCCTCTTTCCATTAAGTTGATATGCACTGGAGACAGCTGCATGATTTGAATCTGGTTCCAATTAAATAAGTGCCAAAGTTTCTGTATTGGATATAGAATGGATCGTACCTTAAAAGATGTTAAGGTACGGGGAGTTGTCCAGCTTATACTTAAAACCAGACTCTGGATAACTCAGGGCACGTTTCTGTAATGGCTGTTTGTGGGTTGACCCTGGCTATGACGAGGGTTGATATTCTACCATTTCGAAGATCAATAGTTATATTGTTCTTGACTCGCCACAGTTTCAGTAAAATGGATTTTTTCAGAAAACAGTAGTGGGAGTATGGTAGAACTGGAAGTGATTCCAGAACCGTGAACGATTACGGAAAATTTAATAGGACCTATATATTCAATCAGGTTTGACATTCCAATAGCCACTCCGCAGATATAGTGGGTAACCTCAGACACCCGAGAGGTACTTCGGTAACCTCAAGGATGGTGACAGGGAGGTTCTTATCTACCCAGACTTGACACTACTGTTGTTCCAGGTTATGAGACCCGGTAGGAGGGTTGTCGTAGTCAGTGGGAGCAACGGATGCATAGTGGGCAAGTTGCTTATGTCTATTTATAGACTATAGCAGTTATAGCGGAGATAGATCATCTAATTTTGATGTGACAGTCATAGGTTTGACTTCATTCAGAATAGGGGATGGATCTGTTAAGAAGGTAGTAGGGTGTGATGTCATGGTATTTGGATGACATACACAAAGTAGGAAGTAAAATTCCTATACTACGATCGGTTGTACTGTGGTCGTCACACAGTTGTTTCTCCAGACAGGATATGGATATAATATTTGACATTCTGGTTTCTGGATCTATGGTTTTAGATCTGGATTTGGGTAGTTTCCCAATATGGGTACTTTGACAGATATTCTAATGGTTTTTAGAATAGTTGACTCCTAGCATGGTGGTGTAACTGCAGGTGATGGAGTCACCCTCTCTAAAGGTGTCGTATAGACTAAAGGGGAGAGGGAAGTGCATGATTGGCAGATCACTTGCTTAGGCAATTGAGTCAATCATGAGATGTCAAGTACCACACCAAATGTTGTTTTTGCACTAGATGCAATAAGTATGTATTAATCCAATCCTGGAGAAACATAAGGAAGCAGTTTGAGAACATAAGTACTTGTTCTACGGATTTGATGACGGCAGCCTCCTTCGGGAGACGATTATCATTCCAGGCTTCAAAGGTGACATGGATGACAGAGTGATTGTCAGAGTTATAGTTTTTCCCTCTGACGAAGAGGGACAGTATTATGGACAGGTGGTTCAAGAAAATACTGTGGGAGGCATGGTGCCCGATACTGATTAGGTTCAGTGATCGATACAGTCTAAGAAGTTTGGATTTGGAGTTCATTTTTGAACTAGGTCCCATCAGAAATCCAGACATATTCTAAGACAGGTATTACTCAATTCGGGAGATGGCTTTCTCCGCGAACTTGAGATTAAGAGAGATATAGAAAGAAACATCTAGGCGGATCCACTCACTGAGGCTATTTCTCGAACACAATAGTTTTACAAACGGGCTTTGTGAAACTGATTAGTAGAGGAGTTGGATGTTCGGTTTCACACGGGCTGTGAGTAGTCGACATCGCAATAATTAGCCTTGAGTGCAAGTGGGAGATTGTTGGAGATAGTGCCCTCATAGTCAATTATTGGATTGCAGGTACGTGATTGCAATGATTGCGGAGGACCTATACCGGTAGGACAGTCTTACTCGAGATGATAGTATGCTATCTGGTTTGCCTTTCTCCGTCGTGTACATGTTCAGGTGACTGATTACATGTTACACTTTGATAGAGCCCTTAGGATCTTGCTTTACCACCAACAGTATGATGGCGATCATATACGTGAGAGTTGGGTGGTTTATACGCATATCCTTAATTGTGGTCCCTAGTCGTGGGAGTTTCGAGACAGGGCATCGATACTTCGGAGTAGACTAGTGTGTACAGTCGAGACCCCGACGAGGGGCAGTGGTCGGTCTCACAAGCCACTGGTGTCAGTTGGATCACCTAAGATGTATATAGGTGCTCATTGGGTTATGAGTACACCGGACAGGACTCGCCGGGAATCTTCTAGTTAGTACTATACCTATCGTCAGATAGCAGCTCCCTGGTGACATGTGTACAGGTTAGTTCATCGACCTGAGGTCGTCATTTGTCTCGTGTGAGTTCCCACTGTGCTTTGATTTCTACCCTACCATGGCTCAAAGGAGTCGTGCAAACAGGTAGCTTTTGGGTACAGTCCCGAGCCATATGGAGGCATGTGAGCGGATCGGCAGGGGATTCGTCTCTCCCGGTATTGGGGGCGAGGTCGTGCTGTGTCTAGGAGAGCCATTACACAAAGTCCATGGCCATGGCAGGAGATTTACTGGTAGGTACTCCAGTAGTATCTCAGGGTGTTATTGGGCTTCACTCCGACACGATTTATACTGCTATTGGGGGTCTGACGTTGCTAGCCCCCTAGGCAGATATGCGATACTCATAGACGAACGGACCGGACTGTATATACATTGTCACTGTTAGGCTCAGTAGGGTTTCCGAATGAGTTCGCTCATCGGCCTCCCTTGAGGTCAGTCCATGGGCAGCCGTTACGCATAGCTAGTGCCGCTGACGGTTTGTGGTTAAACCCACTGCCAGGGTACTGACGAGTCATTAGAGTTCCCTACAGACAGTTTCCCAAGTTCGGGCGAAATGTTGTAGAGGCCGTATGGTTTTATGGCAGGGTTGGGGAAAATGCACGTGCGTTTACGCACGTGTTATTTTTCGGGCAGTTGATACTGGTCGGCTTTGGTTTAAGCCGGATCCGAGTATTATATTGAGTAGATATAATATCTTTGTCTCAGTTGCATTTGTATTCGGTCGTAATACAAATGCGGGTATATTTATACAGTTACGGGGCTATCCTGAAAGTCGTTTCAGGATCACTTTTGGAAGTTGCCAGTTTCCAGTTTTCTATTAGCCGTCTTTTAACATTTGGTTAAAGGGGGATTTATCTTTTCTTGGATGAGGTGAGTCAGTGTTCTAGAAGTGATGACAAGGATGGTGACTAGGTTCATGAACCTTTAATTGCATTTATTATGTGATGACTAGGTGATTATGACTCATGCTTTGACATTAATACATTTTGTTTTTGTTAAGATCTTTTCTTCATGATAAGCTTTGTGCTATGGTCACCACTTCCCTCCTACACTCACCCCCCTCCTTTTAAGTGGCCGGCCCTCTCTCTCCTCCTTCACTCACTCATTTTGAGAAATTATGGTTGCTAAAAAGAAAAGACTAAAGTTTTGGATGCATGGAAATTTCATAGTTCATTTCTTGTTCCATTTCATTTCCATCGGCAACTTCATTAACCGATCGTTCACGGCTTTGGACGAAGTGAGACAAAGTCATCTACTCATTCTCTACATCATTCTTGGTCGTCTCTTTTAGCAAACTTGACGACCGAGTTGCCTCAAGTCAGAGGCGGGAGCCCGTTTAAAGAATCGTTGATGTGCTGCCACCTGGACGAGCAGATCGGAGATCGACGAGATCAAAGCAGCCGCAACGGAGCGTGGGATTAAGGTTAAAGAACGAAGGACTCGGATCGTTTGGTATAACCTTTCTACACTCTTTACAGTTTGTTAGTTTAGCAATAATGGCAGATCCGGGTTAAAGTATACGATAGCGCCAGTTAAAAAGTTTTTGTTCCGCATTTGGCGTCTGTAGACGGCCGGGGCGCTAGCGTAGACTTACAATACAATATGTGGAATTCACACAGGTTAGGCATGAAATGCGAAATATGTGATATTTCGGATTTACGATGTCTAAAGAGATTGTGAATTCCAAATGTTATAGTTTTACACTTTCTTTTCTGTGACCGTAAGTGTAATATGTGATATCGCCGGTTTCGTTGCTATATGTCAACGACAATTGGGATGCGCATATTTACTTACGTTGATGACATGTGATGTTCTATGTTGCTGGATATGTTATATTGGATCGTCGCGTTCTGAATAGCCGGGGGTTTTATGTGAGATGAGAGTTTTTATTTTCATTCATGTAAAATTTAAATTGTATGTAATATTCTTTTATTGGGGAACTTCCGGGTCAAGGTTGATGTCACCTTTTGTATATTATTTACTTTTCCGCAATAGGATAGACCCAAGGAGGAGAGCACAAGTAACCGGGTTCTGGAGTCCAGTGGGAGACCAACTCGAGGAGTCAAGTCCGGGTCTCCTAACTCCAGAATTGGTAGGGTTGCTTTCCGCTCTCGTAGGGGTCTAGGGGTGTGGGTTTGGCTATTCGTCGCGACCGTGGAATCCGTGTTTTATAGAGGCTCAAGATAAAACACGGACGTCCTAGTATATCCAATGTTTCATATATTTCTTCTGCTGCGATATCTGTGATGTGACCATTTGATGTTCTGTGATAAATACTGTATATAGTATATATGATATATTATATAGGCGTTACTTATGTTTTACACCCGCGCTAGCCCTGCCCTGCTCTGCCGTTAGTTACCTAACCTAACGGTGCACGAGGGGACATCGAGGCGAATGCGGATGGCATAAGTGTACGTCGTATTTATCTGTGATGTTTAGGTGACTTAAATGATGGGACTTCATTAATATGATTAATGAAAGAAAAGAAACCTAATAGATGTTGTAGAATCAAATTTTCAAATAAAAAGGGTAGCTACAGTTTTGCTTTACATAGCGGTATATATGATATACCCTGCACCTTATTCGATGGGGAAAGAGCCGAGATCCCTTCACCGGGAGTGACCTCTTTAGCAAAACTGGCAGATGTTACAACACTCGGTTTGACTTTTGAATGTTTTTGGAGTTTTGCTTTGCATAGCGATGTATATGATATATCCTGCACCTTATTCCATAAGGAAAGAGCCGAGATCCCTTCACCGGGAGTGACCTCTTTAGCAAAACTAATAAAAGCCTAAAAAACACTCCATTTCAAAATTTCACATGATTCTACGACGATATCAAGTTCATTACGCTCATGGTTTTCTGAAAAACCTGCGTAGCCCTCCATCATTTCAGATAAGTACTACTTAGTATTCGTGCTACGGTAGTTTGGCATTCGTCAAGGCGTAGTGTACGGTAGCTAACTAGTATTTATCTTCTTATGCATATGATGCAGATTGGATTAGGGTATTCGTACGGCGTTGTTTGGCATTCGTCAAGGGTCGTGCGGGTGGGTTTAATTCAATCAAGAAATGTACGGGTTGAACTTGACTAGTGGACTATGGGTTGTTTGGCATTCGTCAAGGTCATAGAACGCTAGGGGTAAAATATTATTGGGAATTTCAAGTGTTGAAATTTGCAATGAGATTGCATATCTTCTATGAGATAGTTGGATCCCGATACCCGCTGCGAGTAAGAGTTACTCCTGGGAGAGTTTTACACATTACAATTAGCCGATCAAGTAGGTGTCTAGAAAAGTGTTAACGGGGTTACGCCTCTGGGAAAATGAGGTTTACTTTAATTAGGTCAGTGCGAAAGCACGGGGAACCTCCCTCAAAGTACCGACACTGGCCTGGCTGAAAGATTGGCGAAGTTGTAGGGTGTAATTAATCCCGGCTAGTCTTTCCTTTTAGGGTTTGAAGGAAGATTTGATAAAAACAGTGGGAGCCATCCTGATTAGATAAGATAATAACCAATCTGATCTTGCAAGAGCATACGCTAAAGTGTTTTCTTCTCTCTCTCTCTCCAGGTAGCGACCATATCATTCCTTAATAAAGATAATAATAACCCGCATGTTATACTGTGCTGGGGATCGTTGGTTCCGTTCTTTCTTATAAGAGTTATAAGACTGAACAGGATATAAGGGAATACCAGGATTCTCATGCCACCCGAATGAAGAAAGTACATGCTGATGCATTTTCTTCGGGTGTGTTCGTTACAGAGAACTGTTTCTCCATTTCCTCTACGTCCTGGGTATTAGATACCGGATCAGGATCCCATATATGTAATCAGTTACATGGGCTTAGGAAAGGTAGAGAACTTGGAGAAGGTGATAAAGACATAAGGGTTGGAAATGGTGCAATTGTTGCAGCTAAAACCGTCGGGGAATATCATCTTGTATTTCCAACTGGTAATACATTGATTCTGAACGAATGCTATTACATGCCGAACCTGATATGCAGCATTATATCGGTTTCTTTATTGAGTAAAGAGGGATATAATTTTGTATTACAGGATAATGTTATGAACATTTTCCTAAACCAAAAGTTGGTCGGATCAGGCACGATGTGCAATGGCATTTATGTTCTAAATCAATCAACAGTTCTGAGCATAACAAACACACACAAGAGGAAGAGTTCAGAATTGAACCAATCCTTCTTGTGGCATTGTAGACTCGGTCATATAAATGCGACACAGCTAACTAAGTTGCATAAGGATGGATACTTGAAACCGTTCGAATTTTCATCTTATGACACTTGCCAGTCATGTCTCAAAGGCAAGATGACCAAAACTCCGTTTACTGGACACGGAGAAAGAGTTACCGAACTCTTGGAACTGATACATAGTGATGTATTCGGTCCCATGTCTACACATGCTAGGGATGGTTCTTCATACTTCATTACATTCACTGACGATCTCTCTAGATTCGGATATGTGTTCCTGATGAAACACAAATCAGAAGCTTTTGAGAAATTTAGAGAATATAAACAAGAAGTCGAGAACCAAACCGGAAAAAGTATTAAAATTCTACGATCTGATCGAGGAGGTGATACTTAAGCAATGAATTCCCGGACTTCCTAAAAGAGAATGGGATTCTCTCTCAGCTGACTCCTCCATATACACCACAGCACAACGGTGTATCGGAACGGAGGAATCGCACCCTATTAGATATGGTGCGCTCGATGATGAGTACAGCTGAGTTACCTATTTCCTTCTGAGGTTATGCTCTTGGGACAGCAGCATACCTATTGAATCAAGTACCGTCTAAATCTGTACCTACCACACCATATGAGATATGGAGTGGGAAGAGACCATATTTTAAACGAGTTAAGATATGGGGTTGTCCGGCCTATGTCAAAAGACAAAATCCAGACAAACTCGAGGCATGGTCAGTTCTTTACAAGTTTGTGGGATATCTTAAGAATTCCCAAGGATATTTTTTCTACCACACTGAAGAACAAAAAGTGTTTGTTTCTCAATATGCCATCTTTTTGGAAAAGGAATTTCTTGCAAAAGAAATTAGTGAGAAAGCGGTAGAGCTGGAAGAGATTCCAGATACACAAACTGCAACTGAAGATTTAGTGGAACCAGACGATTTGGTAGTTCCCAACGAACCTCAGCCTCTCCGCCGATCTAGTAGGGTTCCTCACCCACCTGAGAGATACTACGGTTTTCTCATGGATGGTGGGAGCGAGGATTGCATCATGGTTGATGATTACCCAACTAGCTTCGAGCAGGCCATCACGAGTGGGGACTCAGTGAAATGGCTGGATGCAATGCGGTCCGTGATGGAATCCATGTACACCAACAAAGTGTGGACTTTGGAAGTTGCTCCTGAAGGGGTAAAACCTATTGGGAGCAAGTGGATCTTCAAGAAAAAACTTGGTGTAGATGGGAAAGTGGAGACTTTCAAAGCTAGACTTGTTGCAAAAGGTTTTCGTCAAAGACCAGGTGTGGACTATGACGAAACCTTTTCTCCAGTGGCTATGCTTAAATCCATCCGGATCATGCTTGCCATCGCTGCATATCATGACTACGAAATCTGGTAAATGGATGTTAAGACCGCCTTTCTAAACGGTGATTTGGAAGAGTGCATGTACATGACTCAGCCAGAGGGCTTCGTAGATAGTGGGAGCAGCGGGAAGGTGTGCAAGCTGCTTAAATCCATTTATTGATTAAAGCAAGCATCGCGGTGTTGGAACATCTGCTTTGACGTCGTTATCAAAGAGTTTGATTTCGTCAAAAACGTAGATGAACCTTGTATCTACAAGAAGGTAGCAGAGAGTAAGGTTTTCTTCCTCGTATTGTACGTGGACGACATACTCTTGATAGGAAATGACATTCCTATGCTACAATCGGTAAAGCTCTTCTTATCACAAAGATTCTCAATGAAAGATCTTGGTGATGCCTCCTGCATATTGGGGATCAGGATCTATAGAGATAGATCTAAAAGGATATTTGGATTGTCCAAACGTGGAAGAGTCCAAACGTGGGTTTTTACCCACGATCTCAGGGCTCACTCTCTCCGAAGAGATGTCTCCCAAGACTGATTTGGAGAGAGCTCGCATGCAAGGGATACCCTATGCTTCGGCTGTAGGCTCTATCATGTACGCGATGCTATGTACCAGACCCGATGTAGCATACTCACTAAGTGTAGTGAGCAGGTATCAAGCTAATCCTGGAGAGAGTCACTGGACAACTGTGAAGAGCATTCTCAAGTACTTACGAAGGACTAAAGAGATGCTCTTGGTGTATGGTAACGGAGAACTCCAAGTGGAGTCCTTTACCGATTCGAGCTTCCAGAGTGATAAGGACGACTCTAAGTCGCAGTCGGGATTTTTCTTTACCCTTTACGGAGGGGCGGTTAGCTGGAAGAGTTCCAAGCAGGAAACCGTGGCAGACTCGACAATGGAGGCTGAATACATCGCTGCCAACGATGCTGCCAAAGAGGCTGTCTGGATCAAGAAGTTCATTAGTGAACTTGGTGTGGTTCCATCCATTGAGCATCCAATACCTTTATATTGCGATAACAATGGAGCTGTGGTTTTGGCCAAGGATCCCAGATCCCATCAGAAGTCCAGACATATTCTGAGGCGGTATCACCAGATCAGGGAGATAGTTGATCGCCGGGAGATCGAGGTCAGGAGAGTAGATACGAAGGACAACACTGTGGATCCACTCACGAAGGTCATTCCCCAGATACAGTTTGAAAGATTATTCGGGATGTTAGGTATGAGATACTACAGCAGCTGGCCTTAGTGCAAGTGGGAGATTGTTAGTTATGTATATGTCCTAGAGGCCATTGTTGTACATATGATGTATATTATGATGGATGCTTGGATATATACAGAGAGGACTTTCTTGCTCGTCATGATAGTATGCTATTTGGTTTCACTTTATCTTAACATGTTGACTTGTATTGGTTTACTGTCTTTCTTTCACATGTTGATAAAGCCTTTAGGATCTGTACTCGACTACTGGGATTATGATGAGATCATACTAGTGGGGCCGCGGTAGTCGATGAGTACATCCTATAACTGTTCCTAGTCGAGGGTATATCGAGACAGAGCATCGATACACCAGAGCAGACTAGCGTATACGCATCTTGACCCATATGATGGGCGATGGATGATCCCATATCCATTGGTGTTTGACATCAAGGATGGTGTACGGGTGCTGTAGGGTTCCTAGGCACACTAATAGGGTGTCACAAGGCATCAACCATGCCAAATTCAAATTTTACATGTGCCGAGAAACCCTAATACGGATCGTTAACTAGAATTTTAGGCGAAACAAGCAACTAGTTAACAACTTAACTAAAAGAAAGAGGCTACAACCTTTGTAGATCCGGTTCTCCACTTCCTTAGCTCTACGTAGACGTCCCTCCGCTGTACAAATCGGATCTTGGACTCTAGTGTCGGCTTCATCGAAGAAAAGGGCGGGCTAGGTTATGGACTACGATGCCGAAGATGATCTACGTCGAGGCATCACAAGATCAAGCTCCCACTTCACCAAGTCATGAAACTTGTGAAGAAAACACCCTATACTACTTGGCAAGAGGTAGAGAATGAAGAAATAGGAAGTGGGTTCACTTTAGAATTGGATTTCTCACTCTTTTCATCAAATCACCATTGATGGTTGCAAGCTTTTTCTTCTTGAAGAAGAAGAAGAAGAAGATGATTATTATGATAAGTATATCCAAAATAGAAAATAAAATCATTCTTATCATAATATCAACCATGGTTAGGTGTAGAGAGTTGACTAAGGTTTGATGAATGGTTAGGGTTAGAAGAAGAAGACAAGAATGGTCACTAAGTCAAAGTTACATGAAGCATCAAGAAGCTTCATGTAAGAAAGAAACCATTATGTTTTCTTTTCCCATTTCTTTTTAATCCAAATTAAAAAGATAAATGAATGAATAAATAAATAAAAACCCTAACCATTTACTTAACCAAGGTTTAATTCTTTACACAAACCCTAGCAATCATGTATCATCAAACATGATACAATCAAGTGCACAAAAATATATCACATATACAATGTGCACATTCTGTGAGAAAATCCTTTTAAAGTGAACCAATACTAGTTAATGCAAAGTAACATATCAAATATATAATTATCCATTAAATCATTAAATCAACACTTGATTTAACGATCCGGTCATATCGCATATAACCGACTAATATCCAATGTATCGGCTTATCGAATCAATCCTCGATTCGATAACTAGGTTATATCGCATACAACCAATCGATACATTTATCACGAGAATAGAATACGGTATCACATACACGCATTATTCTCGGTCCCGCACATATCTCACATGCGCTCCTATTTCGTTTCGCTTGAGCCAGGAAACCTCTGTGTAGGACTCTAGAGACTCGTCAATACGCCGGCAGCAGGTGATGATCATATCAAACACCCACAAGCCGCAAGTGGTCTGCTAAACATAACGGGCACCCGGGTATTGAGCGATCAGAAGATCGACGAGCAAGCCCGCTCATACTCCTGTGAATCCAACCTGTAACACTTACCGTACAGTCCGGTCTCGTCGTCTGATATGTCGCATATCTCGCCTAGGGGTGGTAAACTTCAGACCCCAATAGCTTGATAAGTCGTGTCGATATGAGGTCTATAACAGTTCAAGAAACTACTGGTAACAATTACCAGAAAATCTCAGCAACCCTGGCCAGGGATTTCCGGTTATAGCCAATCGAACACAGCGCAACATCAACTCCCTATATCGGGAGAGACGAATCCCCTCCTATCGCTCATTGCCTCCATGTGATTCGGGACTGTACCCAAAAACCACCATTTTGCACGCCCTCTTGGACGTGGTAAGGTGGAAATCAAAGTACAGTGGGAACCACACAAGACTCTATGACGATCTCGGGTCAACAGACTACTCTGTACCAGTGTCACCAGAGAACTGCCATCTGACGTAAGGTATAATACCATCTGGGAGTTCTCGGCGAGTCCGTCCAGTGTACCCAGTCTTCACTGAGCACCCGTATATCATCTCCGATGTCAAACACCAATGGATATGGGATCATCCATCGCCCATCTGTATGGGTCGAGAAGGTATACGCTAGTCTACTCTGGTATATCGATGGATACACCCACGTCTAGGGACCTTGAAGGATGTACTTATGCGCTACCATGTCCCCACTAGTATGATCCGCATCATAGTCCAGGTAGTCAAGTACACATCTTAAGGGCTTTACCAACATGTAACAGGGAGACAATCAGTATACACGTTAAGGTAAAGAGTAACCAGATAGCATACTATCATGTCGAGCAAGAAAGTCCTCCCTATATATGTCCAAGCATCCACTACTATATACATCCTATGTATAGCAATGGCCTCTAGGGCATACATATTGTTAGTCTACGCTAGCGCCCCGACCGTCTACAGACGCCAAATGCGGAACACAAACTTTTTATCTGGCGCTATCATATACTTTAACCCGGATCTGCCATTATTGCTAAACTAACAAACTGTAAAGAGTGTAGAAAGGTTATACCGAACGATCCGAGTCCTTCGTTCTTTAACCATCATCCAACGCTCCGTTGCGGCTGCTCTGATCTCGTCGATCTACGATCTGCTCGTCCAGGTGGCACCACATCAACGATTTTTTAAACGGGCTCCCGCCTTTGACTTGAGGCAACTCGGTCGTCAAGTTTGCTAAAAAAGACGACCAAGAATGATGTAGAGAATGATTAGATGACTTTGTCTCACTTCGTCCAAATCCGTGGACGATCGGTTAATGAAGTTGCCGTGGGATTCGGGTGATGGAATGAAATGAGCTGTGAAATTCCATACACCCCAAAATCTATCATAATCTTTTGCAAATGAAAACTCAAGTACTGGGAGAGAGAGGAGGGGCCGGCCATTTATAGGGAGGGGGGTGAGTGTAGGAGAGAAGTGAAGGGTTCCTAGGCACCCTATAGTGGTCTCACAAGGCATCGAACATGCCAATTTAAAAATTTTTGGTGCCGAGAAACCCTAGACTACGGATCTTAAACTAGATGTTTAGGCGAAAAGAAAACTTAGTTAACACTTAACTACTAGGATACGGAAATTACAACCTTTGTAGATCTGGATATCCACCTCCACGGCTCCACAACGAAGTCTTCTCGCTGTACATCATGAATCCTAGACTCCTCCGTCGGCTTCATCGGGAAAACAAGCGGAATAGGTCGTCGGCTTTGTGTCAAAGACGATCTACGTCGAGGTTGCACAAACTCAAGCTCCGACTTCACAAACTTGTGAAACTTGTGAAGTAAACACCCAAAACAACTTGGCAAGAGGTAGAGGGTGAAGAAATAGGAGGTGGGTTCACTTTAGAATTGGATTTATCTCACTAGATCTCAAGTTGCCATTGTTGTAGCAAGCTTGAAGAAGAAGAAGAAAATGAGCTAGTTATGATAAGTTATGATAAAAAGAAAATAGAAAATCAAATACTTATCATAACTAAACTAGGGTTAAGTGTAGAGAATAAACCATGGTCACTTTAGAGGGTTAGGGTTAAGCATGAAGATAAGGATGGTTACAAAAGTCAAAGCTTCATGAAGCTTCAACTTAAAACAAAAAGAGCCACCATTCTCATCATAATCCATTTCAAATAAATAAATAAACAAATAAATAAATAAATATGCAAAACCCTAATTATCAAATTAACCATGGATTAATTCTATACACTTAACTTAATGATCAAGTATCATCAAACATGATACAAAAAAGTGCACGAAAGCATATCACATATACAATGTGCAATCCAAGTGAGAAAAATCCGTTTAAAATGAACCAATACTAGTTAATGCAAAGTAATATATCAAATATATATAATTATACATTAAATCATTAAATCAACACTTGATTCAATGATCCGGTTATATCGCATACAACCGACTAGTATGTAATGTATCGATTTATCGAATCAATGATTCGATAACTAGGTCATATCGAATATAACCATTCGAAACATATATCGCGAGAATGAAATGTGGTATCACATACACGCATTATTCTCGGTCCTGCACATATCTCATATGCGCTCCTATTTCGTTTCGCTTGAACCAGGAAACCTCTGTGTAGAACTCTAAAGACTCGTCAATACGCCGGTAGCAGATGATGATCATATCAAGCACCCACAAGCCGCAAGCGGTCTGCTAAACGTAACGGCCACCCGAGTATTGAGCGATCAGAAGATCGACGAGCTAGCCCGCTCACACTCCTGCGAATCCGACCAGTAACACTTAACATACAGTCCGGTCTCTTCGTCTGATATGTCGCATATCAAGTCTAGGGGTGGTATACGTCAGACCCCAATAACCCGATAAGTCGTGCTGATGTGAGGCTCATAACGGGTCGAGAAACTACTGGTAACACTTACCAGCAAATCTCTGATCAGCCCTGGCCAGGGACTTCCCTGTTACGGCCAATCGAGCACTGCGCAACATCAACCCCCAATACCGGGAGAGACGAAACCCCTCCTATCGCTCATTGCCTCCATGTGACTCAGGACTGTACCCAAAGACCACCGTTTTGCACGCCCTCATGGACGTGGTAAGGTGGAGATCAAAGCACAGTGGGAATCATACAAGACTCTATGACGATCTCGGGTCTACAGACTAACCTGCACAAGTGTCACCTGAGAACTGCCATCTGACGTGAGGTATAATACCATCTGGGAGTTCTCGGCGAGTCCGTCCAGTGTACCCAGTCTCCACTGAGCACCCGTATACCATCTCTGATGTCAAACACCAATGGATATGGGATCATCCATCGCCCATCACATGGGTCGAGAAGCATATACGCTAGTCTACTCTGGTATATCGATGCCCCGTCTCGATACACCCACGACTAGGGACCTTGAAGGATGTACTTATGGACTACCATGTCCCCACTAGTATGATCTGCATCATAGTCCAGGTAGTCAAGTACAAATCCTAAGGGCTTTACCAACATGTAACTATAAGACAGTATAAAGAGACTAGTGTACATGTTAAGATAAATAGCAACCAGATAGCATACTATCATGTCGAGCAAGAAAGTCATCTCTATATATGTCCAAGCATCCAATATAATATACATAATCTGTACAATCTGGCCTCTAGGGCATACATACAACTAACAATCTCCCATTTGCACTAGGGCCAGCTGCTGTAGTATCTCATACCGAGCATCCCGAAGAGTCTCTCAAACTGTATCTGGGGAATGGCCTTCGTGAGTGGATCCGCCGTGTTGTTCTTCGTGTCAACTCTCCTGACCTCGATCTCCCGGCGATCAACTATCTCCCGGATCAGGTGATACCGCCTCAGAATATGCCTGGATCGCTGATGGGACCTGGGTTCCTTGGCCAAAGCCACCGCTCCATTGTTATCGCAATACAAAGGTATTGGATGCTCAATGGTTGGAACCACTCCAAGTTCAGTAATGAACTTCTTGATCCAGACAGCCTCTTTGGCAGCATCGTTGGCATCGATGTATTCAGCCTCCATCGTCGAGTCTGCCACGGTTTCCTGCTTGGAACTCTTCCAGCTAACCGCCCCTCCATATAGGGTAAAGACAAAGCCCGACTGCGACTTAGAGTCGTCCTTATCACTCTGGAAGCTGGAATCGGTAAAGGACTCCACTTGGAGTTCTCCGTTACCATACACCAAGAACATATCTCTAGTCCTTCGCAAGTACTTGAGAATGCTCTTCACAGCTGTCCAGTGACTCTCTCCAGGATCAGCTTGATACCTGCTCACTACACTTAGTGAGTATGCTACATCGGGTCTGGTACATAGCATCGCATACATGATAGAGCCTACTGCCGAAGCATAGGGTATCCCTTGCATGCGAGCTCTCTCCAAATCAGTCTTGGGAGACATCTCTTTGGAGAGAGTGACTCCAGAGATCGTGGGCAAGTTCCCACGCTTGGACTCTTCCATACTAAACCTCTTTAGTATGGTGTCAATGTACCTGGATTGGGACAATCCCAAAATCCGTTTGGATCTATCTCTATAGATCCTAATTCCCAATATGCAGGAGGCATCACCAAGATCTTTCATTGAGAATCTTTGTGATAAGAAGAGCTTGACCGACTGCAGCATAGGAATATCATTTCCTATCAAGAGTATGTCGTCCACGTACAATACGAGGAAGACAACCTTACTCTCTGCCACCTTCTTGTAGATACAAGGTTCATCTGGATTTTTGACGAAATCAAACTCTTTGATAACGACGTCAAAGCAGATGTTCCAACTCCGCGATGCTTGCTTTAATCCATAAATGGATTTAAGCAGCTTGCACACCTTCCCGCTGCTCCCACTGTCTACGAAGCCCTCTGGCTGAGTCATGTACACGCACTCTTCTAAATCACCATTTAGAAAGGCGGTCTTAACATCCATTTGCCAGATTTCGTAGTCTTGAAAGGCAGCAATGGCAAGCATGATTCGGATGGATTTAAGCATAGCCACTGGAGAAAAGGTTTCGTCATAGTCCACACCTGGTTTTTGCCGAAATCCCTTTGCTACAAGTCTAGCTTTGAAAGTCTCCACTTTCCCATCTACACCAAGTTTCTTCTTGAAGATCCACTTGCTCCCAATGGGTTTTACCCCTTCAGGAGCAACTTCCAAAGTCCATACTTTGTTGGTGTACATGGAATCCATCTCGGACCGCATAGCATCCAGCCATTTCACTGAGTCCCTACTCGTGATGGCCTGCTCGAAGCTAGTTGGGTCATCATCCTCCATGATGCAATCCTCGCTTCCACCATCAATGAGAAAACCGTAGTATCTCTCAGGTGGACGAGAAACCCTACCAGATCGGCGGAGAGGCTGAGGTTCGTCGGAAGCTACTGAATGCTCTGGTTCCACTAAATCTTCTGTTTGAGTTTGTGTAGCCGGAATTTCTTCCAGTTCTACCTCATCGCCACTAATTTCTTTTGCAAGAAATTCCTTTTCCAAAAAGGTGGCATGGCGAGAAACAAACACTTTTTGTTCCTCTGTGTGGTAGAAAATATATCCATGTGAATGTTTGGGATATCCCACAAACTTGGATAGAACTGACCGGTGCCTCGAGTTTGTCCGGATTTTGCGTTTTGACATAGGCCGGGCAACCCCATATCTTAACTCGTTTAAGACATGGTCTCTTCCCACTCCATATCTCATATGGTGTGGTAGGTACAGATTTAGATGGAACTTGATTCAATAGGTATGCTGCTGTCTCCAGCGCATAACCCCAGAAGGAAATAGGTAACTCAGCTGTGCTCATCATAGAGCGCACCATATCTAATAGGGTGCGGTTCCTTCGTTCTGATACACCGTTGTGCTGTGGTGTATATGGAGGAGTCAGCTGAGAGAGAATCCCATTCTCTTTTAGGAAGTCCAGGAATTCATTGCTTAAGTATTCTCCTCCTCGATCAGATCGTAGGATTTTAATACTTTTTCAGGTTTGGTTCTCAACTTCTTGTTTATATTCCCTAAATTTCTCAAAAGCTTCTGATTTGTGTTTCATCAGGAACACATATCCGAATCTAGAGAGATCGTCAGTGAATGTAATGAAGTACGAAGAACCATCCCTGGCATGTGTAGACATGGGACCGCATACATCACTATGTATCAGTCCTAAGAGTTCGGTAACTCTTTCTCCGTGTCCCGTAAACGGAGTCTTGGTCATCTTGCCTTTGAGACATGACTGGCAAGTGTCATAGGATGAAAATTCAAACGGATTTAAATATCCATCCTTATGCAACTTAGCTAGTCGTGTCGCATTGATGTGACCCAGTCTACAATGCCACAAGAAGGATTCGTTCAATTCTGAACTCTTCCTCTTGTGTGTGTTTGTTATGCTCAGAACTGTTGATTGGTTTAGAACATAAATGCCATTGCACAACGTGCCTGATCCAACCAACTTTTGGTTATGAAAAATGTTCATAACATTGTCCTGTAATACAAAATTATATCCCTCTTTACTTAATAAAGAAACCGATATAATGTTGCATATCAGGTTCGGCATGTAATAGCATTCGTTCAGAACCAATGTATTACCAGTTGGTAATACAAGGTGATATTCCCCGACAGTCTTAGCTGCAACAATTGCACCTTTTCCAACTCTAATGTCTTTATCACCTTCCCTAAGTTCTCTACCTTTCCTTAGCCCATGTAACTGATTACATATATGGGATCCCGACCCGGTATCCAATACCCAGGACGTAGAGCAAATGGAGAAACAGTTCTCAGTAACGAACACACCCGAAGAAAATGCATCAACATGTACTTTCTTCAATCGGGTGGCATGAGAATCCTGGTATTCCCCTATATCCTGTTCAGTCCTATAACTCTTATAGGAAAGAACGGAACCAACGTTCCCCAGCACAGTATAACATGCGGGTTCGGTCAATACATCCATATTATTATCTTTATTAAGGCATGAAATGGTCGTTACCTGGAGAGAGAGAGAGAAAAGAAAACACTTTAGCGTATGCTCGTGCAAGATCAGATTGGTTATTATCTTATCTAATCAGGATGGCTCCCACTGCTTTTTATCAAATCTTCCTCCAAACCCTAAAAGGAAAGACTAGCCGGGATTAATTACACACTACAAGTTCGCCAATCTTTCAGCCAGGCCAGTGTCGGTACTTTGAGGGAGGTCTCCCGTGCTATCGCACGAACCTAATTACTGTAAACCTCGTTTTCCCAGAGGCGTAACCTCGTTAACACCTTTCTAGACACCTACTTGATCGGCTAATTGCAATGTGTAAAACTCTCCCAGGAGTAACTCTTACTCGCAGTGGGTATCGGGATCCAACTATCTCATAGAAGGTATGCAATCTCATTGCAAATTTCAACACTTGAAATTCCCGATAATATTTTGCCCCTAGCGTGCTATGACCTTGACGCATGCCAAACAACCCATAGTCCGCTAGTCAAGTTCAACCCGTCATTTCCTGATTGAATCAAACCCACCCGCACGGCCCTTGACAAAGGCCAACAAGGTCGCACGACTACCCTGAAACAATCTGCATCATATGCATAAGCAGATAATCACTATTCAGCTACCGCACACTACGCCTTGACAAAGGCCAACAAACGCAGCACGAATACTAAACAGTTCTTATCTGAAATGACGGAGGGCTACGGCAGGTTTTTCTGAAAACCTATTGCGTAATGAACTTGATATCGTTGTAGAATCAAATGAAGTTTTGAAATGGAGTGATTTTGAGGCTTTTCTAGTTTTGCTAAAGGAGTCACTCCCGGTGAAGGGATCTCGGTCCTTTCCTCGTCGAATGAGGTGCGGGATATATCATATATATCGCTGTGCAAAGCAAAAACCCAAAAGCAGTCAAAAGCAAACCGAGTGTGTAGCATCTGCCAGTTATTGCTAAAGGAGTCACTCCCGGTGAAGGGATCTCGGTCCTTTCCTCATCGAATAAGGTGCAGGGTATATCATATATACCGCTATGCAAAGCAAGAACTGTAGCTACCTGTTTTATTTAAAATCTGATTCTACAACATCTTAGGTTTCTTTTCTTTCATTAATCACATTAATGAAGTCCCATCATTTAAATACCTAAACATCACAGATAGATATGACGTACACTTATGCCATCCGCATTTGCCTCGATGTCCCCTCGTGCACCGTTAGGTTAGGTAACTAACGACAGAGCAGGGCAGGGCTAGCGCGGGTGTAAAACATAAGTAACATCTATATAATATATCATATATACTATATACTATATCCATCACAGAAACATCACATGATCTCATCACAGATATCGCAGCAGAATAAACATATGAAATATTGGATATACTAGGACGTCCGTGTTTTCAATACGAGCCAGTATAAAACACGGATTCCACGGTCGTTATGAATAGCCAATCCCACACCCCTAGACCCCTACGAGAGCGGCAAGCAACCCTGCCAATTCTAGGGTTAGGAGACCCGGACTCGACTCCTCGAGTTGGTCTCCCACTGGACCCCAGAACCCGGTTACTTGTGCTCCCCTCCTTGGGTCTATCCTAAAGCGGAAAAGTAAATAATATACAACGGGTGACAACTTCCGCTACCTGGAAGCGCCCCAAATGAAAGAATATTACATACAAGTTTTTACATGAATGAAAATGAAAAACACTCATCTCACATAAAAACCCCCGGCTATTCGAATACGACGATCCAATATAACATATCCAGCAACACATAACATCACATGTCATCAACGTAAGTAAGTATGCATACCCCAATTGTCGTTGACGTATAGCAACGAAACCGGCGATATGGACATACTACACTTACGGTCACAGAAAAGAAAGTGTAAAACTACAACAATTGGAATCCGCAACAACTTTAGACATCACATGCCTAACAGTTACAAATCCCGCATTTTAGTCTCATTATCGAAAACTCTTTTCAATATCGTATGGGACTAAACTGCTAGATTTATAACATTCATCCAGTTATCTCATAACTGTTTGTGAATTCCAATTATTGTATCCAATTCCGGATAAATAGAATATATTAAACTTTCCGATCGAACATTCGAACACCCAAGTTTTCCCGACACCGATCAATCCATGAAATAGGTTCAAAGACATTCACTTCATACCTCAGTACCAACGGTCCAGCCGTAGAAGGGTCAAGCCAACGCCTCACATGTGGCACGCCGTACTGCCCCAAACCCGAAGGTTCAAAGGGCAGTTCAAGACGGTCACATAATCGAGTTAAGGTTTGTTGTCTTCTAGAGGGACCATCGCGTTACTTGCACTACTTCGAACGTCTTTTAACCACAGAAAAATCCAACACTTGGAATTTTTCCGGCAGGGGAAAACCTGGTTATTTATATCCGGTCGAACTCTTTAACATATTCTACAGTTATCTGGAAAAACACTTAGACAAAGTTTGATATTCCGATCGAATCGTCGATTCCCAATATAACCCCAGAGCACTCAACCCTTAAATCAATTTAAAAATACCGAGAAAACTCACCAGAATTTATCAGGTATTACTGTGCAAAGAAGTGGGGCTGACGTCACTATCTGACCGCGGAACAGCGGCAGAAGCCTTGCTTCTGCCGCGTTTCCACAGCTAATTGAACTGTTCATGGGAAACGTTTTACACAGTAATTCTTAGAATTCTTTGGTGAATTTTTTAAGCATTTTTAATATCAAAAATTCCCAGATTTCATGAAATGTCCAGAGAGCTCTTGGGCATCGGGGTTTCGGGTTCGTCCGGACTTCAAACTCCGTCTAGACTTCGCCTAAGGCTCTAGCTAGGCTCTGATACCAGTGAAGGGTTCCTAGGCACCCTATAGTGGTCTCACAAGGTATCGAACATGCCAATTTAAAAATTTTTGGTGCCGAGAAACCCTAGACTACGGATCTTAAACTAGATGTTTAGGCGAAAAGAAAACTTAGTTAACACTTAACTACTAGGATACGGAAATTACAACCTTTGTAAATCCGGATATCCACCTCCACGGCTCCACAACGAAGTCTTCTCGCTGTACATCATGAATCCTAGACTCCTCCGTCGGCTTCATCAGGAAAACAAGCGGAATAGGTCGTCGGCTTTGTGTCAAAGACGATCTACGTCGAGGTTGCACAAACTCAAGCTCCGACTTCACAAACTTGTGAAACTTGTGAAGTAAACACCCAAAACAACTTGGCAAGAGGTAGAGGGTGAAGAAATAGGAGGTGGGTTCACTTTAGAATTGGATTTATCTCACTAGATCTCAAGTTGCCATTGTTGTAGCAAGCTTGAAGAAGAAGAAGAAAATGAGCTAGTTATGATAAAAAGAAAATAGAAAATCAAATACTTATCATAACTAAACTAGGGTTAAGTGTAGAGAATAAACCATGGTCACTTTAGAGGGTTAGGGTTAAGCATGAAGATAAGGATGGTTACAACAGTCAAAGCTTCATGAAGCTTCAACTTAAAACAAAAAGAGCCACCATTCTCATCATAATCCATTTCAAATAAATAAATAAACAAATAAATAAATAAATATGCAAAACCCTAATTATCAAATTAACCATGGATTAATTCTATACACTTAACTTAATGATCAAGTATCATCAAACAGGATACAAAAAAGTGCACGAAAGCATATCACATATACAATGTGCAATCCAAGTGAGAAAAATCCGTTTAAAATGAACCAATACTAGTTAATGCAAAGTAATATATCAAATATATATAATTATACATTAAATCATTAAATCAACACTTGATTCAATGATCCGGTTATATCGCATACAACCGACTAGTATGTAATGTATCGATTTATCGAATCAATGATTCGATAACTAGGTCATATCGAATATAACCATTCGAAACATATATCACGAGAATGAAATGCGGTATCACATACACGCATTATTCTCGGTCCTGCACATATCTCATATGCGCTCCTATTTCGTTTCGCTTGAACCAGGAAACCTCTGTGTAGGACTCTAAAGACTCGTCAATACGCCGGTAGCAGATGATGATCGTATCAAGCACCCACAAGCCTCAAGCGGTCTGCTAAACGTAACGGCCACCCGGGTATTGAGCGATCAGAAGATCGACGAGCTAGCCCGCTCACACTCCTGCGAATCCGACCAGTAACACTTAACATACAGTCCGGTCTCTTCGTCTGATATGTCACATATCAAGTCTAGGGGTGGTATACGTCAGACCCCAATAACCCGATAAGTCGTGCTGATGTGAGGCTCATAACGGGTCGAGAAACTACTGGTAACACTTACCAGCAAATCTCTTATCAGCCCTGGCCAGGGACTTCCCTGTTACGGCCAATCGAGCACTGTGCAACATCAACCCCCAATACCGGGAGAGACGAAACCCCTCCTATCGCTCATTGCCTCCATGTGACTCGGGACTGTACCCAAAGACCACCGTTTTGCACGCCCTCATGGACGTGGTAAGGTGGAGATCAAAGCACAGTGGGAATCACACAAGACTCTGTGACGATCTCGGGTCTACAGACTAACCTGCACAAGTGTCACCTGAGAACTGCCATCTGACGTGAGGTATAATACCATCTGGGAGTTCTCGGCGAGTCCGTCCAGTGTACCCAGTCTCCACTGAGCACCCGTATACCATCTCTGATGTCAAACACGAATGGATATGGGATCATCCATCGCCCATCACATGGGTCGAGAAGCATATACGCTAGTCTACTCTGGTATATCGATGCCCCGTCTCGATACACCCACGACTAGGGACCTTGAAGGATGTACTTATGGACTACCATGTCCCCACTAGTATGATCTGCATCATAGTCCAGGTAGTCAAGTACAAATCCTAAGGGCTTTACCAACATGTAACTATAAGACAGTATAAAGAGACTAGTGTACATGTTAAGATAAATAGCAACCAGATAGCATACTATCATGTCGAGCAAGAAAGTCATCTCTATATATGTCCAAGCATCCAATATAATATACATAATCTGTACAATACTGGCCTCTAGGACATACATACAACTAACAAGAAGAGGATGACCATAAAAAGCTTCTCACAAAAAATATCAAGAACAAATATCCTAAGGAAAACAAAACCTCATTAATGCAAATGGTGATTCATTAACCTAGTCACCATTGCATTAATGGTTCCATTAAAGCACTAATGACTCACCATGTCAAGTCACCCTTTCTAGAACCTTCTAGTAGCATGACTCACCCTCATCCAAGAAAAGATAAATCCGTCTTTAACCAAATGTTAAAAGACGGCTGATAGAAAACTGGAAACTGGCAACTTCCAAAAGTGATCCTGAAACGAGTTTCAGGATAACCCCGTAACTGTATAAATATACCCGTATTTGTATTACGACCGAATACAAATGCAACTGAGACAAAGATATTATACCTACTCAATACAATACTCGGATCCGGCTTAAACCAAAGCCGACCAGTATCATCTGCCCGAAAAATAACACGTGCGTAAACGCACGTGCATTTTCCGAACTCTGCCATAAAACCATACGGCCTCTACAACGTTTCGCCCGAACTTGGGAAACTGTCTGTGGGGGACTCTAATAACTCGTCAGTACCCTGGCAGTGGGTTTAACCACAAACTGTCAGCGGCACTAGCAATGCGTAACGGCTGCCCATGGACTGACCTCAAGGGAGGCTGATGAGCGAACTCATCCAGAAACCCTACTGAGCCTAACAGTGACAATGTATATACAGTCCGGTCCGTTCGTCTATGAGTATCGCATATCTGCCTAGGGGGCTAGCAACGTCAGACCCCCAATAGCAGTATAAGTCGTGTCGGAGTGAAGCCCAATAACACCCTGAGATACTACTGGAGTACCTACCAGTAAATCTCCTGCCATGGCCATGGACTTTGTGTAATGGCTCTCCTAGACACAGCACGACCTCGCCCCCAATACCGGGAGAGACGAATCCCCTGCCGATCCGCTCACGTGCCTCCATATGGCTCGGGACTGTACCCAAAAACTACCTGTTTGCACGACTCCTTTGAGCCGTGGTAGGGTAGAAATCAAAGCACAGTGGGAACTCACACGAGACAAATGACGACCTCAAGTCGATGAACTAACCTGTACACATGTCACCAGGGAACTGCTATCTGACGATAGGTATAATACCAACTAGCAGGTTCCCGGCGAGTCCTGTCCGGTGTACTCATAACCCAATGAGCACCTGTATACATCTTAGGTGATCCAACTGACACCAGTGGCTTGTGAGACCGGCCACCGCCCCTCGACGGGGTCTCGACTGTACACTCTAGTCTACTCCGGAGTATCGATGCCCTGTCTCGAAACTCCCATGACTAGGGACAACAGTTAAGGATATGTGTATAAACTACCCAACTCTCACGTATATGATCGCCATCATACTGTTGGTGGTAAAGCAAGATCCTAAGGGCTCTATCAAAGTGTAACATGTAATCAGTCACCTGAACATGTACACGACTGATAAAGGCAAACCAGATAGCATACTATCATCTCGAGTAAGACTGTCCTACCGGTATAGGTCCTCCGCAATCATTGCAATCACGTACCTGCGATCCAATAATTGACTATGAGGGCACTATATCCAACAATCTCCCACTTGCACTCAAGGCTAATTATTGCAATGTCGACTACTCACAGCCCGTGTGAAACCGAACATCCAACTCCTTTACTAATCAGTTTCACAAAGCCCGTTTGTAAAACTATTGTGTTCGAGAAATAGCCTCAGTGAGTGGATCCGCCTAGATGTTTCTTTCTATATCTCTCTAAATCTCAAGTTCGAGGAGAAAGCCATCTCCCGAATCGAGTAATACCTGTCTTAGAATATGTCTGGATATCTGATGGGACCTAGTTCATAAATGAACTCCAAATCTAAACTTCTTAGACTGTATCGATCACTGAACCTAATCAGTATCCGGCACCATGCCACCCACAGTATCCTCTTGGACCACCTGTCCATAATACTGTCCCTCTTCGTCAGAGGAAAAAACTAAAACTCTGACAATCACTCTGTCATCCACGTCACCTTTGAAGCCTGGAATGATAATCGTCTCCCGAAGGAGGCTGCCGTCATCAAATCCGTAGAACATCCACTTATGTTCTAAAACTGCTTCCTTATGTTTCTCCAGGATTGGATTAATATAAACTCATCGCATCTAGTGCAAAAACAACATCTGGTGTGGTAACTGACATCTCATGATTGACTCAGTTGCCTAAGCAAGTGATCTGTCAATCATGCACATCCCTCTCCATTTTAGTCTGTAAGACACCTTTAGAGAGGGTGACTCCATTACCTGCAGGTACACCACCATGCCAGGAGTCATCTATTCTAAAAACCATTAGAATACTATCAAGGTACCCACATTGGGAAACTACCCAAAACCAGATCTAAAACCATAGATCCAGAAACCAGAATGTCAAATATTATATCCATATCCTGTCTGGAGAAACAACTGTGTGACGACCACAGTACAACCGATCGTAGTATAAGAATTTTACTTCCTACTCTGTGTATGTCATCCAGATACCATGACATCACACCCTACTACCTTCTTAACAGATCCATCCCCTATTCTGATTGAAGTCAAACCCATGACTGTCACATCAAAATTAGATGATCTATCACCGCTATAACTGCACAAGTCTATAAATAGATATCAGCATCTTGCCCACTATGCTTCTGCTGCTCCCACTGACTACGACAACCCTCCTACCGGGTCTCATAGTCTGGAACAACAGTAGTGTCAAGTCTGGGTAGATAAGAACCTCCCTGTCACCGTCCTTGAGCCTACTGAAGTACCTCTCGGGTGTCTGAGGTTATCCACCATATCTGCGGAGTGGCTAATGGAATGTCAAACCTGATTGAATATATAGGTCCAATTAAATTTTCCATAATCGTTCGCGGTTTGGAATCACTTCCAGTTCTACCATACTCCCACTACTGTTTTCTGAAAAAGATCCATTTTACTAAAACTGTGGCGAGTCAAGAACAATATCACTATTGATCTTCCAAATGGCAGAATATCAACCCTCGTCATAGCCAGGGTCAACCCACAAACAGCCATTACAGAAACGTGCCCTGAGTTATCCAGAGTCTGGTTTTAAGCATAAGCTGGACAACTCCCCGTACCTTAACATCCTTTAAGGTACGATCCATTCTATATCCAATACAGAAACTTTGGCACTTATTTAATTGGAACCAGATTCAAATCATGCAGCTGTCTCCAGTACATATCAACTTAATGGAAAGAGGCTAATCAGCATTACTCAACTTAGGAATCCATCCAATTATGAGTAACCTGAAAGAGAAACAAGTTTCTCAAAACCATTACTATCATCTGAATACCAATCACAAGAATCTACATTTTCGATCTCTTTGAAGAATCCCGACACTTGTGACACCTGGTTCTTTACTTTATTCTTATACCCATAACTTCTCAAAACTTAGACCTTGTATTTCTACGAAACACTTGTCCAAATACTAGAGAAGTTATAAGTAAATAGAACATAGTACGAGGACCTACCCCTTTGTCCTGATGGACACTGGACAACATACAATACTCTGTATAAGTCCGCTGAGTTAAACAACTCAAAATCTGTGCGTCGTAGGTTGAAAACTGTACCCTAGCGATTTCCTCAAATATCACCAATTACAACGAATTCCGATATAATGAGGATAATCACCTAATTCCCAATAACTTACTCCCACTCATCATCTGTAAAACCATACAGATATGAGAATGAAACCTGGTAAATATATACCCTTGGAGTAAGTGTCTAATCGGGAAAACAGTTTTTCTTTAACAATGCACTGAAACATGTAAATGTTTCGTAGGGGTATCCAGGTATTCATAGTAATGCCTCTTCCATAATCCAATTCATGACTTCAACCGTATATTTTATTTCCATCTCTCCAAATCCCTTTATTTGTCTTTAGTCGTTACCTTCTGTACACCATCGTTAGGCTAAATGGTTTTCTTCCTTCCCTACCGTTCGGCACCAGCCTATGGTTTGGAAGAAGACTATCCAGTAAGCATAATAGGTGTACCCTCCTAAACCAAGGAGTACTCGTATCTTGAGAGAAGGCGATGATAAAAGACAACTGAATAATACCTTATTCTTTTAAAAGTGAAATAGGAGTGGCGATGAAGTACGCAGTTTTGGTCGTGAATGATATCAGTCGCAATTTACTTTGCCCTCTTTCTAATCCCTTTATTTTGTCTTTACATATTACCTTCTGCACACCCTGCTTAGGCTAATTGGTTTTCTTCATTCCCTACCTTTCGGCACCTGCCTATGGTTTGGAATAAGTGTAAGGTTTGTTTAGCACCCTATGAAGTGTTTTGAAGCATCACATGACCCAAAGTTATAATTTTTAAGGTGCTAAACTAACATGCAAAGGGATCGATCCTAGAAAATTAGGGTTACGAAATAAAAGGCGAACTAATCTAGGGTTTCGAGACTACAACCTTTGTAGCTCCCTTTCGCTGGACTCCTTGGTCTCTAGGGTGTTGAACGAAGGTCCTTTTGATGTCCCCTTGTGTCCACGACGATCCACCACGGAGATCTCCGTCCAAGCTCGCAACTTCGACAAACCGAAGAGAACACTCTAAACAAAGCGGCTAAGCTTGTGTAGAATGATGTTGTGGTTAGGTTTCTCACTTCAAAAACCTATCTTTAAGTGGTATTTGCTCACTATAAAAAACTAGAGAGCAAGAGGAAGAAGATGGTGGCAATTTTTTAACAAGAGGTAAAAAATAACTCAAGTGAAGTAAAAGAAATATATCAACATATATTTTATTCCTTCATGCTATGAACCATGGTTAAAGTGATGGAGACATTATTTAACTTTAGTTTGGAATGATAAAGAGAAGGATAACCATGGGTTAGTGGTAGTTGAGCATGGTTAGGTCAAAGGAAGAATGTAGAAGCAAGAATGATTATCCTTTCCTTTTCATTTTCTTTTTAAATCCAAAATCAAATAATAATCCATAATATAATCCATGGTGTGAGTCTTATATTGCCACCATTTCCATATGCTAACAACCATGATGGATGAGTGTATGTATGTGTGCATGTATGCACATCCACATGTGCATGAAACTAGCATGAAAGAAAGAAAGAAAAGCACACATGTATGCACACATCTATCATCCAAGAAAAGGTTTTAAGTGAGAAAACTAATGGTTAAATGATAAATCAACACTTGATTTATCAATCCGGTCATATCTCATATGACCCTACCAAAAGCAGTTCACCCGATCAATGTTCGGTATCATATACGCATATTTCTATCGGGTGCATGCGCATATCGCATATGCGCACCACAACGTTTCGCCTGGACTGGGTAACTCCTTTGTGGGACTCTAAGACTCGTCAATACGCCGGCAGAGGGTAATGATCATATCAAGTACCCTCAAGCCGCAAGCGGTCAGCTAAACGTAACGGCCGCCCGGGTATTGAGCGATCAGAAGACAACAAGCGAACCTGCTACAACTCCCGTCAAGCTATCCGGCAACACTACCGTACAGTCCGGTCTCTTCGTCATATATGCTGCATATCGAGCCTAGGGATGGTCACGTCGACCCCAATAACTCAATAAGTCGTGCCGGTGAATGGTCTATAACAGATCGAGAAACTACTGATAACACTTATCAGCAAATCTCAGCAGCCCTGGCCAGGGACTTGCTATTATAACCAGTCGGGCACAGCACAGCATCAACTCCCAATACCGGGAGAGACGAAACCCCTCCTATCGCTCATCGTCTTCGTATGTCTCGGGACTGTACCCAACGGCCACCTGTTTGCACGACTCAGTAGAGCCGTGGTAGGGTGGCAATCAAAGTACAGTGGGAGAACACACAAGACTCCGTGACGATCTCGGGTCTACAGACTAACCTGTACCAGTGTCACCTAAGAACTGCTATCCGACGATAGATATAATTCCATATAGGAGTTCTCGGTGAGTCCGTCCAGTGTACCCAGTCATCACTGAGCACCCGTATATGATCTTGATGTCAAACATCGATGAATGTGGGAACATTCATCGCCCATCGTATGGGTCTAGTATCATATACGCTAGTCTGCTCTGGTATATCAATGCCCCGTCTCGATATACCTACGACTAGGGACGTTCCAGGATATGCTTATAGACTACAGATGTCCCACTAGTATGATCTCCATCATAATCAGAGTAGTCAAGCCGATATCCTCAGGGCTTTATCAGCATGTATGAATGAATAAAAGCATGATCAAATCAACATGTCAGATAAAGAATAACAGATAGCATACTATCATGTCGAGCAAGAATGCAAACTGAATATATATACATGTATAGATACATCCACTATCACATAATGGCCTCTAGGGCATACATATATCCAACAATCTCCCACTTGCACTAAGGCCAGTTATTGGCGTATCTCATACCCAACATCTCAAAAAGTCGCTCATGCTATGGCTGAGGGAGGGCCTTGGTGAGTGGATCCGCGGCGTTGTTCTTTGTGTCAACTCTCTTAATCTCGATCTCGCGGCGATCTACAATCTCCCGGATCAAATGAAAGTGCCTCAGGATGTGTCTGGACCGCTGATGGGATCTGGGCTCTTTGGCTAACGCCATCGCCCCATTATTGTCACAATACAAAGGTATTGGATCAATAATGGTTGGAACTACTCCTAGCTCCGAGACGAACTTCTTCATCCAGACGGCTTCCTTGGCGGCATCATTTGCAGCAATGTACTCAGCTTCCATCGTAGAGTCTGCAACGGTATCCTGTTTGGAACTCTTCCAACTTACCGCCCCTCCATTGAGGGTAAATACAAACCCTGAGATAGATTTGCTGTCATCCTTATCGCTCTGGAAGATCGAATCGGTAAAGGCCTCCATTTGGAGATCTGTATTACCATACACCAAGAACAATTCTTTAGTCCTTCGTAAGTACTTAAGAATGTTCTTCACAGCTGTCCAGTGGTTCTCCCCTGGGTTGGATTGATACCTGCTTACAACACTAAGTGCATAAGCTACATCTGGGCGTGTACATAACATCGCATACATTATAGATCCTACTGCCGAAGCATAAGGTATAATGCTCATGCGAGCTCTCTCTTCATCGGTCTTTGGACAAGAATCCTTGGAGAGAGTGACTCCATGGCAAGCGGGTAAGGCACCCCGCTTGGAGTCTTCCATACTAAACCTCTTTAGGATGGTGTTGATGTACCTGGTTTGGGACAATCCCAATAACTTTTTGGATCTATCCCTATAGATCCTTATGCCCAGGATGTATGTGGCATCACCCAGGTCCTTCATGGAGAACCTCAGTGATACGAATGATTTGACCGACTGTAGCATAGGAATATCATTTCTTATTAGAAGAATATCATCCACGTACAATACGAGGAATGTGACAGCTCTTCCTACAGCCTTCTTATAAACACAAGGTTCATCTGGATTTTTGATGAAATCAAACTCTTTGATAACATCATCGAAACAGATGTTCCAACTCCGAGATGCCTGCTTTAACCCATATATGGATTTAAGCAATCTACATGCTTTCTCGCTGCTCCCACTGTCAATGAAGCCCTCTGGCTGATCCATATAAACGCATTCTTCTAAATCTCCATTTAGAAATGCTGTTTTAACGTCCATTTGCCATATTTCATAGTCGTAGTGAGCAGCAATAGCAAGTAGGATCCGAATGGATTTAAGCATGGCTACGGGCGAAAAAGTTTCGTCATAGTCCAAACCTGGTCTTTGACGAAAACCTTTCGCCACAAGTCTTGCCTTATAGGTCTCTACCTGCCCATCCACACCAATCTTTCTTTTAAAGATCCATTTGCACCCTACAGGTTTTACCCCAGGGGGTACAACGTCCAAAGTCCATACTTTGTTGGTGTACATAGACTCCATTTCGGATCTCATGGCATCCAGCCACTTCACAGAGTCACCACTCTTGATAGCTTGCTGAAAACTGGTAGGATCATCATCTTCCATGATACAGTCTTCTCTGTCACCATCAATGAGGAAACCGTAGTACTTCTCCGGTGAGCGAGAAGTCCTACCAGACCTACGGAGTGGCCGAGGTTCTTCAGTTTCTGCTGCAACAGTCGGTTCAACCAAATCGTCATTTGTAGTTTGTGTCTCTAGAACCTCTTCTAGATCCACCACTTTGCCATTATCTTTATCTGTGAAAAACTCTTTTTCCAAGAATGTGGCATGTTGAGAAACAAACACTTTTTGTTCCTCTTTGTGGTAGAATAGATATCCATAAGAATTCTTTGGATATCTTACAAAGTTACACATGACTGACCGTGTCTCGATTTTGTCCGGATTCTGCTTTTTAACATAGGCCGGGAAACCCCAAATCTTAATTCTTTTAAGAGATGGTCTCTTCCCATGCCATATCTTATATGGCGTGGTAGACACGGCTTTGGTTGGAACCCTGTTTAGCAGAAACGCTGCAGTCTCCAATGCATGTCCCCAAAACGAGACTGGTAACTCAGAGTCACTCATCATGGACCGGACCATATCTAATAGGGTCCTATTCCGTCGTTCTGACACACCGTTGTGCTGTGGTGTGTAAGGAGGAGTGAGCTGAGAGAGAATCTCATTCTCTTTTAGGAAGTTTGCAAATTCTGTACTGAGATATTCTCCACCTCGATCTGATCGAAGCATCTTAATACTCAAGCCGGTTTGTTTTTCTACTTCTTGTTTATATTCAATGAATTTCTCGAAAGCGTCGGACTTGTGCTTTAATAAAAATACATGACCGAATCTTGAGAAATCGTCAGTGAATGTAATGAAGTATGAAAAACCGCCTCTAGCCTGTGTAGACATAGGCCCACATACATCACTATGTATGAGGCCCAGGAGCTGAGTAGCTCTTTCTCCGTGTCCGGTAAACGGAGTTTTGGTCATTTTACCCTTGATACAAGACTGGCAAGTCGCATAAGATTTATATTCAAAAGAGTTTAAATATCCATCTTTGTGTAGCTTGTTTAGTCTTGTTTCGTTAATATGACCAAGTCTACAGTGCCAAAGAAAAGCTTCATTTAATTCTGAAATTTTTCTTTTATTAGTGTGTTGTATACTGAAAACTGTGTGTTGATTTAGGACATATATTCCGTTATTAAGCGTACCATACCCAACCAACATTTGATTTAGGTGAATGTTCATAACATTGTTTTGCAACACAAAATTATACCCTTCATTGTCCAACAAAGAAACGGATATTATATTACATAGCATACTTGGTACAAAATAACATGGATTCAAAATCAAAATACATCCAGATGGCAACCCCAAGTGATACTCTCCCACTGCGACTGTATGTACATTGGAACCATTTCCAACGCGGAGAGTATGGTCACCTGTCCTCAAAACCTTGCTATTTCTCAGCCCCTGCATAGAATTGCAAATGTGAGAACCTGAACCGGTATCCAATACCCAGGAAGCAGAGTTTATAGAAAAACAGTTTTCAGTCACAAACGCACCTGAAGCAGAAGCATCACCATGCTTCTTCTTGAGACTTAGGTACTCCGTGCAATTGTGCTTCCAATGTCCTGTCTTGTGGCAATGAAAACACTCGCCCTTCCCCGGGTCTCCAGCCGTGGACTTTCCCTTTCCCTTCACCTTTTTGACTCCGCCCTTAGGATTAGTGGGTTTCTTCTTTTTCTTTCCCTTGGCCTTAGCTTTTGGGCGAGAAGAAGAAGACTGTCCAATGGTCATAACGGGAGTCTTTGCTGACTTCATAGTGCTCTCTGCACTCCTTAACATATTAAGGAGTTCAGGGAGGTCCTTCTCCATGCCATGCATGTTGAAGTTCACTATGAACTGAGCAAAGGTGGAGGGGAGGGACTGCAGAATAATATCTATATATTGTTCATTGTCCATTGTCCATCCAAGGTCCTCAAGCTCTTCTATAAGCGCTATCATCTTCAAAACATGGTCTTCTACTGGTGTGCCAGGGGCCATTCGCATCTGAAAGAGTTTCTTTGATGCTTCGTATCGTAATACGCGGGATTGCTCCCCATACAACTCCTTTGTATGGAGCAGTATCCCGTAAATGTCCATGTCCTCATGCTGCTTTTGATGTGTGTTATCCATCGATGCAAGCGCGAGGCATGTGGCCGTGGCACAGTCAGCGTCCCATGTCTTGCGGACTTCAATGTCCGCAACTGAGGATTTTGGACCTGGGACGGGCGGGGCTGAAGCCGTGAGGACATATGATACTTTATCATAAGTCAAGGCGATCTTCAGATTCCTTAGCCAGTCTTTATAGTTGGTCCCATTCAGTTTGTTTTTATCTAGTAGAAGTTTAAGTCCAGTCATTGGTATCTGCCATTAAGAGAGAGAAAAGAATACACTCAGCGAAAGCTCTTGCATAGATTAGATTGGTTTATTATCTTGTCTAATCGATGTTTCCCACTGCTTTTTATCAAGTTTTTCTTTCAAACCTTAAAAAGAAAAACTAGCCAGGATTAATTACAGTCTACAACTTCACTAACCGTTCAGCCAGGCCAGTGTCGGTACTTTGAGGGAGGTTCCCCGTGCTTTCGCACGGACCTAATTAGAGTAAACCTCGTTTTCCCAGAGGCGGAGCCCCGTTAACACCTTTCTAGACACCTAATGAGTTAGCTAATTGTAAACTGTAAAACTCTCCTAGGAGCAACTATTGCCTACAGTGGGATCGGGATCCAACCATCACATGGAAGGTATGCAATCTCATTGCAAATTTCAACACTTGAAATTCCCGATGTGGTTTTTACCCCTAATACTCATGACCTTGGCTAAGGTCAACAAATCACGAGCACTAGTCAAGCTCAACCCTTCATTTCTTGATTAATTAGACCCGTTCACATGACCCTTGGCTAAGGTCAACAAAGTCATATGCCCGTCCTAATTAATCTGCATCATATGCGTTTGTAGGAAGACATCACTTAGCTACCGTACACTACGCCTTAGCTAAGGTCAGCAAACGTAGCACGAATACTAAGTACTCTACTTCCTAAAATGACGGAGGGTTGCGGATGATTTTTAAGAAAATCTTTAACGCTTTGAGCTTGATATCGTTGTAGAATCAAAAGGTTTTCAAAAGGAGTGGCTTAAGCTCCGCAGTTTTGAAATATAGCTTTTTCATAAATAGCCGAGTAGTTTTCAAATCCGATTCTACAACATCTTTTAGGTTTATTTTCTTTACATTAATCACATTAATGTAATCCCATCATTTAAGTCCTAAAGCCAATCACAGAAAAGAAACGAAAATAACACGTACGCTTATGCCATCCGCATTCGTCGCAATGTTCCGTTATGCACCGTTAGGTTACTTAACTAACGGCATACCGGGACGGGACTAGCGCGGGTGTAAAACATAAGCAACGTCTACTATATATCATATATATAATATATCATTCGTCTCAGATATCAGAGAACACAGGCAGCAGAAACATAGATATAACGTGGGATATCCTAGGACGTCCGTATTTAGTATTTAGCCAGAATAGAAAATACGGATTCCACAGTCGCGATGAATAGCCAAGCCCACACCCTGGACCCCTACGAGAGCGGCAAGCGACCCTACCAATCCTGGAGTTTAGGAGACCCGGTCTCGACTCCTCGAGATGGCCTCCCACTGAACCCCAGAACCCGGTCACCTGTGCTCCCCTCCTTGGGTCCATCCTAATGCGGAAAAGTAAATAATATACAACACTGGTGACACAACCGCAACCTGGAAGTGCCCCAAATAAAAGAATATTACATTACATTTGAATTTATATGAATGAAATTATAAAACTCTCATCTCACAAAAAAAAACCCCGGCTATTCGATCGCGACAATCCTGCACATCATATCTTAGCAACACATAATATCACATATCATCAACGTAAGTAAGTATGCGTACCCGATTGTCGTTGATGTATAGCAACGAAACCGGCGATATCGTACATACTACACTTACGGTCACAGAAAAGAAAGTGTAAAACTACAATATTTGGAATCCAGATTCTCTTTAGACATCATAAATGCGAAATATCACATATTTCGTATTTCATGCCTAAACTATATGAATTCCACATATTGTATCACATTCCAGACAAACAGACAGTATTAAAGTTTTCGAACGAACGATCAAGCACCCAAGATTCACTAAAGCTCAACACTTGAGCAGGGTTCAAAAAATCCAGAGTGTGACACAGTAGTAGCGGTCCAGCCGTAGAAGGGTCAAGCCAACGCCTCACATGTGGCATGCCGTACTGCCCCAAACCCTAACTATCCAATAAGCGTAATAGGTGTACTCTCCTAAACCAAGGAGCTCTCGCAACCTGAGAGAAGGTGATAATAAAAGACAACAGAATAAACCAATTCTATTTCTCCTGAACCTGGATCCATCCTCGAAGAAGTTCCTTCGAGTTCGTATATAACCATACGATGGATCTATCCAATGGAAGTGGATATCCATAGTAAAACGGGTGTTCTGAGAAATGCAAAGGGTAAAAGAAGGAGTGGCAATGACTTATGCAACATAGACAATCCAAAAGCCAGTATTTTAAGAAGGTTCGGTCAACTTGGTCACTGAGTCATAGTCTAGGGTCGGTCAAAGGTCGCTGCCAAAGAGAGAGAGAAAAGAAACACTCTGCGTGCACTCTAACCTAGATCAGAATGGTTATCACTTTATCTAATCCGGAAACCTCCCACTGTCCTGTCAAATTCTCCTCCAAACCAGAAAGAAGAATCAATCGGGATCACCCGAAGAGTAAACCAACTCATCAGTGGGAATCGGGATCCAACTCTCATCGTATGATAACGTGATGGAATCCACTCGCGTTATCACACTCCAGAAGGTATGCGCATGCCTGGCAAGTTTCAGTTTCTTTAGAAACTCCCGATAAGATTTTTGCCCCATGCTCTTATGATCGTGACTAAGGGCCAACCCATCATAAGTCACATGCCAAGTTCTACCCATCATTATCTTGTCAATTTAAACCCGCCCATACTCGCCCTTGACTAAGGGCCAACAAGGCTGTATGACTGTCCTAAATCAACGCATCTATCTATGCAACATGTGAATACCCCAGCAGCTACCAATCACTATGTCCTGGCTAAGGGCCAGACCAACATAGCTTGAATACTACTGACCATTCATATGAAATGACGGAGGGCTACGGCTGGTTTTGGCGAAAAACCTTTAACGTAGTGAACTTGATATCGCTGAAGGAACCTGATAGCTTTTTAAAATATAGTGGCGAAAACCTGTGCTAAAGAGGTCACTCCCGGTGAAGGGATCTCGGCTCTTTCCTCGTGGAATGAGGTGCAGGATATTCCACTAAATACCGCGATGCAAAGCAACTTGTAATTGACTATAGTGAAGTTATTACCCTGACGCAAACTTCTGCCCAAGGGGTCAGTCCCGGTGAAGGGATATCGGCCCTTGCCCCGTCGAATGAGGTGCAGGATATTCCACTGAATACCGCTATGCAAAACAAAAGGAAACATCTTTGTAATAACACTTTTTAAATTGTTCTAACAACTGCCAAACAGGTTTGCTTTACTTTGCATTGATCAGAATCAACGCAGTCCCATCAATCAATCACACCAGAAAAGAACGAAAATAAAATGTACGTATATGCCATCCGCATTCGTCACTGGGTCCCGTCATCACCCGTTAGGTTACTTAACTAACGACAGAGCGGGGACTGGACTAGCGCGGGTGTAAAACATATACAGCATCTAATAGTATATAAACCAATATACAATAATCGCTCCAGGCGTGATAATATGCAACATTACAGAAAAGTAATAAGTATCACAGAACAATACAGATAATCTGGGATCCCCGAGTTTCACAGAGCCGCTGCTGAAACCCGACGTTCCCCTGTCGTGTGGATAGCCTGTGCAATGAAATCTAGACCCCTACGGGTGCGGCAAGTTACCCGCCAAAACCTGAAGCGAGGCAGCCCCCTACAGCAAAGTGAATGGACCACCCAGCACTTCACGGAATCCGGTAATCTTGGGCACCCCTCCTTGGGTCAACCTGTACCCCCTACGAGTGCGACGAATAGTCTGCCAATTCTAGAGTGGGACCCCTCTGCCTCTCAAAGCCATGAGATGCGGACCCGTTGCCCTCCAGAACCCGGCTATCCGTGCACTCCGTCGCGGGGCAAAACCTAGTACAGTAATGAAAAATAGTACAACAGGTATATCGACCGCAACCTGGTCGTGCCCCAAAAGAATATTATACAACAGGCAGTGACGGCAGTCTACATGTTGGATGCTCACCCCGCAATGTCAAATGTACAAATAAACTCAAACTGCACTACCATTGCACACTGCTATCCACCACGACAAATCCGCAACATCACAGCACAACACAGAACATCAACGCGAATGTCACGTTCGCAAACCCGTCTAAAAGAACTATAGCAATCAGACGCGGTTTACCGATCAAATGACATTCCCGGTCGGAGATATAATGTAAGCACTGTAAACTAATATGTTTAAATTTCGATCGACTAAATATCACGAAGTGGGCCCCATACAAATCTGCTGAACAGTAATAAAATCTGGGCCCAAAAGATATATACCAAAAACCCCAATTTCCAGAGGAGAACACACTGTACAAATTTGGGAGCATGATCTCACCAAGTGGCCGCGGATGCGCGGCCAAACCATGGGTTTGGCCGCGTTTCCGCGGCGGTTTGGTGGAATCACGTGCCCAAATTTTGTCGGTATTCTTATAAAATCCTGCACAGATTTCTGTGATATGTGGAATATTTTTAGGACACCATTTAAAATCAACAGAAACTGTCAAATTGAAAAATGCGGTTTTTGATTTCCGGTTCGATCGATGTTTTAAACGCGTTAGCACAAGTTAGTATAGCAAAATGGTGAGGCTCTGATACCACTGTTAGTCTACGCTAGCGCCCCGGCCGTCTACAGACGCCAAATGCGGAACAAAAACTTTTTATCTGGCGCTATCGTATACTTTAACCCGGATCTGCCATTATTGCTAAACTAACAAACTGTAAAGAGTGTAGAAAGGTTATACCGAACGATCCGAGTCCTTCGTTCTTTAACCATCATCCCACACTCCGTTGCGGCTGCTCTGATCTCGTCGATCTCCGATCTGCTCGTCCAAGTGGCACCACATCAACGATTCTTTAAACGGGCTCCCGCCTCTGACTTGAGGCAACTCGGTCGTCAAGTTTGCTAAAAGAGACGACCAAGAATGATGTAGAGAATGAGTAGATGACTTTGTCTCACTTCGTCCAAATCCGTGGACGATCGGTTAATGAAGTTGCCCTGGGATTCGGGTGATGGAATGAAATGAGCTGTGAAATTCCATACACCCCAAAATCTATCATAATCTTTTGCAAATGAAAACTCAAGTAGTGAAAGAGAGAGGAGGGGCCGGCCATTTATAGGGAGGGGGGTGAGTGTAGGAGAGAAGAGGGTGACCATAAAAAGCTTCTCACAAAAAATATCAAGAACAAATATCCTAAGGAAAACAAAACCTCATTAATGCAAATGGTGATTCATTAACCTAGTCACCATTGCATTAATGGTTCCATTAAAGCACTAATGACTCACCATGTCATGTCACCCTTTCTAGAACCTTCTAGTAGCATGACTCACCCTCATCCAAGAAAAGATAAATCCTTCTTTAACCGAATGTTAAAAGCCGGCTGATAGAAAACTGGAAACTGGCAACTTCCAAAAGTGATCCTGAAACGACTTTCAGGATAACCCCGTAACTATATAAATATACCCGCATTTGTATTACGACCGAATACAAATGCAACTGAAACAAAGATATTATACCTACTCAATACAATACTCGGATCCGGCTTAAACCAAAGCCGACCAGTATCATCTGCCCGAAAAATAACACGTGCGTAAACGCACGTGCATTTTCCGAACTCTGCCATAAAACCATACGGCCTCTACAACGTTTCGCCCGAACTTGGGAAACTGTCTGTGGGGGACTCTAATGACTCGTCAATACCCTGGCAGTGGGTTTAACCACAAACCGTCAGCGGCACTAGCAATGCGTAACGGCTGCCCATGGACTGACCTCAAGGGCGGCTGATGAGTGAACTCATCCAGAAACCCTACTGAGCCTAACAGTGACAATGTATATACAGTCCGGTCCGTTCATCTATGAGTATCGCATATCTGCCTAGGGGGCTAGCAATGTCAGACCCCCAATAGCAGTATAAGTCGTGTCGGAGTGAAGCCCAATAACACCCTGAGATACTACTGGAGTACCTACCAGTAAATCTCCTGCCATGGATATGGACTTTGTGTAATGGCTCTCCTAGACACAGCACGACCTCGCCCCCAATACCGGGAGAGACGAATCCCCTACCGATCCGCTCACGTGCCTCCATATGGCTCGGGACTGTACCCAAAAACTACCTGTTTGCACGACTCCTTTGAGCCGTGGTAGGGTAGAAATCAAAGCACAGTGGGAACTCACACGAGACAAATGACGACCTCAGGTCGATGAACTAACCTGTACACATGTCACCAGGGAACTGCTATCTGACGATAGGTATAATACCAACTAGCAGGTTCCCGGCGAGTCCTGTCCGGTGTACTCATAACCCAATGAGCACCTGTATACATCTTAGGTGATCCAACTGACACCAGTGGCTTGTGAGACCGGCCACCGCCCCTCGACGGGGTCTCGACTGTACACACTAGTCTACTCCGGAGTATCGATGCCCTGTCTCGAAACTCCCACGACTAGGGACAACAGTTAAGGATATGCGTATAAACTACCCAACTCTCACGTATATGATCGCCATCATACTGTTGGTGGTAAAGCAAGATCCTAAGGGCTCTATCAAAGTGTAACATGTAATCAGTCACCTGAACATGTACACGACTGATAAAGGCAAACCAGATAGCATACTATCATCTCGAGTAAGACTGTCCTACCGGTATAGGTCCTCCGCAATCATTGCAATCACGTACCTGCGATCCAATAATTGACTATGGGGGCACTATCTCTAACACATATAACTAACAATCTCCTACTTGCACTAGGGCCATCTGATAGCAGTGGTTGTAGTATCTCATACTCAACCATCCCATAAAGGTCTCTCTCTGGGAAAAGGCCTTTGTGAGTGGATCCGCCGTGTTTTCCTCTGAGTCTACTCTCCTGACCTCGATCACCCTGGAGATCAACCATCTCCATGATCAGGTGATACTGCCTTAGAATATGTCTGGATCACTGATGGGACAGGCGTTCCTAGGCATAAGCCACAACTCCATTGTCTCACATGGTCGGAACGAAGTTCATCTCATGAAATAATATACACCCAGACTGCCTCTTTGGTAGCATCTTAAGTAGCGATGTATCCAGCCTTTATCGTCTACTATGCCACGGTATCTAGCTTGGAACTCTTCCAACATACCGTCCCTTTACTGAGGGTAAAGACAATGCCTGTGACTGACATTCAGTCGTCCTTATCACCCTGGAACCTTTCCAGTGATTTTCCCCAGGATCAATTGATACCGTCTCACTACAACTAGTGAGAATCCTAATATCCATTTAGATCTATCTCATAGAACCAAAATCCAGGATTTAGGAGGTATCATTTTGATCCTATGTGGAGAATCATTGTGATAAGCGGAGATTGATCGAGCGTAGCATAGGAAACTCCTTCCCTATCAAGAGTATGTCATCCATGTCCTTTACAAGGATCACCACCATAATCCCTACTACCTTTTTGTATATAAAAGGTTCATCTACCATTTTGATGAAGTCAAACTATTTGACTACTACATCAAAACAGATGTTCCAACTCCGCGATGCCTGCTTTATCACATAAACCATCTTGCACACGTTTCCGCTGCTCCCACTGTCTACGAAGCCCTCTGACTGTGTACTTATAGACGCCCTCTTCTAAAACATCATTTAGAAAAGCAGTCATGACACCCAACCGCCAGATATCGTAGTCATGGTATGTTGCCGTGGCAAGTAGGATCTGAATGGACTTAAGCATAGCTCCTTAGAAAAGGTTTCATCATGATCCATACCTGGTTAATGATGCAAATCTTTAACAAGTCTACCTTTGAAAGTCTCAACTTTTCCATATACACCAAGTAATCTTCTCAAGATATACTTGCTCCTGATGGTGATTTAACCCTTTGTTGGTGTACATGGATTCCATCTCAGATCACTAAGTATCCAGCCATTCTTACAGAGTCCCACTCCTGATGGTCAGCTCGAAACTAGTTGGGTCATCATCTCATGATGCAATCCTCGCTCCCACTGTCATCGAGAAACCGAAGTATCTCTCAGGTGGGTGAGGAACCCTACTAGATCGGCGGAGAGGCTGAGATTCTTTGGTAACTATTGAATCCTTTGGTTCTTTCAAATCATCAGCTGCAGTTTGTATAGCTGGAACATTTCCAGTTCTACATAACAGACCTTGCCTCGAGCTTGTCCGGATTATGCTTTTAGACATAGCCCGGACAACCCCAGATCTTAACCAACTTAAGATATAGGCTCTTCCCTTTCCATATCACATATGAAGCGGTAGGCAACTGATTTGATTGGAACCCAATTCAATTGGTATACAGCTTCTCAAGTGCATAACTCCCAAAAGGAAATAGGAAACTCAGTAGTACTCATCATAGAGCACACCATATCATATAGGGTGCTATTGCTCTGCCCCGATATACCATCGTGCTATAGTGTATACGGAGGAGTAATACTGAGAGAGAATCTCATTCTTCTTTAGAATAATCCAGGATTTCCGTGCTCAAGTATTCTCCTCCTCGATCTTATCAAAGGGCATAATACTTATACCCGTGTTTTGGTTTTCTACTTCTAAATCATATTCTGTGAATATCTCAAAAGGTTCGGACTTGTGTTTCAACAGGAACATATGTCTGAATCTTGAGAGATTATCAGAGAATGTAACGAAGTACAAAGAACCAGTCCTGGCATATGTAGACAGGGGACCTTACATACGTCAACATGTATCATCCCACGAGTTTACTAACTCTTTCTCTGTTTCCAGTAAACAGAGCTATGGTCATCGTATCTTTGTGACATGACTGGCAAGTTTCATAAGATGTAAATTCAAACAGATTTAAATATGCATCTAAATGTAACTTCAGCTAGTCAGGTCGCATTGATATGACCTAGTCTACAATACCTCAAGAAGGATCCGTTCATTTCTGAACTCTTCCTCTTGTGTGTGTTCTGTATACAAGGAACTGTAGTTTGATTTAGAACGTTAATGCTTTTAGATAACGTGCCTGAAACGATCAACTTTTGATATAGGAAATGTTCAAAACATTATCTAACAATACAAAATTTTATCGTTTCTTTGCTAATAAAGAGACAGATATGATTTTGTATATCAGGTTCGGTATCTAATAGCATTTGTTCAAAATCAATGTACTCAGGTAATACAGGGTGACAGTGACCAACAGACCTGGCTGCAACACTTGCACCGTTTTCTGTCTTATGAAACTTATCACCCATTCTCAGTTCTCTACCTTTTTGTAGCCCTATGCAACTGATTACATATCTGGGATCCTGATCCGGTATCACATACCCAGGACGTAAAGGATACTGAGAAACAGTTCTCTGTAATGAACACACCCGAAGATGATGCATCAACATGCACTCTCTTCGTTTGGGCGGCACGGGAAATCTGGTATTCCCCAATTTCCTGCTCTGTCTTATAACAATTATAAGTTGGAGCGGGACCAACGTTCCCCAGCTCAGTATAACAATCGGGTTCGGTCAATAATCCGTATTATTATCTTGATTAAGGCGTGATATGATCGCTAATTGGAGAGAGAGAGAAGAAAACACTCAGCGTGAGCTCTTGTAAGAATAGATTGGTTATTATTTTATCTAATCAGGATGGCTCCCACTGTTTTTTTATCAAATCTTCCTTCAAACCCTAAAAGGAAAGACTAGCCGGGATTAATTACACACTACAAGTTCGCGAACCTTTCAGCCAGGCCAGTGTCGGTACTTTGAGGGAGGTTCCCCGTGCTTTCGTACGGACCTAATTAATGTAAACCTCGTTTTCCCAGAGGCGTAACCTCGTTGACATTTTTCTAGACATCTACTTGATCGGCTAATTGTAATGTGTAAAACTCTCCCAGGAGTAACTCTTACTCGCAGCGGGTATCGGGATCCAACTATCTCATAGAAGGTATGCAATCTCATTGCAAATTTCAACACTTGAAATTCCCGATAATATTTTGCCCCTAACGTGCTATGACCTTGACGAAAGCCGACAAACCATAGCCCGCTAGTCAGTTTCAACCCGTACATTTCTTGATTGAATTAAACCCACCCGCACGACCCTTGATGAAAGCCAACAAAGCCGCACGACTACCCTAATCCAATCGCATCGTATGTAGCAGATAAGCAGCATATAGCTACCGCACACTACACCTTGACGAAAGCCAACAAATGCAGCACGGATACTATATACAACTTATCTGAAATGACGGAGGGCTACGACAGGTTTTTCTGAAAACCTATTGCGTAATGAACTTGATATCGTTGTAGAATCAAATGATTTTGAAATGGAGTGTTTTTGATGCTTTTCTAGTTTTGCTAAAGGGGTCACTCCCGGTGAAGGGATCGTCGGCCCTTTCCTTGTCGAATGAGGTGCGGGATATATCATATATATCACTGTGCAAAGCAAAAACTCTTAAAAGAAATCAAAAGACAAACCGAGTGTGTAGCATCTGCCAGTTATTGCTAAAGGAGTCACTCCCGGTGAAGGGATCTCAGTCCTTTCCTTATCGAATAAGGTGTAGGATATATCATATATACCGCTGTGCAAAGCAAGAACTGTAGCTACCTATTTTATTTTTGAAATTCGATTCTACAACATCTTTAGGTTTCTTTTACTTTCATTAATCACATTAATGAAGTCCCATCATTTAAGTACCTAAACATCACAGATAAATACGACGTACACTTATGCCATCCGCATTCGCCTCGATGTCCCCCCGTGCACCGTTAGGTTAGGTAACTAACGGCAGAGCGGGACAGGGCTAGCGCGGGTGTAAAACATAAGTAACGCCTATATAATATATCATATATACTGTATAAATTATCCATCGCAGAACATATCACATGATCACATCACAGATATCGCAGCAGAAGAATCATATGAAATATTGGATATACTAGGACGTCCGTGTTTTCAATACGAGCCAGTATAAAACACGGATTCCACGGTCGCGATGAATAGCCAAACCCACACCCCTAGACCCCTACGAGAGCGGCAAGAAACCCTACCAATTCTAGAGTTAGGAGACCCGGACTCGACTCCTCGAGTTGGTCTCCCACTGGACTCCAGAACCCGGTTACTTGTGCTCCCCTCCTTGGGTCTATCCTAGTGCGGAAAAGTAAATAATATACAAACGGTGACATCTTCCGCAACCTGGAAGTGCCCCAATAAAAGAATATTACATACAAGTTTTTACATGAATGAAAATGAAAAACACTCATCTCACATAAAAAAAACCCCGGCTATTCAAACACGACGATTCAATATAACATATCCAGCAACACATAACATCACATGTCATCAACGTAAGTAAATATGCGCATCCCAATTGTCGTTGACATATAGCAACGAAACCGGCGATATCATATATTACACTTACGGTCACAGAAAAGAAAGTGTAAAACTACAACAGTTGGAATCCGCAACTTGCATGGACATCGCATGCCTAATCAAATGAATTCCTTAGACATCGCATGCCTAACCATTATAAACCCCGCATTTTAGTCTCAAAATCGAAAACACTTTTCAATTTCAAGTCGGGCAATTCAACAAGATTCCCGACATCCTGATCGAATACTCGTCGCAAACTTTAGTAGGCGGCCGCATCCCCGATACCGTCGACGAAGTGCACCAAGGCGGAACACCGCAGCCGCGAGCACCCGAACGGACGCTTTCGGCGACGGGGTTCTCCTACAGTCACTTGGTCGGGGCTATGGGGCGTGGCTGTCTATTAAGTTTACCCGGCAAGTATCCGCGTACGCTACGTGATTGCGACGGACTTTTGATCGCATCAAAATTCCGTGGCAACCGATCAAGTGAGACTAAAGTGCTATGTTTATAACATTCATTCAGTTATCTCATAACAACTTATGAATTCCAATTATTGTATCACATTCCGGATAAATAGAAAATGTTAAACTTTCCGATCGAACATTCAAACACCCAAGATTTCCCGAAACAGCTCAACACATGAAACAAGTTTAAAAACATTCACTTCATACCTCAGTACCAACGGTCCAGCCGTAGAAGGGTCAAGCCAACGCCTCACATGTGGCACGCCGTACTGCCCCAAACCCTAAGGTTCAAAGGGCAGTTCAAGACGGTCACATAATCGAGTTAAGGTTTGTTGTCTTCTAGAGGGACCATCGCGTTACTTGCACTACTTAGAATGTTATTAAACCACGGAAAGATCTAACACTTGGAAATTTCCCGATAGGGGAAAGATTGGGTATTTACATCCGGTCGAACTTTTTAACATATTCTAAAATTATCCGGAAAAACACACAGACAAAGTTTGATAATCCTATCGAATCTTTGATTCCCAATACAACCCAGAATATTCAACTCTTGAATAAATATTAAAAATTCCTAAAAAATACAGCACCTGAATATAGGAATTACTGCGCAATTTTAAAAACCCAATCTGATAATATGGCCGCGGAACCGCCGCACAAGCCATGCTCGTGCCGCGGTTCCGCCGCGCTTTAGTTGAATCACGGGCACGTGCTGCACAGTTTTTCTTACAATTCCCTGCTGAATTTTCTGCATATTTTTAATGTGGAAAAAACCCAGTTTTTGAAAAAAGTCCAGAGAGCATGAAAAAATAGGGTTTCGATGTTTGTTCGGATTTCAAACGTCTTCTAGACTTCGCCTAAGGCTCTAGCTAGGCTCTGATACCACTGTAGGGTTCCTAGGCACACTAATGGGGTGTCACAAGGCATCAACCATGCCAAATTCAAATTTTACATGTGCCGAGAAACCCTAATACGGATCGTTAACTAGAATTTTAGGCGAAACAAGCAACTAGTTAACAACTTAACTAAAAGAAAGAGGCTACAACCTTTGTAGATCCGGTTCTCCACTTCCTTAGCTCTACGTAGACGTCCCTCCGCTGTACAAATTGGATCTTGGACTCTAGTGTCGGCTTCATCGGAGAAAAGGGCGGGCTAGGTCATCGACTACGATGCCGAAGATGATCTACGTCGAGGCATCACAAGATCAAGCTCCCACTTCACCAAGTCATGAAACTTGTGAAGAAAACACCCTATACTACTTGGCAAGAGGTAGAGGATGAAGAAATAGGAAGTGGGTTCACTTTAGAATTGGATTTCTCACTCTTTTCATCAAATCATCATTGATGGTTGCAAGCTTTTTCTTCTTGAAGAAGAAGAAGAAGAAGATGATGATTATTATGATAAGTATATCCAAAATAGAAAATAAAATCATTCTTATCATAATATAAACCATGGTTAGGTGTAGAGAATTGACTAAGGTTTGATGAATGGTTAGGGTTAGAAGAAGAAGACAAGAATGGTCACTAAGTCAAAGTTACATGAAGCATCAAGAAGCTTCATGTAAGAAAGCAACCATTATGTTTTCTTTTCCCATTTCTTTTTAATCCAAATTGAAAAGATAAATGAATGAATAAATAAATAAAAACCCTAACCATTTACTTAACCAAGGTTTAATTCTTTACACAAACCCTAGCAATCATGTATCATCAAACATGATACAATCAAGTGCACAAAAATATATCACATATACAATGTGCACATTCAGTGAGAAAATCCTTTTAAAGTGAACCAATACTAGTTAATGCAAAGTAACATATCAAATATATAATTATGCATTAAATCATTAAATCAACACTTGATTTAACGATCCGGTCATATCGCATATAACCGACTAATATCCAATGTATCGGCTTATCGAATCAATCCTTGATTCGATAACTAGGTTATATCGCATACAACCAATCGATACATTTATCGCGAGAATAGAATACGGTATCACATACACGCATTATTCTCGGTCCCGCACATATCTCATATGCGCTCCTATTTCGTTTCGCTTGAGCCAGGAAACCTCTGTGTAGGACTCTAGAGACTCGTCAATACGCCGGCAGCAGGTGATGATCATATCAAACACCCACAAGCCGCAAGCGGTCTGCTAAACGTAACGGCCACCCGGGTATTGAGCGATCAGAAGATCGACGAGCAAGCCCGCTGATACTCCTGTGAATCCAACCAGTAACACTTACCGTACAGTCCGGTCTCGTCGTCTGATATGTCGCATATCTCGCCTAGGGGTGGTAAACGTCAGACCCCAATAGCTTGATAAGTCATATCGATATGAGGTCTATAACAGTTCGAGAAACTACTGGTAACACTTACCAGTAAATCTCAGCAACCATGGCCAGGGATTTCCATTTATAGCCAATCGAACACAGCGCAACATCAACTCCCTATACCGGGAGAGACGAATCCCCTCCTATCGCTCATTGCCTCCATGTGATTCGGGACTGTACCCAAAAACCACCATTTTGCACAGTGGGAACCACACAAGGCTCTATGACGATCTCGGGTCAACAGACTACTCTGTACCAGTGTCACCAGAGAACTGCCATCTGACGTAAGGTATAATACCATCTGGGAGTTCTCGGCGAGTCCGTCCAGTGTACCCAGTCTTCACTGAGCACCCGTATATCATCTCCGATGTCAAACACCAATGGATATGGGATCATCCATCGCCCATCTGTATGGGTCGAGAAGGTATACGCTAGTCTACTCTGGTATATCGATGCCCCATCTCGATACACCCACGACTAGGGATCTTGAAGGATATACTTATGGACTACCATGTCCCCACTAGTATGATCCGCATCATAGTCCAGGTAGTCAAGTACACATCCTAAGGGCTTTGCCAACATGTAACAGAGAGACAATCAGTATACACGTTAAGGTAAAGAGTAACCAGATAGCATACTATCATGTCGAGCAAGAAAGTCCTCCCTATATATGTCCAAGCATCCACTACAATATATATCCTATGTATAGCAATGGCCTCTAGGGCATACATATAACTAACAGGTGCTCAGTGGAGACTGGGTACACTGGACGGACTCGCCGAGAACTCCCAGATGGTGATATACCACACGTCAGATGGCAGTTCTCCGGTGACACTGGTACAGGGTAGTCTGTAGACCCGAGATCGTCATAGAGTCTTATGTGATTCCTACTGTGCTTTGATTTCTACCTTACCACGTCCAAGTGGGCGTGCAAAACGGTGGCTTTTGGGTACAGTCCCGAATCACATGGAGGCAATGAGCGATAGGAGGGGATTCGTCTCTCCCGGTATAGGGAGTTGATGTTGTGCTGTGTTCGATTGGCTATAACTGGAAGTCCCTGGCCAGGGCTGACATAGAGATATACTGGTAAGTGTTACCAGTAGTTTCTCGACCTGTTATGAGCCTCACATCGATACGACTTATCGGTTACTGGGTCTGACGTATACCACCCCTAGACTTGATATGCGACATATCAGACGAACAGACCGGACTGTACGGGAGTGTTACTGATTGGATTTACAGGAGAACGGCCAGGCTAGCTTGTTGATCTTCTGATCGCTCAATACCTGGGTGGCTGTTACGTTTAGCTGATCGCTTGCAGCTTGTGGGTGTTTGATATGATCATCAGCTGCTACCGGCGTATTGACGATTCTTTAGAGTCCTACACAGAGGTTTCTTGGCTCAGGCAAAACGGAGTAGAGGCACATATGTGATATGTGCAGGACCGAGGATAATGCGATATGAGATACCGTATTATATTCTCACGATATTTAGATATGAATCGGGACATCGGATCAAGTGTTGATTCGATGAATCGGTACATGATATATTAGTCGGTTATATTCGATATAGCCGGATCGTTGGATCAAGTGTTGATTCGATGATTTAATGTATAATGATATATATGATATATTGTATTACATTATCTAATATTGGCTTGCTTTATTATTTCATTTTCTCACCGGATTAATACATTGATATATATGCGATATATGTTAATTGTATTATTTTGTTTTGTTGAAAATATATAATATATATGTGATGTTAGTTGTATGTATGCCCTAGAGGCCAGTATTGTACAGATGATGTATATTATATTGGATGCTTGGACATATATAGAGATGACTTTCTTGCTCGATATGATAGTATGCTATCTGGTTTCTCTTTATCTTAACATGTACACTTGTCTCTTTAAACTGTCTTATGGTTACATGTTGGTAAAGCCCTTAGGATGTAAACTTGACTACCTGGACTATGATGCAGATCATACTAGTGGGGACATAGTAGTCCATAAGTACATCCTTCAAGGTCCCTAGTCGTGTGTGTATCGAGACGGGGCATCGATATACCAGAGTAGACTAGCGTATACGCTTCTCGACCCATGAGATGGACGATGGATGATCCCATATCCATTGGTGTTTGACATCAAAGATGGTATACGGGTGCTCAGTGGAGACTGGGTACACTGTACGGACTCGCCGAGAACTCCCAGATGGTATTATACCTCACGTCAGATGGCAGTTCTCAGGTGACACTTGTGCAGGTTAGTCTGTAGACCCGAGATCGTCATAGAGTCTTGTGTGTTCCCACTGTGCTTTGATCTCCACCTTACCACGTCCATGAGGGCATGCAAAACGGTGGTCTTTGGGTACAGTCCCGAGTCACATGGAGACAATGAGCGATAGGAGGGGTTTCGTCTCTCCCGGTATTGGGGGTTGATGTTGCGCTGTGCTCGATTGGCCGTAACAGGGAAGTCCCTGGCCAAGGATGATCAGAGATTTGCTGGTAAGTGTTACCAGTAGTTTCTCGACCCGTTATGAGCCTCACATCGGCACGACTTATCGATTATTGGGGTCTGATGTTTACCACCCCTAGACTTGATATGCGACATATCAGACGAACAGACCGGACTGTACGGTAAGTGTTACTGGTAGGATTCACAGAAGTGTGAGCGGGCTAGCTTGTCGATCTTCTGATCGCTCAATACCCGGATGGCCGTTACGTTTAGCAGACCGCTTGCGGCTTGTGGGTGCTTGATATGATCATCATCTGCTACCGGAGTATTGACGAGTCTTTAGAGTCCTACACAGAGGTTTCCTGGCTCAAGCGAAACGAAATAGGAGCGCATATGAGATATGTGCAGGACCGAGAATAATGCGTGTATGTGATACCGTATTCCATTCTCGCGATGAATGTATCGATTGGTTATATTCGATATAACCTAGATATCGAATCAACGATTGATTCGATAAGCCGATACATAGGATACTAGTCGGTTATATGCGATATGACCGGATCGTTAAGTCAAGTGTTGATTTAATGATTTAATGTATAATTATATATTTGATATATTATTTTGCATTAACTAGTATTGGTTCACTTTAAATGGATTTTCTCACTTGATGTGCAAGTTGTATATGTGATATACTTTTGTGCACATCTTTGTATCATGTTTGATGATGCTTGCTCATTTGGTTAAGTGTAAAGAATTAAACCTAGGTTAAGAAAGTGATTAGGGTTTTAATTATCTATTCTTTTATTTATTGATTTTGGAAAAAGAATGGGATAAGAATACAAAATGGTTGCTTTCATTCTTGAACCTTTGTGAAGCTTCATGAAGCTTTGACCAAAGTGACCAATTTGTCTTCATGCTTAACCCTAACCACTCTTCTAACCTTGGTCAATTCTCTACACCTAACCATGGTTCCTATTATGATAAGTATTCATTTCTTTTTCATTTTGGATTAACTTATCATAATATTTCCTTCTTCTTGATCTTCTTCTTCAAGAAAGAAAGCTTGATGCCATCAATGGCAACTTGAGTTCTAAAATGAGAAATCCAATTCTAAAGTGAACCCACCTCCTATTTCTTCACCCTCTACCTCTTGCCAAGTTGTTTTGGGTGTTTTCTTCACAAGTTTCACAAATTTGTGAAGTCGGAGCTTGAACTTGTGATGCCTCGACATAGATCATCTTGGGCACGAAGCCGACGACCTAGTCCGCCCATTTCTCCGATCAAGCCGACGATTGAGTCTGGGATTCGAGATGGACAGCGAGAGGATGCCTACGTGGAGCTAAGGAAGTAGAGAACCGGATCTACAAAGGTTGTAGCCTCTCTCCTTTAGTTAAGATGTTAACTAGTTTCGTTTTCGCCTAAACTTCTAGTCAACGATCCGTATTAGGGTTTCTCGGCACACGTAAAATTCAAAATTGGCATGGTTGATGCCTTGTGAGACCTCTTGAGAGTGCCAGGAACCCTACAGTGGTATCTGAGCCTAGCTAGAGCCTTAGGCGAAGTCTAGACGACGTTTGAAACCCGAACGAACCCGGAACCCTAAAACCCAAGTGCTCTCTGGACTTTTTCTAAAATCTGGGATTTTTCCATATTAAAAATGCTTAAAAAATTCAGCAGGGAATTCTAAGAATTACGGTGCAAAATATTTCAAATGAATAGTATAGAGTGCGGCGGAACCGTGGCAGAAGCCTGGCTTCTGCGGCGGTTCCGCGGCAAGATGATGACGTCATCATCCCCTTTTTGCACAGTAACTCCTATTTAATTATGCTGAATTTTCTGGGAATTTTTAATTTGACTCAAGAGTTGAGTGTTCTGGGGTTGTATTGGGAATCGACGATTCGATCGGATTATCAAATCTTGTCTATGTGGCTTTCCGGATAACTTTAGAATATGTTAAAAAGTTCGACCGGATATAAATACCCAACTTTTCCCCTGCCGAAAAATTTCCAAGTGTTGGATTTTTCTGTGGTTTAAGGACGTTCTGAGTAGTGCAAGTAACGCGATGGTCCCTCTAGAAGACAACAAACCTTAACTCGATTATGTGACCGTCTTGAACTGCCCTTTGAACCTTCGGGTTTGGGGCAGTACGGCGTGCCACATGTGAGGCGTTGGCTTGACCCTTCTACGGCTGGACCGTTGGTACTGAGGCATGAAGTGAATGTCTTTGAACCTATTTCATGTGTTGGACAGTTTCGGGAAAACTTGGGTGTTCGAATGTTCGATCGGAAAGTTTAATATTTTCTATTTATCCGGAATGGGATACAATAATTGGAATACACAAACAATTATGAGATAACTGAATGAATGTTATAAATCTAGCGGTTTAGTCTCACTTGATATTGAAAAGAGTTTTCGATAATGGGACTAAAATGCGGGGTTTATAACTGTTAGGCATGTGATGTCTAAGTATTTCATTTGATTAGGCATGTGATGTCTAAAGAGGTTGCGGATTCCAACTGTTGTAGTTTTACACTTTCTTTTCTGTGACCGTAAGTGTAATATGTGATATTGCCGGTTTCGTTGCTATATGTCAACGACAATTAGGATACGCATGTTTACTAACGTTGATGACATGTGATGTTATGTGTTGCTGGATATGTTATATTGGATTGTCGTGTTTGAATAGCCGGGGGTTTTTATGTGAGATGAGTGTTTTTCATTTTCATTCATGTAAAAACTTGTATGTAATATTCTTTTATTTGGGGCACTTCCAGGTTGCGGAAGATGTCACCTTTTGTATATTATTTACTTTTCCGCATTAGGATAGACCCAAGGAGGGGAGCATAAGTAACCGGGTTCTAGGGTCCAGTGGGAGACCAACTCGAGGAGTCGAGTCCGGGTCTCCTAACCCTAGAATCGGTAGGGTTGCTTGCCGCTCTCGTAGGGGTCTAGGGGTGTGGGATTGGCTATTCATCACGACCGTAGAATCCATGTTTTATACTGGCTCGTATTGAAAACACGGACATCCTAGTATATCCAATGTTTCATATGTTTCTTCTGCTGCTTTATCTGTGATGTGATCATGAGATGTTCTGTGATAGATACAGTATATAGTATATATGATATATTATATAGACGTTACTTATGTTTTGCACCCGCACTAGCCCTGCCCTGCTCTGTCGTTAGTTACCTAACCTAACGGTGCACGAGGGGACATCCAGGCGAATGCGGATGGCATAAGTGTACGTCGTATTTATCTGTGATGTTTAGGTGACTTAAATGATGGGACTTCGTTAATGTGATTAATGAAAGAAAAGAAACCTAAGATGTTGTAGAATCAAATTTTAAAACAAAATAGGTAGCTACAGTTCTTGCTTTGCATAGCGGTATATATGATATACCCTGCACCTTATTCGATGAGGAAAGGACCGAGATCCCTTCACCGGGAGTGACTCCTTTAGCAATAACTGGCAGATGCTACACACTCGGTTTGACTTTTGATTGCTTCTATAGTTTCTGCTTTGCACAGTGATATATATGATATATCCCGCACCTCATTCGACGAGGAAAGGGCCGACGATCCCTTCACCGGGAGTGACCCCTTTAGCAAAACTAGAAAAGCCTCAAAATCACTCCATTTCAAAACTTTATTTGATTCTACAACGATATCAAGTTCATTACGCAATAGGTTTTCAGAAAAACCTGTCGTACCCCTCCGTCATTTCAGATTAGTTACATATAGTATTCGTGCTACATTTGTTGGCTTTCGTCAAGGTGTAGTGTGCGGTAGCTATGTGCTGTTTATCTGCTGCATATGATGCGACTGGATTAGGGTAGTCGTACGGCTTTGTTGGCTTTCGTCAAGGGTCGTGCGGGTGGGTTTAATTCAGTCAAGAAATGTACGGGTTGAACTTGACTAGCGGGCTGTGGTTTGTTGGCTTTCGTCAAGGTCATAGCACGCTAGGGGCAAAAGCATTATAGGGAATTTCAAGTGTTGAAATTTGCAATGAGATTGCATACCTTCTATAAGATAGTTGGATCCCGATACCCACTGCGAGTAAGAGTTACTCCTGGGAGAGTTTTACACACTACAATTAGCCGATCAAGTAGGTGTCTAGAAAGGTGTTAACGAGGTTACGCCTCTGGGAAAATGAGGTTTACTATAATTAGGTCCGTGCGAAAGCACGGGGAACCTCCTTCAAAGTACCGACACTGGCCTGGCTGAAAGATCGACGAAGTTGTAAGGTGTAATTAATCCCGACTAGTCTTTCCTTTTAGGGTTTGAAGGAAGATTTGATAAAAACCAGTGGGAGCCATCCTGATTAGATAAGATAATAACCAATCTGATCTTGCACGAGCATACGCTAAAGTGTTTTCTTCTCTCTCTCTCCAGGTAGCGACCATTTCATGCCTTAATCAAGATAATAATATGGATGTATTGACCGAACCTGCATGTTATACTGTGCAGGGGAACGTTGGACCCGTTCTATCTTATAAATGTTATAAGACTGAACAGGATATAGGGGAATACCAGGATTCCCATGCCACCCGAATGAAGAAAGTACATGATGATGCATTTTCTTCGGGTGTGTTCGTTACTGAGAACTGTTTCTCCATTTGCTCTACGTCCTGGGTATTGGATACCGGGTCAGGATCCCATATATGTAATCAGTTACATGGGCTTAGGAAAGGTAGAGAACTTGGAGAAGGTGATAAAGACATGAAAGTTGGGAATGGTGCAATTGTTGCAGCTAAGACTGTCGGGGAATATCACCTTGCATTACCAACTGGTAATACATTGGTTCTGAACGAATGCTATTACATGCCGAACCTGATATGCAACATTATATCGGTTTCTTTATTGAGTAAAGAGGGATATAATTTTGTATTACAGGATAATGTTATGAACATTTTCCGTAACCAAAAGTTGGTTGGATCAAGCACGTTGTGCAATGGCATTTATGTTCTAAATCAATCAACAGTTCTGAGTATAATAAACACACACAAGAGGAAGAGTTCAGAACTGAACGAATCCTTCTTGTGGCATTGTAGACTGGGTCACATCAATGCGACACGACTGGCCAAGTTGCATAAGGATGGATATTTGAAACCATTCGAATTTTCATCTTATGACACTTGCCAGTCATGTCTCAAAGGAAAAATGACCAAAACTCCGTTTACGGGACACGGGGAAAGAGTTACGGAACTTTTGGGACTAGTACATAATGATGTATGTGGTCCAATGTCTACACATGCCAGGGATGGTTCTTCGTACTTCATTACATTCACTGACGATCTCTCAAGATACGGACATGTGTGTTAGTTATATGTATGCCCTAGAGGCCATTACTATACATAGGATGTATATTGTAGTGGATGCTGGGACATATATAGGGAGGACTTTCTTGCTCGACATGATAGTATGCTATCTGGTTGCTCTTTACCTTAACGTGTATACTGATTGTCTCTCTGTTACATGTTGGTAAAGCCCTTAGGATGTGTACTTGACTACCTGGACTATGATGCGGATCATACTAGTGGGGACATGGTAGTCCATAAGTACATCCTTCAAGGTCCCTAGTCGTGGGTGTATCGAGACGGGGCATCGATATACCAGAGTAGACTAGCGTATGTAAGTCCGTGTTGCCCACCCCGGTGCTTACGGGGAGGCGGAAAACATAATAAAAATTTGATTTTTATCAACTATAGGCAACATGGACTATGCTTTAAGGATCTTTACTAAACATAAACTTGCTAACCCTAACTACAAAGTAGCTAAGTGATGGAAAGGTTATACCTTTGGTCTTTAGTTCTTCTCTCCTTGCTCGTCGGAATGGTAGAAAGGCCTCACCTTGCTTGTCTTCTTCCGTCAAAGAAAGATCCACTTGAAAGCCACCACCTTTAGCTTCAACTCCAAGCTAGGAGTAACTAGAGTGCAAGAAATGCTAAGACTTGAACCCTAGAAGAGAGTAGAGAGGATCAAGTGAAGGTTTTTCTCAAGCTTTTTGTTTCTCAACACATGAGAGGGAGAGAGCTTGAGGGAGAGGATGAACAAGAGAGAGAAATGATATGAGAGAATGAGAAAATAATAGAGCCATTCTCACTAATATGTGTGAATTAATTTAATTGAATAATTAGCTAGATAATTATCATGGTAAATCATGACATGACCATTATCATTTCAAATTGCAAAGATCAAAAAGCATCTTCCAAAAGAAATTATGATGGTCAAAGTGTCAACCTAGGTCAACAAGTCAAAGAAGTCAAATGGTCAACAACCACAACCATGGATAATTATTAAACTAATTACTAATTAACAATAACACACACATAAATATTAGGGTTAATAAAATGACAATAGCCATTAACCCTAATCAAGGTCCTCTCCCTCAATCTCAAGCAACTGTGCATACGCACCCGCATTCGTGATCCGAGGAACACGAACACAATGAGAAAAACCAATCTCTAATCATATACTAGGATCCGGCTTAAACCAAAGCCCGCTAGTATAAACTGTCCGGACAGCAAACGTGCACAAGTGCGTGGATGTGAACGAACCCTGTCGCAAAACCATGCGACCTCTACTCATTTTGCCTAAAGGCGAATAGCTCTCTGTGTGGGACTCTAAAGACTCGACACTACGCTGGCAGTGGGTTTAACCACAGACCGCAAGCGGCACTAGCTGTACGTAACGGTCCCCAGGTAGATGTCGATAAGAAGACTGACGAGGTGAACCCCATCTGCACTCCTACTGAGCCTGTATGTGACAGTCTCCGTACAGTCCGGTCTGTTCGTCTGATACATCGCATGGCGGGCCTAGGGGGGCGGTGAACGTCAGTCCCCTAATAGCGGTACAAGTCGTGTCGGAGTGTAGCCCAGAACACCCTGAGATAACACTGGAAACCTACCAGTATATCTCGCTTGCCCTGGCCAGGGACTACTCGTGTAATGGCTCTCCTGGACACAGCGCGATGTCAACCCCCAATACCGGGAGAGACGAATCCTGTCTAACCGTCACTGCCTCCAAGTGCTTCGGGACTGCACCCAAAAACTACCTGTTTGCACGACTCCTTCAAGCCGTGGTAGGGTAGTAATCAAAGTGCAGTGGGAACACACTCGAGGCGAAGTGACAGTGTCAAGTCAGCGGACTAAGCTGTACTCATGTCACCTGGGAACTGATAACTGACGATAGGTATATTACCAACCAACAGTTCCCGACGAGTCCTGTCCAGTGTACTCGTAACCTAACGAGCACCCGCATACTATCCCAAGTACGACGTACTAACGGCTGTGGGACAGACCGTCTCCCACACTGGGATGAGAAGCGCATACGCTAGTCTACTCCGGAGTATCGATGCCCTGTCTCGATAGTCCAACGACCAGGGACCTGTATAAGGATGTGCTTATAGATTACCCAGCTCCCACGAGTGCGAGCGCCATCACAACGCTGGTAATCAAGCAAAGATCCTAAGGGCTCTACTAATATGTATACCAGCAATATGCTAAAAGAAACACATGCACATATTAAAGCAGAGACAAACCAAGTAGCATACTACCATTTCGAGCAAGATTGTATATACAACTGTGAATATCCCAAGCTTCCATTAAGTAATATACAAACTAGTATGATACAGTAATGGCCTCTAGGGCATATACACTAACAATCTCCCACTTGCACTAAGGCCATGTACTGGCGTATCGAAGACCTATCATCTCGATCAGCCGCTCGAACTGAGTCTGGGGTAGGGCCTTCGTGAGTGGATCTGCAGTGTTATTCTCTGATGCAACTCTCCGGACCTCGATCTCCTGGCGATCCACGATCTCCCTGATCAGGTGATACCGCCTTAAGATGTGTCTGGATTTCTGATAGGACCTGGGTTCCTTCGCTAAAGCTATAGCCCCGTTGTTGTCGCAATACAGAGGTATTGGGTCAACAATGGACGGAATCACCTGAAGTTCTTTCAAGAACTTCCTCATCCAGACAGCTTCTTTTGCGGCATCAGATGCAGCGATGTATTCCGCTTCCATAGTCGAGTCAGCAACGGTTTCCTGTTTGGAGCTCTTCCAACACACCGCCCCTCCATTGAGGGTAAAGACAAAACCCGACATGGACTTGGAATCATCCTTGTCACTCTGGAAGCTGGAGTCAGCAAAGGCCTCAATCTGCAGGTCTTTTCCGCCATACACCAAGAACATCTCCTTAGTCCTTCTCAGGTACTTGAGAATGTTCTTTACTGCTATCCAATGTTTCTCCCCAGGGTTTGACTGATACCTGCTTACCACACTCAGTGCATAAGCCACATCCGGTCTGGTACACAACATCGCATACATTATAGAGCCTACCGCAGAAGCGTAGGGTATAATAGACATGCGATCCCTCTCCAAATCAGTCTTGGGAGACATCTCTTTGGAGAGGGTGATCCCGTGACAAGCCGGTAGATTACCGCGCTTGGAATCTTCCATACTGAATCTCTTCAGTATGGTGTCGATGTACCTGGACTGCGAGAGTCCTAATATCCTCTTGGATCTGTCACGGTAGATCCGGATACCCAGAATGTAGGAGGCATCACCCAGGTCTTTCATGGAGAACCTGTGTGACAAGAACCCCTTGACAGATTGTAGCATAGGAATGTCATTTCCTATTAAGAGAATGTCATCCACGTATAAAACGAGGAATACTATAGTTCTCGCTACAAATCTACAATAGATGCATGGTTCATCTGGATTTTTGATAAAGCCAAATTCTTTGACCGTCTCATCAAAACAGATGTTCCAACTCCGCGATGCCTGCTTGAGTCCATAAATGGACTTGAGCAACTTGCACACCTTTCCGCTGCTCCCACCCTGAATGAAACCCTCTGGCTGGTCCATATAGACACACTCCTCTAAATGACCATTTAGAAAAGCTGTCTTTACGTCCATCTGCCAAATCTCATAATCGTGGAAAGCAGCGATGGCAAGAAGGATCCGAATGGATTTCAGCATAGCTACTGGAGAAAAGGTTTCGTCATAGTCCAAACCAGGTCGCTGACGAAAACCTTTTGCTACCAGTCTAGCTTTATAGGTCTCAACCTGTCCATCTACACCAATCTTCCTTTTGAAGATCCACTTGCATCCTACGGGTTTTACCCCGTCTGGAGCAATGTCCAACGTCCATACTTTGTTGGTGTACATGGACTCCATCTCGGTCCGCATTGCATCCAGCCATTTTACCGAGTCGACGCTCTGAATGGCTTGCTGGAAGCTAGTAGGCTCATCACAATCTATGATGCAGTCCTCTCTATCCACGTCAATGAGAAAACCGTAGTACCTCTCGGGCGGATGAGACTGCCTACTACTCCTGCGGAGTGGCGTAGGAATGTCCTGTTCTTTTGAACCTTCTGGTTCCACTATACTTTCAGTAATAGTTTGTGGTTCTGGAATTTCTTCCAGTTCTATTGCGCTCCCACTTATTTCTTTTTCTAAAAACTGATGTTCCAGAAAGTGGGCATTGCGAGAAACAAGGACTTTTTGTTCCTCTGCGTAATAGAAAAGATACCCCCTGGAGTTCTTTGGGTATCCCACAAACTTGCACAGTACTGAGCGTGCCTCGAGCTTGTCCACATGCTGCTTTTTGACATAAGCTGGACATCCCCAAATCTTCAAGTATTGAAGATAGGGTTTCTTCCCACTCCATAACTCATATGGTGTGGTAGGCACAGTCTTAGTGGGAACACGGTTCAAAAGATATGCAGCTGTTTCTAGTGCATATCCCCAGAATGATCGCGGTAACTCAGCGTTACTCATCATGGACCGTACCATATCCAATAGGGTTCGGTTCCGTCTCTCCGATACACCGTTATGTTGCGGAGTGTATGGAGGAGTAAGCTGAGAGAGAATTCCATTCTCTTTTAAGTAATTCAGGAATTCGGCACTTAAGTATTCTCCTCCTCGATCCGATCTTAGGATCTTGATACTTTTGCCTGTTTGTTTTTCTACTTCATTCTTATATTCCTGGAACTTATCAAAAGCTTCGGATTTATGCTTCATTAAGAAGATATGTCCGAATCTTGAGAAATCATCCGTAAAAGTTATGAAGTAAGAAAAACCGCTTCGCGCATGTGTAGACATTGGACCGCACACGTCGCTGTGTACGAGTCCCAAGAGCTCGCTCGCTCTTTCTCCGTGTCCAGAAAACGGAGCCTTTGTCATCTTTCCTTTGAGACAGGATTGACAAGTTGCATACGATTGATATTCGAACGGATCTAAATATCCTTCAGTATGTAACTTAGTCAATCTTCTCTCATTGATGTGACCCAGTCTACAATGCCATAAGAAAGTTTTATTAATTTCTGGAGACTTTCTTTTGTGTGTATTCTGGATATTGAAAACCTGTGGTTGGTTTAAAACGTATATACCGTTGTTCAATGTACCTGACCCAATCAACACTTGATTAAGGTGAATGTTCACTACATTACTTACAAATGCAAATTCATAACCTTCTTTAGATAATAAAGATACAGAAATGATATTACAGGTTGCATTTGGTACATAATAACAACTACGCAAAACCAAAAAGTGTCCATCTGATAATCCCAGGTGATAGTCCCCCACGGCCTCAGCATCCATGCTAGCACCGTTCGCAACTCTGAGGGTCATGTCACCTGCCTTCAAAACTCTACGCTTTCTCAACGCCTGCAAAGAATTACAGATATGAGATCCTGATCCGGTATCCAATACCCAGGATGTAGAGTTTATTGATAGACAGTTTTCAATAACATACACACCTGAAGCTGAAGCTGCAACTCGCTTCAAATCCTGTGTTCTGGCTTTCCAAGCCTTGCAATCTTGTTTCCAGTGGCCACTTTTGTGACAATAGAAGCATTCTTCCTTCCCCACCAGCTTCCCCGCTACCTTTGTTGCTTTACCCTTTCCCTTCGTATCACTTTACCGACACCGCCTCTTGGTTTGGCGGGGGCTTTCTTCTTCTTGCCCTTGGCTTTCGCCCTGGACCTAGAAGAGGAAGATCCTCCTATAAACAAAGTGGATGTCTCCCTACCCTTCTGTAGGGTGCCCTCAGCAGTCCTCAACATGTTCAGAAGTTCGGCAAGTTCAACCTCCTTTCCTTGCATGTTGAAGTTAAGAATGAACTGGGCGTAAGTGGAAGGAAGGGACTGGAGAATCAAATCGGTATAGAGTTCATTCTCCAACGTGGTCCCAAGGTCCGCGAGCTCCTCTATGTAGCCGATCATCTTAAGCACGTGGTCCGCTACCGATGATCCGACGGCCAACCTTGCCGAAAAGAGCTTCTTCGACACTTCGTATCTTGCGATACGAGACTGCTCTACATACAGTTCTTTTGTATGGAGAAATATGGACTCTAGGTCCATATTCTCATGCCTCCTCTGATGGTCGTTGTCCATCGAGGCTAGTACGAGGCATTTGGCCCTCGCGCAATCTATCTCCCATGTCTTACGGATTTCTACATCCGCGACGCTGGAGGTGGGACCTGGGACGGGGGGAGCTTTGGTGGTAAGTATATACCCCAGCTTGTCATAAGTGATAGCCATCTTGACATTCCTGAGCCAATCTTTGTAGTTTGGCCCTGTCAATATGTTTTTATCTAATAGTAACTTAAGTCCGGTCATCTTGAATGGTCGCTGCAATTAGGAGAGAGAAAAGAAACACTTTAGCATGATGCTCTTGCAAGTTTAGAGTGGTTTTTAGTTTGTCTAAACTGGATGGCTCCCACTGTCTCTCGAATCCCTTCTCAAACCGTAAAGAAAAGGATTAGCCGGGATCATTCTCACCGTACAATACTTGCTTAACCGTTCAGCCAGGCCAGTGTCGGTACTTCGAGGGAGGTTTTCCAACGCTTTCGCGAAGTTCCTTAATTAAGTAACCTCTTTTCCCTGTGGGCGTAGCCCCGCTAACACCTTTCTAGGCACCTACTAGGTTTATAGCATTGATCGTTAAGTGAGAGTTTTCCCGAGGAGTAGCATATACTCACAGTAGGATCGGGATCCAAATATCCTTGCGTGATAAAACCGAAGGAATCCTACCAGAATTATCACACTCCAAATGGTATGCAACGCTAGCAAGTTTCAGTACTTATGAAACTCCCGATGTGGATTTTTGCCCTATGCTCTTATGACCTTGGCGTGAGGTCAAAATGTCATAAGTCACATGTCAAGTTCTTCCCATCATTATCCTGGTTAATTTGAACCCACCCGTACCTACCCTTGACGTAGGCCAAAACGGCAGTACGACTGTCTCAAATCAACGCATTCTATCTATGCAACGGATAAATATCCGGTAGCTACCAATCACTATGCCTTGGCGTGAGGTCAAAATACATAGCTTGAATACTACCGAATATTTAACCGAAATGATGGAGGGCTACGGATGGTTTTGGCGAAACCGTGAACGTAGTGAACTTGATATAATCGATGGAACGAGATAGCTTTTAAAAGGAGTGGTTCAAGCTCCGCGTTTAAAAGTTTTAGTTTTGAAAAGAACCGAGTGGTTTTCAAAGTGTTCCAATCGACTTTTACTTGGTTTATTTCTTGCATTAGTTCTTTTAATGCGTCCCATCATTTAATCCTACCATTGCAGAAAACAACCAAAATATGACGTACGCTTATGCCATTCGCATTCGCCACGGGGCCCCGTCATCACCCGTTAGGTTACTTAACTAACGACAGAGCGGGGGCTGGGCTAGCGCGGCTGTAAAACATAAGCAACGCCTAAATAGTTATTATATATAAATATATAGCAATGATAGACATTACAGATCACAGATGAATACATTGGATATACTAGGAATCCGCAATGCGTTCGAGCCTGCAACGCAAAGCGGATTACACGGTCGCGGTGAATAGCCAATACCCCACCCAAGACCCCTACGGGTGCGGCAAACTACCCGCCAAGCACCCGAAGCGAAGCAACCTCCCTCACCACCGTGAGTAGGCCACTCGGCACTTCGAGATACCCGGTAGTTTGTGCACCCCCTCCATGGGTCTATCCTAGGAGCAAAAACAGTAAAAAGAATTATACAATGACGGCTACAACCCCGACCCGGTTGTGCGGCCATACAAATAATATTATTACATCAATTTACATGTTACAAATGAATGAAAGAAAAATAACGCTCATCTCACATCCAACCCGGCTATTCACCCGCGACAATCCAATCCATTCATATCCACAAACCAATAACAATCACAGATCACAGAGATGTATAACCCCGACTAATCGACTTATAGCGATTAGCCGACGTTCAATACATACAAGCATCACAGATATAACCGAAATAGTTAAAGTGTAGTGAAGTTCCGAAAAATACGGATTTATAGGCCCCCAAAAGTAAATTTTAGTTCTGGAAAATCTGGGCACATATAACATATCCTAAAAATCCCAAAACCAACATAGAAACATACTGCACCAAAAACGATACAGAGAGGGGACAAGACGGCCGCGCTTCCGCGGCAAAAGCTTCCTTATGCCGCGGAAGCGCGGTCCTCTAGACTCCTCTCTGGTTCGTCTTTGGTGGTGTTTCACACAAAACCCTGAGATAATTTTACAAGTATAAAGTTTTTCATTTTGACCAGAAAAATTTTTAACAGAAACTTGGATTTTGAAAAAGTTTGGTTTTTGGGTTTTTCGGTTTCGAAACTTTGTTACACTTAACTACTTAGCTAGTTTAGGTTTAGTTAGGCTCTGATACCACTGTAAGTCCGTGTTGCCCACCCCGGTGCTTACGGGGAGGCGGAAAACATAATAAAAATTTGATTTTTATCAACTATAGGCAACATGGACTATGCTTTAAGGATCTTTGCTAAACATAAACTTGCTAACCCTAAATACAAAGTAGCTAAGTGATGGAAAGGTTATACCTTTGGTCTTTAGTCCTTCTCTCCTTGCTCGTCGGAATGGTAGAAAGGCCTCACCTTGCTTGTCTTCTTCCGTCAAAGAAAGATCCACTTGAAAGCCACCACCTTTAGCTTCAACTCCAAGCTAGGAGTAACTAGAGTGCAAGAAATGCTAAGACTTGAACCCTAGAAGAGAGTAGAGAGGATCAAGTGAAGGTTTTTCTCAAGCTTTTTGTTTCTCAACACATGAGAGGGAGAGAGCTTGAGGGAGAGGATGAACAAGAGAGAGAAATGATATGAGAGAATGAGAAAATAATAGAGCCATTCTCACTAATATGTGTGAATTAATTTAATTGAATAATTAGCTAGATAATTATCATGGTAAATCATGACATGACCATTATCATTTCAAATTGCAAAGATCAAAAAGCATCTTCCAAAAGAAATTATGATGGTCAAAGTGTCAACCTAGGTCAACAAGTCAAAGAAGTCAAATGGTCAACAACCACAACCATGGATAATTATTAAACTAATTACTAATTAACAATAACACACACATAAATATTAGGGTTAATAAAATGACAATAGCCATTAACCCTAATCAAGGTCCTCTCCCTCAATCTCAAGCAACTGTGCATACGCACCCGCATTCGTGATCCGAGGAACACGAACACAATGAGAAAAACCAATCTCTAATCATATACTAGGATCCGGCTTAAACCAAAGCCCGCTAGTATAAACTGTCCGGACAGCAAACGTGCACAAGTGCGCGGATGCGAACGAACCCTGTCGCAAAACCATGCGACCTCTACTCATTTTGCCTAAAGGCGAATAGCTCTCTGTGTGGGACTCTAAAGACTCGACACTACGCTGGCAGTGGGTTTAACCACAGACCGCAAGCGGCACTAGCTGTACGTAACGGTCCCCAGGTAGATGTCGATAAGAAGACTGACGAGGTGAACCCCATCTGCACTCCTACTGAGCCTGTATGTGACAGTCTCCGTACAGTCCGGTCTGTTCGTCTGATACATCGCATGGCGGGCCTAGGGGGGCGGTGAACGTCAGTCCCCTAATAGCGGTACAAGTCGTGTCGGAGTGTAGCCCAGAACACCCTGAGATAACACTGGAAACCTACCAGTATATCTCGCTTGCCCTGGCCAGGGACTACTCGTGTAATGGCTCTCCTGGACACAGCGCGATGTCAACCCCCAATACCGGGAGAGACGAATCCTGTCTAACCGTCACTGCCTCCAAGTGCTTCGGGACTGCACCCAAAAACTACCTGTTTGCACGACTCCTTCAAGCCGTGGTAGGGTAGTAATCAAAGTGCAGTGGGAACACACTCGAGGCGAAGTGACAGTGTCAAGTCAGCGGACTAAGCTGTACTCATGTCACCTGGGAACTGATAACTGACGATAGGTATATTACCAACCAACAGTTCCCGACGAGTCCTGTCCAGTGTACTCGTAACCTAACGAGCACCCGCATACTATCCCAAGTACGACGTACTAACGGCTGTGGGACAGACCGTCTCCCACACTGGGATGAGAAGCGCATACGCTAGTCTACTCCGGAGTATCGATGCCCTGTCTCGATAGTCCAACGACCAGGGACCTGTATAAGGATGTGCTTATAGATTACCCAGCTCCCACGAGTGCGAGCGCCATCACAACGCTGGTAATCAAGCAAAGATCCTAAGGGCTCTACTAATATGTATACCAGCAATATGCTAAAAGAAACACATGCACATATTAAAGCAGAGACAAACCAAGTAGCATACTACCATTTCGAGCAAGATTGTATATACAACTGTGAATATCCCAAGCTTCCATTAAGTAATATACAAACTAGTATGATACAGTAATGGCCTCTAGGGCATATACACTAACAGCGTATACCTTCTCGACCCATACAGATGGGCGATGGATGATCCCATATCCATTGGTGTTTGACATCAGAGATGATATACGGGTCCTCAGTGGAGACTGGGTACACTGGACGGACTCGCCGAGAACTCCCAGATGGTATTATACATTACGTCAGATGGCAGTTCTCTGGTGACACTGGTACAGAGTAGTTTGTTAACCCGAGATCGTCATAGAGTCTTGTGTGGTTCCCACTGTGCTTTGATTTCCATCTTACCACGTCCAAGTGGGCATGCAAAACGGTGGTTTTTCGGTACAGTCCCGAGTCACATGGAGGCAATGAGCGATAGGAGGGGATTCGTCTCTCCCGGTATATGGGGTTGATGTTGCGCTGTGTTCGATTGGCTATAACAGGAAATCCCTGGCCAGGGTTGCTGAGATTTACTGGTAAGTGTTACCAGTAGTTTCTCAAATTGTTATAGACCTCATATCGACACGACTTATCGAGCTATTGGGGTCTGACGTTTACCACCCCTAGGCGAGATATGCGACATATCAGACGATCAGACCGGACTGTACGGTAGTGTTACTGGTTGGATTCACTGGAGTGTGAGCGGGCTTGCTCGTCGATCTTCAGATCGCTCAATACCCGGGTGGCCGTTACGTTTAGCAGACCGCTTGCGGCTTGTGGATGTTTGATATGATCATCATCCGCTGCCGGCTTATTGACGAGTCTTTAGAGTTCTACACAGAGGTTTCCTGGCTCAAGCGAAACGAAATAGGAGCGCATATGAGATATGTGCGGGACCGAGAATAATGCGTGTATGTGATACCGTATTCCATTCTCGCGATGAATGTATCGATTGGTTATATATGATATAACCTAGTTATCGAATCAAGGATTGGTTTGATAAGCCGATGAATAGGATACTAGTCGGTTATGTGCGACATAACCGGATCGTTAAATCAAGAGTTGATTTAATGATTTAATGCATAATTATATATATTTGATATATTACTTTGCGTTAACTATTATTGGTTCACTTAAGATAGATTTTCTCACTCGGATGTGCGCATTATATATGTGATATGATTTTGTGCACTTGCTTGTATCATGTTTGATGATACATGCTTTTTGGTTAAGTGTAAAGTATTAAACCTTGGTTAATGAAATGGTTAGGGTTTACTATTTGTTATTCATTTATCTTATTTAATTATCCATTTATTTATGATAAATGAATAAAAGAAAATGAAATGAAATGGTGGCTTTCATTTGTTGTTGTCATGAAGCTTCATGAACACTTTGACTAAGTGACCATTTTGTCTCTAGCTTGACCCTAACCATTCCTTTAACCATGATTGATTCTCTACACATTACCATGGTTAATGATATGATAAGTACTCATTTTTATTATTCCTTTTAATTAACTTATCATAAGAATTATCATCTTCCTCTTCTTCTTCTTCTTGAAGAAAACCTTTCTTCATCAATGGTGATTGATGAAGATGAGTGAGAAATCCAATTCTAAAGTCTACCCACTTCCTATTTCTTCATCCACTACCTCTTTCCAAGTAGTAGAGTGTGTTTCCTTCACAAGTTTTCATGGTTTGGTGAAGGTGGAGCTTGATCTAGCGATGCCTCGACGTAGATCATCTTCGGCATGGACATCGACGACCTAGGCCGCCTATTCTCCGATGAAGCCGATGCTAGAGCCCGGGAATTCACTTGGACAGCAAGGGGACTTCGTTGCGGAGCTATGGAGGTGGAGCACCGGATCTACAAAGGTTGTATTTCCGTATAAACCTTAGTTAAGTCGTTAACTAGTTTACTTTTCGCCTAGAAATCTAGCCAACGATCCGTTCTAGGGTTTCTCGGCACCGTTTAAATTTGAAATTGGCATGGTTGATGTCTTGGGAGACCTCATTAGGATGCCTAGGAACCCTACAGTGGTATCAGAGCCTAGCTAGAGCCTTAGGCGAAGTCCAGATGAAGTTTGAAACCCGAACGAACCCGAAACCCCAACTCAAATGTGCTCTCTGGACGTTTTCTGAAAACGTGGATTTTTTCAAATTAAAAATTCGTAAAAAATTCAGCAGGAAAAACTAAGAATTACGATACAAAATTTTTCCATTGAAGCTTCCAGAACGCGGCGGAACCGCGGCATAAGCCCTGCTTATGCGGCGGTTACGCGGCCGTATTATTGTATTATCCTATAATTTTCGTACAGTAATTCATGGTTTCGGGTGCTTGATTTTCTGGGATTTTTTAATATTTATTCAAGAGTTTAATTTTCTGGGATTGTTTTGGGGATTCGGTGTTTCGATCGGAGTATCAAATTTTGTCTGTGTGGCTTTCCGGATAAATTTTAGAATATGTTAAAAAGTTCGACCGGATATAAATACCCAATTTTTCCCCTGTCGGGAAATTTCCAATTGTTGGATTTTTCCGTAGTCTAAAGACGTTCTAAGTAGTGCAAGTAACTCGATGGACCCTCTAGAAGACAACAAACCTTAACTCGATTATGTGACCGTCTTGAACTGCCCTTTGAACCTTCGGGTTTGGGGCAGTACGGCGTGCCACATGTGAGGCGTTGGCTTGACCCTTCTACGGCTGGACCGTTGGTACTGAGGCACGAACTGAATGTTTTTAGACTTATTTCATGTGTTGATCTGTATCGGGAAAACTTGGGTGTTCGAATGTTCAATCGGAAAGTTTAACATTTTCTAATTATCTGGAATGGGATACAGTAATTGGAATTCACAAGAGTTATGAGATAACTAAATGAATGTTATAAACATAGCACTTTAGTCTCACTTGATCGGTTGCCACGGAATTTTGATGTGATCAAAAGTCCATCGCAATCACGTAGCGTACGCGGATACTCGCCGGGTAAACTTAATAGACAGCCTCACTCCATAGCCCCGACCAAGTGACTGTAGGAGAACCCCGTCGCCGAAAGCATCCGTTCGGGTGCTCACGGCAGCGGTGTTCCGCCTTGGTGCACTTCGTCGACGGTATCGGGGGTGCGGCCGTCTACTGAAGTTTGCGACGAGCATTCGATCAGGATGTCGGGAATCCTGTTGAATTGCCCGACTTAATATTGAAAAGTGTTTTCGATAATGAGACTAAAATGCGGGGTTTATAATTGTTAGGCATGCGATGTCTAAGTAATTCATTTGGTCAGGCATGCGATGTCTGAGATGGTTGCGGATTCCAACTGTTGTAGTTTTACACTTTCTTTTCTGTGACCGTAAGTGTAATATGTGATATCGCCGGTTTCGTTGCTATATGTCAACGACAATTGGGATGCGCATATTTACTTACGTTGATGACATGTGATGTTATGTGTTGCTGGATATGTTATATTGGATCGTCGTGTTCGAATAGCCGGGGGTTTTTATGTGAGATGAGTGTTTTTCATTTTCATTCATGTAAAAACTTGTATGTAATATTCTTTTATTGGGGCACTTCCAGGTTGCGGAAGATGTCACCGTTTGTATATTATTTACTTTTCCGCACTAGGATAGACCCAAGGAGGGGAGCACAAGTAACCGGGTTCTGGAGTCCAGTGGGAGACCAACTCGAGGAGTCGAGTCTGGGTCTCCTAACTCTAGAATTGGTAGGGTTGCTTGCCGCTCTCGTAGGGGTCTGGGGGTGTGGGTTTGGCTATTCATCACGACCGTGGAATCCATGTTTTATACTGGCTCGTATTGAAAACACGGACGTCCTAGTATATCCAATATTTCATATGTTTCTTCTGCTGCGATATCTGTGATGTGATCATGTGATGTTCTGTGATAGATACAGTATATAGTATATATGATATATTATATAGACGTTACTTATGTTTTACACCCGTGCTAGCCCTGCCCCGCTCTGCCGTTAGTTACCTACCTAACGGTGCACGAGGGGACATCGAGGCGAATGCGGATGGCATAAGTGTACGTCGTATTTATCTGTGATGTTTAGGTACTTAAATGATGGGACTTCATTAATGTGATTAATGAAATAAATGAAATCTAATGATGTTGTAGAATCGAATTTCAAAATAAAACAGGTAGCTACAGTTCTTGCTTTGCACAGAGGTATATGTGATATATGCTGCACCTTATTCGATGAGGAAAGGACCGAGATCCCTTCACCGGGAGTGACTCCTTTAGCAATAACTGGCAGATGCTACACACTCGGTTTGTCTTTTGATTGCTTTTAAGAGTTTTTGCTTTGCACAGTGATATATATGAGATATCCCGCACCTCATTCGACGAGGAAAGGACCGACGATCCCTTCACCGGGAGTGACTCCTTTAGCAAAACTAGAAAAGCCTCAAAAGCAGTCCATTTCAAAATTCATTCGATCCTACAACGATATCAAGTTCATTACGCAATAGGTTTTCAGAAAAACCTGTCGTAGCCCTCCGTCATTTCAGATATGTACTAGTTAGTATTCGTGCTGCGGTAGTTTGGCATTCGTCAAGGCGTAGTGTACGGTAGCTAACTAGTATTTATCTGCATGAGCATATGATGCGATTGGATTAGGGTATTCGTACGGCGTTGTTTGGCATTCGTCAAGGGTCTTGCGGGTGGGTTTAATTCAATCAAGAAATGTACGGGTTGAACTTGACTAGTGGACTATGGGTTGTTTGGCATTCTTCAAGGTCATAGAACACTAGGGGCAAAATATTATCGGGAATTTCAAGTGTTGAAATTTGCAATGAGATTGTATACCTTCTATGAGATAGTTGGATCCCGATACCCGCTGCGAGTAAGAGTTACTCCTGGGAGAGTTTTATACATTACAATTAGCCGATCAAGTAGGTGTCTAGAAAGGTGTCAACGAGGTTACGCCTCTGGGAAAACGAGGTTTACATTAATTAGGTTCGTGCGAAAGCACGGGGGACCTCCCTCAAAGTACCGACACTGGCCTGGCTGAAAGATTGGCGAACTTGTAGTGTATAATTAATCCCGGCTATTCTTTCCTTTTAGGGTTTGAAGGAAGATTTGATAAAAAGCAGTGGGAGTCATCCTGATTAGATAAAACAATAACCAATCTATTCTTGCAAGAGCGCACGCTGAGTGTTTTCTTCTCTCTCTCTCCTGGTAGCGACCATATCACGACTTAATCAAGATAATAATACGGAATATTGACCGAACCCGCTTGTTATACTGAGCTGGGGAACGTTGGTCCCGCTCCAACTTATAATTGTTATAAGTCAGAGCAGGAAATTGGGGATTACCAGAATTCCCGTGCCGCCCAAACGAAGAGAGTGCATGCTGATGCATCATCTTCGGGTGTGTTCATTATACAGAACCGTTTCTCAGTATCCTCTACGTCCTGGGTATGTGATACCAGATCTGGATCCCAGATATGTAATCTGTTACATAGGGCTACAGATAGGTAGTGAACTGAGAATGGGTGATAAGTTTCATGAGGCAGAAAACGGGGCAAGTGTTGCAGCCAAGTCTGTTGGTCACTGTCACCCTGTATTACCAATACATTGATTCTGAACGAATGTTATTAGATACCGAACCTGATATACAAAATCATATCAGTCTCTTTATCAGTAAAGAAATGATAAAATTTTGTATTGTTGGATAATGTTTTGATCATTTCCTATATCAAAAGTTGATCGGTTCAGGCACGTTATCTAAAAGCGTTGATGTTCTAAATCAAACTACAGTTCTTAGTATACGGAACACACACAAGAGGAAGAGTTCAGAAATGAACGAATCCTTCTTGAGGCATTGTAGACTAGGTCATATCTATGCGACCCGACTGGCAGTAGTTACATGTAGATGCATATTTAAATCAGTTTGAATTTACATCTTGTGAAACTCGCTAGTCATGTCACAAAGATATAATGACACCAGCTCTGTTTATTGGAAACAGAGAAAGAGTTAATGAACTCTTGGGACTGATACATGATGATGTATGTAATGTCTCCTGTCTACACATGCCAGGACTGGTTCTTTATACTTCATTATATTCTCTGATAATCTCTCAAGATTCAGTCATATGTTCCTGTTGAAACATGAGTCCGAACCTTTTGAGGTATTCACAGAATATAAGCGAGAAGTAGAGAACCAAAATACGGGTATAAGTATTATGTCCTTTGATGAGATCGAGGAGGAGAATACTTAAGCACGGAAATCCTGGATTATTCTAAAGGAGAATGAGATTCTCTCTCAGCATTACTCCTCCGTATACACCATAGCACGATTTTAAATCGGGGTGGAGCAATCACACCCTATATGATAAGGTGTGCTCTATGATGAGTAATACTGAGTTACCTGTTTCCTTATTGGGAGTTATGCACTTGAGAAGCTGCATACCTATTGAATAGGGTTCAAATCAAATCAGTTGCCTACCACTTCATATTTGATATGATAAGGGAAGAGCCCATCTCTCAAGTTAGTTGAGACTTGGGGTTGTCCAGCCTATGTCTGAAAAGCAAAATCCGGACAAGCTCGAGGCAAGATCTGTTATGTACAACTGGAAAGGTTCCAGCTATACAAACTACAGCAGATGATTTGGTACAACCAAAGGATTCAGTAGATACCAACGAACCTCAGCCTCTCCGCCGATCTAGTAGGGTTCCTCACCCACCTGAGAGATACTTCGGTTTCTCTATGACAGTGGGAGCGAGGATTGCATCATGAGATGATGACCCAACTAGTTTCGAGCTGGCCATCAGGAGTAAGACACTGTAAGAATGGCTGGATGCTTAGCGATCTGAGATGGAATCCTTATACACCAACAAAGTATGGACTTTGGTTGCGATATCTGAAGGGTTAAATCCCCATCAGGAGCAAGTATATCTTGAGAAGATTACTTGGTGTAAATGGAAAAGTTGAGACTTTCAAAGCTAGACTTGTTAAAAGTTTGCATCATTGACCAGGTGTGGATAATGATGAAACCTTTTCAAGTAGCTATGCTTAAGTCCATCCAGATCCTACTTGTCACGGCTACATACCATGACTACGATATCTGGTGGTTGGGTGTCATGACTGCTTTTCTAAATGTTGTTTTAGAAGAGTGCGTCTATAAGTACACAGCCAGAGGGCTTCGTAGACAGTGGGAGCAGCGGAAACGTGTACAAGATGCTTTATAGGATTAAAGCAGGCATCGCGGAGTTGGAACATCTGTTTTGATGGATTAGTCAAAGAGTTTGACATCATCAAAATGGAAGATGAACCTTGTATATACAAAAAGGTAGTAAGGAGTATGGTGATGATCCTCGTAGAGTACGTGGATGACATACTCTTGATAGGGAAAGAGTTTCCTATGCTACGCTCGATCAATCTCCGCTTATCACAATGATTCTCCACATAGGATCAAAGTGATACCTCCTAAATCCTGGGTTTTGGATCTATGAGATAGATCTAAATGGATGTTAGGATTCTCACTAGTTGTTATGAGATGGTATCAATCGATCCTGGAGAGAATCACTGGAAGTGTTCCAGGGTGATAAAGACGACTGAGTGTCAGTCACAGGCATTGTCTTTACCCTCAGTAAAGGGACGGTATGTTGGAAGAGTTGTAAACTAGATACCGTGACATACTAGACGATAAAGGCTGGATACATCGCTATTTGAGATGCTACCAAAGAGGCAGTTTGGATGTACATTTGTTCATGAGATGAACTTTGTTCCTCCCATTGTGTGACAATGGAGTTGTGGCTTATGCCAAGGAACGCCGGTCCCATCAGTGATCCAGGCATATTCTAAGGCAGTGTCACCTGATCATGGAGATGGTTGATCTCCAGGGTGATCGAGGTTTGGAGAGTAGACTCAGAGGACAACACAGCGGATCCACTCACAAAGGCCTGTTCCCAAAGAGAGATTTTTATGGGATGGTTGAGTATGAGATACTACAACCACTGCTACAGATGGCCCTAGTGCAAGTGGAAGATTGTTAGTTATATGTATGCCCTAGAGGCCATTACTATACATAGGATGTATATTGTAGTGGATGCTGGGACATATATAGGGAGGACTTTCTTGCTCGACATGATAGTATGCTATCTGGTTGCTCTTTACCTTAACGTGTATACTGATTGTCTCTCTGTTACATGTTGGTAAAGCCCTTAGGATGTGTACTTGACTACCTGGACTATGATGCGGATCATACTAGTGGGGACATGGTAGTCCATAAGTACATCCTTCAAGGTCCCTAGTCGTGGGTGTATCGAGACGGGGCATCGATATACCAGAGTAGACTAGCGTATACCTTCTCGACCCATACAGATGGGCGATGGATGATCCCATATCCATTGGTGTTTGACATCAGAGATGATATACGGGTGCTCAGTGGAGACTGGGTACACTGGACGGACTCGCCGAGAACTCCCAGATGGTATTATACCTTACGTCAGATGGCAGTTCTCTGGTGACACTGGTACAGAGTAATCTGTTGACCCGAGATCGTCATAGAGTCTTGTGTGGTTCCCACTGTGCTTTGATTTCCATCTAACCACGTCCAAGAGGGCGTGCAAAACGGTGGTTTTTGGGTACAGTCCCGAGTCACATGGAGGCAATGAGCGATAGGAGGGGATTCATCTCTCCCGGTATAGGGGTTTGATGTTGCGCTGTGTTCGATTGGCTATAACAGGAAATCCCTGGCCAGGGTTGCTGAGATTTACTGGTAAGTGTTACCAGTAGTTTCTCGAATTGTTATAGACCTCATATCGACACGACTTATCGAGCTATTGGGGTCTGACGTTTACCACCCCTAGGCGAGATATGCGACATATCAGACGATCAGACCGGACTGTACGGTAGTGTTACTGGTTGGATTCACTGGAGTGTGAGCGGGCTTGCTCGTCGATCTTCAGATCGCTCAATACCCGGGTGGCCGTTACGTTTAGCAGACCGCTTGCGGCTTGTGGATGTTTGATATGATCATCATCCGCTGCCGGCGTATTGACGAGTCTTTAGAGTCCTACACAGAGGTTTCCTGGCTCAAGCGAAACGAAATAGGAGCGCATATGAGATATGTGCGGGACCGAGAATAATGCGTGTATGTGATACCGTATTCCATTCTCGCGATGAATGTATCGATTGGTTATATACGATATAACCTAGTTATCGAATCAAGGATTGGTTCGATAAGCCGATGCATAGGATACTAGTCGGTTATGTGCGACATGACCGGATCGTTAAATCAAGAGTTGATTTAATGATTTAATGCATAATTATATATATTTGATATATTACTTTGCGTTAACTATTATTGGTTCACTTAAGATAGATTTTCTCACTCGGATGTGCGCATTATATATGTGATATGATTTTGTGCACTTGCTTGTATCATGTTTGATGATACATGCTTTTTGGTTAAGTGTAAAGTATTAAACCTTGGTTAATGAAATGGTTAGGGTTTATTATTTGTTATTCATTTATTTTATTTAATTATCCATTTATTTATGATAAATGAATAAAAGAAAATGAAATGAAATGGTGTCTTTCATTTGTTGTTGTCATGAAGCTTCATGAACACTTTGACTAAGTGACCATTTTGTCTCTAGCTTGACCCTAACCATTCCTTTAACCATGATTGATTCTCTACACATTACCATGGTTAATGATATGATAAGTACTCATTTTTATTATTCCTTTTAATTAACTTATCATAAGAATTATCATCTTCCTCTTCTTCTTCTTCTTGAAGAAAACCTTTCTTCATCAACGGTGATTGATGAAGATGAGTGAGAAATCAAATTCTAAAGTCTACCCACTTCCTATTTCTTCATCCTCTACCTCTTGCCAAGTAGTAGAGTGTGTTTCCTTCACAAGTTTTCATGGCTTGGTGAAGGTGGAGCTTGATCTAGCGATGCCTCGACGTAGATCATCTTCGGCATGGACATCGACGACCTAGCCCGCCTATTCTCCGATGAAGCCGTTGCTAGAGCCCGGGAATTCACTTGGACAGCAAGGGAAATTCGTTGCGGAGCTATGGAGGTGGAGCACCGGATCTACAAAGGTTGTATTTCCGTATAAACCTTAGTTAAGTCGTTAACTAGTTTACTTTTCGCCTAGAAATCTAGCCAACGATCCGTTCTAGGGTTTCTCGGCACCGTTTAAATTTGAAATTGGCATGGTTGATGCCTTGGGAGACCTCATTAAGGTGCCTAGGAACCCTACAGTAGTATCAGAGCCTAGCTAGAGCCTTAGGCGAAGTCCAGATGAAGTTTGAAACCCGAACGAACCCGAAACCCCAACTCAAATGTGCTCTCTGGACGTTTTCTGAAAACGTGGATTTTTCCAAATTAAAAATTCGTAAAAAATTCAGCAGGAAAAACTAAGAATTACGAAACAAAATTTTTCCATTGAAGCTTCCAGAACGCGGCGGAACCGCGGCATAAGCCTTGCTTATGCGGCGGTTACGCGGCCGTATTATTGTATTATCCTATAATTTTCGTACAGTAATTCATGGTTTCGGGTGCTTGATTTTCTGGGATTTTTTAATATTTATTCAAGAGTTTAATTTTCTGGGATTGTTTTGGGGATTCGGTGTTTCGATCGGAGTATCAAATTTTGTCTGTGTGGCTTTCCGGATAAATTTTAGAATATGTTAAAAAGTTCGACCGGATATAAATACCCAATTTTTCCCCTGTCGGGAAATTTCCAATTGTTGGATTTTTCCGTAGTCTAAAGACGTTCTAAGTAGTGCATGTAACTCGATGGACCCTCTAGAAGACAACAAACCTTAACTCGATTATGTGACCGTCTTGAACTGCCCTTTGAACCATCGGGTTTGGGGCAGTACGGCGTGCCACATGTGAGGCGTTGGCTTGACCCTTCTACGGCTGGACCGTTGGTACTGAGGCACGAACTGAATGTTTTTAGACTTGTTTCATGTGTTGATCTGTATCGGGAAAACTTGGGTGTTCGAATGTTCAATCGGAAAGTTTAACATTTTCTAATTATCTGGAATGGGATACAATAATTGGAATTCACAAGAGTTATGAGATAACTAAATGAATGTTATAAACATAGCACTTTAGTCTCACTTGATCGGTTGCCACGGAATTTTGATGTGATCAAAAGTCCGTCGCAATCACGTAGCGTACGCGGATACTCGCCGGGTAAACTTAATAGACACCCTCACTCCATAGCCCCGACCAAGTGACTGTAGGAGAACCCCGTCGCCGAAAGCATCCGTTCGGGTGCTCGCGGCAGCGGTGTTCCGCCTTGGTGCACTTCGTCGACGGTATCGGGGGTGCGGCCGTCTACTGAAGTTTGCGACGAGCATTCGATCAGGATGTCGGGAATCCTGTTGAATTGCCCGACTTAATATTGAAAAGTGTTTTCGATAATGAGACTAAAATGCGGGGTTTATAATTGTTAGGCATGCGATGTCTAAGTAATTCATTTGGTCAGGCATGCGATGTCTGAGATGGTTGCGGATTCCAACTGTTGTAGTTTTACACTTTCTTTTCTGTGACCGTAAGTGTAATATGTGATATCGCCGGTTTCGTTGCTATATGTCAACGACAATTGGGATGCGCATATTTACTTACGTTGATGACATGTGATGTTATGTGTTGCTGGATATGTTATATTGGATCGTCGTGTTCGAATAGCCGGGGGTTTTTATATGAGATGAGTGTTTTTCATTTTCATTCATGTAAAAACTTGTATGTAATATTCTTTTATTGGGGCACTTCCAGGTTGCGGAAGATGTCACCCTTTGTATATTATTTACTTTTCCGCACTAGGATAGACCGAAGGAGGGGAGCACAAGTAACCGGGTTCTGGAGTCCAGTGGGAGACCAACTCGAGGAGTCGAGTCTGGGTCTCCTAACTCTAGAATTGGTAGGGTTGCTTGCCTCTCTCGTAGTGGTCTGGGGCTGTGGGTTTGGCTATTCATCACGACCGTGGAATCCGTGTTTTATACTGGCTCGTATTGAAAACACGGACGTCCTAGTATATCCAATATTTCATATGTTTCTTCTGCTGCGATATCTGTGATGTGATCATGTGATGTTCTGTGATAGATACAGTATATAGTATATATGATATATTATATAGACGTTACTTATGTTTTACACCCGTGCTAGCCCTGCCCCGCTCTGCCGTTAGTTACCTACCTAACGGTGCACGAGGGGACATCGAGGCGAATGCGGATGGCATAAGTGTACGTCGTATTTATCTGTGATGTTTAGGTACTTAAATGATGGGACTTCATTAATGTGATTAATGAAATAAATGAAACCTAATGATGTTGTAGAATCGAATTTCAAAATAAAACAGGTAGCTACAGTTCTTGCTTTGCACAGAGGTATATGTGATATATGCTGCACCTTATTCGATGAGGAAAGGACCGAGATCCCTTCACCGGGAGTGACTCCTTTAGCAATAACTGGCAGATGCTACACACTCGGTTTGTCTTTTGATTGCTTTTAAGAGTTTTTGCTTTGCACAGTGATATATATGATATATCCCGCACCTCATTCGACGAGGAAAGGACCGACGATCCCTTCACCGGGAGTGACTCCTTTAGCAAAACTAGAAAAGCCTCAAAAGCAGTCCATTTCAAAATTCATTCGATCCTACAACGATATCAAGTTCATTACGCAATAGGTTTTCAGAAAAACCTGTCGTAGCCCTCCGTCATTTCAGATATGTACTAGTTAGTATTCGTGCTGCGGTAGTTTGGCATTCGTCAAGGCGTAGTGTACGGTAGCTAACTAGTATTTATCTGCTTGAGCATATGATGCGATTGGATTAGGGTATTCGTACGGCGTTGTTTGGCATTCGTCAAGGGTCGTGCGGGTGGGTTTAATTCAATCAAGAAATGTACGGGTTGAACTTGACTAGTGGACTATGGGTTGTTTGGCATTCGTCAAGGTCATAGAACACTAGGGGCAAAATATTATCGGGTATTTCAAGTGTTGAAATTTGCAATGAGATTGCATACCTTCTATGAGATAGTTGGATCCCGATACCCGCTGCGAGTAAGAGTTACTCCTGGGAGAGTTTTATACATTACAATTAGCCGATCAAGTAGGTGTCTAGAAAGGTGTCAACGAGGTTACGCCTCTGGGAAAACGAGGTTTACATTAATTAGGTTCGTGCGAAAGCATGGGGGACCTCCCTCAAAGTACCGACACTGGCCTGGCTGAAAGATTGGCGAACTTGTAGTCTGTAATTAATCCTGGCTAGTCTTTCCTTTTAGGGTTTGAAGGAAGATTTGATAAAAAGCAGTGGGAGTCATCCTGATTAGATAAAACAATAACCAATCTATTCTTGCAAGAGCGCACGCTGAGTGTTTTCTTCTCTCTCTCTCCTGGTAGCGACCATATCACGACTTAATCAAGATAATAATACGGAATATTGACCGAACCCGCTTATTATACTGAGCTGGGGAACGTTGGTCCCGCTCCAACTTATAATTGTTATAAGTCAGAGCAGGAAATTGGGGATTACCAGAATTCCCGTGCCGCCCAAACGAAGAGAGTGCATGCTGATGCATCATCTTCGGGTGTGTTCATTATACAGAACCGTTTCTCAGTATCCTCTACGTCCTGGGTATGTGATACCAGATCTGGATCCCAGATATATAATCTGTTACATAGGGCTACAGATAGGTAGTGAACTGAGAATGGGTGATAAGTTTCATGAGGCAGAAAACGGGGCAAGTGTTGCAGCCAAGTCTGTTGGTCACTGTCACCCTGTATTACCAATACATTGATTCTGAACGAATGTTATTAGATACCGAACCTGATATACAAAATCATATCAGTCTCTTTATCAGTAAAGAAATGATAAAATTTTGTATTGTTGGATAATGTTTTGAACATTTCCTATATCAAAAGTTGATCGGTTCAGGCACGTTATCTAAAAGCGTTGATGTTCTAAATCAAACTACAGTTCTTAGTATACGGAACACACACAAGACGAAGAGTTCAGAAATGAACGAATCCTTCTTGAGGCATTGTAGACTAGGTCATATCTATGCGACCCGACTGGCAGTAGTTACATGTAGATGCATATTTAAATCAGTTTGAATTTACATCTTGTGAAACTCGCTAGTCATGTCACAAAGATATAATGACACCAGCTCTGTTTATTGGAAACAGAGAAAGAGTTAATGAACTCTTGGGACTGATACATGATGATGTATGTAATGTCTCCTGTCTACACATGCCAGGACTGGTTCTTTATACTTCATTATATTCTCTGATAATCTCTCAAGATTCAGTCATATGTTCCTGTTGAAACATGAGTCCGAACCTTTTGAGGTATTCACAGAATATAAGCAAGAAGTAGAGAACCAAAATACTGGTATAAGTATCATGTCCTTTGATGAGATCGAGGAGGAGAATACTTAAGCACGGAAATCCTGGATTATTCTAAAGGAGAATGAGATTCTCTCTCAGCATTACTCCTCCGTATACACCATAGCAAGATGGTAAATCGGGGTGGAGCAATCACACCCTATATGATAAGGTGTGCTCTATGATGAGTAATACTGAGTTACCTGTTTCCTTATTGGGAGTTATGCACTTGAGAAGCTGCATACCTATTGAATAGGGTTCAAATCAAATCAGTTGCCTACCACTTCATATTTGATATGATAAGGGAAGAGCCCATCTCTCAAGTTAGTTGAGATTTGGGGTTGTCCAGCCTATGTCTGAAAAGCAAAATCCGGACAAGCTCGAGGCAAGATCTGTTATGTACAACTGGAAAGGTTCCAGCTATACAAACTACAGCAGATGATTTGGTACAACCAAAGGATTCAGTAGATACCAACGAACCTCAGCCTCTCCGCCGATCTAGTAGGGTTCCTCACCCACCTGAGAGATACTTCGGTTTCTCTATGACAGTGGGAGCGAGGATTGCATCATGAGATGATGACCCAACTAGTTTCGAGCTGGCCATCAGGAGTAAGACACTGTAAGAATGGCTGGATGCTTAGCGATCTGAGATGGAATCCTTATACACCAACAAAGTATGGACTTTGGTTGCGATATCTGAAGGGTTAAATCCCCATCAGGAGCAAGTATATCTTGAGAAGATTACTTGGTGTAAATGGAAAAGTTGAGACTTTCAAAGCTAGACTTGTTAAAAGTTTGCATCATTGACCAGGTGTGGATAATGATGAAACCTTTTCAAGTAGCTATGCTTAAGTCCATCCAGATCCTACTTGTCACGGCTACATACCATGACTACGATATCTGGTGGTTGGGTGTCATGACTGCTTTTCTAAATGATGTTTTAGAAGAGTGCGTCTATAAGTACACAGCCAGGGGGCTTCGTAGACAGTGGGAGCAGCGGAAACGTGTACAAGATGCTTTATAGGATTAAAGCAGGCATCGCGGAGTTGGAACATCTGTTTTGATGGATTAGTCAAAGAGTTTGACATCATCAAAATGGAAGATGAACCTTGTATATACAAAAAGGTAGTAGGGAGTATGGTGATGATCCTCGTAGAGTACGTGGATGACATACTCTTGATAGGGAAAGAGTTTCCTATGCTACGCTCGATCAATCTCCGCTTATCACAATGATTCTCCACATAGGATCAAAGTGATACCTCCTAAATCCTGGGTTTTGGATCTATGAGATAGATCTAAATGGATGTTAGGATTCTCACTAGTTGTTGTGAGATGGTATCAATCGATCCTGGGGAGAATCACTGGAAGTGTTCCAGGGTGATAAAGACGACTGAGTGTCAGTCACAGGCATTGTCTTTACCCTCAGTAAAGGGACGGTATGTTGGAAGAGTTCCAAACTAGATACCGTGACATACTAGACGATAAAGGCTGGATACATCGCTATTTGAGATGCTACCAAAGAGGCAGTCTGGATGTATATTTGTTCATGAGATGAACTTTGGTCCTCCCATTGTGTGACAATGGAGTTGTGGCTTATGCCAAGGAACGCCGGTCCCATCAGTGATCCAGACATATTCTAAGGCAGTGTCACCTGATCATGGAGATGGTTGATCTCCAGGGTGATCGAGGTTTGGAGAGTAGACTCAGAGGACAACACAGCGGATCCACTCACAAAGGCCTGTTCCCAAAGAGAAATTTTTATGGGATGGTTGAGTATGAGATACTACAACCACTGCTACAGATGGCCCTAGTGCAAGTGGGAGATTGTTAGTCATATGTATGCCCTAGAGGCCATTACTATACATAGGATGTATATTGTAGTGGATGCTGGGACATATATAGGGAGGACTTTCTTGCTCGACATGATAGTATGCTATCTGGTTGCTCTTTACCTTAACGTATATACTGATTGTCTCTCTGTTACATGTTGGTAAAGCTCTTAGGATGTGTACTTGACTACCTGGACTATGATGCGGATCATACTAGTGGGGACATGGTAGTCCATAAGTACATCCTTCAAGGTCCTTAGTCGTGGGTGTATCGAGACGGGGCATCGATATACCAGAGTAGACTAGCGTATACCTTCTCGACCCATACAGATGGGCGATGGATGATCCCATATCCATTGGTGTTTGACATCAGAGATGATATACGGGTGCTCAGTGGAGACTGGGTACACTGGACGGACTCGCCGAGAACTCCCAGATGGTATTATACCTTACGTCAGATGGCAGTTCTCTGGTGACACTGGTACAGAGTAGTCTGTTGACCCGAGATCGTCATAGAGTCTTGTGTGGTTCCCACTGTGCTTTGATTTCCATCTAACCACGTCCAAGAGGGCGTGCAAAACGGTGGTTTTTGGGTACAGTCCCGAGTCACATGGAGGCAATGAGCGATAGGAGGGGATTCATCTCTCCCGGTATAGGGGTTTGATGTTGCGCTGTGTTCGATTGGCTATAACAGGAAATCCCTGGCCAGGGTTGCTGAGATTTACTGGTAAGTGTTACCAGTAGTTTCTCGAATTGTTATAGACCTCATATCGACACGACTTATCGAGCTATTGGGGTCTGACGTTTACCACCCCTAGGCGAGATATGCGACATATCAGACGATCAGACCGGACAGTACGGTAGTGTTACTGGTTGGATTCACTGGAGTGTGAGCGGGCTTGCTCATCGATCTTCAGATCGCTCAATACCCGGGTGGCCGTTACGTTTAGCGGACCGCTTGCGGCTTGTGGATGTTTGATATGATCATCATCCGCTGCCGGCGTATTGACGAGTCTTTAGAGTCCTACACAGAGGTTTCCTGGCTCAAGCGAAACGAAATAGGAGCGCATATGAGATATGTGCGGGACCGAGAATAATGCGTGTATGTGATACCGTATTCCATTCTCGCGATGAATGTATCGATTGGTTATATACGATATAACCTAGTTATCGAATCAAGGATTGGTTCGATAAGCCGATGCATAGGATACTAGTCGGTTATGTGCGACATGACCGGATCGTTAAATCAAGAGTTGATTTAATGATTTAATGCATAATTATATATATTTGATATATTACTTTGCGTTAACTATTATTGGTTCACTTAAGATAGATTTTCTCACTCGGATGTGCGCATTATATATGTGATATGATTTTGTGCACTTGCTTGTATCATGTTTGATGATACATGCTTTTTGGTTAAGTGTAAAGTATCAAACCTTGGTTAATGAAATGGTTAGGGTTTATTATTTGTTATTCATTTATCTTATTTAATTATCCATTTATTTATGATAAATGAATAAAATAAAATGAAATGAAATGGTGGCTTTCATTTGTTGTTTTCATGAAGCTTCATGAACACTTTGACTAAGTGACCATTTTGTCTCTAGCTTGACCCTAACCATTCCTTTAACCATGATTGATTCTCTACACATTACCATGGTTAATGATATGATAAGTACTCATTTTTATTATTCCTTTTAATTAACTTATCATAAGAATTATCATCTTCCTCTTCTTCTTCTTCTTGAAGAAAACCTTTCTTCATCAATGGTGATTGATGAAGATGAGTGAGAAATCCAATTCTAAAGTCTACCCACTTCCTATTTCTTCATCCTCTACCTCTTGCCAAGTAGTAGAGTGTGTTTCCTTCACAAGTTTTCATGGCTTGGTGAAGGTGGAGCTTGATCTAGCGATGCCTCGACGTAGATCATCTTCGGCATGGACATCGACGACCTAGCCCGCCTATTCTCCGATGAAGCCGATGCTAGAGCCCGGGAATTCACTTGGACAGCAAGGGGACTTCGTTGCGGAGCTATGGAGGTGGAGCACCGGATCTACAAAGGTTGTATTTCCGTATAAACCTTAGTTAAGTCGTTAACTAGTTTACTTTTCGCCTAGAAATCTAGCCAACGATCCGTTCTAGGGTTTCTCCGCACCGTTTAAATTTGAAATTGGCATGGTTGATGCCTTGGGAGACCTCATTAGGGTGCCTAGGAACCCTACAATGTGTACTTAATAAGACACAAGTCTGAAGCTTTTGAGAAATTTAGAGAATATAAACAAGAAGTCGAGAACCAAACCGGAAAAAGTATTAAAATCCTTCGATCTGATCGAGGAGGTGAATACTTGAGCAATGAATTCCTGGACTTCCTAAAAGAGAATGGGATTCTCTCTCAGTTGACTCCTACATATACACCACAGCACAATGGTGTATCAGAACGGAGGAACCGCACCCTATTAGATATGGTACGCTCTATGATGAGCACAGCTGAGTTACCTATTTCCTTCTGGGGGTATGCGCTTGAGACAGCCATATATCTATTGAATATGGTCCCAACCAAATCTGTGCCTACCACTCCATATGAGATATGGAAAGGAAAGAGACCAAGTCTTAACTATGTTAAGATATGGGGTTGTCCAGCCTATGTCAAACGACAAAATCCAGACAAACTCGAGGCACGGTCTGTTCTATGCAAATTTGTAGGATATCCCAAGAATTCTCAAGGGTATATCTTCTACCACCCTGAGGAACAAAGAGTGTTTGTTTCTCGGCATGCCACCTTTTTAGAAAAGGAATTTCTTGAAAAAGAGATTAGTGGTCATGAGGTAGAACTGGAAGAGGTTCCAGCTGCAGAAGCTACAACAGAAGATCTGGTGGAACCAGAGGATTCCGTAGTTCCCGATGAACCCCAGCCATTCCGCCGATCTAGTAGGGTTCCTCGCCAACCTGAGAGATACTACGGTTTTCTCATGGATGGAGGGAGCGAGGATTGCATCATGGAGGATGATGACCCAACTAGTTTCGAGCAGGCCATCACGAGTAGGGACTCAGTGAAATGGCTGGATGCTATGCGGTCCGAGATGGAATCCATGTACACCAACAAAGTATGGACTTTGGAAGTTGCTCCTGAAGGGGTAAAGCCCATTGGGAGCAAGTGGATCTTCAAGAAGAAACTTGGTGTAGATGGGAAAGTGGAGACTTTCAAAGCTAGACTTGTTGCAAAAGGTTTTCGTCAAAGACCAGGTGTGGACTATGACGAAACCTTTTCTCCAGTGGCTATGCTTAAATCCATCCGGATCATGCTTGCCATCGCTGCATATCATGATTACGAAATCTGGCAAATGGATGTTAAGACCGCCTTTCTAAATGGTGATTTAGAAGAGTGCGTGTACATGACTCAGCCAGAGGGCTTCGTAGACAATGGGAGCAGCGGGAAGGTGTGCAAGCTGCTTAAATCCATTTATGGATTAAAGCAAGCATCGCGGAGTTGGAACATCTGCTTTGACGTCGTTATTAAAGAGTTTGATTTCGTCAAAAACCCAGATGAACCTTGTATTTACAAGAAGATGGCAGAGAGTAATTCCTCGTATTGTACGTGGACGACATACTCTTGATAGGTAATGATATTCCTATGCTGCAATCGGTCAAGCTCTTCTTATCACAAAGATTCTCAATAAAAGATCTTGGTGATGCCTCCTGCATATTGGGAATTAGGATCTATAGAGATAGATCCAAACGGATTTTGGGATTGTCCCAATCCAGGTACATTGACACCATACTAAAGAGGTTTAGTATGGAAGAATCCAAGCGTGGGAACTTGCCCACGATCTCTGGAGTCACTCTCTCCAAAGAGATGTCTCCCAAGACTGATTTGGAGAGAGCTCGCATGCAAGGGATACCCTATGCTTCGGCTGTAGGCTCTATCATGTATGCGATGCTATGTACCAGACCCGATGTAGCATACTCACTAAGTGTAGTAAGCAGGTATCAAGATGATCCTGGAGAGAGTCACTGGACAGCTGTGAAGAGCATTCTCAAGTACTTACGAAGGACTAAAGAGATGCTCTTGGTGTATGGTAACGGAGAACTCCAAGTGGAGTCCTTTACCGATTCGAGCTTCCAGAGTGATAAGGACGACTCTAAGTCGCAGTCGGGATTTTTCTTTACCCTTTACGGAGGGGCGGTTAGCTGGAAGAGTTCCAAGCAGGAAACCGTGGCAGACTCGACGATGGAGGCTGAATACATCGCTGCCAACGATGCTGCCAAAGAGGCTGTCTGGATCAAGAAGTTCATTACTGAACTTGGAGTGGTTCCATCCATTGAGCATCCAATACCTTTGTATTACGATAACAATGGAGCGGTAGCTTTGGCCAAGGAACCCAGGTCCCATCAACGATCCAGGCATATTCTGAGGCGGTATCACCTGATCCGGGAGATAGTTGATCGCCGGGAGATCGAGGTCAGAAGGGTTGACACGAAGAACAACACGGCGGATCCACTCACGAAGGCCATTCCCCAGATACAGTTTGAGAGACTCTTCGGGATGCTCGGTATGCGATACTACAGCAGCTGGCCCTAGTGCAAGTGGGAGATTGTTAGTTGTATGTATGCCCTAGAGGCCAGTATTGTACAGATGATGTATATTATATTGGATGCTTGGACATATATAGAGATGACTTTCTTGCTCGATATGATAGTATGCTATCTGGTTTCTCTTTATCTTAACATGTACACTTGTCTCTTTAAACTGTCTTATGGTTACATGTTGGTAAAGCCCTTAGGATGTATACTTGACTACCTGGACTATGATGCACATCATACTAGTGGGGACATAGTACTCCATAAGTACATCCTTCAAGGTCCCTAGTCGTGTGTGTATCGAGACGGGGCATCGATATACCAGAGTAGACTAGCGTATACGCTTCTCGACCCATGAGATGGGCGATGGATGATCCCATATCCATTAGTGTTTGACATCAGAGATGATATACGGGTGCTCAGTGGAGACTGGGTACACTGGACGGACTCGCCGAGAACTCCCAGATGGTATTATACCTCACGTCAGATGGCAGTTCTCAGTTGACACTTGTGCAGGTTAGTCTGTAGACCCGAGATCGTCATAGAGTCTTGTGTGATTCCTACTGTGCTTTGATCTCCACCTTACCACGTCCATGTGGGCGTGCAAAACGGTGATCTTTGGGTACAGTCCCGAGTCATATGGAGACAATGAGCGATAGGAGGGGTTTCGTCTCTCCCGGTATTGGGGGTTGATGTTGCGCTGTGCTCGATTGGCCATAACAGGGAAGTCCCTGGCCAGGGCTGATCAGAGATTTGCTGGTAAGTGTTACCAGTAGTTTCTCGACCCGTTATGAGCCTCACATCGGCACGACTTATCGGTTATTGGGGTCTGACGTTTACCACCCCTAGACTTGATATGCGACATATCAGACGAACAGACCGGACTGTACGGTAAGTGTTACTGGTAGGATTAACATGAGTGTGAGCGGGCTAGCTTGTCGATCTTCTGATCGCTCAATACCCGGATGGCCGTTACGTTTAGCAGACCGCTTGCGGCTTGTGGGTGCTTGATATGATCATCATCTGCTACCGGAGTATTGACGAGTCTTTAGAGTCCTACACAGAGGTTTTCTGGCTCAAGCGAAACGAAATAGGAGCGCATATGAGATATGTGTAGGACCGAGAATAATGCGTGTATGTGATACCGTATTCCATTCTCGCGATGAATGTATCGATTGGTTATATTCGATATAACCTAGATATCGAATCAACGATTGATTCGATAAGCCGATACATAGGATACTAGTCGGTTATATGCGATATGACCGGATCGTTAAGTCAAGTGTTGATTTAATGATTTAATGTATAATTATATATTTGATATATTATTTTGCATTAACTAGTATTGGTTCACTTTAAATGGATTTTCTCACTTGATGTGCAAGTTGTATATGTGATATACTTTTGTGCACATCTTTGTATCATGTTTGATGATGCTTGCTCATTTGGTTAAGTGTAAAGAATTAAACCTAGGTTAAGAAAGTGATTAGGGTTTTAATTATCCATTCTTTTATTTATTGATTTTGGAAAAAGAATGGGATAAGAATACAAAATGGTTGCTTTCATTCTTGAACCTTTGTGAAGCTTCATGAAGCTTTGACCAAAGTGACCAATTTGTCTTCATGCTTAACCCTAACCACTCTTCTAACCTTGGTCAATTCTCTACACCTAACCATGGTTCCTATTATGATAAGTATTCATTTCTTTTTCATTTTGGATTAACTTATCATAATATTTCCTTCTTCTTGATCTTCTTCTTCAAGAAAGAAAGCTTGATGCCATCAATGGCAACTTGAGTTCTAAAGTGAGAAATCCAATTCTAAAGTGAACCCACCTCCTATTTCTTCACCCTCTACCTCTTGCCAAGTTGTTTTGGGTGTTTTCTTCACAAGTTTCACAAATTTGTGAAGTTGGAGCTTGAACTTGTGATGCCTCGACGTAGATCATCTTCGGCACGAAGCCGACGACCTAGTCCGCCCATTTCTCCGATCAAGCCGACGATTGAGTCCGGGATTCGAGATGGACAGCGAGAGGACGCCTACGTGGAGCTAACGAAGTGGAGAACCGGATCTACAAAGGTTGTATCCTCTCTCCTTTAGTTAAGATGTTAACTAGTTTCGTTTTCGCCTAAACTTCTAGTCAACGATCCGTATTAGGGTTTCTCGGCACCCGTAAAATTCAAAATTGGCATGGTTGATGCCTTGTGAGACCTCTTGAGAGTGACTAGGAACCCTACATGTGATATATATTATTGTGACATGATATGATTTATTATAAAACATGTTTAAGGATGATAAAAGGGGATTAGGGTTTGATTAGGGTTAGCTCCTTCTTGTTCATTCTAGAAGGATTCTATTTTGTCTTGGTTAAGATATTATGGTTGATACTTATCCTTAACCTAACCAAACCCTAACTCTAGTTTATTCTCTACAAGTTTTAGCCTCTCATCCTTGACCATGGTTTAATAATCTATTATATATTCTTTACTTCTATTCATCACAAAAGGATTATCATTTTTTTGCATCATCTTCTTCATTGAGCAAAAGAAATAGCTTGCTAGGGTTTTGAAAAAGAGTGAAACTTTGTGAGAATTAAAAATACAAAGAGAACCCACTTCCTATTTCTCCATCCTCATCAAGACTAGCACTCTTGTATAGGGTGTTTCCTTCACTAATTCTCAAATTAGTGAAGTAGGAGCTTGAGTCGGAATTCCCTCGACGTAGATCATCTTCGGCCTTGGAGACTTCAAGCAAAGTCGCATCCCACGCGTCGTGAAGCCATGCAAGAGCCCGGAAGAACCTTGATCGCAGCGAAGGGACTTCATCAAGGATCTTTAGAAGCGAAGGACCGATCTACAAAGGTTGTATTTCGTATTCCCTTTAGTGTAAAGTTGTTTACATGCCATTAGTTTCGCCTAAACTCTAGTTAACGATCTTGCTTAGTGTTATTCGGCACATAAAAATTTAATTTTGGCATGGTCGATGCCTTGTAGAGCTTCGTTAGTGTGCCTAGTAACCCTACACCCCGGGGCAAGAAAGGGATGCTGTGTATACAGACGGTGAGCCTGGCAGAGGGACTACTACCTACCGGTGATTGTATTTGGGCTCGGCGGATATCCGGAGGATACCGACCGGAGTCGAGAGATGATATGGGCCGATCTGGACTGATGGAGCCCGATATATATGAGGATTTATGTGCCGATCTGGACCGACGGAGCCCGATATATGTGGATTTATGTGCCGATGCTGGGCACAGGTTTCATGATGTTTTCGAGTGTCGATGGTAGACACTCAGGTTCCATGATTTGATGTGTCGCGAGGGACACACGTTGATTTATATCCTCATACCTTCATGCATATGCTTTATGATATTTACATGCATGATGTTTTGGGTCATTGGTTGACACGTGGACGGGATCCATATGCATACAGACATTGATTTCATAGCTGGATGATATCTGCATACTTAGACTTCATGATATAGTTGACACTGATTTCATGATGACTACATTGATCATACCTCATATTTATGATATGTTGCTACCTAAGGCACTGACACGAGCACTTGGTATTACACTTATGTTTAGATGTTTACCCTTTCCACCTTTTCATGCTTCACACTTTATCATATTGAGGATATATATATACTAATGATCGTTTGACGTAGGATTGAGTTATACATACGATTTCTGCTCTGTGATGTTTTCTACTCATGAGTTAGCAACACACCCCCGTTGTGCCACAGTTTCTTGCAGGTCTTGCCATACAGGTTTCATTGCGGCTTTCTGGAATACTGCTTCCATTCTGGGTGATTGCTGTGGAAGGTGGGTTCACTCGCATCGTGACCACTCTTTGTTGGATATAGTGCCCTCAGAGTCAATTATTGAATCACAGGCACGTGATTGCAATGATTGAGGGAGGACCTATACCGGTAGGACAGTCTTACTCAAGATGATAGTATGCTATCTGGTTTATCTTTATCATCGTGTACAGCTTTAGGTGACATTACAGGTCACTATTACACATTGATAGAGCCCTTATGATTCTTTCTTGACTACCAGCAGTATGATGGCGATCATATACGTAAGAGTTGGGTAGTCTATAAGCACATCCTTAAAAGTGGTCCCTAGTCGAGGGAGTTTTTGAGACAGGACATCGATACTCCGGAGTAGACTAGCGTGTACAGTCGAGACCCCGACGAGGGGCGGTGGCCGGTCTCACAAGCCATTGGTGTTAGTTGGTTCACCTAAGATATATACAGGTGTTCATTGGGTTATGAGTACACCGGACATGACTCGCCGGGAACATGCTAGTTGGTATTATACCTGACGTCAGATAGCAGTTTCGTGGTGACATGTGTACAGGTTAGTTCATCGACCTGAGATCGTCATTTGTCTCGTGTGAGTTCCCACTGTACTTTGATTACTACCCTACCACGGCTCAAAGGAGTCATGCAAACAGGTTTTAGTTGGGTACAATCCCGAGCCACATGGAGACAGTGAGCGGATCGGCAGGGGTTTCGTCTTTCCTGGCATTGGGGGTGAGATCGCGCTGTGTCTAGGAGAGCCATTACATGAAGTCCTTAGCTAAGGCAGGAGATTTACTGGTAGGTATTCCAGTAGTATCTCAGGGTGTTCGGGGCTACACTCCGACACGACTTGTACCGCTTTTGGGGGTCTGACTTTTACCAACCCCCTAGGCCCGCCATGCGATGCTCATAGACGAACGGACCGGACTGTACGGATATTGTCACTGACAGGCTCAGTAGGGTGTCAGGATGAGTTCTTTCGTCGACCTCCCTTTTGATCAATACCTGGTAGCCTGTTACGTACAGCTAGTACCACTGGTAGCCCGTTACGTACAGCTAGTACCACTGACGTGCCAGTGGTTAAATCCACAGCCAAAGTATTGACGAGTCTTTAGAGTCCCCCACAGACAGTTTCTCAAGTTTCGGGCGAAACGTTGTTGAGGCTGTATGATATATAGCAGGGTCCGATCATATACATGCGGTAGTGCACGTATCATGCTCGGACGGATCATACTAGTGGGCTTTGGTTTAAGCCTTATCCTAGTATTAGATTTATTGGATTACTTTAGTCTCATCGCATTCGCATTTGGTCGGAATGCGGATGCAGGTATGTATATACAGGTGAGGGGTATCCTTGTGATCCGTCACGAGTTTACTTTAGATGTTGCCGTATCTTTTTATTCTTGCAAACATTTGGATTAATGTTTGCATATGGAAATTGTGAGCTAGAAGCCATCATCATGGTATCATTTCTTGTGCATATGTCATTTTATTTGATGGATTGGAGTGTTGAAATGAGAAGGAGAGAGAGAGGGGCTGCCATATGAAAGAGCTAGATGCCATATGAAAGAGTTTGGTTTTGTATTTTTGATCACACTCTCTCACTCTTATTATCAACACAAGACATAAGAAAAAGAAAAAGAATGCTTCCTCTTCTTCTTCTTCTTCCTCTAGCTCACAACCTCCATTGATGGCTTCATCTTCAACCTCCATCCATGCTATGGATGCAAGAGACAAAGTGATGACACACATTCTCTATTTCACCTTGGACACGTCGGCTAGCGAACTTCATGCCCGAGTTGCTTCAGATGAAGCGGGACCCCGTAAAAAGACTCGAAGATGTGGTGCCCTTTCCGACGAGGAGATCGAGACCGGAGATGCCGCGAGGAGCTTGGGATGGTGGCGAAAGACCGAAGGACATGGATCGATCGGTATAGCTTTCCAGCCCTTTCTCTAGTTAGCTAGTTGTAGGTTAATAGTTCGATCCGGGCTTTAAGCATACGATAGCGCCGGTTTCTAGTTTTGAAAAAGTTTTCATTTCTGCATTTTGGTCTCGGAAAGAGGCCGGTGTGCTACCGTAGACTTACACTCTTGTATATTATTTTCATTGTTGTATCTAGAAACTCCATCAACCAGACTTGTATATTTATTCAGACTTAGAGACCAGTTGTGTATTATTTCGATTTTAGAGTCGCGCGTTGTATTATTATGGGTTTTCTTGATGTTTTGAGTTTCCTTTTGAGTTTTGATCCTCGCCCTTCAGCATTGTATATTATATTCCTTGCGTGGTTGTGACCGTCAATTGACGAAGAGCTAGCTCCCGCTTGGGGATGCCTTTTATCATTTTGCATATATTATTCATGTTGTACCCCATTTGGGGCCAGTTTTTACAAAGGAAACTCTGCCGAAATTTTCAGAAAAGACTTAAGATTTTAAAAACGCATAATTCAGCTTATGCTATTAAAACCACTTCTTTAAAACTAGTTTTCCTTCATTTATTATTTAAAATGGTTTCAGATTTCTGGGCTTTTGGCTTACTTGAAATAGATGGGGTCCTATAGACTTTCTATGATTCAAGAGCCAGTCACGTGCAATTTCGGGTCGTGACATACTAACTTATATACAATTAATTGTATACTAAATTGTAAAATTCCCAATCTTCATAAATTCCTTTAAAAATCAATAATTAATATAAATTTCCAATTATTTTCCAATTTATCGGTATATAATTATACCATATCATTAAAACCAATCCTTGCACTTAATAATATTCCTAATATTTATTATTTTAATTATTTAACTTCCCAAAATAATATTTTATTTTTCTGAAATGTTACAACAGACCTATTGGATGTTGTTGGAACAATTTTCAAAAGCTGTTATTATAAGGACATTTTCTTTTGTTTTGCACAGAGGTATTCGGTTATGAATTTCCAGCACCTCATTCGACAAGGCAAGAGCCGAGATCCCTTCACCGGGAATGATCTCTTGGGCAGAAGTTTGCGTCAGGGTATAAACTTCACTATAGTCGATTACTTTTTTCTTTGCATCGAGATATTCAGTGGAAATATCCTGCACCTCATTTCATGAGGAAAGAGCCGAGATCCTTCAACGGGAGTGACCTCTTTAGCAAAGGTTTTCGCCCCTATATATTTGTAAAAATCTATCCGGTTCCTTCACCGATATCAAGTTCATTACATTAAAGGTTTTTCGCCAAAAACTATTCGTAGCCTTCCGTCATTTCAGACGGGTAGCACTTAGTATTCATGCTATGTTTGTTGGCCTTCCTCAAGGCATAGTGTATGGTAGCTGTTTGTTACCTTTCTGTTGCCTAGATAGATGCGTTGGTTTGGGACAGTCATACAGCCTTGTTAGCCTTCATCAAGGGCGAGTACGGGTGGGTTCAAATTAACCTGGACAATGACGGGTAGAACTTGACATGTGACTTACGATTTGTCGGCCTTAGTCAAGGTCATAAGAGCATGGGGTAAAAATCACATCAGGAGTTTCTACAGAAACTGAAACTTGCCAGCCATGCGCATACCATCTGGAGTGTGATAACTTGAGTGGATTCCATCAAGTTATCATGCGATGATAGTTGGATCACGATTCCCACTGATGATTTCGTTTACTCCTCGGGTGAATTTAGATGATCCCGACTAATTCTTCTTTGGGGTTTGGAGGAGAATTTGAGGATAAAGTAGGAGACATCCTGATTAGATAAAGTGATCAACCATTCTGATTTAGGTTAGAGTGCACGCTGAGTGTTTCTTTTGTTAGTTATATGTATGCCCTAGAGGCCATTGCTGTACATTGGATGTATATTGTAGTGGATGCTGGGACATATATAGGTAGGACTTTCTTGCTCGACATGATAGTACGCTATCTGGTTGCTCTTTATCTTAACGTGTGTACTTTCTGTCTCTCTGTTACATGTTGATAAAGCCCTTAGGATGTGTACTCGCATATCTTCTCGACCCATGCAATGGGCGATGGATGATCCCATATCCATTGGTGTTTGACATCAGAGATGGTATACGGGTGCTCTGTGGAGACTGGGTACACTGAACGGACTCGCCGAGAACTCCCAGATGGTATTATACCTCATGTCAGATGGCAGTTCTCTGGTGACACTGGTACAGCTTAGTCTGTTGACCCGAGATCGTCATAGAGTCTTGTGTGTCTCCCACTGTGCTTTGATTTCCACCCTACCACGGCTCTACTGAGGCGTGCAAACAGGTGGTTTTTGGGTACAGTCCCGATTCACATGGAGGCAATGAGCGATAGGAGGGGATTCGTCTCTCCCGGTATTGGGGGTACGACTGGCCATAACAGGAAATCCCTGGCCAGGGTTGCTGTGATATACTGGTAAGAGTTATCAGTAGTTTCACGAATGTACCTCAAGTCGGCATGACTTATCGAGCTACTGGGGTCTGACGTTTACCATCCCTAGGCGAGATATGCGACATATCAGACGAACAGACCGGACTGTACGGTAAGTGTTACTGGTTGGATTCACAGGAGTGTGAGCGGGCTTGCTCGTCGATCTTCTGATCGCTCAATACCCGGGTGGCCGTTACGTTTAGCAGACCGCTTGCGGCTTGTGGGTGTTTGATATGATCATCATCTTCTACCGGCGTATTGACGAGTCTTTAGAGTCCTACACAGAGGTTTCCTAGCTCAAGCGAAACGAAATAGGAGCGCATATGAGATATGTGCGGGACCGAGAATAATTCGAGTATGTGATACCGTATTCCATTCTCGCGATCAATGTATCGATTGGTTATATGCGATATAACCTAGTTATCGAATCAAGGATTGATTCGATAAGCCGATACATATGATACTAGTCGGTTATATCCGATATGACCGGATCGTTAAATCAAGTGTTGATTTAATGATTCAGTGCATATTTATATATTTGATATATTACTTTGCGTTAACTAGTATTGGTTCACTTTAAAAAGGATTTTCTCACTTGAATTGTACACATTGTATATGCGATATAGTTTTGTGCACATGTTTGTATCATGTTTGATGATACATGCTTACTTGGTTAAGTGTAAAGAATCAAACCATGGTTTAAGTTAATGATTAGGGTTTTGATTATTTATTCATTTATCTTTCTTATTTATTCATTTTTGGAAAAAGGAAAGGATAAATGAATGGTTGAATGTTTTGTTTTTAGTTGAAGTTTCTTGAAACTTTGACTAAGTCACTCTTTTGTTCTTATGCTTAACCCTAACCATTTAACTAACCCAAGTTAATTCTCTACACTTAACTATAGTTGAAGTCATGATAAGTATTGATTTAATTATCTCATTTTTAATTAACTTATCATATCTTCTTCTTCTTCTTCATCTTCTTCCTCCATGAAGAAAGCTTGCTACTCCAATGGCAAGTGATGAAAACTAGTGAGAAATCCAATTCTAAAGTGAACCCACATCCTATTTCTTCATCCTCTACCTCTTGCCAAGTAGTATAGGGTGTTTCCTTCACAAGTTTTCTTGACTTGGTGAAGTTGGAGCTTGATCTAGCGATGCTTCGACGTAGATCATCTTAGGCATGGACATCGACGACCTAGCTCGCCTATTCTCCGATGAAGCCGACGCTAGAGCCCGGAATTTGTTTTGGACAGCGAGAGGACTTCATTGCGGAGCTATGGAGGTGGAGCACCGGATCTACAAAGGTTGTATTTCCGTATTCTCTTAGTAAAGTAGTTTACTAGTTGCTTTTTCGCCTATATATCTAGTTAACGATCCGTTCTAGGGTTTCTCGGCACCGTATTTTAAAGAAAGGAGCATGGATGATGACTTGTGAGACCTCACTAGGGTGCCTAGGAACCCTACAGTGGTATCAGAGCCTAGCTAGAGCCTTAGGCGAAGTCCAGACGGAATTTGAAGTCCGATCGATCCAATACCCTAACTCCAAACTTGTTCTCTGTACTTTTTTCAAAACTGTGCATTTTTTCACATTAAAAATATGCAGAAAATCCAGCAGGCAGTTTTAAGAGATACTGTGAAATTCGATGAACCAATTCGATCAAACCGCCAAGGTTCCGCGGCACGATCTTAGCTCGTGCGGCGGTTTCGCGGCGGAATTGTCTCTTTGCCTAATTTTCTTTGCACAGTATCTCTTATTTTATTATTCTGGTTTTCGTGGGAATTTTTAATCTGAACTCAAGAGTTGAATTTTCTGGGTTGTATTGGGGACTCGGTGTTTCGATCGGACTGTCTAATTTTGTCGGTGTGCTTTTCCGGATAATCTTAGAATATGTTAAAAAGTTCGACCGGATATAAATACCCACTTTTTCCCCTGCCGGGAAATTTCCAATTGTTGGACTTTTCCGTAGTTTAACGACGTTCTAAGTAGTGCAAGTAACGCGATGGACCCTCTAGAAGACAACAAACCTTAACTCGATTATGTGACCGTCTTGAACTGCCCTTTGAACCTTCGGGTTTGGGGCAGTACGGCGTGCCACATGTGAGGCGTTGGCTTGACCCTTCTACGGTTGGACCGTTGGTACTGAGGCACGAACTGAATGTTGTTAGACTTATTTCATGTGTTGAGTTGTTTCGGGAAAACTTGGGTGTTCGAATGTTCGATCGGAAAGTTTAACATTTTATGTTTATCCGGAATGTGATACAATAATTGGAATTCACAAAAGTTATGTGATAACTGAATGAATGTTATAAACATAGCACTTTAGTCTCACTTGATCGGTTGCCACGGAATTTTGATGAGATCAAAAGTCCGTCACAATCACGTAGCGTACGCGGATACTCGCCGGGTAAACTTAATAGACAGCTTCACCCCATAGCCCCGACCAAGTGACTGTAGGAGAACCCCGTCGCCGAAAGCATCCGTTCGGGTGCTCGCGGTGGCGGTGTTCCGCCTTGGTGCACTTCGTCGACGGCATCGGGGGTGCGGCCGCCTACTAAAGTTTGCGACGAGCATTCGATCAGAATGTCGGGAATCTTGTTGAATTGCCCGACGTGATATTGAAAAGTGTTTTCGATAATGAGACTAAAATGCGGGGTTTATAATTGTTAGGCATGCGATGTCTAAGTATTTCATTTGGTCAGGCATGCGATGTCTGAGGTGGTTGCGGATTCCAACTGTTGTAGTTTTACACTTTCTTTTCTGTGACCGTAAGTGTAATATGTGATATCGCCGGTTTCGTTGCTATATGTCAACGACAATTGGGATGCGCATATTTACTTACGTTGATGACATGTGATGTTATGTGTTGCTGGATATGTTATATTGGATCGTCGTGTTTGAATAGCCGGGGGGTTTTTATGTGAGATGAGTGTTTTTTCATTTTCATTCATGTAAAAACTTGTATGTAATATTCTTTTATTGGGGCACTTCCAGGTTGCGGAAGTTGTCACCGTTGATGTATATTATTTACTTTTCTGCACTAGGATAGACCCAAGGAGGAGGGCACAAGTAACCGGGTTCTAGGGTCCAGACGGAGACCATCTCGAGTAGTCGAGTCTGGGTCTCCTAACCATAGAATTGGTAGGGTTGCTTGCCGCTCTCGTAGGGGTCTAGGGGTGTGGGATTGGCTATTCATCACGACCGTGGAATCCGTGTTTTATACTGGCTCGTATTGAAAACACGGACGTCCTAGTATATCCAATATTTCATATGATTCTTTCTGCTGCGTTATCTGTGATGTGATCATGCGATGTTCTGTTCTCTGTTCAGATAGATATTATATATAGTATATATGATATATTATATTGACGTTGCTTATGTTTTACACCCGCGCTGGCCCTGCCCCGCTCTGCCGTTAGTTACCTAACCTAACAGTGCAGACGGGATATCGAGGCGAATGCGGATGGCATAAGCGTACGTTATATTTATCTGTGATGATTAGGTGGACTTAAATGATGGGATATTCATTAATGAGATTAATGAAAGAAAATAAACCTAATAGATGTTGTGGAATCGAATTTCAAAATAAAAACAGGTAGCTACAGTTCTTGCTTTGCATCACGGTGTTCATTATAGAACATGCTGCACCTTATTCGATGAGGAAAGGACCGAGATCCCTTCACCGGGAGTGACTCCTTTAGCAATAACTGGCAGATGCTACACACTCGGTTTGTCCTTTGATCGCTTCTATAGTTTCTGCTTTGCACAGTGATATATATGATATATCCCGCACCTCATTCGACGAGGAAAGGGCCGACGATCCCTTCACCGGGAGTGACCCCTTTAGCAAAACTAGAAAAGTCTCGAAAACATTCCATTTAAAAACCATTTGATTCGGCAACGAGATCAAGTTCAAAGCGTTAAAGGTTTTCACAAAAACCATTCGCAACCCTCCGTCATTTTAGGAAGTAGAGTACTTAGTATTCGTGCTGTGTTTGTTGACCATAGTCAAGGCACAGTGTACGGTAGCTAAGTGATGTCTTCCTACACAGCATATGATGCGATTAGTTAGGACAGTCATGTGGCTTTGTTGACCTTAGCCAAGGGTCATGTGGGTGGGTCTAATTAATCACGAAATGACGGGTAGAACTTGACTAGTACCTATGATTTGTTGACCTTAGCCAAGGTCATAGGTGCTAGGGGTAAAAACCATTATCGGGAGTTTCAAGTGTTGAAATTTGCAATGAGATTGCATACCTTCTATGTGATAGTTGGATCCCGATACCCACTGCGAGTAATTGTTACTCCTGGGAGAGTTTTGCACTTTGCAATTAGCCGATCAAGTAGGTGTCTAGAAAGGTGTCAACGGGGTTATGCCTCTGGGAAAACGAGGTTTACTGTAATTAGGTCCGTGCGAAAGCACGGGGAACCTCCCTCAAAGTACCGACACTGGCCTGGCTGAAAGATTGGCGAACTTGTAGAGTGTAATTAATCCCGGCTAGTCTTTCCTTTTAGGGTTTGAAGGAAGATTTGATAAAAACAGTAGGAGCCATCCTGATTAGATAAAATATATAACCAATCTAATCTTGCAAGAGCGCACGCTGAGTGTTTTCTTCTCTCTCTCTCCTGGTAGCGACCATATCACGCCTTAATCAAGATTATAATATGGATGTATTGACCGAACCCGCTTGTTATACTGAGCTGGGGAAGGTTGGTCCCGCTCCAACTTATAATTGTTATAAGACAGAGCAGGAAATTAGGGAATACCTGAATTCCTATACCGCCCAAACGAAGAAAGTGCATATGATGCATCTCCTTCGGGTGTGTTCATTATAAAGAACTGTTTCTCAGTATCCTCTGCATCCTGGGTATATGATACCGGATCAGGATCCCAGATATGTAATCTGTTACATAGGGCTACAAAAAGGTAGAAAAACTGAGAACGGGTGATAAGTTTCATGAGACAGAAAACGGGGCAAGTGTTGCAGCCAAGTCTGTTGGTCACTGTCACCCTGTATTACGAATACATTGATTCTGAACAAATGCTATTAGATACCGAACCTGATATACAAAATCATATCAGTCTCTTTATTACTAAAGAAAGGATATAATTTTATATTGATGGATAATGTTTTGAACATTTCTTATATCAAAAGTTGATCGGTTCAGGCACGTTATCTAAAAGCATTGAAGTTCTAAATCAAACTCCAGTTCCTAGTATACAGAACACACACAAGATGAAGAGTTCAGAAATGAACAAATCCTTCTTGGGGCATTGTAGACTAGGTCACATCAATGCGACCCGACTGGCTGAAGTTACATTTTAGATGCATATTTAAATCAGTTTAAATTTACATCTTGTGAAACTTGCCAATCATGTCATAAAGATTAGATGACCATAGCTCTGTTTATTAGAAACAGAGAAAGAGTTAGTAAACTCTTGGGACTGATACATAATGATGTATGTAAAGTCTCCTGTCTACACATGCCAGGACTGGTTCTTTATACTTCATTATATTCTCTGATAATCTCTCAAGATTCAGTCATATGTTCCTGTTGAAACATAAGTCCGAACCTTTTGAGATATTCACAGAATATAAGTTAGAAGTAGAGAACCAAAATACGGGTATAAGTATTATGTCCTATGATAAGATCAGGGAGGAGAATACTTGTGCATAGAATTCCTGGACTATTCTAAAGGAGAATGAGATTCTCTCTGAGTGCTACTCCTCTGAATACACCACAGCACAACGGTGTATCAGGGCGGAGCAATTGCACAATATTAGATATGGTGTGCTCTATGATGAGTATTACTGAGTTACCCATTTCCTTTTGGGGTTATGCACTTGAGAAGCTGCATACCTATTGAATTAGGTTTGAATCAAATCACTGCCTACCACTCCATATAAGATATGGTGTGGGAAGATCCTATCTCTTAAGCGAGTTAAGATTTGGGGTTGTCCAGCCTATGTTTAAAGAAAAATCCGGACAAGATCGAGGCAGGATCAGTTCTGTAGAACTGGAAAGGTTCCAGCTATACAAAACTGCAGTTGATGATTTGACAGAACCAAAGGATTCTATAGTTCCCGATGAACCTCAGCCTCTCCGCCGATCTAGTAGGGTTTCTCATCCGCCTGAGAGATACCTCGGTTTCTCGATGACAGTGGGAGCGAGGATTGCATCATGAGATGATGACCCAACCAGTTTTGAGCAGGCCATCGAGAGTAGGGACTCTGTAAGAATGGCTGGATGCTTAGTGATCTGAGATGGAATCCTTATACACCAACAATGTATGGACTCTGGTTGCGATAACTGAAGGGTTAAATCCCCATCAGGAGCAAGTATATCTTGAGAAGATTGCTTGGTGTACATGGAAAAGTTGAGACTTTCAAAGCTAGACTTGTTAAAGGTTTTCGTCATCAACCAGGCACGGATAATGATGAAACCTTTTCCAGGGACTATGTTTAAATGCATCCAGATCCTACTTGCCACGGCTACATACCACGACTACGATATCTGGTGGTTGGGTGCCATGACTACTTTTCTAAATATTGATTTAGAAGAGAACGTCTATAAGAACACAGCCAGAGGGCCTCGTAGACAGTGGGAGCAGCGGAAACGTGTGCAAGATGCTTTATAGGATAAAACAGGCATCGCGGAGTTGGAACATCTGTTCTGATGGATTAGTCAAAGAAGTTGACATCATCAAAATGGTAGATGAACCTTGTATAAACAAAAAGGTAGTAGAGAGTATGGTAACGATCCTCGTAGAGTACGTAGATGACATACTCTTGTTAGGGAAGGAGTTTCCTATGCTACGCTCGATCAATCTCCGCTTATCACAATGATTTTCCATATAGGATCAAAGTGATACCTACTAAATCCTAAGCTTTGGATCTATGAGATAGACTTAATTGGATGTTAGGATACTCACTAGTTGTAGTGAGATGGTATCAATCGATCCTGGGGAGAATCACTGGAAGGGTTCCAGAGTGATAAGGACGACTGAATGTCAGTCACAGGCATTGTCTTTACCCTCAGTAAAGGGACGGTATGTTGGAAGATTTCCAAGCTAGATACCGTGGCAAACTAGACGATAAAGGCTGATAACATCGCTATTAATGATACTACCAAAGAGGCAGTTTGGGTGTATACTGGTTCATAAGATGAACTAGGTTCCTACCATTGTATGACAATGGAACTGTGGCTTTGGCCTAGGAACCCTGGTCCCATCAGTGACCCAGACATAATCTGAGGCAGCATCACCTGATCATGGAGATAGTTGATCTCCAGGGTGATTGAGGTTAGGAGAGTAGACTCAGAGGAGAACACGGCGGATCCACTCATGAAGGCCTTTTCCCAAAGAGAGACTTTTAGGGGATGGTTGAGTATTAGATATTACAACCACTGCTACAGATGGCCCTAGTGCAAGTGGGAGATTGTTAGTTATATGTATGCCCTAGAGGCCATTGCTGTACATTGGATGTATATTGTAGTGGATGCTGGGACATATATAGGTAGGACTTTCTTGCTCGACATGATAGTACGCTATCTGGTTTCTCTTTATCTTAACGTGTGTACTTTCTGTCTCTCTGTTACATGTTGATAAAGCCCTTCGGATGTGTAATCGACTTCCAGGACTATGATGTAGATCATACTAGTGGGGCCTGGGTAGTCCATGAGTACATCCTTGAAATGTTCCTAGTCGAGGGAATATCGAGACGGGGCATCGATATTCCAGAGTAGACTAGCGCATATCTTCTTGACCCATGCGATGGGCGATGGATGATCCCATATCCATTGGTGTTTGACATCAGAGATGGTATACGGGTGCTCAGTGGAGACTGGGTACACTGAACGGACTCGCCGAGAACTCCCAGATGGTATTATACCTCACGTCAGATGGCAGTTCTCTGGTGACACTGGTACAGCTTAGTCTGTTGACCCGAGATCGTCATAGAGTCTTGTGTGTCTCCCACTGTGCTTTGATTTCCACCCTACCACGGCTCTACTGAGTCGTGCAAACAGGTGGTTTTTGGGTACAGTCCCGATTCACATGGAGGCAATGAGCGATAGGAGGGGATTCGTCTCTCCCGGTATTGGGGGTTGATGTTGCGCTATACACGACTGGCCTGTAAGTCCATATTGCGACCCCCGGTTCTTACGGGGAGGCGGAAACGGTATAAAAAACAAATTTTTATCGCAAGAGGCAACATGGACTAAACAAGGTCGGGATCGTGTCTAAACTAAACTAGCATTCTTGCTAAAGAGAGTTAGCTACTATGGAAGATGGTTATACCTAAACTTGAACTCCTTCTTCTTGAAATCTTGTAGAGGTTGATGGTTCTCTTTTCGTCACCTTCTTCCGTCGAAGATGGATCCACCTCGAAGGTTCGACCTTTGGGCTCTTCTTCGATCTTTGAGTGAACTAGGGTTTCCGGCTTGCTAAACCTTCAACCTAGAATGAGTAGAGAGTGACTAGGGTTTGCTTTTCCTTTTAAAGAGAAGGATTCTCAACACATGAGAAGGTTTCTCTTTGCTAGAGGAAGAAGAAGATGAAGAGAGGAGAGAGAAGCTAAATGAGATAATGAGCAATCTTTTCTTTCTTGCAACCATAATGCCAAAAGAAAAGAATTATCTAATAATAATAATTGAAAATGAGAATAGTTGATGGTAATTTGGAATGACCACTACCATGCTTCATGTAAGCATAAATCAAGGAGGACTTTTTAAAGCACGATGGTGGTCAACATTCAACCATGGTCAACAAGTCAACCATGGTCAACAAGTCAACAAAATCAACCATAACAAAATTCTCATTTAATTACTATTATTAATAGATAATTTATAAATCCATTAGGGTTTGGAAAATGAAGACTGTCAACTGTGCATACGCACCCGTTCCGAAACCCTAATGAAAAACCTCATCCTCCGCCTCAAGCAACTGTGCATACACACCTGCATTCTCGTTCCGAGGAACAAGAATACCAAGAGATAAAAGCAACCCCCAAAACATATACCAGTATCTGGCTCAAACCAGAGCCTGCCAGTATAATCCGTCCGGACTCCAAACGTGCACAAGTGCGCGGATGAGAACGAACCCTGTCGCAAAACCATGCGACCTCTACTCTGTTTTGCCCAGAGGCGAATACCCTCTGTGTGGGACTCTAAAGACTCGACACTACGCTGGCAGTGGGTTTAACCACAGACCGCAAGCGGCACTAGCTGTGCGTAACGGTCCCCAGGTAGATGCCGACAAGAAGGCTGACGAGGTGAAACCCCATCTGAACTCCTACTGAGTCTGAATGTGACATTCTCCGTACAGTCCGGTCTGTTCGTCTGATACATCGCATGTCGGGCCTAGGGGGCGGTAAAACGTCAGTCCCCCAATAGCGGTACAAGTCGTGTCGGAGTGAAGCCCAAAACACCCTCAGATAACACTGGAAACCTACCAGTATATCTCGCTTGCCCTGGCCAGGGACTACTCGTGTAATGGCTCTCCTAGACACAGCGCGATGTCAACCCCCAATACCGGGAGAGACGAATCCTGTCTAACCGTCACTGCCTCCAAGTGCTTCGGGACTGCACCCAATCACCACCTGTTTGCACGACTCCTTTGAGCCGTGGTAGGGTAGTGATCAAAGTGCAGTGGGAACACACTCGAGGCGAAGTGCCAGTGTCAAGTCAGCGGACTAAGCTGTACTCATGTCACCTGGGAACTGATAACTGACGATAGGTATAATACCAACCTGTCAGTTCCCGACGAGTCCTGTCCAGTGTACTCGTAACCCAACGAGCACCCGTATACTATCTCCAGTACGACGTACTGATGGCTGTGGGACAGACCATCTCCCACACTGGGATGAGAAGCGCATACGCTAGTCTACTCCGGAGTATCGATGCCCTGTCTCGATAGTCCTACGACTAGGGACCTGTATAAGGATGTGCCTATAGATTACCCAGCCCCCACTAGTGTGACTGCCATCACAACGCTGGTAATCAAGCAAAGATCCTAAGGGCTCCACTAATGCGTATAAGTGATATACTGAAATAAACACAAGTACACATTGAAGTAGAAACAAACCAAGTAGCATACCACTATATTGAGCAAGATTGTTTATACAAGGTGAATATCCCAAGCTTCCATCAAGTAATATACAAACTAGTATGATACAGTAATGGCCTCTAGGGCATATACACTAACAATCTCCCACTTGCACTAAGGCCATGAACTGGCGTACCGAAGACCTAGCATCTCGATCAGCCGCTCGAACTGAGTCTGGGGTAAGGCCTTGGTGAATGGATCTGCAGTGTTCTCTTCTGAAGCAACCCTCCGAACCTCGATCTCCTTGCGATCCACGATCTCCCTGATCAGGTGATACCGCCTCAAGATGTGCCTGGATCTCTGATGGGACCTGGGTTCCTTTGCTAAAGCTATAGCCCCGTTGTTGTCGCAATACAGAGGTACTGGGTCAACAATGGACGGAACCACCTGAAGTTCTTTTAAGAACTTCCTTATCCAGACAGCTTCTTTTGCGGCATCAGATGCAGCGATGTATTCCGCTTCCATAGTCGAGTCTGCAACGGTTTCCTGTTTGGAACTCTTCCAACACACCGCCCCTCCATTGAGGGTAAAGACAAAACCCGACATGGACTTGGAATCATCCTTGTCACTCTGGAAGCTGGAGTCAGCAAAGGCCTCAATCTGGAGGTCTTTTCCGCCATACACCAAGAACATCTCCTTAGTCCTTCTCAGGTACTTGGGAATGTTCTTTACTGCTATCCAATGTTTCTCCCCAGGGTTTGACTGATACCGGCTTACTACACTCAGTGCATAAGCTACATCCGGTCTGGTACACAACATCGCATATATTATAGAGCCTACCGCAGAAGCGTAGGGTATAATAGACATGCGATCCCTCTCCAAATCAGTCTTGGGAGACATCTCTTTAGAGAGGGTGATCCCGTGACAAGCCGGTAGGTTACCGCGCTTGGAATCTTCCATACTGAATCTTTTCAGTATGGTGTCGATGTACCTGGACTGTGAAAGTCCTAATATCCTCTTGGATCTATCACGATGGATCCGGATCCCCAGGATGTAAGAGGCATCAACCAGGTCTTTCATGGAGAACCTGTGTGACAAGAAACCCTTGACAGATTGTAGCATAGGAATGTCATTTCCTATTAAGAGAATGTCATCCACGTATAAAACAAGGAATACCACAGTTCTCGCTACAAATCTACTATAGATGCATGGTTCATCTGGATTTTTGATAAGGTCAAATTCCTTGACCGTCTCATCAAAACAGATGTTCCAACTCCGCGATGCCTGCTTTAGTCCATAAATGGACTTAAGCAACTTGCACACCTTTCCGCTGCTCCCACTCTGAATGAAACCCTCTGGCTGATCCATATAGACACACTCCTCTAAATTTCCATTTAGAAAAGCGGTTTTTACGTCCATCTGCCAAATCTCATAATCGTGGAAGGCAGCAATAGCAAGAAGGATCCAAATGGATTTCAGCATAGCCACTGGAGAAAAGGTTTCGTCATAGTCCAAGCCAGGTCTTTGACGGAAACCCTTTGCTACAAGTCTAGCTTTATAGGTCTCAACCTGTCCATCTACACCAATCTTCCTTTTGAAGATCCACTTGCATCCTACGGGTTTTACCCCGTCTGGAGCAATGTCCAACGTCCATACTTTGTTGGTGTACATGGACTCCATTTCGGTCCGCATTGCATCCAGCCATTTTACCGAGTCAACGCTCTGAACGGCCTGCTGGAAGCTAGTAGGCTCATCATAGTCTATGATGCAATCCTCTCTATCCCCGTCTATGAGAAAACCGTAGTATCTCTCGGGCGGATGAGACTGCCTACTACTCCTGCGGAGCGGCGTAGGAATGTCCTGTTCATTTGAACCCTCTGGTTCCTCTAAGCTTTCAGTAATAGCTCGTGGTTCTGGAATTTCTTCCAGTTCTACTGTGCTCCCACTTATCTGGTTTTCCAAAAACTCAGTTTCCAAGAAGTGGGCATGACGAGAAACAAGAACTTTTTGTTCCTCTTCATAGTAGAAGAAATATCCCTTGGAGTTCTTTGGATATCCCACGAACTTACACTGTACTGAGCGTGCCTCGAGCTTGTCCGCATGCTGCTTTTTAACAAAAGCTGGACATCCCCAAGTCTTGATGTGACTGAGATGGGGCCTCTTCCCACACCACATCTCATATGGTGTAGTAGGCACAGTCTTAGTAGGAACTCGGTTCAATAGGTACGCAGCTGATTCTAGCGCATACCCCCAGAATGATCGCGGTAACTCAGCGTTACTCATCATGGACCGTACCATATCCAATAGGGTTCGGTTCCGTCTCTCCGATACACCGTTGTGTTGCGGAGTGTATGGAGGAGTAAGCTGAGAGAGAATCCCATTCTCTTTTAAGTAATTCAGGAACTCGGCACTTAAGTATTCTCCACCTCGATCCGATCTTAGAATCTTGATACTTTTGCCGGTTTGTTTTTCAACTTCATTCTTATATTCCTGGAATTTTTCAAAAGATTCTGACTTATGTTTCATTAAGAAGACATAACCGTATCTTGAAAAATCATCCGTAAAAGTAATGAAGTAAGAATAACCGCTTCGCGCATGTGTAGACATTGGACCGCACACGTCGCTGTGTACGAGTCCCAAGAGCTCGCTCGCTCTTACTCCGTGTCCAGTGAACGGAGTCTTTGTCATCTTTCCTTTGAGACAGGATTGACAAGTGGCATATGATTGATATTCGAACGGATCCAAATATTCTTCTGTATGTAACTTAGTCAACCTTCTCTCATTGATGTGACCCAGTCTACAATGCCATAAGAAAGTCTGATTGATATCTGGAGACTTTCTTTTGTGTGTATTCTGGACATTGAAAATCTGTGGTTGGTTTAATACGTATATACCATTGCTCAGTGTACCTGACCCAATCAGAACTTGATTAAGGCGAATGTTTACAACATTACTTACAAACGCAAATTCATAACCTTCTTTAGAAACCAAAGATACAGAAATGATATTACAAGTTGCGTTGGGTACAAAAAAGCAATTACGCAAAACCAAAACATGCCCATCTGACATTCCCAGGTGATAGTCCCCCACGGCTTTAGCATCCATGCTAGCTCCGTTCGCAACTCTGAGGGTCATGTCACCTTCCTTCAAAAACCTACGGTTTCTCAACGCCTGCAAAGAATTACAGATATGAGATCCTGATCCGGTATCCAATACCCAGGAAGTAGAGTTTATAGAAAGACAGTTTTCAATAACATACACACCTGAAGCTGAAGCCACAACCTGCTTCAGTTCCTGTGTCCTGGCTTTCCAAGCCCTGCAATCTTTCTTCCAGTGTCCACTCTTATGACAATAGAAGCATTCTTCCTTTCCAACAAGCTTCCCCGCTATCTTTGTTGCCTTTTCCTTTCCCTTCGTACCCACTTTACTAACACCTCCTCTTGGTTTGGCGGGGGCTTTCTTCCTCTTTCCCTTGGCTTTCGCCTTGGACCTAGAGGAAGAAGATCCTCCTACAAACAAAGCGGGTGTATCCCTACCCTTCTGTAGGGTGCCCTCTGCGCTCCTCAGCATGTTGAGGAGTTCTGAAAGTTCAACTTCCTTTTCTTGCAAGTTGAAATTCAGTATGAACTGGGCGTAAGTGGATGGAAGGGACTGGAGAATTATATCCGTATAGAGTTCACTGTCCAACGTGGTCCCAAGTTCCGCGAGCTCCTCAGTGTAGCCAATCATCTTAAGCACGTGGTCCGCTACCGATGATCCGATGGCCAACTTAGTCGAAAATAACTTCTTCGACACTTCGTATCTTGCGATACGAGACTGCTCTCCATACAGTTCTTTTGTATGAGGAAATATGGATTCCAAATCCATATTCTCGTGCCTCCTCTGATGGTCGTTGTCCATCGAGGCAAGTACGAGGCACCTGGCCTTCGCGCTGTCAATCTCCCAAGTCTTACGGATTTCCTTATCCGCGACGCTGGAGGTGGGACCTGGGACGGGGGGAGCTTTGGTGGTAAGAAGATACCCCAGCTTGTCGTAAGTGATTGCCAACTTGACATTCCTGAGCCAATCTTTGTAGTTTGGCCCTGTCAGTATGTTTTTATCTAGAAGTAACTTAAGTCCAGTCATTTCGAATTTGGTCGCTGCAGGGGGGAGAGAAGAAACACTTTAGCACGATGCTCTTGCAAGTTTAGAATGGTTTTTAATTTGTCTAAACAGGATGGCTCCCACTGTCTCTCGAATCCCTCCTCAAACCACAAAGAAAGAATTAGCCGGGATCAATCCCACCGTACAATACTTGCTTAACCGTTCAGCCAGGCCAGTGTCGGTACTTCGAGGGAGGTTTTCCAACGCTTTCGCGAAGTTCCTTAATTAAATAACCTCTTTTCCCTGGGGGCGTAGCCCCGCTAACACCTTTCTAGGCACCTACTAGGTTTATAGCATTGATCGTTTAGTGAGAAATTTCCCGAGGAGTAGCATATACTCACAGTAGGATCGGGATCCAAATATCATTGCGTGACGAAAATGAAGGAATCCTACCATAATCATCACACTCCAAATGGTATGCAAATCTAGCAAGTTTCAGTACTTATGAAACTCCCGATGTGGATTTTTGCCCCATGCTCTTATGACCTTGACTTTGGCCAACAAATCATAAGTCACATGTCAAGTTCTTCCCGTCGTTCTCCAGGTTAATTTGAATCCACCCGTACATACCCTTGACTTTGGCCAACAAGGCAGTACGACTGTTCCAAATCAACGCATCTATCTATGCTGCACATGAATATCCAATAGCTACCAATCACTATGCCTTGACTTTGGCCAACAAACACAGCTTGAATACTATTGACTATTTATGTGAAACGACGGAGGGCTACGAATGGTTTTGGTAAAACCGTGAACGTAGTGAACTTGATATAGTCGATGGAACGAGATAGCTTTTAGAAGGAGTGGCTCAAGCTCCGCATTTAAAAGTTAGTTTTTGAAAAGAACCGAGTGGTTTTTCGAAAGTGTTCCATCGACTTAAACTTGGTTTATTATCTTGCATTAGTTCTTTTAATGCGTGATATTCTTGCATTAGTTCTTTTAATGCGTCCCATCATTTAATCCTACCATTGCAGAAAACAACCAAAATATGACGTACGCTTATGCCATTCGCATTCGCCACGGGGTCCCGTCATCACTCGTTAGGTTACTTAACTAACGACAGAGCGGGGGCTGGGCTAGCGCGGCTGTAAAACATAAGCAACGCCTAAATAGAAAGCAATGATAGACATTACAGATCACAGATGAATACATTGGATATACTAGCAATCCGCAATCCTTTCGAGCCTGCAACGAAAAGCGGATTACACGGTCGCGGTGAATAGCCAAATACCCCACCCAAGACCCCTACGGGTGCGGCAAACTACCCGCCAAGTCCTCGGTAGTTTGTGCACCCCTCCATGGGTCTATCTTAGGAGCAAAAACAGTAAAAAGAATTATACAATGACGGCTACAACCCCGACCCGGTTGTGCGGCCAAACAAATAATATTATTACATCAATTTACATTTACAATGAATGAAAGAAAAACAAAAGCTCATCTCACATCCACCCCGGCTATTCACCCGCGACAGTCCAACACATTCATATACACATTCCAATATCAAACACAGATCATGTATAACCCCGACTAATCGACTTATAGCGATTAGCCGACGTTCAATATATGCAAACATCACAGATATAACCATCATAGTCAAAATGTAGTGAAGTTCGGAAAAAATACGGAATTATAGGACCCCAAAAGGAAATTTCTTTTCTGCAAAATCTGGGCACATATAATATATTTCAAAAATCCCAAAACCAACACAGACACACACTGCACGAAAAACGATGCAGAGAAGACGACAAAGCGCGGCGGTTCCGCGGCACATGCCTACCTCGTGCCGCGGAAGGGCGGCGATTTGAACGCAACAGTGGATCGTTTTTCATCAGTGCACTCACAAAACCCTGAGACGATTTTACAAGTATAAATTTTTTCATTTTGAGCCAATAAAATTTCAACAGAAACTCAGGTTTTGTAATTTTTCCGGTTTTGTGATTTTTCGTTTCCGAACTTCGTTACACTTCACTACCAAGCTAGTTTAAGTTTAGTTAGGCTCTGATACCACTGTAAGTCCATATTGCGACCCCCGGTTCTTACGGGGAGGCGGAAACGGTATAAAAAACAAATTTTTATCGCAAGAGGCAACATGGACTAAACAAGGTCGGGATCGTGTCTAAACTAAACTAGCATTCTTGCTAAAGAGAGTTAGCTACTATGGAAGATGGTTATACCTAAACTTGAACTCCTTCTTCTTGAAATCTTGTAGAGGTTGATGGTTCTCTTTTCGTCGCCTTCTTCCGTCGAAGATGGATCCACCTCGAAGGTTCGACCTTTGGGCTCTTCCTCGATCTTTGAGTGAACTAGGGTTTCCGGCTTGCTAAACCATCAACCTAGAATGAGTAGAGAGTGACTAGGGTTTGCTTTTCCTTTTAAAGAGAAGGATTCTCAACACATGAGAAGGTTTCTCTTTGCTAGAGGAAGAAGAAGATGAAGAGAGGAGAGAGAAGCTAAATGAGATAATGAGCAATCTTTTCTTTCTTGCAACCATAATGCCAAAAGAAAAGAATTATCTAATAATAATAATTGAAAATGAGAATAGTTGATGGTAATTTGGAATGACCACTACCATGCTTCATGTAAGCATAAATCAAGGAGGACTTTTTAAAGCACGATGGTGGTCAACATTCAACCATGGTCAACAAGTCAACCATGGTCAACAAGTCAACAAAATCAACCATAACAAAATTCTCATTTAATTACTATTATTAATAGATAATTTATAAATCCATTAGGGTTTGGAAAATGAAGACTGTCAACTGTGCATACGCACCCGTTCCGAAACCCTAATGAAAAACCTCATCCTCCGCCTCAAGCAACTGTGCATACACACCTGCATTCTCGTTCCGAGGAACAAGAATACCAAGAGATAAAAGCAACCCCCAAAACATATACCAGTATCTGGCTCAAACCAGAGCCTGCCAGTATAATCCGTCCGGACTCCAAACGTGCACAAGTGCGCGGATGAGAACGAACCCTGTCGCAAAACCATGCGACCTCTACTCTGTTTTGCCCAGAGGCGAATACCCTCTGTGTGGGACTCTAAAGACTCGACACTACGCTGGCAGTGGGTTTAACCACAGACCGCAAGCGGCACTAGCTGTGCGTAACGGTCCCCAGGTAGATGCCGACAAGAAGGCTGACGAGGTGAAACCCCATCTGAACTCCTACTGAGTCTGAATGTGACATTCTCCGTACAGTCCGGTCTGTTCGTCTGATACATCGCATGTCGGGCCTAGGGGGCGGTAAAACGTCAGTCCCCCAATAGCGGTACAAGTCGTGTCGGAGTGAAGCCCAAAACACCCTGAGATAACACTGGAAACCTACCAGTATATCTCGCTTGCCCTGGCCAGGGACTACTCGTGTAATGGCTCTCCTAGACACAGCGCGATGTCAACCCCCAATACCGGGAGAGACGAATCCTGTCTAACCGTCACTGCCTCCAAGTGCTTCGGGACTGCACCCAATCACCACCTGTTTGCACGACTCCTTTGAGCCGTGGTAGGGTAGTGATCAAAGTGCAGTAGGAACACACTCGAGGCGAAGTGCCAGTGTCAAGTCAGCGGACTAAGCTGTATTCATGTCACCTGGGAACTGATAACTGACGATAGGTATAATACCAACCTGTCAGTTCCCGACGAGTCCTGTCCAGTGTACTCGTAACCCAACGAGCACCCGTATACTATCTCCAGTACGACGTACTGATGGCTGTGGGACAGACCATCTCCCACACTGGGATGAGAAGCGCATACGCTAGTCTACTCCGGAGTATCGATGCCCTGTCTCGATAGTCCTACGACTAGGGACCTGTATAAGGATGTGCCTATAGATTACCCAGCCCCCACTAGTGTGACTGCCATCACAACGCTGGTAATCAAGCAAAGATCCTAAGGGCTCCACTAATGCGTATAAGTGATATACTGAAATAAACACAAGTACACATTGAAGTAGAAACAAACCAAGTAGCATACTACTATATTGAGCAAGATTGTTTATACAAGGTGAATATCCCAAGCTTCCATCAAGTAATATACAAACTAGTATGATACAGTAATGGCCTCTAGGGCATATACACTAACATGGCCATAACAGGAAATCCCTGGCCAGGGTTGCTGTGATATACTGGTAAGAGTTATCAGTAGTTTCACAAATGTTATGGACCTCAAGTCGGCATGACTTATCGAGCTACTGGGGTCTGACGTTTACCACCCCTAGGCGAGATATGCGACATATCAGACGAACAGACCGGACTGTACGGTAAGTGTTACTGGTTGGATTCACAGGAGTATGAGCGGGCTTGCTCGTCGATCTTCTGATCGCTCAATACCTGGGTGGCCGTTACGTTTAGCAGACCTCTTGCGGCTTGTGGGTGTTTGATATGATCATCATCTGCTACCGGCGTATTGACGAGTCTTTAGAGTCCTACACAGAGGTTTCCTAGCTCAAGCGAAACGAAATAGGAGCGCATATGAGATATGTGCGGGACCGAGAATAATTCGAGTATGTGATACCGTATTCCATTCTCGCGATCAATGTATCGATTGGTTATATGCGATATAACCTAGTTATCGAATCAAGGATTGATTCGATAAGCCGATACATATGATACTAGTCGGTTATATCCGATATGACCGGATCGTTAAATCAAGTGTTGATTTAATGATTCAGTGCATATTTATATATTTGATATATTACTTTGCGTTAACTAGTATTGGTTCACTTTAAAAAGGATTTTCTCACTTGAATTGTACACATTGTATATGCGATATAGTTTTGTGCACATGTTTGTATCATGTTTGATGATACATGCTTACTTGGTTAAGTGTAAAGAATCAAACCATGGTTTAAGTTAATGATTAGGGTTTTGATTATTTATTCATTTTTCTTTCTTATTTATTCATTTTTGGAAAAAGGAAAGGATAAATGAATGGTTGAATGTTTTGTTTTTAGTTGAAGTTTCTTGAAACTTTGACCAAGTCACACTTTTGTTCTTATGCTTAACCCTAACCATTTAACTAACCCAAGTTAATTCTCTACACTTAACTATAGTTGAAGTCATGATAAGTATTGATTTAATTATCTCATTTTTAATTAACTTATCATATCTTCTTCTTCTTCATCATCTTCTTCCTCCATGAAGAAAGCTTGCTACTCCAATGGAAAGTGATGAAAACTAGTGAGAAATCCAATTCTAAAGTGAACCCACATCCTATTTCTTCATCCTCTACCTCTTGCCAAGTAGTATAGGGTGTTTCCTTCACAAGTTTTCTTGACTTGGTGAAGTTGGAGCTTGATCTAGCGATGCTTCGACGTAGATCATCTTAGGCATGGACATCGACGACCTAGCTCGCCTATTCTCCGATGAAGCCGACGCTAGAGCCCGAAATTTGTTTTGGACAGAGAGAAGACTTCATTGCGGAGCTATGGAGGTGGAGCACCGGATCTACAAAGGTTGTATTTCCGTATTCTCTTAGTAAAGTAGTTTACTAGTTGCTTTTTCGCCTATATATCTAGTTAACGATCCGTTCTAGGGTTTCTCGGCACCGTATTTTAAAGAAAGGAGCATGGATGATGACTTGTGAGACCTCACTAGGGTGCCTAGGAACCCTACATCTTTTCTCTCTCTTTGGCAGCGACCATGTCCCGACCCTAGACTAGAACTCATAAACCAAATTAACCGAACCTTCTTAAAACTCACTGGCTTTTGGATTGTCAAAGTTGCATACTTCATTGCCACTCATACTTTTACCGACTGTATTTCTCCGGAACATTCCGTATTTCTACGAAGATCCCTTTTTATTCGATATGACCATCGTATAGTTACATACGAACTCGAAGAAACTTGTTTCAGATTCGAGAATGGTTTCCGGTTCTGGAGAAATCGAATAGGACTATTAAGTTGTCCTTTCTTTTTTCCTTCTCTCAGGATGTGAGGGCTCTTAGGATTAGGAGAGGGTACACCTATCGCGCTTATTGGACAGTCTTCTTCCAAACCATAGGCAGGTGCCGAAAGGTTGGGAATGAATAAAACCAATTAGCCTAAGTGTGGAATACAGAAGGTAATAAGTAAATACAAATAAAAGGATTAGGAAGAGGGCAAAGTAAAATGCGACCGCTATCATTCATGACCAAACCGCGTATTTCATCGCCACTCCTACTTCACCTTTGAATTTCTCCAAATCTCCCAGTATCACTACGAAGATCTACAGTTATTGGATAATCTATCGTACTCGAGCGAACTTGTTCCAGTTCGAGGATGAATTCTGGTTGAGAGAAATAGAATAAGGATTATCCAGTTGTCTTTTATCTTAACCTTCTCTCAGGTTGCGAGTACTCTTAGGATTAGGAGAGTACACCTTTTACGCTTATTGGTTAGTCTTCTTCCAAACCATAGGCTGGTGCCGAACGGTAGGGAAGGAAGAAAACCATCTAGCCTAAGGGTGGTGTACAGAAGGTAATGAGTAAAGACAAATAAAGGGATTTGGAGAGACGGCAAGGAAATATACGGTTATAGTCATGAATCTGGATAATGGAAGAGGCATTAATAGGAAAACCCGGCTACCCCTTCGAAACATTTTCATGTTTTAGTTTCAACTATGCGTTGTTAATTTAAAACCGATTTCCCAATTAGATCCTTACTCTAAGGTATGTATTTACCAGATTTGATTCTTATATCTGTATGGTTTTACAGATGATGAGTGTGAGTAAGTTATTGGGAATTAGGTGATCATCCTCATTATATCGGAATTCATTGTAATTGGTGATATTTGAGGAAATCACCTGGGGTTTTTCCTGACGGCAAATATATGGTTTTGAATATCCGTTGTTATGCACCAATTTCAAACTGATATATCTGTACGTTTATTTTATTAAGTGAGATATAACTTTTTGAAATTATGTCCATGACATTTACCTATATCAGTTGATGGTTAGGTAAGGACCATTAAACAACGGTGTAATTCTTCTTAACCACAAGTACAGTTTTCAACCTACGCACACAGGGTTTGAGTTATTCAACTCAGGAAACTTATACAAAGTATTATATATTGTCCAGTGTCCATTAGGACAGAGGGGTTGGTGCTCATACTATATTCTGTTTACTTGTGACTTCTCCAGTTTTAGACAGGTATTTCGTAGAAATACAAGGTCCAACTTTTGAGAAGTTATAGGTATAAGAATAAAGTAGAGAACTATGTGTTGCAAGTATCAGGATTCTTCGAGGTGATCGAAGATGTAGATACTTTTGTTTGGTAATCAGTTGATAGTAATGGTTTTTGAGAACTTGCTTCTCTTTCAGGTTACTCATATCTGGATGCACTACTAGTTGAGTAATGTTGATCGGCCTCCTACCATTTGGTTGACATGCACTGGAGATAGCTGTATGATTTGAATCTGGTTCCAATTAAATTAGTGCCTCTGTTTCTATATTGTATATAGAATGTTTCATATCTTAACGATGTTGAGGTATATGGAGTTGTCCGGCTTATGCTTAAAACTAGAATCTGGACATACTCAAGGCATGTTTAAGTAATGACAGTTTGTGGGTTATCCCGAGCTAAGACGAGGGATAACTTTCTACCATTTGGAAGATCAATAGTGATATTGTTCTTGACTCGCCACAGTTTTAGTAAAATGGACTTTTTCAGAAAACAGTAATAGAAGTATTTTAGAACTGGAAGTGATTCCAGAACCACAAATGATTACTGAAAATTTAATAGAACATAAAGATTTAATCGTATTTGACATTCCATTATCCACTCCCCAGATATGGTGGGTAACCTCAGGCACCCGAGAGATATTTCGGTATCCTCAAAGACGGTGACATGGAGGTTCTTGTTTACCCAGACTTGCCAATACTGTTATTTTAGACTATGAGACCTGGCCGGAGGATGAGTATCGCGTTGTTCTAAACTGGCTTTAGAAGTGCACGTGTATATGACTCTGCCAGAGGGTTGTTATAGTCAGTAGGAGCAGCGAAAGTATAGTGGACAAGTAGCTTATGTCTATTTATAAACTAAAGCAAGTATAGTGGAGATAGATCATCTATTTCTGATGTAACAGTCATAGGCTTTGACTTCATCAGAATAGGAGATGGATCTGTTAAGAAGGTAGTAGGGTGTGATGTCCTGGTATTTGGATGACATACATTTTGTAGGAAGTGAAATTCCTACACTACGATCAGTTATACTGTGGTTGTCACACAGTGGTTTCTCCACATAGGATATGGATATTATATCGGGTATTCTGGTTACTGGATCTATGGTTTTATGTCTAGATTTGGGTAGTTTCTCAATCTGGGTAGTTAGATAGTATTCTAAAGGTGTTTTAGAATGACGACTCCTGGCACGGTGGTGTACCTGCAGGTGATGGAGTCACCCTCTCTAAAGGTGTCTTACAGACTAAAGGGGAGAGGGATGTGCATGATTGGCATATCACTTGCTTAGGCAATTGAGTCAATCACGAGATGTCAAGTACCACACCAGATATTGTTTTTATACTAGATGCAATAAGTTTATATATTAATCCAATCCTGGAGAAACGTTCGGAAGCAGTTTATGAACATAAGTGGATGTTCTAAGGATTTGGTAATGGCAGCCTCCTTCGGGAGACGGTTATCATTCCAGGCTTTCAAGGTGACCTAGATGACAGAGTGACTATCAGAGTTTTAGCTTTCCCTCTTGACGAGGGCCAGTAGTTTGGACAGGTGGTCCAAGTGGATACTGAGGGAGGCATGGCGCAGGATACTGATTAAATTCAGTTGACGATACAGTCTAAGAAGTTTGCTGGATTTGGAGTTCATAGATGAACTGGGTACCATCAGATATCCACAAATATTCTAAGACGGGTATTGCTCATTTCGAGAGATGGTTTTCTTCATGAACTTGAGATAAAGAGAGATATAGAAAGAAACATTGGAGCGGATCCACTCACTGAGACTATTTCTCAAACGCAATAGTTTCACAAACAGCCTTTGTGAATCTGATTAGTAGAGAAGTTGGGTGTTCGGTATCACACAGGCTGTGAGTATGCGACACCACAATAATTAGCCTTAAGTGCAAGTGGGAGATTGTTGGCCATAGTGCCCTCAAGTCAATTATTGGATCGCAGGCACGTGATTGCAATGATTGAGAGAGAACCTATACCGGTAGAATAGTCTTACTCGAGATGATAGGATGCTATCTGGTTTTCCTTTATCATCATGTACTTGCTTTAGTGTCTTTACTGATCACTATTACATGTTGATAGAGCCCATCGGATTATTTTTTGACAATCAGCAGTATGATGGCTATCATATACATGGGAGCTGGGGGTCTATAAGCACATCCTTAAAAAGTCCTTAGTCGTAGGAGTTTCGAGACTGGGCATCGATACTCCAAAGTAGACTAGTGTATACTGATCGAGACCCCGACGAAGGGCGGTGGCCGGTCTCACAAGACATTGGTGTCAGTTGGTTTACCTATGATGTATAGAGGTGCTCATTGGGTTATGAGTACATCGGACGGACTCGCCGGGAACATGCTAGTTGGTATTATACCTATTGTCACATAGCAGTTCCCTGGTGACATGTGTAATGGTTAGTTTATCGACCTGAGATCATCATTTGTCTCATGTGAGTTCCCACTGTGCTTTGATTACTACCCTACCACGACTCAAAGGAGTTTGTCACAACCCGAAATTTGGCACGTGACGGCCCTTAAACCACGTAACGTCCACAGGCATAACGCAATCTAAGTAAGCTGAAAACCCAGCAAATCTAAACCATCAAAAGTAGTAAGTGATAAGAACATTGTCAAAAACTTTTGGGAATCTCAAGTAAAAATTCTTTAAAGTCCAAATTTACTTTCTTAAAAATTTTGGCAGCACCTCCTTTGTAAAAACTATCCCCGAAAACGGGTACAAGATGGAATATAAGTAAAGCATCCCCAAATGAGAGCAAATCCACGACCAAAGGTGGAAACAACCACCACAACAGATATACGATGCCGTAGCGAAGAAATGGACGATATAAAGTGACAACAGCATAAAAGATATCCAGAGTCACAAAATAATACAATATTGATCCTTACAACTCGTCTCTAAGTCAAATACATGAAGGTGGTAGATGGAGAGTACTAGATCCGACAAAAGATATACAAGGTACATAAACGGATAACCGTGAAACCCACCTATAGCAAATGGCCTCACAGCCAACTGTAGCGGTATCCGCAAAAGTAGAGATAATATGAAGCCCAGCCGCGACTACTCTGAGGGTTAACCCTGCAAAATACTGTGGCACAACGGGGGTGAGTTGCCAACTCATGAATAGTAAATAACATAAGCAAGTAATCGCAGGTATGCACGTACTGCGATAATCTATCACATGCAATCTGATAGCAATAAATAGCAATATATATATGCAACAGTCATGAAAGGTACTCTATCAGGTACTACTAATATATGAAGCAATGCATATAAAATAAATGCTGAGTATGGGATAAAATATGTCATCCTCGCGGAATCCTCATCGTGACAGGACCAGTGTCCATCAAGACAATCTAAATACCAAAACCAAAGGCACTGCATCCTCAGTCGGCCATCTTATCCTGTAAATCTCATGAAACCTGAGTGTCCAACATCGACACCCGAAAATATCATGAAAACATATACCTGTGTATATATATTTATATATGAGCATATCTACCTCGTTTTTCTATCAATGACACATCAAATCATGGAACCTGAGTGTCCAATACCGACACTCGAAACATCATGAAAACCGTGTCCAGCATCGATACGTAAATACTCATCTTGTTGGGCTTCCCTTGCACCTAGTCTAGGGTTTGGTGGCATCACTCATGCCACTTTAAAATTTAGAGAGGTGCAAAGAAAGCAAACCATGAATCATGCTAGAATTTCAAGGGTAACAAAGTTTGTCTCACATACAAAGAAGTAATGTGATAAGGATTACAACCTTTGTAGTCCGTTCCTTCGCTTCATAAGCTCCGTGTTGAGGTCCCTTCGCTACGATATCAAGAACTCCGACTCTCGTGAGATTCCAAGAGATGAATGATACGTCTTGCTTGAAGTCTTCTAGATCTAAGTTGATCTACCTTGAAGAATCTCTAATCCAAGCTTACACTTCACTAATGAACTTATTAGAGAAGTGAACACCCTAATCTAAGTAGCTAGAATAGATGAGGATGATGAAGTAGGAATTTTTCTCTCTTTTGTTTTCAATTTCTCACCTTTATTCACCACTTTCACAAAATGTAGTGAAGCTTTTCCAAGAGCAAGAAGAAGAAGAAGATGAAGCTTTTTCTTTTGTGATGAATAATGAATTATTGTTGTGGTTACAATTGCAACCAAGAGTTAAGAATGAGAGCTTTAACTCATGTAGAGAATAAACTAAGGTTAAGGGTTTGGGTTGGGTTAACAAATATCAACACAAAATATCAAAGCTAAAGACAAAGTCAAAGCTTCATGAAGCATCCAAAAGCTAACCTTAATCCAAACCCTAACAAGGTTTAATCTCTAAATCATTGTTGCATTTGTAACCCTAACTCGTTACAATATTATATATCACATATACAATACATTTTGTAACAAAAAGAAAATAATACAATTAACATATATCGCATATACATCAATGTATTATTCAGTGAGAAAATGAATCAATAAAGTGAGCTTATATTAGTTAACGTAATGTAATATATCACATATATAATTATACATTAAATTATCGAATCAACACTTCATCCGACAATCCGGCTATATTGCATATAACCGACTAATATAACATGTACCAATTCATCGAATCATCACTTGATCCAATGACCCAGCTATATCACATATACTCGGCTGATATCACATATCGCGAGAATAGAATATGGTATCTCATATCGCATTATTCTCGGTCCCGCACATATCACATATGTGCTCCTACTCCGTTTTGCCTGAGCCAGGAAACCTCTGTGTAGGACTCTAAAAATCGTCAATACACCGGCAGTAGGTGATGATCACATCAAATACCCATAAGATGCAAGCGGTCAGCTAAACATAACAGCCACCCAGGTATTGAGCGATCAGAAGATCAACAGGCAATCCTATACATTCTCATGTGAATCCAATCGGTAACACTACCGTACAGTCCGGTCTCTTCGTCTCATATGTCGCATATCAAGTCTAGGGGTGGTAAACGTCAGACCCCAGTAACCGATAAGTCGTGTCGATGTGAGGCTCATAACAGGTCGAGAAACTACTGATAACTCTTACCAGCAGCACTCCATATCAGCCCTGGCCAAGGACTTCCAGTCATAGCCAATCGAACACAGCACAACATCAACTCCCTATACCGGGAGAGACGAAACCCCTCCTATCGCTCATTGCCTCCATGTGATTCTGGACTGTACCCAAAAGCCACCGTTTTGCATGCCCTCTTGGACGTGATAAGGTGGAAATCAAAGCACAGTGGGAATCACTCAAGACTCTATAACGATCTCGGGTCTACAAACTAACCCGTACCAGTGTTACCGGAGAACTGCTATCTGACGATAGGTATAATACCATCTAGGAGTTCTCGGCGAGTCCATTCAGTGTACCCAGTCTCCACTGAGCACCCGTACACCATCTTTGATGTCAAACACTGATGGATATGGGATCATCCATTGCCCATCATATGGGTCAAGATGCATATACGCTAGTTTACTCTGGTGTATCGATGCCCTGTCTCGATACACCCTCGACTAGGAACAGTTATAGGATATACTCGTTGACTACCCTAGCCCCACTAGTATGATCTCATTGTAGTCCCAGTAGTCAAGTACATATCCTTAGGGCTTTAACAATTTATGAGAGCAAGACAGTAAACCAATACAAGTCAATATGTTAAGATAAAGTGAAACCAAATAGCATACTATAATGTCGAGTAAGAAAGTCCTCTCTATATATATCCAAGTATCCACTATAATATACATCATATGTACAACAATGGCCTCTAGGGCATATATACAACTAACAATCTCCCACTTGCACTAAAGACAGCTGTTGTAGTATCTCATACCCAACATCCCGAAGCGTCTCTCAAATTGTATCTGGGGAATGGCCTTCATGAGTGGATCCGCAGTGTTGTCCTTCGTATCAACTCTCCTGACCTCGATCTTGCGGCGATCAACTATCTCCCGGATCAGGTGATACCATCTCAGAATATGTCTGGACTTTTGATGGGACCTGGGTTCCTTGGCCAAAGCCACTGCTCCATTGTTATCGCAATACAAAGGTATTGGATGCTCAATGGATAAAACCACACCAAGTTCAGTGATGAACTTCATCCAGACAGCCTTTTTGGCAGCATCGTTGGCAGCGATATATTCAGCCTCCATCGTCGAGTCCGCCACGGTTTCTTTCTTGGAACTCTGCGAACAAACCGCCCCTCCATTTAGGCTAAAGACAAATCCCGAGTGCGACTTAGAGTCTTCCTTATCACTTTGGAAGCTTGAATCGGTAAAGGACTCCACTTGAAGTTCTCCGTTACCATACACCAAGAACATCTCCTTAGTCCTTCTTAAGTACTTGAGAATGTTCTTCACAGCTGTCCAGTGATTCTCTCCTGGATCTGCTTGATACCTACTCACTACACTTTGTGAGTATGCTACATCGGGTCTGGTACATAGCATCGTGTACATGATAGAGCCTACTGCCGAAGCATAGGGTATCCCTTGCATGCGAGCTCTCTCCAAATCAGTCTTGGGAGACATCTCTTTGGAGAGTGTGAGTCCAGAGATCGTGGGTTAGTTCCCATGCTTGGATTCTTCCATACTAAACCTCTTTAGTATGGTGTCAATGTACCTTGATTGGGACAATCCCAGTATCCGTTTAGATCTATCTCTATAGATCTTGATTTCCAAAATGCAGGAGGCATCACCTAGATCTTTCATTGAGAATCTATGTAATAAGAAGAACTTGACCGAGTGCTGCATAGGAACATCATTTCTTATCAAGAGTATGTCATCCACGTACAATACGAGGAAGACAACCTTACTCTCTGCAACCTTCTTGTAAATATAAGGTTCATCTACGTTCTTGATGATGTTAAACTCTTTGACTACAACATCAAAGCAGATGTTCCAACTCCGCGATGCCTACTTTAACCGGTAGATGGATTTAAGCAGCTTGCACACTTTTCCGCTGCTCCTACTATCTATGAAGCCCTCTGGCTGAGTCATGTACACGCACTCCTCTAAATCACCTTTTAGAAAGGCGGTCTTAACATCTATTTGCCAGATTTCATAGTCATGGTATGCAGCAATGGCAAGTAAGATCCGGATGGACTTAAGCATAGCCACTGGAGAAAAAGTTTCGTCATAATCCACACCTGGTCATTGACGAAAACCCTTTGCAACAAGTCTAGCTTTGAAAGTCTCTACTTTTCAATATACACCAAGTTTCTTCTTAAAGATCCATTTGCTCCCAATGGGTTTCACCCCTTCAAGAGCAACTTCCAAAGTCCATACTTTATTGGTGTACATGGATTCCATCTCAGATCGCATTGCATTCAGCCACTTCACAGAGTCCCCACTCGTGATGGCCTGCTCGAAACTAGTTGGGTCATCATCTTCCATGATGAATCCTCGCTCCCACCGTCTATGAGAAAACCGTAGTATCTCTCTGGTGGATGAGGAACCCTACTAGATCGGCGGAGAGGCTGGGGTTCGTTGGGAACTCCTGATTCCTCCGGTTCAACTAAATCTTCAGTTGTAGTTTGTGGTGCTCGAACTTCTTCTAGCTCTACCTCATTGCCACTAATTTCTTTTGCAAGAAATTTCTTTTCTAAAAAGGTGGCATGTTGAGCAAAATACACCTTTTGCTCCTCACTGTGGTAGAAAAAGTATCCATAAGAATTCTTTGGATATCCCACAAACTTGCAGAGAACTGATCGTGCCTCGAGTTTGTCCGGATTTTTCCTTTTGACATAGGCCGGACAACCCCATATCTTAACTCGTTTAAGATAAGGTCTCTTCCCACTTCATATCTCATATGGTGTGGTAGGTACAGATTTAGGTGGAACTTGATTCAATAGGTATGCTGCTGCCTCAAGCGCATAACCCCAGAAGGAAATAGGTAACTCAGCAGTGCTCATCATAGTGCGCACCATATCTAATAGGGTGCGATTCCTCCGCTCAGATACACCGTTGTGCTGTGGTGTATAAGGAGGAGTAAGCTAAGAGAGAATCCCATTCTTTTTTAGATAATGTAGGAACTCATTGCTCAAGTATTTTCTTCCTCGATCAGATCGAAGGATCTTAATACTTTTGCCCATTTGGTTCTCTACTTCATTCTTATATTCTTTGAATTTCTCAAAAGCTTCAGACTTGTGTTTCAACAGGAACACATGTCCGCATCTTGAGAGATCGTCAGTGAATGTAATGAAGTAGGAAGAACCGTTCCTGGCATATGTAGACATGGGACCACATACATCACTATGTATCTGTCCCAAGAATTCTGTAACTCTTTCTCCGTGTCCACTAAACGGAGTTTTGGACATCTTGCCTTTGAGACATGACTGGCAAGTATCATAAGATGAAAATTCGAACGGATTCAAATATCGATCCTTATGTAACTTAGCTAGCCGTGTCGCATTGATATGACCTAGTTTACAATACCACAAGTAGGATTCGTTCATTTCTGAACTCTTCCTCTTGTGTGTGTTTTGTTTATTAAGTACCGTAGTTTGGTTGAGAATGTATATGCCATTATTTAACGATCCTGATCCAATCTGTAAGTCTACGGTAGCTCCCCGGCCGTCAATCTGAGGCCAAACGTACAATAAAAACTTTTACAACTGGTGCTATCGCATACTATAACCCGGATCTTAACATTAACACTAAACTAACAAACTGTAAAGAGGTAGAAAGGGTATACCGATCGATCCATGTCCTTCGGTCTTTAGCCATCATCCCACGCTCCTCGTTGTGACTCCGATCTTCTCGTCGAGATGGCACCACGTCAACGAATCATTATACGGGCTCCCGCCTCTATACCGAGGTAACTCGGACATGAAGTATACTAACCGACATGTCCAAGATGAAGTAGAGAATGAGTGGAATACTTTGTCTCAATACACCTTAGGGTTCTCATCACATGAGAGGGTTAGGGTGGAAGTTGAGGAAGATGGAAAGAGTTGAAGAGTGTGAGCTCAAGAAAACTTTAGTGAGCAAAAAACCAAGTCTCAAAAATCAACCCTTGGCTGTCCACTAATTTTGGGTTTCGTATATATTAGGCTTTGTGTTGAAATATCAAGGAAAATATCTTACCAAAATATCTCCACAAACCCTAAAAAATATCCTACCCAAAACAAACACCATTAACTCTTTAATAACTCCCTAGATGACTCATTACATGAGTCATTAGTGAACATTCTAGAATAAATGTGTCATAACAATGAGTCACACTTTCCAAATCCATTAATCATTTAAACTAAAATGATTAACCAAAAAGAAATGCATCTTTTAAAGTAATCTCGTAACAGATTACGAAAATACCCCTCACCTGTAAATACATACCTGTATCTATATTCCGACCGAATACGAATACGATGAGACTAAAATATTCCGACTCAATATAATACTTGGATCCGGCTTAAACCAAAGCCCACCAGTATTATCTGTCCGAACCATGACACGGGCATAAGTGCACGTGAATGTTCGTACCCTGCCATAAAACCATACGGCCTCTACAACGTTTCGCCCAAACTTGGTGAACTATCTGTGGGGAACTCTAAAGAATCGTCAATACCCTGGTAGTGGGTTTAACCACAAGCACGTCAGCGGCACCAGCTGTGCGTAATGGCTGCCTATGTATTGACCGAAAGGGAAGCCGATTAGTTAACTCATCCTGAAACCCTACTGAGCCTATCAGTGACAATATCCGTACAGTCCGGTCTGTTCGTCTATGAGCATCGCATATCTGGCCTAGGGGGCTGGTAACGTCAGACCCCCAAAAGCTGTATAAGTCGTGTCGGAGGGTAGCCCTGAACACCCTGAGAAACTACTGAAACACCTACCAGTAATTATCACCTGCCTTGGCCAGGGACTTGGTATAATGGCTCTCCTAGACACAGCGCGATCTCACCCCCAATACCGGGAGAGACAAATCCCCTGCCGATCCGCTCACTGCCTTTATGTGGCTCAGGACTGTACCTAACTAAAATATGTTTGCACGACTCCTTTGAGCCATGGTAGGGTAGTAATCTAAGTACAGTGGGAACTCACACGACACAAATGACGACCTCAGGTCGATGAACTAACTTGTACACATGTCACAAGGGAACTGCTATCTGACGCTAGGTATAATACCAACTAGCATATTCCCGGCGAGTCCTGTCCGGTGCACTCATAACCCAATGAGCACTTGTATACATCTTAGGTGAACCAACTGACACCAATGGCTTATGAGACCGGCCACCGCCCTTCGTCAGGGTCTCGACTGTATACACTGGTCTACTCCGGAGTATCAATGCCCTGTCTCAAAACTCCTACGACTAGGGACTATTTTTAAGGATGTGCTTATGGACTACCCAACTCTCACGTATATGATTGCTATCATACTACTGGTAGTCAAGCAATAATCATAAGGGCTCTATCAACGTGTAATAGTGATCATGTCACCTAAAGATGCACATGATGAAAAAGACAAACCAGATAGCATACTATCATCTCGAGCAAGACTGTCCTACCGGTATAGGTCCTCCTCAATCATTGCAATCATGTACCTGCGATCCAATAATTGACTTTGAGGGCACTATATCCAACAATCTTCCACTTGCACTTAAGGCTAATTATTGCGATGTCGCATACTCACAGCCCGTGTGATACCGAACATCCAACTCCTCTACTAATCAGTTTCACAAAGCTCGTTTATAAAACTCTTGTATTCGAGAAATAGCCTCATTGAGTGGATCCCCCTGATGTTTCTTTCTATGTCTCTCTTAATCTCAAGTTCGCGGAAAAAGCCATCTCCCGAATTGAGCAATACCTGTCTTAGAATATGTCTGGATATCTGATGGGACCTAGTTCATAAATGAACTCCAAATCCAAACTTCTTAGACTGTATCGTTAACTGAACCTAATCAGTATCCTGCACCATGCCACCCACAATATCCTGTTGGACCACCTGTCCATAATACTGGCCCCCTTCGTCAGAGGGAAAACTATAACTCTGACAGTCACTCTGTCATCCATGTCACCTTGGAAGCCTGGAATGATAGCCATCTCCTGAAGGAGGCTGCCGTTATTAAATCCCAAGAACATCCACTTATGTTCTAGAACTGCTTTCGTATGTTTTTCCAGGATTGGATTAATATAAACTTATTGCATCTAGTGCAAAAACAATATCTGGTGTGGTACTTGACATCTCATGATTGACTCAATTGCCTAAGCAAGTGATATGCCAATCATGCACATCCCTCTCCCCTTTAGTCTGCAAGACACCTTTAGAGAGGGAGACTCCATCATCTGCAGGTATACCACCATGCCAGGAGTCGTCCATTATAAAAGACCTTTAGAATACTGTCCAAGTACCCAGATTGGGAAACTACCCAAATCTAGATCTAAAACCATAGATCTTGTAACCGGCATGTCAGATATTATATCCATATCCTTTATGGAGAAACAACTGTGTGACAACCACAGTATAACCGATCGTAGTATAGGAATTTTACTTCCTACTCTGTGTATGTCATCCAAATACCCGGACATCATACCCTACTACCTTCTTAACAGATCCATCCCTTATTCTGATGAAGTCAAAACCATGACTGTCATATTAAAATTAGATAATCTATCTCCGCAATCTCTGCTCTAGTCTATAAATAGACATAAGCTACCCACTATGCTTCCGCTGCTCCCACTGAGCACAACAACCCTCTGGCAGAATAATATATACGTGCACTGCTAAAACTAGTTTAGAATGACGCTATACACATCCTTCTGCCGGGTCTCATAGCCTGGAACAACAGTAGTGTCAAGTCTGGGTAAACAAAAACCTCCCTGTCACCGTCCTTGAGGCTACCAGAGTACCTCTCGGGTGCCTGAGGTTACCCACCATATCTGCGGAGTGGCTAATGGAATGTCAAACTTGATTGAATCTTTAGGTTCTATTAAATTTTCCGTAACCGTTTGCGGTTCTGGAATCACTTCCAGTTCTACCATACTCCCACTACTGTTTTCTGAAAAAATCCATTTTACTAAAACTGTTGCGAGTCAAGAACAATATCACCATTGATCTTCTAGGTGGTAGAGAATCAACCTTCGTCATAGCCCGGGTCAACCCGCAAATTGCCATTACAGAAACGTGCCTTAAGTTATCCAAAGTCTGGTTTTAAGCATAAATCGGACAACTCCCCATACCTTAACATCGTTAAGATACGAACCATTCTATATCCAATATAGAAACTTTGGCACTGATTTAATTTGGAACCATATTCAAATCATGCAGCTGTCTCCAGTGCATGTCAACTAAATGGAGAGAGCCGATCAACATTATTCAACTTAGGAATGCATCCAATTATGAGTAACCTGAAAGAGAAAAAAGTTTCTCAAAACCATTACTATCAACTGAATACCAATCACAAGTATCTACATCTTCGACACCTTGAAGAATCCCGATACTTGCTGCACCTGGTTCTCTACTTTATTCTTTTACCTATAACTTCTCAAAACACTTTTCTAAAATTACAGAAGTCATAAGTAAACAGAACATAGTACGAGGACCAACCCTTTTGTCCTAATGGACACTGGACAACATACAATACTCTGTATTAGTCCGCTGAGTTGAATAACTCAAAACCTGTGCATCGTAGGTTGAAAACTGTACATATGGTTAAGAACTACTCCGCTGTTCAATACTCCTTACCCAATCGTCAACTGATATAGGTAAATGTCACAGACATAATTTCAAAAGTTATATCTCACTATATGAAAATAAACGTACAGATAAATCAATTTGAAATTGGTGCAAAACAACAGATATTCAAAACCAAATACTTGTCGTCAGGCAAAAACCCAGGCGATTTCCTCAAATATCACCAATTACAACGAATTCCGATATAATGAGAATGATCACCTAATTCCCAATAACTTACTCCCACTCATCATCTGTAAAACCATACAGATATGAGAATCATACCTGGTAAATACATACCCTGGAGTAAGTATTTAATCGGAAAACAGTTTTCCTTTAACAACGCATAGTGAAACTGAAACATGAAAATGTTTCGAAGGGGTATCCGGGTATTCGTAGTAATGCCTCTTCCATAATCCAATTCATGACTGTAACCATATATTTCGTTGCCATCTCTCTAAATCCCTTTATTTGTCTTTATTCATTACCTTCTGTACACCATCGTTAGGCTAAATGGTTTTCTTCCTTCCCTACCATCCGGCACCAGCCTATGGCTTGGAAGAAGACAATCCAGTAAGCATAATAGGTGTACTTTTTAAATCCTAGGAGTACTCGCAACCTGAGAGAAGGTGATGATAAAAGACAACTAAATAAAACCTTATTCTATTTCTCCTGAGCTGGAGAAAAAACAAAGGTGAAGTAGGAGTGGTGATGAACTACGCGGTTTGGTCGTGAATGATAGCAGTCGCAATTTACTTTGCCCTCTTTCTAATCCCTTTATTTTGTCTTTACTTATTACCTTCTGTACACCCTACTTAGGCGAATTGGTTTTCTTCATTCCCTACCTTTCGGCACCTGCCTATGGTTTGGAAGAAGACTATCCAATAAGCGTAATAGGTGTACTCTCCTAAACCAAGGAGCCCTCGCAATCTGAGAGAAGGTGATGATAAAAGACAACTGAATAAACCAATTGAATTTCTCCTGAACCTGGATCCATCCTCGAAGAAGTCCCTTCGAGTTCGTATATAACCATACGATGGATTTATCCAATGGAAGTGGATGTTCGTAGTAATACGAGGTGTTCTGGAGAAATGCAAAGGGTAAAAGAAGGAGCGGCAATAACTTATGCAACTCAGGCAATCCAAAAGCCAGTATTTTAAGAAGGTTCGGTCAACTTGGTCACTGAGTCATAGTCTAGGGCCGATCAATGGTCGCTTCCAAAGAGAGAGAGAAAAGAAACACTCTGCGTGCACTTTAACCTAGATCAGAATGGTTATCACTTTATTTAATCAGGAAACCTCCCACTGTACCGTCAAATTCTCCTCTAAACATGAAAGAAGAATTAGTCGGGATCACCCGAAGAGTAAACCAACTTATCAGTGGGAATCGGGATCCAACTATCATCGCATGATAACGTGAAGGAATTCACTCACGTTATCACACTCAAGAAGGTATGCGCATGCCTGGCAAGTTTCAGTTTCTTTAGAAACTCCCGATGTGGATTTTTTGCCCATGCTCTTATGACCTTGACGTTGGCCAAAATGTCATAAGTCACATGTCAAGTTCTACCCATCATTATCTTGTTAATTTGAACCCACTCGTACATACCCCTGACGATGGCCAAATGGCAGAACGACTGTCCCAAACCAACTCATCTATCTATGCAACAGATGAATACCCAGCAGCTATCAAACACTATGCCTTGGCGTTGGTCAAAATACATAGCTTGAATACTACGGAATACCCAAATGAAATGACGAAGGGCTACGGATGGTTTTTGGCGAAAAACCTTTAACGTAACGAACTTGATATCGCCGAAGGAAGCCGATAGCTGTTTACAAAAATATAGCGGCGAAAACCATTGCTAAAGAGGTCACTCCCGGTGATGGGATCTCGGCTCTTTCCTCGTGGAATGAAGTGCAGGATATTCCAACTGAATACCGTGATGCAAAGCAAAAAGTAATCGACTATAGTGAAGTTATTTCCCTGACGCAAACTTCTGCCCAAGGGGTCAATCCCGGTTAAGGGATCTCGGCCCTTGCCTCGTCGAATGAGCTGCAGGATATTCCAACTAAATACCACTGTGCAAAACAAAAGAAAACGTCCTTGTAATAACACTTTTTGAAAACTGTTCCAACAACGTCAAACAGGTTTGTTTTCCTTTGCGTTGATCAGAATTAACGCATTCCCATCAATTAATCACACCAGAAAAGAACGAAAATAAAATGTATGTATATGCCATCCGCATTCGTCACTGGGTCCCGTCATCACCCGTTAGGTTACTTAACTAAGGAAAGATCGGGGACTGGACTAGCGCGGGTGTAAAACATATACAACATCTAATACTATATATACCAATATACAATAATCGCTTCAGGCGTGATAAATGCAACATTACAGAAAAGTAATAAGCATCACAGAACAATACAGATAATCTGGGATCCCTGGGTTTCACAGAGCCGCAACTGAAACCCGACGTTCCCCTGGTCGTGTGGATAGCCTATTCAATGAAACCTAGACCCCTACGAGTGCGGCAAGTTACCCGCCAAAACCTGAAGTGAGGCAGCCCCCCACAGCAAAGTGAATGGACCACCCAACACTTCACGGAATTCGGTAACTTGGGCACTTCATCTTGGGTCAACCTGTAACCCCTACGAGTGCGGCGAATAGTCTGCCAATTCTAGAGTGAAGCCCCCTGCCTCATAAAGCCATGAGATGCGGACCCTTTGCCCTGCAGAACCCGGTTATCCGTGCACTCCGTCGCGGGGTAAACCTAGTACAGAAATGAAAATATATACAACGGGTACATCGACCTCAACCCGGTCGTGCCCCAAAAGAATAATATACAAATAGGCAATGACGGCAGTCCACATATTGGACGCTCGCCCCGCAATATCAAATGTAAAAATAAATCCAAACTGCACTACCATTGCACAAAGCTATCCATCACGACTAATCTACAACATCACAGCACAACACAGAACATCAACGTGAATGTCACGTTCGCAACCCGTCTAAAAGGACTATAGCAATTAGACACGATTTACCGCTCAAATGACATTCACAGTCGGAAATATAATGTAAGTACTGTAAACTAACATATTTAAAATCTCGATCGACAAAACTTCCTGAAGTGGGCCCCAAGTACATATCCAGTACTCAAACAAAATCTGGGCCCAAACAAAATATTCCAGAAACCACAATTCCATATGAAAGATACCCAGAAAAAAAATGGTACACTGTTGCTCCAAAACGGCGGCGGAACCGCGGCCAATACAAGGCTTGTGCGGCGGTTCCGCGGCGTTCTTAAAGGTTCATTGGACCAAATTTCAACAGTAGTCTTAGAAAAGCCTGCACGATTTTCTGACATACCCAAAATAATTTTTAGAACGGTTTAAAAATTCGAAAGAAACTTTAACATTGAAAATGCGGTTTTGGAAATTTCATTCGATCGATATTTTAAACATGTTAGAACAAGCTAGTAAAGGTTAATGGCATGGCTCTGATACCATGTAAGTCAACGGTAGCGTCTCGGCCGTCAATCTGAGGCCAAACGCGGAACAAAAACTTCTACAACTGGCGCTATCGCATACTATAAACCGGATCTTTCCATTAACGCTAAATTAACAAATTGTAAAGAGGTAGAAAGGTTATACCGATCGATCCGTGTCCTTCGGTCTTTAGCCATCATCCCACGCTCCTCGCTGCGACTCCGATCTTCTCGTCGAGGTGGCACCACGTCAACGAATCTTTATACGGGCTCCCGCCTCTATACCGAGGCAACTCGGACATGAAGTATACTAACCGACATGTCCAAGATAAAGTAGAGAATGAGTGGAATACTTTGTCTCAATACATCCTAGGGTTCTTATCACATGATAGGGTTAGGGTGGAGGTTGAAGAAGATGCAAAGAGTTGAAGAGTGTAAGCTCAAGAAAACTTTGGTGAGCAAAAAACCAAGTCTCAAAATTCAACCCTTGGCTGTCCACTAATTTTGGGTGTGGTATATATTAGGTTTTGTGTAGAAATATCAAGAAAAATATCTTACCAAAATATCTCCACAAACCCTAAAAAATATCCTACCAAAAACAAACACCATTAACTCTTTAATGACTCACTAGATGACTCATTACATGAGTCATTAGTGAATATTCTAGAATAAATGTGTCATAACAATGAGTCACACTTTCTAAATCCATTAATCATTTAAATTAAAATGATTAACCAAAAAGAAATGCATTTTCTAAAGTAATCTCGTAACGGATTACGAGAATACCCCTCACCTGTAAATACATACTTGTATCTGTATTCCGACCGAATACGTATATGATGAAACTAAAATATTCCGACTCAATATAATACTTGGATCCGGTTTAAACCAAAGCCCACCAGTATTATCTGCCCGAACCATGACACGTGCATAAGTGCACGTGCATGTTCGAACCCTGCCATAAAACCATACGGCCTCTACAACGTTTCTCCTGAACTTAGGAAACTATCTGTAGGGAACTCTAAAGACTCGTCAATACGCTGGCAGTGGGTTTAACCACAAGCACGTCAGCGGTACGAGCTGTGCGTAACGGCTGCCTATGTATTGACCGAAAGGGAAGCCGATGAGTGAACTCATCGTGAAACCCTACTGAGCCTATCAGTGACAATATCAGTACAGTCCGGTCCGTTCGCCTATGAGCATCGCATATCGGGCTTAGGGGGATGGTAACGTCAGACCCCCAAAAGCGGTAAAAGTCATGTCGGAGGGTAGCCCTGAACACCCTGAGAAACTACTGGAATACCTACTAGTAATTCTCACCTGTCTTGGCTAAGGACTTGGTGTAATGGCTCTCCTAGACACAGCGCGATCTCACCTCTAATATCGGGAGAGACGAATCCCCTACCGATCCACTCACTGCCTCAATTTGGCTCGGGACTGTACCCAACTAAAACCTGTTTGCACGACTCCGTTGAGCCGTGGTAGGGTAGTAATCTAAGCACAGTGGGAACTCACACAAGACAAATGACGACCTTAGGTCGATGAACTAACCTGTACACATGTCACCAGGGAACTGCTATCTGACGCTAGGTATAACACCAACTAGCATGTTCCTGGCGAGTCCTGTTCGGTGCACTCATACACCAATGAGCACCTGTATACATCTTAGGTGAACCAACTGACACCAATGGCTTGTGAGACCGGCCACCGCCCCTCGTCGAGGTCTCGACTGTATACACTAGTCTACTCTTGAGTATCGATGCCCTGTCTCAAAACTCCCATGACTAGGGACTACTTTTAAGGATGTGCTTATGGACTACCCAACTCTCACGTATACTGTTAGTTATATAAATGCCCTAGAGGCCATTACTATACATAGGATGTGTATATTGTAGTGGATGCTTGGACATATATAGGGAGGACTTTCTCGCTCGACATGATAGTATGCTATCTGGTTGCTCTTTACCTTAACGTGTATACTGATTGTCTCTCTGTTACATGTTGGTAAAGCCCTTAGGATGTGTACTTGACTACCTGGACTATGATGCAGATCATTCTAGTGGGGACATGGTAGTCCATAAGTACATCCTTCAAGGTCCCTAGTCGTGGGTGTATCGAGACGGGGCATCGATATACCAGTGTAGACTAGCGTATACCTTCTCGACCCATACAGATGGGCGATGGATGATCCCATATCCATTGGTGTTTGACATCAGAGATGATATACGGGTGCTCAGTGGAGACTGGGTACACTGGACGGACTCGCCGAGAACTCCCAGATGGTATTATACCTTACGTCAGATGGCAGTTCTCTGGTGACACTGGTACAGAGTAGTCTGTTGACCCGAGATCGTCATAGAGTCTTGTGTGGTTCCCACTGTGCTTTGATTTCCATCTTACCACGTCCAAGAGGGCGTGCAAAACGGTGGTTTTTGGGTACAGTCCCGAGTCACATGGAAGCAATGAGCGATAGGAGGGGATTCGTCTCTCCCGGTATAGGAAGTTGATGTTGCGCTGTGTTCGATTGGCTATAACCGGAAATCCATGGCCAGGGTTGCTGAGATTTACTGGTAAGTGTTACCAGTAGTTTATCGAATTGTTATTGACCTCATATCGACACGACTTATCAAGCTATTGGGGTCTGACGTTTACCACCCCTAGGCGAGATATGCGACATATCAGACGAACAGACCGGACTGTACGGTAAGTGTTACTGGTTGGATTCACAGGAGTGTGAGCGGGCTTGCTCATCGATCTTCTGATCGCTCAATACCCGGGTGGCCGTTACGTTTAGCAGACCGCTTGCGGCTTGTGGGTGTTTGATATGATCATCACCTGCTGCCGGCGTATTGACGAGTCTTTAGAGTTCTACACAGAGGTTTCCTGGCTCAAGCGAAACGAAATAGGAGCGCATATGAGATATGTGCGGGACCGAGAATAATGCGTGTATGCGATACCGTATTTCATTCTCGCGATGAATGTGTCGAATGGTTGTATTCGATATAACCTAGTTATCGAATTAAGGATTGATTCGATAAATCGATACATTATATACTAGTCGGTTGTGTGCGACATGACCGGATCATTGAATCAAGTGTTGATTTAATGATTTAATGCATAATTATATATTTGATATATTACTTTGCATTAACTAGTATTGGTTCACTTTAAATGGATTTTCTCACTTGAAGTTCACAAGTTGTATATGTGATATACTTTTGTGCACTTGATTGTATCATTTTTGATGATACATGCTTACTTGAGTTTGTGTAAAGTTTAAACCTTGGTTAAGTAAATGGTTAGGGTTTTGTTTAATTTATTTATTCATTTATTGATTTGTTTATTTCATTTTGGCAAAAGGAAAATGGTGGCTAATTTTGTTTCTTTGTTGAAGCTTCATGAAGCTTTGAAAAAGTCCACCATTTTTGTTTTATGCCTAACCTAACCATTCACCTAACTATAGTTTGCTCTCTACACATAACCATGGTTGGTTTATGATAAGTATTCTATGATTTTCTATTTTAAAAGAATAACTTATCATAATATCTTCTTCTTCTTCTTCTTCATCTTCATGAAGAAAAACCTTGCTCCATCAATGGCAACTTGAGCAAATGAGTGAGAAATCCAATTCTAAAGTGAACCCACCTCCTATTTCTTCATCCTCTACCTCTTGCCAAGTAGTATAGGGTGTTTTCTTCACAAGTTTCATGACTTGGGTAAGTGGGAGCTTGATCTTGTGATGCCTCGACGTAGATCATCTTCGGCACGAAGCCGACGACCTTGCCCGCCCATTTCTCCGATGAAGCCGACGCTAGAGCCCGGGATTCCATTTGGACAGCGAGGAGACTTCATTGCGGAGCTATGGAGGTGGAGGACCGGATCTACAAAGGTTGTATTTCCGTTCTTTTAGTTATATTGTTAACTAGTTGCATATGTTCGCCTAAAAATCTAGTTAACGATCCGTATTATGGTTTCTCGGCACTTGTAAAATTTGAAATTGGCATGGTAGATGCCTTGTGAGACCTCTTGAGAGTGCCTAGGAACCCTACATATACGATCGCCATCATACTGCTGGTAGTCAAGCAAGAATCCTAAGGGCTCTAACAACGTGTAATAGTGATCATGTCACCTAAAGGTGCACACGATAAAAAAGACAAACCAGCTAGCATACTATCATCTCGAGCAAGACTGTCCTACCGGTATAGGTCCTCCTCAATCATTGCAATCACGTACCTGCAATCCAATAATTGACTTTGAGGGTACTATATCCAACATAATCAACTTTTGATTCAGGAATATGTTCATAACATTATCCTGTAATACATAATTATATCCTTCTTTACTCAATAAAGAAACTAATATAAGATTGCATATCAGGGTCGGAATGTAATAGCATTCGTTCAGAACCAATGTATTACCAGTTGGTAACATAAGGTGATATTCGCCAACTGCTTTGGCTGCAACATTTGCACCATTCCCTACTCTTACGGAATGATCACCCTTTCCTTTTTCCCTACCTTTTCGTAGCCCATTGTTCATATCAGAATTTTGCATTCGTATATCGCCCATTCTTAATCACATTACACATAAATAGGTGCTTTTGATCCATGTCTGCTAAATAGTTGCAAGTTACAGGTTCTCAGATCGTTACAGTGAAATTCATGAAAAATCGCTACAAATGTGAGTCTACGACCAACAATAGATGAATCCGTATGATGCCGCCTATCAATTCAAGGAACAAATGAAAATCATTAGATAGTTCAATGCACAGAGCACAAGGGCAGCACAAGATTCTAGACTTCAACACGAAGCTCAAGGCAAAAATCCACATCATTCTGCACTGTTGGAAATTTGGAACGAAACATAAGAAATTATGAGAAACTTGTTGGATATAGTGCCCTCAAAGTCAATTATTGGATCGCAGGCACGTGATAGCAATGATTGAGGGAGGACCTATACCGGTAGGACAGTCTTACTCAAGATGATAATATGCTATCTTGTTTATCTTTATCATCGTGTAGTACTTTAGGTGACCTTACAGGTCACTATTGCACGTTGATAGAGCCCTTAGCATTCTTGCTTGACGGCCAGCAGTATGATGGTGATCATATATGTGGGAGCTGGGGTCTATAAGCACATCCTTAAAAGGTCCCTAGTAGTGGGAGTTTTCGAGACAGAGCATCGATACTCTGGAGTAGACTAGTGTATACAGTCGAGACCCCGACGAGGGGCGGTGGCCGGTCTCACAAGCCATTGGTGTCAGTTGGTTCACCTAAGATGTATAAAGGTGCTCATTGGGTTATGAGTACACCGGACAGGACTCGCCGGGAACATGCTAGTTGGTATTATACCTGATGTGAGATAGCAGTTCCCTGGATACATGTGTACAGGTTAGTTTATCGACCTGAGATCGTCATTTGTCTCGTGTGAGTTCCCACTGTGCTTTGATTACTACCCTACCACGGCTCAAAGGAGTCGTACAAACATGTTTTAGTTGGGTACAGTCCCGAGCCACATGGAGGCAGTGAGCGGATCAGCAGGGGTTTCGTCTCTCCTGGTATTGGGGGTGAGATCGCGCTGTGTCTAGGAGAGCTATTACATGAAGTCCTTGGCCAAGGGAGGAGATTTACTGGTAGGTATTCCAGTAGTATCTCAGGGTGTTCTGGGCCACACTCCGACACGACTTGTACCGCTTTTGTGGGTCTGACTTTTACCAACCCCCTAGGCCCGCCATGCGATGCTCTTAGACGAACGGACCGGACTGTACGGATATTGTCACTGACAGGCTCAGTAGGGTGTCAGGATGAGTTCGCTTATCGACCTCTCTTTTGGTCTATACCTGGTAGCCCGTTACGTACGGCTAGTACCTCTGACATGCTAGAGGTTAAATCCACAGCCAAAATATTGACGAATCTTTAGAGTCCCCCACAGACAGTTTCTTAAGTTTCGGGAGAAACGTTGTAGAGGCCGTATGATATATGGCAGGGTTTGATCATATACGTGCAGTATTGCATGGATCATGATCGGACGGATCATACTAGTGTGCTTTGGTTTAAGCTGGATCCTAGTATTAGATTTGTTGGATTACTTTAGTCTCATCGCATTCGCATTCGGTCGGAATGCGGATGCAGGTATGTATATACAGGTGAGGGGTATCCTTGTGATCCGTCACGAGTTTACTTTAGATGTTGCCGTATCTTTTTATTGTTGCAAACATTTGGATTAATGTTTGCATATGGAAATTGTGAGCTAGAAGCCATCATTTTGTGCATTAAATGATGCATGTACTTCATAGGTGACTCATGGTATCATTTCTTATGCATATGTCTTTTTATTTGATGGATTTGAGTGTTGAAATGAGAAGGGGAGAGAGAGGGGCAGCCATATGAAAGAGTTTGGTTTTGTATTTTTGATCACACTCTCTCACTCTCATTATGAACACAAGACACAAGAAAAAGAAAAAGAATGCTTCTTCTTCTTCTTCTTCTTCTTCTTCCTCTAGCTCACAACCTCCATTGATGGCTTCATCTTCAACCTCCATCCATGCTATGGATGCAAGAGACAAAGTGATGACACACATTCTCTACTTCACCTCGGACACGTCGGCTTGCGAACTTCGTGCCCGAGTTGCTTCGGATAAACCGGGAGCCCGTAAAAAAACTCAAAGATGTGGTGCCCTTTCCGACGAGGAGATCGAGACCGGAGATGTCGCGAGGAGCTTGGGATTGTGGCCAAAGACCGAAGGACACGAGTCGATCGGTATAGCTTTCCAACCCTTTCTCTAGTGCTAGTTGTAGGTTAATGGTTCGATCTGGGTTATAAGCATACGATAGCGCCGGTTTCTAGTTTTGAAAAAAATTTCGCTTCCGCATTTTGGCCTCGGAAAGACGGCCGGGGCGCTACCGTAGACTTAAATGGTATCAGAGCCACGCCATTAACCTTTACTAGCTTGCTCTAACGTGTTTAGAACTTCGATCGGACGAAATTTCCAAAAACCGCATTTCCAATTGTGCAGTTTCTGTCGAATTTTTTTTGTGGTCTAAAAATTTTTTTGGGCATGTCAGAAAATCGGGCCGGATTTTTTAAGAAATCTGTGAATATTTGGTAATGAGATACTACAGTAACGCCGTGGAACTGCGGCCATACCCATGTTTTGGCCGCGGTTCCGCCGCAGTCAAGTGTCATCTCCGTACCATTTCTTCTACAGTGGTCTTTAAACTTGGAATTGGGGTTTCTGGTAATTTTTATTTTGGCCCAGATTATTTTGAGTACTGCAGTTGTACTTGGGCCCACTTCGGGGAAATTTTGTCGATCGAAAATTTTAAATATGTTAGTTCATAGTATTTACATTATATCTGCGACCGTGATGTCATTCGAGCGGTAAATCCTGTCTAATTGTTATAGCTCTTTTAAACGGATTTGCGAACGTGACATTCACGTTGATGTTCTGTATTGTGCTGTGATGTTGCGGATTTGTCGTGGTGGATAGCCTGGATGCAATGTTAGTACAGTTTGGTTATATTTGTACATTTGATATTACGGGGCGAGCGTCCGACATGTGGACTGCCATCACTGCCTGTTTGTATATTATTCTTTTGGGGCACGACCGGGCTGAGGTCGATGTACCCGTTGTATATTTTACTTTCTGCACTAGGATTACTCCGCGGAGAGGTGCACGGGTAGCCGGGTTCTAGAGGGCAACGAGCCCGCATCTCATGGCTTTGAGACGGAGGGAGCTTTACTCAAGAATTGGCGGGCTATTCGCCGCACTCGTAGGGGGTATAGGTTGAACCAAGGAAGGGTGCTCAAGTTACCGGATTCCGTGAAGTGCTGGGTGGTCCATTCACTTTGTTGAAGTGGGCTGCCTCGCTTCAGGTTTTGGCGGGTAACTTGCCGCGCCCGTAGGGGTCTAGGATTTCATTGCACTGACTATCCACACGACCAGGAGAACGTCGGGTTTCAGTAGCGGCTCTATGAAACCCAGGAATCCCAGATTATCTGTATTGTTCTGTGATGCTTATTACATTTCTGTGATGTTGCATTTATCACGCCTTGAGCGATTATTATATATTGATATATATACTAGTAGATATTGTATATGTTTTACACCCGCACTAGTCCAGTCCCCGCTCTGTCGTTAGTTAAGTAACCTAATGGGTGATGACGGGACCTAGTGGCGAATGCGGATGGCATATACGTACATCATATTTTCGTTCTTTTGTGGTGTGAATAATTGATGGGATTGCATTGATTCGAATCAATGCAAGCTAAACAAACCTGTTTGATGTTGTTGGAACATTTTTCAAAAAGCTGTTATTGCAAGGACGTTCTCTTTTGTTTTGCACAGTGGTATTCGGTTATGAATATCCAGCACCTCAGTCGACGAGGCAAGGGCCCAGATCCCTTCACCGGGAGTGACCCCTTGGACAGAAGTTTGCGTCAGGGTAATAACTTCACTATAGTCGATTACTTTTTGCTTTGCATCATGGTATTCAGTTGGAATATCCTGCACCTCATTCTACGGGGAAAGAGCCGAGATCCCTTCACCGGGAGTGACCTTTTTAGCAAAGGTTTTCGCCACTATATATTTACAAAAAAATACTATCCGGTTTCTTCAACGATATCAAGTTCAATACGTTAAAGTTTTTTCGCCAAAAACCATTCGTAGCCCTCCGTCATTTCAGAAAGGTAGCGCTGAGTATTCATGCTATGTATGTTGGCCTTCGTCAAGGCATAGTGTATGGTAGCTATTTGTTACTTTTCTGCTGCATAGATAGTTGCGTTGGTTTGGGACAGTCGTACAACTATTTTGGCCTTCGTCAAGGGTATGTACGGGTGGGTTCAAATTAACCTGGATAATGACGGGTAGAACTTGACATGTGACTTATGGTATGTTGGCCTTCGTCAAGGTCATAAGAGCATGGGGTAAAAATCACATCGTGAGTTTCTAAAGAAACTGAAACTTGCCCGATATCCGCATACCTTCTGGAGTGTGATAAGGTGATTGGATTTCATCACGTTATCATGCGATGATAGTTGGATCCCGATTCCCACTGATGAGTTGGTTTACTCCTCGGGTGATCCCGACTAATTCTTCTTTCAGGTTTGGAGTAGAATTTGAGGTTACAGTGGGAGGTTTCCTGATTAGATAAAGTGATAACCATTCTGATCTTGGTTAGAGTGCACGCAGAGTGTTTCTTTTCTCTCTCTCTTTGGCAACGACCATGGTCCGACCCTTTACTATGACTCAGTGGCCAAGATTAACCGAACCTTCTTAAAACACTGGATTTTGGATTGTCAGAGTTGCATACCTCATTGCCACTCCTACTTTTACCCATTTCTCCAGAACACCCCGTATTACTACGAATGTCCACTTCCATTGGATAAAACCATCGTATGGTTATATACGAACTCGAAGGAACTTATTCGAGGATGGTTTCCGGTTCTGGAGAAAACGAATAGGACTATTCATTTGTCTTTTCCTTTTACCTTCTCTCTGGTTGCGAGTGTTCCTTGGATTAGGACAGTACACCTATTACGCTTATTGGATAGTCTTCATCCAAACCATAGGCAGGTGCCGAACGGTAGGGAATGAAGAAAACCATTTAGCCTAACGAAGGTGTGCAGAAGGTATTAAGTAAAGACAAATAAAGGGATTAGTAAGAGGGCAAAGTAAATTGCGACTGCTATTCACGACCAAACCAAGTATTTCATCGCCACTCCTACTTCACCTTTGTATTTCTCCAGGGCACTCCGTATCACTATAAAGATCCACAGTTACTTGGATACTCTATCGTATGGTTATATACGAGCTCGAAGGAACTTGTTCCAGTTCGGGGATGGATTCTGGTTAAGGAGAAAAAGGAATAAGGTTTTATTCAGTTGTCTTTTATCTTTACCTTCTCTCGGGTTGCGAGTGCTCCTAGGATTAGGACAGTACACCCATTATGCTTGTTGGATAGTCTTTTCCAAACCATAGGCTGGTGCCGAACGGTAGGGAAGGAAGAAAACCATTTAGCCTAAAGGGGTGTACAGAAGGTAATGACTAAAGATATATAAAGGGATATAAAAAGATGGCAAAGAAATATACGGTTACAGTTGTGAATCTAATAATGGAAGAGGCATTACTGAGAATACCCGGATACCCCTTCGAAACATTTACATGTTTTAGTTTCACTGTGTATTGTTAAAAGAAAACTGATTTCCTAATTAGTCCTTACTCCAGGGTATGTATTTACCAGGTTTGATTCTCACATCTGTATGGTTTTACAGATGTTGAGTGGGAGTAAGTTATTGGGAATTGGGTGATCATCCTCATTATATCGGGATTCGTTGTAATTGGTGATATTTGAGGAGATCGCCTGGGTTGTTTGCCGGACGACAAATATTTGGTTTTGAATATCCGTTGTTATGCACCAATTTCAAATTGATATATCTGTACGTTTATTTTTATAAAGTGAGATATAAATTTTTGAAATTATGTCTATGATATTTGCCTATATCGGTGGATGGTTAGGTAAGGAGCATTAAACAACGATGTAATTCTTCTTAACCATAAATACAGTTTTCAACCTAAGACACACAGGGAATGAGTTATTAGACTAAGGGGACTTATACAGAGTATTGTATGTTGTCCAATGTCCATTTTGACAGAGGGGTTGGTACTCGTACTATATTCTTTTTGCTTATGACTTCTCTAGTTTTTAGATAAGTGTTTCGTAGAAATGCAAGATCTAAGTTTTGAGAAGTTATAGGTATAAGAATAAAGTAGAGAACCAGGTGTTGCAAGTATCAGGATTCTTCAAGGTGATCGAAGATGTAGATACTTGTATTTGGTATTCAGATAATAGTAATGATTAAGAGAACTTGCTTCTCTTTCAGGTTACTCATAATTGGAAGCACTCCTAAGTTGAGTAATGTTGATCGACCTCTCTCCATTTAGTTGACATGCACTGGAGACAGCTGCATGATTTGAATCTGGTTCCAATTAAATCAGTGCCACTGTTTCTATATTGGATATAGAACGGTTCATATCTTAACGATGTTAAGGTACGGGGAGTTGTCCGGCTTATGCTTAAAACCAGACTCTGGATAACTTAAGGCACGTTTTTGTAATGGTTGTTTGTGGGTTGACCCGGGCTATGACGAGGGTTGACTTTCTACCATCTGGAAGATCAATAGTGATATTGTTCTTAACTCGCCACAGTTTTAGTAAAATGGATTTTTTCAGAAAACAGTAGTGGGAGTATGGTAGAACTGGAAGTGAATCCAGAACCGCAAACGATTACTGAAAATTTGATAAGAATCTAAAGATTCAATCTGGTTTGACATTCCATTGGCCACTCCGCAGAGATGGTGGGTAACCTCAAGCACCCGAGAGGTACTTCGGTAGCCTCAAGAACGGTGACAGGGAGGTTCTTGTTTACCCAGACTTGCCATTGCTGTTGTTCCTGACCGTGAGACCCGGCAGGAGGATGAGTATAGCGACTTTCTGAACTGGCTTTAGAAGTGCACGTATATATGACTCTGCCAGAGGGTTGTCATAGTCAGTGGGAGCAGCGGAAGCATAGTGGACAAGTAGCTTATGTCTATTTATAGACTAAAGCAGATATAACGGAGATAAATCATCTATTTCTGATGTGACAATCATAGGTTTGACTTCATCAGAATAGGGGATGGATCTATTAAGAAGGTAGTAGGATGTAATTTCCTTGTATTTGGATGAGATACACAGAGTAGGATGTGAAATAATTCCTATACTACGATCGGTTATACTTTGGTTGTCACACAGTGGTTTCTCCACAAGGGAAATGGATATTATATCAGATATTCTGGTTACTAGATCTATGGTTTTTGATCTAGATTTGGGTAGTTTCCCAATCTGGGTACTTAGACAGCAATCTAAAGGTGTTTTAGAATGGACGACTCCTCTCACGGTAGTGTACCTGCAGCTGATGGAGTCGCCCTCTCTAAAGGTGTCTTATAGACTAAAGGGGAGAGGGATGTGCATGATTGGCAGATCACTTGCTTAGGCAATTGAGTCAATCATGAGATGTCAAGTACCACACCAGATGTTGGTTTTTGCACTAGATGCCGTAAGTTGATATTAATCCTATCCTGGAGAGACATTCGGAAGCAATTTTAGAACATAAGTGGATGTTCTAGGGATATGATAACAACAGCCTCTTTTGGGAGACGGTTATCATTCCAGGCTTCCAAGGTGACCTGGATGAAAGAGTGACTGTCAGAGTTATAGTTTTCCTTCTGACGAGGGGAAGTATTTTGGACAAGTGGTCCAAGCGGATACTTAGAGAGGCATGACGCAGGATACCGATTAAGTTCAGTTGATGATGCAGTCTAAGAAGTTTGGATTTGGAGTTCATTTATGAACTAGGTCCCATCAGATATCCAGACATATTCTAAGACAGGTATTGCTCATTTCCGGAGATGGCTTTCTCCGCGAACTTGAGATAAAGAAAGACATAGAAAGAAACATTAGGGCGGATCCACTCACTGAGGCTATTCCTCGAACGTAATAGTTTCGCAAATGTGCTTTGTGAGACTGATCAGTAAAGGCGTTGGGTGTTCGGTATCACACGGGCTGTGAGTATGCGGCATTGCAATAATTAGCCTTGAGTGCAAGTGGAAGATTGTAGGATATAGTTCCCTCAAAGTCAATTATTGGTTCGCAGGCACGCGATTGCAATGATTGAGGGATGACCTAAACCAGTAGGACAGTCTTACTCAAGATGATAATATGATATCTGGTTTATCTTTATCATCGTGTACTGCTTTAGGTGACCTTACAGGTCACTATTGCACGTTGATAGAGCCCTTAGAATTCTTGCTTGACGTCCAGCAGTATGATGGCGATCATATACGTAGGAGCTGGGGTCTATAAGCACATCCTTAAATGGTCCCTAGTCGTGGGAGTTTTCGAGACAGGGCATCGATACTCCGGAGTAGACTAGTGTATACAGTCGAAACCCCGACGAGGGGCGGTGGCCGGTCTCACAAGCCATTGGTGTCAGTTGGTTCACCTAAGATGTATACAGGTGCTCATTAGGTTATGTGTACACCGGACAGGACTTGCCGGGAACATGCTAGTTGGTATTATACCTGACATCAGATAGCAGTTCCCTGGTGACATGTGTACAGGTTAGTTTATTGACCTGAGATCGTTATTTGTTTCGTATGAGTTCCCACTGTGCTTTGATTACTACCCTACCACGGCTCAAAAGGGTCTTGCAAACAAGTTTTAGTTAGGTACAGTCCTGAGCCACATAGAGGCAGTGAGCGGATCGGCAGGGGTTTCGTCTCTCCCGGTATTCGGGGTGAGATCGCACTGTGTATAGGAAAGCCATTACATGAAGTCCTTAGCCAAGGCAGGAGATTTACTGGTAGGTATTCCAGTAGTATCTCAGAGTGTTCTAGGCTACACTCCGACACGACTGGTACCTCTTTTGGGGGTCTGACTTTTACCAACCCCCTAGGCCCGCCATGCGATGCTCATAGACGAACGGACTGGACCGTACGGATATTGTCACTGACAGGCTGAGTAGGGTGTCAGGATGAGTTCGCTCATCGACCTCCCTTTTGGTCAATACCTGGTAGCCCGTTACTTACGGCTAGTACCTCTTACGAGCTAGTGGTTAAATCCACAGCCAAAGTATTGACGAGTCTTTAGAGTCCTCCACAGACAGTTTCTTAAGATTCGGGCGAAACGTTGTAGAGGCCATATGATATATGGCAGGGTTCGATCATATACGTGCGGTATTGCACGGATCATGATCGGACGGATCATACTAGTGGGCTTTGGTTTAAGCCGAATCCTAGTATTAGATTTGTTGGATTACTTTAGTCTCATCGCATTCGCATTCGGTCGGAATGCGGATGCAGGTATGTATATACAGGTGAGGGGTATCCTTGTGATCCGTCACGAGTTTACTTTAGATATTACCGTATCTTTTTATTGTTGCAAACATTTGGATTAATGTTTGTGATTGATACGAAAGAGTGTTTGTAGTTAACCGCAATCAATAACGGCGTCGCGTGTAGCTAGACCGAGATGAGTACGGGTCGTCCTCAGGGAAACGTTGAATCTTTTATTTTTACTTTAGATGTGTTGAAAAAGAGAGGAGGAAGAAAGAATTTGTTGAATGGTTTCTAGATCTACGTTAAACAAGAATGTAAAATATAGATCTAGATTATTTTAAAGTTGTAGATAATATAATAAGAAGGCTTTTAGGGATCGTTAGGATTTAGTAGTTATGGACGATTAATTAAAAGTTACCCTTTTTATCCATTAATAGATTTAGAACTAGAACGACGGTGATGCGTGTAGATTAGGGTTTCTGGAGGGAAAAGGAATCCCACTCTTAACCCTTATCTCGACACGGAACTCCGTTCATATCTAGCCTTTACCAAAACAATCATTAATCTAATCTTTAATCGCGGTCGGAAACTGGCAAAGAATTGCTAGCGCGCCCGATTGGATGTTAATGATTCTTTTGATAAAGTTCCTAAACTTTATAGGACTTAAAAAAGGTTTAGTTATTTTCATCATCCATTAGCCTACCCTAATCCTATGAACCCTAACAAGCGGAGAATTACTCGCGCATGTTGGGAAAAAAAGATGAAAAGACAGACAGGGAAAACATAATGTAAAATGCAAAAGAATTAAATAAAACAACTACCTTTATTAATCAACTTGAACAATCTACACTTTATTCCGTAGAAAATGATTACAAAACTAGTTGCTTCTCGATCTTTCCTAAGGAGGTAGATGAACCGTTGATGATCAGCCTGGATGTGTGAGCGTCGGGAGCTTCGTGATCTCTTCGGCTTGATAACTTTTTCAAGAGGCTCTCGGTGCCCTTTTATAGTGCAAAGCCCGAATCTTTAGGTTGAAAACTTGGTAAAATATAGCATAGATTCACCTCCCAAATTTTTGTCAAAAGATCTCTCTAGATTGCCGCAGATCCGCGGCCAACAGGGGGGTTTGGCCGCGGTTCTGCGGCCAAAGGTGGAGATCTCTTGATGAGTTTTCTTGGGCTTTGTGATTGTGACATGTGGCAATCCTAGGCACCATCATAATTCAGAAATATTCTCTCGGTTGGTTCCAGACTTGGTCTCCAAGTTTTGCTTCTTAATTTGGCAAGTTTTCTTCAACAACTTGATTTGTTTGATAAATTCTGCATAACAACTTGGAAAATTCTGCACAATAATCTCAAATAATATTTCTTAGACTTAGTTCTACTAGGATTTGGTCAATAGATTTATTTGCATACATTTTCCTACCAAATACTAATTAAAATATATTAACACATGGAAAATGGTGTCTTTACACATAAACCCTCATATGTATAATATATCATAATAAAGTCCTTTTTTAATATGAAAATGGTAGGAAAAATATAATATAAATGTGCTGTTTTATCAACTGAACAAATACCCCCAAACTTATTTTTGATCGTCCCGAGCAAACTAGTTTATTTAAGAGGAGAAAAAGAAAGGAGAAAACTAAGCACACTTTCGTAGGCAGACACGATTGCACTGAGCACGTGCAACAAGCCGTTAAACCTCTAGGTGTCCCTAGTAGGAGGAGTGTTGTCTCCTGAGGGTTTTCAGCGGATTACACCCACAAAATCCAATAACAAAAGAAAGATGGTGATATTTACATATAAAGATAAGAACAATAAAAGAAAGGCCTTGAAAAGTAGAGTTTCCAACTATACTAGCTTTTCAGTGGTCATGAGCCCTATCTTAACAGTCATGAAAAAATTGTTGGAGATAGTGCCCTCAGAGTCAATTATTAGGTCACAGGTACGTGATTGTAATGATTGAGGGAGGACCTATCCCGGTAGGACAGTCTTACTCGAGATGATAGTATGCTATCTGGTTTACCTTTATCATCGTGTACTGCTTTAGGTGACCTGAGACGTCGCTATTACACGTTGATAGAGCCCCTAGGATTCTTGCTTGACCACCAGCAGTATGAGGGCGATCATATAAGTGGGAGCTGGGGGTCTACAAGCATATCCTTAAAAGGTCCCTAGTCGTGGGAGTTTCGAGACCGGGCATCGATACTCCATTAGTAGACTAGTGTATACAGTCGAGACCCCGACGAGGGGCGGTGGCCAGTCTCACAAGCCACTGGTGTTAGTTGGATCACCTAAGATGTATACAGGTGCTCATTGGGTTATGAGTACACCGGACAGGACTCGCCGGGAACATGCTAGTTGGTCATATACCAGACGTCAGATGGCAGTTTCCTGGTGACATGTGTGCAGGTTAGTTCATGGACCTGGGGATCGTCATTTGTCTCGTGTGAGTTCCCACTGTACTTTGATTACTACCCTACCACGGCTCAAAGGAGTCGTGCAAACAGGTTTTAGTTGGGTACAGTCCCGAGCCACATGGAGGCAGTGAGCGTATCTTCAGGGGTTCGTCTCTCCCGGTATTGGGGGTGAGGTCGTGCTGTGTCTAGGAGAGCCATTACACGAAGTCCTTGGCCAAGGTAAGGAGATTTACTGGTAGGTATTCCAGTAGTATCTCAGGGTGTTCTGGGCTACACTCCGACACGACTTGTACCGCTTTTGGGGGTCTGACTTTTACCAACCCCCTAGGCCCGCCATGCGATACTCATAGACGAACGGACCGGACTGCACGGATATTGTCACTGACAGGCTCAGTAGGGTTGTCAGGATGAGTTCGCTCATCGACGTCCCTTTTGGTCAATAGCTGGTGGCCCGTCACGTATTGGATTATACCTCTGACGTGCTAGTGGTTAAATCCATAGCCATAGTATTGACGAGTCTTTAGAGTCCACCACATTTTCAGTTACTCAGGCTTTCGGGCGAAACGCTGTAGATGCCGTATGGAGATATGGCAGGGTTCGATCAGATACGTGCGGTATTGCACGGATCATGATCGGACGGTTTTTACTAGCCGGCTTTGGCTTAAGCCGGATCTTAGTATTTGATTGTGTAGTTTTGTCTCATTGCATTTTGTATTTCGGTCGAAATACAGATGCGGGTGTGTATGCACAGTATCGGGGTTTTTCCTGTAATTTATTACGGGACCAGTTTTATGGAGTTGCCAGTTTGCTTTCCGTTTCGGCTGATTTACATTGTTCCGTTCATTGGCCGAAGTTTGGTGGAGGAGGGCTTATTTGCATTGTTTCAAATAAGTATTTATGGAGGGGGGCTTTTGCTTTTTGTTGCATCATGATGAGAGCTCCATACCTTGACCTTTTTGACTTGACTACTTCATGATGGCTTGACTTTGTAAGCATCATGGTTGTTGATGATTTGTGTGTTGAGTGTGGGTTTTGTGATTTGGTGATGGCAATTGGATTTGGCCGGCCACTGTTTTGGGCATGGAGTGAGTTTTTTATTTGAGTGGATTAATTCTTTTCATGCATTTTAGTGGACCCCCCCCCCCACATGTTTGTGCTGGAGATTTGTTGGTTGTGATGAGGTTTTAATTTGCTTTGGAAATGAATGAGTTTTTATGGGCTCATTTTCTTTTCACAGCATGTGAGAGAGAGAGAGAGCTTGCTTCATATTTCTTTATTTTCCAGTGAGCTTGCTCAGTAGTGGCCGAGCTCAATTTTTGATGGAGGCTCCATTTTCATTTCCTTTGCATGCTCAATTTCTCCATCATGGCAACTCCTCATAAACCCCAAAGAGACCCGCTTGCTACAGTATTCTACAGCAAATCTTGGACGCGTCGGGCAGCCAACTTCGCGCCCGAGTTGCCTCGGTATAGAGGCGGGAGCCCGTAAAAGACGCAGGCAATGTAGTGCCCTTCCGGCGAGGAGGCGACGACCGGAGTTTCCGCAGGAGATCGGGACGACGACGAGAAGACCGGAGGACTCGGATCACTCGGTATATCTCTATTCCCTTTCTTGTAGTTAGCTAGGACTAGTTAATGGTTCGATCCGGGTTATAGTGCGAGGTGGTGCCGGTTTGCTAAGTCCGCAAAATTTAAGTTTATCACCGCTTCCGCTTTTGGCCGTCGGGTTGACGGCCGGGGCGCCGCCGTGCACTTACAGTGATATCAGAGCCTCGCCATTAACTTAGTCTAGCTTGGTGTAGTGTGTTTTTCTGTTTCGATCGATCGAATGTTCCAAAACTACATTTTTGTTAGCATCAGTTTTCTGTTGGAAATTTTTGATGTCGAAAATTTTTTCAGGTTGTAAAATAGTGATGCACTGGAGGTTGTAAGCCCACTGTAGAAATTCGACGAAGTAAGTCGACGACCTGAGCGCGGAACCGCGGCCAAACCCCCCCTGGGGCCACGGTTCCGCCGCCGAGAGGTGTCCTTGCTTTGTCAAATTTCTTCAGTAGCTTTATGGGCTTAAAATATGGGTTTTGGAATAATAACATTGGGCCCAGAATTTCTTTATCTGCTACAGTAATACTTGGGGGCCCACTTGTTAAAGTTTGATTGATCGGATATTTTAAACACATTTTTCACAGTATTTACATTATATCTGCGACCGTGAATGTCACTTGATCGGTAAATCCGGTCTAACTGCTATAGCCCGGTTAGACGGATTTGCGAACGTGACTTTCACGTTGATGTTCTGTTTTTGCTGTGATGTTGCGGATTGGTCGTGGGGGATAGCCTGGATGCAATGCTAGTACAGTTGTGATTGTATTATGTACATTTGATATTGCGGGGCGAGCGTCCGTCATGTGGACTGCCGTCACTGCCAGTTTGTATTATTATTTTTGGGGCACGACCTGGTTGCGGTCGATGTACCCGGTGTATGTATATTTTACTTTCTGTACTAGGATTACCCCGCGGAGGGGTGCACGGATAGCCGGGTTCTGGAGGGCAACAAGCCCGCATCTCATGGCATTGAGACGGAGGGGGCTTCACTCTAGGGTTGGCGGGCTATTCGCCGCACTCGTAGGGGGTACAGGTTGACCCAGGAGGGGTGCCCAAGTTACCGGATTCCGTGAAGTGCTGGGTGGTCCATTCACGGCGCTGAAGGGGGCTGCCTCGCTTCAGGTTTTGGCGGGTAACTTGCCGCGCCCGTAGGGGTCTAGGATTTCATTGCACAGGCTATCCACACGACCAGGGGAACGTCGGGTTTCAGTAGTGGCTCTGTGAAACCCGAGGATCCCAGATATCTGTATTGTTTCTATGATGCTGTACATTTTCTGTGATGTTGAATTTCTTTCACGCCTTGAGCGAAATATAATATATTGGTATATATATATTAGTAGATGTAGTATATGTTTTGCAACCGCGCTAGTCCAGTCCCCGCTCTGTCGTTAGTAAGCTAACCTAACGGGTAATGACGGGACCCAGTGACGAATGCGGATGGCATATACGTACATCAGTATATTTTCGTTCTTTTTGGTGTGATCAATTGATGGGACTGCATTGATTCGGATCAATGCAAGTTAAAACAAACCTAATCTGATGTTGTTGGAACACTTTTCAAAAAGCTGTTATTGCAAGGACGTTCACTTTTGTTTTGCATCGAGATATTCAGTTGGAATATCCTGCTCCTCAGTCGACGAGGCAAGGGCCGAGATCCCTTCACCGGGAGTGACCCCTTAGACAAAAAGTTTGCATCAGGGCATTAACTTCACTATAGCCGATTACTTTTGCTTTGCATCGCGGTATTCAGTTGGAATATCCTGCACCTCATTCTACGGGGAAAGAGCCGAGATCCCTTCACCGGGAGTGACCTCTTTAGTGAAGGTTTTCGTCACTATATTTTAAAAAGCTATCCGTTCCTTCGACGATATCAAGTTCATTACGTTAAAGGTTTTCGCCAGAAACCATTCGTAGCCCTCCGTCGTTTCATATGGGTGGTCAATAGTATTCAAGCTGTGTATGTTGGCCAAAGTCAAGGCACAGTGATTGGTAGCTATTGGGGTATTCATATGCAGCATATATAGATGCGTTGGTTTGGGACAGTCGTACTGCCATTTTGGCCAAAGTCAAGGGTATGTACGGGTGGATTCAAATTAACCTGGAGAATGACGGGTAGAACTTGACATGTGACTTATGATATGTTGGCCAAAGTCAAGGTCATAAGAGCATGGGGCAGAAATCACATCGGGAGTTTCAAAAGTACTGAAACTTGCCAGATATGCGCATACCTTCTGGAGTGTGATACCGTGAGCGGATTCCGTCACGTTGTCATGCGATGAGAGTTGGATCCCGATTCCCACTGATGAGTTAGTTTACTCCTCGGGTGATCCCGACTAATTCTTCTTTCAGGTTTGGAGGAGAATTTGACGGTACAGTGGGAGGTTTCCAGATTAGATAAATTGGTAACCATTCTGATCTAGGTTAGAGTGCACGCTGAGTGTTTCTTTTCTCTCTCTCTTTGGCAGCGACCATTGACCCGACCCTAAGACAATGACTCAGTGACCAAGTTGACCGAACCTTCTTAACACTGGCTTTTGGATTGTCAGAGTTGCAAACCTCATTGCCACTCCTACTTTTACCCTTTTCTCCAGGACACCCCGTATTGCTACGAACGTCCACTTCCATTGGACAAAACCATCGTATGGTTAGATACGAACTCGAAGGGATTTATTCGAGGATGGTTTCCGGTTCTGGAGAAAACGGATAGGACTATTCAGTTGTCTTTTCCTTTTACCTTCTCTCAGGTTGTGAGTACTCCTTGGTTTAGGAGATAGTACACCTATTACGCAAATTGGATTGTCTTCTTCCAAACCTTAGGCTGGTGCCGACCGGTAGGGAATGAAGAAAACCAATTAGCATAACGATGGTGTGCAGAAGGTATTGAGTTAAGATAAAGAAAGGGATCAGTAAGAGGGCAAAGTAAATTGCAACAGATATTCACGACCAAACCAAGTATTCCTTCGCCAATCCTAAAATCACCTTTGCATTTCTCCAGGACACTCCGTATCACTACGAAGATCCACGGTTTATTGGATACTCCATCGTATGGTTATATACGAACTCGAAAGGAACTTGTTCCAGTTCGGGGATGGATTCTGGTTCAGGAGAAATAGGAATAAGATTTATTCAGGTGTCTTTTATCTTCACCTTCTCTCGCATTGCGAGTGTTCCTAGGATTGGGACAGTACACCCATTATGCTTATTGGATAGTCTTCTTCCAAACTATAGGCTGGTGCCTACCGTAGGCTGGTGCCGAACGGTAGGGAAGGAAGAAAACCAGTTGGCCTAAAGGGGTGTGCAGAAGGTAATGACTAAAGACATATGAAGGGATTTGGAGAGGTGGCAAAGAATTATACGGTTACAGTCGTGAATCTGGAAGAGGCATTACTAGGAATACTAGGATACCCCATCGAAACATTCCAATGTTTCAGTTTCACTGTATACTGTTAAAGGAAAACTGATTTCCCAGTTAGACACTTGCTCCAGGGTATGTATTTACCAAGTATGATTCTCACATCTGTATGGTTTTACAGATGATGAGTGGGAGTAGGTTATTGGGAATTGGGTGATCATCCTCATTATATCGGGATTCGTTGTAATCGGTGATATTTGGGGAAATCACCTGGGTTGTTTGCCGGTCGGCAAATATTTGGTTTTGAATATCCGCTTTTATGCACCAATTTCAAATTGATATATCTGTACGTCTATTTTCATAGAGTGAGATATACCTTTCTGAAATTATGTCTACGACATTTACCTATATCAGTGGATGGTTAGGTAAGGAGCATTAAACAGCGGTGTAATTCTTCTTAACCATAAGTACAGTTTTCAACCTACGACACAGAGTGAATGAGTTATCAGACTCAAGGGACTTATACAGAGTATTGTATGTTGTCCAGGGTCCATCAGGACAAAGGGGTAGGTCCTCGTACTATATTCGGTTTACTTATGACTTCTCTAGTTTTTAGACAGGTGTTTCGTGGAAACACAGGGTCCGAATTTTGAGAAGTTGTAGGTATTTGAATAGAGTAGAGAACCAGGTGTAGCAAGTATCGGGATTCTTCAAAGAGATCGAAGATGTAGATACTTGTGCATGGTATTCAGTTGATAGTAATGATTAAGAGATCTTGCTTCTCTTTCAGGTTATTCATAATTGGAAGCATTCCTAAGTTGAGTAACGCTGATCGGCCTCCTTCCATTTAGTTGACATGCACTGGAGACAGCTGCATGATTTGAATCTGGTTCAATTAAATCAGTGCCTCTGGTCCTATATTGGATATAGAACAGTTCGTATCTTAACGATGTTAAGGTACGGGGAGTTGTCCGGCTTATGATTAAAACCAGACTCTGGATAACTCAAGGCACGTTTCTGTAATGGCTGTTTGTGGGTTGACCCAGGCTATGACGAGGGTTGATTTTCTACCATCTGGATGAACAATAGCGATATTGTTCTAGACTCGCCACAGTTTTAAATAAAATGGACTTTTTCAGAAAACAGTAGTGGGAGTATGGTAGAACTGGAAGTGACTCCAGAACCACAAACGATTGCTGAAGATTTGATAAGGAACCTAAAGATTCAATCTGGATTGACATTCCATTGGCCACTCCGCAGATAAGGTGGGTAACTTCAGGCACCCGAGAGGTACTCCGGTAGCCTCAAGGACGGTGACAGGGAGGTTCTTGTTTACCCACACTTGCCATTGCTGCTGTTCCAGGCTGCGAGACCCGGCAGGAGGATGAGTATAGCGTCGTTCTGAACTGGCTTCAGAAGTGTACGTGTATATGACTCTGCCAGAGGGTTGTCGTAGTCAGTGGGAGCAGCGGAAGCATTGGTGGACAGGTAGCTTATGTCTATTTATAGACTAAAGCAGATGTAGCGGAGATAGATCATCTATTTCTGACGTGACAGTCATGGGTTTGACTTCATCAGAATAGGGGATGGATCTGTTGAGAAGGTAGTAAGGTGTGATGTCCTGGTATCTGGATGACATACACAGAATAGGAAAAGAAACTCCTATACTACAATCGGTTATACTTTGGTCGTCACACAGTGGTTTCTCCACAAAGGAAATGGATTTTATATCTGACATACTGGTTACTGGATCTATGGTTTTAGATCTAGATTTGGGTGGTTTCCCAATCAGGGTACTTGACAGCATTCTAAGAGTATTTAGGATGGACGACTCCTGGCACGGTAGTGTACCTGCAGGTAATGGAGTCACCCTCTCCAAAGGTGTCTTACAGACTAAAGGGGAGAGGGACGTGCATGATTGGCAGATCACTTGCTTAGGCAATTGAGTCAATCATGAGATGTCAAGTACCACACCAGATGTTGTTCTTGCACTAGATGCAATAAGTTGACATTAATCCAATCCTGGAGAAACGGTCGGAAGCAGTTTTAGAACATAAGTAGATGTTCTAGGGATATGATAACGACAGCCTTATTCAGGAGACAGTTATCATTCCAGGCTTCCAAGGTGACTTGGACGACAAGGAGGTTGTCAGAGTTATAGTTTTCCCTCTCACGAGGGGCAGTATTTTGGACAGGTGATCCAAGGCAATACTGAGGGAGGCATGGCGCAGGATACTGATTAAGTTCAGTTGACGATACAGTCTAAGAAGTTTGGATTTGGAGTTCATTTATGAGCTATGTCCCATCAGACATCCAGACATATTCTGAGACAGGTATTGCTCTTTTCGGGAGATGGCTTTCTCCGCGAACTTGAGATATAGAGAGACATAGAAAGAAACAACTAAGCGGATCCACTCGCTGAGGCTATTCCTCGAATGCAATAGTTCCGCAAACGAGCTTTGTGAGACTGACTAGTAGAGGAGTTGGATGTTCGGTATCACACGGGCTGTGAGTATGCGACATCGCAATAATTAGCCTTGAGTGCAAGTGGGAGATTGTTGGAGATAGTGCCCTCAGAGTCAATTATTAGGTCACAGGTACGTGATTGTAATGATTGAGGGAGGACCTATCCCGGTAGGACAGTCTTACTCGAGATGATAGTATGCTATCTGGTTTACCTTTATCATCGTGTACTGCTTTAGGTGACCTGAGACGTCGCTATTACACGTTGATAGAGCCCCTAGGATTCTTGCTTGACCACCAGCAGTATGAGGGCGATCATATAAGTGGGAGCTGGGGGTCTACAAGCATATCCTTAAAAGGTCCCTAGTCGTGGGAGTTTCGAGACCGGGCATCGATACTCCATTAGTAGACTAGTGTATACAGTCGAGACCCCGACGAGGGGCGGTGGCCGGTCTCACAAGCCACTGGTGTCAGTTGGATCACCTAAGATGTATACAGGTGCTCATTGGGTTATGAGTACACCGGACAGGACTCGCCGGGAACATGCTAGTTGGTCATATACCAGACGTCAGATGGCAGTTCCCTGGTGACATGTGTGCAGGTTAGTTCATCGACCTGGGGATCGTCATTTGTCTCGTGTGAGTTCCCACTGTACTTTGATTACTACCCTACCACGGCTCAAAGGAGTCGTGCAAACAGGTTTTAGTTGGGTACAGTCCCGAGCCACATGGAGGCAGTGAGCGTATCTTCAGGGGTTCGTCTCTCCCGGTATTGGGGGTGAGGTCGTGCTGTGTCTAGGAGAGCCATTACACGAAGTCCTTGGCCAAGGCAAGGAGATTTACTGGTAGGTATTCCAGTAGTATCTCAGGGTGTTCTGGGCTACACTCCGACACGACTTGTACCGCTTTTGGGGGTCTGACTTTTACCAACCCCCTAGGCCCGCCATGCGATACTCATAGACGAACGGACCGGACTGCACGGATATTGTCACTGACAGGCTCAGTAGGGTTGTCAGGATGAGTTCGCTCATCGACGTCCCTTTTGGTCAATAGCTGGTGGCCCGTCACGTATTGGCTTATACCTCTGACGTGCTAGTGGTTAACTCCACAGCCATAGTATTGACGAGTCTTTAGAGTCCACCACATTTTCAGTTACTCAGGCTTTCGGGCGAAACGCTGTAGATGCCGTATGGAGATATGGCAGGGTTCGATCAGATACGTGCGGTATTGCACGGATCATGATCGGACGGTTTTTACTAGCCGGCTTTGGCTTAAGCCGGATCTTAGTATTTGATTGTGTAGTTTTGTCTCATTGCATTTTGTATTTCGGTCGAAATACAGATGCGGGTGTGTATGCACAGTATCGGGGTTTTTCCTGTAATTTATTACGGGACCAGTTTTATGGAGTTGCCAGTTTGCTTTCCGTTTCGGCCGATTTTCATTGTTCCGTTCATTGGCCGAAGTTTGGTGGAGGAGGGCTTATTTGCATTGTTGCAAATAAGTATTTGTGGAGGGGGGCTTTTGCTTTTTGTTGCATCATGATGAGAGCTCCATACCTTGACCTTTTTGACTTGACTACTTCATGATGGCTTGACTTTGTAAGCATCATGGTTGTTGATGATTTGTGTGTTGAGTGTGGGTTTTGTGATTTGGTGATGGCAATTGGATTTGGCCGGCCACTGTTTTGGGCATGGAGTGAGTTTTTAATTTGAGTGGATTAATTCTTTTCATGCATTTTAGTAGACCCCCCCCCACATGTTTGTGCTGGAGATTTGTTGGTTGTGATGAGGTTTTAATTTGCTTTGGAAATGAATGAGTTTTTATGGGCTCATTTTCTTTTCACAGCATGTGAGAGAGAGAGAGAGCTTGCTTCATATTTCTTTATTTTCCAGTGAGCTTTCTCAGTAGTGGCCGAGCTCAATTTTTGATGGAGGCTCCATTTTCATTTCCTTTGCATGCTCAATTTCTCCATCATGGCAAATCCTCATAAACCCCAAAGAGACCCGCTTGCTACAGTATTCTACAGCAAATCTTGGACGCGTCGGGCAGCCAACTTCGCGCCCGAGTTGCCTCGGTATAGAGGCGGGAGCACGTAAAAGACGCAGGCAATGTGGTGCCCTTCCGGCGAGGAGGCGACGACCGGAGTTTCCGCAGGAGATCGGGACGACGACGAGAAGACCGGAGGACTCGGATCACTCGGTATATCTCTATTCCCTTTCTTGTAGTTAGCTAGGACTAGTTAATGGTTCGATCCGGGTTATAGTGCGAGGTGGTGCCGATTTGCTAAGTCCGCAAAATTTAAGTTTATCACCGCTTCCGCTTTTGGCCGTCGGGTTGACGGCCGGGGCGCCGCCGTGCACTTACAAAAATGTTAGAAATCACATTATCCTTCAATAAAACATCGTCTTTATTCTTCATTCCTACCTTTCATCCAAACATTGATCATATAACCCCACGTGTGTGTAAAGAACATCCCTACACTCGGAGAATTCAATTCAAGCTATCATACTCTTGTCCATCTACCTTAGTACTTTTTAATTTGATGAATATTTAGGTTTGCTCACACATTTTCATGCGACCGTTAATACTTCTTGAGGTACTAACCGACCGATTACTCATGTGCTTGCTGATTCGGTGATAATATTTTCCTCGTCTTGCACCACCTATGCCTTAGCAGTGACTCCCAGACCAGTTGGCCTTAGGGCACTAGGTGAAGAGGCACCCTCGCTAAATTTTTTTATTGCTGCCTTGGCGATAACAAAACCAGTGTTCATTTTTTTTTCACCATTTATATTTTCTTCATTTTTTTCATTTACTTCATACTTTGGCTTTTAGACAAGAGCATTTCAAGGTATCCTCTACTATCCCGAGTTTCAAGACGTGTGTAAGTGCATATAGTAGGGTATCAACGTTCAAATGTTTGGCTTCCAGAATAGAAACTATTTTTCAGACTTATTTTTATCCTCATATTAGTGATTTCCTTCATCTTACTAACCCTTGGGACAACAGCTCATAACTACTTATTACTAGTTCGTTTAAGAAAACTTCTAATTTTCTTGGTTTTCTTAAACTATTCCTATCTTTTGGATGTAATTTTTCACTTTCAACTCATTTGTTATAAAAGAATTTTTTTTTTAAAATTTTTGAAAATATTGTGCTTATGCAAAATATGATGCAAATTGATGTGTAAATAAGCACAAACCTCCCCCAAACCTGTTTACAGCAGTGTCCTCACTGATGTCATCCGTTAAGCTCAAAAAACCTGTAGACTTGGGAGGAAATTATTAATGGGGGCAAGAATATATGCAAGTGAAATCCTCCCCTAAACTTATTTTTGGCTCACAATTTTGTAAAAATCATTTTCTTTCAAGAGCCAAAATATACCACCCCCCCAAACTCGAGTTAAACAATTTTAATCTTTTAAAATCACACGAGGTGGTCAAGGTTATTGGTCAATGCCAAGCTTTGCAAAGACCGAAGGTCAACACCAACCATTCAAAAATTTTATCAATGAAGCACCAAGGTTGGTGGAAGAACATGTCACCTATTGACGTGAAGAAGTGGGGAGGTGACAAGAAGTGTAATGGAAAAGGATTGCGTCTCAATTTGGAGAGACGACACAGTGATAGTAATGATGGATTACTCGCATTATCATGATTGTCCAAAAGAAGGGGTGGAGGTCCAAATTCTTCATCTTGGAGTTGATTCATCTCAACACCCGTGTTTTGTAAAAATGCGAGTTCATCAGCGAAAATTTCCTCAAAACTTTCATCGATACCTCGAAGAATAATATCAACAGAAAAAATAGGGTGATCGTTAGACTCTATAAAAAGTTCCTCATCAGTGTTTGATGTTGACCCGGACAAATCGGAAGAAGAGTACATGGTCGGGTCAAACAACAACATATGAAAAGAGTCAGTATCATGAGGTTGATCAAATTCGCTGCTGTCGATATCCATTAATTCGATAGAACACACATGAGCATAGGGTTCGGAGGGTTCACTTCCCAACTTGTAAATGTTAAGCTCAATTGACTTCTTTCCAAGGATAGGGTCATAGAGCCGTTTCTACAATTACTACTGCGTTAGAAGTGGCCAAAAAGGGTCGACCGAGTATCACTGGGATTTGATTGCGTGGGTTTGCTACAGGCTGTGTATCTATAACGATAAAGTCCACAGGGAATATGAATTCCCCGACTTTGATTAACACATCCTCTAGCTCACCCCTCGGTTGGGTGATAGATCGATCAGCCATCTGAAGACTGCAATGCTCAGGTTTCTCCGATCCCTAATTGCTCATAAACAGAATACGGAAGCAAGTTAAAACTAGCACCTAGATCGAGTAGAGCACGATTAATATTTTTACCCCCAATAGAAATTGAAATTGTAGGACTTCCGGGGTTCTTTCGTTTCTTGTGTAAAAGCAGTGCTCACATTACTCGTAAGGAAAACTTTTTTGGTACTTGAACTTTTCTCTTCCTAGTGCACAAGTCCTTTAGGATTTTCGCATATGACGGAACTTGTTGAATAGCATCTAGGAGAGGAATGTTTATGTTAACTTGCTTAAAAATTTCCACAATCTTTTCCATTTGTGGACTTGGTCTGTTGCCCCTTAACCTGTTTGGATAAGGTGCTTTATCAATAAGGGTTTGGTCCAACATTGGAGAGGATTGTGGGGACGGATTCGATCCCAAAACTGGAGTGGGAATTGACTTAGATAGATTTGGCGAAATGGGCGAAGGGTTCGAGCCTTGGGGAAAACGGAGAATAGGCTCGGGTGAAGGTGGGAGACTAGACGAATTAGGGGAAGAAGAAGAAGATGCTGGGGTATCATTGGTGTCACTATCATCACACTGCTCACCCACTCGGTTATTCAGCACTTCTCCCGATCTCAACGTGGTAACAGCACTCACATTATAACTTTGTGAGTGGCCAGGATTAGGTATGGGTTGAGATGGGAGTTTCCTTTTCTCTCTCGCACTCATTGCGGCGTTTAACTGTGCGATTTGGTTTTCTATTGATTTAATACACTCACCATGGGAGGCGGAGTTTTTCGTTAAGGTATCAATAGAAGACCTCATCTCAGCCGAAAATTGCATGGATTGTTTCATGAACATATCCAAAGTTTGTGCGAGTGAAGAGTTATCAGTACCGGCCATTTGTGGTGTAGAAGTGTTGGCCGGATTTTGGAAATTTTGTGACTGAAAGGGGGGCTGATACTGGGGTTGTGGTTGCTGTAGAGGAGGTCTTTGATAATTGTTTTGTTGGTTTTGATTCCAAGCAAAGTTAGGATGATTCCTCCACCCTTGATTGTATGTGGAAGAATAAGGGTCGTTTCTAGGTCGCTGCTGAAAAGCAGCATTAGCTTGAAATGATGCATTCATAGGGCATTCTTCCATTAAGTGTGAAGGATCCGAACAGCAACCACAAACGGTCTTAGGGAGCGTGACCTGATTTAGGGAGAATGATGAAAATTTGTTCTCAATAGCATCGAGTTTCTTTTGTATCACTGCCATTTCGGCTTTTACTGCGATAGAAATATCGAGCTGGTGAATACTTCCCTTAGTTGAAGGTGGTCTTACGCTTTCCCACTGCAAAGTGCTTTCTGCGAGATCTTCCAGATATTTCCATGCTTCACCGTCATCTTTAGACATGAAATTACATTGACACATTGTTTCAAGCATCTGCTTTGTCGCTGGATTAATGCCCTCATATATAATCCGACATAAATCCCATCTTTGTATTCCGTGATGGTGGCATTGGACAAGCAGATCTTTGAAACGTTCAAAGCACTTCCAAAATGGTTCATTGGGAAGCTGGGTGAACTGGTTGATCTCGCTCCTAATGTGGGCAGTCTTATGATTTGGGTAAAACTTCTTAAGAAATGCTACGACGAATTCATCCCAATTAGTGATAGAGTGTGCGGCAGTATTATAAAGCCATTTTTCTGCCAAGTCGCACAGTGTGAATGGGAGAAGACGTAAGCGCATAGCATCTAAAGTCAATTGTGAAGTACCCATCATTGCGCATACGTTTTCGAATTTGGTGATGAAAACGTACGCGTCTTCCGACTCAAACCCGTGAAATTTGGGCAGCAGATTGATGTAGTGGGGTTTAATTTCGAAATTATCCCAGTTAGGTGGTGGAAGAGATAAACAAGTAGGAAGGGGACCACGAATATGATAGCATCTCTCTTGGAGAGAGATGCGCGGTGGATTCTGCTCACCTGCGGGCGGTGGCAGCGTGGTGTTATAATTAGATGGAGTGCCGTCCATCACGGTCGATGTGGTGTGTGGTGGGGGAAAAGAAGATGAAGAAGTACCGACTTCGGCGTCGATAGCAGGAACGCGGACAAGACGGGCACTAGGATCCCGTGTCCAGCCGAGCATGCACTAAGCGGGTTTAGTGCAAGTGGCAGCGTGTGTGTGATTTAAAATTGGCTTGTTTTGAAAAATGTGGGACTCAAGACAAATCACCCTAAGATGCACAAGCAACCCTAGAACTTAGGCCACCTAGGTCCAGTCTCTAGACCGCTCCTAGACTTCCAAAGGACAAGCCGCAGGATCAATCCTCTACCGCCTCCGTACTACCCTTGTAGCCAGGTAAGTGCCAGGTAAGTGCGAAGGAACCACGTCGTGGGCCTAATTAAAAACCACTAGCCTTTGACACACTTGCCTAGGCACTACAAAAGTAATGCGGATAAACGATAGATTAAGCACGACCTTTCTCTGTCCTTAATGAGCGCGACAGTCCTTAGAGTCTGGTCTAGATATTTTTTAAATTAATGAAGGGTTGATCTATATGCTCGGTTTGTGATTTGTGGGGCTTAGGAAGGGTGATGAAATCCCCACCTAATCTTGATTTGGTCTTTGCCCCTTAAAGTCCGTATTAAATATGCAAAACAAAACCAATCACAAAACTTTTGCAAAAAGATTTTTGAGCGGCGCAATTTTGCAAAGAATCCTGCAGAAAATAGATTTTATTGGATTTGAGGGGAGAGAGAAGGAGTTGTAAAAGATACCAGAGAAGTGTGAAACCCTAGATCTCCTGTTTCCTCAAGTCCGTGACTCCACATTCCCTCGCAAAATTCACACACAAATCGTTAAATATGCAATTTCCAGTTTTGTTTTAATAATGATATGAATCGTCTTAGAATTCAACACAAATAGTAAGAATAAAAAAATTACGCACGTTTCCCCGGCAACGACGCCATTTGATTGATACGAAAGAGTGTTTGTAGTTAACCGCAATCAATAACGGTGTCGCGTGTAGCTAGACCGAGATGAGTACGAATCGTCCTCAGGGAAACGTTGAATCTTTTATTTTTACTTTAGATGTGTTGAAAAAAAGAGGAGGAAGAAAGAATTTGTTGAATGGTTTCTAGATGTACGTTAAACAAGAATGTAAAATATAGATCTAGATTATTTTAAAGATGTAGATAATATAATAAGAAGGCTTGTAGCGTTCGTTAGGATTTAGTAGTTATGGACGATTAATTAAAAGTTACCCTTTTTATCCATTAATAGATTTAGAACTAGAACGACGGTGATGCGTGTAGATTAGGGTTTCTGGAGGGAAAAGGAATCCCACTCTTAACCCTTATCTCGACACGGAACTTCGTTCATATCTAGCCTTTACCAAAACAATCATTAATCTAATCTTTAATCGCGGTCGGAAACTAGCAAAGAATTGCTAGCGCGCCCGATTAGGATGTTAATGATTCTTTTGATAAAGTTCCTAAACTTTATAGGACTTAAAAAGGGTTTATTTATTTTCATCATCCATTAGCCTACCATAATCCTACGAACCCTAACAAGCGGAGAATTACTCGCGCATGTTGAGAGAAGAAGATGAAAAGACAGAGAGGGAAAACATAATGTAAAATGCAAAAGAATTAAATAAAACAACTACCTTTATTAATCAACTTAAACAATCTACACTTTATTTCGTAGAAAATGATTACAAAACTAGTTGCTTCTCGATCTTTCCTAAGGAGGTAGATGAACCGTTGATGATCAGCCTGGATGTGTGAGCGTCGGGAGCTTTGTGATCTCTTCGGCTTGATAACTTTTTCAAGAGGTTCTCGGTGCCCTTTTATAGTGCAAAGCCCGAATCTTTAGATTGAAAACTTGGTAAAATATAGCATAGATTCACCTCCTAAATTTTTGTCAAAAGATCTCTCTAGATTGCCGCGGATCCGCGGCCAACAGGGGGGTTTGGCCGCGGTTCCGCGGCCAAAGGTGGAGATCTCTTGATGAGTTTTCTTGGGCTTTATGATTGTGACATATGGCAATCCTAGGCTTCTTCATAATTCAGAAATCTTCTCTCGGTTGCTTCCAGACTTGGTCTCCAAGTTTTGCTTCTTAATTTGGCAAGTTTTCTTCAACAACTTGATTTGTTTGATAAATTCTGTATAACAACTTGGAAAATTCTGCACAATAATCTCATATAATATTTAGTAGACTTAGTTCTACTAGGATTTGGTCAATAGATTTATTTGCATACATTTTCCTACCAAATACTAATTAAAATATATTAACACATGGAAAATGGTGTCTTTACACATAAACCCTCATATGTATAATATATCATAATAAAGTCCTTTTTTAATATGAAAATGGTAGGAAAAATGTAATACAAATGTGTAGTTTTATCAACTGAACAGTTTGCATATGGAAATTGTGAGCTAGAAGCCATAATTTTGTGCATTAAATGATGCATGTACTTCATAGGTGACTCATGGTATCATTTCTTGTGCATATGTCATTTTATTTGATGGACTTGAGTGTTGCAATGAAAAGGAGAGAGAGAGGGGATGCCATATGAAAGAGTTTGGTTTTGTATTTTTGATCACACTCTCTCACTCTCATTATCAACACAAGACATAAGAAAAAGAAAAAGAATGCTTCTTCTTCTTCATCCTCTAGCTCACAACCTCCATTGATGGCTTCATCTTCAACCTCCATCCATGCTATGGATGCAAGAGACAAAGTGATGACACACATTCTCTACTTCACCTTGGACACGTCGGCTAGCGAACTTCGTGCCCGAGTTGCTTTGGATGAATCGGGAGCCCGTAAAAAGACTTGAAGATGTGGTGCCCTTTCCGATGAGGAGATCGAGACCGGAGATGCCGCGAGGAGCTTGGGATGGTAGCCAAAGACCGAAGGACACCGATCGATCGGTATAGCTTTCCAACCCTTTCTCTAGTTGCTAGTTGTAGGTTAATGGTTCGATCCTGGTTTTAAGCATACGATAGCGCCGGTTTCTAGTTTTGAAAATGTTTTCGTTTCCGCATTTTGGCCTCGGAAAGACGGCCGGGGCGCTACCGTAGACTTACAAAACTAACTAAAGAAAATAGAAGATAAAAGCAACACAGAGAAACCCTGAAGAGATGGGCCCAAGAACCCACCAAATGGCCGCGGAACCGCGGCCAAACAGGCCTTTCTGCCGCGGTTCCACGGCCATAATATGCACGTGTCGATGGGTGTCGGTGCTATAAATCGATCTTTAGGGTTGTTTTGTAATTTCATGTGAATGTAAACCTAGGGTTTTTCCTATCTATAAATAGGAGGGCTCAAGTGCCTTTTTTTGGTGTGTCTCTTTGGAGGATGCCTCTTTTTATTTTTCTAGATTAAAATTTTCTTTCCTTATAATCGTTGAAGAGGTCATCAATAAAAGTAAGTGTTTTTCATTTTATCTTGCATTCTTTTTAATTGAAATTTATTTTTCTGCAATTTTTTATTTGTCTTTATTTATCTGCAAGTTAATTAGTTTATTAAAAAGAAAAATTATAAAAAAGAATTTTATCGTAACTTTCCTAATGAGTGAGTAATTCCTCATTTGTTAGGGTTAGGATAGGAAAGGCTTGAGAGATGAAAATCTCTCTCATTCCTTTCATTGCTCGTATAAATTAATTAATTAGGACTATATTTAAATTAACCACACACCACTCACTAAGGCACCCTATCCTACGAGATAGCGGTGATTCCCTAGTTAGACCGATTGTTATTGATTTAAATAGAGGTTAGGGCTAAGAGCCAAGAAAGGACGGACAATGACCAAAAGGAACAAACTACGTTTCTTCCTAGTCGTGCTAATCCTCTTTGTTGACTATTACCCTAACACCTATGTTCTTAATTAGGGCAAAGAAAGCAGTGAGTAGAATTCTTTTTCCAAACTAACCTAATCCTAACCCTAGAAAGACTTTAAATCAAATTAATTTCAATCTTAGATTTTTAAATCAAAACCTACCAAAAATATGACTTAACTTGTAAGAACTTAAACAAAGAACACGTTTTCCCTGTGGACCGACCCGTACTCAACCGGCTAGCTACCAAGCGACACCGTTATTGATTGCGGTACATTCTTAATTTTGATTTTAAAACGCACGTACGCAAAAAGATTATCAATCAAATGGCGCCATTGCCGGGGAGATGGTAGTCTCTTTCTTTGTGTAATTTCGGGTTAAAAAATTAAAAAATTAAAAAAATCTAAAAAATGAAATTTTTTAAAATAAAATAAAATAAAATAAAAATAAATATCATCTTGTTCTTTCTGAAAGGTGTTTGTGCAAGTGTGCAGGCTTGGAGCAAACTCTGTTTCAGATCTGGAGCAAACCCAGTGAACAAATCAAGAAATAGAGGATCTGAACAGAGAAGGGAGAATCCAAATAACACAGAGAAAAATTTTGGAGATCTAAACCAATTAAACCACCGCAGAACAGCGGCTGATTCAAGCATTTGACCGCGGAACCGCGGCCAACCTGTGACGTCAGCACCCTATTTTTCTTCCGTGAGTATCTTTTTTCTTCTCTGCTACTCCCTGAACTCCACTGAAAAATTTTCCTACAGGTATTCTTTGCACAGATTCTCTTTCTCCTAGCCAATAAATTGTTTTTATGCAGGATTCTTGGCGCTGCCAAAAAAAATTTTTTTGCAAGTGTTTTAGATTTTTGGTGTGTTACTGCTTTGCATATTTAAAACAGAATCTAAGGGGCTCTAACACCATTTAAGATTGGGTAGGGATTTCATTACCCTTCCTAAGACCCCAGAAATCACTAAAAAGCATATGCATCACCCTTGAGTTAATTAAATAATATCTAGACTCAGCCAATTAAGGACTGTCGCGCTCGTTAGGACAAAGAAAGGTTGTGGGCATTCAGTCGTTTATCTAAACCTGACTTTGTGGTGCCTAGGCTAGACAAGTGAGAAAGGAAACTTTAAAAGGCCCGTCTCACGGTAATTCGTGAGCGGATCCCTCCTTTCTTCATTTGTGCTTACCTGGCCACAATCGGCGGTGAAGAGGCGATTTGAGGGATATCTCACAACTTGTCGCTTTGGAACAGTTAAGAGCAGTCTAGTTGATTTAGGAGACCCAGCTCTAGATTTGATTGTGCATGTTTAAACTGTGGTTGTTTCAAATTGTGCCGTAGTTCCATACAAATTTTGCAAAAACACTTTTCTAAAATGAAAAAAAAACACTTTCAAAAATTTCAAAACTCCAAAAAAAAACAATTTTTTTTAAAAAAATCAAAAAAAATTTAAATTAATAAAAATTGAAAAAAAATAAAAAAATATCACATTCATTTTCTTCTCCTTTCTCTCATCACATCATGGGTACCCCACCTTGCAAAACTCTTACCGAACTTTGGTACCCACAACCAGACATTACTTCCTACGCTTCTTGTTTCGGTCGAATTTCAAACGACCCCTCCATGCCCAAAATTTCTTTGAAAGATCGAATAGATGCGTCTAGGACAACCAATTGGACACCGCAATCCACCTTATATCAACCATTTCTACCTTCGCCACCTTCTTACGTTGATACCCCCTTTTCGAGTCCTATTGTAACTCCGAAACCCATGTCTATTACTGAACATATTGAACAATCTCGTAACCGATCTTTCACTCCTTTCACCACTGCGAATTCTTTAGATCAACAATTACATTCACCTTCTTATCCAAATATTGATCCTACTCCTGTCCAACCATTCAATTCCTACCAGTCCTACCTGACTTTTGCACATTCCCTAGACATTGATTCTACACAGCCATTTGGGAGTTTCACGTATCCAAACAACTTTGAATCTTTTACTGAAACCCCGTCACAACCCATGTCTAGTCTGGAACAGTCGTTGGAAGACTTTATGGTAGCGTCATACCAACAGATGAGGGATTTGAATACGTCCATGACCGCCCTTATACAACCTAGTGACCCGGTAGCTAGTTTCCAACTAGCTCCAAATTTTCAAATGTATGATGAGGCGGTTGGAAACATTGATAATTTGAGTGGAGAGAGTGAGCTGTGCACCCTTCTAAATCAAACTTACCCATCCCCAATTGAATCCCACAATTCCGGTTTTGAATGTCTATCAAGTGTTCCAAATGCTTCACAAGTTGAAAATAAAACGTTTAATGAGTTGTGCGATTTTGTAGTATTTGATTTACTTGATTGTGAAGGGTCCCTTTCGAGTGAAACCATCACCAATCCTTTTGACCTCTACACCTCCACAATAGAACCTGAATTGATTAATATCCATGATTTTGATGAGGTGTCTAAAAAATTGATTTTCACTTGATTGAGGATATAGACGCTGGGAATATTTTGGATGATGAACCCAAAGATTTGGATGAGTTTCTTTCTCCAATTCTTCATCCCGAGTCATTAACTGTTTTTCCCGAACTTCATATGCGTCTTGATTTTGATGAGAATTGCATGGATAAGCTAAATTTTGAGAGGAATATTGAGGAAATTATTGAGGATGAAGCAGTTTTACTTGAGGAGTCCGATTTTCCAATTCATTCTATCCCTTTCATTGACTGCGCACACCCTCCTGAATCTTTAACCGACACCCTTCCTCAATCACTTCCCTCCATCCTCGTACCGACCTTGCAAGAAACCATTACAATTTCATTTTTTATGTCTGGTTTACAAAGTTCGACGTACCCTTGTTTTCTCACGAATCTTGAGGGATTTGACCTCATTTCTCAGTGGGTTGATAGATTAGCACAATCACTTTTTACACATCCGTCATTACAAATTGTGCTAATTTATACACTCCATCTCCACCCTCAAGTTCGTATTCAACTTCTTTCTCCCACTTTCTCAGGTTCTTCTTCTATTCTTCCTATAATTTCAGTTAGTATTGATGAATAACAATCCGATAATTCAAGTTTAATCATTCCAGAAAGCCAACTTGATTTGGATACTTTTGAAAATGAGGTAGATGAGTTTTCCGAGTCTCCTACCTCCATAATTTTTGACTGATCAATTATGATAAATTCTGGCACAAAACTTACTGACAATAAAATGTTCAAGTACATTGATGAGAGTTTTGAAGAACTTTTCGCTGACGAACTTGCATTCCTAAACAACAAGAATTTTGTGATTAATCAACCTCCACCTATAGAAGTTGAACTACCACCCATTCTTCTTATAAAATACGAGAATGTCAATATTCCACTCATTTCTGATCATTCGCATTCTCGTTTTTATTTATCATCACCTCTTATCTCCTCACATTCACGTTCACACAAACCCTTTCCATACCACCACTTATCTCTTCCCCACTTCTTCTTGGCTCTATATAACATGTTCTTCCACCGACCTATACGTTACATTGATAAATTCTTCAAATGGTTGGTGTTGACTTTTGGTCTTTGCAAAGCTTGGTATTGACCAATAACTTTGAACCCCCTCTTTAAAAGCTTAACATTGTTTAACTCAAGTTTTGGGGGGGGGGGTATAATTTGGCTGTCAAAAATAATTTTTTCTAACTCTAAGTGGTGAGCCAAAAATAAGTTTAGGGTAGATTTTCACGATCATATTTCATGTCCCCGTTAATAAATTTTTCCTCCAAGTGTACAAGTTTATAAGATTTTAAAAAAGGCAACAGTAGAAACAATGTTTCACTTAAGTTTGGTGAAACCTTTTTGTGTATATATATATATTTTTCTTTTTCTGTTAATGATAAAATAAAAAAATTTTAAAAAAAGGTGGAGTGCCGACAATTTTGACCCTCTTGGTGTAGCCTGACAGTAAGGGCACTATCAAGTTTAAGTTTGGGGGTGTGCTCGGTAAGCTTTCTTCCTTCGCATTCATATGTATATTTTTGCATTTGCATAGTTATTTTAAAATCAATAAAAATCAAAAAATTTAAAAATTATAAAAATTGAAAAGTTCAATTTTGGACATATTTGACTTAAGTTCAACATGACGGTTGACTAGTAGGGAAAAACTAGGTCCTAAACTTAGTAAATTAAAAACCCTAAAACTAAGCTTTCTTAAAGTTTAACTGTGGAAAATATACATCCGTGCAGTTTATTTAAAAATAGGCAAATTTTGAGTTCAGTTCTTGGGCTAAATCGAAATAAAGGAAGAGTATCGAAAGCTCTATTTGAAGTAAAAGTCTGAAAAATAATTTTGAACTTTAAGTCCAAATTCTGAAAATATATACCCTATTATACGCACTTACACGCACTTTGAAACTTGGGATAGTAGAGCATACCTTGAAATGCTTTTGTCCAAAATCCGCAGTATGAAGGAAAATAAAATAAAAATATGAGTGGTGAATAAAGAGATAAAAAATGAACACTGGTTTTGTAATTACTTAAGGCCGCATGAAAAAAATATAGCAAGAGTGCTTTATCACCTAGTGCCTTAGACCAACTGATTTGGGAGTCACTGCTAAGCCTTAGGTATTACAAGACGAGGAATTACGCCTAAATGCGTGAGCACATTTTGTAATCATTCGTCTAGTACCTCAAGAAGTATTAACGGTCGCATGAAGAATGTGTGAGCAATTTCATCTAAAATTCACCAACTAAAAGTATTTTGGACATGGATAAGAGTATAATAGCTAGAATTGAATTTTCAAGTGTAGGGGTAAAAATTACACACACGTGGGCGTATATGATTGGGGTTTGGATGAGAGATAGGAATAAAAGATAGGGCTTATATCTTCAGTAGAGATGATAAAAATTCCTAAGTTGAGATGGAAGCTTAGAAGTAAAATTCAAAAGATGCTGAAAACTTAATAAATTTGCAGAACATATACGATCTTAAGTTAAATGATAAGTGAGCGTGAAAAATACGGGTTGATGATTTCTAAGTTGAAGATAATAGAATTTCTTGCTAGAATACCGAATTGAAGAATGAAAATCAGCAGGCCAAATTGATCGGATTTTGTGGGTAGTATCCGCTGAAAACCCTCAGAAGACAACACTCCTCCTACTAGGGACACCTAGGGATTTAACGGCTTGTTGCACCAGCTCGGTGCGATCGCGATTCCCTGCGAAAGTGAGGTTAGGTTTTTTCGAGAATAAATTGGTTTTGCTCGGGACGAGCAAAATATAAGTTTGGGGTATTTTTTCAAACCAGAATTTTGCATTCGTATATCGCCCATTCTTAATCACATTACACATAAATAGGTGCTTTTGATCCAAGTCTGCTAAATAGTTGCAGGTTACAGGTTCTCAGATCGTTACAGTGAAATTCATGAAAAATCGCTACAAATGTGAGACTACGACTAACAATAGATGAATCCGTATGATGCCGCCTTCCAGTTCTAGGAACAAATAAAAATCATTAGATAGTTCAATGCACAAAGCACAAGGGCAGCACAAGATTCAAGACTTCACCTCGAAGCTCAAGGCAAAAGTCCACATCATTCTGCACCGTTGGAAATCTAGAAAGAAATAGAAGAAATTCTGAGAAACCAAGTAAAGGAAAAAAAAAGATAAAAGCAACACAGAGAAACCCAGAAGAGATGGGCCTAAGAATCCACCAAATAGCCGCGGAACCGCGGCCAAACAGGCCTTTTTGCCGTGGTTCCACGGCCATAATATGCACGTGTCGATGGGGTGTCGGTGCTTTGACTCGGTCTTTGGGGTTGTTTTGTAATTTCCTGTATGGATCAGAATGTAAACCTAGGGTTTTTCCTATCTATAAATAGGAAGGCTCAAGTGCCTCTTTTTGGTGTGCCTCTTTGGAGGATGCCTCTTTTTATTTTTCTAGATTAAAATTTTCTTTCCTTATAATCGTTGAAGAGGTCATCAATAAAAGTAAGTGTTTTTCATTTTATCTTGCATTCTTTCTAATTGAAATTTATTTTTCTGCAATTTTTTATCTGTCTTTATTTATCTGCAAGTTAATTAGTTTATTAAAAAGAAAAATTATAAAAAAGAATTTCATCATAACTTTCCTAATGAGTGAGTAATTCCTCACTTGTTAGGGTTAGGATAGGGAAGGCTTGAGAGATGAAAATCTCTCTCATTCCTTTCATTGCTCGTATAAATTAATTAATTAATTAGGACTATATTTAAATTAACCACACACCGCTCACTAAGGCACCCTATCCTACGAGATAGCGGTGATTCCCTGGTTAGACCGGTTGTGTTTGATTTACATAGAGGTTAGGGCTATGAGCCAAAAAAGGACCGACAAGGACCAAAAGGAAGAAACTATATTTCTTCCTAGTCGTGCTAATCCCCTGTGTTGACTATTACCCTAACACCTATGTTCTTAAATAGGGCAAAGAAAGTAGTGAGTAGAATTCTTTTTCCAAACTAACCTAATTCTAACCCTAACAAGACTTTAAATCAAATTAATTTCAATCTTAGATTTTTAAATCAAAACCTACCAAAAATAAGACTTAACTCGTAAGAACTTAAAGAAAGAACACGTTTTCCCTGTGGACCGACCCGTACTCAACTGGCTAGCTACCAAGCAACACCGTTATTGATTGCGGTATATTCTTAATTTTGATTTTAAAACGCACGTACGCAAAAAGACTATCAATCACCCATGTAACATATTACATATATGGGATCCAGATCCGGTATCTAATACCCAGGACGTAGAGTAGACTGAGAAATAGTTCTCAATAACAAACACACCTAAAGAAGATGCATCAGCATGCTTTTTCATTGTTTGGGTGGCGTGAGAATCCAGATATTCTCCTATTTCCTGCTCAGACTTATAACAATTATAGTGGGAGCGGGACCAACGTTCCCCTGCTCAGTATAATAAGCGGGTTCAGTCAATACATCCATATTATTATCTTGATTATGGCCTGATATGGTCGCTACCTGGAGAGAGAGAGAGAAGAAAACATTTTAGCGTATGCTCTTGCAAGATTAGATTGGTTATTATCTTATCTAATCTGGATGGCTCCCACAGCTTTTTATCAAAGCTTCCTTCAAACCCTAAAAAGTAAGACTAGCCGGGATTAATTACACTTTACAAGTTCACCAATCTTTCAGCTAGGCCAGTGTTGGTACTTTGAGAGAGGTTCATCGTGCTTTCACACGGACCTAATTAAAATAAACCTCATTTTCACAGAGGCATAACCCCGTAAACACCTTTCTAGTCACCTACTTGATCGGCTAATTGTCCTGTGTACACTCTCCAAGGAGTAACTTTTACTCGCAGTGGCTATCAAGATCCATCTATCTCATAGAAGGTATGCAATCTCATTGCATATTTCAACACTTGAAATTCCTGATAAAACTTTTTCCCCTAGCGATCTATGACCTTGACAATGTCAACAAACCATAAATCGCAAGTCAAGTTCAATCCGTCATTTCCCGATCGAATTAAACCCACCCGCATGACCCTTGACAAGGTCAACAAGGTCGTACGAATACCCTAATCCAATCACATCTCATGTTTTAGCAGATAAACACTAATTAGCTACCGTACACGGCACCTTGACAAGGTTAACAAACGAAGCACGAATACTAAGTAGGATTTATCTGAAATGACGGAGGACTACGACACGTTTTTCAGAAAACCTATTGCGTAATGAACTTGATATCGTTGTAGAAACAAGTGATTTTGAAAAGGAGTGTTTTTGAGGCTTTTCTAGTTTCGCTAAAGCGGTCACTCCCGGTGAAGGGATCTCAGCTCTTTCCTTATCGAATAAGGTGCATGATATTTCTCAAATACCGCTGTGCAAAGCAAGAACTATAGAATCAATCAAAAACTAAATGGTGAGTTAATAGCATCTGCCAGTTTTGCTAAAGAGCTCACTCCGGGTGAAGGGATCTCGGCTCTTTCCTTATCGAATAAGGTGCAGGGTATATCACATATACCACTATGCAAAGCAAAAACTGTAGCTGCCCTTTTTGAAAATTTGATTCTACAACATCTTTTAGGTTTCTTTTCTTTTATTAATCTCATTAATAAATCCCATCATTTATGCTTCCTAAGCATCACAGAAGAAACAAAAGCAGAAATATTTATATATCATCATATATATATAGTATAAGCATTCGTCTCAGGCAGTAATATGATCTCATCACAGAAAATTGCAGCAGAAGATAACATATGAAATATTGGATATACTAGGACGTCCGTGTTTTATATCGAGCCGGTATAAAACACGGATTCCACGGTCGCGATGAATAGCCAAACTCACATCCCTAGACCCTTATGAGAGCGGCAAGTAACACTGCCAATTCTAGGGTTAGAAGACCCGGTCTCGACTCCTCGAGATGGCCTCCCACTGACCCTAGAACCCGGTTACTTGTGCTCCCCTCCTTGGGTCTACCTAATGCGGAAAAGTAAATAATATACAATGGTGACATCATCCTCAACCCGGAATTGCCCCAATAAAAGAATATTACATACAATGAATTTTACATGAATGAAAATAAAAACCCTCATCTCACATAAAACTCCCGGCTATTCAGAACACGGCGATCCAATATAACATATCACAGCAACACATAATATCTCATATCTTCAACGTAAGCAAGTATGCGTATCCTGATTGTCGTTGATGTATAGCAACGAAGCCGGCAATACCCCACATACTACACTTACGGTCGCATAAAAGAAAAGTGAAAAACTACAACATTCGGAATCCATAATCACCTTAGACATCGTAAACCCAAAATATCACATATTACAGATTTCATGCCTAACTATATGAATTCCACATATTGTATCACAATCACAGAATATCAAGACGATGTTTAACGTTTTGATCGAATCAACATACACTTACAAATTACCCCCGTAAGCTCAATACTTGAGCAAAGTTAAAACACTCAAAAACCGTGCCACGGTGTCCATGGACCAGCCGTAGAAGGAGTTAACCAACGCCTCACTTATGACACCAAAGAACTACGGCAATCCCGAAGGTTCGAATGCGGTTCCGTGGGCATAGAATCGAGTTAAGGTTATTATAGTCTTCTAGGAGGTCCATTGGGGTACTTGCACGATTTTACGAGTACAATCAACTTTGGAAAATTAAAACACTTGGAAATTTCAGCAGGGTACAAAATGTGGTGTGCGAAGTTCGATCAAACTGCTAAAAATAGTCAATGTTACCAATACAGTGTTAAATTATACGACTACGAAGCACTACGAATTAGCCCCAGGTCAAACAAATCATCACATGAAAATTGGGCTAAATAAACAACACTAGGAAACCCAAAATTGAGACATGAGAGCACAGGGGGAACACGGGGAGCAGAGGAGCCCAAGGGGCCGGCCTGGCCGGAATTTGAGGCTTGGGGATCGGCCAAAATCCGAGCCCCTCCTTCTGTGTTTCTCCCATGTGCTTAAAATGTCGCAAATATCATTCTGCACCTGTTTGGAAAATTTTTAAAGGACCTTTTTGAAAATTTCCAGAGAGCAAAATGAGGAGTTCATAATATCGTACTTCGGAGTAAATTTCATTTTCGTAATTGTTATAACACCGTAACTAGAATTCGAGTTTGGCTCTGATACCACTGTTGGGCTTCCCTTGCACCTAGTCTAGGCTTTGGTAGCACCACTAATGCCACTTTAAAATTTAGAGAGGTGCAAAGCAAGCAAACCATGAATCATGCTAGAATTTCTAGGGTAACAAAGTTTGTATCACATACAAAGAAGTAAAAAGATAAGGATTACAACCTTTGTAGTCCGTTCCTTCGCTTCATAAGCTCCGTGTTGAGGCCCCTTCACCGCGATCATCAAGAACTCTGACTCTCGTGAGGCTCCAAGAGGTGAATGATACATCTTGCTTGAAGACTTCTAGATCTAAGATGATCTACCTTGAAGAATCTCTAACCCAAGCTTACACTTCACTGATGAACTTATTAGAGAAGTAAACACCCTAACCTAAGTGGCTAGAATAGATGAGGATGATGAAGTAGGAATTTTGCTCTCTTTTGTTTTCAATTTCTCGCTTTTATTCACCACTTTCACAAAACCTAGTGAAGCTTTTCTAAGAGCAAGAAGAAAAAGAAGATGAATCTTTTTCTTTTGTGATAAATAATGAATTATTGTTGTGGTTACAATTGCAACCAAGAGTTAAGAATGAGTGCTTTAACTCATGTAGAGAATAAACTAAGGTTAAGGGTTTGGGTTGGGTTAACAAATATCAAAACAAATTATCAAAGCTAAAGACAAATTCAAAGCTTCATGAAGCATCCAAAAGCTAACCCTAATCCAAACCCTAACTAGGTTTAATCTCTAAATCATTGTTTCATTTGTAACCCTAACTTGTTACAATATTATATATCAGATATACAATATATTTTGTAACAAAAAGAAAATAATACAATTAACATATATCGCATATACATCAATGTATTATCCAGTGAGAAAATGAATCAATAAACCGAGCGTATATTAGTTAACGTAATGTAATATATCACATATATAATTATACAGTAAATAATCGAATCAACACTTGATCCGACAATCCGGCTATATTGCATATAACCGACTAATATAACATGTACCAATTCATCGAATCAAAACTTGATCCGATGACCCAGCTATATCACATATACCCGGCCGATATCACATATCGCGAGAATAGAATACGGTATCTCATATCGCATTATTCCCGGTCCCGCACATATCACATATGTGCTCCTAATCCGTTTTGCCTGAGCCAGGAAAGCTTTGTGTACGACTCTAAAGAATCGTCAATACGCCGGCAATAGGTGATGATCACATCAAACACCCACAAGCTGCAAGCGGTCAGCTAAACGTAACAGCCACCCACGTATTGAGCGATCATAAGATCAACAAGCAAGACTGTACATTCTCCTATGAATCCAATCAGTAATACTACCGTACAGTCCGGTCTCTTCATCTCATATGTCGCATATCAAGTCTAGAGTTGGTAAACGTCAGACCCCAGTAACCGATAAGTCGTGTCGATGTGAGGCTCATAACAGGTCGAGAAACTACTGATAACACTTACCAGCAGCACTCCATATCGGCCCTGGCCAGGGACTTCCAGTTATAGCCAATCGAACACAGCACAACATCAACTCCCTATACCGAGAGAGACTAAACCCCTCCTATCGCTCATTGCCTCCATGTGATTCTGGACTGTACCCAAAAGCCACCATTTTGCACGACCTCTTGGACATGGTAAGGTGGAAATCAAAGCACAGATGAAATCACATAAGACGCTATGACGATCTCGGGTCTACAGACTAACCTGTACCAGTGTCACCGGGGAACTGCTATCTGACGATAGGTGTAATACCATCTAGGAGTTCTCGGCGAGTCTGTTCAGTATACCCAGTCTCCACTGAGCACCCGTACACCATCTTTGATGTCAAACACCGATGGATATGGGATCATCCATTGCCCATCATATGGGTCAAGATGCGTATACACTAGTCTATTCTGGTGTATCGATGCTCTGTCTCGATACACCCTCGATTAGGAACAGTTATAGGATGTACTCGTTGACTACCCTGGCCCCACTTGTATGATTTCATCATAGTCCCAGTAGTCAAGTACATATCCTAAGGGCTTTATCAACATGTGAGAGCAAGACAGCAAACCAATACTGTAGGTCGATGTACTACACCCCACGACTTGCGGGGAGGCGAAAAAATGAAAAACGATCTTGTTCTTTGCGTAAACATCGACTAACTGAAGAATCTTTGCTAAACTATAAATAACATGAAACTTAGAAGTTGTTAACTACTATAAGAAGTGATTATACCTAATGAACCGTGTCCTTCGTCTTTTCGTTCTCCACCTCCTCTCCGGCCTTCTCTATGTAGTAGACGATCCACCCGAGAGCTTTACTCCAAGCATCACCTCTAAACTTGAGGTAACTAGGTTTCTTTAGTTGATAATCAAAGTACCTAGATGATATAAAGAAGGGTTATGGATTAATTAGTCTATTCTAATCCTTGGTCTCAACACATGAGTGGTAGGATTAGGGTTTGAAGAGAGAGTGAGCTTGAGGAGAGAGAAGGTGAGCATGAGAATTAGAAGAGATAATGAACCCATTTGAATATATGAAGCATAATGTTTTATGAAATAAATAATATAAATCATTTAACAACCATGCTTCATTGATTCAAATGTGTGATTCATCTCATGAGTCATTAGATCAATAAATGATGTATTAACTCCATGGATGAATCACACAAATGGGTTACTAAATCAATAAATGCAAATGCCACCTTAACCCCCAAGTCACCATCCTTCTAGAAGCTTCTCACGAAATTACGAGAACGCCCCTCCTATCCGTGAAAACACGGAAAAACTTTAGACTGTATAAATCTAATAATCCGATACTAGAATCTGGCTTAAACCAAAGCCGGCTAGTAAAAACTGTCCGAATGTCGTACGTGCGTAAACATACGTATGTTTCCGAACCCTTGTCGTAAAACCATACGACCTCTATATCGTTTCGCCTAGAGCAGGGAAACTCTCTGTGTGGGACTGTAAAGACTCGACTACTATGCTGGCAGTGGGCTTAACCACAGACCGCAAGCGGCACTAGCTGTACGTAACGGTCCCCAAGTAGATGTCGATAAGAAGGCCGATGAGGAAACCCATTCGAACTCCTATTGAGCCTGATGTGACAATCTCCGTACAGTCCGGTCTGTTCGTCTATGACTATCGCATATCGGGCCTAGGGGGACGGCAAGCGTCAGTCCCCTAATAGCGGTATAAGTCGTGTCGGAGTGAAACCCATTACACCCTGAGAAACTACTGGAACCTACCAGTAAATCTCGCTTGCCCTAGCCAGGGACTTTAATGGCTCTCTGACACAGCGCGATACTAACTCCCAATACCGGGAGAGACGAATCCTGTCTAACCGCCACTGCCTCCAAGTTCTCGGGACCGCACCCAACTGCTACCTGTTTGCACGACTCCTTTGAGCCATGGTAGGGTAGCAATCTAAGAACAGTGGGACACACTCGAGGAGAAGTAGCAGTGTCAAGTCTGCGAACTATGCTGTACTCATGTCACCTGGGAACTGTTAACTGACGACGGGTATAATACCAACCAACAGTTCCTTTCGAGTCCTGTCCGGTGTACCCGTAACCCAATGAGCACCTGTATATTATCTCCAGTATGACATACTGACGGCTGTGGGACAGACCATCTCCCCAACCGGGATGAGAAGCGTTCACACTAGTCTATTCCGGAGTATCGATGCCCTGTCTCGATAATCCTACGACTAGGGACCTGAAAAAGGATGTTCTTATAGACTACCCAGCTCCCACTAGTGTGACTGCCATCACAACGCTGGTAGTCAAGCAAGATCCTAAGAGCTCTATCAATACGTATACTCACATATTGAGATAGATAAAACCAAGTAGCATACTACCATGTTTAGCAAGACTGTTATATAACTGTGAATATCCCAACCTTCCATTAAGTAATATACAAGCTAGTATGATACAATAATGGCCCCTATGGCATATACACTAACAATCTCCCACTTGCACTAGGGCCATGTACTGGCATATCGAAGACCGATGATCTCGAGTAGCCTCTCGAACTGAATCTGAGGTAGGGCCTTTGTGAATGGATCATCAATGTTCTCTTCAGTAGCAACTCTCCGGACCTCGATCTCCCGGCGATCTATGATCTCCCTGATCAGGTGATACCGCCTTAAGTTGTGTCTGGACTTCTGATGAGACCTTGGTTCCTTCGCTAAAGCTATAACTCCGTTGTTGTCGCAATACAGAGATATTGGATCAACTATGGTAGGAACCACCTGAAGTTCTGTTAGGAACTTCTTCATCCAGACCGCTTCTTTTGCGGCATCGCAAGCAGCAATATACTCCGCTTCCATAGTCGAGTCAGCAACGGTGTCCTGCTTGGAACTCTTCCAGCACACCGCCCCTCCATTGAGGGTAAAGACATAACCAGACATGGACTTGGAATCGTCCTTATCACTCTAGAAGCCGGAATCAGTAAAGGCCTCCATCTTGAGGTCTTTTCCGCCGTAAACCAAGAACATCTCCTTAGTCCTTCTCAGGTACTTTAGAATGTTCTTTACTGCTATCCAGTGCTTCTCCCCTGGATCTGACTGATACCGGCTTACCACGCTGAGTGTGTAAGCTACATCTGGTCTGGTGCACAACATCGCATACATTGTAGAGCCTACCGCAGAAGCGTAGGGTATAATGGACACGCGTTTCCTTTCCAAATCAGTCTTGGGAGACATCTCTTTGGATTGGGTGATTCTGTGATAAGCCGGTAGATTACAGCGCTTAGAATCATCTATACTGAATCTTTTCAGTATAGTGTTGATATACCTAGACTGCGAAAGTCCCAACATCCTCTTGGATCTTTCACGATAGATCCGGATCCCCAGAATGTAAGAGGCATCACCCAGGTCTTTCATGGAAAACCTGTGTGACAAGAATCCTTTGTGTAGCATAGGAATGTCATTTCCTATCAATAGAATGCCATCCACGTACAATACGAGGAATACGACAGTTCGTGCTACAACTTTACTATATATACATGGTTCATCTGGATTTTTGATAAAGTCATATTCTTTGACAATCAAAACAGATGTTCCAACTCCGCGATGCCTGCTTTAGTCCATAAATGGACTTAAGCAACTTGCATACTTTCCCGCTGCTCCCACACTGATTGAAACCCTCTGGCTGATCCATATAGACGCACTCTTCTAAATTACCATTCAGAAAAGACGTCTTTACGTCCATCTGCCAGATTTCATAATCATGGAAGGCAGTAATAGCAAGAAGGACTCGAATGGATTTGAGCATAGCCACTGGAGAAAAAGTTTCGTCATAGTCCAAACCAGGTCTTTGACGAAAACCCTTTGCAACAAGTCTAGCCTTATAGGTTTCCACCAGTCCATCTACACCAATCTTTTTCTTGAAGATCCATTTGCATCCTATGGGTTTTACCCCATCTGGAGCAAAGTCCGAAGTCCATACTTTGTTGGTGTACATGGACTCCATTTCGGTCAGCATTGCATCTAGCCATCGTACCGAGTCGCCGCTCTGGATGGCCTGCTGGAAGCTAGTAGGTTCATTATCATCAATGATGCAATCCTCTCTATCCCCATCTATGAGAAAACCGTAGTATCTCTCAGGCGGATGAGACGGCCTACTACTCCTGCGGAGTGGTGCGGTAATGTCCTGTTCTTCTTGAACTACTGGTTCTACCAAACATTCAGTAGTAGTTTGTGCTTCTGGAATTTCTTCCAGTTCTATTTCGCTCCCACTTGTTTCCTTTTCTAAAAGCTGGTGTTCTAGAAAATGGGCATTACGAGAAACAAAAACCTTTTTTTCCTTTGCGTAATAGAATAGATGCCTCCTGGAGTTCTTTGGATATCGCACAAACTTACAAAGTACTGATCGTGCCTCGAGCTTGTCCACATGCTGCTTTTTAACAAAAGATGGACATCCCCATATCTTCATGTACTGAAGATGGGGTTTCTTCCCACTCCACATCTGATATGGAGTGGTAGGCACAGTCTTGGTAGGAACCATGTTCAAAATATATGCCGCTGATTCTAGCGCATAACCCCAGAAAGATCGCGGTAACTCAGCATTACTCATCATGGAACATACCATATCCAAAAGGGTTCGATTCCGTCTCTCCGATACACCGTTAAGCTGTGGAGTGTATGGAGGAGTAAGCTGAGAGAGAATTCCTTTCTCTTTTAGGTAACCTAAGAACTCGGCACTTAAGTATTCACCACATCGACCAGATCTTAGTGTCTTGATACTTTTGCCGGTTTGGTTTCCTACTTCATTCTTATACTCCTGGAATTTCTCAAAAGCCTTGGATTTATGTTTCATCAGATAAATGAATCTGTACCTAGAGTAATCATCTGTAAAAGTAATGAAATAGGAAAAACCACCTCTTGCATGTGTAGACATTGGACCACATACATCACTGTGTATGAGTCCCAAGAGCTCGCTCGTTCTTACTCCATGTCCAGTGAATGGAGTCTTTGTCATCTTTCCTTTGAGACATGATTCACAAGTGGCATAAGTTTGATATTCGAACGAGTGCAAATATCCTTCTTTATGTAACTTAGTTAACCTTGTCTCATTGATGTGACCCAGTCTACAATGCCATAAGAAAGCCTTATTTAAATATGGAGACTTTCTTTTTAGTGTGTTCTGGACATTGAAAATCTATAGTTGGTTTAAGACATATATATCATTATCCAGTGTACCGGACACAATCAAACTATGATTAAGGTGGATGTTAACAATATCACTTACAAACGTGAAATCATAACCTTTATTTGATAACAAGGAAACTAATATGATATTACACGTTAAGCTAGGTACACAAAAACAGTTATGTAAAACCAAAATGTGTCCACTTGTCAATCCCAGGTGATAATCCCCGACGGACACAGCTCCCACGCTAGCTCCGTTAGCAACCTTTAGGGTCATATCACCTTCCTTCAGCACCCTACGGTTTCTCAGTGCCTGCAATGAATTGCATATATGAGATCCTGATCCGGTATCCAATACCCAGGAAGTAGAGTTGATTGACAGACAATTCTCAATTACAAATACACCTGAAGTCGAAGCCACAGCTTGCTTCGGTTCCTGGTTCTTGGCGTTCCACGCCTTGCAGTCTTTCTTCCAGTGCCCTTTCCTATGACAATGGAAGCACTCATCCTGGGCCACTACTGGCACCGCAATTTTTTTCTTTCCCTTCGCTCCCACCTAACTAACACCTCCTCTAGGTTTGGTGGCGGCCTTCTTCTTCCTTCCTTTGGCCCTAGCCTTGGACCTGGAAGAAGAAACACCGCTAACTAACATAGCGGGTGTTTCCCTTGCTTTCTGCAAGGTGCCCTCTGCACTCCTCAACATGTTAAGGAGTTCTGAAAGTTCAACTTCTTTTCTTTGAATGTTGAAGTTCAGAATAAACTGGGCGTAGGTGGAAGGGAGGGACTAGAGAATAAGGACTGTATAGAGCTCATATCCAAAGTCGTCCCAAGGTCAGCGAGCTCTTCAATATAGCCAATCATCTTTAGGACATGTTCTCCTACCGATGATCCGACGGCCAACCTCGCCTGAAATAGCTTCTTTGAGGTCTCGTATCTTGCTATACGAGATTGCTCTCCATACAGATCTTTTGTATGGAGAAATAGGATTCAAGATCCATATCCTCGTGCCTCCTCTGATGTTCATTGTTCATTGAGGCAAGCACGATGCACTTGGCTTTCGCGCAATCCATCTCCCAGGTTTTGCGGATTTCCTTATCCACATTACTGGATTTGGGACCTGGGACTTCAGGTGCCTTAGTGGTGAGGACATACCCCAACTTGTCATAGGTCAAACCCATTTTGACATTCTGTAGTCAATCTTTATAGTTTAGTCCTGTCAGTATATTTTTTCTAAAAGTAACTTAAGTCCAGTCATTTTCAGGGTCGCTGCAAGTAGGAGAGAGAGAAGAAACACTTTAGCATGATGCTCTTGCAAGTTTAGAGTAGTTTTTAATTTATCTAAACTGGATGGCTCCCACTGTTTTTCGAATCCCTCCTCAAACCAAAAAGGAAGAACTAGCCAGGATTATTCTCACCATACAATACTTGCGTAACCGTTCAGCCAGGCCAGTGTCGATACTTCGAGGGAGGTTTTCCAACGCTTTCGCGAAGTTCCTTAATTAAATAACCTCTTTTCTCTGGGGGCGTAACCCCGCTGACACCTTTCTCGACACCTACTTGGTTTATAGCATTGATCGTTAAGTGACGAATCTCCTGATGAGTAGCATATACTCACAGTAGGATCGGGATCCAAATATCATCGTAGGATAATGTTGAAGGAATCCTACCAACATTCATCAAACTCCAAATGGTATGCATTTCTTTGCAAATTTCAATTTCTTTAGAAATTCCCGATATAAATTTTTGCCCCATGCTCTTATGACCTTGGCGTTAGGTCAAAATGTCATAAGTCACATGTCAAGTTCTACCCATCATTATCTTGTTAATTTGAACCCATCCGTATATATCCTTGACGTTCGGCCAAAATGATAATACGACTGTCCTAAACTAACTCATCTATCTATGCAATAAATGAATACCCAGCAGCTACCAAACACTATGCCTTGGCGTTAGGTCAAAATACATAGCTTGAATACTACTGAATACTCAAATAAAATGACGGAGGGCTACGAATGGTTTTGGCGAAACCGTGAACGTAGTGAACTTGATATAATCGAAGGAACCTGATAGCTTTTTAAAAGGAGTGGTTAAAGCTCCGCAATTAAAAATATCTTCTGTTTTAAAATTAACCGAGTGGTTTCTTTTAAATTGTTCCAACGATTAAAGTTTGGTTTATTTTTCCTTGTATTAGTAATAATGCGTCCCATCATTAACCTATCATTGCAGAAAACAACGAAAATACAACGTCCTCTTAGGCCATCCGCATTCGCCACTGGGTCCTGTCATCACCCGTTAGGTTACTTAACTAACGGCAGAGCGGGGACTGGACTAGCGCGGGTGTAAAACATAAGTGACGTCTAAATAGCTATCATATATAGATATTGTACATTCGTCAGACGCAATAATAGGCATTCCAGATCACAGATGAACATTATTGGATATGCAAGAAATCCGCGTTTCTTTTGAGCCTGCAACGAAAGACGGATTACACAGTTGTGATGAATAGCCATTACCCCACCCTAGACCCCTACGGGTACGACAAACTACCCGCCAAGTACCCGAAGTGAAGCGGTCTCCCTCAATAACGTGAGTAGGCCACTAAACACTTCAAAGTACCCGGTAGTTTGTGCACCCCACCTTGGGTCTATCCTAGGAGCAAAAACAGTAAAATGAAATAATACAACGGTGGCTACAACCGCAACCTGGATGTGCCCCGCAAAATAATATTACAACATATTACAATTACATTGAATGAATGAATATAACAACCCATCACAAACCCCGGCTAATCATCACAACAATCCAATACAGTTCATAACCACAAACAGTAAAATCCATTACAGAAATGTGCAACCCCCTGCCAACCGACATACTAGCAGTTAGGGGAGGTTTATGAACACATTATACAGTTCACAGATATAATATAATTAGAAAACATCGTATAATTTCGATCGAGCAAACACATCAGATTCTACTCCAAAACTTCTCTATGCACTTGAGATCTTAGCAGAAAATAAAATATCCCAGAAATATCATTATTAACACATAAGAGTTACTGAAGAAATTTGGGCTGACTCGGCCCCAACTCGGCCGCGGATCCACGGCGGATCGCATGGATCCGCCGCGGTTCCGTGGTGAGTTTGCTGAGTCACGAGTCCAAATTTCTGCAGTAGCCCTATTATTCCCTGCTTGTATTTTTAGAGGTCCCTGAAAAATTTTTAGACCACGTTTTAAATTCGACAGAAACTGTGTTAAATAAATGATTTTTCCGGTTTTTTTTGCATTCGAAATTCTTACAACTTTGTTAATAAGTTAATTATTGTTTAGCCTGGCTCTGATACCACTGTAAGTCGATGTACTACACCCCACGACTTGCGGGGAGGCGGAAAAATGAAAAACGATCTTGTTCTTTGCGTAAACATCGACGAACCGAAGACTCTTTGCTAAACTATAACTAACATGAAATATAGAAGTTGTTAACTACTATGAGAAGTGATTATACCTAATGAACCGTGTCTTTCGTCTTTTCGTTCTCCACCTCCTCTCCGGCCTTCTCTATGTAGTAGACGATCCACCCGAGATCTTTACTCCAAGCTTCACCTCTAAACTTGAGGTAACTAGGTTTCTTTAGTTGCTAATCAAAGTACCTAGATGATATAGAGAAGGGTTATGGATTAATTAGTCTATTCTAATCCTTGGTCTGAACACATGAGTGGTAGGATTAGGGTTTGAAGAGAGAGTGAGCTTGATGAGAGAGAAGGTGAGCATGAGAATTAGAAGAGATAATGAACTCATTTTAATATTTGAAGCATAATGTTTTATGAAATAAATAATATAAATCATTTAACAACCATGCTTCATTGATTCAAATGAGTGATTCATCTCATGAGTCATTAGATCAATAAATGATGCATTAACTCCATGGATGAATCACACAAATGAGTCACTAAATCAATAAATGCAAATGCCACCTTAACCCCCAAGTCACCATCCTTCTAGAAGCTTCTCGCGAAATTATGAGAACGCCCCTCCTATCCGTGAAAACACGGAAAAACTTTAGACTGTATAAATCCAATAATCTGATACTAGAATCTGGCTTAAACCAAAGCCGGCTAGTAAAAACTGTCCGAATGTCGTACGTGCGTAAACACACGTATGCGTCCAAACCCTTGTCGTAAAACCATACGACCTCTATATCGTTTCGCCTGGAGCAGGGAAACTCTCTGTGTGGGACTGTAAAGACTCGACTACTATGTTGGCAGTGGGTTTAACCACAGACCGCAAACGACACTAGCTGTACGTAACGGTCCCCAGGTAGATGTCGATAAGAAGGCCGATGAGGAAACCCATCTGAACTCCTACTGAGCCTTATGTGACAATCTCCGTACAGTCCGGTCTGTTCTTCTAAGACTATCGCATATCGGGCCTAGGGGCGGCAACCGTCAGTCCCCTAATAGCGGTATAAGTTGTGTCGGATGGAAGCCCAATACACCGTGAGAAACTACTGGAACATACCAGTAAATCTCGCTTGCCCTGGCCAGGGACTTTGCATAATGGCTCTCTGACACAGTGCGATACCAACTCCCAATACCGGGAGAGACGGATCCTTTCTAACCGCCACCGCCTCCAAGTGCTCGGGACTGCACCCAACTACTACCTATTTGCACGACTCCTTTGAGTCGTGGTAGGATAGCAATCTAAGAACAGTGGGACACACTCGAGGCGAAGTAGCAGTGTCATGTCTGCGGACTATGCTGTACTCATGTCACCTGGGAACTGTTAACTGACGACGGGTATAATACCAACCAACAGTTCCCTGCCAGTCCTGTCCGTTGTACCCGTAACCCAACGAGCACCTGTATACTATCTCCAGTACGACGTACTGACGGCTGTGGGACAGACCATCTCCCCAACTGGAATGCGAAGCGTACACACTAGTCTACTCCAGAGTATCGATGCCCTGTCTCGATAATCTTACGACTAGGGACCTAAAAAGGATGTGCTTATAGACTACCTAGCTCCCACTAGTGTGACTGCCATCACAACCCTGGTAGTCAAGCAAGATCCTAAGAGCTCTATCAATACGTACACTCACATATTAAGATAGATAAAACCAAGTAGCATACTACCATGTTTAGCAAGACTGTTATATAACTGTGAATATCCCAAGCTTGCATTAAGTAATATACAAGCTAGTATGATACAATAATGGCCCCTAGGGCATATACACTAACAAATACAAGTCAACATGTTAAGATAAAGTGAAACCAAATAGCATTCTATCATGTCGAGCAAGAAAGTCCTCTCTATATATATCCAAGTATCCACTATAATATACATCATATGTACAACAATGGCCTCTAGGGCATATATACAACTAACACATCTGTCAGGCGCCGTCACCACGACTGGCCCAGATGTCATGTCCGTAGATGACTCCGGTCAGTATCCCCACGATAACCGCCGAATCCAAATACTATCACCAGTAGGTACTAGCCCGCCTACCAGGCTCATCGTCTATACCAAGAAAATCACCTCTTGCCCCGGGGAACCATACCGGGTCCACCATGTACCCGCAGACGGTGCCTATCCGCTCCTCGAATCAGGTATCTAACACAAGTCTCAGAACCGAGAAAACTCATGGTGGACGCACTGAAATATCATATCAAGAGAAACCGGGTTTTCCAACAATACATAAATTCTTGAAATACCCCCACGGCTCTCAAATCCATAAAACACATGAAATCCATATCTCAATACGTAAATCCATGAAATCTGATGTAGCTAACATAAAACAGCAATACGAGCATATTAAGGGAAAACCGCTCTTTTAAATGAATCCAGTTTTAAAATATATCATGCGGTTCCCAATTCCTCCGAAATCAAGTGCAGCATCATATGAGGTGTACATGTAACTATAGCAAGATATGTGTATCTACAAGTAAGCAGGTATGTATGATGCATTTCATAAGCGTAATAGCACAATAATCAACGTCTCAATATCAAATGACAATACAATACCACTTAGGGGTATATGTAGCTATAGCAAGGTATGTGGGTATACATGTAAGTAGGTATGCATGATGTACATGTAGCTGTAGCAAGGTATGTGGGTGTACATGTAAGTATGTATGCATGATATACATGTAGCTGTAGCAAGGTATATGGGTGTACATGTAAATATGTAAGCATGATGTACATGTAGCTATATCTAATATGTGTATATACCTGTCAATAATATTGTAATACCCTATAGGTATATGTGTAGCTACAACATGAAGGCATAGCAAGGCATATGTGTAAGCATGTAGATATACAGGTATGCGTAATGGAATAAGAATCAATGTCTCAATTGTTCCTAACCAATACAATATCACGTATGTATATGTGTTAGCTATATCTCGTATGCACAATGGAAATAAGAATCAAGTCTCAATGTTCCTAACCAATACAATATCACATATGTATAGGTGTAAGCATATAAACATAGCAAGGTATATGTGTATGCTGTCTTTCTTATACACAATAGAATTAAGGATCATGTCTTAATGTCCCTAACCATATAATATCACATGTATATGGGTTATGTGTGTCATGGCAATTATCGACGGGGTGTGTGGCATACAATTAGTGCTCTTGCAACATGAACCGTCAATAATAGTGCAGTGTCCAATGGGTACAAGTCCCAGCATAACAAGTAATAATATGAAATGAAGTTCATGCACAATCTCTATATGTGCAATACTTGTAAATTATAATCATGTCATATAATCCAGCCCAGAAACATAACGCCATGCAAGCGATTCTCTTGTAGATGTTAAATCTACTCACCGATGATCTCGAGCTAAATAAATCCGACCACCTGCTTCCCTTTCTTCGCAGCGTCCGAAGTCCTTGCTCGCGATCCTAAATTTCATAAACACAACACATAAGACTAAATATCCTGCGTCGACACAAATAAAACGAAAAGAATGGATAACGTCCATAAGATAAACACACTGTGCACTTAGTGCACAAAACACATACAATATTGGCACAACCTCAGCTAGGATCGCTAAACTACGCAACCACCAAGCCTAGACTCCGATCGTACCGATCGCGCATTTACAATGCAATAAATATCATGGAATCTAATATATATAACATCGCAACGCCATTTGAAACCCACGCCTAATTTTACCGAAAACTCAATAACTACTTTTTAAACATCTTAGCTCATATCTAGTGGTTTAAACCATTCTTGTGATCACAATCATCACATAATAGCTTGATTAAACCACACAAAACTTACTAGAATTTTAATCTCACCCATATAAGATTTAGTAAAAGCTAGTTTGCATCTAAGCTTAATTAGAAAATTAGGAAAAATAACAAATAGTATTCTCACAACTAGATTATGTTTTCCAAGTCTACACTTCCCCATTAACCATTTCAACCAATCAAAACCCTAATTTGATCTTCACAACTTTTTCATGAATTTTTAAACATGCTAATACAGGCTTTAATTAAACATCTAATAACTAGATTAAGGTATTTAAACAATATTAAAGCTTAGGGTTAGGATTTTATACCTCACTTTGATCAAAAAACTTGCAACTAGATCAACAAAAAACCCTCCAAAATGCTATCTTTCATGAAGATCTAAGCTTGGTCAAGCTTAAGGAATAATGGGTATGGATTTGTATTTGAGTTTGTGGGATTATTTTATGATTTTTGATTATTTATTTGAGCTTTTAGAAGCGCAAATGGGGTTTGGAAAGAGAGAGGGCAGCAAGGGGGGAGTTCGGCCAAAGTGAAGGAAATGGGGAAAATGTGGAATTGTGTGGAAATTTCTAGTCTAAAAACATCATTAAAGCTCATTAATACCACTCCCATCCATGCCACCTCTTAACCCTTTTCTTTTCTAATTAAAGTTATCTTTTAATTCACTAAAATATCTAGATATTTTCTAGGATAATTTCAAATATGGTTTAATGCCTAATCCTGTGATTAAGTTAGCGTAAATTCACCTTAGCATAACTAACCAAATCAAAATTGTAATTACCACTAATTAAGTGCATAATTAAAAACTTATAATAATATTTTAATTAAGGAAAAATATTAAAGTGAACTAAAATTTTCAAGTGTCAACTAAAAACCGCAAACTAGCAATTTCCTAGTTAAACTAGGTGCAGTTAAGTCTATACTGAAAAATGATCTCATCTGGGTTTTTACGGAAAACACAATTTATTTTACCTATTAATGGAAAATTCGCATAACGATTTCTAAAATGTTACAACCTTCCCCCTTTGAAGAAATTCGTCCCCGAAATTAAAATTCTTACTATGCATACTTTCAAAGAGATGAGCGCAAAACATCAACATGTCACTCGCAGCCTCCCAAGTGATCTCCTCACTAGACGGGCTACGCCAAAGAACCTCCACAGATGGAAAGACCCATGACCGAAGCTTCTCCACCTGGCGATCCACTATCACTATCGGCCATTGGTAAACGAAAAGATCGCGTCCTAGTTAAATGGACTGTTGCTGAATCAGGTGAGAAAGGTCATGAAGGTATTTACGAAGTATCGACACAAAGAATACAGGGTGAATACTCAGAAATCTGAACGGAAGTGCCAACGAAAGGCATCGGTACAACTCACTCAAGGATCTCAAAAGGACCTACAATCTGTTGGGTTAGTATAGCACCTTAGCAAGGTTTAGGAAGGCATCACACATGCCATATTGAAATTTTTGGGGTGCTAAACAAACCCTAACCAAGATCTTAACTAGAGAATTAGGTTTAACATTCATGTAAACAACTTTACAACTAAGAGAGAGGGATTACAACCTTTATTGTCCGTTCCTTCGCTTCATAAGCTCCGAGTAGTAGTCCCTTTGCCGCGATCCATGATCTCCCGGACTCAAGAGAGGTTCTACAAGTCGAATGATCCATTCTTGCTTGAAGCTTTCCTTTTCGAAGATGATCTACCTTGAAGAATCTCAAGATCAAGCTTTTACTTCTCTAATCAAGTATTAGTGAAGTGAACACCCTAATCTAAGCGGCTAGAATAGATGAGGGTGATGAAGTAGGAATTTTTCTCTCTTTTGTTTTCATTTTCTCACTTTAAATCATCACAAGTCAAAAAGCTAGAAAGCTTTTTCAAAGAGGAAGAAGAAGAAGAAATCTATTTGTGATGAATAATGAATTAATTGTTGTGGTCACAAAACCAACCTTGGGTTAAGAATGAAGGTTTAACCATTGTAGACAATTAACTAGGGTAAAGGGTTTGGGTTGGGTTAAGAAATATCTACACAAAATATCAAGACAAAATATCTAGGTTTAAAACAAAATAAAGCTTCTAGAAGCTTCATGAAAAAGCTAACCCAAATGCTAACCCAAATCAAACCCTAACTTGTTTAATCTCCACAAATCATGTTGTATTTGTAATCATAACTTGTTACAATATTATATATCACACATATAATATATTTTGCAACAAAAGAAAATAATACAATTAACATATATCGCATATATATCAACGTATTATCCGGTAAGAAAATGAATCAATAAAGCGAGCTTATATTAGTTAACGTAATGTAATATATCACATATATAATTATACATTAAATTATCGAATCAACACTTGATCCGATAATCCGGCTATTTCTCAAATAACCGACTTATACAATCTGTATCAGTTCATCGAATCAACACATGATCCGATGACCCGGCTATATCAAATATACCCGGACGATATTATATATCGCGAGAATCTAATACGGTATCGTATACACGTATTATTCTCGGTCTCGCACATATCACATATGTGCTCCTACTCCGTTTTGCCTGAGCCAGGAAAACCTCCGTGTAGGACTCTAAAGAATCGTCAATACGCCGGCAGTAGGTGATGATCATATCAAACACCCACAAACTGCAAGCGGTCAGCTAAACGTAACAGCCACCCAGGTATTGGGCAATCAGAAGATCAACAAGCAAGCCTGTACATTCTCCTGTGAATCCAACCAGTAACACTCCCGTACAGTCCGGTCTCTTCGTTTGATATGTCGCATATCCAGTCTAGGGGTAGTAAACGTCAGACCCCAGTAATCGAAAAGTCGTGTCGTTATGAGGTCCATAAAAGTTAGAGAAATTATTGATAACACTTACCAGTAAATCTCAGCAACTCTGGGCTGGGATTTCCAGTTATAGCCAATCGAACACAGCGCAACATCAACTCCCTATACCGGGAGAGACGAAACCCCTCCTATCGCTCATTACCTCCATATGATTCGGGACTGTACCCAAAAGCCACCGTTTTGAACGCCCTGTTGGATGTGGTTAGGTGGAAATAAAAGAACAGTGGGAATCACATAAGACTCTATGACGATCTCGGGTCTACAGACTAACCTGTACCGGTGTCACTAGAGAACTGCCATCTGACGTGAGGTATAATACCATCTAGGAGTTCTCGACGAGTCCGTCCAGTGTACCCAGTCTCCACTGAGCACCTGTATACCTTCTCTGATGTCAAACACCAATCGATATGGGATCATCCATCGCCCATCATATGGGTCAAGAAGCGCATACGCTAGTCTACTCTGGAGTATCGATGCCCTGTCTCGGTACTCCCACGACTAGGAACATTTGAAGGATGTACTTAGCGACAACATTGCCCCCACTAGTATGATCTGCATCATAGTCCTGGTAGTCAAGTAGTCATCCTAAGGGCTTTATCAACATGTAACATAGATACAATCAGAGTACATGTTATGATAAAGGGCAACCAGATAGCATACTATCATGTCGAGCAAAAAAGTCCTCCCTATATATGTCCAAGCATCCACTACAATATACATCGTATGTACAGTAATGGCCTCTAGGGCATACATATAACTAACAATCTCCCACTTGCACTAGGTCATCTGTTGTAGTATCTTATACCCAACAATGAGTTGTGGTTGAAGTATCTAATACTCAACCATCCCATTAAAGTCTCTACTGGGAAATAGGCTTTTGTGAGTGGATCCGCGCTGTTGTCCTCTGTATCTACTTTCCTGACCTCGATCTCCCTGGAGATCAACCATCTCCATGATCAGGTGATACTGCCTAAGAATATGTCTGGATCACAGATGGGACGGGGGTCCCTAGGCCTAAGCCACAACTCCATTGTCACACAATGGTAGGAACGAAATTCATCTCATGAACTCATATATATCCAGACTGCCTCTTTGGTAGCATCCTTGGTAACGATGTATCTTGCCTTTAATCGTCTAGTAAGTCACGGTATCTAGCTTGGAACTCTTCCAACATACCGTCCCTCCACCGAGGGTAAAGACAATGCGGGCGACTGATATTCATTCGTCCTTATTACCCTGGAACCTTTCCAGTGATTTTCCCCAGGATCGATTGATACCATCTCACTACAACTAGTGAGAATCCTAACATCCAATCAGATCTATCTCATAGATCCATAACCCAGGATTTAGGAGGTATCACCTTGATCCTATATGGAGAATCTTTATGATAAGAGGAGATTGACCGAGCGTAGCATTGGAAACTCCTTCCCTATCAAGATTATGTTATCCACGTACTATACGAGGATCACCACCATACTCCCTACTACCTTTTTTTATATACTTGGTTCATCTACCATTTTGATGAAGTCAAACTCTTTGACTACTACATCAAAACAGACGTTCCAACTCCGTGATGACTGATTTATCACATAAAACATCTTGCACACGTTTCCGCTACTCCCACTGTCTACGAAGCCCTCCGGCTGTGTGCTTATAGACGCTCTCTTCTAAATCATTATTTAGAAAAGCAATCATGACACCTAACCGCTAGAAATCATACTCATGGTTTGCAGTAATGGAAAGTAGGATCTGGATGGACTTAAGCATAGCTTTGAAAGTCAACTTTTCCATGTACACCAAGTAATCTTCTCAAGATATACTTCCTCCTGATGGGGATTTAACCCTTTAGATAAGGCAACAAAAGTCCATACTTTGTTGGTGTATAAGGATTCCATCTCAGATCGCTAAGCATCCAGCCATTCTCACAGAATCCCCACTCCTGATGGCCTGCTCGAAACTAGTTGGGTCATCATCTCATGATGCAATCCTCGCTCCCACTGTCATAGAGAAACCGAAGTATCTCTCAGGTGGATGAGGAACCCTACCAGATCGACGGAGAGGCTGAGGTTCGTTGGAAAATATTGAATCCTCCGGTTCTACCAAATCATCAGCTGCAGTTTGTTTTAGCTGGAACTTCTTCCAGTTCTACCTCATGACCACTAATTTCTTCATAAGAAATTCCCTTTCCCAAAGGTGGCATGCCGAGAAAACATTTTTTGTTCCTCAGTTTGGTAGAAGATATTCCCTTACGAATGCTTGGGATATCCAACAAACTTTCACAGAACTGACCTTGCCTCGAGCTTGTCCGGATTTTGCTTTTGACATGGTCCGGACAACCCCAAATCTTAACTTCTTTAAGAGATGGGCTGTTGCCAAGCCATATCACAAATGGAGTGGTAGGTATCTGATTTGGTTGGAACCCTATTTAATAGGTATGCAACTTCTCAAGTGCGTAACCCTAAAAGAAAATAGGCAACTCAGTAGTACTCATCATAGAGCACACCATATCACAAAGGGTGCGATTGCTCCATCCCGATACACCGACGTGCTGTGGTGTATACGGAGGAGTAATGCTGAGAGAGAATCTCATTCTCCTTTAGAATATTCCAGGAATTCCGTGCTCAAGTATTCTCCTCCTTGATCTCATCAAAGAACATAATACTTATACCCGTTTTTGGTTCTCTACTTCTAACTTATATTCTGTGAATATCTCAAAAGCTTAGGACTTGTGTTTCAAACAGGAACATATGCCCGGATCTTGAGAGATAATCAGTGAATATAATGAAGTACAAAGAACCGGTCCTGGCATATGTAGACATGGGACTTTCATACATCAGCATGTATCAATCCCAAGAGTTCAGTAACTCTTTCTCTGTTTCCAATAAACGGAGCTATGGTTATCTTATCTCTGTGACATGACCGGCAAGTTTCACAAGATGTAAATTCAAACTGATTTAAATATGCATCTTTATGTAACTTTAGCTAGTCGGGTCGCATCGATATGACCTAGTCTACAATGCCTCAAGAAGGATTCGTTCATTTCTGAACTCTTCCTCTTGTGTGTGTTCTGTATGTTAAGAACTGTAGTTTGATTTAGAACGTCTATGCTTTTAGATAACATGCCTGAACCGATCAACTCTTGATGTAGGAAATGTTCAAAATATTAGCCAACAATACAAAATTATATCCTTCTTTACAAATAAAGAGACTGATATGATGTTGTATTTCAGGTTCGGTATCTAATAACATTCATTCAGAATCAATGTATTCTAGTAATACAGGGTGATAACTGCCAACAGACTTGGCTGCAACACTTGCCTCATTTCCAACTCTTGAAACTTATCACCCGTTCTCAGTTCTCTACTTATCTGTAGCCCATCTAACAAATTACATTTGTAGGATCCTGATCAGGTATCAAATGCCCAGGACGTAGAGTGAACTGAGAAACAATTCTCGGTAACTAACACATCCGAAGAAGATACTTAAGTATGTACTTTCTTCGTTTGGGTGGCACGGGAATTCTGGTAATCCCCTATTTCTTACTCTGTCTTATAACAATTATAAGTTGGAGTGCGACCAACCTTCCCCAGCTCAGTATAATAAGCGGGTTCGGTCAATACATCCGTATTATTATCTTGATTAAGGCATGACATGGTCGCAACCTGGAGAGAGAGAGAAGAAAACACTCAGCGTATACTCTTGCAAGATTAGATTGGTTATTAATATATCTGATCAGGATGCCTCCCACTGTTTTCAGTCAAATCTTCCTTCAAACCCTAAAAGGAAAGACTAGCCGGGATTAATTACACCCTACAAGTTCGTCAATCTTTCAGCCAGGCCAGTGCCGGTACTTTGAGGGAGGTCCCCCGTGCTTTCGCACGAACCTAATTAAAATAAATCTCGTTTTCCCAGGAGCGTAACCCCGTTAACACCATTCTAGACACCTACTTGATCGGCTAATTGTAATGTGTAATACTCTCCCAGGAGTAACTCTTACTCGCAGTGGGTATCAGGATCCAACTATCTCACATAAGGTATGTAATCTCATTGCAAATTTCAACACTTGAAATTCCCGATAATGTTTTACCCCTAGCGTCCTATGACCTTAATGCAGGCCAACAAACCATAGTCCGCTAGTCAAGTTCAACCCGTACATTTCATGATTGAATTAAACCCACCCGCACGACCCTTGACGCAGGCCAACAAAGTCGCACGACTACCCTAATCCAATCGCATCGTATGGTGCAGATAAGCACTAGTTAGCTAACGCACACTACGCCTTGACGCAGGCCAACAAACGTAGCACGAATACTAATTAGTACTTATCTGAAATGACGGAGGCTACGACATGTTTTTATGAAAACCCTTTGCGTAATGAACTTGATATCGTCGTAGAATCAAGTGAATTCTAAAAGGAGTGTTTTTGAGGCCTTTACTAGTTTTGCTAAAGAGGTTACTCCCGGTGAAGGGATCTCGGCTCTTTCCTTATCGAATAAGGTGCAGGATATTTCACAAATACCACTATGCAAAGAAAAAATTATAGAAGCAATCAAAAGACAAACCGAGTTTGTAGCATCTGCTAGTTTCGCTAAAGAGCTCACTCCCGGTGACGGGATCTCTGCTCTTTCCTTATCGAATAAGGTGCTGGATATTCTATAAGGAATACCGCTATGCAAAGCAAGAACTAGAGCTACCTGTTTTTGAAAATTCGATTCCACAACATCTTTAGGTTTCTTTTATTTTCATTAATCTAATTAATGAAGTCCCATTTTATTATGCTTCATAAGCATCACATTTGAAACGAAATCAGCAATATAAAATATGTCTCATATATATAATATAAACATTCGTCTCAGGCAGTAATATGATCTCATCACAGAACATTGCAGCAGAAGATAACATATGAAAAATTGTATATACTAGCACGTCCGTGTTTTATTTCGAGCCTTTATAAAACACGGATTCCACGGTCGCGATGAATAGCCAAACCCACATCCCTAGACCCCTACGAGAGTGGCAAGTACTACTACTAATTCTAGGGTTAGGAGACCCGGTCTCGACTTCTCGAGATGGCCTCCCACTGGACCCTAGAACCCGGTTACTTGTGCTCCCCTCCTTGGGTCTATCCTAATGCGGAAAAGTAAATAATATACAACGGTGACATCATCCTCAACCCGGAAGTGCCCCAATAAATGAATATTACATACAATGAATTTTACATGAATGAAAAAGAAACCCTCATCTCACATAAAACCCCGGCTATTCAGAACATGACGATCCAATATAACATATCAAAGCAATACTTAATATCTCATATCATCAACGTAAGCAAGTATGCGTATCCCGATTGTCGTTGATGTATAGCAACGAAGCCGGCAATACCCCACATACTACGCTTACGGTCAAAGAAAAGAAAGTGTAAAACTACAACATTTGGAATCCAGAATCACTTTAGACATCTTAAATCCGAAATATCACATACTTCGCATTTCATGCCTAACTATATGAATTCCACATATTGTATCACATTGCAGATAAATAGACAATGATAAACATTCCGATCGAATAAACAAATATCCAAGATTTCCCAAATAGCTCAACACTTGAACGGAGTTCAAAAATCTCAGAACATGTCACAGCCCCAATGAACCAGCCGCAGAAAGGTCAAACCAACGCCTCATATGTGGCAACGCTAAACTACGACAAACCCTAGGGTTCAGTGGCGGTTTTGACGGTCACATAATCAAGTTAAGGTTACGTTCTTGTAGAGGGTCCACAGATACGCTTGCATGATTTCCCGAAAGTTTTAAACTCAGGAAAAATCCAACACTTGAAAGTTTTCCGACAGGGGAAAAAGTGAGTTATTGATATTCGTTCGAACCTTTAAACACGTTCTAAATTACCCGGAAAAACTTAACTGAAGTTAAACTTTTCGATTGAATCAACGGGTTCCCAATATTTTCCAGAAAGCTCAACATTTGAGTAGAATTAAAAATTCATAGGAGCATGAAAAAGTACCCAAGAATAAACCCCTGAATTATTAGCCCCTAACTCCCAAAGATGGCCGCGGAACCGCCGCCAAACGCATGTTTTGGTCGTGGTTCCGCGGTCCCTTGAGGGAGTTATGGCTTCGTACTTCACAGTAATTCTTAAAATTCCCTGCATGATTTTCTGAGTATTTTTAATATGAAAAATTTCAACTTTTGGAAATTTTTCCAGAAAGTGGGATTTTTTGGGGTTTCGGAGTTCGATCGGACTTTAAACTTCGCCTAAACAATGCCTAATACTCTAGCTTGGCTCTGATACCACTGTTGGGTTAGTATAGCACCTTAATAAGGTTTAAGAAGGCATCACACATGCCATATTGAAATTTTTGGGGTCCTAAACAAATCCTAACCAAGATCTTAACTAGTGAATTAGGTTTAACATTCATGTAAACAACTTTACATCTAAAAGGGAGGGATTACAACCTTTGTAGTCCATTCCTTCGCTTCATAAGCTCCGAGTAGTAGTTCTTTTGCCACGATCCATGATCTCCCGGACTCAAGAGAGGCTCCACAAGTCGAATGATCCATTCTTGCTTGAAGTCTTCCATTTCGAAGATGATCTACCTTGAAGAATCTCAAGATCAAGCTTCTACTTCTCTAATCAAGTATTAGTGAACTGAACACCCTAATCTAAGTGGGTAGAATAGATGAGGGTGATGAAGTAGGAATTTTGCTCTCTTTTGTTTTCATTTCCACACTTTAAATCATCACAAGTCAAAAAGCTAGAAAGCTTTTTCTAGGAGGAAGAAGAAGAAGAAATCTATTTGTGATGAATAATGAATTAATTGTTGTGGTTACAAAACCAACTTTGGGTTAAGAATGAAGGCTTACCCTTATAGAGAATTAACTAGGGTAAAGGGTTTGGGTTGGGTTAAGAAATATCTACACAAAATATCAATACAAAATATCTAAGCTCAAAACAAAATAAAGCTTCTAGAAGCTACATGAAAAAGCTAACCCAAATGGTAACCCAAATCAAACCCTAACTTGTTTAATCTCCACAAATCATGTTGTATTTGTAATCATAACTTGTTACAATATCATATATCATATATATAATATATTTTGCAACAAAAGAAAATAATACAATTAACATATATCGCATATATATCAATGTATTATCCGGTGAGAAAATGAATCAATAAAGCGAGCTTATATTAGTTAATGTAATGTAATATATCACATATATAATTATACATTAAATTATCTAATCAACACTTGATCCGATAATCCGGCTATTTCGCAAATAACCGATTAATATAATCTGTATCAGTTCATTGAAACAACACTTGATCCGATGACCCGGCTATATCACATATACCCGGCCGATATCATATATCGCGAGAATCTAATACAGTATCATATACACGTATTATTCTGCGTCCCGCACATATCACATATGTGCTCCTACTCCGTTTTGCCTGAGCCAGGAAACCTCCGTATAGGACTCTAAAGAATCGTCAACACGCCGGCAGTAGGTGATGATCATATCAAACACCCACAAGCTGCAAGCGGTCAGATAAACGTAACAGCCACCCAGGTACTGAGCAATCAGAAGATCAACAAGCAAGCCAGCACATTCTCCTGTGAATCCAACCAATAACACTCCCGTACAGTCCGGTCTCTTCGTCTGATATGTCGCATATCCAGTCTAGGGGTGGTAAACGTCAGACCCCAGTAGCTGATAAGTCATGTCGATATGAGGTCTATAACAGTTCGAGAAATTACTGATAACACTTACCAGTAAATCTCAGCAAGCCTGGCCAGGGATTTCTAGTTATAGCCAATCGAATACAGCGCAACATCAACTCCCTATACCGGGAGAGACGAAACCCCTCCTATCGCTCATTTCCACCATGTGATTCGGGATTGTACCCAAAAGCCATCGTTTTGAACGCCCTTTTGGACGTGGTTAGGTGGAAATAAAAGTACAGTCGGAATCACACAAGACTCTATGACGATCTTGGGTCTACAGACTAACCAGTACCAGTGTCACCAGAGAACTGGCATCTGGCGTGAGGTATAATACTATCTAGGAGTTCTCGGCGAGTCCGTCCAGTGTACCCAGTCTCCACTGAGCACCCGTATACCTTCTCTAATGTCAAACACCAATGGATATGGGATCATTCATCGCCCATCATATGGGTCAAGAAGCGCATACGCCAGTTTACTCTGGAGTATCGATGCCCTGTCTCGGTACTCCCACGACTAGGAACATTTGAAAGATGTACTTAGCGACTACACTGTCCCCACTAGTATGATCTGCATTATAGTCCTGGTAGTCAAGTAGTCATCCTAAGGGCTTTATCAACATGTAACATAGAGACAATCAGAGTATATGTTAAGATAAAGGGTAACCAGATAGCATACTATCATGTCGAGCAAGAAAGTCCTCCCTATATATGTCCAAGCATCCATTACAATATACATCGTATGTACAGTAATGGCCTCAAGGGCATACATATAACTAACACAATCTCGGACTAAGCTTCCCAAAGCTCAACACGCCATTCATCGGAAAAAAAATCCGTAGGAATACATGATCTCCTACTTCGAACTCAAGTCTGCGACAACGACGGTCGGCATAAGTCTTCTGTCTGCACTGGGCTGCTATCATCCTGACCTAAACCATTAGATCTTCTCCGTAGTCTCATGACTAGCTGGGGTCCAAAAATCCTGCTCTCGCGGAGTTGGTAAAACAGACTAGCGATCGACACAATCTTATATACAAGTCTAGAAAGGTGCCATCTGAGTCGTCTCCTGATAACCGTTATCGTAGAAGAACCCCATCAATGTCAAGTGACGATCCCACAGCCAACAAACAATTAGTACGCATGCACAAGCATATCCCCCATAGTCTGTATAGTCCGCTCTGTCTAACAATCGGTCTACGGATGGGAAGCGGAGCTAAAACTCAACCAGTACCCAAGGCTTCCTGAAGCTTCTGCCAACGAAGGCTAGTGAACCGGATGCCTCTATTGGATACAACGCATGAAGGAACTCCATGCAAACGCACAACTTATCGAAGAACAACCGAGAAAACTGAGCATACCGAGCATAACCGAACAACAATCACCCAAATGGAGTCATACCCCCGACTAGATCTGGATAGACCCACAACGAAATTCATGGAGATCTGCTCCCATTCCCACTCTGTAACGGTCATAAGTTGCAACTCTCCTACCGGTCTCAAATGATCAACCTTAGCTAGCTAACAAGCCAAACACTTCAAAATGAAATCTGAAACTTCACTCTTCATCCCTGCCCACCCGTAACTATCTCTCAAGTCACGTTACATCTTGGTGGCATTTGGGTGAACACTAAAAACTGACAGATGTGCCTATTCTAGGACCTTGCATCTCTACCCATCGATATCAGGTACACGCCAACGAGTCCCTAAACGTTGCACACCCTGGTCATTAATCAAGAACTCCGAATCTCTACCCTGCCGAACATGCTCAAGAATCCCAGACACATGGGCATCGGTGGACTGTGCCATACGAAAACGATTAATTAGAAGTGGACGGGCGCGGACGTGAGCAAGCTGTTCCCCAAGTAGAGGTGAACCTAAACTGTACTTAGCTGTCGCACAAGAACTATAAATCTGCAGAAGACTGTCTCTGAACTACGCACAACTGGAACAAGCTACCCCCGGGCCTACGACTCAAAGCATCAGCTACCACAATCGCCATGCCCCGGGCAATAAAGGATCTCACAATCATAATCCTTCACAAGCTCCATCCAACGGCGCTGTCTCAAACTCAGATCCCGCTGCAGGAAGATTAAGCTTTGGTGGTCCGTGAAAATCTAACACGACTCTCCGTACAAGTAGTGTCTCCAAATCTTCCGCGCAAGACCACCGTGGCCATCTCAAGATCATGAGTGGGATAATTCTGTTGGATTTATGTATGCCCTAGAGGCCATTATATGATAGTGTATGTACCGGTGTGTTTATATATATATATATATATATATATATATATATATATTCAGAGGATGGTCTTGCTCGACTTGATAGTATGCTATCTGGTTACTGTTTATCTTGATAAGCAGATAAAGCCCTTAGGATATTTGCTTGACTATTAGGATTATAATGTGGATCATACTAGTGGGACGTCCGTAGTTTATAAGCATATCCTTGAAATGTTCCTAGTCATGTGTGTATCGAGACAGGCCATCGATATTTCGGAGTAGACTAGCGTGTACGATTCTTTTCCCATGTGATGGGCGATGGATGATCCTATATCCATCTGTTGTGCTGACACCAAAGATTGTATGCGGGTGCTCAGTAGAGACTGGGTACGCTGAACGGACTCACCAAGCACTCCAATGTGGTATTATATCTCACGTTGGATATCAGTTCTCAGGTGACACTGGTACATGTTAGTCTGTAGACCCGAGATCGTCATAGAGCCTTGTGTGTCCTCCCACTGTACTTTGATCTCCACCGTACCACGGCTCTACTGAGTTGTGAAAGCAGGTGGATTTTGGGTACAGTCCCGAGGCACATGGAGGCAATGAGTGATAGGAGGGGTTTTTCGTCTCTCCCGGTATTGGGGGTTGATGTTGCGCTATGCTTGATTGGCTATAACAGGAAGTCCCTGGCCAGGGCTGCTGAGATTTACTGATAAGTGTTATCTGTAGTTTCTCGATCTATTATGATCCAAATACCGACATGACTTATTAAGTTATTGGGGTCAACGATTCCATCCCCAGACTCAATATGCAGCATATCTAACAAAGAGATCGGACTGTACGGTAAGTGTTGCCAATTGGCTCGATAGAGTTTTGACAGGTTCGCTTGTTTTTTTTCTGATCGCTCAATACCCTGGTGGCCGTTACATTAAGCTGACCGCTTGCGGCTTGTGTGTGTTTGGTGTGATCATCACCTACTGCCGGTGTATTGACGAGTCTTAGAGTCCCACACAGAAGTTTCCTAGCTCAGGCAAAACGAGGTGGTGTGCATATGAGATATGCGCGGGAGCTCGATTAAATGTGTGTATGAGATACCGTATATTAATCGGGCGTTTTCTATTGGTCAGGTCATATGTGATATGACCGGTTTATTAAATCAAGAGTTGATTTAATATTAACTTTTAGCTCATTTTATTAAACCTTTTCTTTATGGATGTATGCATATATGTATATACATACACATGATGATGTGTATGCACACATACATACATACATGTGTATCATGGTTGATGATACATAGAAGATGGCAATGCAAGACTCACATGGTTCAAATTAATATGTGTATTTTTTTTTGAGATAAAAGAAAAAGGAAAATAACAAATGACTCATTCTTTCTACACTCTTCTAGGGTTGACCATTGACTTAACCCTAGGTTTATTTCCTTTGTTTTTTTAACTCATCACAAAATATCTAGATATTTCTTTTAACCATGGTTGGATGTGAGAGTTTCTCACATATATATCCTTTTGTTTTTATTTTAAAACATAACAATTATCATTATCTTGAGAAAAGCTTTGCCATCTTCATCTTCCTCTTTCTTCAAGCTCTCTTGAGTTTCTTTGAGTGTGAGGAAAAGAAAAAGAAAGGTTTTTTAAGTGAGAATACAAACCACTCAATCATTCTATACTAGTTTTGCCTATTAGTTTAGAGTGTGCGCTTCACTTCCTCATTGATCAAGTGAAGAAAGGAGCTTTGGGCAAGGAGACTTCGGGTGGATCGTCGTGGACTCGGAAGGATTCAAGCGAGCCGTTCCAAACTCTAGGAGATCCAAGGAGTCACTCAAGGAGGTCTACAAAGGTTGTAATCTCTCTACTTAGTGATAGATTCTTTATAGTATGTGATACTATTAGATGTTACCCTAAATTTCTAGTTCGAATCCTTGGTTAGTTTGCTTAGCACCTCATAAAATTTAAATTGTGGCATGTGTGATGCTTCCAAACCCTATATGAGGTGTTATGGAAACCCCACAGTGGTATCAGAGCCAAGCCAGAGCTTTAGAGTAACCTAGACGACGTTAAAATCCTCGAACGAACAAAACACGACGCCCAATGCATGCTCACGGGAAATTTTTCGAAAAGTTGGATTTTTTTCACATTAAAAATACTCAGAAAATCGTGCAGGGTATTTTTTGGGCCCAAAAGAAGAACGAAGCCCTAACTCTACTTAACGACCACGGAACCGCGGCAGAAAGTTCTTTCTGCGGCGGTTCCGCGGCGCCATTGGTGAGGCTTGGACCGTGCCTTCTTGTTCTGGCCCGTATGTCCCTATAGCAGTCTCTGGTATATTTTAAATCCGTTCAAGTGTTGAACTTTCTGAGAATTCCTTGGGTGATTGATTGTTCGATCGAACATTTTAACTGCGCCTAGTATATGTGAATGTGATACAATAATTAGAATCTACAAATTTGTTTGTTGCATGTAAATCTAACATTTTGGTCTCAGGAGTAATCGGAAATCTTGTTGATTATCCGACTAATTTTGAAAAGTTGTTTTCATGGGTGAGACTTAAATACGAGCTTTACATTGTTAGGCATGAAATCTTGGATATGTGATATCCCGGGTTTGTGTTGTTGTCTTAGCGCATTTACGATTCCAATTGTTGAATTTTTCCCCCTTTATTTCTCTATGACCATAAGTGTAATATGTGGTGTATCGCCGTTTTCTTTGCTATACATCAACGACAATCGAGGTACGTATATTTACTTACGTTGATGATATGTGATATTATGTGTTGCTGAGATATGATGTGCAGGATTGTCGTGATTGAATAGCCGGGGGTTTTATGTGAGATGAGAGTTTTCTTTTCATTCATGTAAAATTCAATTGTATGTAATATTCTTTTATTTGGGGCACTTCCGGGTTGAGGATGATGTCACCATTGTTGTATATTATTTACTTTTTGGTATTAGGATAGACCCAAAAAGGGGAGCACAAGTCACCGGGTTCTACGGTTCAGTGGGAGGCCATCTCGAGGAGTCGAGACCGGGTCTCCTAAATTCAAGAATTGGTAGGGTCACTTGCCGCTCTTGTAGGGGTCTAGGGGTGTGGGCTTGACTATTCATCGCGACCGTGGAATCCGTATTTTCTATTGATGGCTAAATACAAAATACGGACCTCCTAGATATCTTATATTATATGTGCTTCTGCTGCTTATATTCTGTGATGTGATCATTTGATATATCTGAGACGAATGGAATATTATATATATGATATATAATATACGTTGCTTTTGTTTTGCACTCACGCTAGCCCCGTCCCGGTATGCCGTTAGTTAAGTAACCTAACGGTGCATAACAGAACATTGTGGCGAATGCGAGTGGCATAAGCGTACGTTATATTTTCGTTTTTTCTGTGATAGATTAAGGACTTAAATGATGGGATTACATTAATGAGATTAATGTAAAGAAAAATGAACCTAAAAGAAGTTGTAGAATCGGATTTGAAACCCACTCGCCTTTTTATGAAAAAGCAAGTTTTTGATGTGTGGAGCTTAAGCCACTCCTTTTAAACCCATTGGATTCTACAACGATATCAAGTTCAAAGCGTTAAAGATTTTCTTAAAAACTATACGCATCCCTCCGTCATTTTATGAAGTAAAGTACTTAGTATTCGTGCTGCATATTTTGACTATAGTTAAGGCGCAGTGTAGGGTAGCTGAGTGATGTCTTCCTACACCGCATGTGATGCGGATTAGTTAGGACATTCATATGATTATGTTGACTATAGTTAAGGGTCATATGGGTGGGTCTAGTTAATCACGAAATGACGGGTAGAAATTGGCTAGCACTTATGATATGTTCACTGTAATTAAGGTCATGAGTGTTAGGGGTAAAAACCATATGAGGAGTTTCAAGACTTGAAATTTGCAATGAGATTGCATACCTTCTATGTGATAGTAGGATCCCGATCCCACTGTGAGCAAGAGTTGCTCCCGGGTTAGTTTTGCACTTTACAATTAGCTAACCCATTAGGTGTCAAAAAAGGTGTCAATAAGGCTACGCCTCTGGGAAAACGAGGTTTATTCTAATTAGGTCCGTGCGACAGCACGGGGAACCTCCCTCAAAGGACCGGCACTGGTCTGGCTGAACGGTTAGCGAAGTTGTAGAATGTAATTAATCCTGGATAGTTTTCTTTTTAAAATTTTTTAAAGAAAATTTGATAAAAGCAGTGGGAGACATCGATTAGATAAGATAATAACCAATCTGATCTTTGCAAGAGCTTTCGCTGAGTGCATTCTTCTCTCTCTCTTAATGGCAGATACCTATGACAGGCCTTAAGCTTCTACTAGATAAAAACAAGCTGACCGGACCGAACTACAAATACTGGCTGAGGAACATTAACATTGCTCTCACATATGATAAAGTATCATATGTCCTCACTGCCAAGGCCCCGCCCACCCCAGGACCTGAATCTTCTACTGCGGATAGGGAAATCCGCAAAGCGTGGGATATTGACTGTGCTACTGCCAAATGCCTCGTGCTTGCATCGATGGACAATACACATCAAAAGGAACACGAGCAGATGGATGTTCAATCCATCTTTCTCCATACAAAGGAACTGTATGAGGAGCAATCTCGGACCCAGAGATACGAAGTATCTCGAAAGTTGTTTCAGATGCGGATGGCTCAAGGCACGTCGGTAGGTAATCACGTTTTGAAGATGGTTGCTCTTATAGAAGAGCTTAAGGAGCTCGGATGGACAATGGATAATGAACAGTATACTGATATTGTTCTACAGTCTCTTCCCTCCCCCTTTGCTCCATTCATAGTGAACTTCAACATGCATGACATAGAGAAATCACTACCCGAAGTTCTCAATATGTTGAGAAGTGCGGAGAGCACGCTAAAAGCGAAGTCCCCCTCTATGCTTGTTGGACAATTTTCCCATTCCGTCCTAAAAGCCAAGGCCAAGGGAAAGAATAAGAAGAAATTCACCAAACCGAGAGGAGGAATAAAGAAGGTGAAGGGGAAAGACAAATCCAAAGCTGCGGAGTCGGGGAAGGGAGAACGTTTTCACTACAAGAAGACGGGGCACTGGAAGCGGAATTGTACTGAGTACCTTGAACTCAAGAAAAAGAAGCATGGTGATGCTTCAGCTTCAGGTGTGTTCGTGATTGAAAACTGTTTTTCTATTAACTCTGCTTCCTGAGTATTAGATACCGGTCCAGGTTCTCATATTTGCAATTCTGTGCAGGCGTTGAGAAATAGCAGAGTTTTGAAGGAAGGTGATCATACTCTCCAAGTTGGAAATGGTTCCAATGTACATGCAGTTTCAGTAGGAGAGTATCACCTAGGGTTGCCGTCGGGTTGTATATTGGTTTTGAACCCATATTATTTTGTACCAAGTATGCTTTGTAATATTATATCCATTTCCTTGTTAGACAATGAAGGATATCATTTTGCTGTGCAACATAATGTTATGAACATTAAACTAAATCAAGAGTTGATTGGTTATGGTACACTAAATAACAGGATATACGTCCTTAATCAACACACAGTTTTCAACATTAAACACACAAGTAAAAGAAAATTTTCAGATATAAATGAAGCTTTTCTTTGGCATTGTAGACTTGGTCATATTAATGAAACAAGACTAAAAAAGCTTCATAAAGATGGATATTTAAATCCTTTTGTGTATAAATCTTATGCAACTTGTCAGTCTTGTATCAAAGGTAAAATGACCAAAACCCCGTTTAGTGGACACGGAGAAAGAGCTACTGAGCTCTTGGGCCTCATACATAGGGATGTATGTGGACCAATGTCTACACATGCAAGAGGCGGTTTTTCCAACTTCATAACTTTTACTGATGATTTCTCAAGATTCGGTCATGTGTTTTTAATAAAGTATAAGTCTGAAGCTTTCGAGAAATTCAAGGAGTACAAACTTGAAGTAGAAAAACAAATAGGAATGAGCATCAAGATACTTCGATTAGATCGAGGTGGAGAGTATCTTAGTACCGAGTTCCTGAACTTCCTAAAAGAGAATGGGATTCTCTCTTAGCTCACTCCCCCTTACACACCACAGCACAACGGTGTGTCAGAACGGCGAAATCGTACCCTATTAGATATGATATTATCCATGATGAGGGATTCTGAGTTACCTCTCTCTTTTTGGGGGCATGGATTGGAGACTGCTGCTTTTCTGTTGAACAAAGATCCAACCAAGACCGTGTCTACCACTCCATATGAGATATGGTATGGGAAGAGACCATCTTTTAAGCGAGTTAAGATTTGGGGCTGTCCGGCTTTTGTCAAAAAGCTGAATCCGGACAAACTCGAGACACGTCTGTCAAATGTATATTTGTGGGATATCCAAAACATTCGTTTGGATATCTATTCTACCACAAGGAGGAACAAAAGGTGTTTGTTTCTCAGTATGCCACATTTTTAGAAAATGTGATTTTTTCCAAATGATACTGATGGCAATATGGTAGATCTAGAAGAGGTTCTAGAAACACAAGTTACAAATGACAACTTGGTTGAACCTGATGTTGTAACAGAATCTTATGAACCTTAGCCACTCCATAGATCTGGTGGGACTTCTCGCCCACCGGAGAGATACTATGGTTTTCTCATTGATGGTGATAGAGAAGATTACGTCATGGATGATGATGACCCTGCCAGTTTTCAGCAAGCTATCACGAGTGGTGACTCTGTGAACTGGCTGGATGCCATGGGATCCGAAATGGAGTCTATGTACGCCAACAAAGTATGGACTTTGGAGAATATAGCCTCTGGGGTAAAACCCGTAGGGTGCAAATGGATCTTTGAAAGAAAGATCGGTGTAGATGGACAGGTGGAGACCTATAAGGCAAGGTTGGTAGCGAAAGGTTTTCGTCAAAGACAAGGATTGGACTATGACGAGACTTTCTCTCCGGTAGCCATGCTTAAATCCATTCGGATCCTACTTGCTATTGCTGCTCACTACGACTATGAAATCTGGTAGATGGACGTTAAAACAACATTTCTAAATGGTGATTTAGAAGAATGCGTTTATATGGATTAGCCAGAGGGCTTCATTGACAGTGGGAGCAGCGGGAAAGCATGTAGGTTGCTTAAATCCATTTGTGGATTGAAGCAGGCATCACGGAGTTGGAACATCTATTTTGATGATGTTATCAAAGAGTTTGATTTCATCAAAAATCCAGATGGACCTTGTGTTTATAAGAAGACTGTAGGGAAAACTGTCAAATTCCTCGTATTATACATGGATGACATTCTTCTGATAGGAAATGACATTCCTATGCTACAGTTGGTCAAATAATTCTTATCACTAAGGTTCTCCATGAAGGACCTGGGAGATGCCACATACATTTTGGGTATTCTGATATATAGGGATAGATCCAAACGGTTATTGGGATTGTCCTAAACCAAGTACATCAACACCATCCTAAAGAGGTTTAGTATGGAAGACTCCAAGCGGGGTGCCTTACCCGTTTGCCATGGAGTCACTCTCTCCAAGGACGATTGTCCAAAGTCTGATGAAGGGAGAGCTCGCATGTGCATTATTCCCTACGCTTCAGCCGTAGGATCAATAATGTATGCAATGTTGTGTACACGCCCTGATGTAGCTTATGCACTAAGTGTAGTAAGCAGGTATCAGTCAATCCCAGGGGAGAATCACTGGACTGCTGTGAAGAACATTCTTAAGTACTTGCGAAGGACTAAAGAATTGTTCTTGGTGTATAGTAACGGGGATCTCCAAATGGAGGCCTTTACCAATTCGAGCTTCCAAAGTGATAAAGATGACAGCAAGTCTATCTCAGGGTTTGCATTTACCCTCAATGGAGGGACGATGAGTTGGAAGAGTTCCAAATAGGATACCGTTGGAGACTCTATGATGGAAGCTGAGTACATTGCTGCAAATGATGCTGCCAAGGAAGCTGTCTGGATGAGGAAGTTCATCTCGGAGCTAGGAGTAGTTCTAACCATTATTGATCCAATACCATTGTATTGTGATAATAATGGGGCTGTGGCGTTGGCCAAAGAGCCCAGGTCCGATCAGAAGTCCAGACACATCCTGAGGCGATATCATTTGATCCGAGAGATAGTAGATCGCCACGAGATCGAGATCAAGAGTAGATACAAATGATAACACTACGGATCCATTCACCAAGGCCCTCCTTCAGCCACAGCATGAGCGACTTTTTTAGATGTTGGGTATGAGATACGCCAATAACTGGCCTTAGTGCAAGTGGGAGATTGTTGGATATATGTATGCCCTAGAGGCCATTATATGATAGTGTATGTACCGGTGTGTGTGTGTGTGTGTGTGTGTGTGTGTGTGTGTGTGTGTGTGTGTGTATATATTCAGAGGACAGTCTTGCTCGACATGATAGTATGCTATCTGGTTACTGTTTATCTTGACTTGCAGATAAAGCCCTTAGGATATTTGCATGACTACTGGGATTATAATATGGATCATACTAGTGGGACATCTATAGTTTATAAGCATATCCTTGAAATGTTCCTAGTCATGGGTGTATCGAGACAGGGCATCGATATTCCAGATTAGACTAGCGTGTACGACTCTTGTCCCATGTGATGGGCGATGGATGATCCCATATCCATCTGGTGTGCTGACACCAAAGATTGTATGCGGGTGCTTAGTAGAGACTGGGTACAGTGAACGGACTCACCGAGAACTTCTATGTGGTATTATATCTCACGTCAGATAGCAGTTTTCAGGTGACACTGGTACAGGTTAGTCTGTAGACCCGAGATCGTCATAGAGCCTTGTGTGTTCTCCCACTGTACTTTGATCTCCACCCTACCACGGCTCTACTGAGTCATGCAAGCAGGTGGATTTTGGGTACAGTCCTGAGGCATATGGAGGCGATGAGCGATAGGAGCGGTTTTTCATCTCTCCCGGTATTGGGGGTTGATGTTGCGCTTTGCTCAATTGGCTATAACAGGAAGTTCCTGGCCAGGGCTGCTGAGATTTACTGATAAGTATTATCAGTAGTTTCTCGATCTGTTATGAGCCAAATACCGGCATGACTTATTGAGTTATTAGGGTCGACGATTCCATCCCCAGACTCAATATGCAGCATATCTGACGAAGAGATCGGACTGTACGGTAAGTGTTGCCATTTGGCTCGATGGAGTTTTGACAGGCTCGCTTATTTTTTTTCTGATCGCTCAATACCAGGGTGGCCGTTACGTTTAGCTGACCTCTTGCGGCTTGTCGGTGTTTGATGTGATCATCACCTATTGCTGGCGTATTGACGAGTCTTAGAGTCCCACACAGAAGTTTCCTAGCTCAGGCAAAACGATATGGTGTGTATATAAGATATGCGCGGGAGCTCGATTAAATACGTGTATGGGATACCGTATATTAATCGGGCATTTTCTATTGGTCAGGTCATATGTGATATGACCGGTTTATTAAATCAAGTGTGGATTTAATATTGACTTTTAGCTCATTTTATTAAACCTTTTCTTTATGGATGTATGCATATATCTATATACATACACATGATGATGTGTATGCACACATACATACATACATACATACATGTGTATCATGGTTGATGATACATAGAAAATGGCAATGCAAGACTCACATGGTTCAAATTAATATGTTTATTTTTGTTTTAAGATAAAAGAAAAAGAAAAATAACAAATGACTCATTCTTTCTACACTCTTCTAGGGTTGACCATTGACTTAACCTTAGGTTTATTTCCTTTGTTCTTTTAACTCATCACAAAATATCTAGATATTTCTTTTAACCATGGTTTGATGTGAGAGTGTCTCACATATATATCCTTTTGTTTTTATTTTAAAACATAGCAATTATCATTATCTTGAGAAAAGTTTTGCCATCTTCATCTTCCTCCTTCTTCAAGCTCTCTTGAGTTTCTTCGAGTGTGAGGAAAGGAAAAAGAAAGGTTTTTTTAAGTGAGAATATAAAACACTCAATCATTCTATACTAGTTTAGCCTATTAGTTTAGAGTGTGAGCTTCACTTCCTCTTTGATCAAGTGAAGCAAGGAGCTTTGGGCAAGGAGACTTCGGGTGGATCGTCGTGGACTAGGAAGGATTCAAGCGAGCCGTTCCAAACTCTAGGAGATCCAAGGAGTCACTCAAGGAGGTCTACAAAGGTTGTAATCTCTCCGCCTAGTGATAGATTCTTTATAGTATGTGATACTATTAGATGTTACCTTAAATTTCTAGTTCGAATCCTAGGTTAGTTTGCTTTGCACCTCTTAAAATTTAAATTGCGGCATGTTTGATACTTCCAAACCCTATATAAGGTGCTATGGAACCCTACACATTCTGCTCGTACTTCCTCCAACTGTCGGGAAGCATAAGCGATAACTCTATTATGCTGCATCAATACACAATCAAGCCCCACTCGCGAAACATCATAATAAATGACAACGTCGCCCGATCCAGAAAGCAAAGATAGAACTGGTGCAGTAGTCAACCAAGTCTTCAACCACTGAAAACTCAGCTCGCATGCTTCATTCCAAAGAAAAGGAACCCCTTTCGTGGTCAGTCCGGTCAGCGGTGCAGTGATACTCAAGAAATCCTGCACGAAACGGCGGTAAAAACCGGCTAAGCCCAAAAAGCTGCAGACCCCTATCACTTATACAGGTCTGGGCTAAAGCTGTATGGCCTCGATCTCTCTCCGGTCCATACGAATACTATCTCCCGTAACCACATGACCTAGGAAATCAACACAGTCAAGCCTGAAGGAACACTTCATGAATTTTGCAAACAGCTGGTGCTCTCCCAATGTCTGCAAAGCAATCCTCAAGTGCTGTTCATATTCCTCACAACTCTTGGAATAGACCAGAATGGCATCAATAATACAACAATAAACTGGTCGAGGAACGACCTAAAAAAACTGGTTCATCACATCCACGAATGCTGCTAGGGCATTGGTGAGTCCAACGACACCACCAAAAACACATAAAACCCATAGCACGCATAAAAATTAGTCATCGGAATATCTTCATTCCGAACCCGCAACTGATGATGACCTGATCCCAAATCAAACTTAGAAAAATGTCCCGCATCGTGGAGCTAATCAAAGAAATCGTCAAGGCGAGGTAATTGATACCTATACGCACCGTAACTCGGTTCAATTGACGATCAATCATGCACAACCTCAAACTGCCGTCCTTCTCTTTGTCGAAAAGAATAGGAGCTCCCCAAAGCGAAACACTTGGACGTACAAGTCCCCCTATCTAGCAACTATGCAGTTGACCCTTAAGCTCCCTAAGCTCTGCCGGCTCATCTGGAACAACGTCGGAACACTCTTGCACGATAGGAACCCGGTCCAACGAATCCACTGTAGCTCTGGTATCACGAATGAAAGCCAAGAATCCTCCACATCTTCTCCTCAATAGCCGACTAGCGTAAAAGGCTGAAATCAAGCTGTGAGGGGCGGCACCACGGTCTCCCTGCACAATAAGAACTGATGTGCCGGGAAAACAAAACCTGACTATTTTCTCGCGGCAGTCCACAGACGCATAGCACGTAGCTAACCTGTACGTGCATAGGAGAATGTCAAATCCAATATCTCTAGAAGGATCATATCGACGGACGAATCTCTATCTCCTATCCGATAGGCACATTATCGAAACACGTGTCTCGCAACAAAAGAATCGCTAACAGGAATAAACAAAACAAATGGCTAATCTAGCATACACGACTCTCGGCCTAACCACGGCATGAAGTGTGTATAACAAACGAGTGCATAGATCCTGAATTAAACAAAACATGCGCATCAGAAGATCATGCGAAAAGATTACCTGAAAACTCTGCATTGGATGCCTGCACGTCCCGATGAGTAGAAGCAAACGCTCGTTCCTGCCCTCAACCTGCAATTGGCTGTCCTCCTCCTCTGCCATCTTGTACTCTCGGAACAAACTCTCCACGACCGCGACCTCTGTGAACAAAAGTCTGACGCGGATCCACAACAGGCGCAAAAGACGACTCTCCCTGAGGTGAAGGTGATAAGGTAACATATGGTACTGTTGCCCTCTGGTGTACCAAGGTACAATTCCTGACTAGGTGATGGAAACTCCCGCACCGGAAACATCCATAAAATGGCTGCTGATCCTCCTGGAGATAAGAGCTAAACGACTGTCCTTGTCCCAAGCCTCTGCTACTCCCGCGACGTGCACGAAAACTGTCGCGGTGACTAAGCATCTGTCTCTGGGCTGATACACCTGTACGAGTCCTTCTTGGTTCCGAAACTCCCAAGGTCTTGGGAAGACGATCCTCATCAAGTAGGGATGCGTACACAGCTGCTGTATACGTGACACAATGCTGTGTGCTGATAGTAAGGAATAACTGGGTAACAGGTGTGGCAACCTCCTGTTGCTACGCTCGACTGGCCTCAACCAATGATCCCATAATCTGGAGCAAGTCCAGCATATCTGCCTCAAGCCTAGCGATACGATCTATCAAAATCGGATCAAACTTCTCCTGAACAACGAGCGTATCGTCCTGGTCAGTCCTCATCCTAAATGAGTCAACTCTGACCTTTGCTCTCGCTGTCTCTCTCTGTGCCCTCATAGTCTTCGGCGGCATAATTGCTTGAAATGGAAACAGGATCTGATACGAACACGGAAATCGAATCACAAGGATATATATAATCATGAAAGGAATTTCAAGAAATTAGTACTTAGGTCACTTTAGGCGGAGTACCGTGTCATAAGCATGTCGCGGACATACACACGCTACGTCACTCTGCTTAAGCTACCTACTCCATCATACCAAGGTCAACCTACACTCCGAAAGGTAAAACCTAGCGCTTTGATACCAATTTTGTCACGACCCGAAATTTGGCACGTGACGGCCCTTAAACAACGTAACGTCCAAAGGCGTAACGCAATCTAAGTAAGCCGAAAACCCAGCAAATCTAAACCATCAAAAGTAGTAAGTGATAAGAACATTGTCAAAAGCTTTTGGGAATCTCAAGTAAAAATTCTTTAAAGTCCAAATTTACTTTCTTAAAAATTTTGGCAGCACTTCATTTGTAAAAACTTGCCCCAAAAACGGGTACAACATAGAATATAAGTAAAGCATCCCCAAACAGGAGCAAATCCACGCCCAAAGGCGGAAACAACCACCACAACAGATATACGACGCCGTAGCGAAGAAATGGACGATATAAAGTGACAACTGTATAAAAGACATCCAGAGTCACAAAATAAAACAACATCGATCCGCACAACTCGTCTCTAAGTCAAATACATGAAGGTGGTAGATGGAGAGTACTAGATCCAACAAAAGATATACATAAACGGATAACCGCGAAACCCACCTATAGCAAAAGGCCTCACAGCCAACTGTTGCAGTATCCGCAAAAGTAAAGATAATATGAAGCCTAGACGAGACTACTCTGAGGGTCAACCCTGCAAAACACTGTGGCACAACGGGGGTGAGTTTCCAACTCGTGAATAGTAAATAACATAAGTAGGTAATCGTAGGTATGTACGTACTTCGATAATCTATCACATGCAAGCTGATAGCAATAAATGGCAATATGTATATGCAACAGTCATGAAAGGTACTCTATCAGGTACTACTAATAAATAAAGCAATGCATATAAAATAAATACCGAGTATGGGATAAAATATGTCATCCTAGCGAAATCCTTATCGTGGCAGGGCCAGTGTCCATCAAGACAATCTAAATACCAAAACCAAAGGCACCGGATCCTCAGATCGGCCCTCATATCCTGTAAGTCTCATGGAACCTGAGTGTCCAATATCGACACCCGAAAACATCATGAAAACATATACCTGTGTGTATATATATATATATGAGCATATCTACCTCGTGTGTCTATCAACAACACATCGAATCATAGAACCTGAGTATCCAATACCCACACTCGAAACATCATGAAAACCGTGTCCAGCATCGACACGTTAATACTCATCTGTCAGGCCCCGTTACCACGACTGGCCCTGATGTCATGTCCGTACATGACTCCGGTCGATATCCCCACGATAACCGCCGAATCCAAATACTATCACCGGTAGGTACTAGTCCGCCTGCCAGGCTCATCGTCAATACCACGAAAATCACCTCTTGCCCCGGGAAACCATACCGGGTCCACCATGTACCCACAGACGGAGCCTATCCGCTCCTCGAATCGGGTATGTAACACAAGTCTCAGAACCGAGAAAACTCATGGTGGACGCACTGAAATATCATATCAAGAGAAACCGGGTTTTCAAACAATACATAAATTCTTGAAATACCCTCACGGTTCTAAAATCCATAAAATACATAAAATACATATCTCAATGCGTAAATCCATGAAATCTGATGTATGCAACATAAAACATTAATATGAGCATATTAAGGGAAAACCGCTCTTTTAAATGAATCCAGTTTTAAAATATATCATGCGGTTCCAAATTCCTCCGAAATCCAGTGCAGCATCATATGAGGTGTACATGTAACTATAGCAAGATATGTGCATCTACATGTAAGCAGGTATGTATGATGCATTTCATAAGCGCAATAGCATAATAATCAACGTCTCAATGTCAAATGACAATACAATACCACTTAGGGGTATATGTAGCTATAGCAAGGTATGTGGGTGTACATGTAAGTAGGTATGCATGATGTATATATAGCTGTAGCAAGGTATGTGGGTATACATGTAAGTATGTATTCATGATATACATGTAGCTGTAGCAAGGTATGTGGGTGTACATGTAAGTATGTATGCATAATGTACATGTAGCTGTATCTCATATGTGTATATACCTGTCAATAATGATGTAATACCCAATAGGTATATGTGTAGTTACAACATGTAGGCATAGCAAGGCATATGTGTAAGCATGTAGGTATACAGGTATGCAACCTTTCATATGCATAATGGAATAAGAATCAATGTCTCAATTGTTCCTAACCAATACAATATCACGTATGTATATGTGTTAGCTATATCTCATATGCATAATGGAAATAAGAATCAAGTCTCAATGTCCCTAACCAATACAATATCACATATGTATAGGTGTAAGCATGTGGGCATAGCAAGGTATATGTGTATACTGTCTTTCTTATACACAATGGAATTAAGGATCATGTCTCAATGTCCCTAACCATATAATATCATATATGTATATGGGTTGTGCGTGTCATGGCAATTATCAACGGAGTGTGTGGCATACAATTAGTACTCGTGCAATATGAACCGTCAATAATAGTGCAGTGTCCAATAGGTACAAATCCCAGCACAACAAGTTTTAATATGAAATGAAGTTCATGCACAATCTCTATATGTGCAATACTTGTAACTAATAATCATGTCATATAATCCAGCCCAGACGCATAACGCCATGCGGGGCGATTCCACTATAGATATTAAATCTACTCACCGATGATCTCGAGTCAAGTAAATCCGACCACCTGCTTCCCTTTCTTCGCAGCGTCCGAAGTCCCTGCTCGTGATTCTAAATTTCGCAAACACAACACATAAGACTAAATATCCCACGCCGACACAAAGACAACGAAACGCAAGTATAACGTTTATAAGATAAACACACTGTGCACTTAGGGCACCAAATGCGTACAATATCGACACAACCTCAGCTAGGATCGCTAAACTACACAACCACAAAGCCTATACCCCGATCATACCGATCGCGCATTCACAACACAATAAATATCGTGGAATCTAATATATATAACATCGCAACGCCATTAGAAACCCACGCCTAATTTTACCGAAAACATTGTAAGTACTTTTTAAACATCTTAGCTCTTATCTAGTAGTTTAAACCATTCTAGCGATTACAATCATCACATAATAGCTTGATTAAACCATAAAAACCCTTACTAGAATTTTAATCTCACCCATATAAGATATAGTAAAAGCTAGTTTGCATTTAAGCTTAATTAGACAATTAGGAAAAATAACAAATAGCATTCTCACAACTAGGTTATGTTTTCCAAGTCTACACTTCTCCATTAACCATTTCAACCAATCAAAACCCTAACTTGATCTTCAAAACTTTTTCATGAATTTCTAAACATTAATTCAAGATTTAATTAAATATCTAATAACTAGATTAAGTTATTTAAACAATATTAAAGCTTAGGGTTAGGATTTTATTCCTCACTTTGATCCAAAAACTTGAAACTAGATCAACAAAAAACCTCTAAAATGCTATCTTTCATGAAGATCCAAGCTTGGTTAAGCTTAAGGAATAATGGGTATGGATTTATATTTGAGTTTGTGGGATTATTTGCTGATTTTTGCTGATTTATTTGAGCTTTTAGAAGTGCAAATGGGGTGAGGAAAGAGAGAGGACAGCAAGAGGGGAGTTTGGCCAAAGTGAAGGAAATGGGGAAAATGGGGAGTTGTGTGGAAATTTATAGTCTAAAAACATCATTAAAGCTCATTAATACCTCTCCCTTCCATGCCACCTCTTAACCCTTTTCTTTTCTAATTAATGTTTTCTTTTAATTCACCAAAATATCTAGATATTTTCTCGGATAATTTCAAAGATGGTTTAATGCCTAATCTTGTGATTAAATTAGCATAGATTCACCTTAGCATAACTAACCCAATCAAAATTGTAATTACCACTAATTAAGTGAATAATTAAAAACTTATAATAATATTTTAATTAAGGAAAAATATTAAAGTGAACTAAAATTTTCAAGTGAGAACTAAAAACCGCAAACTAGCAATTTCTTAGTTAAACTAGGTGAAGTTAAGTCTATACTGGAAAATGATCTCATCTGGGTTTTTACGGAAAACACAATTTATTTTACATATTAACGGAAAATTCGCATAACGATTTCTAAAACGTTACAGAGTCGTGCAAACAGGTTTTAGTTGGGTACATTCCCGAGCCACATGGAGGCAGTGAACGGATCGTCAGGAGATTCGTCTCTCCCGGTATTGGGGGTTGATGTCGCGTTGTGCACGGGCGGCCATCACCAGAAATCCTTGGCCAAGGTAGTCGGGAATTACTGATCTAGGATCGGTAGTTTCTCAGGAGGTGATGGGTTTCATACCGACACTAAATGTCGCGTTATTAGGGGTCTGACTTTATCTACCCCCTAGACTCGATATGCGATACTCATAGACGAACGGACCGGACTGTATGGATATTGTCACTGTCAGGCTCAGTAGGGGTTTCAGGATGAGTTTGCTTGCCGGCCCCCCTTTCGCTCAATTCCTGGGTAGCTGTTAAGTACAGCTAGTGCCACTGACGTGCTTGTGGTTAAACCCACTGCCAGCGTATTGACGAGTCTTTAGAGTCCCACACAGAGTGTTTCCCTAGTTCGGGCGAAACGTTGTAGAGGCTGTATGGTTTTGTGGCAGGGTTTGATCATATACGTGCACTTGTGCACGGATCATGATCGGACGGATAATACTAGTGGGCTTTGGTTTAAGACGGATCTTAGTATTATATTGTTGGATTACTTTTGTCTCGTTATATTCGTATTCAGTCGAAATACGGATGCGGGTATATATATACGGATGAGGGGTATTCTTGTAATTCGTTACAAGATTTCTTTAGTTGATGCCATTTCTTTTTGGGATTAAACATTTTGGTTTAAATGTTTAATTGGTGGAAAATGTGAGAGCAAGTCTTGGCATTGAGCATTAATTCATGGTGCATGCACTAGGTTATGTTAGGAATATGTATGCCCTAGAGGCCATTATTGTACATGTGATGTATATTATAGTGGATACTTGGACATATATATAGATGACTTTTTTGCTCGACATGATAGTATGCTATCTAGTTACTCTTTATCTTAACATGTTGACTCATATTCTTTACTGTCTTGCTCTCACATGTTGATAAAGCCCTTAGGATATGTACTTAACTACCAGGATTATGATGAAATCATACTATTGGGGCAAGGGTGATCCATAAGTAAATCCATTAATCAGTTCCTAGTCGAGGGAATATCGAGACTAGGGCATCGATATTCCAGAGTAGACTAGTGTGTACGTTTCTTGTCCTTTAGAGGGAGATGGTTGATCCCACAACCATTGGTGTGTGATATCAAAGATTGTACACTGGTGCTCATTGGAGAATGGGTATACCGAACGGACTCGACGAGGACTACTAGTTGGTAGTATACCTATCGTCAGATAGAAGTCCTCCGGTGACACTGGTACAGGTTAGTTTGTAGACCCGAGATCGTCATAGTGTCTTATGTGGCTCCCACTGTGCTTTGATTTCCTCTTTACCACGGCTCAAACGAGTCATGCAAACAGGTGGATTTTGGGTACAGCCCTGAGTCACATGGAGGCAATGAGCGATAGGAGGGGTTTCGTCTCTCCCGGTATTGGGGGTTGATATTGCGCTATGCATGATTGGCTATAACTGGAAGTCCCTGGACAGGGCTGCTGCTGAGATTTACTGATAAGAGTTATCAGTAATTTCTCGAACCCTTATAGGCCAGACATCGGCAAGACTTATCACGTTACTGGGGTCTGACGTTTACCACCCCTAGAAATGATATGCGACATATCAGACGAAGAGACCGGACTGTATGGTAGTGTTACTGATGTAAGTCCATGCTACCTCTCCCGGTACTTTCGGGAATGCGGAATTTGGTAAAAAACGATTTTTACGGAGGTGGTAACATGGACGTAAAACCCGGATCTTGGTTAAACATCTATCTAACAGCCTAACTATGAGTTTCTAGCTACTCGGTTAGGGGGTTATACCTTGCTTGTCTTGAACTCCTTCGTCTTCAAGCTCTGATGGTGGTCCGGATTGGCTTCTTCTCGTCGTCTCCGTACGCCGAAGATAGATCCACCTGAAAGCTCCAACCTTTGGCTCCTTCTTCGTTCTTTCAAGAAACTAGTTCACTCGGTTTGCTAAACCTTGTGAACTAGAATGAGTAGAGAAGAGTTTGAATGGGATTTTATCTATGGTTCTTGATTCTCAACTTATGAGACAAGAGAACCATAGATTAAAGAGAGGGAAAAAGAGCAAGAGGGTGAGAGCAAAAACAAGAGAGCTCAAGAACAAGAGAGAGAATGAGCAAGAAAGAATGAGCAACTCTTTTTGACTCTCACCCTCCCATAATCCAAAGTCATGATAACTCATCATACTAATCAAGTGTTATGTGATGGTTGAAGCAACCATAACCATATCATTTCATGCACTCATTTTAGACAAATGAGCAAGCAAGCAAAAGTCTTTGCCATGAAATGATGGCTATGGTTATCATGATGGTCAACTAGTCAAGCCTAGTCAACCGGTCAACAAAGTCAACAAGTCAACAAAAGTCAACAAAGTCAACAAAAGTCAACAACCATGTCACCATAATACTTAATTAATATAATAGTTAATCACATATCATATTCTCATTAGGGTTGAGCAAAAAGTCAAATAGTCAACGGTCAACTGTCAACAACCCTAATGAGAATCCGCTGCCTCTGCCTCCCTGTCAACTGTGCATACACACCCGCATCCGCGTTCCGAGGAACACGAATGCAAACTGGATAAATCCAATCCCAAAAGGTACACTAGGATCTGGCTTAAACCAAAGCCCGCTAGTGTAAGCTGTCCGGACACTGTACGTGCACAAGTGCACGGATGTGACCGAACCCTGTCGCAAAACCATGCGACCTGTCGCAATACCATGCGACCTCTACTCTTTTGCCTAAAGGCGAAAAGCTTTCTGTGTGGGACTCTAAAGACTCGACACTACGCTGGCAGTGGGTTTAACCACAGACCGCAAGCGGCACTAGCTGTGCGTAACGGTCCCCAGGTAATGCCGACAAGAAGACCGACGAGGCGAAACCCATCTGAACTCCTACTGAGCCTGAGTGTGACATTCTCCGTACAGTCCGGTCTGTTCGTCTGATACATCGCATGGCGGGCCTAGGGGGCGGTAAACGTCAGTCCCCCAATAGCGGTACAAGTCGTGCCGGAGCGAAGCCCAAAACACCCTGAGATAACACTGGAAACCTACCAGTATATCTCGTTTGCCTTGGCCAGGGACTACTCGTGTAATGGCTCTCCTAGACACAGCGCGATGTCAACCCCCATTACCGAGAGAGACGAATCCTGTCTAACCGTCACTGCCTCCAAGTGCTTCGGGACTGCACCCAACTACTACCTGTTTGCACGACTCCTTTGAGCCATGGTAGGGTAGTGATCAAAGTGCAGTGGGAAAACACTCGAGGCGAAGTGACAGTGTCAAGTCAGCGGACTAAGCTGTACTCATGTCACCTGGGAACTGATAACTGACGATAGGCATAATACCAACTAGTCAGTTCCCGACGAGTCCTGTCCAGTGTACCCGTAACCTAACGAGCACCCGCATACTATCTCAAGTACGACGTACTGACGGCTGTGGGACAGACCGTCTCCCACACTGGGATGAGAAGAGCATGCGCTGGTCTACTCCGGAGTATCGATGCCCTGTCTCGATAGTCCTGTGACCAGGGACCTGCATAAGGATGTTCTTATAGATTACCCTGCCCCACTAGTGTGACGGCCATCACATCGCTGGTAATCAAGCAAAGATCCTAAGGGCTCCACTAATGTGTATAGGCGATATACAAAAATAAACACATGTACACATTGAAGTAGAAACAAACCAAGTAGCATACTACTATTTTGAGCAAGATTGTACATACAAGGTGAATATCCCAAGCTTCCATTAAGTAATATACAAACCAGTATGATACAGTAATGGCCTCTAGGGCATATACACTAACAATCTCCCACTTGCACTAAGGCCATGTACTGGCGTATCGAAGACCTATCATCTCGATCAGCCGCTCGAACTGAGTCTGGGGCAGGGCCTTGGTGAATGGATCTGCAGTGTTATGTTCTGAAGCGACTCTCCGAACCTCGATCTCCTGGCGATCCACGATCTCCCTGATCAGGTGATACCGCCTCAAGATGTGCCTGGATCTCTGATGGGACCTGGGTTCCTTCGCTAAAGCTATAGCCCCGTTGTTGTCGCAATACAGAGGTATTGGATCAACAATGGACGGAACCACCTGAAGTTCTTTCAAGAACTTCCTCATCCAGACAGCTTCTTTTGCGGCATCAGATGCAACGATGTATTCCGCTTCCATCGTCGAGTCTGCAACGGTTTCTTGTTTGGAACTCTTCCAACACACCGCCCCTCCATTGAGGGTAAAGACAAAACCGGACATGGACTTGGAATCATCCTTGTCACTCTGGAAGCTTGAGTCAGCAAAGGCCTCGATCTGGAGGTCTTTTCCGCCATACACCAAGAACATCTCCTTAGTCCTTCTCAGGTACTTAAGAATGTTCTTTACCGCTATCCAGTGTTTCTCCCCAGGGTTTGACTGATACCGGCTTACCACACTCAGTGCATAAGCTACATCCGGTCTGGTACACAACATCGCATACATGATAGAGCCTACCGCAGAAGCGTAGGGTATAATAGACATGCGATCCCTCTCCAAATCAGTCTTGGGAGACATCTCTTTAGAGAGGGTAATCCCGTGACAAGCCGGTAGGTTACCGCGCTTGGAATCTTCCATACTGAATCTTTTCAGTACGGTGTCGATGTACCTGGACTGAGAAAGTCCCAATATCCTCTTGGATCTGTCACGGTAGATCCGGATACCCAGAATGTATGAGGCATCACCCAGGTCTTTCATGGAGAACCTGTGTGACAAGAACCCCTTGACAGATTGTAGCATAGGAATGTCATTTCCTATTAAGAGAATGTCATCCACGTATAAAACGAGGAATACTACAGTTCTCGCTACAAATCTACTATAGATACATGGTTCATCTGGATTTTTGATAAAGCCAAATTCTTTGACCGTCTCATCAAAGCAGATGTTCCAACTCCGCGATGCCTGCTTTAGTCCATAGATGGACTTAAGCAACTTGCACACCTTTCCGCTGCTCCCACTCTGAATGAAACCCTCTGGCTGGTCCATATAGACACACTCCTCCAAATTTCCATTTAGAAAAGCGGTCTTTACGTCCATTTGCCAGATCTCATAATCGTGGAAGGCAGCAATGGCAAGAAGGATCCGAATGGATTTCAGCATGGCTACTGGAGAAAAGGTTTCGTCATAGTCCAAGCCAGGTCTTTGACGAAAACCCTTTGCTACCAGCCTAGCTTTATAAGTCTCAACCTGTCCATCTACACCAATCTTTCTTTTGAAGATCCACTTGCATCCTACGGGTTTTACCCCGTCTGGAGCAATGTCTAACGTCCATACCTTGTTGGTGTACATGGACTCCATTTCGGTCCGCATTGCATCCAGCCATTTCACTGAGTCAACGCTCTGAACGGCCTGCTGGAAGCTAGTAGGCTCATCATAATCTATGATGCAATCCTCTCTATCCCTGTCTATGAGAAAACCGTAGTATCTCTCGGGCGGATGAGTCTGCCTACTACTCCTGCGGAGCGGCGTAGGAATGTCCTGTTCTTTCGAACCCTCTGGTTCCACTAAGCCTTCAGTAACAGTCTGTGGTTCTGGAACTTCTTCCAGTTCTACTGCGCTCCCACTAATTTCCTTTTCTAAGAACTGGTGTTCTAGAAAGTGGGCATTACGAGAAACATGGACTTTTTGTTCCTCTGCGTAGTAGAAAAGATACCCCCTGGTGTTCTTTGGGTATCCCATAAACTTGCACAGTACTGAGCATGCCTCGAGTTTGTCCGCATGCTGCTTTATGACAAAAGCCGGACATCCCCAGATCTTCAGATATTGAAGATAGGGTTTCTTCCCACTCCATAACTCATACGGTGTGGTAGGCACAGTCTTAGTGGGAACTCGGTTCAAAAGGTATGCGGCTGATTCTAGCGCATATCCCCAGAATGATCGCGGTAACTCAGCGTTACTCATCATGGACCGCACCATATCCAATAGGGTGCGGTTCCGTCTCTCCGATACACCGTTATGTTGCGGAGTGTATGGAGGAGTAAGCTGAGAGAGAATTCCGTTCTCTTTTAAATAGTCCAGGAACTCGGCACTTAAGTATTCTCCACCTCGATCCGATCTTAGAATCTTAATACTTTTGCCGGTCTGTTTTTCTACTTCATTCTTATACTCCTGGAATTTTCCAAAGGTTTCGGACTTATGTTTCATTAAGAAGACATGACCGTACCTTGAGAAGTCATCCGTAAAAGTAACGAAGTAAGAATAACCGCTTCGCGCATGTGTAGACATTGGACCGCACACGTCACTGTGTACGAGTCCTAAGAGCTCGCTCGCTCTTACTCCGTGTCCAGTGAACGGAGTCTTTGTCATCTTTCCTTTGAGACAGGATTGACAAGTGGCATACGATTGATATTCGAACGTATTCAAATACCCTTCAGTATGTAACTTCGTCAACCTTCTCTCATTGATGTGACCCAGTCTACAATGCCACAAGAAAGTCTGATTTATTTCTGGAGACTTTCTTTTGTGTGTATTCTGGACATTGAAAATCTGTGGTTGGTTTAACACGTATATTCCATTACTCAATGTACCTGACCCAATCAGAACTTGATTAAGGTGAATGTTTACAACATTACTTACAAACGCAAATTCATAACCTTCTTTAGAAACTAAAGATACAGAAATGATATTACAAGTTACGTTGGGTACAAAAAAGAAATTACGCAAAACCAAAACATGTCCATCTGACATTCCCAGGTGATAGTCCCCCACGGCTTTAGCATCCATGCAAGCTCCGTTCGCAACTCTGAGGGTCATGTCACCTGCCTTCAAAACCCTACGGTTTCTCAACGCCTGCAAAGAATTACAGATATGAGATCCTGATCCGGTATCCAATACCCAGGAAGTAGAGTTTATTGAAAGACAGTTTTCAATAACATACACACCTGAAGCTGAAGCTGCAACCTGCTTCAATTCCTGTGTTCTGGCCTTCCAGGCCCTGCAATCATTCTTCCAGTGTCCTTTCTTATGACAATAGAAGCATTCTTCCTTATCCACAAGCTTCCCCGCTATCTTTGTTGCTTTAGCTTTTCCCTTCGTATCCACTTTACTAACACCGCCCCTTGGTTTGGCGGGGGCTTTCTTCTTCTTTCCCTTGGCTTTCGCCTTGGACCTAGAAGAAGATGATCCTCCTACAAACAAAGTGGATGTTTCCCTACCTTTCGGTAGGGTGCCCTCTGCGCTCCTCAGCATGTTGAGGAGCTCTGAAAGTTCAACCTCTTTTTCTTGTAAGTTGAAGTTCAGTATGAACTGGGCGTAAGTGGAAGGAAGGGACTGGAGAACTATGTCCGTATAGAGTTCACTCTCCAATGTGGTCCCTAGGTCCGCGAGCTCCTCAATGTAGCCGATCATCTTTAGCACGTGCTCGGCTACTGATGATCCGACGGCCATTCTTGCCGAAAATAACTTTTTCGACGCTTCGTATCTTGCTATACGAGATTGCCCTCCATACAGTTCTTTTGTATGAAGAAATATGGATTCCAAGTCCATATTCTCGTGCCTCCTCTGATGTTCATTGTCCATAGAGGCAAGTACGAGGCATTTGGCCTTCGCGCTATCAATCTCCCAAGTCTTACGTATTTCCTTATCCGCGACACTGGAAGTGGGACCAGGGACAGGGGGAGCTTTGGTGGTAAGAAGATACCCCAGCTTGTCGTAAGTGATTGTTATCTTGACATTCTTGAGCCAATCTTTATAGTTTGGCCCTGTCAGTTTGTTTTTATCTAGGAGTAACTTAAGTCCAGTCATGTCGATTTGGTCGCTGCAATTAGGAGAGAGAAGAAGAAACACTCAGCATGATGCTCTTGCAAGTTTAGAGTGGTTTTTAGTTTGTCTAAACAGGATGGCTCCCACTGTTTCTCGAATCCCTCCTCAAACCATAAAGGAAGAATTAGTCGGGATCAATCCCACCGCACAATACTTGCTTAACCGTTCAGCCTGGCCGGTGTCGGTACTTCGAGGGAGGTTTTCCAACGCTTTCGCGAAGTTCCTTAATTAAAGAACCTCTTTTCCCTGGGGGCGTAGCCCCGCTAACATCTTTCTAGGCACCTACTAGGTTTATAGCATTGATCGTTTAGTGAGAAATTTTTCGAGGAGTAGCATATACTCACAGTAGGATCGGGATCCAAATATCATCGCGTGACGAAACTGAAGGAATACTACCAGAATCATCACACTCCAAATGGTATGCAAATCTAGCAAGTTTCAGTACTTATGAAACTCCCGATGTGGATTTTTGCCCCATGCTCTTATGACCTTGGCGTGAGGTCAAAATGTCATAAGTCACATGTCAAGTTCGTCCCATCATTATCCAGGTTAATTTGAACCCACCCGTACATACCCTTGACGTAGGCCAAAATGGCAGTACGACTGTCTCAAACCAACGCATTCTATCTATGCAACAGATAAATATCCGGCAGCTACCAATCACTATGCCTTGGCGTGAGGTCAAAATACATAGCTTGAATACTACCGAATATTTAACTAAAATGATGGAGGGCTACGGATGGTTTTGGCAAAACCGTGAACGTAGTGAACTTGATTTGGTCGATGGAACGAGATAGCTTTTAAAAGGAGTGGCTCAAGCTCCGCATTTAAAAGTTGGTTTTGAAAAGAACCGAGTGGTTTTTCGAAAGTGTTCCAACGACTTTAACTTGGTTTATTATCTTGCATTAGTTCTTTTAATGCGTGATATTCTTGCATTAGTTCTTTTAATGCGTCCCATCATTTAATCCTACCATTGCAGAAAACAACCAAAATATGACGTACGCTTATGCCATTCGCATTCGCCACGGGGCCCCGTCATTACCCGTTAGGTTACTTAACTAACGACAGAGCGGGGGCTGGGCTAGCGCGTCTGTAAAACATAAGCAACGCCTAAATAATATCATATATAGATATACTGCAATGATAAACATTTCAGATCACAGATGAATACAATGGATATACTAGGAATCTGTAATTCGTACGAGCCTGTAACGAAAAACAGATTACACGGTCGCGGTGAATAGCCAATACCCCACCCAAGACCCCTACGGGTGCGGCAAACTACCCGCCAAGTACCCGAAGCGTAGCAACTTCCCTCATCTCCATGAGTAGGCCACTCGACACTTCGGCATACCCGGTAGTTTGTGCACCCCCTCCATGGGTCTATCCTAGGAGCAAAAACAGTAAAAAGAAATTATACAATGACGGCTACAACCCCGACCCGGTTGTGCGGCCATACAAATAATTATTACATCAATTTACAAATTTACATGAATTGAAAGAAAAGAAAAACTCTCGTCTCACAACCCCCGGCTATTCACCCGCGACAATCCAACATATTCATATCCACATTCCATCAATATTACAGATCACAGATTTGTATAACCCCCACTAATCGACATATAGCGATTAGTAGACGTTCAATACAAATATCACATTACAGAAAACCCGTTAGCTTAAGTCTTTTAGAAGTTCGATCAAAAATACGGATTTTCGGGACCCCAAAATAAAATTTTCGTTTTGGAAATTCTGGGTTGAAAATATATATTCCAAAAATCCCAAAATACCCCCAGAATAACACTGCACCAAAGATTGACCTCGGCCGAGTCAACTCTGTAAGTCCATGCTACCTCTCCCGGTACTTTCGGGAATGCGGAATTTGGTAAAAAAAACAATTTTTACGGAGGTGGTAACATGGACCTATAACCCGGATCTTGGTTAAACTTCTATCTAACAACCTAACTATGAGTTTCTAGCTACTCGGTTAGGGGGTTATACCTTGCTTGTCGTGAACTCCTTCGTCTTCAAGCTCCGATGGTGGTCCGATGGCTTCTTCTCGTCGTCTCCGTACGCCGAAGATGGATCCACCTGAAAGCTCCAACCTTTAGCTCCTTCTTCGTTCTTTGAAGAAACTAGTTCACTTGGTTTGCTAAACCTAGTGAACTAGAATGAGTAGAGAAGAGTTTGTATGGGATTTTATCTATGGTTCTTGATTCTCAACTCATGAGACAAGAGAACCATAGAATCAAGAGAGGGAGGAAGAGGTTGAGGGTGAGAGCAAAGCAAGAGAGCTCAAGAACAAGAGAGAGAATGAGCAAGAAAGAATGAGCAAGTATTTTGTCTCTCACCCTCTCATAATCCAAAGTGATCATAACTCATCATATCAAAAAAAGTCTTATGTGATGGTTGAAGCAACCATAACCATATCATTTCATGCACTCATTTTACACAAATGAGCAAGTAAACAAAAGTCTTTGCCATGAAATGATGGCTATGGTTATCATGATGGTCAACTAGTCAAGCCTAGTCAACCGGTCAACAAAGTCAACAAGTCAACAAAGTCAACAAAAGTCAACAACCATGTCACCATAATACTTAATTAATATAATAGTTAATCACATATCAAATTCTCATTAGGGTTGAGCAAAAAGTCAAATAGTCAACGGTCAACTGTCAACAACCCTAATGAGAATCCGCTGCCTCTGCCTCCCTGTCAACTGTGCATACACACCCGCATCCGTGTTCCGAGGAACACGAATGCAAACTGGATAAATCCAATCCCATAAGGTACACTAGGATCTGGCTTAAACCAAAGCCCGCTAGTGTAAACTGTCCGGACACTGTACGCGCACAAGTGCAAGGATGTGACCGAACCCTGTCGCAAAACCATGCGACCTGTCGCATTACCATGCGACCTCTACTCTTTTGCCTAAAGGCGAAAAGCTTTCTGTGTGGGACTCTAAAGACTCGACACTACGCTGGCAGTGGGTTTAACCACAGACCGCAAGCGGCACTAGCTGTGCGTAACGGTCCCCAGGTAATGCCGACAAGAAGACCGACGAGGCGAAACCCATCTGAACTCCTACTGAGCCTGAGTGTGACATTCTCCGTACAGTCCGGTCTGTTCGTCTAATACATCGCATGGCGGGCCTAGGGGTGGTAAACGTCAGTCCCCCAATAGCGGTACAAGTCGTGCCGGAGCGAAGCCCAAAACACCCTGAGATAACACTGGAAACCTACCAGTATATCTCGTTTGCCCTGGCCAGGGACTACTCGTGTAATGGCTCTCCTAGACACAGCGCGATGTCAACCCCCAATACCGGGAGAGACGAATCCTGTCTAACCGTCACTGCCTCCAAGTGCTTCGGGACTGCACCCAACCACTACCTGTTTGCACGACTCCTTTGTGCCGTGGTAGGGTAGTGATCAAAGTACAGTGGGAACACACTCGAGGCGGAGTGACAGTGTCAAGTCAGCGGACTAAGCTGTACTCATGTCACCTGGGAACTGATAACTGACGATAGGTATAATACCAACTAGTCAGTTCCCAACGAGTCCTGTCCAGTGTACCCGTAACCTAACGAGCACCCGCATACTATCTCAAGTACGACGTACTGACGGCTGTGGGACAGACCGTCTCCCACACTGGGATGAGAAGCGCATGCGCTGGTCTACTTCGGAGTATCGATGCCCTGTCTCGATAGTCCTGCGACCAGGGACCTGCATAAGGATGTGCTTATAGATTACCCAGCCCCACTAGTGTGACGGCCATCACATCGCTGGTAATCAAGTAAAGATCCTAAGGGCTCTACTAATGTGTATAGGCGATATACAAAAATAAACACATGTACACATTGAAGTAGAAACAAACCAAGTAGCATACTACTATTTTGAGCAAGATTGTATATACAAGGTGAATATCCCAAGCTTCCATTAAGTAATATACAAACCAGTATGATACAGTAATGGCCTCTAGGGCATATACACTAACAATCTCCCACTTGCACTAAGGCCATGTACTGGCGTATCGAAGACCTATCATCTCGATCAGCCGCTCAAACTGAGTCTGGGGCAGGGCCTTGGTGAATGGATCTGCAGTGTTATCTTCTGAAGCGACTCTCCGAACCTCGATCTCCTGGCGATCCACGATCTCCCTGATCAGGTGATACCGCCTCAAGATGTGCCTGGATCTCTGATGGGACCTGGGTTCCTTCGCTAAAGCTATAGCCCCGTTGTTGTCGCAATACAGAGGTATTGGATCAACAATGGACGGAACCACCTGAAGTTCTTTCAAGAACTTCCTCATCCAGACAGCTTCTTTTGCGGCATCAGATGCAGCGATGTATTCCGCTTCCATCGTCGAGTCTGCAACGGTTTCCTGTTTGGAACTCTTCCAACACACCGCCCCTCCATTGAGGGTAAAGACAAAACCCGACATGGACTTGGAATCATCCTTGTCACTCTGGAAGCTGGAGTCAGCAAAGGCCTCGATCTGGAGGTCTTTTCCGCCATACACCAAGAACATCTCCTTAGTCCTTCTCAGGTACTTGAGAATGTTCTTTACCGCTATCCAGTGTTTCTCCCCAGGGTTTGACTGATACCGGCTTACCACACTCAGTGCATAAGCTACATCCGGTCTGGTACACAACATCGCATACATTATAGAGCCTACCGCAGAAGCTTAGGGTATAATAGACATGCGATCCCTCTCCAAATCAGTCTTGGGAGACATCTCTTTGGAGAGGGTGATCCCGTGACAAGCCGGTAGGTTACCGCACTTGGAATCTTCCATACTGAATCTCTTCAGTATGGTGTCGATGTACCTGGACTGTGAAAGTCCTAATATCCTCTTGGATCTGTCACGGTAGATCCGGATACCCAGAATGTACGAGGCATCACCCAGGTCTTTCATGGAGAACCTGTGTGACAAGAACCCCTTGACAGATTGTAGCATAGGAATGTCATTTCCTATTAAGAGAATGTCATCCACGTACAAAACGAGGAACACTACAGTTCTCGCTACAAATCTACTATAGATGCATGGTTCATCTGGATTTTTGATAAAGCCAAATTCTTTGACCGTCTCATCAAAGCAGATGTTCCAACTCCGCGATGCCTGCTTTAGTCCATAGATGGACTTAAGCAACTTGCACACCTTTCCGCTGCTCCCACTCTGAATGAAACCCTCTGGCTGGTCCATATAGACATACTCCTCTAAATTTCCATTTAGAAAAGCGGTCTTTACGTCCATTTCCCAGATCTCATAATCGTGGAAGGCAGCAATGGCAAGAAGGATCCGAATGGATTTCAGCATGGCTACTGGAGAAAAGGTTTCGTCATAGTCCAAGCCAGGTCTTTGACGAAAACCCTTTGCTACCAGCCTAGCTTTATAGGTCTCAACCTGTCCATCTACACCAATCTTCCTTTTGAAGATCCACTTGCATCCTATGGGTTTTACCCTGTCTGGAGCAATGTCCAACGTCCATACCTTGTTGGTGTACATGGACTCCATTTCGGTCCGCATTGCATCCAGCCATTTCACTGAGTCAACGCTCTGAACGGCCTGCTGGAAGCTAGTAGGCTCATCATAATCTATGATGCAATCCTCTCTATCCCCGTCTATGAGAAAACCGTAGTATCTCTCGGGCGGATGAGTCTGCCTACTACTCCTGCGGAGCGGCGTAGGAATGTCCTGTTCTTCCAAACCCTCTGGTTCCACTAAACTTTCAGTAATAGTCCGTGGTTCTGGAATTTCTTCCAGTTCTGCTGTGCTCCCACTTATCTGGGTTTCCAAAAACTCAGTTTCCAAGAAGTAGGCATGACGAGAAACAAGAACTTTTTGTTCCTCTTCACAGTAGAAGAAATATCCTTTGGAGTTCTTCGGATACCCCACAAACTTGCACTGTACCGAGCGTGCCTCGAGCTTGTCCGCATGCTGCTTTTTGACAAAAGCTGGACATCCCCATGTCTTAATGTGCTTAAGATAGGGTCTCTTCCCACACCACATCTCATATGGTGTAGTAGGCACGGTCTTAGTGGGAACTCGGTTCAAAAGGTATGCTGCTGATTCTAGCGCATATCCCCAGAATGATCGTGGCAACTCAGCGTTACTCATCATGGACCGCACCATATCCAATAGGGTGCGGTTCCGTCTCTCCGATACACCGTTATGTTGCGGGGTGTATGGAGGAGTAAGCTGAGAGAGAATTCCGTTCTCTTTTAAATAGTCCAGGAACTCGGCACTTAAGTATTCTCCACCTCGATCCGATCTTAGAATCTTAATACTTTTGCCGGTCTGTTTCTCTACATCATTCTTATACTCCTGGAATTTTCCAAAGGCCTCGGACTTATGTTTCATTAAGAAGACATAGCCGTACCTTGAGAAGTCATCCGTAAAAGTAATGAAGTAAGAATGTCCGCTTCGGGCATGTGTAGACATAGGACCGCACACGTCACTGTGTACGAGTCCCAAGAGCTCGCTCGCTCTTACTCCTTGTCCAGTAAACGGAGTCTTTGTCATCTTTCCTTTGAGACAAGATTGACAAGTGGCATACGATTGATATTCGAACGCATTCAAATATCCTTCTGTATGTAACTTAGTCAACCTTCTCTCATTGATGTGACCCAATCTACAATGCCATAAGAAAGTCTGATTTATTTCTGGAGACTTTCTTTTGTGTGTATTCTGGACATTGAAAATCTGTGGTTGGTTTAACACGTATATACCATTACTCAATGTACCTGACCCAATCAAAACTTGATTAAGGTGAATGTTTACAACATTACTTACAAACGCAAATTCATAACCTTCTTTAGAAACTAAAGATACAGAAATGATATTACAAGTTGCGTTGGGTACAAAAAAGCAATTACGCAAAACCAAAACATGTCCATCTGACATTCCCAGGTGATAGTCCCCCACGGCTTTAGCATCCATGCTAGCTCCGTTCGCAACTCTGAGGGTCATGTCACCTGCCTTCCAAACCCTACGGTTTCTCAACGCCTGCAAAGAATTACAGATTTGAGATCCTGATCCGGTATCCAATACCCAGGAAGTAGAGTTTATTGAAAGACAGTTTTCAATAACATACACACCTGAAGCTGAAGCTGCAACCTGCTTCAATTCCTGTGTTCTGGCCTTCCAGGCTCTGCAATCATTCTTCCAGTGTCCTTTCTTATGACAATAGAAGCATTCTTCCTTATCCACAAGCTTCCCCGCTAACTTTGTTGCTTTTGCTTTTCCCTTCGTATCCACTTTACTAACACCGCCCCTTGGTTTGGCGGGGGCTTTCTTCTTCTTTCCCTTGGCTTTCGCCTTGGACCTAGAAGAAGATGATTCTCCTACAAACAAAGTGGATGTTTCCCTACCTTTCTGTAGGGTGCCCTCTGCGCTCCTCAGCATGTTGAGGAGCTCTGAAAGTTCAACCTCTTTTTCTTGTAAGTTGAAGTTCAGTATAAACTGGGCGTAAGTGAAAGGAAGGGACTGGAGAACTATATCCGTATATAGCTCACTCTCCAATGTGATCCCTAGGTCAGCGAGCTCCTCAATGTAGCCGATCATCTTTAGCACGTGCTCGGCTACTGATGATCCGACGGCCATTCTTGTTGAAAATAACTTTTTCGACGCTTCGTATCTTGCGATACGAGATTGCTCTCCATACAGTTCTTTTGTATGAAGCAATATGGACTCCATGTCCATATTCTCGTGCCTCCTCTGATGTTCGTTGTCCATCGAGGCAAGCAGGAGGCATTTGGCCTTCGCGCTATCAATCTCCCAAGTCTTGCGGATTTCCTTATCCGCGACGCTGGAAGTTGGACCAGGGACAAGGGGAGCTTTGGTGGTAAGAAGATACCCCAGCTTGTCGTAAGTGATTGCTATCTTGACATTCCTGAGCCAATCTTTGTAGTTTGGCCCTGTCAGTTTGTTTTTATCTAGGAGTAACTTAAGTCCAGTCATGTCGATTGGTCGCTGCAATTAGGAGAGAGAAGAAGAAACACTCAGCATGATGCTCTTGCAAGTTTAGAGTAGTTTTTAGTTTGTCTAAACAGGATGGCTCCCACTGTTTCTCGAATCCCTCCTCAAACCATAAAGGAAGAATTAGTCAGGATCAATCCCACCGTACAATACTTGCTTAACCGTTCAGCCAGGCCGGTGTCGGTACTTCGAGGGAGGTTTTCCAACGCTTTCGCGAAGTTCCTTAATTAAAGAACCTCTTTTCCCTGGGGGCGTAGCCCCGCTAACACCTTTCTAGGCACCTACTAGGTTTATAGCATTGATCGTTAAGTGAGAAATTTCCCGAGGAGTAGCATATACTCACAGTAGGATCGGGATCCAAATATCATCGTGTGACGAAACTGAAGGAATCCTACCAGAATCATCACACTCCAAATGGTATGCAAATCTAGCAAGTTTCAGTACTTATGAAACTCCCGATGTGGATTTTTGCCCCATGCTCTTATGACCTTGACTTTGGCCAACAAATCATAAGTCACATGTCAAGTTCTGCCCGTCGTTCTCCAGGTTAATTTGAATCCACCCGCACCTACCCTTGACTTTGGCCAACAAGGCAGTACGACTGTTCCAAACCAACGCATCTATCTATGCTGCACATGAATACCCAATAGCTACCAATCACTGTGCCTTGACTTTGGCCAACAAACACAGCTTGAATAGTATTGACTATTCATGTGAAACGACGGAGGGCTACGGATGGTTTTGGCAAAACCGTGAACGTAGTGAACTTGATTTGGTCGATAGAACGAGATAGCTTTTAAAAAGAGTGGCTCAAGCTCCGCATTTAAAAGTTGTTTTGAAAAGAACCGAGTGGTTTTTCGAAAGTGTTCCAACGACTTTAACTTGGTTTATTATCTTGCATTAGTTCTTTTAATGCGTGATATTCTTGCATTAGTTCTTTTAATGCGTCCCATCATTTAATCCTACCATTGCAGAAAACAACCAAAATATGACATACGCTTATGCCATTCGCATTCGCCACGGGGCCCCGTCATTACCCGTTAGGTTACTTAACTAACGACAGAGCGGGGGCTGGGCTAGCGCGTCTGTAAAACATAAGCAACGCCTAAATAATATCATATATAGATATACTGCAATGATAAACATTTCAGATCACAGATGAATACATTAGATATACTAGGAATCTGTAATTCGCACGAGCCTGTAACGAAAGACAAATTACACGGTCGCGGTGAATAGCCAAAACCCCACCCAAGACCCCTACGGGTGCGGCAAACTACCCGCTAAGTACCCGAAGCGTAGCAACCTCCCTCATCTCCATGAGTAGGCCACTCGACACTTCGGCATACCCGGTAGTTTGTGCACCCCCTCCATGGGTCTATCCTAGGAGCAAAAACAGTAAAAAGAAATTATACAATGACGGCTACAACCCCGACCCGGTTGTGCGGCCATACAAATAATTATTACATCAATTTACAAATTTACATGAATTGAAAAAAAAAGAAAACTCTCGTCTCACAACCCCCGGCTATTCACCCGCGACAATCCAACATATTCATATACACATTCCAGCACATTACAGATCACAGATTTGTATAACCCCCACTAATCGACATATAGCGATTAGTAGACGTTCAATACAAATATCACATTACAGAAAAACCCGTTAGCTAAAGTCTTTTAGAAGTTCGATCAAAAATACGGATTTTCGGGACCCCAAAATAAAATTTTCGTTCTGGAAAATCTGGGTTGAAAATATATGTACCAAAATTCCCAAAATACCCCCTGAAGAACACTGTAGCAAAGAATCACCAGAGAGGCGCCAAGGAGGCCGCGGAACCGCGGCAATAGCAAGCTATTGCCGCGTTTCCGCGGTCGTTTAGGGGATTCATTTGGTGATTTTTCTACAGTGGCTTCTAAAAACCCTGAGCTGATTTTAGGTGTTAAAATAATCAATTTTTGAACAGTAAAAAAATCGACAGAAACTCGAATTTTCGGGGTTCGTTTTCGGGACATTTTCTTTGATCGATCTTCTAGTTACTTGCTAACATGTTAGATAGAGTTTAACTAGGCTCTGATACCACTGTAAGTCCATGCTACCTCTCCCGGTACTTTCGGGAATGCGGAATTTGGTAAAAAACAATTTTTACGGAGGTGGTAACATGGACCTATAACCCGGATCTTGGTTAAACTTCTATCTAACAACCTAACTATGAGTTTCTAGCTACTCGGTTAGGGGGTTATACCTTGCTTGTCTTGAACTCCTTCGTCTTCAAGCTCCGATGGTGGTCCGATGGCTTCTTCTCGTCGTCTCCGTACGCCGAAGATGGATCCACCTGAAAGCTCCAACCTTTAGCTCCTTCTTCGTTCTTTGAAGAAACTAGTTCACTTGGTTTGCTAAACCTAGTGAACTAGAATGAGTAGAGAAGAGTTTGTATGGGATTTTATCTATGGTTCTTGATTCTCAACTCATGAGACAAGAGAACCATAGAATCAAGAGAGGGAGGAAGAGGTTGAGGGTGAGAGCAAAGCAAGAGAGCTCAAGAACAAGAGAGAGAATGAGCAAGAAAGAATGAGCAAGTATTTTGTCTCTCACCCTCACATAATCCAAAGTGATCATAACTCATCATATCAAAAAAAGTCTTATGTGATGGTTGAAGCAACCATAACCATATCATTTCATGCACTCATTTTACACAAATGAGCAAGTAAACAAAAGTCTTTGCCATGAAATGATGGCTATGGTTATCATGATGGTCAACTAGTCAAGCCTAGTCAACCGGTCAACAAAGTCAACAAGTCAACAAAGTCAACAAAAGTCAACAACCATGTCACCATAATACTTAATTAATATAATAGTTAATCACATATCAAATTCTCATTAGGGTTGAGCAAAAAGTCAAATAGTCAACGGTCAACTGTCAACAACCCTAATGAGAATCCGCTGCCTCTGCCTCCCTGTCAACTGTGCATACACACCCGCATCCGCGTTCCGAGGAACACGAATGCAAACTGGATAAATCCAATCCCATAAGGTACACTAGGATCTGGCTTAAACCAAAGCCCGCTAGTGTAAACTGTCCGGACACTGTACGCGCACAAGTGCAAGGATGTGACCGAACCCTGTCGCAAAACCATGCGACCTGTCGCAATACCATGCGACCTCTACTCTTTTGCCTAAAGGCGAAAAGCTTTCTGTGTGGGACTCTAAAGACTCGACACTACGTTGGCAGTGGGTTTAACCACAGACCGCAAGCGGCACTAGCTGTGCGTAACGGTCCCCAGGTAATGCCGACAAGAAGACCGACGAGGCGAAACCCATCTGAACTCCTACTGAGCCTGAGTGTGACATTCTCCGTACAGTCCGGTCTGTTCGTCTGATACATCGCATAGCGGGCCTAGGGGGTGGTAAACGTCAGTCCCCCAATAGCGGTACAAGTCGTGCCGGAGCGAAGCCCAAAACACCCTGAGATAACACTGGAAACCTACCAGTATATCTCGTTTGCCCTGGCCAGGGACTACTCGTGTAATGGCTCTCCTAGACACAGCGCGATGTCAACCCCCAATACCGGGAGAGACGAATCCTGTCTAACCGTCACTGCCTCCAAGTGCTTCGGGACTGCACCCAACCACTACCTGTTTGCACGACTCCTTTGAGCCGTGGTAGGGTAGTGATCAAAGTACAGTGGGAACACACTCGAGGCGAAGTGACAGTGTCAAGTCAGCGGACTAAGCTGTACTCATGTCACCTGGGAACTGATAACTGACGATAGGTATAATACCAACTAGTCAGTTCCCAACGAGTCCTGTCCAGTGTACCCGTAACCTAACGAGCACCCGCATACTATCTCAAGTACGACGTACTGACGGCTGTGGGACAGACCGTCTCCCACACTGGGATGAGAAGCGCATGCGCTGGTCTACTCCGGAGTATCGATGCCCTGTCTCGATAGTCCTGCGACCAGGGACCTGCATAAGGATGTGCTTATAGATTACCCAGCCCCACTAGTGTGACGGTCATCACATCGCTGGTAATCAAGCTAAGATCCTAAGGGCTCTACTAATGTGTATAGGCGATATACAAAAATAAACACATGTACACATTGAAGTAGAAACAAACCAAGTAGCATACTACTATTTTGAGCAAGATTGTATATACAAGGTGAATATCCCAAGCTTCCATTAAGTAATATACAAACCAGTATGATACAGTAATGGCCTCTAGGGCATATACACTAACAAACTCGGCCGCGGATCCGCGGCGGAAGCGTGCTCCCGCCGCGTTTCCGCGGCGCTTTGACTCGATCGTGGGACCATCTTTGGTGGTTATTCACACAAAATCCTGAGCCGATTTTAGGTGTTAAAATAATCAACTTTTGAACAGTAAAAAAATCGACAGAAAGTTCGAATTTCGGGGTTCGTTTTTGGGACTTTTCTTTGATCGATCTTCTAGATACTTGCTAACATGTTAGATAGAGTTTAACTAGGCTCTGATACCACTGTAAGTCCATGCTACCTCTCCCGGTACTTTCGGGAATGCGGAATTTGGTAAAAAACGATTTTTACGGAGGTGGTAACATGGACCTAAAACCCGGATCTTGGTTAAACATCTATCTAACAGCCTAACTATGAGTTTCTAGCTACTCGGTTAGGGGGTTATACCTTGCTTGTCTTGAACTCCTTCGTCTTCAAGCTCCGATGGTGGTCCGGATTGGCTTCTTCTCGTCGTCTCCGTACGCCGAAGATAGATCCACCTGAAAGCTCCAACCTTTGACTCATTCTTCGTTCTTTGAAGAAACTAGTTCACTCGGTTTGCTAAACCTTATGAACTAGAATGAGTAGAGAAGAGTTTGAATGGGATTTTATCTATGGTTCTTGATTCTCAACTCATGAGACAAGAGAACCATAGATTAAAGAGAGGGAAAAAGAGCAAGAGGGTGAGAGCAAAAACAAGAGAGCTCAAGAACAAGAGAGAGAATGAGCAAGAAAGAATGAGCAACTCTTTTTGACTCTCACCCTCTCATAATCCAAAGTCATGATAACTCATCATACTAATCAAGTTTTATGTGATGGTTGAAGCAACCATAACCATATCATTTCATGCACTCATTTTACACAAATGAGCAAGCAAGCAAAAGTCTTTGCCATGAAATGATGGCTATGGTTATCATGATGGTCAACTAGTCAAGCCTAGTCAACCGGTCAACAAAGTCAACAAGTCAACAAAAGTCAACAAGTCAACAAAGTCAACAAAAGTCAACAACCATATCACTATAATACTTAATTAATATAATAGTTAATCACATATCATATTCTCATTAGGGTTGAGCAAAAAGTCAAATAGTCAATGGTCAACTGTCAACAACCCTAATGAGAATCCGCTGCCTCTGCCTCCCTGTCAACTGTGCATACACATCCGCATCCGCGTTCCGAGGAACACGAATGCAAACTGGATAAATCCAATCCCAAAAGGTACACTAGGATCTGGCTTAAACCAAAGCCCGCTAGTATAAGCTGTCCGGACACTGTACGTGCACAAGTGCACAGATGTGACCGAACCCTGTCGCAAAATCATGCGACCTGTCGCAATACCATGTGACCTCTACTCTTTTGCCTAAAGGCGAAAAGCTTTCTGTGTGGGACTCTAAAGACTCGACACTACGCTGGCAGTGGGTTTAACCACAGACCGCAAGCGGCACTAGTTGTGCGTAACGGTCCCCAGGTAATGCCGACAAGAAGACCGACGAGGCGAAACCCATCTGAACTCCTACTGAGCCTGAGTGTGACATTCTCCGTACAGTCCGGTCTGTTCGTCTGATACATCGCATGGCGGGCCAAGGGGGCGGTAAACGTCAGTCCCCCAATAGCGGTACAAGTCGTGCCGGAGCGAAGCCCAAAACACCCTGAGATAACACTGGAAACCTACCAGTATATCTCGTTTGCCCTGGCCAGGGACTACTCGTGTAATGGCTCTCCTAGACACAGCGCGATGTCAACCCCCAATACCGGGAGAGACGAATCCTGTCTAACCGTCACTGCCTCCAAGTGCTTCGGGACTGTACCCAACTACTACCTGTTTGCACGACTCCTTTGAGCCGTGGTAGGGTAGTGATCAAAGTGCAGTGGGAACACACTCGAGGCGAAGTGACAGTGTCAAGTCAGCGGACTAAGCAGTACTCATGTCACCTGGGAACTGATAACTGACGATAGGCATAATACCAACTAGTCAGTTCCCGACGAGTCCTGTCCAGTGTACCCGTAACCTAACGAGCACCCGCATACTATCTCAAGTATGACGTACTGACGGCTGGAGCAATGTCCAAAGTCCATACTTTGTTGGTGTACATGGACTCCATCTCGGTCCGCATTGCATCCAGCCATTTTACCGAGTCAGTGCTCTGAATGGCTTGCTAGAAGTTAGTCGGCTTATCATTATCAATGATGCAATCCTTTCTATCCCCATGTACGAGAAACCGTAGTATCTCTCAGGTGGATGAGACAGCATACTACTACTGTGGAGTGGTGCGGGAATGTCCTGTTCTTTTGGAACTTCTGGCTCTACCAAGATTTCAGTAATAGCTTGTGGTTCTGGAATTTCTTCCAGTTCTATTGCGCTCCCACTAGTTTCTTTTTCTAAAAATTGATGTTCCAAAAAGTGGGCATGACGATAAACAAAAACCTTTTGTTCCTCTGCGTAATAGAGAAAATACCCCCTGGAGTTCTTTGGGTATCCCACAAACTTATACAGTACTGAGCGTGCCTCGAGTTTGTCCGCATGCTGCTTTTTGACAAAAGCTGGACATCCCCATATCTTCAGATACTGAAGATAGGGTTTCTTCCTACTCCATATCCGATATGGTGTGGTAGGCACAGTCTTGGTAGGAACCTTGTTCAAAAGATATGCAGCTGATTTTACTGCATAGCCCCAGAAAGATCGCGGTAACTCAGCGTTACTCATCATGGAACGTATCATATCCAATAAGTTTCGGTTCCGTCTCTCCGATACACCGTTATGTTGTGGTGTGTATGGAGGAGTAAGCTGAGAGAGAATTCCATTCTCTTTTAGGTAATTCAGGAACTCGGCACTCAAGTATTCACCACCTCGATCAGATTTTAGTGTCTTGATACTTTTGCCGGTTTAGTTTTCCACTTCATTCTTATATTCTCGGAATTTCTCAAAAGCCTCAGATTTATGTTTCATCAAGAATACATGTCTATACCTAGTGAAATCATCCGTAAAAGTAATGAAATAGGAATAACCACTTCTTGCATGTGTAGACATTAGACCACACACGTCGCTGTGTACTAGTCCCAAGAGCTCTCTCTCTCTTACTCCGTGTCCAGTGTCCCTTTGAGACATGATTGACAAGTTGCATAAGATTGATATTCTAACGGATCCAAATATCTTTCTTTATGTAACTTGGTCAGCCTTGTTTCGTTGATGTGACCTTGTCTACAATGCCATAAGAAAGCATGATATATTTTTGGAGTATTTCTTTTATGTGTGTTCTGGACATTGAAAATTTGTAGTTGGTTTAATACGTATATACCGTTGTTTAGAGTACCTGACCCAATCAGACCATGATTAAGGTGGATGTTCACGACATCGCTTACAAATGTTAAATCATAACCTTCTTTAGATAACAAATATACAGAAATGATATTACAAGTCAAACTAGGTACACAAAAACAGTTGCACAAAACCAAAATATGTCCACTCGTCAACCCAAGGTGATATTCCCCTACGGACACAGCATCCAAGCTCACTCCGTTAGCAACCCAGACGGTCATATCACCGGTCTTCAGAACCCTACGGCTTCTCAGTGCCTACAAAGAATTGCAGATATAAGATCCTGATCCGGTATCCAATACCCAGTAAGTAGAGTTTATTGACAAACAGTTTTCAATTACAAACACACCTGAAGCCGAAGACACAACTTGCTTTGGGTCCTGGTTCATGGCCTTCCAAACCCTGCATTCTTTCTTCCAATGGCCCTTTTTATGAGAGTAGAAGCATTCTTCCTTTCCTACTGTCGGTCCCGCCACTTTTGCCTTGCCCTTTGCTTCCACCTTACTAACGCCGCCTCTCTGTTTGGTGGGGGCCTTCTTCTTCTTTCTTTTAGCTTTCGTCTTGGATCTGGATGAGGAAGCTCCACCAAGAAACAGAGCAGGTGTTTACCTTGATTTCTTCAGGGTGCCCTCAGCACTCCTCAACATGTTGAGGAGTTCCGGTAGTTAAACTTCTTTACCTTGAATATTAAAATTCAAGATAAACTGGGCATCGGTGGAAGGAAGGGACTGGAGAATCAAGTTAGTATACAGCTCGTTCTCTAACGTGGTCCTAAGGTCTGCGAGCTCCTCAATGTAGCCGATCATCTTAAGGAAGTGTTCCCCTATAGATGATCCGACGGCCAACCTCGCCTTAAATAGCTTCTTCGAGGTCTCGTATCTTGCAATAAGAGATTGCTCTCCATATAATTCCTTAGTATGGAGGAATATGGAGTCAAGATCCATATTCTCGTGCTACCTCTGGTGTTCATTGTCCATGGAGGCCAGCACGAGGCACTAGGCTTTCGCGCAATCAATTTCCCAGGTCTTACGGATTTCCTTATCCGCGACGCTAGAATCTGGACCTGGGACAGCGGGGGCATTAGTAGTAAGAACATAGCCCAATTTGTCATAAGTGATTGCCATCTTGACATTCCTGAGCCAATCTTTATAGTTTGGCCCTGTCAATATATTTTTATCTAATAGTAACTTAAGGCCCGTCATGATTGGTCGCTGCAATTAGGAAAGAGAGAAGAAACACTTTAGTATGACGCTCTTGCAAATTTAGATTGGTTTTTAGTTTATCTAAACAGGATGGCTCCCACTGTTTCTCGAATCCTTCCTCAAACCATAAAAGAAGAATTAGTCAGGATTAATCTCACCGTGCAATACTTGCTTAACCGTTCAGCCAGGCCAGTGTCGGTACTTCAAGAGAGGTTTTACGATGCTTTCGCGAAGTTCGTTAATTAAATAACATCTTTTCCGTAGGGGCATAGCCCCGCTAACACCTTGTTGGCTACAGTGCCCTCAAGTCAATAATTGGATCGCGGGCACGTGATTGCAATGATTGAGGGAGGACCTATACCGGTAGAACAGTCTTACTCGAGATAATAGTATGCTATCTGGTTTGTCTTTATCATCGTGTACATATTTTAGGTGACATTACAGATCACTATTACATGTTGATAGAGCCCATAGGATTCTTGCTTGACTACCAGCAGTATGATGGCGATCATATACGTGAGAGTTGGGTAGTCTATAAGCACATCCTTTAAGTGTCCCTAACCGTGGGAGTTTCGAGACTGGGCATCGATACTCCGAGAGTAGACTAGTGTATATGGATCAAGACCCCGACAAGGGGCGATGGTCGGTCTTACAAGCCATTGGTGTTAGTTGGTTCACCTAAGATAGTATACAGGTGCTCATTAGGTTATGGGTACACGGACGGACTCCCCGGGAACATGCTAGTTGGTATTATACCTATCGTCAGATAGCAATTCCCTGGTGACATGTGTACAGGTTAGTTTCATCAGATAAATGAATCCGTATCTTGAGTAATCATCCGTGAAAGTAATGAAATAGGAAAAACCACCTCCTGCATGTGTAGACATTGGACCGCACACATCGCTGTGTATGAGTCCTAAGAGCTCGCTTGCTCTTACTCCTTGTCCAGTAAATGGAGTCTTTGTCATCTTTCCTTTGAGACAGGATTGACAAGTGTCATAAGTTTGATATTCGAACGTGTCCAAATATCCTTCTCTATGCAACTTAGTCAACCTTCTCTCATTGATGTGACCCAGTCTACAATGCCATAAGAAAGCTTTATTTAAATCTGGAGACTTTCTTTTTAGTGTGTTCTGGACATTGAAAATTTGGAGTTGGTTTAAAACATATATGCCGTTATTTAGAGTACCGGACCCAATCAAACCATGATTAAGGTGGATGTTGACAACATCTCTTACAAACGTGAAATCAAAACCTTTATTTGATAACAAGGAAACTGATATGATATTACACGTTAAGCTTGGTACAAAATAACAGTTATGTAAAACCAAAATATGTCCACTCGTCAATCCTAGGTGATAATCCTCGACGGACGCAGCTCCCACGCTAGCTCCGTTAGCAACCCTGAGGATCATATCACCTTCCTTCAGCACTCTACGGTTTCTCAGTGCCTGCAATGAATTGCAAATATGAGATCCTGATCCGGTATCCAATACCCAGGAAGTAGAGTTGATTGACAGACAATTCTCAATTACAAACACACCTGAAGTCGAAGCCACAGCTTGCTTCGGTTCCTGGTTCTTGGCGTTCCACGCCTTGCAATCCTTCTTCCAGTGCCCTTTCCTGTGACAATGGAAGCACTCATCCTGGCCAACTACCGGTACTGCAAACTTTTTCTTTCCCTTCTTTCCCACCTTACTAACACCTCCTCTAGGTTTGGGTGCGGCCTTCTTCTTCCTTCCTTTGGCCCTAGCCTTGGACCCGGAAGAAGATGCACCGCCAACAAACATAGCGGGTGTTTCCCTTGCCTTCTGCAAGGTGCCCTCTGCACTCCTTAACATGTTCAGGAGTTCCGCAAGTTCAACTTCTTTTCCTTGAAGATTGAAGTTGAGGATAAACTGGGCGTAGGTGGGAGGATGGGACTGGAGAATAAGGTCTGTATACAGCTCATTATCCAAAGTCGTCCCAAAATCTGCGAGCTCTTCAATATAGCCGATCATCTGTAGGACATGTTCACCTACCGATGACCCGACAGCCAACCTCGCTCGAAACAATTTCTTAGAGGTCTCGTATCTTGCTATACGAGATTGCTCTCCATAAAGTTCCTTTGTATGGAGAAATATGCCATCTAGGGACATATCCTCGTGCCTCCTCTGATGTTCATTGTTCATTGAGGCAAGCACGATGCACTTGGCTCTCGCGCAATCTAAATCCCAGGTTTTGCGGATTTCCTTATCCGCATTGCTGGATTTGGGACCAGGGACAGCAGGTGCCGTAGCGGTGAGGACGTACCCCAGTTTGTCATAGGTCAAAGCCATTTTGACATTCCGCAGCCAATCTTTATAGTTTGGCCCTGTCAGTATATTTTACTCTAAAAGTAACTTAAGTCCAGTCATTTTCAGGGTCGCTGCAATTAGGAGAGAGAGAAGAAAACTCTTTAGCATGATGCTCTTGCAAGTTTAGAGTGGTTTTTAGTTTATCTAAACTGGATGGCTCCCACTGTTTCTCAAATCCTTCCTCAAACCATAAAAGAAGAATTAGCCAGGACTATTCTCACCGTACAATACTTGCTTAACCGTTCAGCCAGGCCAGTGTCGATACTTCGAGGGAGGTTTTCCAACGCTTTCGCGAAGTTCCTTAATTAAATAACCTCATTTCTCTAGGGGCGTAACCCCGCTGACACCTTTCTGGACACCTACTAGGTTTATAGCATTGATCGTTAAGTGACGAATATCCTGATAAGTAGCATATACTCACAGTAGGATCGGGATCCAAATATCATCGTATGGTAATGTTGAAGGAATCCTACCAACATTCATCAAACTCCAAATGGTATGCATCTCTTTGCAAATTTCAGTTTCTTTAGAAATTCCCGATATATATTTTTGCCCCATGCTCTTATGACCTTGGCTTTGGTCAAAATGTCATAAGTCACATATCAAGTTCTACCCGTCATTATCTTGTCAATTTGAACCCATCCGTATATACCCCTGACTTTGGTCAAATGGTAATACGACTGTCCCAAACCAACTCATCTATCTTATGCAACAAATGAAAACCCAGCAGCTACCAAACACTATGCCTTGACTTTGGCCAAAATGCATAGCTTGAATACTACTGAATACCCAAATGAAATGACGGAGGGCTACGAATGGTTTTGGCGAAACCGTGAACGTAGTGAACTTGATATAACCGAAGGAACCTGATAGCTTTTAAAAGGAGTGGTTAAATCTCCGCATTTAAAAATATCTGTTTTAAAAAATAACCGAGTGGTTTCTTTTAAATTGTTCCAACGATTTAAACTTGGTTTATTTTCTTTGCATTATAGATAATGTGTCCCATCATTAACCTATCATTGCAGAAAACAACGAAAATACAACGTCCTCTTATGCCATCCGCATTCGCCACGGGGTCCCGTCATCACCCGTTAGGTTACTTAACTAACGACAGAGCGGGGGCTGGGCTAGCGCGGGTGTAAAACATAAGTGGCGTCTAAATAGCAATCATATATATAGATATTTTACATTCGTCTGACGCAATGATATACATTTCAGAACACAGATAAACAATATTGGATTTGCAAGCAATCTGTATTTCTTTTGAGCCTGCAAGAAAAGACAGATTACACAGTTGTGATGAATAGCCGTTACCCCACCCTCGACCCCTACGGGTACAGAAAACTACCCGCCCGGCAGTTTGTGTACCCCACCTTGGGTCAGTCCTAGGAGCAAAAACAGTAAAATGAAATAATACAACGGTGGCTACAACCGCAACCTGGATGTGCCCCGCAAAAATAATATTACAACAAATTACATTTACAACAAATGAATTAAACAATAACCCATTGCTAAACCCCGGCTATACACCACAACAGTCCAATACAGTTCATATGCACAAACAGATATAACCATTACAGAAATGTGCAACCCCCTGCCAACCGACATACTAGCAGTTAGGGGAGGTTTACGACCACATTTATCAATCACAGATATAATCCAACATGCAAATACTGTACAATTTCGATCGATTAAACATCTTTAATATTGCTCCAAAAACTGCTCTGTAAACTGGAAACCTGAGCAAAATTAAAATATTCCAGAAAACCCCAAATACCAGAGAGGACCCACACATGAAAGATGAGTCCATGACTCGGCAACTCGGCCGCGGAACCGCGGCGGATCGGTGGGATCCGCGGCGCTTTAGTCGATTCATGGGCTCAAATTTCATGGGTGTTCTCCTGGACTCTTTACAAGCTTTCTGAGCTTACCTGAAAAATTTTAGGTAATCATTTTAAATTCGACAGAAACTTGACAGATTTAGGGTTTTCCGGCTTCGTTTTTCCGTTCGAAATTCGTACAAATTTGCAATTAAGTTATTTATTGTTTAGCAAGGCTCTGATACCACTGTAAGTCGATGTACTACACCCCAGAACTTGTGGGGAGGCGGAAATTTCAAAAACGATCTTGTTTAGAGAACGAACATCGACTAACCGCTTGAATCGAAGCTAAACTACAAATAACCGTACACAAAGAGTTTCATTACTATTGTGTTTAGGGATTATACCTAATGAAACCAGTCCTTCGTCTTTACGATCTCCTTGTTCTCCTCGGCCTTCCCTAGGTAGTAGACGATCCACCCGAGAGCAAAACTCCAAGCTTAGCCTCTAAACTTGAGGCAACTAACCTTCTTGGATTGCTAATCAAAGAAGATAGATTGAGATAGAGTGATGGTTATGGATTGTTTAGTCTAACTAATCCTAGATCTCAACACATGAGGGTGAGGATTAGTCTTTTGAAGAGAGAGAGCTTGAGGAGAGAGAATGTGTAGATGATTATGAATGAATAAGTTATGAGTATCATAATATATTATGAAGCATTCTCATTAAAGAATAAATGAATAAATGTGATGAATAAGCATGCTTCATAAAATATCTAGTGGTGATTCATTAGCATGAGTCATTAAGCAATAAATGTGCATTAATGAGATGAATGAATCACCACCATGACTCATATAACTCATTCAATGAATATGACACATAACCCTCCTTAGTCACCATCTTCTAGAAGCTTCTCGTACAATTACGAGAACGCCCCTCCGATCCGCAAAAATACGGAAAAACTTTAGACTGTAAAAATCCAATAACCGGATACCAGTAACTGGCTTAAACCAAAGCCGACTGGTAAAAACTGTCCGAAAGTCGTACGCGCGTAAACGCACGTATGCGTCCGAACCCTTTGTCGCAAAACCATGCAACCTCTATATCGTTTCGCCTGGAGTAGAAAACTCTCTATGTGGGACTCTAGAGACTCGACTACTACGCTGGCAGTGGGTTTAACCACAGACCGCAAGCGGCACTAGCTGTACGTAATGGTCCCCAGGTAGTTGTCGATAAGAAGGCCGATGAGGAAACCCATCCGAACTCCTACTGAGTTTGATGTGACAATCTCCATACAGTCCGGTCCGTTCGTCCAAGACTATCGCATATCGGGCCTAGGGGGGCGGCAAGCGTCAGTCTCCTAATAGCGGTATAAGTCGTGTCGGAGCGAAGCCCATTACACCCTGAGAAACTACTGGAACCTACCAGCAAATCTCGCTTGCCCTGGCCAGGGACTTTGCGTAATGGCTCTCTGACACAGCACGATATCTACTCCCAATACCGGGAGGGACGAATCCTGTCTAACCGCTACTGCCTCCAAGTGCTCGGGACTGCACCCAACTGCTACCTGTTTGCACGACTCCTTTGAGCCGTGGTAGGGTAGCAATCTAAGAACAGTGGGACACACTCGAGGCGAAGTAGCAGTGTCAAGTCTGCGGACTATGCTGTACTCATGTCACCTGGGAACTGCTCACTGACGACTGGTATCAAACCAACCAACAGTTCCCTGTGAGTCCTGTCCGGTGTACCCGTAACCTAACGAGCACCTGCATACTATCTCCAGTACGATGTACTGACGGCTGTGGGACAGACCATCTCCCCAACTGGGATGAGAAGCGTACACACCAGTCTACTCCGGAGTATCGATGCTCTATCTCGATAATCCAACGACCAGGGACCTGAATAAGGATGTGCTTGTAGACTACCCAGCCCCCACTAGTGTGACTGCCATCACAACGCTGGTAGACAAGCAAGATCCTAAGAGCTCTATCAATACGTACACTCACATATTAAGATAGAAAAACCAAGTAGCATACTACCATGTTTAGCAAGACTGTTATATACATGTGAATATCCCAAGCTTCCATTAAGTAATATACAAACTAGTATGATACAGTAATGGCCTTCTAGGGCATAAACACTAACACGAACTACAGCAGATGATTTGGTAGAACCAAAGGATTCAGTAGATTCCAACGAACCTCAGCCTCTCCGCCGATCTAGTAGGGTTCCTCACCCACCTGAGAGATACTTCTGTTTCTCTATGACAGTGGGAGCGAGGATTGCATCATGAGATAATGACCCAACTAGTTTCGAGCTGGCCATCAGGAGTGTGACTCTGTAAGAATGGCTGGATGCTTATCGATCTGAGATGGAATCCTTATACACCAACAAAGTATGGACTTTAGTTGCTATATCTGAAGGGTTAAATCCCCATCAGGAGCAAGTATATCTTGAGAAGATTACTTGGTGTAGATGGAAAAGTTGAGACTTTCAAAGCTAGACTTGTTAAAAGTTTGCATCATTGACCAGGTGTGGATAATGATGAAACCTTTTCAAGTAGCTATGCTTAAGTCCATCCAGATCGTACTTGTCACGGCTACATACCATGACTATGATATCTGGTGGTTGGGTGTCATGACTGCTTTTCTAAATGATGTTTTAGAAGAGTGCGTCTATAAGTACACAGCCAGAGGGCTTCGTAGACAGTGGGTGTTGGAGATAGTGCCCTCAGAGTCAATTATTAGGTCACAGGTACGTGATTGTAATGATTGAGGGAGGACCTATCCGGTAGGACAGTCTTACTCGAGATGATAGTATGCTATCTGGTTTACCTTTATCATCGTGTACTGTTTTAGGTGACCTGACACGTCGCTATTACACGTTGATAGAGCCCCTAGGATTCTTGCTTGACCACCAGCAGTATGAGGGCGATCATATAAGTGGGAGCTGGGGGTCTACAAGCATATCCTTAAAAGGTCCCTAGTCGTGGGAGTTTCGAGACCGGGCATCGATACTCCATTAGTAGACTAGTGTATACAGTCGAGACCCCGACGAGGGGCGGTGGCCGGTCTCACAAGCCACTGGTGTCAGCTGGATCACCTAAGATGTATACAGGTGCTCATTGGGTTATGAGTACACCGGACAGGACTCGCCGGGAACATGCTAGTTGGTCATATACCAGACGTCAGATGGCAGTTCCCTGGTGACATGTGTGCAGGTTAGTTCATCGACCTGGGGATCGTCATTTGTCTCGTGTGAGTTCCCACTGTACTTTGATTACTACCCTACCACGGCTCAAAGGAGTCGTGCAAACAGGTTTTAGTTGGGTACAGTCCCGAGCCACATGGAGGCAGTGAGCGTATCTTCAGGGGTTCGTCTCTCCCGGTATTGGGGGTGAGGTCGTGCTGTGTCTAGGAGAGCCATTACACAAAGTCCTTGGCCAAGGCAAGGAGATTTACTGGTAGGTATTCCAGTAGTATCTCAGGGTGTTCTGGGCTACACTCCGACACGACTTGTACCGCTTTTGGGGGTCTGACTTTTACCAACCCCCTAGGCCCGCCATGCGATGCTCATAGACGAACGGACCGGACTGCACGGATATTGTCACTGACAGGCTCAGTTGGGTGTCGGGGTGAGCTTCCTCATCGACGTCCCTTTTGGTCAATAGCTGGTGGCCCGTCACGTATTGGCATATACCTCTGACGTGCTAGTGGTTAAATCCACAGCCATAGTATTGACGAGTCTTTAGAGTCCACCACATTTACAGTTACTCAGCTTTCGGGCGAAAGGTTGTAGAGGCCGTATGGAGATATGGCAAGGTCCGATCAGATACATGCGGTATTGCACGGATCAGGATCGGACAGTTTGTACTATAGGCCGTATGGTTATATGGCAGGGTTTGATCAGATACGTGCGGTATTGCACGGATCAGGATCGAACAGATATTACTAGCCGGTTTTGGTATAAGCCGGATCCTAGTATAGTACAGTGTAGATTTTGTCTCATTGCATTTGTATTTCGGTCGAAATACAGATGCGGGTGTGTATGCACAGTATCGGGGTTTTCCTGTAATTTATTACGGGACCAGTTTTCTGGAGTTGCCAGTTTGCTTTCCGTTTCGGTCAATTTCCATTGTTTCGTTCATTGGCCGATGTTTGGTGGAGGAGGGCTTATTTGCATTGTTGCAAATAAGCATTAGTGGAGGGGGTTCTTTGCATCTTGTTGCATCATGATGGTTTTCATGATGAGCACCATCACTTGACTTTCCTTGTATCATGATGGAGCACCTTACCTTGACTTCTTGACTTTGTTTTACATGATGGCTTGACTTTGGCTCATCATGGTTGTTGATCATGAGGTTGGTGGAAGGTGGTTGAGTGTGGGTTTTGATTTGATGATGATGAGGGGTATGGTTGTTGAGTGAGGACTTTTTCTTTGTGATCATTTTCTTTTGATATGATAACCCTCCTCTCTCTCTCTCTCTCTTGGATTGATTCTTTTGGTCACTCTCATTTTCTCCTCACCTCTCATGGCCGGCCAAACATAGTAGGGGCTGTCCCAAATTTTTGTGGGGAGGTTTTGACTCATTTTATGTTGCAAAAATCCCACAAGTTCAATCCACAAACCCCCAAGTTCTATCCCTCCACAAATGGCAACTCCACAACCCCAAAAATGAGACTTCTTCTACTACACATTCTACAGCGATTCTTGGGCACGTCGAGTAGCCGGCTTCGTGCCCGAGTTGCCTCGGCATTGAGGTGGGAGCCCGTAAACGAAGAAGGCGATGTGGTGCACTTCCGGCGACGAGGAGGAGACGGGACATTCCGCAAGTGATCGGGACGATGGCGAGAAGACCGGAGGACTTGGATCGTCGGTATATCTCTATTCCCTTTCTTGTAGTTAGCTTAGACTAGTTAATGGTAACGATCCGGGTGATAGTGCGCGGTGGTGCCGGTTTGCTAAGTCCGCAAAATTTAAGTTATTCACCGCTTCCGCATTCCGGCGTCGGATTGACGGCCGGGGCGCCGCCGTGCACTTACATTGGTATCAGAGCCTCCCCATTAACTTAGTCTAGCTTTGTGTAATGTGTTTTTGAGTTCCGATCGATCGAAATGTCCAAAAACCCGTATTTGCCCACGACAGTTTTCTGTTAAGTTTTTTTGGTGTCCAAAAATTTTTCAGGTGACAGAAAAGTGATCTACCAAAAAATATAAGAGTTCTGTAAAAATTCGACGATGTAAAGCTACAGTGTGAGCGTGGAACCGCCGCGTAAACCCTATACATGCCGCCCTTCCGCGGCTCACTGTGCACGTCACATCACCAAATTTTTACAGATGCCTTCTGGGTTTATTTCAGGGGTTTTGGAATATTAAAATTGGGCCAATTATTTCTGTGAGTGCTACAGTATTAGTTTGGGGCCCACTTGTTAATTTTTGGTCAATCGGAAAATCTTAAACACATTTTTCACAGTATTTACATTATATCTGCGACCGTGAATGTCACTCGATCGGTAAATCCTGTCTAACTGCTATAGCCCGGTTAGACGGATTTGCGAACGTGACTTTCACGTTGATGTTCTATGTATTTGCTGTGATGTTGCGGATCGGTCGTGGGGGATAGCCTGGATGCAATGCTAGTACTGTGCTGTTGTATTATGTACATTTGATATTGCGGGGCGAGCGTCCGACATGTGGACTGCCGTCACTGCCTGATTGTATTATTATTTTGGGGCACGACCTGGTTGCGGTCGATGTACCCGGTGTATGTATATTTTACTTTCTGTACTAGGATTGCCCCGCGGAGGGGTGCACGGATAGCCGGGTTCTGGAGGGCAACAAGCCCGCATCTCATGGCATTGAGACGGAGGGGGCTTCACTCTAGGATTGGCGGGCTATTCGCCGCACTCGTAGGGGGTACAGGTTGACCCAGGAGGGGTGCCCAAGTTACCGGATTCCGTGAAGTGCTGGGTGGTCCATTCACGGTGCTGAAGGGGGCTGCCTCGCTTCAGGTTTTGGCGGGTGACTTGCCGCACCCGTAGGGGTCTAGGTTTTCATTGCACAGGCTATCCACACGACCAGGGGAACGTCGGGTTTCAGCAGTGGCTCTGTGAAACCCGGGGATCCCAGATATCTGTATTGTTTCTGTGATGCTGTACATTTTCTGTGATGTTGCATTTCTATCACGCCTTGAGCGAATATAATATATTGGTATATATATTAGTAGATGTTGTATATGTTTTGCATCCACGCTAGTCCAGTCCCCGCTCTGTCGTTAGTTAGCTAACCTAACGGGTAATGACGGGACCCAGTGGCGAATGCGGATGGCATATACGTACATCAGTATATTTTCGTTCTTTTTGGTGTGATCAATTGATGGGACTGCATTGATTCGGATCAATGCAAGTTAAAACAAACCTAATCTGATGTTGTTGGAACACTTTTCAAAAAGCTGTTATTGCAAGGACGTTTACTTTTGTTTTGCATCGTGGTATTCATTGGAATATCCTGCTCCTCAGTCGACGAGGCAAGGGCCGAGATCCCTTCACCGGGAGTGACCCCTTGGACAATAAGTTTGCGTCAGGGCATTAACTTCACTATAGCCGATTACTTTTGCTTTGCACCGTGGTATTCATTTGGAATATCCTGCACCCCATTCTACGGGGAAAGAGCCGAGATCCCTTCACCGGGAGTGACCTCTTTAGCAACGGTTTTCGTCACTATATTTTCAAAAAGCTATCCGTTCCTTCGACGATATCAAGTTCATTACGTTAAAGGTTTTCGCCAGAAACCATTCGTAGCCCTCCGTCGTTTCATATGGGTAGTCAATAGTATTCAAGCTGTGTTTGTTGGCCTTAGTCAAGGCACAGTGTTTGGTAGCTATTGGGTATTCATATGCTGCATAGATAGATGCGTTGGTTTGGGACAGTCGTATAGCCTTGTTGGCCTTAGTCAAGGGCTTGTACGGGTGGATTCAAATTAACCTGGACAATGACGGGTAGAACTTGACATGTGACTTATGATTTGTTGGCCTTAGTCAAGGTCATAAGAGCATGGGGCAGAAATCACATCGGGAGTTTCAAAAGTACTGAAACTTGCCAGATATGCGCATACCTTCTGGAGTGTGATACCGTGAGCGGATTCCATCACGTTGTCATGCGATGAGAGTTGGATCCCGATTCCCACTGATGAGTTAGTTTACTCCTCGGGTAACCCCGACTAATTCTTCTTTCAGGTTTGGAGGAGAATTTGAGGTACAGTGGGAGGTTTCCAGATTAGATAAATTGGTGACCATTCTGATCTAGGTTAGAGTGCACGCTGAGTGTTTCTTTTCTCTCTCTCTCTGGCAGCGACCATTGACCCGACCCTAAGACTATGACTCAGTGACCAAGTTGACCGAACCTTCTTAAACACCGGCTTTTGGATTGTCAAAGTTGCGAACCTCATTGCCACTCCTACTTTTACCCTTTTCTCCAGGACACCCCGTTTTACTACGAACGTCCACTTCCATTGGACAAAGCCATCGTATGGTTAGATACGAACTCGAAAGAATTTATTCGAGGATGGTTTCAGGTTCTGGAGAAAACGGATAGGATTATTCAGTTGTCTTTTCCTTTTACCCTCTCTCAGGTTACGAGTACTCCTTGGTTTAGGGGTAGTACACCTATTACGCAAATTGGATTGTCTTCTTCCAAACCTTAGGCTGGTGCCGACCGGTAGGGAATGAAGAAAACCAATTAGCATAACGATGGTGTGCAGAAGGTATTAAGTTCAGACAAAGCAAGGGATTAGTAGGAGGGCAAAGTAAATTGCAACAGATATTCACGACCAAACCAAATATTTCGTTACCACTCCCACATCACCTTTGTATTTCTCCAGGACACTCCGTATCACTACGAAGATCCACAGTTTATTTGGATATTCCATCGTATGGTTATATACGAACTCGAAAGGAACTTGTTCCAGTTCGGGGATGGATCCTGGTTCAGGAGAAATAGGAATAAAGTACATTCAAGTGTCTTTTATCTTCACCTTCTCTCGTGTTGCGAGTGTTCCTAGGATTGGGACAGTACACCCATTATGCTTATTGGATAGTCTTCTTCCAAACCATAGGCTGGTGCCGAACGGTAGGGAAGGAAGAAAACCATTTGGCCTAAAAGGGTGTGCAGAAGGTAAAGACTAAAGACATATGAAGGGATTTGGAGAGGTGGCAAAGAACTATACGGTTACAGTCGTGAATCTGGAAGAGGCATTACTAAGAATACCAGAATACCCCATCGGAACATTTCAATGTTTCAGTTTCACTGTGTAATGTTAAAGGAAAACTGATTTCCCGATTAGATACTTACTCCAAGGTATGTATTTACCAGATACGATTCTCACATCTGTATGGTTTTACAGATGATGAGTGGGAGTAAGTTATTGGGAATTAGGTGATTGTCCTCATTATATCGGGATTCGTTGTAATCGGTGATATTTGAGGAAATCACCTGGGCTGTTTGCCGGTCGGCAAATATTTGGTTTTGAATATCCGCTGTTATGCACCAATTTCAAATTGATATATCTGTACGTCTATTTTTATAGAGTGAGATATACCTTTCTGAAATTATGTCTACCACATTTACCTACATCAGTGGATGGTTAGGTAAGGAGTATTAAACAGCGGTGTAATTCTTCTTAACCATAAGTACAGTTTTCAACCTACGACACACAGTGAATGAGTTATCAGACTCAAGGGACTTATACAAAGTATTGTATGTTGTCCAGGGTCCATCAGGACAGAGGGGTTGGTCCTCATACTACATTCAGTTTACTTATGACTTCTCTAGTTTTTAGACAAGTGTTTCGTGGAAACACAGGGTCCGAATTTGGAGAAGTTATTGGTATTTGAATAGAGTAGAGAACCAGGTATAGCAAGTATCGGGATTCTTCAAAGAGATCGAAGATGTAGATACTTGTGTATGGTATTCAGTTGATAGTAATGATAAAGAGATCTTGCTTCTCTTTCAGGTTACTCATAATTGGAAGTATTCCTAAGTTGAGTAACGCTGATCGGCCTTCTTCCATTTAGTTGACATGCGCTGGGGACAGCTGCATGATTTGAATCTGGTTCAATTAAATCAGTGCCTCTGTTTCTATATTGGATATAGAACAGTTCATGTCTTAACGATGTTAAGGTACGGGGAGTTGTCCGGTTTATGATTAAAACCAGACACTGGACAACTCAAGGCACGTTTCTGTAATGGCTGTTTGTGGGTTGACCCAGGCTATGACGAGGGTTGACTTTCTACCATCTGGATGAACAATAGCAATATTGTTCTAGACTCGCCACAGTTTTATTAAAAATGGATTTTTTCAGAAAACAGTAGTGGGAGTATGGTAGAACTGGAAGTGATTCCAGAACCACAAACGATTACTGAAGATTTGATAAGGAACCTAAAGATTCAATCTGGATTGACATTCCATTGGCCACTCCGCAGATAAAGTGGGTAACTTCAGGCACCCGAGAGGTACTCAGGTAGCCTCAAGGACGGTGACAGGGAAGTTCTTGTTTACCCACACTTGCCATTGTTGTTGTTCCAGGCTGCGAGACCCGGCAGGAGGATGAGTATAGCGTCGTTCTAAACTAGTTTTAGAAGTGCACGTCTATATGACTCTGGCAGAGGGTTGTCATAGTCAGTGGGAGCAGCGGAAGCATTGGTGGACAGGTTGCTTATGTCTATTTATAGACTAGAGCAGATGTAGCGGAGATAGATCATCTATTTCTGACGTGACAGTCATGGGTTTGACTTCATCAGAACAGGGGATGGATCTGTTGAGAAGGTAGTAGGGTGTGATGTCCTGGTATCTGGATGACATACACAGAATAGGAAAAGAAACTCCTATACTACAATCGGTTATACTTTGGTCGTCACACAGTGGTTTCTCCACAAAGGAAATGGATTTTATATCTGACATACTGGTTACTGGATCTATGGTTTTAGATCTAGATTTGGGTGGTTTCCCAATCAGGGTACTTGACAGCATTCTAAGAGTATTTAGGATGGACGACTCCTGGCACGGTAGTGTACCTGCAGGTAATGGAGTCACCCTCTCCAAAGATGTCTTACAGACTAAAGGGGAGAGGGACGTGCATGATTGGCAGATCACTTGCTCAGGCAATTGAGTCAATCGTGAGACGTCAAGTACCACACCAGATGTTGTTCTTGCACTAGATGCAATAAGTTGATATTAATTCAATCCTGGAGAAACAGTCGGAAGCAGTTTTAGAACATAAGTGGATGTTCTAGGGATATGATAACGACAACCTCATTCAGGAGACAGTTATCATTCCAGGCTTCCAAGGTGACATAGACGACAAGGAGGTTGTCAGAGTTATAGTTTTCCTTCTGATGAGGGGCAGTATTTTGGATAGGTGGTCCAAGGCAATGCTGAGGGTGGCATGGCGCAGGATACTGATTAAGTTCAGTTGACGATACAGTCTAAGAAGTTTGGATTTGGAGCTCATTTATGAGCTATGTCCCATCAGACATCCAGACACATTCTAAGACAGGTATTGCTCATTTCGGGAGATGGGTTTCTCCGCGAACTTGAGATTTAGAGAGACATGGAAAGAGACAACTAAGCGGATCCACTCACTGAGGCTATTCCTCGACCGCAATAGTTTCGCAAACGAGCTTTGTGAAACTGACTAGTAGAGGAGTTGGGTGTTCGGTATCACACGGGCTGTGAGTATGCGACATCGCAATAATTAGCCTTGAGTGCAAGTGGGAGATTGTTGGAGATAGTGCCCTCAGAGTCAATTATTAGGTCACAGGTACGTGATTGTAATGATTGAGGGAGGACCTATCCGGTAGGACAGTCTTACTCGAGATGATAGTATGCTATCTGGTTTACCTTTATCATCGTGTACTGTTTTAGGTGACCTGACACGTCGCTATTACACGTTGATAGAGCCCCTAGGATTCTTGCTTGACCACCAGCAGTATGAGGGCGATCATATAAGTGGGAGCTGGGGGTCTACAAGCATATCCTTAAAAGGTCCCTAGTCGTGGGAGTTTCGAGACCGGGCATCGATACTCCATTAGTAGACTAGTGTATACAGTCGAGACCCCGACGAGGGGCGGTGGCCGGTCTCACAAGCCACTGGTGTCAGCTGGATCACCTAAGATGTATACAGGTGCTCATTGGGTTATGAGTACACCGGACAGGACTCGCCGGGAACATGCTAGTTGGTCATATACCAGACGTCAGATGGCAGTTCCCTGGTGACATGTGTGCAGGTTAGTTCATCGACCTGGGGATCGTCATTTGTCTCGTGTGAGTTCCCACTGTACTTTGATTACTACCCTACCACGGCTCAAAGGAGTCGTGCAAACAGGTTTTAGTTGGGTACAGTCCCGAGCCACATGGAGGCAGTGAGCGTATCTTCAGGGGTTCGTCTCTCCCGGTATTGGGGGTGAGGTCGTGCTGTGTCTAGGAGAGCCATTACACAAAGTCCTTGGCCAAGGCAAGGAGATTTACTGGTAGGTATTCCAGTAGTATCTCAGGGTGTTCTGGGCTACACTCCGACACGACTTGTACCGCTTTTGGGGGTCTGACTTTTACCAACCCCCTAGGCCCGCCATGCGATGCTCATAGACGAACGGACCGGACTGCACGGATATTGTCACTGACAGGCTCAGTTGGGTGTCGGGGTGAGCTTCCTCATCGACGTCCCTTTTGGTCAATAGCTGGTGGCCCGTCACGTATTGGCATATACCTCTGACGTGCTAGTGGTTAAATCCACAGCCATAGTATTGACGAGTCTTTAGAGTCCACCACATTTATAGTTACTCAGCTTTCGGGCGAAAGGTTGTAGAGGCCGTATGGAGATATGGCAAGGTCCGATCAGATACATGCGGTATTGCACGGATCAGGATCGGACAGTTTGTACTATAGGCCGTATGGTTATATGGCAGGGTTTGATCAGATACGTGCGGTATTGCACGGATCAGGATCGAACAGATATTACTAGCCGGTTTTGGTATAAGCCGGATCCTAGTATAGTACAGTGTAGATTTTGTCTCATTGCATTTGTATTTCGGTCGAAATACAGATGCGGGTGTGTATGCACAGTATCGGGGTTTTCCTGTAATTTATTACGGGACCAGTTTTCTGGAGTTGCCAGTTTGCTTTCCGTTTCGGTCAATTTCCATTGTTTCGTTCATTGGCCGATGTTTGGTGGAGGAAGGCTTATTTGCATTGTTGCAAATAAGCATTAGTGGAGGGGGTTCTTTGCATCTTGTTGCATCATGATGGTTTTCATGATGAGCACCATCACTTGACTTTCCTTGTATCATGATGGAGCACCTTACCTTGACTTCTTGACTTTGTTTTACATGATGGCTTGACTTTGGCTCATCATGGTTGTTGATCATGAGGTTGGTGGAAGGTGGTTGAGTGTGGGTTTTGATTTGATGATGATGAGGGGTATGGTTGTTGAGTGAGGACTTTTTCTTTGTGATCATTTTCTTTTGATATGATAACCCTCCTCTCTCTCTCTCTCTCTTGGATTCATTCTTTTGGTCACTCTCATTTTCTCCTCACCTCTCATGGCCGGCCAAACATAGTAGGGGCTGTCCCAAATTTTTGTGGGGAGGTTTTGACTCATTTTATGTTGCAAAAATCCCACAAGTTCAATCCACAAACCCCCAAGTTCTATCCCTCCACAAATGGCAACTCCACAACCCCAAAAATGAGACTTCTTCTACTACACATTCTACAGCGATTCTTGGGCACGTCGAGTAGCCGGCTTCGTGCCCGAGTTGCCTCGGCATTGAGGTGGGAGCCCGTAAACGAAGAAGGCGATGTGGTGCACTTCCGGCGACGAGGAGGAGACGGGACATTCCGCAAGTGATCGGGACGATGGCGAGAAGACCGGAGGACTTGGATCGTCGGTATATCTCTATTCCCTTTCTTGTAGTTAGCTTAGACTAGTTAATGGTAACGATCCGGGTGATAGTGCGCGGTGGTGCCGGTTTGCTAAGTCCGCAAAATTTAAGTTATTCACCGCTTCCGCATTCCGGCGTCGGATTGACGGCCGGGGCGCCGCCGTGCACTTACAGTGGGAGCAGCGGAAACGTGTGCAAGATGCTTTATAGGATTAAAGCAGGCATCGCGGAGTTGGAACATCTGTTTTGATGGATTAGTCAAAGAGTTTGACATCATCAAAATGGTAGATGAACCTTGTATAAACAAAAAAGGTAGTAGGGAGTAAAGTGTTGATCCTCGTAGAGTACGTGGATGACATACTCTTGATAAGAAAGGAGTTTCTTATGCTACGCTCGATCAATCTCTGTTTATCACAATGATTCTCCACATAGGATCAAAGTGATACCTACAAAATCCTGGACTTTGGATCTATGAGATAGATCTAAATGGATGTTAGGATACTCACTAGCTATAGTGAGATGGTATCAGTTGATCCTGGGGAGAATCACTGGAAGGGTTCGAGGGTGATAAAGACGACTGAATGTCAGTCGCAGGCATTGTCTTTACCCTCAGTAAAGGGATGGTATGTTGGAAGAGTTCCAAGCTAGATACCGTGACATACTAGACGATAAAGGCAGGATACATCGCTACTTAAGATGCTACCAAAGAGGATGTTTGGGTGTATATTAGTTCATGAGATGAACTATATTCCTCCCATTGTGTGACAATGGAGTTGTGGCTTATGCCAAGGAACGCAGGTCCTATCAGTGATCCAGACATATTCTAAGGCAGTATCACCTGATCATGGAGATAGTTGATCTCCAGGCTGATCAAGGTTAGGAGAGCAGACTCAGAAGACAACACAGCGGATCCACTCACGAAGGCCTATTCCCAGAGAGAGACTTTTATGGGATGGTTGAGTATGAGATACTACAACCACTGCTACAGATGGCCCTAGTGCAAGTCGGAGATTGTTAGTTATATGTATGCCCTAGAGGCCATTACTGTACGTTGGATGTATATTGTAGTGGATGCTGGGACATATATAGGGAGGACTTTCTTGCTCGACATGATAGTATGCTATCTGGTTGCTCTTTACCTTGACGTGTACACTGATTGTCTCTCTGTTACATGTTGGTAAAGCCCTTAGGATATGTACTTGACTACCTGGACTATGATGCGGATCATACTAGTGGGGACATGGTAGTCCATAAGTACATCCTTCAAAGTCCCTAGTCGTGGGTGTATCGAGACGGGGCATCGATATACCAGAGTAGACTAGCGTATACCTTCTCGACCCATACAGATGGGCGATGGATGATCCCATATCCATTGGTGTTTGACATCAGAGATGATGTACGGGTACTCAGTAGAGATTGGGTACACTGGACGGACTCGCCGAGAACTCCCAGATGGTATTATACCTTACGTCAGATGGCAGTTCTCTGGTGACATTGGTACAGAGTAGTCTGTTGACCCGAGATCGTCATAGAGTCTTGTGTGGTTCCCACTGTGCTTTGATTTCCATCTTACCACGTCCAAGAGGGCGTGCAAAACGGTGGTTTTTGGGTACAGTCCCGAGTCACATGGAGGCAATGAGCGATAGAAGGGGATTTGTCTCTCCCGGTATAGGGGGTTGATGTTGTGCTGTGTTCGATTGGCTATAACAGGAAATCCCTGGCCAGGGTTACTGAGATATACTGGTAAGTGTTACCAGTAGTTTCTCGAATTGTTATAGACCTCATATCGACACGACTTATCGAGCTATTGGGGTCTGACGTTTACCACCCCTAAGCGAGATATGCGACATATCAGACGAACAGACCGGACTGTATAGTAGTGTTACTGGTTGGATTCACAGGAGTGTGAGCGGGCTTGCTCGTCGATCTTCTGATCGCTCAATACCCGGGTGGCCGTTACGTTTAGCAGACCGCTTGCGGCTTGTGGGTGCTTGATATGATCATCATCTGCTGCCGGCGTATTGACGAGTCTTTAGAGTACTACACAGAGGTTTCCTGGTTCAAGCGAAACGAAATAGGAGCGCATATGAGATATGTGCGGGACCGAGAATAATGCGTGTATATGATACCGTATTCCATTCTCGTGATGAATGTATCGATTAGGTTATATGCGATATACCCTAGTTATCGAATCAAGGATTGATTCGATAAATCGATACATTGGATACTAGTCGGTTATATGTGATATGACCGGATCGTTAAATCAAGTGTTGATTTAATGGTTTAATGTATAATTATATATTTGATATATTAGTTTGCATTAACTCGTATCGGTTCACTTTAAATGGATATTCTCACTCGGGTGTGCACATTGTATATGTGATATACTTTTGTGTACTTGATTGTATCATGTTTGATGATGCAAGATTACTAGGTTTTGTGTAAAGAGTTAAACCTTGGTTAAGTAAATGGTTAGGGTTTTATTTATTATTCATTTATTCTTTTATCTTTTAATTTGGATTAAAAGAAAAAGGGAAAAGAAAATAAAAAGGTTGCTTTCTTACATGAAGCTTCATGAAGCTTCATGCAACTTTGACTCATGTAACCTTTTTGTCTTCTTCTTCAAACCCTAACCATTCATCTAACTTGAGTTAACTCTCTACATCAAACCATGGTTCATGTTATGATAAGGATAATTCTTTTTCAATTATTCTAATTAACTTATCATAACATTATTCTTCTTCTTCTTCATTTCTTCATGTGAAGAAAGCTTGCCTCCATCAATGGCAAGTGATGATAAAGAGTGAGAAATCCAATTCTAAAGTGAACCCACTTCCTATTTCTTCATCCTCCACCTCTTGCCAAGTAGTATAGGGTGTTTTCTTCACAAGTTTCATGACTTGGTGAAGTGGGAGCTTGATCTAGCGATGCCTCGACGTAGATCATCTTCGGCATGGACATCGACGACCTAGCCCGCCTATTCTCCGATGAAGCCGACGCTAGAGCCCGGGAATTCATTTGGACAGCAAGGGGACTTCGTTGCGGAGCTATGGAGGTGGAGCACCGGATCTACAAAGGTTGTATTTCCGTATAAACCTTAGTTAAGTTGTTAACTAGTTTCTTTTTCGCCTAGAAATCTAGCCAACGATCTGTTCTAGGGTTTCTTGGCACCGTTTAAATTTGAAATTGGCATGGTTGATGCCTTGTGAGACCTCATTAGGGTGCCTAGGAACCCTACAATATATATATATAGCTATTTTTTTAAATAAACGTCCGCTACTTATGCCGTGACACGTGCATTACACGGCGATTTTCAAAAGGGGTTTTTGCATATTTCTTTATCCAGATATTTGGACGGTTTTACTATGATGCGCAAGATATATATAAGTTATAGATTGATGTATATTATGATGGTTTTCATATTGGGTTTTGATATTTTATTCTCGCCATTACTCCGATGATTGCGTTATGCTTGACGGAGTTGATTTTAGTTATGTATTGATGATTTCGGAGCCCCGACGATTTGAGTGTTTGCTAAATGTTTTAATATTTGGAGGGAGATTTTTAATTTAAATTCGAGGACCGAATTTCCTAAACGGGGGAAGATTGTAACGTTTTAAAAATAATTAAATAAATAATTAAATGAATAAAATTGTTTAAGTGAATTTTGTGATTTCCGGTAAAATAAAATGTATTTTTCATAGAACTAAACCGTGATTGTTTTTCATTATAATTTAAAAAATACCTATTTTAATTATGTAATTACTAGTAAATGGTGTTTATTTAGCCACTTATAAATTTTTAGTTTAATTAAATATTTTTCCTAAATTAATTATTTTAAATATTAACATAAGCTTTATTTTTACACTAAATTAGTGTAAATTACAAATTTGAATGGTTTTAATTTGTAAAAGTGAGCCATGGAATATTATAATTTAGTGAGTATCATGCAAAATTTATTTGCAAATTTTTCCAATTTTCTAGAGTTTTCTTGAGTTGCTATAGTAAAGAATTAAAAGAAAATTTAATAAAAGCATGAAAATACATAATGATATGATATTTTTGGGGAACTTTCTACATCTTTCTTCACTTTTCTCATTCTCCACCGCCTCCTCCTAATTGTGGCCGGCCTCAACACCCCCATGGCAGCCCCCGCCATTTCCACTTCATTTTTTGTTCAAAATTCATCAAAAATCCATTAAAAATTCAATTAAAAATCCACAAAATCCTATGTATTTCCTACCCTTTATTCTTTACTCTTCTTTACATGGATTTTTGAGTGGGAAAGCATGCATTTTTGAGGCTCATTTTCATGTTTGGACTTGAGGTTGTGAAGGTATAAATCTATCTCTTTTGTTTTATTTCCATTAGATGTTTCTTTTAAAGCATAATTAGTTTTATTAGATTAATTCTATGTTCAATTTTTAAAATTCAAGTTAGGGTTTGTAAATTCAAGTTATGATTTTTATTAATTAATTAGGGTTATAATAACTATTCTACCATTTTTAGAAGTGGAAAAATCTTGCATGGTTATTATATAATAATTTGTGTATTCAAATTGATTTAATAATGTTATTTAGCTAACTAGTTTTTATAAAATGTATTTGTGGATAAAATAAAATTCTAATTAAGGTTGTTATCATTAGATTGTAGTTTTAGTGAGAATCTTAGCATGTTAATGGAAAGAAAAACTTAGTTTGATCACTAGTTTCTTGTGATAATTGGAAAAATATTAAAAAAAAGGCTATTTTTGTAAACTAGATTTTGGAAATTCCTAGATAAATGAAATTAAAAATATAATCATGGTTTCATTATATCATTATCATGATGAATTGTAGTTTAATACATTAATTCATGTAAAATCATGTTTTGTGGTGGAATTGTGGTATTTTGCTTGAAAAATGTTGAAAATTGTTAAAGGTTGCAAACTAGAAATTTCAAATTAATACAAATTTGTGTAATAAAAATATAGTAATGGTTTGTATAGTCTAGTTATACTATTTAATGAGTTTTATGACCATTGGTTTCATTTAAATATCAAGTTTTGATGAAAAACGGTAAATTGGCATTTTCGGGTTTTTCGAAATCGGACGATTTGATTGATTTTAGGGTTTTGATGGATTTAATCATGTTTTATAATATAAGTAATGAGTTTTAAAACTAGGAGTTATTTGTTGATGTTTATCTCGATCCATCGGAGTTTGTACGCCGATATCGAGCGATATTCGGTTCTTTTGCGTGAACGGGACATAGGTTTTAACCTATGCTGGTTCCTTGCGTTGTTTTGACTTTTGTATGTGATTCAGTTTACGATACTATTTATATGTTTGTGTTTAGGTACCCTCATATGGACTGCGGACGATGAAGAGGAGGATGGCGACACCGTCTTCGGCAGACATGGACCAGGTGAGTAGATGCATATCTACGGGGGGAAGTCGGGTGGATGGCGTTTAGCACCCCCACAACGTAGAATAGGGATAATACTTATTGTCATTAGAAAACCAGATGTGATCCTAGATTCTTAATGAGTAGGACCCTAGTAATGACCTTAGGCTGGACTAGACTGAGTTAGGAAAACCATACCAGAGGATAAATACCTTGGAGGAGGTTCGTAGGTTTCAGATAGAAACACACATACGCACACACTGAAACTCGACATGGTGTGTACGTGCATGTTTATATACATATAGGACTAGGTATAGGTATGTATATATATACAACACGTATATGGGATACATTGATGTGATATGATATCCGAGGTATGATGAAATAGTATAACTGGGCTTGATACCGTGATTCTTGGCTATACAGTCGTTTTAGGTGTTAGCGGATCATTAGAGAATGAGATAATGAACATGTGTACATAAATTATAATGGGTGGTGATGATATTGAGGTACCTGGGACTCTAAATTAGTACCCGGACTGTAACTTGTGATTGATCACGATATGGGATATGTATGATTTGATTACGACATCATATAGGTGTGACCTGATGTCGATATCATATAGGTATGACCTGATGTTGATATCAAATAGGTGTGACTTGATGACGATATGATATCAGTATGACTTAATCACAATATGATACATATGACATGATATTTCTGAGGATAAACTAATGATGCATATTATGTTGGCAATGACATATGATTGATGGAGACGATTACAGCTTAGCACCTTGATCATGAGATGTGTTGGTGATGACATTATACGAATGATGAGACACCTAGGAGATACTTGACCCGTACCCCGATATTGGGATGCCGTACGATGGATTTTACCGTACGAGGCATAAATATGATGATTGATCCGCACTCTTGATTCGAGGAAGCCGTACTACGTACGTGAAGCTATTGAGGCTGGATCGCCGACTATTAGAGATATTGATTCAGACCTTAGGTAGACTTTTGTTTCTTATTGACTAGTTTCTTAGGTTTTGTTCCTTAGGAGGTTAGATGGACACTAGGTTAGGTTCGAGTCATATAGTGGTAGTGGTAATGGTATATCAAATGAGTAGATAACACACATCCGTCTTTACTTTCACACTGGAGTCATAATGATGCATGTTCTTACATATGTTGCTATAATCAGTATAAACCTTACCTGTTAGGACACCAGCACCATTACCGATGATGCGCATATTCCACGCACACTTATTTGCCGGCTCACACACATCATCATCGGTAATTGCTATGTCACGTACACTTTAGATTATATTATCTTTTATTGATAAAATCAGTTAACAACTTGACCGATATAATATTATGATTACTCTCTGATGTTAGTATAGACATGATAATTATTACTTAGACATTCATGCATTTATATTTTCATGTTATCATGCAGTATTATGGGCATATGCCGACACTTATCATATACTTACTCATGATTTTGAGATTTGGGTTTCTATGAGATTTCTGGATCTTTGGGGAAAACCGCAAGAATATATAAAAACTTCTCTCTCTCTCCTCCTTTCTTTTTAAAATAAGATGCGGTTTTCTCGTGATGTATGTGTCGTCCACCATGAGATTTCATGTTTTCTGTTGGATTTCGAGACCCGATTCGAGAAGTGGATGAACCGTCTCGGGTACATGGTGGGCCCGGTATGGTACCCCAGGGCAAGAAGATCGAGTTATAGACGATGAGCCTGGCAGGGGAAGGCTACCTACCGGTGATGTCTGGCGCGGCAGATATCCGGAGGATACCGACCGTTGTCGTGAGATTTGATGATATGGGCCGATCCGGACTGACGGAGCCCGAGGTATTGAGACTATGAGAGTTGAGATTTACATGTTTGTGTCGATGCTTGACACGGATTTCCATGGATTTCATTGTTGAGATTTCAGATTCCTATACACATTTTACTATGATAACAGTTAAAGATTTCTTATACAGATATGTATGGATTTCAGGATTGATTATTTTATATTCATGGCGCATACATATCCATTCATATGACATAGTATTATATGAGGCACTGACACGAGAACGGAATATCAGCATTTATACGTAGTTTTACCTGCTATTACTAGATGATTGGGATATAATAGTGTATTATTATGACCTAGAATAGCGTCATGCATTCGATTTCTTTTCGTAGATGTCTTCTACTCACGAGTTGGCAACTCACCCCCGTTGTGCCAAATTTTATTACAGGTTCGATGTACAGGTTTCCCTGGCAGCTTGCTGGCACATCTTTTCTTCAGGGTGATTTGCACGGTAGGTTGGTTCACTTGTATCTGAACCACCATTGTATTTTTATTGTTTCATTTATATCTAGTAAGCTCCATCAACCATACTTGTATTACTTGATAAGTTTATTGGACCAGTATTTTTTTTATTTCGACCTTAGAGTCACGCATGTATTATTCTGATATGGTGGTTTTGTTTTCTTTGAGTTTTGAGCCTCGCCCTTTGGCGTTGTATATTATTGTGCTTGTTGTGGTTGTTTCCGCCTGTTGGCGTTGATGCTAGCTCCCGTTGGGGATGCTTGTTATTGTTTATGTATATTACATGTTGTACCCTTTTGGGGGCCAGTTTTTATAGAGGAGACTCTGCCGAAATTTTGAGAAAATTTGTTGATGTTTTAAACTTGTTCCTTCATGTTTTCTTTTACTGCTTCTTCTTCTTTTTCATGGTTTAGATTTCTGGGCTTCGGCATACTTAGGTTACGTTGCGCCTCTAGACGTTTCGTAATCTAAGTGCCGGTCACGTTCCGTACTTTCGGGTCGTGACAATCAACATGCTTAGACACCGCCGGAACGTCCGGTGTAACAGTCGCCGTCACAGGAGGACTCGCCCTAGCAGCATCTCTGGCTGCGGCTCGCCTAGCTCGCGTAGCCATAGCAACTGGAACAAGAAACGAGAGTTGATAAGTCCTACGAATAGGAACAATCAATAACAGAGAGTCAAAGGAAGAATAGATCAAGATATACATCCTAAGGTTAGTTAGGCTGAGTATGGTAACGTAAATATGTCGTGGAACATATGTACGGTACTACACTCATCCTAATTCACCTACTCCATCAAACCAAAGGTCATCCTAAATCACGAACTCACATCAACTTATCTTAACTCCCTACTCGATTCCGTAAGGTTAATCCTAAGCTCAGATACCAATTTTGTCACGAGCCAAAGTTTGGATGTGACCGGCACTTAGATTGTATAATATCTAAAGATATATACACAATCCGAGTAAGCCGAAAACCAAGATCAAAATCCTTTTTGCGAAATTCTTTATATAAAAATTTAATTTTTAAGTAAAAATCACTTTTGTTTTGAAATTAAGATATAAAGACAAGTATAAAGTGTTAAATTTGGTTGCATCCCTAGTTGAGATCAACAATATCAATAGTGGAAATAATTATCCAGGTGTATATGACATCAATAAGAATTTCAGATGTAAGTAAAAGAAATAACAATTTATAAAACTAAACTATCTCATCTATCAATTAATATACATATAACCGTCTCTCGTTCTAAGTCATAGTACAAGTCTGATGGAGATTTTCTAGATACAAAATACAATACCAAAAGTGAAGGTTACTACATATGTAACCTGCCTATCAAAAGATGTGAAATAAGCTGCGAAAAGTGGAGCTGTACTGCTACTAGCCGTCCACTCTACCCCTGCAAGGAACTGTGGCACAACGGGGGTGAGTTGCCAGCTCAGTGAGTATAACTAACATATAACGGCTAATAATGTAAATATGACAATCATACTAACCGAAATGTGAACAAGTATAAAGTTTGATAGCATGTGGAAAGCATGAATATATACTACAAGTAACATAATCAATTTGAAATCTCATCATTTATTTCCAATAAATTTTATCTTTCCGTGTCCATCATCGACACAAAACATCCATTTCTTTCAGGCATCATTTCTCGAACGACCCTGTAATCAATTACACTGGTCGATATCATCTAGATATACGCCGTGTTTCACAACTATCTCCAGTATCGTGTATCCTCGCTAGGCTCGCCCGCCTCAAATGCGGCTATCCTGCCCCTCGGTCTCGACCGGGTCCACCATGTATCCAACTGTATATCTCCCCCACTCAGTCTGGATAACGTATAAATCCATGACCGTATATCTCCCCCATTTGGTTTGGAATAAAATCAAGTCATAAAATCATCTCATGGTGGACATGTCACATCAATCATGAAATTCACTGGATTTATGCAATAGTATACAAAACTCAAAACCATAAATCCTCAATAATACAATTACCTCTTAAATCAACTTAGAATACTCAAATACTCAACATGATGTCGATGATGCAATTTATTACAGTTATTGGTATTTAAGGTATGATATGAATCATTTTTAACAAGAAATTTGCTAAGTGTAAAAGTGACATGGTAATATCGACGAGATGTAGTGTAACATGTAAGATGTGCTCGTGGCATAACTCGTCGATACTTTTGCAGTGTTCTAGAAATTAAGTAAAGTATATGTAAATATGAGTGCATATTATTAATTTAGCATACCAAAGTAAAGCATTTATTTAAATAAAACTATGGGCGTAACATGCCATCTTCACAAAATTCCTCGGTAGATGTTTAGTCCACTCACCGGAAAAAAAAAACGTCGTATCTACTCAGGAATCGCCAATCCTTTTCCTCTCCTCACGGCTTCCGAAATTCCCGTATTTGAATCTAACATCGAAAATTAACTTATATTAGGAAACGGCTACTCCGACACGGCGAATATGAAAAACACACGTTCCCACGTACTAGTTATATTGTTTACGACTATATCAAGCTATTTAACACTTAACCTTACTGGAATTAACCCGACTCTGCATCGCGACAGAAATAGATCGCGATACGCTTTAACAGTGTCGTATTTTTGGTTTTTAGGTACTTTTTCCGATATTAGCTTTCAGATTCTATATGCAGTTATACTAACCTGTTTAAATAATACCAAAATGTCCAAGATCCAATACAGAACCTACCCAACAAGCCAAAACTCCCTGGCTTCCTAAAAATCCGGCGATGTCGGAATATTCTTATTGGTCGTTGGCCCAATTCCGAGCCCTCTGGTTCGTGCTCCTATGGTTTGTCCTAAGTTCGACATACATCATTAAGACCCTATTTAGTTAAATAAATTCCTCTCTAAACAACAGCAGATTCAAACAGAGCCTAGTTTCTACTAAAATACGATTTATAGAACTTGTTCATTTTGAATTAAACTAATTACAGAATCTAACTTCCTACTGTGATTAAGAATTATACCTACAATAATTTGTTGGAATAACACCCTCCAAGATGCACAAGCTCCTTGTCCTAGCTTGATGGTGAGATCCTTGCCTAGTTCTTCTTCTTCACTTCACTTGTTCTTCTATGTTTTGCTTTGTTTTTCTTTTTCTTTCTTTAAATTTTTTAAGTCTTTAGAATGCTTCAAATCTGAACAAGCTATTTATGTGAGAAAAGAGAAGGATAAGAGAAAGGAGGAGGTGTCACCAAGCAAGATGTGGGGTTTTCATGCAAGGAAGAGGTGTGGTGTGTAGGTTATGCATGAGAGTAGGAGGTGTCCAAGCTTTATCCACTCTAAATTGAATTATCTTAATAAAATTCTGAACTAAAACCTAATTTTACCTCTTTTTCACTTACACCCTAAATAAATTCCATTTCTGAACAAAAACCTAAACTTTACCTAGAAACCCTTCACAACATATGTTATTATATAATACCCTTTTTATTAAAAAGAAGCTAAAATTCTCACTAAAAACCCTTACAATTTATTTATGTTGCATACTAAAATTTTAATTTAATTTGTTTTACATACATCTTATGAAATTGTCTTATTTGGTTTTAATAACTTTTTAATTTAATCTTTTATTATTTAATTATTTAATTTTATTTATTTCTAAAATTTGCAAAAGGTTACAGTTGCATTTATCACGCCTGGAGCAATTATTATATATTGTTATATATATACTAGTAGATGTTGTATATGTTTTACACCCGCGCTAGTCCAGTCCCCGCTCTGTCGTTAGTTAAGTAACCTAATGGGTGATGACGGGGCCCAGTGGCGAATGCGGATGGCATATACGTACATCAAATTTTCGTTCTTTTGTGGTGTAATTAATTGGTGGGACTGCATTGATTCAGATCAATGCAAGGAAAACAAACCTATTCCATGTTGTTGGAACAATTTTCAAAAAACTGTAATTACAAAGACGTTCTCTTTTGTTTTGCACAGTGGTATTCGGTTATGAATATCCAGCACCTCATTCGACGAGGCAAGGGCCGAGATGCCCTTAATCGGGAGGGACCCCTTGGGCAGAAGTTTGCGTCAGGGTAATAACTTCACTATAGTCAATTACTTTTTTCTTTGCATCGCGTTATTCGGTGAAAATATCCTACACCTCATTCTACGAGGAAAGAGCCGAGATCCCTTCACCGGGAGTTACCACTTTAGCAAAAGTTTTCGCCACTATATATTTGTAAAAAACTAGCCGGTTCCTTCAACGATATCAAGTTCATTAAGTTAAGGTTTTTCGCAAAAAACATTCGTAGCCCTCCGTCATTTCAGACGGGTAGCGCTTAGTATTCTTGCTATGTTTGTTGGCCTTAGTCAAGGCATAGTGTATGGTAGCTATTTATTACTTTTCTGTTGCATAGATAGATGCGTTGGTTTGGGACAGTCATACAGCCTTGTTGGCCCTAGTAAGGGATGAGTATGGGTGGGTTCAAATTAACCTGGACAATGACGGGTAGAACTTGTCATGTGACTTATGATTTGTTCGCCTTAGTCAAGGTCATAAGAGCATGGGGTAAAAATCACATCGGGAGTTTCAAACATACAGGAAACTTGCCATGCCTGTGCATACCTTCTGGAGTGTGACAACGTGAGTGTATTCCATCAGGTTATCATGCGATGATAGTTGGATCCCGATACCCACTGATGAGTTGGATTACCCCCTCAGTTGATTTTAGATGATCCCGACTAATTCTTCTTTCCGGTTTGGAGGAGAATTTGAGGATACAGTGGGAGACATCCTAATTAGATAAAGTGATTAACCATTCTGATCTAGTTTAGAGTGCATGCAGAGTGTTTCTTTTCTCTTTCTCTTTGGCAGCGACCATGTCCCGACCCTAGATTATAACTCAGTGACCAAGTTAACCAAACTTTCTTAAAACGCTGGCTTTTGGATTGCCAGGGTTGCATACTTCATTACCGTTCCTACTTTTACCCATTGATTTTCTCTGGAACATCCCGTATCACTACGAAGATCCACACTTATTGGATATGACCATCGTATAGTTACATACGAACTCTAGGAAACTTGTTTCAGATTCGAGAATGGTTTCCGGTTCTGGAGAAATTGAATAGGTCTATACAGTTGTCTTTTCCTTTTACCTTCTCTCAGGTTATGAGGGATCCTAGGATTAGGAGAGGGTACACTTATTGCACTTATTGGATAGTCTTCTTCCAAACCATATGCATGTGTCGAACGGTAGGGAATGAAGAAAACCGATTAGCCTAAGTATGGTGTACAGAAGGTTATAAGTAAAGATAAATAAAGAGATTAGAAAGAGAGCAAAGTAAATTGCGACTGGTATCATTCACGACCAAACCGCGTATCTCATCGCCACTACTACTTCACCTCTGTATTTATCCAGAGCACCCCGTATCACCATAAAGAGCCACAGTTATTACATAATCCGTCGTATGGTTATGTACGAACATGAAGGAACTTGTTCCAGTTCGAGGATGGATTCTGGGTCAGGAGAAATAGAATAAGGTTTATTCAGTTGTCTTTTATCTTTACATTCTCTCTGGTTGCGAGTACTCCTAGGATTAGGAGAGTACAGCTATTATGCTTATTGGATAGTCTTCTTCCAAACCATAGGCTGGTGTCGAACGGTACGGAAGTAAGAAAACCATTTAGCCTAAGGATGGTGTACAGAAGGTAATGAGTAAAGACAAATAAAGGGATTTGGCCAGGTGGCAAAAAAATATACGGTTACGGTCATGAATATAGATAATGGAAGAGGCATTACAAGGAATACCCGGATACCCCTTCAAAATATTTTCATGTTTCAGTTTCATTACGCGTTGTTAATTGAAAATTGATTTCCTGATTAGATCCTTACTCCAGGGTATGTATTTACTGGGTCCGATTCTCACATCTGTATGGTTTTTACAGATGATGAGTGGGAGTAAGTTATTGGAAATTAGGTGATCATCCTCATTATATCAGGATTCGTTGATATTTGAGGAAATCGCCTGTGTTTTTGCCGGATAGCAAATATTTGGTTTTGAATATCCGTTGTTATGCACCAATTTCAAACAGATATATCTGTACCTTTCTTTCATAAAGTGAGATATAATCTTTTGAAATCGTGTCCATGACATTTACCTATATCGGTTGATGGTTAGGTAAGGAGTATTAGACAGCGGTGTAATTCTTCATAACCATAGTACAGTTTTCAACCTACGACGCGCATGGTTTGAGTTATTCAACTCAGAGGACTTATACAAATATTGTATGTTGTCCACTGTCCATTAGGACAGAAGGGTTGTTCCTCATACTATATTCTGTTACCTGTGACTTCTCCAGTTTTAGACAAGTATTTCGTTGAAATACAAGGTCCAAATTTTGAGAAGTTATAGGTATAAGAATAAAGTAGAGAACCATGTATTGCAAGTATCAGGATTCTTCAAGGTAATCGAAGATGTAGATACTTTTATTTGGTATTCAGTTGATAGTAATGGTTTTAAGAACTTGTTTCTGTTAGTTATATGTATGCCGTAGAGGCCATTACTGTACATAGGATGTATATTGTAGTGCATGCTTGGACATATATAGGGAGGACTTTCTTGCTCGACATGATAGTATGCTATCTGGTTGCTCTTTACCTTAACGTGTACACTGATTGTCTTTCTGTTACATGTTGGTAAAGCCCTTAGGATGTGTACTTGACTACCTGGACTATGATGCGGATTATACTAGTGGAGACATGGTAGTCCATAAGTACATACTTCAAGGTCCCTAGTCGTGGGTGTATCGAGATGGGGCATCGATATACCAGAATAGACTAGCGTATACCTTCTCGACCCATACAGATGGGCGATGGATGATCCTATATCCATTGGTGTTTGACATCAGAGATGATATACGGGTGCTCAGTGGAGACTGGGTACACTGGACGGACTCACCGAGAACTCCCAGATGGTATTATACCTCACGTCAGATGGTAGTTCTCTGGTGACACTTGTACAGAGTATTCTGTTGACCCGAGATCGTCATAGAGTCTTGTGTGATTCCCACTGTGCTTTGATTTCCACCTTACCACGTCCAAGTGGGCGTGCAAAACGGTGGTTTTTGGGTACAGTCCCGAATCACATGGAGGCAATGAGCGATAGGAGGGGATTCGTCTCTCCCGGTATAGGGAGTTGATGTTGCGCAGTGTTCGATTGGTTATAACCGGAAATCCCTGGCCAGGGTTGCTGAGATTTACTAGTAAGTGTTACCAGTAGTTTCTCGAACTGTTATAGACCTCATATCGACACGACTTATCGAGCTATTGGGGTCTGACGTTTACCATCCCTAGGCGAGATATGCGACATATCAGACGATCAGAACGGACTGTACGGTAAGTGTTACTGGTTGGATTCACAGGAGTGTGAGCGGGCTTGCTCGTTGATCTTCTGATCGCTCAATACCCGGGTGGCCGTTACGTTTAGCAGACCGCTTGCGGCTTGTGGGTGTTTGATATGATCATCACCTGCTGCCGGCGTATTGACGAGTCTTTAGAGTCCTACACAGAGGTTTCCTGGCTCAAGCGAAACAAAATAGGAGCGCATATGAGATATGTGCGGGACCGAGAATAATACCAGTATGTGATACTGTATTCTATTCTTGCGATCTGTATCATTGGACGGTTATATGAGATATAGCCGGGTTACAGAATCAAGTGTTGATTCGATACATTGATACACTTGATATTAGTCGGTTATATGCAGTATGACCGGATCATTAAATCAAGTGTTGATTTAAGGATTTAATGTATAATTATATATTTGATATATTACTTTACATTAACTAGTATTTGTTCGCTTAAGATTATTTTCTCACTAGATTGTGCACATTGTATATATGATATATTTTTGTGCACTTGTTTGTATCATGTTTGATGATACATGCAAACTTGGGTATGTGTATGCTTTAAACTATGATTAGGTTAATGGTTAGGGTTTGATTTACTCATTTATTTTCTTTATTCATTTTTGGCAAAAATAAAATGGTAATGGTTTTTTTTTGTTTTGTGCAAGAAGCTTCATGATATTTCTAGCTTCTTTGAAAAAATCTTACCATTTTGTTTTATTCCTTAACCCTAACCATTTACCTTAACCCTAGTTTATTCTCTACATGAGTTTATCTAACCCATGGTTGTAATATGATAGATATCACTTGAATTTTCTTTTTGGTGATAATTGCTTTTCTTTCTTCTTCTTCATCTTCTTCATGAAGAAAAAGAAAAGCTTTCTTGAAAATTGTCAAGTGATGAAATCAAGTGAGAAACCCAAATCCAAAGTGAGCCCACTTCCTATTTCTTCATCCTCTACCACTTGCCATGTTGTATAGGGTGTTTTCTTCAAAAGGTTCATGACCAAGTGAAGATGGAGCTTGAGTTTGAGTCGCCTCGATGTAGATCATCTTCGGCATTGAAGTCAATGATCTAGCCCGCTCGTTTCTCCGACGAAACCATCGCTAGAGTCCGGGATCCGATGATCGCAGCGGAGGGATGTCATCACAGAGCTAAAAAGGTGGAGGACCGGATCTACAAAGGTTGTATTTCCATTCACTTAGTAGCAAAGTAGTTTGCTTGCATTCTTTTCACCTTACCTCTAGTAATCGATCTAGTTTAGGGTTTCTCGGCACCGGAAAATTTTAATTTGGCATGTTTGATGCCTTGTGGAACCTCTTGAGTGTGCCTAGTAACCCTACAGTGGTATCAAAGCCTAGCTAGAGTTTTAGGCGAAGTGTAGGCGATGTTAGAAGTCCGATCGAACCCAAAACCCTAATCCAAAATCCTTCTCTGTATAATTTTTCAAAACAGGGCTTTTTGTGAATTAAAAATATGCAGAAAAATCAGCAGGGATTTCTAAGAAATACTGTGCAACACGTGCGTCTGAATCGATCAAGGAGCCGCGGACCGCGGCACGAGCATGGCTCGTGCGGCGGTTCCGCGGCCGTACGGTCACTTTTTCATTACTTTTTGCACAGTAATTTCTTTCTTTTATTGCTGTGTTTTCTGGGAATTTTTAATGTTTACTCAAGAGTTGAGTTTTCTGGATTGTATTGGGAGTTCCTAGATTCGATCGGATTGTCTAATTTTATTTATGTGTTTTTTCTGGGTATTTTAGAACATGTTAAAAAGTTCGACCGGATATAAATACCCACTTTTTCCCCTGTCGGGAAATTTCCAAGAGTTGGATCTTTCCATAGTTTAAGAACGTTCTAAGTTGTCCAAGTAACGCGATGGACCCTCTAGAAGACAACAAACCTTAACTCGATTATGTGACCGTCTTGAACTGCCCTTTGAACCTTAGGGTTTGGGGAAGTACGGCGTGCCACATGTGAGGCGTTGGCTTGACCCTTCTACGGCTGGACCATTGGTACTGAGGCATGAAGTGAATGTTTTTAAATTTATTTCATGTGTTGAGCTGTTTCGGGAAAACTTGGGTGTTTGATTGTTCGATCGGAAAGTTTAACATTTTCTATTTATCTGGAATATGATACAATATTTGGAATCCTCAAGTAGTTATGAGATAACTAATATGAATGTTATAAACATAGCAGTTTAGTCTCACTTGATCGGTTGCCACGGAATTTTGATGTGATCAAAAGTCCGTCGCAATCACGTAGCGTATGCGGATACTCGCCGGGTAAACTTAATAGACAGCTACACACCATAGCCCCGACCAAGTGACTGTAGGAGAACCCCGTCGCCGAAAGCATCCATTCGGGTGCTCGCGGCAGCAGTGTTCCACCTTGGTGCACTTCGTCGACGTCATCGGGGGTGCGGCCGTCTACTAAAGTTTGCGATGAGCATTCGATCACTTGTCGGGAATCTTGTTGAATTGCCCGCTTAGATATTGAAAAGAGTTTTTGATGATGAGACTAAAATGCGGGGTTTATAATTGTTAGGCATGCGATGTCTAAGTAATTCATTTGATTAGGCATGTGATGTCTAAGGAGGTTGCGGATTCCAACTGTTGTAGTTTTACACTTTCTTTTCTGCGACCGTAAGTGTAATATGTGATATCGCCGGTTTCGTTGCTATATGTCAACGACAATTGGGATGCGCATATTTACTTACGTTGATGACATGTGATGTTATGTGTTGCTGGATATGTTATATTGGATCGTCGTGTTTGAATAGCCGGGGTTTTTTATGTGAGATGAGTGTTTTTCATTTTCATTCATGTAAAAACTTGTATATAATATTCTTTTATTGGGGCACTTCCAGGTTGCAGAAGATGTCACCTTTTGTATATTATTTACTTTTCCGCACTAGGATAGACCCAAGGAGGAGGGCATAAGTAACCGGGTTCTGGAGTCCAGAGGGAGACCAACTCGAGGAGTCGAGTCCGGGTCTCCTAACTCTAGAATTGGTAGGGTTGCTTGCCGCTCTCGTAGGGGTCTCGGGGTTTGGGTTTGGCTATTCATCGCGACCATGGAATCCGTGTTTTATACTGGCTCGTATTGAAAACACGGTCGTCCTAGTATATCCAATATTTCATATATTTCTTCTGCTGCGATATCTGTGATGTGATCATTTGATATGTTGTGATAGATACTGTATATAGTATATATGATATATTATATAGACGATACTTATGTTTTACACCCGTGCTAGCCCTGCCCCGCTCTGCCGTTAGTTACCTAACCTAACGGTGCACGAGGGGACATCGAGGCGAATGCGGATGGCGTAAGTGTACGTCATATTTATCTATGATGTTTAGGTAATTTAAATGATGGGACTTCATTAATATGATTAATGAAAGAAAAAGAAACCTAAAAGATGTTGTGGAATCGAATTTTCAAAAACAGGTAGCTACAGTTCTTGCTTTGCATCGCGGTGTTCCTTGTAGAACATCCTGCACCTTATTCGATGAGGAAAGGGCCGACGATCCCTTCACCGGGAGTGACCCCTTTAGCAATAACTTGTAGATGCTACACACTCGGTTTGTCTTTTGATTGCTTCTATAGTTTCTGCTTTGCACAGTGATATATATGATATATCCAGCACCTCATTCGACGAGGAAAGGGCCGACGATCCCTTCACCGGGAGTGACCCCTTTAGCAAAACTTGAAAATCCTAAAAAACACTCCATTTTAAAATCATTTGATTCTACAACGATATCAAGTTCATTACGCTCATGGTTTTATTAAAAACCTGCGTAGCCCTCCGTCATTTCAGATAAGTACTACTTAGTATTCGTTCTGCGGTAGTTTGGCATGCGTCAAGGCGTAGTGTACGGTAGCAAACTAGTGCTTATCTGCTAGCATACGATGCGATTGGATTAGGGTATTCGTACGGTGTTGTTTGGCATGCGTCAAGGGTCGTGCGGGTGGGTTTAATTCAATCAAGAAATGTACGGGTTGAAGTTGACTAGCGGACTATGGGTTGTTTGGCATGCGTCAAGGTCATAGCAAGCTAGGGGCAAAATATTATCGGGAATTTCAAGTGTTTGTTGGAGATAGTGCCCTCAGAGTCAATTATTGGATCACGGGCACGTGATTGCAATGATTGAGGGAGGACCTGTCCCAGTAGGACAGTCTTACTCAAGATGATAGTATGCTATCTGGTTTATCTTTATCATCGTGTATTGCTTTAGGTGACCTTACAGGTCACTATTACACGTTGATAGAGCCCCTAGGATTCTTGCTTGACTACCAGCAGTATGAGGGCGATCATATACGTGAGAGCTGGGGTCTATAAGCACATCCTTAAAAGGTCCCTAGTCGTGGGAGTTTCGAGACAGGGCATCGATTCTCCAGAGTAGACTAGTGTATACAGTCGAGACCCCAACGAGGGGCGGTTGCCGGTCTCACAAGCTACTGGTGTCAGTTGGTTCACCTAAGATGTATACAGGTGCTCATTGGGTTATGAGTACACCGGACAGGACTTGCCGGGAGCCTGCTAGTTGGTATTATACCTGACGTCAGATAGCAATTCCCTGGTGACATGTGTACAGGTTAGTTCATCGACCTGAGATTGTCATTTGTCTCGTGTGAGTTCCCACTGTGCTTTGATTACTACCCTACCACGCTCAAAGGAGACGTGCAAACAGGTTTTAGTTGGGGACAGTCCCGAGCCACATGGAGGCAGTGAGCGGATCTGCAGGGGTTCGTCTCTCCCGGTATTGGGGGTGAGGTCGCGCTGTGTCTATGAGAGCCAGTACATGAAAAGTCCTTGGCCAAGGCAGAAGATTTACTGGTAGGTATTCCAGTAGTATCTCAGGGTGTTCTGGGCTACACTCCGACACAACTTGTACCGCTTTTGGGGGTCTAACTTTTACCAACCCCCTAGGCCCGCCATGCGATGCTCATAGACGAAAGGATCGGACTGTATGGATATTGTCACTGACAGGCTCAGTAGGGTGTCAGGATGAGTTCACTCATCGACGTCCCTTTTGGTCAATACCTGGTAGCCCGTCACGTATTAGCAAATACCTCTGACGTGCTAGTGGTTGAATCCACAACCAAGGTGTTGACGAGTCTTTAGAGTCCCCCACAGACCAGTTTCTCAAGTTTCGGGCGAAACGCTGTAGAGGCCGTATGGAGATATGGCAGGGTTCGATCAGATACGTGCAGTATTACACGGATCGTGGTCGGACGGATTTTACTAGCCGGCTTTGGTTTAAGCTGGATCCTAGTATTAAACGGTGTAGTTTTGTCTCTTCGCATTTGTATTCAGTAGGAATACAAATGCGGGCATGTATATGCAGTAGCGGGGTTTTCCTGTAATTTATTACGGGATCAGTTTTCTGAAGTTGCCAGTTTGTATTCCGTTCCGGCCGGTTTTCCTTTGTTCCTTCACGGCCAGACTTTTGTGATGGAGGGGAGTATTTGCAAGTTTGCAAATAACTTATTGTGGAGGGGTTTCTTGCTTTTGTGGCATTATGATAGATTTAGCATCATGAGATTCCATTTTATTCTTATCCTTTGCATTAATGAGATAAGAAAGGATTTGAAATGGTGTGACTTTTCTTCCTAGTTTTCTTCACATCTCTTATGGTCACCTTGAGCTATCCTACACTCACCTCCCTTCTTGATTTTTCTCCACCATATTTCCTAGAAGGGGACGGCCACTAGTGAGTGTGGGTGTGGGGAATTTTGATCTACACATTTCTTATCCCTTGCTAGAAAAAAAAAGCACCATTTTTCTTCCAAAAACTTCTATCATTCTTCACCTCCATATTATCAAAGGCAACTTCATCACCCCAAAGTGTAAGTCCACGTTGCGACCCCCGGTGCTTACGGGGAGGCGGAAACGGTATAAAAAACAAATTTTTATCGCAAGAGGCAACATGGACTAAACAAGGTCGGGATCGTGTCTAAACTAAACTAGCAAACTTGCTAAAGAGAGTTAGCTACTCGGAAAGAGGGTTATACCTAAACTTGAACTCCTTCTTCTTGAAACCTTGTAGAGGTTGATGGTTCTCTTCTCGTCGCCTTCTTCCGTCGAAGATGGATCCACCTGAGGGTTCAATCTTCGGGCTCTTTCTCGAACTTGGAGAGAACTAGAATCTCCGGCTTGCTAATCCTTTGATCCTAGAGTGAGTAGAGAGTGACTAGGGGTTTTTTTCTTTTCAAGGTGAGGGATTCTCAACACATGAGAAGGAATCACCTTGAGCTTGAGGAAGAAGAAGATGAAGTGAGGAGATAGAATGATTATGATAGAATGAGCTATCTTTTTCTTTTTGCAACCATATCAAAAAGAAAAAGAATTATCTAAATAATAATAATTCAAATGAGAATAGTTGATGGTAGTTTTGGAATGACCACTATCATACTTCATTAAATGAAGTGTAAGCAAGAATCAAGGAGCATCCTTACAAAGTAATGATGATGGTCAAACATTCAACCATGGTCAACAAGTCAACCATGGTCAACAAGTCAACAAAACCAACCATAACATAATTTCATTTAATTACTATTATTAATAGATATCTCACTAATTCATTAGGGTTTGGAAAAAGACGACTGTCAACTGTGCATACGCACCCGTTCCGAAACCCTAATGAAAAAACCTCTTCCTCTGCCTCAAACAACTGTGCATACACACCTGCATTCTCGTTCCGAGGAACAAGAATACCGAGAGATAAAAGCAACCCCAAAACATATACCAGTATCTGGCTGAAACCAGAGCCAGCCAGTAAAATCCGTCCGGACTCAAAACGTGCACAAGTGCGCGGATGAGAACGAACCCTGTCGGAAAACCATGCGACCTTTACTCTGTTTTGCCCAGAGGCGAATACCCTCTGTGTGGGACTCTAAAGACTCGACACTACGCTGGCAGTGGGTTTAACCACAGACCGCAAGCGGCACTAGCTGTGCGTAACGGTCCCCAGGTAGATGCCGACAAGAAGGCTGACGAGGTGAACCCCATCTGAACTCCTACTGAGTCTGAATGTGACATTCTCCGTACAGTCCGGTCTGTTCGTCTGATACATCGCATGTCGGGCCTAGGGGGCGGTAAAACGTTAGTCCCCCAATAGCGGTACAAGTCGTGTCGGAGTGAAGCCCAAAACACCCTGAGATAACACTGGAAGCCTACCAGTATATCTCGCTTGCCCTGGCCAGGGACTACTTGTGTAATGGCTCTCCTAGACACAGCGCGATGTCAACCCCCAATACCGGGAGAGACGAATCCTGTCTAACCGTCACTGCCTCCAAGTGCTTCGGGACTGCACCCAACCACTACCTGTTTGCATGACTCCTTTGAACCGTGGTAGGGTAGTGATCAAAGTGCAGTGGGAACACACTCGAGGCGAAGTGCCAGTGTCAAGTCAGCGGACTAAGCTGTACTCATGTCACCTGGGAACTGACAACTGACGATAGGTATAATACCAACTTGTCAGTTCCCGACGAGTCCTGTCCAGTGTACTCGTAACCTAACGAGCACCCGTATACTATCTCCAGTACGACGTACTGATGGCTGTGGGACAGACCATCTCCCACACTGGGATGAGAAGCGCATACGCTAGTCTACTCCGGAGTATCGATGCCCTGTCTCGATAGTCCTGCGACTAGGGACCTGTATAAGGATGTGCTTATAGATTACCCAGCCCCCACTAGTGTGACTGCCATCACAACGCTGGTAATCAAGCAAAGATCCTAAGGGCTCCACTAATTCGTATAGGTGATATCGCAAAATAAACACATGTACACATTGAAGTAGAAACAAACCAAGTAGCATACTACTATATTGAGCAAGATTGTTTATACAAGGTGAATATCCCAAGCTTCCATTAAGTAATATACAAACTAGTATGATACAGTAATGGCCTCTAGGGCATATACACTAACACAAAGATACAATGGTTTCTACACTAGTCTACAGCATTCCTTGGACGCGTCGGCTAGCCAACTTCGCGCCCGAGTTGCCTCGGTCCAGAGGTAGAAGCCCGTAAAAGAACCCGGCGATGTGGTGCCCATTTCGACGAGGAGGCGACGACCGAAGATTCCGCGAGGAGATCGGAGTGAAGGCGAAGACCGAAGGACACGGATCGCTTGGTATAGCTTCTCTACTCTTATTCTAGTTTGCTAGTGTTAGGTTAATGGCCCGATCCGGGGTTTTAGTGCACGGTGTTGCCGGCTTGCAAGTTTCGCAAAGTTTTTCGTTTCCGCATTTCCGGCGTCGGATCGACGGCCGGGGCGCCGCCGTGCACTTACATTGGTATCAGAGCCATGCCATTAACCTAGTCTAGCTTGCTCTAACGTGTTTACAAGTTCGATCGATCGGATTTTCCAAAAACCACATTTCCATGTCGCACTTTCTGTCGAATTTTTCCTTGCTCTAAAAATTATTTGGTATATTGGAAAAATACGTGCAGGGTTTTTTATGTATTCTGTGAAAATTTGGTCGGCTAATATTACAATAGTGCGGCGGTTTAGCAGCCAAAACCACGTTTTGGCCATGTTACCGCCGCCGTTTTGAGGCCAAACCGTACCAAATTTCTACAGTTGTTTACTGACATGGAAATAGGGTTTCTGGTATATTATTTTTGGGTCCAGATGTTTTTGAGTGCTACAGTTGTGCTTGGGGCCCACTTCGGGAAATTTAGTCGATCAAAAATTTTAAACATGTTAGTTCACAGTATTTACATTATATCTGCGACCGTGAATGTCATTTGATCGGTAAATCCTGTCTAACTGCTATAGCCCTTTTAGACGGATTTGCGAACGTGACATTCACGTTGATGTTCTGTGTTGTGCTGTGATGTTGCAGATTGATCATGGGGATAGCCTGGATGCAATGTTAGTACAATTTTGTTTTATTTGTAAATTTGATATTGCGGGGCGATCGTCCGACATGTGGACTGCCGTCACTGCCTGTTTGTATATTATTCTTTTGGGGCACGACCGGGTCGAGGTCGATGTACCCGTTGTATGTATATTTTACTTTCTGTACTAGGATTACCCCAAGGTGGGGTGCACGGATAGCCAGGTTTTAGAGGGCAACGGGCCCGCATCTCATGGCGTTGAGACGGAGGGGGCTTCACTCTAGAATTGGCGGGCAATTCGCCGCACTCGTATGGGGTACAAGTTAACCCAGGAGGGGTGCCCAAGTTACCGGATTCCGTGAAGTGCTGGGTGGTCCATTCACGTTGTTGAAGGGGGCTATCTCGCTTCAGGTTTTGGCGGGTAACTTGCCGCGCCCGTGGGGGTCTAGGATTTCATTGCACAGGCTATCCACACGACCAGGGGAACGTCGGGTTTCAGTAGCGGCTCTATGAAACCCGGGGATCCCAGATATCTGTATTGTTCTGTGATGCTGGTTACATTTCTGTGATGTTGCATTTTATCACGCCTTGAGCGAATATTATATATTGATATATATACTAGTAGATGTTGTATATATTTTGCATCCGCGCTAGTCCAGTCCTCGCTCTGTCGTTAGTTAAGTAACCTAACGGGTGATGACGGGACCCAGTGGCGAATGCAGATGGACTAAACGTACATCATTATTTTCGTTTTTTTGTGGTGTGATCAATTGATGGGACTGCGTTGATTCGGATCAATGCAAGCTAAACAAACCTATTCTGATGTTGTTGGAACTTTTTTCAAAAAAAGTTGTTATTGCAAGGACGTTCACTTTTGTTTTGCACAGTGGTATTCAGTTAGAATATCCTGCTCCTCAGTCGACGAGGCAAGGGCCGAGATCCCTTCACCGGGAGTGACCCCTTGGACAGAAGTTTGCGTCAGAGAAATAACTTCACTATAGTCGTTTACTTTTGCTTTGCATCGTGGTATTCAGTTGGAATATCCTGCACCTCATTCCACGGGGAAAGAGCCGAGATCCCTTCACCGGGAGTGACCTCTTTAGCAAAGGTTTTCGCCACTATATTTTTATAAAGCTATCCGGTTCCTTCAACGATATCAAGTTCATTACGTTAAAGGTTTTTCGCCAGAAACCATTCGTATCCCTCCGTTATTTCAGACGGGTAGCACGTTGGAACGTTTTGAAAATCGTTTCGGTGAAATTCCGAAAAAAACGGTAAAATAAGGGGGTTTTCGGTAAAAAGTCAAAATACAAATATCTTTATTATAAAATTAAATATACATATTCAAGCTATGTAATTGCTAGTATTTGGTGTTTATTGACCCACTGTTGAAATTTCAAATTTTCTGAAAAATTTTCCTAAATTAATTATTTTAATATTATTTTAAGCCGTCACTAATATATTTAATTAGGGAAAATTAAAAATTGGAATGAGTTGAAACAAATTTTGTACATCATAAAACATTAAAAAAAAATTACCATGTGGTTTTTGAAACGAAATCGTTTGCCAAAACGGTTTAGAAATTATTGAAGAAAAAAAACTTTTTTTTAGTGTAAATGGATGTTGGAGTATTGTATTTGTCATTTTCCTTCACCCCACACTCACACACCCCCACTTTCCATCATTGGCCGAGCCCATGGCAGCCCCACACCCACAAATCTCACACTTCTAGTTTAGTTTGAATTGAAACAATATGAAAGGAAAAAGAAAATGAAAGAATGCATATATTAGGTATGGGCTTGATTGACTTGGTCAATTCTTGACTTCGTAACCTCACCACACTCTCTCTCTCCTCCCTCTCCTCTTCAGGCCGAGCCCTATCCCCCCCCCCCCCCAGCAGCAGCCCCTCTCCCAAATCCCACTCCTTTTTGCATCAAAAAACCCACAAAAATCACTTGAAATCCATACAAATTCAAATCTAATCCCAATTCCAAGCCTTACCCATTATTCTTAGAGCAATCCTACTCGAATCCTTGGAGCAAAGAGAGAAATTTGGAGGCTAGGTTGTGTGTTTGATCATGGATCGTGAGGTATAAATCTTGACCTTTTGTTAATTTGTTGTTTAGATTGCTTACCCTAGCATATTAAAGTGTTAATTTGATTCTAGTTGATAACTTGAGAATTAATGATTTGGGGTTTGTGATCAAGTGAGGTTTTTTTTATCTATTATTCATGGTTCTAATGGAGGGATTAACATGTTAATGTGATACTAAAACTAACCTAGTTGCTAGTTTACTAATTGATGCTTGTAATTGTTGAAATTGGAATTTTATGCAAACTAGGTTTTGGAAATTAATTGCAAATGTTAGACTAAAAATCTAATTAGGTTTTTCATGACTTCATTAACATTATTAAGTGTAGTTTAATGGTTTAGATCATGCAAATCTAAGCTAGATTGTAGTTTGTGCATTTTTGCTATGAAATCGTTAAATTTGGTTATGTTTGCAAACTAGATTTTTTTGAGATTGATATTAAGAATTAAGTTTAAAATCTAATTAGCATTGGTATGAATTAATTAAGATGGTTAGTGAGCCTTATGGCCATTAGTTTTGTTAAAAAATCATGTTTTGTACAAAAACGGCGAATTGTGCTTGCTAGATTTTCGGAAAAATGACTTTTTAAGTGAAATTGGGGTTTTTGTGAGTTTTAAGCTATTTTATATTATAATTAGTGCTTGTAATTGTACAAATGAGTGTGTTTGGGTGGTTCTCGATGGTTTGGCATTTGTACGCCGACTTCGAGAGTTTTTGGGTTGATTTGTGAAAGCAACCATAGGTTTTGACCTATGTGGGATTCACGTGTCGTTTTGGGTCATGAGTCGGATTTTAATACGACACAGTATGTTATGATATGTAGGTAACCCATGTGGACTTCGAGATGACAAGCAAGCGCGTGGCGACGTCGGCACCGGCTAGCGAGGACCAGGTGAGTAGATTTATATCTACGAGGAGAAGTCGGGTGGATGGCGTATAGCACCCCCGCAGTTCGTGGTGATGTATACGAATACGTATACACACATATATATTGTTTATATATTGTTTCAGTATATTGATGATAAAATGGATATTTGGTGTTCTTGGATGATTTAGTGTCGCGAAACCCTAGAGTAGTGGTCGCACTACACATGCACACACCAACCCATACTTGCATACTTTCTTCTTTCATTTGTGCTTACGGGAATATATAGTTATGTGTTCACATGGGTATGAGACTATGTGTTCACATATGGATTTGAGGATGATACTTGGGTTTGAGATGAGTCGATGAGATTTGTATTGAGGTTGTGAATTCGGTGATATAGCAGGGTTCGTATTTGAGATACGACATGACGTTGTAGCGGGTCCTTGACGTAGTGTTTCACACACGTCCATGCATACTTAGGCGGTATCAGTATTGTACTAGACGTAGATCAGTACCCCGATCATGATATTTGATAAAGAGGATACCAGGTGAATAGTATGATGAATGTGATATTAACCCGTCCCCAGATTTGGGGATGCCGTACGACGGATTTACGTACGAGCTATATTTTGATGATTGATCCGCACTCTTGTCTTGGGATATCTGATTATAGATATGGTATCGGATATGATATTATTGAGGCGGGATCACCGACTAATATATATACAGGTATGTATATGTATCGACTTAGATGTTAGGCGGTTTCCTTACCTGTAGTCCAGCTTGTTAGCTTAGCCCTTTAGTTTAGTTTAGTTGTTAGATTAGATTCGATTCTTACCTATTTCAAAAAACTAACGAATCGTGGGTATTTTAAAAGACAGCCCAAGGGATCCTACGGATATTTCAAAAGATGTATCTTTTCATAAAAACACCGTAGCCCCTATTTTCAGAACCCCATGATTCGTGTTATTTCAAAAGGCACCATTTGTAGAACTTATTTTAGATTAATGCAGATTAGTTATAGTTGCGTCTAGTATTCAGCTCCCGCTCATTATTGTGGTTCGCTTCACATCGCATGCTTATATTATGTTTCATACTCCATTATTGATATCATGCTGTTCGGACACCAGCACCATTACCGATGATGCGTATGTACCACGTACACTTACTTGCCGGCTCACACACATCTTCATCGGTAATTGCCATGTCACGTACACCTTAGAAAATATTATTGCTTGACATAGCCTGTTAGCTAATAGTTTAGACTTGATATTAGTGTACTTGCCGTATATGTTAGTTTAGACATTGTAGTTATTACCTGCTACTTTATGTATACTGTTATTCATTGTTATGCCGCATTCATGGATTCTCATGCATATATTCACTATTTTACGTGTTATTGAGGTTTTGGATTCGGATTTCCATGAGATTTTCTGGATTTGGAGGAAAACCGCAAAAACATAAATAAACCTTTTCTCTCTTTTAAAATAAAAAGTGCGGTTTTTCCATGATGTATGAGTCGTCCACCATGAGTTTGCTGATGGATTTTGAGCCCCGATTCGAGGAGTGGAGGAACCGTTTCGGGTACATGGTGGGCCCGGTGCGGTATCCCGGGGCAAGAGGATCGTGTTGTTTACGTTGAGCCTGGCAGGGGAGCACTACCGACCGGTGATATTACCCGACGCGTCGGATATCCGGAGGATACCGTCGTGGTCTTAAGATAGATGGTAGGGGCCGGTTTGGATTGACGGCGCCCTAAATATTGTGATTGAGATTTTGAGATTTTGAGATATTGAGGTACAAAGATTGTGATACATAGATATCGGGATATTTGGACACTTGTTTTGTGTCGATGCTGGGCACTGTTTTATGCTGATTTCATTTATGGTACCTCACTTTTAAAATACAGAAATCTCACTGATTTATGAAAGCAGTTTTCTTCAGTACATGCATTCTGTTTCATGCATTCATACATTGCTACCTGAGGCACTGACACGGGCACATGAGATTACACTCGGGTTAGATATTACCCTAGCCATTGTTATAGGCTGCATGTTATACATATATTTGAGGTTATATTATGATCATTGACCTAGGATTGCGTTATTTATGCGATTTCTATTCGTAGATATTTTTTTCTATTCACGAGTTGGCAACTCACCCCCGTTGTGCCCCAGTTTCTTGCAGGTTTGCCGTACAGGTTTCTTTACGGCTTTGCAGGCATAGTTTCCTTCGGGTGATTTGCTAGTAGGTGGGTTTACTTGTATCGTACCCCCATTATATATCTTGTATATCATTATTCTGTTGTATCTAGAAGTTCCATCAACCAAACATGTATTTATTTTGAGATAGAGACCAGTGATGTTACTCCTTCGACCTTAGAGTCGCGCGTTATATTTCTGTGGTTTTCTTGTGGTTTTGAGTTTCCTTTTGAATTTTGATCCTCGCCGTTGGCGTTGTATATTATATTGCTTGTGTGGTTGTGACCGTCGATTGACGAAGAGCTAGCTCCCGCTTGGGGATGCCTTTTATTGATTTTGTATACTATTCATGTTATATCCCGTTTGGGGGCCAGTATTTACAAAGGAGACTCTGCCGAAATTTTCAGGAAATTTTTGATGTTTCTAGAAACCCGCATAATTCGGCTTATGCAATTGAAACTACTTGTTTTAAATTGGTTTTCCCTCACTCTACTACTTTTCTTGGTTTGGATTTCTGGGGTTTCGGTTTACTTAGATTACGTACGCCTCGAGACGTTCGTAGTTTAAGTACTGGTCTTGTTCCGTACTCTCGGGACGTGACAAAGTTGGTATCAGAGCGTTATGTTTTACCTTCGGAGCGTAGGATGACCCTTGGTTGATGGAATAGGTGACTAAAGTAGAGTGACGTACCGTAGGTATGTTCCGCGGCATATTTACGATACGCTACTCCACTTAAGAAGCCTTAGGATGTACATTTCTTTGCTCAGTATTATATTCATTCCGATCTAGCCTCATCAGTACCAGTTATGGTTTTGCTGCCATGATTACGGGCAGGGAAAGCTACGGCTAGAGTTGCGGTCAGCACGAGCTCGTCATGAACAAGGACTGACCAGGGCGAAATTCCGGCGACACACGATTGCGGAGATGTGTCTTTTTACTGTGTTTTCGCTCCACGAGCATTTGGCAGATCGCCTTTATGAGGTTACTCGGATGTGCTGATCGACACGAGAGGATTGAGCCAATGATAGAGGCCAGCCAGATTTTGATGACCGTTGGTGTGTTGCTTATTCATGATGGTCGAGGCACTGTTCAGCGTGCAGATGAGCGAGCCAGTTATTGCTGCGAACGACGAGATATTGCCCCAGATGCTGGAGTTAGTGCAGAACGAGTTGCACTAAGAGATGATAGAAGGTCGCTAGTCATCGAGGATGAATGACTAGGACATGTGGATCGTTCGCCTACCCCGATGCGAGGTTATCAGATAGATTGATTCCAACTAGAGACGACTTCACGCGGAGACGTTGGGAGTCGACAGAGACGATCGAATGTCAGAAACCTATTATTCCAAGTTTAAAGTAGTCGGAAAGACATGCATGCAATCTATGGTCCCTCTAGAAGAATGAAACCCTAACTCGACTTAATGACCGTGTGAAAGCCTTTGAACCTTCGGGTTTGCGGCAGTTCTACGGCGCCATTAGTGAGGCTTGGGTTTGCCCTTCTACGGCTGGACCACCGATGCTGTGGTATGTACTCGATACTATTAAACTGTGCCCAAGAGGTTGAGCTCTTGGGGGATTATGAGGTTTTGACGACTCGATCGGATGGCTCGACTTAATTCGGATGCTAGTGGTGAGATGCATTTCTTGGGAGACTCCAGATACGAGGATAGCCGTTGGAGCTCAGTCCATGTAGCCACGATGAGACGAGTCCGAAGCATTCGACATTAAAGAAAGTGGAGTAAAGAGGTCCGTACAAGATCTGGATAAGACGACGTTCCACTCCGCCGACATCAGCGATGCGATACGCATGACGAGGCATTGTTCTTGGATATACCTTCCAGAGGAGTCACGATGAGAATGCAGTCGTTCCAGAGCAAGACGCAGATATAGTAAAGGACAATGACTTCCGGACAGTTGGCCTGAGATTCTTAGAGGATGCGCTTGAGCGGTACTATTCCGCCATTTTTTATTTCGATGTTTTGGGTGATATATTCGCATGATTTGATTTTGATGATTGAGAATTTACGATCTTTGCACAGTGTTGCACTTGATATCGTTTTCGTGCTTTGGTTTCACATGTTTGTGATTTTACGGTTTTAAACATTTGAGTTGATTTTGTGCGTATGCACACACACGATTTGGTTCCTGCACTCTGTATAGTTTATACATGCTTGCAGTGCAGTGATACGCCTTTTGTGCACTTAGATGCACTGGACTTCGATTTCGATTGTGATACTCGATATTTGTTTTATGAACTTTATGCACCTGATTTGATTTTGTGCATGTTCGGCGCTTGATATTGGATTTCATGATTTCGTGCATGATGGATGCCCCTGGTTTTGGGTTTTCGCGCATATCTTGAGATGTGATTTTGGTGCACACCAGATGCACTAAATCGAGAAATTTTTTTCGTGCATGTCAGATGCACCTGATTTTGCTGTCAGGCACACACGTTGCCTACGACAGATGCTTTATGCACACCCGATGCACTTAGATTTTTTTTCTGTGCACTTGTATGGCATGTATATGGATTTTGATTGTCGTGCGCACCAGACGCACGTAGTATTCATACGCGTATTTTGGGATTGATTTCTTATAGAGCAGTACGTTTTTTTTATGATAATTGCAATGTGTTTTCGTACTAGCAGGACTAGTCAGAGGACAGTACCTGATTGTATTTGCATGCATTGATAGCTATTGAAGGGAATTCCAAAAATCGAGCAATAGTCTCAGTATTTACCTACGTGTCTGATATGATGCGAAACGTTTAAAACAAGGAAAACCCTTCTAAATTGTTTCCCAAAACGGCGGAACGTACATTTCAAATAAAGGTATATATGTATATAGTTATTTTCTTATGATAGACGTCCGCCACTGTGCAGTGTTATGTGCATTGCACAACAACTTAAAGGATTTGGCATGCATTTCCTCCTGATATTTACGTGTATAGTTTCGAGTTATATCATATTGGTTTTGGTATTGGAATTGACATTGTGTCATTACCATGACTCCGATAATTGCGGGATGCTTGACGGAGTTTTGATTTGAGTTTTATGCTCATTTTTCATGCGCATGCGTTGCGCTACGATTTGTTTTATGTATTTATGATTTCGGAGCCCCGGCGATTTGATGGTTTTGGCTGAAATATTTTAGTATTTGGGGGAAGTTTTAATTTAAATTCGGGGACCGAATTTCTTTAAGGGGGGAAGATTGTAACGTTTTGAAAATCGTTTCGGTGAAATTTCGAAAAAACGGTAAAATAAGGGTGTTTTCGGTAAAAAGTCAAAATACAAATATCTTTATTATAAAATTAAATATACATATTCTAGCTATGTAATTGCTAGTATTTGGTGTTTATTGACCCACTGGTGAAATTTCAAATTTTCCGAAAAATTTTCCGAAATTAATTATTTTAATATTATTCGAAGCCGTCACTAATATATTTAATTAGGTTAAAAATTACAAATTGGAATGAGTTGAAACAAATTTTGTTTATCATAAAACATTAAAAACAATTTTACCATGTGGTTTTTGAAACGAAATCGTTTGCCAAAACGGTTTAGAAATTATTGAAGAAAAAATGCAATTTTTAGTGTAAATGGATGTTGGAGTATTGTATTTGTCATTTTCCTTCACCCCACACTCACACACCCCCACTTTCCATCATTGGCCGAGCCCATGGCAGCCCCACACCCACAGATCTCACACTTCTAGTTTAGTTTGAATTGAAACAATATGAAAGGAAAAAGAAAATGAAAGAATGCATATATTAGGTATGGGCTTGATTGACTTGGTCAATTCTTGACTTCATAACCTCACCACACTTTCTCTATCCTCCCTCTCCTTTTCAGGCCGAGCCACATCCCCCCCCCACAGCAGCAGCCCCTCTCCCAAATCCAACTCCTTTTTGCATCAAAAAACCCACAAAAATCACTTGAAATCCATACAAATTCAAATCTAATCCCAATTCCAAGCCTTACCCATTATTCTTGGAGCAATCCTACTCGAATCCTTGGAGCAAAGGGAGAATTTTGGAGGCTAGGTTGTGTGTTTGATCATGGATCGTGAGGTATAAATCTTGACCTTTTGTTAATTTGTTGTTTAGATTGCTTACCCTAGCATATTAAAGTGTTAATTTGATTCTAGTTGATAACTTAAGAATTAATGATTTGGGGTTTGTGATCAAGTGAGGTTTTTTTTATCTATTATTCATGGTTCTAATGGGGGGATTAACATGTTAATGTGATGCTAAAACTAACCTAGTTGCTAGTTTACTAATTGATGCTTCTAATTGTTGAAATTGGAATTTTATGCAAACTAGGTTTTGGAAATTAATTGCAAATGTTAGACTAAAAATCTAATTAGGTTTTTCATGACTTCATTAACATTATTAAGTGTAGTTTAATGCTTTAGATCATGCAAATCTAAGCTAGATTGTAGTTTGTGCATTTTTGCTATGAAATCGTTAAAATTGGTTATGTTTGCAAACTAGATTTTTTGAGATTGATATTAAGAATTAAGTTTAAAATCTAATTAGCATTGGTATGACTTAATTAAGATGGTTAGTGAGCCTTATGGCCATTAGTTTTGTTAAAACATCATGTTTTGTACAAAAATGGCGAATTGTGCTTGCTAGATTTTCGGAAAATTGACTTTTTAAGTGAAATTGGGGTTTTTGTGAGTTTTAAGCTATTTTATATTATAATTAGTGCTTGTAATTGTACAAATTAGTGTGTTTGGGTTGTTCTCGATGGTTTGGCGTTTGTACGCCGACTTCGAGGGTTTTTGGGTTGATTTGTGAAAGCAACCATAGGTTTTGACCTATGTGGGATTCACGTGTCGTTTTGGGTCATGAGTCGGATTTTAATACGACACGGTACGTTATGCTATGTAGGTAACCCATGTGGACTTCGAGACGACAAGCAAGCGCGTGGCGACGTCGGCACCGGCTAGCGAGGACCAGGTGAGTAGATTTATATCTACGGGGAGAAGTCGGGTGGATGGCGTATAGCACCCCCGCCGTTCGTGGTGATGTATATGAATACGTATACACACATATATATATTGTTTCAGTAAATTGATGATAATATGGATATTTGGTGTTCTTGGATGATTTAGTGTCGCGAAACCCTAGAGTAGTGGTCGCACTACACATGCACACACCAACCCATACTTGCATACTTTCTTCTTTCATTTGTGCTTACGGGAATATATAGTTATGTGTTCACATGGATATGGGACTATGTGTTCACATACGGATTTGAGAATGATACTTGGGTTTGAGATGAGTCGATGAGATTTGTATTGAGGTTGTGAATTCGGTGATATAGCAGGGTTCGTATTTGAGATACGACATGACGTTCTAGCGGGTCCTTGACGTAGTGTTTCACACACGTCCATGCATACTTTGGCGGTATCAGTATTGTACTAGACGTAGATCAGTACCCCGATCATGATATTTGATAAAGAGGATACCAGGTGAATAGTATGATGAATGTGATATTAACCCGTACCCAGATTTGGAGATGCCGTACGACGGATTTACGTACGAGCTATATTTTGATGATTGATCCGCACTCTTGACTTGGGATGTCTGATTATAGATATGGTATCGGATATGATATTATTGAGGCGGGATCACCGACTAATATATATACAGGTATGTATATGTATCGACTCGGATGTTAGGCGGTTTCCTTACCTGTAGTCCAGCTTGTTAGCTTAGCCCTTTAGTTTAGTTTAGTTGTTAGATTAGATTCGATTCTTACCTATTTCAAAAAACTAACGAATCGTGGGTATTTTAAAAGAAAGCCCAAGGGATCCTACGGATATTTCAAAAGATGTATCTTTTCATAAAAACATCGTAGCCCCTATTTTCAAAACCCCATGATTCGTGTTATTTCAAAAGGCACCATTTGTAGGACTTATATTAGATTAATGCAGATTAGTTATAGTTGCGTCTAGTATTCAGCTCCCGCTCATTATTGTGGTTCGCTTCGCATCGCATGCTTATATTATGTTTCACACTCCATTATTGATATCATGCTGTTAGGACACCAGCACCATTACCGATGATGCGTATGTACCACGTACACTTACTTGCCGGCTCACACACATCTTCATCGGTAATTGCCATGTCACGTACACCTTAGAAAATATTATTGCTTGACATAGCCTGTTAGCTAATAGTTTAGACATGATATTAGTGTACTTGCCGTATATGTTAGTTTAGACATTGTAGTTTTTACCTGCTACTTCATGCATACTGTTATTCATTGTTATGCCGCATTCATGGATTCTCATGCATATATTCACTATTTTACGTGTTATTGAGGTTTTGGATTCGGATTTCTATGAGATTTTCTGGATTTGGAGCAAAACCGCAAAAACATAAATAAACCTTTTCTCTCTTTTAAAATAAAAAGTGCGGTTTTCCCATGATGTATGAGTCGTTCACCATGAGTTTGCTAATGGATTTTGAGACCCGATTCGAGGAGTGGAGGAACCGTTTCGGGTACATAGTGGGCCCGGTGCGGTACCCTGGGGCAAGAGAATCGTGTTGTTGACGTTGAGCCTGGCAGGGGAGCACTACCGACCGGTGATATTACCCGACGCATAGGATATCCGGAAGATACCGTCGTGGTCTTGAGATAGATGGTAGGGGCCGGTCTGGATTGACGGCGCCCTAGATATTGTGATTGAGATATTGAGATTTTGAGATATTGAGGTACAGAGATTATGATACAGAGATATCGAGATATTTGGACACTTGTTTTGTGTCGATGCTGGGCACTGTTTTATGCTGATTTCATTTATGGTACCTCACTTTTAAAATACAGAAATCTCACTGATTTATGAAAGCAGTTTTCTTCAGTACATGCATTCTGTTTCATGCATTCATACATTACTACCTGAGGCACTGACACGGGCACATGAGATTACACTCGGGTTAGATATTACCCTATCCATTGTTATAGGCTGCATGTTATACATATATTTGAGGTTATATTATGATCATTGACCTAGGATTGCGTTATTTATGCGATTTCTATTCGTAGATATTTTTTTCTATTCACGAGTTGGCAACTCACCCCCGTTGTGCCCCAGTTTCTTGTAGGTTTACTGTACAGGTTTCTTTACGGCTTTGCGGGCATAGTTTCCTTCGGGTGATTTGCTAGTAGGTGGGTTTACTTGTATCGTACCCCCATTATATATCTTGTATATCATTATTCTGTTGTATCTAGAAGTTCCATCAACCAAACATGTATTTATTTTGAGATAGAGACCAGTGATGTTACTCCTTCGACCTTAGAGTCGCGCGTTATATTTCTGTGGTTTTCTTGTGGTTTTGAGTTTCCTTTTGAATTTTGATCCTCGCCGTTGGCGTTGTATATTATATTGCTTGTGTGGTTGTGACCGTCGATTGACGAAGAGCTAGCTCCCGCTTGGGGATGCCTTTTATTGATTTCGTATACTATTCATGTTATATCCCGTTTGGGGGCCAGTATTTACAAAGGAGATTCTGCCGAAATTTTCAGGAAATTTTTGATGTTTTTAGAAACCCGCATAATTCGGCTTATGCTATTGAAACTACTTGTTTTAAATTGGTTTTCCCTCACTCTACTACTTTTCTTGGTTTGGATTTCTAGGGTTTCGGTTTACTTAGATTACGTACGCCTCGAGACGTTCGTAGTTTAAGTGCCGGTCTTGTTCCGTACTCTCGGGACGTGACACACGTAGTATTCATGCTATGTTTGTTGACCTTCGTCAAGGCATAGTGTATGGTAGCTGCTTGTTACCTTTCTGCTACATAGATAGATGCGTTGGTTTGGGACAGTCATATAGCCTTGTTGACCTTCGTCAAGGGCTTGTACGGATGGGTTCAAATTAACCTGGACAATGACGGGTAGAACTTGACATGTGACTTATGATTTGTTGACCTTCGTCAAGGTCATTAGAGCATGGGGCAAAAATCACATCGGGAGTTTCAAAAGAAACTGAAACTTTCCAGATATGCGCATACCTTCTGGAGTGTGATAACGTGAGCGGATTCCTTCACGTTATCATGCGATGATAGTTGGATCCCGATTCCCACTGATGAGTTGGTTTACTCCTCGGGTGATCTCGACTAATTCTTCTCTCAGGTTTGGAGGAGAATTTGACGGTACAGTAGGAGGTTTCCAGATTAGATAAAGTGATAACCTTTCTGATCTAGGTTAGAGTGCACGCTGAGTGTTTCTTTTCTCTCTCTCTTTGGCAACGACCATTGACCCGACCCTTGACTATGACTCGGTGACCAAAATTAACCGAACCTTCTTAAACACTGGCTTTTGGATTGTCAGAGTTGCATACCTCATTGCCACTCCTACTTTTACCCTTTTCTCCAGGACACCTCGTATTACTTTGAACGTCCACTTCCATTGGATAAAACCATCGTATGGTTATATACGAACTCGAAGGAATTTATTCGAGGATGGTTTCAGGTTCTGGAGAAAACGAATAGGACTATTCAGTTGTCTTTTCATTTTACCTTCTCTCGCATTGCGAGTGCTCCTAGGATTAGGACAGTACACCCATTATGCTTATTGGATAGTCTTCTTCCAAACCATAGGCAGGTGCCGAACGGTAGGGAATGAAGAAAACCAATTAGCCTAAACGGTGTACAGAAGGTATTAAGTTAAGACAAAGAAAGGGATTAGAAGGAGGGCAAAGTAAATTGCGACTGATATTCACGACCAAACCAAGTATTTCGTTACCACTCCCACTTCACCTTTGTATTTCTCCAGGACACTCCGTATCACTACGAAGATCTACAGTTTATTGGATACTCCATCGTATGGTTATATACGAACTCGAAAGGAACTTGTTCCAGTTCGGTGATGGATTCTGGTTCAGGAGAAATAGGAATAAGGTTTATTCGGTTGTCTTTTATCTTCACCTTCTCTCGCATTGCGAGTGCTCCTAGGATTAGGATAGTACACCCATTATGCTTATTGGATAGTCTTCTTCCAAACCATAGGCTGGTGCCAAACGGTAGGGAAGGAAGAAAACCATTTAGCCTAAGAGGGTGTACAGAAGGTAATGACTAAAGACATATAAAGGGATTTGGAGAGATGGCAAAGAATTATACGGTTACAGTTGTGAATTTGGATAATGGAAGAGGCATTACTAGGAATGCCGGGATACCCCATCGAAACATTTCAATGTTTCAGTTTCATTGTGTACTGTTAAAAGAAAACTGATTTCCCAATTAGACACTTGCTCCAGGGTATGTATTTACCAGGTTTGATTCTCACATCTGTATGGTTTTACAGATGATGAGTGGGAGTAAGTTATTGGGAATTAGGTGATCATCCTCATTATATCGGGATTCGTTGTAATTAGTGATATTTGAGGAAGTCACCTGGGTTGTTTGCCGGACGGCAAATATTTGGTTTTGAATATCCATTGTTATGCATCAATTTCAAATTGATATATCTGTAGGTCTATTTTTATAGAGTGAGATATACCTTTTTGAAATTATGTGTATGACATTTACCTATATCAGTGGATGGTTAGGTAAGGAGTATTGAACCGCGGTGTAATTTTTCTTAACCATAAGTACAGTTTTCAACCTACGACACACAGTGAATGAGTCATTAGACTCAGGGGACTTATACAGAGTATTGTATATTGTCCAGTGTCCATTAGGACAGAGGGGTTGGTCCTCGTACTATATTCGGTTTACTTATGACTTCTCTAGTTTTTAGACAAGTGTTTCATAGAAATACAGGGTCCAAGTTTTGAGAACTTATAGGTATAAGAGTAAAGTAGAGAACCAGGTATTGCAAGTATCGGGATTCTTCAAGGTGATTGAAGATGTAGATACTTGTGTATGGTATTCAGTTAATAGTAATGATTAAGAGAACTTGCTTCTCTTTCAGGTTACTCATAATTGGAAGTACTCCTAAGTTGAGTAACGCTGATCGGCCTCTCTCCATTTAGTTGACGTGCACTGGGGACAGTTGCATGATTTGAATCTGGTTCAATTAAATCAGTGCCTCTGTTTCTGTATTGGATATAGAACAGTTCATATCTTGACATTGTTAAGGTATGGGGAGTTGTCCGGCTTATGCTTAAAACCAGACTCTGGATAACTCAAGGCACGTTTCTGTAATGGCTGTTTGTGGGTTGACCCAGGCTATGAAGATGATTGACTTTCTACCATCTGGAAGATCAATAGTGATATTGTTCTAGACTCGCCACAGTTTTAATAAAAATGGATTTTTTCAGAAAACAGTAGTGGGAGTATGGTAGAACTGGAAGTGATTCCAGAACCGCAAACGATTACTGAAAAGTTGATAAGAACCTAAAGATTCAATCTGGTTTGGCATTCCATTAGCCACTCCGCAGATATGGTGGGTAACCACAGGCACCCGAGAGGTACTCCGGTAGCCTCAAGGACGGTGGCAGGGAGGTTCTTGTTTACCCGGACTTGCCATTGCTGTTGTTCCAGACTATGAGACCCGGCAGGAGGATGAGTATAGCGTCGTTCTGAACTGGCTTCAGAAGTGTATGTGTATATGACTCTACCAGAGGGTTGTCGTAGTCAGTGGGAGCAGCGGAAGCATGGTGGACAAGTAGCTTATGTCTATTTATGGACTAAAGCAGATATAGCGTAGATAGATCATCTATTTCTGATGTGACAGTCATAGGTTTGACTTCATCAGAATAGGGGATGGATCTGTTAAGAAGGTAGTAGGGTGTGATGTCCTGGTATTTTGATAACATACACAAAGTAGGAAGTGAAATTCCTATACTACGGTCGGTTATACTTTGGTTGTCACACAGTAGTTTCTCCACATAAGACTTGGATATTATATCAGACATTCTGGTTACTAGATCTATGGTTTTAGATCTAGATTTGGGAATTTTCCCAATCAGGGTACTTAGACAACATTCTATGAGTATTTAGAATGGACGACTCCTGGCACGGTAGTGTACCTGCAGGTGATGGAGTAAGCCTCTCTAAAGGTGTCTTACAGACTAAAGGGGAGAGGGATGTACATGATTGGCAGATCACTTGCTTAGGCAATTGAGTCAATCATGAGATGTCAAGTACCATACCAGATATTGTTTTTGCACTAGATGCAATAAGTTGATATTAATCCAATCCTGGAGAAACATTCGGAAGCAGTTTTAGAACATAAGTGGATGTTCTAGGGATATGATAACGGCAGCCTCTTTTGGGAGACGGTTATCATTCCAGGCTTCCAAGGTGACCTAGATGACAGAGTGACTGTTAGAGTTATAGTTTTCCCTCTAACGAGGGGCAGTATTTTGGATAGGTGGTCCAGGTGGATACTGAGGGAAGGATGGCGCAGGATACTGATTAAGTTCAGTTGACGATACAGTCTAAGAAGTTTGGATTTGGAGTTCATTTGTGGACTAGGTCCCATCAGACATCCAAACATATTCTAAGACAGGTATTGCTCATTTCGGGAGATGGGTTTCTCCGTGAACTTGAGATAAAGAGAGACATAGAAAGAAACATCACAGCGGATCCACTCACTGAGGCTATTCCCCGAACGCAATAGTTTCGCAAACGAGCTTTGTGAGACTGACTAGTAGAGGAGTTGGGTGTTCGGTATCACATGGGCTGTGTGTATACGACATCGCAATAATTAGCCTTGAGTGCAAGTGGGATATTGTTGGAGATAGTGCCCTCAGAGTCAATTATTGGATCACAGCCACGTGATTGCAATGATTGAGGGAGGACCTGTCCCAGTAGGACAGTCTTACTCAAGATGATAGTATGCTATCTGGTTTATCTTTATCATCGTGTACTGCTTTAGGTAACCTTACAGGTCACTATTGCACGTTGATAGAGCTGCTAGGATTCTTGCTTGACTACCAGCAGTAAGAGGGCGATCATATATGTGAGAGCTAGGGTCTATAAGCACATCTTTAAAAGGTCCCTAGTCGTGGGAGTTTCGAGACAGGGCATCGTTTCTCCAGAGTAGACTAGTGTATACAGTCGAGACCCCGACGAGGGGCGGTGGCCGGTCTCACAAGCCACTGGTGTTAGTTGGTTCACCTAAGATGTATACAGGTGCTCATTGGGTTATGAGTACACCGGACAGGACTCGCCGGGAGCCTGCTTGTTGGTATTATACCTGACGTCAGATAGCAGTTCCCTGGTGACATGTGTACAGGTTAGTTCATCGACCTGAAATCGTCATTTGTCTCGTGTGAGTTCCCACTGTGCTTTGATTACTACCCTACCACGCTCAAAGGAGACGTGCAAACGGGTTTTAGTTGGGTATAGTCCCGAGCCATATGGAGGCAGTGAGTGGATCTGCGGGGTTTCGTCTCTCCCGGTATTAGGGTTGAGGTCACGCTGTGTCTATGAGAGCCAGTACATGAAAAGTCCTTGGCCAAGGCAGGAGATTTACTGGTAGGTATTCCAGTAGTATCTCAGGGTGTTCTGGGCTATACTCCGACACGACTTGTACCGCTTTTGGGGGTCTGACTTTTACCAACCCCCTAGGCCCGCCATGCGATGCTCATAGATGAACGGACCGGACTGTACGGATATTGTCACTGACAGGCTCAGTAGGGTGTCAGGATGAGTTCGCTCATCGACGTCCCTTTTGGTTAATACCTGGTAGCCCGTCACGTATTGGCTAATACCTCTGATGTGCTAGTGGTTGAATCCACAACCAAGGTGTTGATGGGTCTTTAGAGTCCCCCACAGACCAGTTTCTCAAGTTTTGGGCGAAACGCTTTAGAGGCCGTATGTAGATATGGCAGGGTTCGATCAGATACGTGCGGTATTGCACGGATCGTGATCGGATGGATTTTACTAGCCGGCTTTGGTTTAAGCCGGATCCTAGTATTAGACGGTGTAGTTTTGTCTCTTTGCATTTATATTCAGTGGGAATACAAATGCGGGCATGTATATGCAGTAGCGGGATTTTCCTGTAATTTATTACGGGATCAGTTTTCTGAAGTTGCCAGTTTGTATTCCGTTCTGGCCGGTTTTCCTTTGTTCCTTCATGGCCGGACTTTTGTGATGGAGGGGGGTATTTGCAAGTTTGCAAATAACTTATTATGGAGGGGGTTTCTTGCTTTTGTGGCATTATAATAGATTTAGCATCATGAGATTCCATTTTATTCTTATTCTTTGCATTAATGAGATAAGAAAGGATTTGAAATGGTGTGACTTTTATTCCTAGTTTTCTTCACATCTCTTATGTTCACCTTGAGCTATCCTACACTTACCTCCCTTCTTGATTTTTCTCCACCATATTTCCTAGAAGGGGCCGGCCACTAGTGAGTGTGGGTGTGGGGAATTTTGATCTACACATTTCTTATCCCTTGCTAGAAAAAAAAGCACCATTTTTCTTCCAAAAACTTCTATCATTCTTCACCTCCATATTATCAAAGGCAACTTCATCACTCCAAAGAGACAATGGTTTCTACACTAGTCTACAGCATTCCTTGGACGCGTCGGCTAGCCAACTTCGTGCCCGAGTTGCCTCGGTCCAGAGGTGGGAGCCCGTAAAAGAACCTGGCGATGTGGTGCCCGTTTCGACGAGGAGGCGACAACCGGAGATTCCGCGAGGAGATCGGAGTGGAGGCGAAGACCGAAGGACACGGATCGCTTGGTATAGCTTCTCTACTCTTATTCTAGTTTGCTAGTGTTAGGTTAATGGCCCGATCCGGGGTTTTAGTGCGCGGTGGTGCCGGTTTGCAAGTTTCGCAAAGTTTTTCGTTTCCGCATTTCCGGCGTCGGATCGACGGCCGGGGCGCCGCCGTGCACTTACAGTGTTGAAATTTGCAATGAGATTGCATACCTTCTATGAGATAGTTGGATCCCGATACCCGCTATGAGTAAGAGTTACTCCTGGGAGAGTTTTACACATTACAATTAGCCGATCGAGTAGGTGTCTAGAAAGGTGTTAATGAGGTTACGCCTCTGTGGAAACGAGGTTTACATTAATTAGGTTCGTGCGAAAGCACGGGGGACCTCCCTCAAAGTACCGACATTGGCCTGGCTGAAAGATTGGCGAACTTGTAGCGTGTAATTAATCCCGGCTGGTCTTTCCTTTTAGGGTTTGAAGGAAGATTTGATAAAAACAGTGGGAGCCATCCTGATTAGATAAAATAATAACCAATCTGATCTTGCAAGAGCGCACGCAGAGTGTTTTCTTCTCTCTCTCTCCAGGTAGTGACCATATCACGCCTTAATCAAGATAATAATACGGATGTATTGACTGAACCCGCTTGTTATACTGAGCTGGGGAACGTTGGTCCCGCTCCAACTTATAATTGTTATAAGACAGAGCAGGAAATAGGGGAATACCAGAATTCCTATGACCGCCCAAACGAAGAAAGTGCATATGATGCATCTCCTTCGGGTGTGTTAGTTATATAGAACTGTTTCTCAGTGTCCTCTACGTCGTAGGTATTAGATACCAGATCAGGATCCTGCATATGTAATCTATTACATTGGGCTACAGAAAGGTAGAGAACTGAGAACGGATGATAAGTTTCATGAGACAGAAAACGGTGCAAGTGTTGCAGCTATGTCTGTTGGTCACTGTCACCCTGTATTTCCAAATACATTAATTCTGAACAAATGCTATTAGATACCGAACCTGATATACAAAATCATATCAATCTCTTTGTTTAATAAAGAAAGGATATAATTTTGTATTGTTGGATTATGTTTTGAACATTTCCTATATCAAAAGTTGATCGGTTCAGGCACGTTATCTAAAAGCATTGATGTTCTAAATCAAACTACAGTTTTTAATATACAGAACACACACAAGAGGAAGAGTTCAGAAATGAACGGATCCTTCTTGAGGTATTATAGACTAGGTCATATCAATGCGACCCGACTAGCTGAAGTTACATCTAGATGCATATTTAAATCAATTTAAATTTACATCTTATGAAACTTGCCGGTCATGTCACAAAGATAAGATGACCACAGCTCTGTTTATTGGAAACAGAGAAAGAGTTAGTAAACTCTTGGGATTGATACATGTTGATGTATGTAAGGTCCCCCGTCTATACATGCCAGGACCGGTTCTTTGTACTTCATTACATTCTCTGATGATCTCACAAGATTCAGTCATATGTTCCTGTTGAAACACAAGTCCGAACCTTTTGAGATATTCACAGAATATAAGTTAGAAGTAGAGAACCAATACAGGTATAAGTATTATGTCCTTTGATGTGATCAGGGAGGAGAATACTTGAGCACGGAATTCCTGGACTATTCTAAAGGAGAATGAGATTCTCTCTCAGCATTACTCCTCCGTATACACCATAGCACGATGGTATATCGAGGTGGAGCAATAGCACCCTATCTGATATGGTGTGCTCTATGATGAGTACTACTGAGTTTCCTATTTCCTTTTGGGAGTTATGCACTTAAGAAGCCGCATACCTATTGAATAGGGTTCAAATCAAATCAGTTGCCTATCACTTCATATGTGATATGGAAAGGGAAGAGCCCATATCTAAAGTTGGTTAAGATTTGGGGTTGTCCGGACTATGTCTAAAAGCAAAATCCAGACAAGCTCAAGGCAAGGTCTGTTATGTAGAACTGGAAAGGTTCCAGCTGTACAAACTACAGCAGATGATTTGGTAGAACCGAAGGATTCAATAGTAACCAACGAACCTCAGCCTCTCCTCCAATCTAGCAGGGTTCCTCACCCACCTGAGAGATACTTCGGTTTCTCTATGACAGTGGGAGCGAGGATTGCATCATGAGATGATGACCCAACTAGTTTCGAGCGGGCCATCAGGAGTAAGACTCTATAAGAATGGCTGGATGCTTAGTGATCTGAGATGGAATCCTAATACACCAACAAAGTATGGACTTTGGTTGCTTTATCTGAATGGTTAAATCCCCATCAGGAGCAAGTATATCTTGAGAAGATTACTTGGTGTACATGGAAAGGTTGAGACTTTCAAAGCTAGACTTGTTAAAGGTTTGCATCGTAGACCAGTTGTGGCTAATAATGAAACCTTTTCTGGGGCCTATGCTTAAGTCCATCCAGATCCTACTTGCCACGGCTACATACCATGACTACGATATCTGGTGCTTGGGTGTCATGGCAGCTTTTCTAAATAATGTTTTAGAAGAGGGCGTCTATAAGTACACAGCCAGAGGGCTTCGTAGACAGTGGGAGCAGCGGAAACGTGCACAAGTTGCTTTATAGGAAAAAGCAGGCATCGCGGAGTTGGAACATCTGTTTTGATGAGATAGTCAAAGAGTTTGACATCATCAAAATGGTAGATGAACCTTGTATATACAAAAAGGTAGTAGGGAGTATGGTGGTGATCCTCTTAGATTACATGGATGACATACTCTTGATGGGGAAGGAGTTTCCTATGCTACACTCGGTCAATCTCCACTTATCACAAGGATTCTCCATATAGGATCAAAGTGATACCTCCTAAATCCTGAGTTTTGATCTATGAGATAGAAGTAATTGGATGTTAGGATTCTCACTAGTTATAGTGAGATGGTATCAATCGATCCTAGGGAGAATCACTGGAAAGGTTCCAGGGTGATTAGGACGACTGAATGTCAGTCACAGGCATTGTCTTTACCCTCAGTAAAGGGACGGTATGTTGGAAGAGTTCCAAGCTAGATACCGTGGCATACTAGACGATAAAGACTGGATACATCGTTACCAAAGATGCTACCAAAGAGGCAGTCTGGGTGTATATTAGTTCATGAGATGAACTTAGTTCCTCCCATTGTGTGACAATGGAGTTGTGGCTTATGCCAAGGAATGCCCGTCCCATCAGTGATCCAGACATATTCTAAGGCAGTATCACCTGATCATGGAGATGGTTGATCTCCAGGGGATCGAGGTAAGGAGAGTTGACTCAGAGGACAATACGGCGGATCCACACACAAAGGCCTTTTCCCAGAGAGAGACTTTTATGGGATGGTTGAGTACGAGAAACTACAACCACTGCTACAGATGGCCCTAGTGCAAGTGGGAGATTGTTAGTTATATGTATGCCCTAGAGCCATTACTGTACATAGGATGTATATTGTAGTGCATGCTTGGACATATATAGGGAGGACTTTCTTGCTCGACATGATAGTATGCTATCTGGTTGCTCTTTACCTTAACGTGTATACTGATTGTCTCTCTGTTACATGTTGGTAAAGCCCTTAGGATGTGTACTTGACTACCTGGACTATGATGCGGATCATACTAGTGGGGACATGGTAGTCCATAAGTACATCCTTCAAGATCCCTAGTCGTGGGTGTATCGAGAAGGGGCATCGATATATCAGAATAGACTAGCGTATACCTTCTCGACCCATACAGATGGGCGATGGATGATCCCATATCCATTGGTGTTTGACATCAGAGATGATATACGGGTGCTCAGTGGAGACTGGGTACACTGGACGAACTCGCCGAGAACTCCCAGATGGTATTATACCTCACGTCATATGGCAGTTCTCTGGTGACACTAGTACAGAGTAGTCTGTTGACCCGAGATCTTCATAGAGTCTTGTGTGATTCCCACCGTGCTTTGATTTCCACCTTACCACGTCCAAGAGGGCATGCAAAACGGTGGTTTTTGGGTACAATCCCGAATCACATGGAGGCAATGAGCGATAGAAGGGGATTCGTCTCTCCCGGTATAGGGAGTTGATGTTGCGCTGTGCTCGATTGGCTATAACCGGAAATCCCTGGCCAGGGTTGCTGAGATTTACTATTAAGTGTTACCAGTAGTTTCTCGAACTGTTATAGACCTCATATCGACAAGACTTATCGAGCTATTGGGGTATGACGTTTACCACCCCTAGGCGAGATATGCGACATATCAGACAATCAGACCAGACTGTACGGTAAGTGTTACTGGTTGGATTCATAGGAGTGTGAGCGGGCTTGCTCGTTGATCTTCTGGTCGCTCAATACCCGGATGGCCGTTACGTTTAGCAGACCGCTTGCGGCTTGTGGGTGTTTGATATGATCATCACCTGCTGCCGGCGTATTGACGAGTCTTTAGAGTCCTACACAGAGGTTTCTTGGTTCAAGCGAAACGAAATAGGAGCGCATATGAGATATGTGCGGGACCGAGAATAATACCAGTATGTGATACTGTATTCTATTCTCGCGATCTGTATCATTGGACGGTTATATAAGATATAGCCGGGTTACCGAATCAAGTGTTCATTCGATACATTGATACACTTGATATTAGTCGGTTATATGCAGTATGACCGGATCATTAAATCAAGTGTTGATTTAATGATTTAATGTATAATTATATATTTGATATATTACTTTACATTAACTAGTATTTGTTCACTTAAGATTATTTTCTCACTAGATTGTGCACATTGTATATATGATATATTTTTGTGCACTTGTTTGTATCATGTTTGATGATACATGCAAACTTGGGTATGTGTATGCTTTAAACTATGATTAGGTTAATGGTTAGGGTTTGATTTACTCATTTATTTTCTTTATTCATTTTTGGCAAAAATAAAATGGTAGTGGCTTGTTTTGTGCAAGAAGCTTCATGATATTTCTAGCTTCTTTGAAAAAGTCTTACCATTTTATTTTATTCCTTAACCCTAACCATTTACCTTAACCCTAGTTTATTCTCTACATGATTTTATCTAACTCATGGTTGCAATATGATAGATATCACTTGAATTTTCTTTTTGGTGATAATTGCTTTTCTTTCTTATTCTTCATCTTCTTCATGAAGAAAAAGAAAAGCTTTCTTGAAAATTGTCAAGTGATGAAATCAAGTGAGAAACCTAAATCCAAAGTGAACCTACTTCTTATTTCTTCATCCTCTACCACTTGCCATGTTGTATATGGTGTTTTCTTCACAAGGTTCATGACCAAGTGAAGATGGAGCTTGAGTTTGAGTCGTCTCGACGTAGATCATTTTCGGCATCGAAGTCAATGACCTAGCCCGCTCGTTTCTCCGATGAAACCATTGCTAGAGTCCGGGATCCGATGATCGCAGTGGAGGGACGTCAACACAGAGCTAAAGTGGTGGAGGACCGGATCTACAAAGGTTGTATTTCTATTCACTTAGTAGCAAAGTAGTTTGCTTGCATTCTTTTTCGCCTTACCTCTAGTAATCGATCTAGTTTAGGGTTTCTCGGCACCGGAAAATTTGAATTTGGCATGTTTGATGCCTTGTGGAACCTCTTGAGTGTGCCTAGTAACCCTATAGTTTCTCTTTCAGGTTACTCATATCTGGATGCACTCCTAAGTTGAGTAATGTTGATCGGCCTCTCTCCATTTAGTTGATATGCACTGGAGACAGCTGCATGATTTGAATCTGTTGAATCTGTTTCCAATTAAATAAGTGCCTATGTTTCTATATTGAATATAGAATGGTTCATATCTTAACGATGTTAAGGTATATGGAGTTGTCCAGCTTATGCTTAAAACCAAACTCTGGATAACTCAAGGCACGTTTCTGTAATGGCAGTTTTTGGGTTAACCCGGGCTATAACGAGGGTTAACTTTCTACCATCTGGAAGATCAATAGTGATATTGTTATTGTCATGACCCGAATATTTCGACTCGTGACCGGCACTTAACCACGCTACGTCTACAGGCGTAACGCGACTAAGCAAGCCGAACCCAGAAATCAAAACCATTTAAAAGTAGTGAGTGTTGAAAACATTTAATTAAAAACATTTAGAAGACCTTAATTAGTTCAGTGAGGTTCTTTTAAAAAGTTAAATTATCCTTATAATAATTTTGGCAGCATTTCCTTTGTAAAAGTAACCCCGAAAATCGAGTAAAAACAGGATATAAGTGAAAATGAGATATAATGAACAAAGTATCCCCAACCGGGAGCAATCACGCCCAACGGCGGACCATCACCACAAGAGTAATATACGACGCCGTAGCGAAGAATAAGCAAAAAGTAACATCCCAGAATAATAACTGCAAATATAAAGTCGGCTCCCACGAGCTCGACACCAGAATACAAAAATATACATCATCGTCCTCACACTGTCTCTAAATCAAGTACATATATGGTAGATGGAGAATACTAGATACAAAAGTGTGTACAATAAAAGTAACCAGATACCACAACCCACCTAAATAGCAAAATAGCTCTCGCTCCAACTGTAGTGGTATCTGAAGCCAAAAGATGCAAAAAGGCAGCCTGCCGCGATTACTCTGAGGGGCAACCTGCAAATACTGTGGCACAACGGGGTTGAGTTGCCAACTCGTGAATAGAGATAACATATAAAGGTAATCACGAGCATGCACGTGCTGCGCTACGCTATCATATGCTAGCAGGTAAATCTATATGCGACAAGCAGTAAGTGCAATAATCATGCAAATGCTCTGTCAGATAAAATAACTACATGATGAGATACATGATAATCACTGCTAAGCATGGGACAAACAACATCTACACGAAATATCAATCGTGGAAAAATAATCGGTGCCCAAGCTACACCCAAATCCCAAATAAGCTCAGGCGCCGGCACTCTCCTCAGCCCTCCAATCCTGTAAAACTCTGAGAATCACGAGTGCCCAACATCGGCACCCAAAATATCATAAATACTCGTGTCCAGCATCGACACGCAAATCCTCATACATCGGGCTCCGTAGGTCCGGATCAGCCCACGGACTCCGTCTGCGGTATCGGCCCTAGGCCCCGGCAGTACGGATCACCCCGTATCCATCTCTCGACTATGGTCGGTATCCTCCGGATAACCGCCAGGTCCAACCAATCAGCGGTAAGTACTCGCCCACCTCCTGGCTCAATCGGCAAAGTCCATCGATCATCTCGCCGAGGGGAACCAAACTGGGTCCACCACGAACCCGCAAACGGATCATCCACTCCTCGAATCGGGTTTCAAGCACTCGTCTCAGCACCGAGAAACCGCGTGGTGGACGCACCAAAATATCATATCACGAGGAACCGGGTTTTCAAATAGTGCTTCTTTTCTTAAATAATTCCACGGTCCTCAAAACCAGAAATCACATGAAAATCCAACACCAATGAGTAAATCAAATACGATGTGCTATGTACATCAAGTCATCATAATATAGGTACAAGGGGGAAACCGCGTTTCTTAAGATAGTTCAGTTTTCAAAGACAGCATGCGGCTTCCAATTTCTATAAAATCCTATCGAATCATATATGAAATGAACTACAGTATAATGATCATGGCAATTCTACAGTGAGTGTGTCATGGCAATTACTAACGGTGTATGTGTATATCATGCAGATTAGTGCTCGTGCAACATAAACCGTTAGTAATAGTGCGGTGTTCTATAAATTCTAAGTTTTCATCCATGTAGCAGGGAATGCAGTATGCAACAACAGTATCCATGAACAGTCAATGTAGGTAAATGCAATGTGTAGCTATAAAGTCCTATCAGTCCTGACGTAGAACGCCATGTGGGCGATATCCCCGTAGATGTTAAATCTACTCACCGAAGTCTCGCGCTAAGTGTAGCCGACGACTTGTTTCCCCTTCTTCGCAGCGTCCATCTCACTCGCCTGCGAACCTAGATTTACACAATATAACACACATAAGCTCAAATCTACCAAAAACGAAATATTAAGGTCAAACTAGAACCCCACGTTGCAACCCAAGCGCGCGTGTGCGCGATACGCTAAAACATGTGATCACGCTCCTGAAGCTAACCTGACGCGTCGCGATACGCAGCACAACCCAAAACCACACACGTATCACGTGTGTCGCGAAGATTTAAAATACAGAAAATAGGGTAGTAGGTCCCAGATTTTGATACAGAAAGAGTGTTATAAGAATAAATATCATGAAACCCCAAATATCAGCCGACACCAACCACCCAAACCCCAACCCAATACCCTCCCATCTGGCCGCAAATTGCGGCCATAATGAGCTTTTCGGCGGCCTGGGTAGGGGGTTGGGCTCCCGGGTTTGGTGTGTGCACTCCATACATACTGTGTATATCCCAGTAATTACAATTTTATTCTGAAACACCACGGGTAGTAGCAGTTTCAACAGAACCCAATTTCAAGCTAAAAGTTACACTTTGCACTAAAATGATACTTTAGGGTATTTTTGTGAAATCTGAAATAAACCCAAGTCCAAAACCACACTAATATCACATTACCAAGCTAATCAAGCCATAAAAAGTTAATTTTTATCACAACCTCACTAGATCCCTTAATAAAGCACAAAACATGCATGAAATGTGATATTTTGCTAGAAATACTTTAAGTTATGAAAAAGAGGTGCTAAGGGTGGGTTAATACCTTCAAAACACCTTATAAAACACCAAAAGTTCCAGATCTAGCCTCAAGTATGCAGTCTTGCCACTAAACACCTCAAATGAGCCATTAATCCAAGGTTTTATGAAGGAAAAAGGTTGGATTTGGGTAGGGTTTGAGCATGAATCAAAAGAGAAGTGAAAAGAGAAGAAAAGATGAAGAAAATGTTGTGTTTTGCTGCTGCTCTCTGCTGAGAATTTCAGAAATTGAGAAGAGAGAGAGAAGAGAGAAAGAAAATGGTCAAAAGTCAAGTTTCCTACCTACCCACCATACCTCTCCATTTCCATTTGAATTTGCATTAAAAAAAAGGTTTTGACTTGTTTAAATGGGTGGGATAAATACAACCATGCAAGAAAAGAAAAAGGGTTAACATGATACACTTTTAACCAAAGTCACAAAAATGTGCTAAGTGTGCATGTGTACACTAACAAAATTTCCAATTAGGGTAAACACAACTAGAAATAATTAACAACCCTATAAATATATATATATATATATATATATATATATATATATATATCCATAAAAACACTTCACAACACAAAACCCGCTAGCCAAGAAGGAAAATAAGATATCCATTTTCTACGAAAAACACGCACACTAGCTAAATAACGAGAAGACATTCTAAACGAATTTCAAGGTGTTACAGTTATTGACACGCCACAATTTCAGCAAAATGGACTTTTTTAGGAAACAGTAGTATGAGTATGGTAGAACTGAAGTGATTCCAGAACCACAAACGATTACTGAAAATTTAATAGAACCTAAAGATTCAATCAGGTTTGACATTCCATTAGCCACTCCACAGATATGGTGGGTAACCTCAGGCACCCGAGAGGTACTCTTGTATTCTCAAGGACGGTGCCAGGGAGATCCTTGTTTACCCAGACTTTCCATCACTGCTGTTCTAAACTATGAGACCCGGCAGGAGAATGAGTATAGCGTCATTCTAAACTAGCTTTAGAAGTGCATGTGTATATGACTCTGTCAGAGGGTTGTCGTAGTCAGTGGGAGCAGTGGAAGCGTAGTGGGCAAGTAGCTTGTGTCTATTTGTAGGCTAAAGCAGATATAGTGGAGATGGATCATCTATTTTTTATGTGACAGTCATGGGCTTTGACTTCATCAGAATAGGAGATGGATCTGTTAAGAAGGTGGTATGGTGTGATGTCCTGGTATTTGGATGGCATACACTTTGTAGGAAGTAAAATTCCTATACTACGATCGGTTATACTTTGGTTGTCACACAGTCGTTTCTCCAGATAGGATATGGACATTATATCAGGCATTCTGGTTACTAGATCTATGGTTTTGGATCTAGATTTGGGTAGTTTCCCAATTCGGGTACTTAGACAGTATTCTAAACGTGTTTTAGAATAGACGACTCCTAGCAAGGTGGTGTACCTGCAGGTGATGGAGTAACCCTCTCTAAAGGTGTCTTACAAACTAAAGGGGAGAGGGATGTGCATGATTGGCATATCATTTGCTTAAGCAATTGAGTCAATCATGAGATGTCAAGTACCACACCGGATGTTGTTTTTGCACTAGATGCAATAAGTTTTTATTAATTCAATCCTGGAGAAACATTAGAAAGCGGTCTTTGAAAACAAGTAGATGTTCTAGGGATTTGATAAGGGCAGCCTCCTTCGGGAGACGGTTATCATTCCAGGCTTCCAAGGTGACCTGACTGACAGAGTGAATGTTAGAGTTATAGTTTTCCCTCTAACGAGGGGCGGTAGTTTGGACAGGTGGTCCAAGCGGATACTGAGGGACGTATGGCGCAGGATACTGATTAAATTCAGTTGATGATACAGTCTAAGAAGTTTTCTCGATTTGGAGTTCATTTGTGAATTGGGTGCCATCAGATATCCAGACATATTCTAAGACAGGTATTGCTCATTTCGGAAGATGGCTTTCTCCGCGAACTTGAGATAAAGAGAGACATAGAAAGAAACATCAGAGCGGATCCATTCACTGAGGCTATTTCTTGAAAGCAATAGTTTTACAAACGAGCTTTGTAAAGCTAATTAGTAAAGAAGTTGGGTGTTCGGTATCACACGGGCTGTGAGTATGCGACACCACAATAATTAGCCTTACGTGCAAGTGGGAGATTGTTAGCTATAGTGCCCTCAAGTCAATTATTGGATCCCAGGCACGTGATTGCAATGATTGAGGGAGGACCTATACCGGTAGAACAGTCTTACTCGAGATGATAGTATGCTATCTGGTTTGTCTTTATCATCGTGTACATGCTTCAGGTGACATTACAGATCACTATTACATGTTGATAGAGCCCATAGGATTCTTGCTTGACTACCAGCAGTATGATGGCGATCATATACGTGAGAGTTGGGTAGTCTATAAGCACATCCTTAAAGTGTCCCTAGTCGTGGGAGTTTTGAGACTGGGCATCGATACTCCGAGAGTAAACCAGTGTATACGGATCGAGACCCTAACGAGGGGCGATGGCCGGTCTCACAAGCCAATGGTGTCAGTTCATTCACCTAAGATAGTATGCAGGTGCTCATTGGGTTATGAGTACACGGACGGACTCGTCGGGAACATGCTAGTTGGTATTATACCTATCGTCAGATAGCTATTTCCTGGTGACATGTGTACAGATTAGTCTATCGACCTGAGATCATCATTTGTCTCGTGTGAGTTCCCACTGTGCTTTGATTACTACCCTACCACGTCTCAAAGGAGTCATGCAAACAGGTTTTAGTTGGGTACGGTCCCGAGCCACATGGAGGCAGTGAGCGGTGTTAGTTATATGTATGCCCTAGAGGCCATTACTATACATAGGATGTATATTGTAGTGGATGCATGGACATATATAGGGAGGACTTTCTTGCTCGACATGATAGTATGCTATCTGGTTGCTCTTTACCTTAACGTGTACACTGATTGTCTCTCTGTTGCATGTTGGTAAAGCCCTTAGGATGTGTACTTGACTACCTGGACTACGATGCGGATCATACTAGTGGGGATATGGTAGTCCATAAGTACATCCTTCAAGGTCCCTAGTTGTGGGTGTATCGAGACAGGGCATCGATATACCAGTGTAGACTAGCGTATACCTTCTCGACCCATACAGATGGGCGATGGATGATCCCATATCCATTGGTGTTTGACATCAGAGATGATATACGGGTGCTCAGTGGAGACTGGGTACACTGGACGGACTCGCCGAGAACTCCCAGATGGTATTATACCTTACGTCAGATGGCAGTTCTCTGGTGACACTGGTACAGGTTAGTCTGTAGACCCGAGATCGTCATAGAGTCTTGTGTGATTCCCACCGTGCTTTGATTTCCACCTTACCACATCTAAGAGGGCGTGCAAAATGGTGGTTTTTGGGTACAGTCCCGAATCACATGGAGGCAATGAGTGATAGGAGGGGATTCGTCTCTCCCGGTATAGGGAGTTGATGTTGCGCTGTGTTCGATTGGCTATAACCGGAAATCCCTGGCCAGGGTTGCTGAGATTTACTGGTAAGTGTTACCAGTAGTTTCTCGAACTGTTATAGACCTCATATCAACACGACTCATCGAGCTATTGGGGTCTGACGTTTACCACCCCTAGGCGAGATATGCGACATATCAGACGACGAGACCGGACTGTACGGTAAGTGTTACTGGTTGGATTCATAGGAGTGTGAGCGGGCTTGCTCGTCGATCTTCTGATCGTTCAATACCCGGGTGGCCGTTACGTTTGGCAGACCGCTTGCGACTTGTGGGTGTTTGATATGATCATCACCTGCTGCCAGCGTATTGACGAGTCTTTAGAGTCCTACACAGAGGTTTCCTGGCTCAAGCGAAACGAAATAGGAGCGCATATGAGATATGTACGGGACCGAGAATAATGCGTGTATGTGATACTGTATTCTATTCCCGCGATGGATGTATCGATTGGTTGTATGCGATATAACCTAGTTATCGAATCGATGATTGATTCGATAAGTCGATACATTGGATATTAGTCGGTCATATGTGATATGACCGGATCATTAAATCAACTGTTGATTTAATGATTTAATGTATAATTATATATTTGATATATTACTTTACATTAACTAATATTGGTTCACTTAAGCTGTTTTTCTCACTTGTTTGTGCACATTGTATATGTGATATATTTTTGTGCACAAGTTTGTATCATGTTTGATGATACATGCTAACTTGGGTTTGTGTAAAGGATTAAACCATGGTTATATAATGGTTAGGGTTTTCATTTTCTTATCTATTTATTTATTTATTTATTTTGGCAAAAGGTAAAGAGAAAATGATGGCTTTCTTTGTTTGTTGTTGAAGATTCATGAAGCTTTGACTAAGTGACCATTTTGTCTTCATGCTTAACCCTGACCATTCAAATTAACCATAGTCTATTCTCTACACCTAACCATGGTTAGTATATGATAAGTATTCATATTATTTTCCTTTTTGAAAAAGAACTTATCATATTATCTTCTTCTTCTTCTTCATCAACAAGAAGAAAAACTTGCCTCCATCAATGGCAACTTGAGAAAAAGAGTGAGAAATCCAATTCTAAAGTGAACCCACTTCCTATTTCTTCATCCTCTACCACTTGCCAAGTAGTATAGGGTGTTTTCTTCACAATTTTCATGACTTGGTGAAGTTGGAGTTTGATCTTGAGTTGCCTCGACGTAGATCATCTTCGGCATCGAAGTCGGCGACCTAGCCCGGTCTTTTCTCCGATGAAACCACCGTGAGAGTCTTGGATTCCGATATGGACAGTGAGGGGACTTCATCATGGAGCTTTGGAGGTGGAGGACCGGATCTACAAATGTTGTATTTCCGTTCACTTAGTTAAGTTGTTAACTAGTTGCATGTTTCGCCTAAACTCTAGTTAACGATCCGTATTAGGGTTTCTCGGCACTTGTAAATTTTTGAAATTGGCATGGTTGTTGCCTTGTGAGACCTCATTAGTGTGCCTAGGAACCCTACAGTGGTATCAGTGCCTAGCTAGAGCCTTAGGCGTTGCGTAGACGGAGTTAGAATTCCGATCGAACCGAAACCCGAACTCTAAAATGCTCTCTGGACTTTTTTCAAAAACTGGGATTTTTCCAGATTAAAAATTCTTAAAAAATTCAGCAGGAAATTCTAAGAATTACGATGCAAAATTGACCAAGTGATGCTGCTAAAGTGCGGCGGAACCGCGGCAGAAGCTTGGCTTCTGCGGCAGTTCCGCGGCCAAATTTTGTGATCACTCTTCAATTTTTGCACAGTAACTCCTATATTTTGGTTCTGGATTTTCTGGGATTTTTTAATATTTATTCAAGAGTTGAATATTCTGGGGTGTTTTGGAGCTTCGTTGATTCGATCGGAAATTTCAAACTTTGTCTATGTGGCTTTCCGGGTATTTTTAGAAACTGTTAAAACGTTCGACCGGATATAAATACCCACTTTTTCCCCTGCCGGGAAATTTCCATGTGTTGGATCTTTTCGTAGTTTAAGAACGTTCAAAGTAGTGCAAGTAACTCGATGGACCCTCTAGAAGACAACAAACCTTAAGTCGATTATGTGACCGTCTTGAACTGCCCTTTGAACCTTAGGGTTTGGGGCAGTACGGCGTGCCACATGTGAGGCGTTGGCTTGACCCTTCTACGGCTGGACCGTTGGTACTGAGGCACGAAGTGAATGTTTTTAAACTTATTTCATGTGTTGAGCTGTTTCGGGAAAACTTGGGTGTTCGATTGTTCGATCGGAAAGTTTAACATTTTCTATTTATCCGGAATGTGATACAATAATTGGAATTCACAAATAGTTATGAGATAACTGAATGAATGTTATAAATCTAGTGGTTTAGTCTCACTTGATCAGTTGCCACGGAGTTTTGATGTGATCAAAAGTCCGTCGCAATCACGTAGCATACGCGGATACTCGCCGGTAAACTTAATAGACAGCCACGCCACATAGCCCCGACCAAGTGACTGTAGGAGAACCCCGTCGCCGAAAGCATCCGTTCGGGTGCTCGTGGTAGCGGTGTTCCGCCTTGGTGCACTTCGTCGACGACGTCCGGGGTGCGGCTGCCTACTAAAGTTTGCTACGAGCATTCGATCAGGATGTCGGGAATCTTGTTGAATTGCCCGACTTGATATTGAAAAGAGTTTTCGATAATGAGACTAAAATGCGGGGTTTATAATTGTTAGGCATGCGATGTCTAAGGAATTCATTTAATTAGGCATGTGATGTCTAAAGAGTTTGCTGATTCCAACTGTTGTAGTTTTACACTTTTTTTCTGCGACCGTAAGTGTAATATGTGATATTGCCGGTTTCGTTGCTATATGTCAACGACAATTGGGACACGCATGTTTACTTACGTTGATGACATGTGATGTTATGTGTTGCTGGATATGTTATATTGGATCGTCGTGTTTGAATAGCCGGGGGGATTTTATGTGAGATGAGTGTTTTTCATTTTCATTCATGTAAAAACTTGTATGTAATATTCTTTTATTGGGGCACTTCCAGGTTGCGGAAGATGTCACCTTTTGTATATTATTTACTTTTTCGCACTAGGATAGACCCAAGGAGGAGAGCACAAGTAACCGGGTTCTGGAGTCCAGTGGGAGACCAACTCGAGGAGTCGAGTCCGGGTCTCCTAACTCAAGAATTAGTAGGGTTGCTTGCCGCTCTTGTAGGGGTCTAAGGGTGTGGGTTTGGCTATTCATCACGACCGTGGAATCCGTGTTTTATACTGGCTCGTATTGAAAACACGGACGTCCTAGTATATCCAATATTTCATATATGTTTCTTCTGCTACGATATCTGTGATGTGATCATGTGATGTTCTGTGATAGATACAATATATAGTATATATGATATATTATATAGACGTTACTTATGTTTTACACCCGCGCTAGCCCTGCCCCGCTCTGCCGTTAGTTACCTAACCTAACGGTGCACGAAGGGACATCGAGGAGAATGCGAATGGCATAAGTGTACGTCGTATTTATCTGTGATGTTTAGGTACTTAAATGATGGGACTTCATTAATATGATTAATGAAAGTAAAAGAAACCTAAAGATGTTGTAGAATCGAATTTCAAAATAAAACAGGTAGCTATAGTTCTTGCTTTGCACAGCGATATATATGATATATCCTGCACCTTGTTCGATGAGGAAAAGGCCGAGATCCCTTCACCGGGAGTGACTCCTTTAGCAATAACTGGTAGATGCTACAACTCTCGGTTTGTCTTTTGATTGCTTCTATAGTTTCTGCTTTGCACAGCGATATATATGATATATCCTGCACCTTGTTCGACGAGGAAAGGACCGACGATCCCTTCACCGGGAGTGATTCCTTTAGCAAAACTAGAAAAGCCTCAAAGACACTCCATTTCAAAATTCATTTGATTCTACAACGATATCAAGTTCATTACGCAATAGGTTTTCAGAAAAACCTGTCGTAGCCCTCCGTCATTTCAGATAAGTGGTAGTTAGTATTCGTGCTACGTTTGTTGGCCTGCGTCAAGGCGTAGTGTGCGGTAGCTAACTAGTATTTATCTGCTTATGCATATGATGCAGATTGGATTAGGGTAGTCGTGCGACTTTGTTGGCTTGCGTCAAGGGTCGTGCGGGTGGGTTTAATTCAATCAGGAAATGACGGGTTGAACTTGACTAGCGCACTATGGTTTGTTGGCCTGCGTCAAGGTCATAGGACGCTAGAGGCAAAATTATCGGGAATTTCAAGTGTTGAAATTTGCAATGAGATTGCATACCTTCTATGAGATAGTTGGATCCCGATACCCACTGCGAGTAATTGTTACTCCTGGAAGAGTTTTACACATTACAATTAGCCGATCAAGTAGGTGTCTAGAAAGGTGTTAACGAGGTTACGCCTCTGGGAAAACGAGGTTTACATTAATTAGGTTCGTGCGAAAGCACGGGGGACCTCCCTCAAAGTACCGACACTGGCCTGGCTGAAAGATTGGCGAACTTGTAGTGTGTAATTAATCCCAGCTAGTCTTTCCTTTTAGGGTTTGAAGGAAGATTTGATAAAAACAGTAGGAGCCATCCTGATTAGATAAAATAATAACCAATCTGATCTTGCAAGAGCGCACGCTGAGTGTTTTCTTCTCTTTCTCTCCAGGTAGCGACCATACCACACTTTAATCAAGATAATAATACAGAATTTTGACCCGCTTGTTATACTGAGCTGGGGAACGTTGGTCCCGCTCCAACTTATAATTGTTATAAGGCAGAGCAGGAAATTGGGGATTACCAGAATTCCCGTGCCGCCCAAACGAATGCATGCTGATGCATCATCTTCGGGTGTGTTCATTACAAAGAAATGTTTCTCTGTATCCTCTACGTCCTGGGTATGTGATACCAGATCAGGATCCCAGATATGTAATCTGTTATATAGGGCTACAGAAAGGTAGAGAACTGAGAATGGGTGATAAGTTTCATGAGGCAGAAAACGGGGCAAGTGTTGCAGCCAAGTCTGTTGGTCACTGTCACCCTGTATTCCAAATACATTGATTCTGAACGAATGTTATTAGATACCGAACCTGATATACAAAATCATATCAGTCTCTTTATTAGTAAAGAAATGATAAAATTTTGTATAATGTTTTGAACATTTCCTATATCAAAAGTTGATCGGTTCAGGCACGTTATCTAAAACCATTGATGTTCTAAATCAAACTGCAGTTCTGAGTATACAGAACACACACAAGAGGAAGAGTTCAGAAATGAACGAATCCTTCTTGAGGCATTGTAGACTAGGTCATATCAATGCGACCCGACTAGCAGAAGTTACATGTAGATGCATATTTAAATCAGTTTGAATTTACATCTTGTGAAACTTGCTAGTCATGTCACAAAGATATAATGACACCAGCTCTGTTTATTGGAAACAGAGAAAGAGTTGATGAACTCATGGGATGATACATGTTGATGTATGTAAGGTCCTCTGTCTACATATGCCAGGACCGGTTCTTTGTACTTCGTTACATTCTCTGATAATCTCTCAAGATTCAGACATATGTTCCTGTTGAAACACAAGTCCGAACCTTTTGAGATATTCACACAATATAAGCTAGAAGTAGAGAACCAATACGGGTATAAGTATTATGTCCTTTGATGTGATCAGGGAGGAGAATACTTGTGCATAGAATTCTTGGACTATTCTAAAGGAGAATGAGATTCTCTCTCAGCATTACTCCTCCGTATACACCATAGCACGATGGTATATCGGGGCGGAGCAATAACACCCTATGTGATATGGTGTGCTCTATGTTGAGTACTACTGAGTTTCCAATTTCCTTTTGGGGGTTATGCACTTGAGAAGCTGCATACCTATTGAGGTTTGAATCAGATCACAGCCTACCACTCCATATGAGATATGGTATGGGAAGAGCCCATGTCTTAAGCTAGTTAAGATTTGGGGTTGACCGGCCTATGTCTAAAAGCAAAATCCGGACAAGCTCGAGGCAAGGTCTGTTATGTAGAACTGGAAATGTACCATCTATACAAACTGCAGCTGATGATTTGACAGAACCAAAGGATTCAGTAGATTCCAACGAACCTCAGCCTCTCCGCCGATCTAGTAGGGTTCCTCACCCACCTGAGAGATACTTCAGTTTCTCTATGACAGTAGGAGCGAGGATTGCATCATGAGATGATGACCCAACTAGTTTCGAGCTGGCCATCAGGAGTGGGACTCTGTAAGAATGGCTGGATGCTTAGCGATCTGAGATGGAATCCTTATACACCAACAAAGTATGGACTTTGGTTGCTATATCTGAAGGGTTAAATCCCCATCAGGAGCAAGTATATCTTGAGAAGATTACTTGGTGTACTTGGAAAAGTTGAGACTTTCAAAGCTAGACTTGTTAGAGGTTTGCATCATCGACCAGGTATGGATTTTGTTGAAACCTTTTCTAAGTATCTATGCTTAAGTCCATCCAGATCCTACTTGCCACGGCTACATACCATGACTACGATATCTGGTGGTTGGGTGTCATGAGTGCTTTTCTAAAATGATACATGGTTTCAGAAAAGAGAGTCTTTAAGTACACAGTCAGAGGGCTTCGTAGACAGTAGGAGCAGCAGAAACGTGTGCAAGATGTTTTATGTGATAAAGCAGGCATCGCGGAGTTGGAACATCTGTTTTGATGTAGTAGTCAAATAGTTTGACCTCATCAAAATGGTAGATGAACCTTGTATATACAAAAAGGTAGTAGGGAGTATGGTGGCGATCCTCGTAGAGTACGTGGATGACATACTCTTGATAGGGAAGGAGTTTCCTATGCTACGCTCGATCAATCTCCGCTTATCACAATGATTCTCCATATAGGATCAAAATGATACCTACTAAATCCTGGGTTTTGGATCTATGAGATAGATCTAAATGGATGTTAGGATTCTCACTTGTTGAAGTGAGATGGTGTCAATCGATCTTGGGGAGAATCACTGGCAGTGTTCCAGGGTGATAAGGACGACTGAATGTCAGTCACAGGCATTGTCTTTACCCTCAGTGGAGGGATGGTATGTTGGAAGAGTTCCAAGCTAAATACCGTGGCATACTAGACGATAAAGGCAGGATACATCGCTACTTAAGATGCTACCAAAGAGGCAGTCTGGATGTATATTTGTTCATGAGATGAACTTAGTTCCTCCCATTGTGTGACAATGGAGTTGTGGCTTATGCCAAGGAACGTCCGTCCCATCAGTGATCCAGACATATTCTGAGGCAGCATCACCTGATCATGGAGATGGTTGATCTCCAAGGAGATCGAGGTTAGGAGAGTAGACTCAGAGGACAACACGGTGGATCCACTCACAAAGGCCATTTCCCAGAGAAAGACTTTTATGGGATGGTTGAGTATGAGATACTACAACCACTGCTATCAGATGGCCCTAGTGCAAGTGGGAGATTGTTAGTTATATGTATGCCCTAGAGGCCATTACTATAGATAGGATGTATATTGTAGTGGATGCTTGGACATATATAGGGAGGACTTTCTTGCTCGACATGATAGTATGCTATCTGGTTGCTATTTACCTTAACGTGTACACTGATTGTCTCTCTGTTACATGTTGGTAAAGCCTTTAGGATGTGTACTTAACTACCTGGACTATGATGCAGATCATACTAGTGGGGACATGGTAGTCCATAAGTACATCCTTCAAGGTCCCTAGTCGTGGGTGTATCGAGACAGGGCATCGATATACCAGTGTAGACTAGCGTATACCTTCTCGACCCATACAGATGGGCGATGGATGATCCCATATCCATTGGTGTTTGACATCAGAGATGATATACGGGTGGTCAGTGGAGACTGGGTACACTGGACGGACTCGCCGAGAACTCCCAGATGGTATTATACCTTACGTCAGATGGCAGTTCTCTGGTGACACTGGTACAGGTTAGTCTGTAGACCCGAGATCGTCATAGAGTCTTGTGTGATTCCCACTGTGCTTTGATTTCCACCTTACCACGTCCAAGAGGGCGTGCAAAACGGTGGTTTTTGGGTACAGTCCCGAATCACATGGAGGCAATGAGCGATAGGAGGGGATTCGTCTCTCCCGGTATAGGGAGTTGATGTTGCGCTGTGTTCGATTGGCTATGTCCGGAAATCCCTGGCCAGGGTTGCTGAGATTTACTGGTAAGTGTTACCAGTAGTTTCTTGAACTGTTATAGACCTCATATTGACACGACTTATCGAGCTATTGGGGTCTGACGTTTACCACCCCTAGGCGAGATATGCGACATATCAGACGACGAGACCGGACTGTACGGTAAGTGTTATTGTTGGATTCACAGGAGTGTGAGCGGGCTTGCTCGTCGATCTTCTGATCGTTCAATACCCGGGTGGCCGTTACGTTTGGCAGACCGCTTGCGACTTGTGGGTGTTTGATATGATCATCACCTGCTGCCGGCGTATTGACGAGTCTTTAGAGTCCTACACAGAGGTTTCCTGGCTCAAGCGAAACGAAATAGGAGCGCATATGAGATATGTGCGGGACCGAGAATAATGCGTGTATGTGATACCGTATTCTATTCTCGCGTTGAATGTATCGATTGGTTGTATGCGATATAACCTAGTTATCGAATCGATGATTGATTCGATAAGTCGATACATTGGATATTAGTCGGTCATATGTGATATGACCGGATCGTTAAATCAACTGTTGATTTAATGATTTAATGTATAATTATATATTTGATATATTACTTTACATTAACTAATATTGGTTCATTTAAGCTGTTTTTTTCACTTGTTTGTGCACATTGTATATGTGATATATTTTTGTGCACAAGTTTGTATCATGTTTGATGATACATGCTAACTTGGGTTTGTGTAAAGGATTAAACCATGGTTATATAATGGTTAGGATTTTCATTTTCTTATCTATTTATTTATTTATTTATTTTGGCAAAAGGTAATGAGAAAATGGTGGCTTTCTTTGTTTGTTGTTGAAGCTTCATGAAGCTTTGACTAAGTGACCATTTTGTCTTCATGCTTAACCCTAACCATTCAATTAACCATAGTCTATTCTCTACACCTAACCATGGTTAGTATATGATAAGTATTCATATTATTTTCCTTTGTCAAAAAGAACTTATCATATTATCTTCTTCTTCTTTTTCTTCTTCTTCTTCTTCATCATCAACAAGAAGAAAAACTTGCCTCCATCAATGGCAACTTGAGAAAAAGAGTGAGAAATCCAATTCTAAAGTGAACCCACTTCCTATTTCTTCATCCTCTACCACTTTCCAAGTAGTATAGGGTGTTTTCTTCACAAGTTTCATGACTTGGTGAAGTTGGAGTTTGATCTTGAGTTGCCTCGACGTAGATCATCTTCGGCATCGAAGTCGGCGACCTAGCCCGGTCTTTTCTCCGATGAAACCACCGTGAGAGTCTTGGATTATGATATGGACAGCGAGGGGACTTCATCACGGAGATATGGAGGTGGAGGACCGGATCTACAAAGGTTGTATTTCCGTTCACTTAGTTAAGTTGTTAACTAGTTGCATGTTTCGCCTAAACTCTAGTTAACGATCCGTATTAGGGTTTCTCAGCACTTGTAAATTTTTGAAATTAGCATGGTTGTTGCCTTGTGAGACCTCATTAGCGTGCCTAGGAACCCTACAAGTGGATCGTCAAGGGATTTGTCTCTCCCGGTATTAGGGGTTAATATCTCACTGTGTTTGGAGAGCCATTACACAAAGTCCTTGGCAAAGGCAAGTGAGATTTACTGGTAGGTATTCCAAGAGTTTCTCAGGGTGTTCTGTGCTACACTCCGACACGACTTATACCGCTATTAGGGGTCTGACATTTACCATCCCCATAGGCCCGATATGTGATACTCATAGACGAACGGACCGGACTGTACGGATATTGTCACTGACAGGCTCAGTAGGGTTTCAGGATGAGTTCGCTCGTCGGCCCTCATTTTGCTCAATACCTGGGCAGCCGTTATGTACAGCTACCGCCACTGATGTGTTTGTGGTTAAACCCACTGCCAGCATATTGACGAGTCTTTAGAGTCATACACAGAGATTTTTTCTAGTTCAAGCGAAATGTTGTAGAGGCCGTATGGTTTTATGGCAGGGTTCGATCATATACTTGCACTCGTACGTGGATCATGATCGGACGGATCATACTAGTGGGTTGCGGTTTAAGCCGGATCCTAGTTTTAGATTGTTGGATTATTTTCGTCTTGTTGTATTCGTATTCAGTCGGAATACGGATGCAGGTATTTATATACAGAGGAGGGGTATTCTTGTGATCTGTTACGAGTTTACTTTGGAAGTTGCCCTTCTCTTTTTGATTAAACATTTAGTTTAATGTTTAATTATGTGGAAATTGTGAGTACAAGTTTTATCCTAGAGCATTGAATGTGGCATGTGCAATTTGGTGACTCATGGTGTGTTTACTTGTGCCATTCCTAATTCTTTATTGATTTATTGTGTGGGATATTTTGTGGAGAGAGGGGGCAGCCACAAGATAGCCTTGGGATTTTTCTTGAGTTGGTTTTGATATGCTCACAAAAGATCTCACACAAAAGCTATGTCATTTTCTTCACTAGCTAAAACTTTAGCTCACAACTTCTTCCTCCAATGGCTTCTTCTTCAACCTCCATCCATACCATCTCATGAGTTGAGAATCCATGGATGTCTTGAGACAAAATGATCACACACACTCTCTACTTCATCTTGGGCACCTAGGCTAGCAAACTAGTAGCTCGAGTTGCTTCAGTTTAGAAGCGGGAGCCCGTATAAAGAATCCTCGACGTGGAGCCTGTTCGACGAGGGAGACCGGAGAGTGAACTCGTCCGGGGCAGCCGTGACAAGCTTGTGATGATGGTTAAAGACCGAAGGACATGGATCGATCGATATAACCATCTCAAAACTCCTCCTTGCATGTTTGCTAGTATAGGGTATTTTGTTCGATCTTGTGCAGGTTTTGTTTGCGCCGAAATTTTTAAAGTTTTTGTTCCGTATTTAGCCACCGAAAGATGGCCGGGGCGCCAGCAAAACCTAACACACCTTTCTAGACACCTGCTTAGTTTATAGCATTGATCGTTAAGTTAAAAAATCTCTCGAGGAGTAGCATATACTCACAGTAGGATCGGGATCCAAATATCATCATGTGATAAAGTTGAAGTAATCCTACCAAAATTATCACACCCCAAATGGTATGCAATACTTGCAAGTTTCAGTTTATTTAGAAACTCCCGATGTGGATTTTTGCCCCATGCTCTTATGACCATGACGAAGGCCAGCATATCATAAGTTACATGTCAAGTTCTATCCGTCATTGTCCATGTTAATTTGAACCCACCCGTACATTCCCTTGACGAAGGCCAAAATAGCGGTACGACTGTCCCAAACCAACGCATCTATCTAATCTACAGATGAATATTCAGCAGCTACCAATCACTTTGCCTTGGTGAAGGTCAAAATACATATCTTGAATACTACTGAATATTCAACTGAAATGACGGAGGGCTACGAATGGTTTTGGCGAAACCATGAATGTAGTGAACTTGATATAATCGAAGGAACCTGATAGCTTTTAAAAAGGAGTGGTTTAAGCTCCGCATTTTAAAAGTTTTGCTGTTTTGAAAAAAACCGAGTGGTTTTGAAATTGTTCCAATGATTCAACTTTGGTTTGTTTGCTTAGCATTAATGTAATGCAGTCCCATCAATTAACCTACCATTGCAGAAAACAACAAAAATATAACGTACGCTTATGCCATCCGCATTCGCCACCGGGCCCCGTCATCACCCGTTAAGTTACTTAACTAACAACAGAGCGGGGGCTGCACTAGCGCGGATGCAAAACATAAACAACGTCTTCTAGATATCATATATAGATATATACATTCTCCAGATGCAATGATAGGCATTCTAGATCACAGATGAACACATTGGATATAGTAGGAATTCCGTGTTTCGGTTGAGCCTGTAGCGAAAGACGGATTTCACGGTCGTGATGAATAGACTAACCCGACCCTAGACCCCTAAAGGTGTGGCAAACTACCTGCTAAATACCCGAAGTGAAGCAACCTCCCTCAACAAAGTGAGTAGGCCATTCGGCACTTCAAAGTACACGGTATTTTGTGCACCCCACCTTGGGTCTATCCTAGGAGCAAAAACAGTAAAAGAAATAATACAACGGAGGCTACAACCTCAACCCGGATGTGCCCCGCAAAAATAATATTACATAACTTTAAAAATTTTATATCGAATGAAAGAATGAAAAACCTCATCTCACATCCCCGACTATTCATCCACGACGATCCAACAAGTTCATATACACAAACCATCACAACAACATCACAGATATGTGCAACCCCGACTAATTGACGTATAGAAATTAGTCGACATTTCCAAACACATATATACAATACAGAGCTTGTAAAGTAACTACGACAATAGAATTCCGCATGCAATTAGCATACTTAAACAATTTTCCAAGTCTTGAAAATCCAGTGAGCTAAAGTTCCAAAAGTGATAGTTTTGACCCAATCGGGGAGTCGAAACGAACTCGAAACCCGTCTGAATCTTCATGAAGGCAAAGACACAAGTATTACCGTCGAAAGGGGGCCTCGAGGGGGTACCCACCCCTAGGGGCCACCATAAGGTGGCCCCGAAAGGAGAGCAGACCCGAGATCACCAATTTCTGGTGCTCTCGGGTCACCAGCCCCTAAAGCCACCAAGTGGTGGCCTTGGGGGTGGTCCCGCCCGTTGGTCCCCATCGGGGTGTCCTCGGGGTGCGTATGCTTCACCCCGTGGCTTCTCAGTTCAAACCGTCAGCCTGTGGGGTGTGCAAACAACTCAAAACCTCACTTTTTTAAAACTATTTTTGCCGACAGTTTTTCCGCGACAAAAACGGCGCAATTCTAACATCGTTACAAGATATCTAGGGTTCATGAGAGGCTCTGATACCACTTTTAATAAATGTTGCGCACCCCACATGTTCGCGGGGAGGCAGAATTAGCAAAAAATTATTTTTACGGGCTTCGCAACAACGACTTTAAGCAAGGATCGAACATAAAACCCAAGCTAGCAAATTATATGAGGTTTAACTACTCGGATGAATGTTATACCTCGTAGAATCATGTCCTTCTTATCTTCTCGCTGTCCTCCTTCACCTCACGAGCTCCTTGGAGTGGAAATGGATAGCACCTCCTCGTAGGCTTCTCGAAATCGAAGAAGATCCATCCGAAAGTTCCAACCTTGAGCTTAACCTCCAAGTTGAGGCAACTAGCTCACTTGGTTTGCTAAACTAAGTAACCTAGAATGAGTAGAGTGTGATTTTGGGTAGCTTAGTCTCACTAACCCTTGATTCTCAACAAATGAGACACTAGGGTTTTTGATAGGAAGAGGAAGAAGGAGAGAGTTAACATGTGAGCTCACTTGAGGAAAGAGAAATGATTTTTGATAATGATAATAAAAATGAGATGGCTAGCTTGACATGACCATAACCATGGATTAATAAAATATCTCATCTAAATATTTAGCTCACAAAATATCTCACAAAAATATCTAATTCAAAAAGTCAAACAAAGTCAAGTGGTCAATCCAAGTCAAATGGTCAATCCAAGTCAAGTAGTCAAAAACAAGTAGCCATGCCATAATTATCATTTGCAAAAAATAACAAATACTTTTCTCCACCTCATAATTGTTTTAATCAAGTCAATGGTCAAAACCCTAATGAGGTGTCTCCTTCTATACCCCTCCCATCCGTATATACATACCCACATCCGTGTTCCGAGAAACACGAATACTATGAGACGAAAATAATCTAACAATCAAATACAAGGATCCGGCTTAAACCAAAGCCTACTAGTATTTGTCCGCTCGAACATCACATGCGCACAAGTACACGTATGTGAACGAACCCTGTCGTAAAAACCATACGACCTCTACATCGTTTCGCCCGAAGCTGGGAAACTCTTTGTGTGGGACTCTAAAGACTCGATAGTACGGTGGCAGTGGGTTTAACCACAAGCACGCCAGTGGTACTAGCTGCACGTAATGGCTACCCAGGTATCTGTTGATAAGAAGGCCGACGAGCAAGCTTATCCAAACTCATACTGAGCCTGTCTGTGGCAATCTCCGTACAGTCCGGTTTGTTCGTCTAAGAGAATCGCATATCGGGCCTAGGGGCAGTAAACGTAAGGCCCCTAATAGCGCAATAAGACGTGTCGGAGTACAGCCCAAAACACCCTGAGAAACAACTGGAGTACCTACCTGTAAATCTCACTTGCCCTGGCCAGGGACTTTGTGTAATGGCGTTCCGAACACAGCGCGACATCAACCCCGAATATTGGGAGAGACGAATCCTATCTTACCATTACTGCCTCCAAGAGCTTCTGGACTGCACCCAACTACTAACTGTTTGCACGACTCAATAGAGCCGTTGTCACGACCCGAAAGTACGGAATGTGACCGGCACTTAGATTACGAAACGTCAAGAGGCGCCACGTAACCTAAGTAAGCCGAAGCCCAGAAATCTAAACCATAAAAGAAGAAGAAGAAGAAGAAAACAAGTTTAAAAGCATCAGCAAATTTTCTCAAAAATTTCGGCAGAGTCTCCTCTATAAAAACTGGCCCCCAAATGGGTACAACAAGTATAATATACATAAACAATAAAAAGCATCCCTAAATGGGAGCTAGCATCAACGCCAACAGGCGGAAACAACCACAACAAGCACAATAATATACAACGCCAAAGGGCGAGGCTCAAAACTCAAAGAAAACAAAACCACCAAATCAGAATAATACATGCGCGACTCTAAGGTCAAAATAAATGACTGGTCCAATAAACTTATCAAGTAATACAAGTATGGTTGATGGAGCTTACTAGATACAAATGAAAGAATAAAAAAATACAATGGTGGTTCAGATACAAGTGAACCAACCTACCGTGCAAATCACCCTGAAGAAAAGATGTGCCAGCAAGCTGCTAGGGAAACCTGTACATCGAACCTGTAATAAAATTTGGCACAACGGGATGAGTTGCCAACTCGTGAGTAGAAGACATCTACGAAAAGAAATCGAATGCACGACGCTATCCTAGGTCATAATATTACACTATTATATCCCAATCATCTAGTAATAGCAGGGTAAAACTACGTGTAAATGCAGATACTCCGTGCTCGTGTCAGTGCCTCATATAATACTATGTCATATGAATGGATATGCATGCATCATGAATATAAAATAACCAATCCTGAAATCCAGAAATATCTATAAGAAATCTTTAGCTGTTATCATAGTAAAATGTGTATAAGAATCTGAAATCTCAACAATGAAATCCATGGAAATCCGTGTCAAGCATCGACACAACACATGTAATCTCAAGTCTTAATATCTCGGGCTCCGTCAGTCCGGATCGGCCCATATCATCAAATCTCACGACAACGGTCGGTATCCTCCGGATATCCGCCGTGCCAGACATCACCGGTAGGTAGCCTTTCCCTGCCAGGCTCATCGTCTACAACTCGATCTTCTTGCCCCGGGATACCATACCGGGCCCACCATGTACCCGAGACGGTTCATCCACTCCTCGAATCGGGTCTCGAAATCCATTAGAAAACATGAAATCTCATGGTGGACGAAACATACATCACGAGAAAACCGCATCTTATTTTAATAAAAAGAGAAGAGGAGAGAGAGAAGTTTGTTTATATATTCTTGCGGTTTTCCCCAAAATCCAGAAATCTCATAGAAATCCAAATCTTAAAATCATAAGTAACTATATGATAAGTGTCGGCATATGCCCATAATACTGCATGATAACATGAAAATATGAATGCATGAATGTTTAAGTAATAAATATCATGTCTATACTAACATCAGAGAATAATCACAATATTATATCGGTCAAGTTGTTAACTGATTCTATCAATAAAAGATAATATAATCTAAAGTGGACGTGACATAGCAATTACCGATGATGATGTGTATGAGACGGCAAATAAGTGTGCGTGGAATATGCGCATCATCGGTAATGGTGCTAGTGTCCTAACAGGTAAGGTTTATACTGATTATAGCAACATATGTAAGAACATGCGTCATTATGATTCCAGTATGAAAGTAAAGACGGATGTGTGTTATCTGCTCATGATATACCATTACCACTACCACTATATGACTCGAACCTAACCTAGTGTCCATCTAACCTCCTAAGGAACAAAACCTAAGAAACTAGTCAATAAGAAACAAGAGTCTACCTAAGGTCTGAATCAATATCTCTAATAGTCGGCGATCCGGCCTCAATAGCGTCACGTACGTAGTACGGCTTCCTCGAATCAAGTGCGGATCAATCATCATATTTATGCCTCGTACGGTAAAATCCATCGTACGGCATCCCAATATCAGGGTACGGGTCAAGTATCTCCTAGGTGTCTCATCATTAGTATAATGTCATCATCAACACATCTCATGATCAAGGTGCTAAACTGTGATCGCATACATCAATCATATATCATTGCCGTCATAATAAGCATCATTAGTTTATCCTCAGAAATATCATGCCATATGTATCATATCGTCCTCAAGTCACACCTCTATGATATCGACATCAGATCACACCTATATGATGTCGTAATCAAGTCATACATATCCCATATCGTCATCAATCACAAGTTACAGTCCGGGTACTATTTTAGAGTCCCATGTACCTCAATATCATCACCACCCATTATAATTTAAGTATACATGTTCATTATCTCATTCTCTAATGATCCGCTAACACTTAATACGACTGTATAGCCAAGAATCACGGCATCAAGCCCAGTTACACTGTTTCATCATACCTCGGATATCATATCACATCAATGAATCCCATATACGTGTTGTATATATATGTATATACCTATACCTAGTTCTATATATATACACATACACGTATACCCCATGTCGAGTTTCAGTGTGTGCGTGTGTGTGTTTCTACCTGAAACCTACGAACCTCTTCCAAGGTATTCATCTTCTGGTATGGTTTTCCTAAATCAGTCTAGTCCAGCCTAGGGTCATTACTAGGGTCCTACTCATTAAGAATCTAGGGTCACATCTGGTTTCCTAATGTCAATAAGTACTATTCCTATTCTACGTTGCGGGGGTGCTAAACGCCATCCACCCGACTTCCCCCCGTAGATATGCATCTACTCACCTGGTCCATGTCTGCCGAAGACGGTGTCGCCATCCTCCTCTTCATCGCCCGCAGTCCACGTGAGGGGTACCTAAACGCAAACATATAAAAACATCGTAAACTGAATCACATACAAAAGTCAAAACGACGCAAGGAACAAGCATAGGTTAAAACCTATGTCCCGTCCACGCAAAAGAACCAAATTTCGCTCGATATCGGCGTACAGACTCCGATGGATCGAGATAAACATCAACAAATAACTCGTAGTTTTAAAACTCATTACTTATATTATAAAACATGATTAAATCCATCGAAACCCTAAAATCCATCAAATCGCCCGATTTCGTAAAACCCGAAAATGCCAATTTACCGTTTTTCTTCAAAACTTGACATTTAATTGAAACCAATGGTCATAAAACTCATTAAATAGCATAACTAGACTATACAAACCATTACTATATTTTTATTACACAAATTTGTATTAATTTGAAATTTCTAGTTTGCAACCTTTAGTAATTTTTAACATCTTTCAAGCAAAATACCACAATTCCACAACAAAACTTGATTTTACATGGATTAATGTTTTAAACTACAATTCATGATGATAATGATATAATGAAACCATAAATTATATTTTTAATCTCATTTATTTAGGAATTTCCAAAATCTAGTTTACAAAAATAGCATTTTATTAGTATTTTTCCAATCATCAAAAGAAACTAGTGATCAAACTAAGTTTTTCTTTCCATTAACATGCTAATATTCTCACTAAAACTATAATCTAATGATAGCAACCTTAATTAGAATTTTATATTACCCACAAACACATTTTATAAAAACCTAGTTAGCTAAATAGCTTAATTAAATCAATTTTGGATAAACAAATTATTATACAACAACCATGCAAGATTTTTCCACTCTAAAAATGTTAAACTAGCTATTATAACCTTATTTAATTAATAAAAATCACAACTTGATTTTTCAAACCCTAACTTGAATTTTAAAAGTAGCAAATAGAATTAATATATTAAATCTAATTATGCTTAAATGAACATCTAATAACAATAAATCAAAAGAAGGAAATTTATACCTCCAAAATATGAAACCCAAACATGAAATAAGCCTCCAAAATGCATGCTTTCCATCTCCAAAATCCATGCTAAATAGGTCAAAGGAAAATGGTAGAGGTTGAATGTTGATTTTTGAGATTTATTTTTGGAATTTTTGATGAATTTTGATGATTTTTAATGCAAAAATGATGGGGGGAAAATTTTGGGGCTACCCATGGAGGGGAGGCCGGCCATGGAGAGGGAGGAGGGTGGAGAGAGAGAAAAAATGTGTGGTATTGTGTAGAAAGTTGATAAATAATGCATTTTTTTTCACCTAAACCCTTTATTATCTAACTTTTTCAATTTAACCCTTTTCCTAGAAATTTCTAGAACCATGGAGAGATTTTGGAAAAGATTTTGCATATTACACACTTGATTCTAATATACCATGGCTCATTTTTACAAATTAAAACCATTCAAATTTGTAATTTACACTAATTTAAATAAAAAAATAAAGCTTATGTTAATATTTAAAATATTTAATTTAGGAAAAATATTTAATTGAACTAAAAATTTATAAGTGGCTAAATAAACACCATTTACTAGTAATTACATAATTAAAATAGGTATTTTTGAAATTATAATGAAAAACAATCACGGTTAGGTTTTACGAAAAATACATTTACTTTGCCGAAAATCATAAAATTCACTTAAACAATTTTATTCATTTAATTTTTTATTTAATTATTTTTAAAACGTTACAGCCATGGTAGGGTAGCAATCTAAGAACAGTGGGAACACACTTGAGGCGAAATAGAAGTGTCAAGTCAACGGACTAAGCTGTACCCATGTCAACTGGGAATTACTACCTGACAATAGGTATAGTACCAACCATCAGTACCCCACGAGTCCGTCCAGCGTAACTCATAACCTAATGAGCACCTGCATACTATCTCCAGTATGGCGTACTGATGGCTATGGGACAGACCATTTCCCCTGTTGGGGTGAGAAGCGTATACACTAGTCTACTCTGGAGTATCGATGCCCTGTCTCGATAATCCTATGACTAGGGACTTGTATAAGGATGTGCTTGTAGACTACTGTCACGACCCGAAAAGGCACGTGACTGGCCCTTGAATCATATGAAGTCTATAGGACACCATCTAATTCAAGTAAGCCAAAAGCCCAGAATAATAAAACTATTTTAAATAATAATTTAAGAAGAACTTGTTTTAAAGCAAGTGGTTTTAATAGCATAAACCGAATTATGCGTTTTAAAAACATCAAGTCCTTTCTAAAAATTTCGGCAGAGTTTCCTTTGTAAATACTGGCCCCAAAAGGGGTACAAGATGCATAATATGAATAAGGGCATACCTAAGTGGGAGCTAGCTCTTCGTCAATTGATGGTCACAACCATGCAAGCAATATAATATACAACGCCGAAGGGCGAGGATCAAAACTCAAAAGGAAACTCAAATCAACAAGAAAACAAATATAATACAACGCGCGACTCTAAGGTCAAAAGAATATACACTGGTTTACTAAGTCTAATAAATATACAAGTCTGGTTGATGGAGTTTCTAGATACAACTGAAATACATAAAGTACAATGGTGGTCACGATGCGAGTGAACCCACCTACCAAGCAATCATCCGGAAAAGGACAGTGTGCCAGCAAAGCCGCAACGAACCTGTACGGCAAAACCTGCAAGAAACTGTAGCACAACGGGGGTGAGTTGCCAACTCGTGAGCAGAAAACATCACAGAGTAGAAATCGTATGTATGACTCAATCCTAGGTCAAACGATCAGTAATATATATATCCTCAATATGATAAAGTCTGAAGCATGAAATGGTGGCAAGGGTAAACATCAAAACATAAGTGTAATACTAAGTGCTGGTGTCAGTGCCTAAGGTAGCAACATATCATAAATATGAGGTATGATCAATGCAATCAACATGAAGTCAGTGTCAACTATATCATGAAGTCTATAAGTATGTGGATATCATCAAACTATGTAATTAATGCCTGTATGCGTGTAGATCTCGTCCACATGTCAACCAATGAAGCAACAACATCATGCATGTAAATGTCATAAAAGCATATGCATGAAAGTAAGAGGATATAAATCAACAGGTGTCCCTCGCAACACATCAAAATCATGAAAACCTGAGTGCCCAGCCTCGACACTCGAAACATCATGAAACTCGTGTCCAAAATCGACACGTAAATCCTCATATCCCGGGCTCTGTCAGTCTGGATCGGCCCTCGGGCTCCGTCAATCCGGATAGGCCCATAACATCTCTCGACTCCGGTCGGTATCCTCTGGATATCCGCCGAGCCCAAATACTATCACCGGTAGGTATGATTCCCCTGTCAGGCTCATCGGCGTGGTCCATCGACATACCTTTCTTACCCTGGTGTACCTCCGGGCCTCACCATGTACCCACACACGGCCCACGACGCCACCTCGCATGGGGTATATATATCAGAACCGATAAAACACATGGTGGCTGCTGAAATACCATATCAAGAGAAACTGTGTTTTTAAAACAGTACATACTTTCTTTTGAAATACCCACGGTTCTCAAATCCAGAAATATCATAGAAACAACATATCTCAATGCGTATAATCATAAAGCATGATGTATGCGACATATAATCGAAATGAAAGCATATCAGTATATCATGCAACATAAAACAGTAATATGCACATATCGAGGGAAAACCGCTCTTTAAATGAATCCAGTATGAAAATATATCATGCGGTTCCCAAATTTCCAAAATCAAGCCAGACTCATCTATGTTTGTGCAAATATGTATGCATGCATGTATGGGTGTACAATATGTGTGTACGCAAGTATGGGTGTACAAAGAGTCATATCCTGATCCAACAATCTAACTGTGTAGTGACATGGCAATTATCGATGATGAAGTGTGTGAGCCGGCAAGCAGGTGTACGTGGAACATACGCATCATCGATAATGGTGCTGGTGCCCTGACAGCATGGGTTTAATATAACAATAAACACATTTAAACATACAACGCGATGCGAATAGCAAGAATATGCGGAAAATGAATAATAAACGCAACAGTGAAGAATCTAGATCAATATATATATATATATGTCATACAGTTTTGCCATTTGAAATAACACGAATCGTGGTGTTTAGAAAAATAAGGGCTACGGTGTTTTTAAGAAAAGATGCGTCGTTTGAAAATATCTTTAGAATCCCTTGGCATGTCTTTAAAATACTCTCAATTCGTTAGTTTTGAAATAAGTATGACTCGGGTCTAGTCTAACATCTACTAAGTAAACTACAGATCTAACTAACAAACTAATCGAAAGGGTATGGAAACAACTTAAATCTGAGTCGATATATATATATATATACATATATAATAGTCGGTGATCTCGCCTCAATAGTACCACGTACGATACAATATATCATATGACATCCTCGAGTCAAGAGTGCGGATCTATCATCATAGTTATCTCGTACGGTAAATCCGTCGTACGGCATCCCAAATCTGGGTACGGGTCAACTATCCCATCTATCTCATCACTTATCTGGTATCCTTATCATCACATCATGAATTAGGGGTACTGATCTACAGTCTAGTACGATCTGATACCATCAACATATATATAAATGCGTGTGTATGAAAACACATCGCCTACCGATCCACTATCATCACATGTCGTATCTCATAATACGATCCAAATCACATCACCGATCTTGTGGCATCATGTCTAACCTCATCGACTCATCTCCAAATATCATCCACTATCCTCATTATCCAAGTATAGGTATACGTATGCATATACATAGTCGCATACCTATGTGTGTGTGTATATATATACGTATCCCCATATACGCACAAGTAATAATAATAATGCATGCAAGGGTGTGTGTGCATGTGTGCAAACCTATTCTATGGTTCGCGACTAAGAAATCAACCACGACACTATCAACCAAATTCATAACATATATGTAAATATATAACATATCATCAACTACACTACGAACTGCGGGTGTGCTATATGCCATCCACCCGACTTCCCCTGTAGATATAAATCTACTCACCTGATCTTCGCTTGCCATTGCCGACGTCGCCATGCGCTTTCTTGTCGTCTCGAAGTCCCCATGGGGGGTACCTACATGTCACACGTATCGTATCCCATTAAAATCCAATTCAAAACCGAAACGACATACGAAAACCAAATCGGCACGCGTATCACACATAGGTCAAAACCAATAGCCTACGCATGAAAGAATAACTAAACAAACCCTCGATGTCGATGTACAAACGTCAAACCTTCGAGTACAACACAATTTACAAAAATCCAGAGTTCACAATACGTAAAACAAAAACCCGAATCAAAAAAGCAACTCTTGAAAATAGTACCAGATTTTTGGGGTGTTTTTGATGATAAAGTGAGGATTTGAAGTGGAGGGGGAAGGGGGTGCTGCCATGAGAGGAAGAAGAAGGAGAAAAGATGAAGATGATGAAGTGAGAAACAAAGAGCCATGACTATGGTTGACCCTCACCTCTCTCTCTCTCTCTTGCCCAAGCTTCTATATTCTTTTCTTTTGTTTTGTTTTCTTCTCTTTTCTTTTCTCTTTTAATTTAAAACCAAACCCAAATGACAAATAAGAGAAACCATGATGAAAAAAATGCAACAAATGTGAAAAATGACACGGTGCATGTCATGTGCACAAATCCGGCTTAAAACACGATTAGCGATATTTAATCGCGATTAGCATTAAAATAGTGTATAATAAATCATAAAAATTATAATTTGCATAAATCATATAAAGCATCCTCTTTTCATTAATTTCTATAATTTTCCGAATTTTTCCCAATTTATCGGTATTTAATTATACCGCCTTATTAAAATGTTCAATATAATATTATTTAATTTTAAAAAATCCCTAAAAATAATATTTTATTTTTCTGAAATGTTACAATCTTCCCCCTTAAAGAAATTCGGTCCCCGAATTTAAATTTAAACCCCTAAAATACTAAAATATTTCAGTAAAAATTCCAAGTCGTCGGTGCTCCGAAATCATCAATAGATAAAACGCATCATAGCGCAATGCTTGCGCATGAACAATGAACAGATAACTCAAAATCAAAACTCCGTCAAGCATCCCGTAATCATCGGAGCCATGGTGAAGAAACAAATGTCAAATCCAATACGAAACCAATATGATATACATCAAAACTATACATGTAAATATCTGAAGGAAATGCATACCAAACCTTTCATGTTGCCGTGCGATGCGCGTATCGCGGCACAGTGGCGAGGTTTTTTTTTAAGAAAATAACTATATATATACTTATCCTTTGTTTAATATTTACGTCCCGCTGTTTTTGAAAATAATTTAGAAGGGTTTCCTTTATAAAATGTTTCGTGTCATCTCAGACACGTAGATAAATACTGAGACTATAGCTCCCCTTTTGGAAATCCCTTCGATAGCTATCAATGCATGCAAAATATATCCAGGTACTGTCCTCTGACGAGTCCTGCTCAGTACGAAAACAATAGTAAATATCATAAAAACGTACTACTCCATAAGAATCAATCCCAAAATGTGCATAAGAATGCGGCGTGCATCTTGTGCGCACAAAAATCAAAATCCATGAATGTGCCATACATGTGCACAGAAACAATATCTAAGTGTAACGGGTATGCATGAAACACCTGTCAAAAGCAACGGTGTGCCTGACAGCAATATCAGGTGCATCTGATATGCACAAAGAATCCTGATTTAGTGCATCTGGTGTACACCAAAATCGCATCTCATATCGTGCGCCCAACCTGCGCGAAAATCCAAACCAGGTGCATCCATCATGCACGAATAAAATCTAAATCCTGTGCATCCAACATGCACGAAATCACGAAATCCAATATCAAGCGCCGAACATGCGCAAAAGTCCAATCCAAGCGCGTCAAACATGCTCAAGAATCCAATAAGGTGCACAAAACAAATATCGAGTATCACAATCGAAATCGACGGTATACAACAAATCTCAATCCAAATCAGGTATACCGTGATATATAATCTCACAACCATGTGCATTAGCGTGCACAAAAGAAAATCAAAATACTAAAAGTGTATGAAAACTATGCCGAAAGCATAACTCAAATCACATACATAACATAGGCATGAAATCAAAATCAACATATCGAATGACATCTAACCGAAGTCAGGTGCAACTGTGGTGCACAAAATACGTATCAATGCACTGCAAGCATTTGTGAACTATACCGAGTGCAAAAACCAAATCGTGTGCGTACCATATGTACAAAATCAACCCAACTGTATGAAATCCATGAAATCATAAACATGTGCAGCCAAGGCACAAAAATGATATTAAGTGCAATAACTGTGCACAAATTATAAATCAACACAACGGTGTATAAAGCATATCTCAAGTGTAATAACTATGCACAAAATATAAATACCCAGTAGGTAGATCCATAGTGCACGAAAACAAATATCATGAAACTCAGTCATCAAAACTCAATCATGCGAATAGATCGTCCAAAATACCGAAATCAAGTATGGCGGAATAGCCCCGCTCAAGCACATCCTCTAGGAATATATGGCTAACTGTTGTGGTCACTCATAACATGTCTCGTTGACGGTGCCGAACTCTGGCCTGCTGGGTGTGCGTAATATGACCGCTCCTGGGTCCAAGTCTTCTCGTAAATTATTCCAGAAAGGTCCTGCCGAGGTCTCTCCTAAATTTTGTTTTTGCCGAACTGCCCGGAGGTTATCACCCTTTACTATATCTGTTTCTTGTGCCGAAACAGCTGCATACTCATCGCGACTCTATCCATATACTATGCCTCTGCATGCGTATCACATCTCTGATGTCGGAGGAGTGGAACGTCATCTCATCCAGATCCCGTATGAACCTCCTACTCCACTTTTCTCTAATGTCGACTGCTTCGGACTCGTCTCTTCATGGATGCATGAACTGCGCTCCAACGGCTATACTCGTATCTGGAGTCTCCCAAGCAATGCATCCCATCACATGATATCCGAACGACGTTGAACCTTTCGATCGATTTGTCATAGTTGCATAATCCCCCAAGAGCTCAACATCTTGGATACAGTTTAATAGGATTCCAGTACATGCCACAGTATCTGTGGACCAACCGTAGAAGGGAAAACCCAAGCCTCAGTAATGGCACCGCTGAACTGCCGCAAACCCTAAGGTTTCAAAGCATTCTCATGGTCATTATGTTGAGTTAGGGTTTCATTCTTCTAGAGGGTCCATAGCATTACTTGCATTTGTCTCTGAATACTTTAAACATAGAAAACGGGCTTCTGACATTCGATCGTCTCTATCGACTCTCACATATCTGTGTGAAGTCTTCTCAACCAGGAATCAATCAATCTGATGATCTCGCATCGGGGTAAGCGAACGAACCACCTGTCCTAGTCATTCATCCTCGGGTGACTAGCGACCTTCTATCATATCTCTAAGTATATACTCATGCTGCAGTAGCTCCAACATCTGGGGCGATATCTCATCATTCGCAGCAACAACTGGCTCATTCGTCTGCAGACTGAACAGTTCCGCGATCATCATGAATAAGCGATACATCAATGGTCGTCACATTCTGGCTGGTCTCTATCAGTGGCTCAATCCTCTGGTGCTGATCTGCACGTCCGAGTAATCTCGTAAAAGCGATCCATCAACGCTCATGGCGCGAAAACACAAAAAAACGACGCCTCTCTAAGCAATCGTATGTCCCTGGAATCGTGCCCTGGTCAGTCCTCGTCCGTGACAAGCTCGTGCTGACCGCAACTCTAGCTGTAGCTCTTTCTGCCCGTGTAATCGTGGTAGCAAAACCATAATCCGATATCAATGAGGATAGATCATAAGAATGAATATAATACTGTGTAAGGAAATGTACATCCTAAGGCTTCTTAAGCGGAGTAGTGTATCGTAAGTATGCCGCGGAACATACACACGGTACGTCACTCTCCTTAAGTCACCTACTCCATCATCCAAGGTCAACCTACGCGATGAAAGTTCGGGTCTAATACCCCCTCGACTAAGTCTAAGTTCCGTAAGGTCAAGCCTAGATTCCGTATATATACAAACGCCGTAGGTTTCGCATAGTCAAACCTAGACTCGAACCAAGCTTAACCTAGCACTCTGATACAAACTTTGCCACGACCCGAAATCGCACGTGACTGGCCCTTGAATCATATGAAGTCTATAGGACCCCATCTAATTCAAGTAAGCCAAAAGCCCAGAAATCTAAAACCATTTTAGATAATAAGACGAATAATGCGTTTTAAAGCAAGTGGTTTTAATAGCATAATACGAATTATGCGTTTTAAAAACATCAAGTCCTTTCTGAAAATTTCGGCAGAGTTTCCTTTGTAAATACTGGCCCCAAAAGGGGTACAACATGCATAATATGAATAAGGGCATCCCCAAGCGGGAGCTAGCTCTTCGTCAATTGACGGTCACAACCATGTAAGCAATATAATATACAACGCCGAAGGGCGAGAATCAAAACTCAAAAGGAAACTCAAATCAACAAGAAAACCATAATAATACAACGCGCGACTCTATGGTCGAAAGAATATACACTGGTCTTCTAACTCTAATAAATATACAAGTCTGGTTGATGGTGTTTCTAGATACAACTGAAATAAATAAAGCACAATGGTGGTCACGATACGAGTGAACCCACCTACCAAGCAATCATCCAGAAAAGGACAGTGTGCCAGCAAAGCCGCAACGAACCTGTACGGCAAAACCTGCAAGAAACTGTGGCACAACGGGGGTGAGTTGCCAACTAGTGAGTAGAAAACATCACAGAGCAGAAATCGTATGTATGACTCAATCCTAGGTCAAACGATCAGTAATATATATATCCTCAATATGATAAAGTCTGAAGCATGAAAGGTGGCAAAGGTAAACATCTAAACATAAGTGTAATACTAAGTGCTGGTGTCAGTGCCTCAGGTAGCAACATATCATAAATATGAGGTATGATCAATGCAATCAACATGAAGTCAGTGTCAACTATATCATGAAATCTATAAGTATGTGGATATCATCCAACTATGTAATCAATGCCTGTATGCGTGTGGATCTCGTCTACGTGTCAATCAATGACGCAACAACATCATGCATGTAAATGTCATAAAAGCATATGCATGAAAGTATGGGGATATTAATCAACGGGTGTCCCTCGCGACACATCAAAATCATGAAAACCTGAGTGCCCAGCATCGACACTCGAAACATCATGAAACCCATGTCTAGCAACGACACGTAAATCCTCATCTCTCGGGCTCCGTCAGTCCGGATCGGCCCTCGGGCTCCGTCAGTCCGGATCGGCCCTCGGGCTCCGTCAGTCCGGATCGGCCCATAACATCTCTCGACTCCGGTCGGTATCTTCCGGATATTCGCCAAGCCCAAATACTATCACCGGTTGGTATGATTCCCCTGTCATGCTCATCGGCGTGGTCCATCGACATACCTTTCTTTCCCCGAGGTATCTCCGGGCCCCACTATGTACCCGCACACGGCCCACAACACCTCCTCGCATGGGGTATATATATATCAGAACCGATAAAACTCATGGTGGCTGCTGAAATATCATATCAAGAGAAACCGGGTTTTTAAAACAGTAAATAATTTCTTTTGAAATACCGACGGTTCTCAAATCCAGAAATATCATGGAAACAACATTTCTCAATACGTATAATCATAAAGCATGATGTATGCGACATATAATAGAAATGAAAGCATATCAGTATATCATGCAACATAAAACAGTAATATGCATATATCGAGGGAAAACCGCTCTTTAAATGAATCCAATTTAAAAATATATCATGCGGTTCCCAAATTTCCAAAATCCAGCCAGACCCATCTATGTTTGTGCAAATATGTATGTATGCATGTATGGGTGTAGAATATGTGTGTACGCAAGTATGGGTGTATAAGTAGTCATATCCTGATGCAACAATCTTACTGTGTAGTGACATGGCAATTATCGATGATAAAGTGTGTGAGCCGGCAAGCAGGTGTACGTGGAACATACGCATCATCGATAATGGTGCTGGTGTCCTGACAGCATGGGTTTAATATAACAATAAACACATTTAAACATATAATGCGATGCGAATAGCAAAAATATGCGGAGAATGAATAATAAACGCAACAGTGAAGAATCTACATCAATATATATATATATATGTCATACAGTTTTTCCATTTAAAATAACACGAATCGTGGTGTGTAGAAAAATAAGGGCTACGGTGTTTTTAAGAAAGATGTGTCTTTTGAAAATATCCGTAGAATCCCTTGGCCTGTCTTTCAAATACTCACGATTCGTTAGTTTTGAAATAGGTATGATTCGGGTCTAGTCTAACATCTACTAAGTAAACTACAGATCTAACTAACAAACTAATCGAAAGGGTTTGGAAACCAGCTAAATCTGAGTCGATATATATATATATATACACACACACACACACACATATATAATAGTCGGTGATCTCGCCTCAATAGTACCACGTATGATACAATATATCAAATGACATCCTCGAGTCAAGAGTGCGGATCTATCATCATAGTTATCTCGTAAGGTAAATCCGTCGTACGGCATCCCAACTCTGGGTACGGGTCAACTATCACATCTATCTCATCATTTATCTGGTATCCTTATCATCACATCATGAATTAGGGGTACTGGTCTACAGTCTAGTACGATCTGATACCATCAACATATATATAAATGCGTGTGTATGAAAACACATCGCCGACCGATCCGTTATTATCACATGTCGTATCTCATAATACGATCCAAATCACATCACCGATCTCGTGGCATCATGTCCAACCTCATCAACTCATCTACAAATATCATCCACTATCCTCATTATCCAAGTATAGGTATACGTATACATATACATAGTTCCATACCTATCTGTGTGTATATATATACGTATCCCTATATACGCACAAGTAATAATAATAATGCATGCAAGGGTGTGTGTGCGTGTGTGCAAACCTATTCTATGGTTCGCGACTAAGAAATCAACCACGACACTATCATCCAAATTCACAACACATATGTAAATATATAACATATCATCAACTACACTATGAACTGTGGTGGTGTTATACGCCATCCACCCGACTTCCCCCATACATATAAATCTACTCACCTGATCTTCGCTTGCCGTTGCCGACGTCGCCACGTGCTTGCTTGTCGTCTCGAAGTCCACATGGGGGGGTACCTACATGTCACACGTATCGTATCGCATTAAAATCCAATTCGAAACCGAAACAACATACGAAAATCAAATCGGCACGCGTATCACACATTGGTCAAAACCTATAGCATACGCATGCAAGAATAACTAAACAAACCCTCGATGTCGATGTACAAACGCTAAACCATCGAGTACAACACAATTTGCAAAAATCCAGAATTCACAATACGTAAAACAAAACCCCGAATCAAAACAGCAACTCTTGAAAATAGTCCCAGATTTTGTTTAAGGTGAAAACAAGGTAAGAAAACAACACTGGGGTGATATATAGTGTGTATATGACCAAATATAGCAACCTAGACCCAATCCCTCACCTTATGGCCGGCCACATTCCTCAAAATTCCGGCCTGCTCAGCCTGGGGGTCTCCTCTTGGGCTCGTGCTCTCAGTGTGTCTTCCTAGGGTCAATTCTAGTCCACCGGGGTTGTTTGCTTATCTAGTAAAATTCCCAGGTCATCCCAGATTTCCCTGCACCCTCTAATAGTTCACAAGACGACATTAGAAAGTTCTGTTTTTGGGTTTCAGGTTTTAGTTTCTAGTTTGGTCTAGGTTTTTGACACTATGGGGGTTTAAGGCCATCTCTAAAGCCCAATTACACTAACACAACACAAAAATTCCACAACCCTTTTATAGGAATTTCCAAAGTTCACTAAACTTCACCAAATCGGTTTTAAACTTGAAAAGATACCTAAGCAAAAGAAATACTATACTTAATGTGAAAGAATTACCTTATTTGGCAACTCAAGAATTTTCTTGAGTTGCCCAAGAGCCCAAAATGCAAACTTTCTTGGTCCAAAGTGTAGCATGTGAGCTTATGCATGCTTTTAATGAAGTGGGGATGGACTTTTAGGGTGTTTTTGATGATAAAGTGAGGGTTTTAAGTGGAGGGGGAAGGGGGTGCTGCCATGAGAGGAAGAAGAAGGAGAAAAGATGAAGATGATGAAGTGAGAAACAAAGAGCCATGACTATGGTTGACCCTCACCTCTCTCTCTCTTGCCTATGCTTCTATATTCTATTCTTTTCTTTTCTTTTCTTTTCTATTTTAATTTAAAACCAAACCCAAATGACAAATAAGAGAAACCATGATGAAAAAAATGCAACAAATGTGAAAAATAACACGGTGCATGTCATGTGCACAAATCCGGCTTAAAGCACGATTAGTGATATTTAATCGCGATTAGCATTAAAATAGTGTATAATAAATCATAAAAACTTATAATTTTCATAAATCATATAAAGCATTCTCTTTTCAGTAATTTCTATAATTTTCCGACTTTTTCCCAATTTATCGGTATTTAATTATACCGCCTTATTAAAATATTCAATATAATATTATTTAGTTATAAAAAAATCCCGAAAAATAATATTTTATTTTTCTGAAATGTTACAACTACCCAGCCCTCACTAATGTGACTGCCATCACAACGCTGGTGGTCAAGCAAAAATCTTAAGGGCTCTTTCAATATGTATTAGCGATACGTTAAAAGAAACATATAGACATATTAAGATAGATACAAACCAAGTAGCATACTACTATATTGAGCAAGACTGTTATGAATCCGTGTATATATCCCAAGCTTCCAAAATGTAATATACAAACTAGTACTATACAATAATGGCCTCTAGAGCATATAACACTAACAAAATTGGTGTAGTGTGCTAATTGCGTGCGGAATTCTAATGTCGCGGTTACGTTACAAGCTAGGAGATGTGTGATACAATTATTAGAATCTAGATTAATTAGTTTTATGAAAACTTGTTAGCATAATTGTAAACCTAGCCGTTAGTCTCAATTGATCGATTGCAACAAAGTTTTGATTCGCGTATTGTACGCGATCACTAAGTCGAGAATCTTGTTGAATTATCCGACAACCAATTGAAAAGAGTTTTCAATTTGAGACTAAAATGCAAGTTTTACATGTTAGGGATGAAATCCGTAATATGAGATATTCTGAGTTTATGATGTCTAAAGATACTGCGGATTCTAATCATTGTAGTTTTCTGTTTCTTTTCTGCGACCATAAGTGAAATATGTGGGGTATCCCGATCTCGTTGCTATATGACATAGAGTTTTCAGGATACGTATATTTACTTACGTTGATGACATGAGATGTTATGTGTTGCTATATATATGATTTATTGGATTGTCGTGATTGAATAGCTGGGGGTTTTATGTGAGATGAGAGTTTTTATATTTTCATTCATGTAAAATTCAATGTAATATTCTTTTATTGGGGCATTTCCGGGTTGTGGATGATGCCACCATTGTTGTATATTATTTACTTTTCTGCATTAGGATAGAACCAAGATGGGGAGCACAAGTAACCGGGTTCTAGGGTCCAGTGGGAGACCATCTCAAGGAGTTGAGACTGGGTCTCCTAATTCTAGAATTGGTAGGGTTACTTGCCGCTATCGCAGGGGTCTATGTGATATGGGTTTGGCTATTCATCACGACTGTGGAATCTGTGTTTTACATTACTGGCTAAAACATGGAAATCCTAGTATATCCAATATTTCATATGTTGCTTCTGTTTTTATCAAATCTTCCTTCAAGCCCTTAAAAGGTAAGATTTGATAAAAACAATGGGAGCCATCCTGATTAGATAAGATAATAACCAATCTAATCTTGCAAAGAGCGCGCGCCAACGCGTTTCCTTCTCTCTCTCTCTCTCCAGGCAGTAACCAATGTCACGCCTTAATCAAGATAATATTATGGATTTATTGACCGAATCCACTTATTATACTGAGCTGGGGAACGTTGGTTCTTTAGGAATAGAGGAATATCAGGATTCCCGTGCCACCCATACGAAGAAACAGCATATTGATGCATCTTCTTCGAGTGTGTTAGTTACAGAGAACTGTTTCTCAGTTTGTTCTACGTCCTGGGTATTAGTTACCGGATCAGGATCCCACGTATGTAATTTGTTACATGGGCTAAAGAAAGGTGGAGAACCGGGAAAGGGTGATAAATCCCTAACAGTAGGGAATGATGCAATTGTTGCAGCTAAGGTAGTTGGCGAATATCACCTTGTATTACCAACTGGTAATACATTGATTCTGAACGACTGTTACTACGTACCAAAGATGATGTGTAATATTATATCGGTTTCTTTGCTTTCTAAAGAAGGATATAAATTCACATTAGAGGATAATGTTATGAACATTTTCCAGAATCAAGTGTTGATTGGGTTTGGTACGTTATGTAACGGTATATACGTTCTTAATCAAATTACAGTTCTTAACGTACAGAACACAAACAAGAGGAAAAGTTCAGAAATAAATGAAACCTTCTTGTGGCACTGTAAACTAGGCCATATCAATGTGAAAAGACTGGATAAGTTGCATAAAGATGGATATTTGAATCCGTTCGAATTTTTATCTTATGAAACTTGCCAGTCATGTCTCAAAGGGAAGATGACCAAAACTCCGTTTACTGGACACGGAGCAAGAGCTACTTGTCACGACCCAAAGTTCGGCCCGTGACCAGCACTTAACCACGTAACGTCTGTAGACGTAACACGACTAAGTAAACCGAAACCCAGAAATCAAAAACTATTAAAAGTAGTGAGTGTGAAACCATTGGTTTAAAACAATTCGAAACCTCGAGTAAAAATCATTAAAGGTTGAGTTATTTTCTTTAAAAATTTCGGCAGCACCTTCTTTGTAAAAACCGGCCCCGAAAACGGCTACAAAACATGATATAAGTAAAATAACATACAATAAGAAATAAGCATTCCCAAACGGGAGCAATCAGGCCCAACGGCGGAAACAACTACCACAATAATAATATACGACGCCGTAGCGAAGAAATGGACAATGTAAGCAAAACAGCGTAAAAGATAAAACAGCATAAATAAAGTCGGCTCACACGAGCTCGACACCAGAGTACAAAAATAATATACATCATCCTCACAACTGGTCTCTAAGTCAATGCATGAAATGGTAGATAAAGAGTACTAGATACAATAGAGTGTACAAATGGAAAATAAACGGATACCGCAAAAAACCCACCTATAAGCAAACGGCTCACACGCTAACTGCAGTGGTATCCGTAGCAAAAGATACAAGGAAGTAGCCCTGCCGCAACTACTCTGAGGGACGACCTGCAAACATTGTGGCACAACGGGGGTGAGTTGCCAACTCATGAATAGTAAATAACATATAAAGGTAATCGCGAGAATGCACTTGCTGCGATACTCTAACATGTGCAATCAGATAAAATCTATATGATGAGCTGGGTACGCAATAATCATGCATAACAAGTGCAATCTAATAACATCTATGTGATGAGCTGGGTACGCAATAATCATGCAAGTACTCTATCGGGTACTACGACTACATGATGCAATGCATAACAATGAATGCTGAGCATGGAATAAAAATATCATCAAAATACCCATGTCTATCATAGACACGCAAATTCTCATGCATCGGGCTCCGTCAGTCCGGATCGGCCCACGGGCTTCGTCTGCGAAAACGGCCCTCGGCCCCGCCAGTACGGGTTGGCCCGTATCCATCCCTCAACTCTGGTCAGTATCCTCCGGATAACCGCCAGATCCAACCAATCACCGGTAGTTAGTAGTCTCTATGCCAGGCTCACCGTCTGTATACATAGCATCCTTTTCTTGCCCCTTGGTACCATACCGGGTCCACCATGTACCCGTAATCGGCCTCATCCAGCTCCTCGAATCGGGTTCACATGTCACACGTCTCAGAACCGAGAAAACGCATGGTGGACGCACCGAAATATCATATCAAGAGAAACCGAGTTTTTAAAACAGTACATGCTTTCTTTTGAAATAGCCGCGGTTCTCAAATCCAGAAATCTCATGAAAAACAGTATATCTCAATGCGTAAAATCATAAAGCATGTTGTATGCGACATATGATAAAAATATAAGCATATCCGAATATCATGCAACATGGAACAGTGATATGACATATTAAGGGAAAACCGCTCTTTTAAATGGATCCAGTTTTGAAAATATCTCATGCGGTCCCTATTTCTTTAGAAATCAAAGCCAGTATCATACATGTATGTGAAATATGTTTGTATATAGGTATGGATGTGCAAGTATGGGTATATCAATATATGTGTGCACCAATATGGATATACAATATGTACGTGCGCAAGTATGGATATATCAATGTATGTGTGCACCAATATGGATATACAATGTGTATGTGCGCAAGTATAGATATATCAATGTATGTGTGCACCAATATGGATATACAATGTGTATGTGCGCAAGTATGGGTATATCAATGTATGTGTGCATCAATATGGATATACAATGTGTATGTGCGCAAGTATGGATATATCAATGTATGTGTGCATCAATATGGATATACAATGTGTATGTGCGCATGTATGGATATATCAATGTATGTCCGCACCAATATGGTTATACAATGTGTATGTGCGCAAGTATGGGTATATCAATGTATGTGTGCATCAATATGGATATACAATGTGTATGTGCGCAAGTATGGGTATATCAATGTATGTGCGCACCAATATGCGACAGAATCATGTTTAATCATCAATGATGCGGTAATCAAAATGATGTATAGTTCGTAGCAATCCTATATTGCGAGTGTCATGGAAATCACTAACGGTGTGAGTGTAACATACAAATGGTGCTCGTGCAACTTGAACCGTTAGTGATAGTGCGGTGTTACATAAGTACTAATTTTATATGCAACAAAAGATGGGTACGCTACAATAGTACATATGCACAAGCAATTTACATATAAATATATATATGTGACTACAATATCATATCAAGCCCTGACACTTAACGCCATACGGGCGATTTCCCCGTAGATGTTAAATCAACTCACCGTGGTCTCATGCTAGGTGTAGCCAACTACTTGCTTTCCCTTCTTTGTGGCGTCCGAAGTACCTGCCTACGAACCTAAAAATTACATAAAGAATACACATAAGCTAAAATCCTGCAAAAACGCGATATTAAAACCAAACGAGAAACTCGCATCGCGAACTAAACGCATGTGTATACATAACGTATGTGCATACGCCAAAACCCATTGCGACACGCTGTGGCACACAGCGACGCGCTGTGACACACAGCAAACCAACTCAACTCGTATCGTACGTGTCGTGCAAGTCTCGCTATGCTAAAAATAGGTAATTGGTCCCAGATTTAATCTGGAGCAGAAACAAGAAAATCAAAAAAGTCCAAACCCCTCACAATACCTCTAGCAAGCCAACTGCAAAAATCCAACAAATTCCCAAACAATTAGGCCGGCGGCTAGGGGTAGGGTATCGGCCAAAAACCGGTGGAAGGGGTCCAGGTTTCTGCACTATGATCCTAGCACAATTCATAGCCTAGTGTAAATGTTTGCTTACCAAAATTACTACCCTAGATACAGCAGATTTTATGTATCTTAAGGTTTAGCTTAAAACATTTTAAAACACTTGGTTTGCAACATTATGGAATTTTGTGGAATTAGGTGTATTTACAGGAATTTAGTGATACATAACAGCACAAATTAGAGCTAATCTAACCCTAAAAATCCTGATTTACCCTACTCTCCAACTAAACCATCAATTTATCGTCAAAGTCCACAAAACACTAAAAATAACCTAAACTCTCCCAGATTTCTACCTGCAAACAACTAGAGAAAGTAAATAATTCGAAACCCAGACAAACACCCACAGACACCACTAGCCCAAGAACCAACACCCAATTGCACAGGGAGGTCGGCGACGCCGGAATCATGGGGGAGGTCGCCGGATTTTTGGTGGTGGAACGGGCTCGAACTTCAACCCAACACCCTAGCTATCCTGCACACTAATTTGTATATGTTTGCCGAACAGTAAAATAACTACAGGTATAGCAGATCTCATATCTCCTACAACTTGCTTCAAACCCGTATTTTAAATTTTCAAATTTGAGATTTTAGGTGTTTTAGCGGACTATAGTGATACGACTAGGTTTAAACAGCAATATTAACACTTAATTAGGTTCATTAAGCCATAATAACCCTAACTTAGATTAAACCCCACTTAAATCACAAAACTAGCACTAAAACCACATAAATCACTAAATTAAGCTAAATAACTATAAGTTTAGCCAAAATGGAAGTTGAAGTGAGTTTATACCTCCGAAGTGTATTAGTAGTGGCTAAAACTTGACGACTTTGCTTTGAGAACCAATAATGAGGAGGTTGCAAGAGATTCGTGATCAAAAATGGAATTTATTGATGAAGATTTGCGCTTGGATGCAAAGAGAAGAAGTAGAAGAAGAGAAGAAGAAGAAGAGAGAAGAGGGACGTGTGTGGTGCTGCTGCTGCTGTAGCTGCTGCTGCTGCTGCTATGGCTGCTGCTGTTGCTGAAGCAGATGCTGCTGCTGCTGCTATTGTTATATTATTTTGTGGGTTTGTGTGTGTGTATTGAATAAAAATGGGAGGGAGAGAGAAGTGATGAGTATAGATAATGAGTGTTTGTAAAAGAAATGAAGAGTCAACCATTTCCCTTCTCTCTGTCTCATCATTTCCTAGCAAGCATGCTCTCATGCCATCATGCTCTCTCTATCTTTTCTAAACCCAAGTCAACCCCCAAAACAACTAGTTCTATATAAAAAAAATAACCACTACTTTTAATTAACTTCATATTAACCTAATTATATGGGTTAGTCTACCATGGCTACCTAACATGGTTAATCCCCAAACTTATCCCTAATTAACATGCACATGTGTGTGCAGTCCAAAATAAATCCTAATAAAATATTCGTTAATTTTGATAAAATATTTGAAAACCATTTTGGTAAACTTTTTACTAAAAACCACACAATAAAGTATAATTAACCACCAATCACATTCTATGGTGTTACAATTTTCTCCCTTAAAGAAAATTCATCCCCGAATTTTAAAATATAGCTATGCGTACCTTCAAAGAGATGAGGGAATTTCTTCCGCATCTCGCCTTCGGCCTCCCAAGTGATCTCTTCACCATTTGGACTGCGCCAAAGCTCCTTCACAGATGGCAAGACCTTTAATTGAAGTTTCTTCACCTGCCGGTCTAATATCACTACTGGCTGCTCGGTGAACGAAAGATCGCGCTCGAGCTGAACGGTCTGATGCTGAATCATGTGAGAAGGGTCATGCAGGTATCTGCGAAGCATCGACATGTGAAATACGGGGTGAACATCCGGAAAGTCAGGTGGAAGAGCCAAACGATATGCAACTGCGCCCACACGCTCGAGGATCTCGAAGGGACCTATAAATCTAGGGCTAAGCTTCCCTTTCCGTCCAAATCTCATCACGCCCTTCGTTGGAGAGACCCTCAGAAAAACTTGATCGCTAACTGCGAACTCTAATCTGCGCCGGCATCTGTCAGTATACGATCTCTTCCTGCTCTGGGTCGCTCTCATCCGATCTCGAATCAGTTGTATCTTCTTGGTCATCTCCTGTACGATCTACGGCCCTAAAATACTGCTCTCACTGAGCTCTGTCCAACAGACGGGCGATCTACATTTCCTCCCATACAAGGCCTCGAAAGGTGCCATCTGAATAGTATCCTGGAAACTATTGTTGTAGGAGAACTCCAACAAGGGTAAATGATGATTCCAGCTACCACCAAAGTCTAAAACGTATGCTCGGAGCATGTCCTCGAGAGTCTGAATAGTCCTCTCTGACTGGCCATTGGTCTGCGGATGAAATACTGTGCTGAAACTCAAGCGGGTGCCTAAAGCCTCTGCCATAGTCGGCTGGTAAACTGGGTGCCTCGGTCTTACACGATACTTGTCGGGACTCCATGCAGTCATACGATTTCGTCGATGTATATCTGGGCATATTGAGCAAATCCGAAAGTCGTCATCACCGGCAGGAAGTGAGCCGCTTTCGTCAATCGATCCATGATCACCCAAATGGAGTCATACCCTCGACTAGTCCTGGGTAGACCTACAATGAAGTCCATAGAAATCTGCTCCCATTTCCACTCCGGAATGGGTAACGGCTGTAGGTCTCCTGCAGGCCTCTGGTTCTCGGCCTTGACTTGCTGACAAGTCAGGCATCTCGACACGAAATCTGTGACGTTCCTCTTCATCCTATCCCATGAGTAAACATCTCTTATATCATGGTACATCTTGGTGGAACCTGGATGAACACTGTACACCGATCGATGTGCCTCCTCAAGAACCTTACACCGCAGTCCCTCAGCATCCGGTATGCACAGTCTAGTCCGAAATCGTAGTATCCCCCGATCATCGATCATGAACTCGGAAAATCTGCCTTGTCCAATCTGTGCCATGATCTCTGAACAATGGTCATCACTGTACTGTGCCTCATGTATACGGTCAAGCAACTGTGGGCGTGCACGAACATGCGCAAGCTGTCCCCCGATCGGAGTAAACTAGAACTGCACTCGGCTGTCGCATAAAATCTGCCAATCTGCCGACGACTGCCTATGCACTGCGCTCAAACAAGATAGACTACCCCCGGGCCTCCTACTCAAAGCATCCGACACTACATTTGCCTTGCCCGGTGGTAAAGGATCTCACAATCGTAGTCCTTCACTAACTCCATCCAACGGCGCTGTCTAAGATTCAGGTCTCGCTGCTGAAATATATACTTCAAGCTCTTGTGATCAGTGAATATTTGGCACGACACGCCATATAGGTAATTTCGCCAGATCTTGAGTGCAAAGACCACTGCAGCCATCTCCAAATCGTGAGTGGGGTAGTTCTATTCGTGTTTCTTCAGCTGCCGAGAAGCATACGCGATCACCCTGTCGTGCTGCATCAATACGCACCCTAGCCCCACTCGAGAAGCGTCACAATAGACCACAAATCCGCCCGATCCTGAAGGCAATGATAACACCGGCGCCGTAGTCAAACGAGTCAGCAACTACTGAAAGCTATGCTCGCACGCCTCCGTCCAATCAAAAGGAACTCCCTTCCGGGTCAACCCGGTCAACGGTGCAACAATACGGGAGAAGTCCTATACAAATCGTCGGTAGTAGCCCGCCAGGCCTAGGAAAATGCGGATCTCCGTAACTGATGTCGGTCGGGGCCAATGCTGAACGGCCTCAATCTTCTTCGGGTCCACACATATACCATCTAGTGTAATCACATGACCCAAGAAATCTACACTGTCAGGAAAAAACGCGCACTTGGAGAATTTCCCGAACAGCTGATGCCCCCTCAAAGTCTGCAATATGATCCGCAGGTGCTGCTCGTGCTCCTCTCGGCTCCGGGAATACAAAAAAATGTCGTCAATGAGTACGATGATTAACGAATCAAGATACGGCCTGAAAATGCGGTTCATCAAGTCCATAAACGCTGCTGGGGCATTGGTGAGTCCGAACGACATCACAAAAAACTCATAGTGCCCGTAACGCGTGCGAAAAGCAGTCCTCGGAATATCCTCCTGCCGAACCCGCAACTGATGGTAGCCTGATCGCAAGTCGATCCTCGAAAAGTATCCTGCACCGTAAAGCCGGTCGAACAAGTCGTCGATGTGTGGTAAAAGATATCTGTTCCATACGGTAACCCTGTTCAGCTGGCGGTAATCAATACACAAGCACAAACTGCCGTCCTTCTTCTTGACAAACAGGACTGGAGCACCCCAAGGAGACACATTAGGTCGAATAAGCCCTTTATCCAGCAAATCTTGCAACTGACCTTTCAACTCTCTAAGTTCCACCGGAGCCATCCGACAAGGCGGTATGGAAATAGACCCCGTGCCAGGAATCAAGTCAATGCAGAAAACAATATCGCGCTCAGGCGGTAGCCCAGGAAGCTCATCAGGGAACTCACTAACAACCGGAACCTGGTCCAACGGAACCTTTGTAGATCTAGTATCACAAACATACGCTAAAAATCCCTGACATCCCTTCCTCAAAAGCTGTCCAGCGCGAAGAGACGAACTCAAACTGTGAGGGGCGGCACAACGGTCCCCCTGCACAACAAAAGCCGACTCGCCAAGAAAACAAAACCTAACTGTCTTCTCGCGGCAGTCCACAGACGCATAGCACGTGGCTAACCAATTCATGCCCAGAAGAACGTCAAAGTCCAACATCTCAAGAAGGATCAAGTCGACAGGCAACTCTCTCTCGCCAATACGGACAACACACGATCGGAACACGTGTCTAGCAATAAACGACTCGCCTACAGGAGTGGTCACAACAACTGGCTGATCAAGCAAACAAGACTCTCGGCCCAACCACGGTACTAAGTGTGTAGAACAAACGAGTGCATAGATCCTGAATAAACAACATACGAATTAAGAATACCTGGAAACTCTGAACTGGGCGCCCGCGCATCCCGATGAGTAGGAGTAAACTCTCGTGTCTGCCCTCTACCTGCTACTGGCTGGACTCCTCCTCTGCCATCTGGTACACTCGGATCGAATCCTCCGTGACCCCGACCTCTCTGAACATAAGTCTGACGCGGTGCCAAGGAACAATGTCCGACGAAGTGTTGAAGGCTCCCGCATCGAAACATCCATACAATGGCTACTAACCCTCCTGGGATAAGAGCTTAACAACTGTCCTTGTCCCAAGCCTCAGCTACTCTCGCGACGTGCAAGAAGCCTGTTACGGCGATTGAACCTCTGTCTTTGGGCTGGTACATCTATGCGAGTCCTCCTCTATCCTCGGATTCCCAAAGTCTCGGAAAGACGCTCCTTGTTCAATAGGGCTGCGTCCACTGGTGCTGTGGAAGTGACACAATGTTGTGTGCTGATCGCAAGGAATAACTGGGTAACAGGGGTGGAAACCTCCTGTCGCTGCGCTCGATTGGCCTCGACCAACAACCTCATCATCTGGCGCAAATCCTGCATATCTGCCTCAAGCCTAGCGATACGATCTATCGAAGGCGGATCTATCTGCTCCTATACAGTGAGCGTACCATCCGGGTCAGTCCTCGTCTCAGATGAGTCAACTCTAATCTCGGCTCTCGTGGCCGCTCTCTGCGCCCTCGTAGTCTTTGGCGGCATAATGGCTGAAAAGAAATTAGGATTCGATAAGGATATGGAAATCAAATCACAAGAATGCAGATAATCATGAAGAAATTTCAATCAATAAATCCTAAGGTCACTTAGGTAGAGTACCGTGTCGTGAGTATGCCGCGGAACATACACACGCTACGTCACTCTGTTTCAGCTACTTAGTCCATCATACCAAGGTCATCCTACACTCCGAAAGGTAGAACCTATGCTCTGATACCAACTTTGTCACGACCCAAAGTTCGGCCAGTGACCGGCACTTAACCACGTAACGTCTACAGGCGTAACGCGACTAAGTAAGCCGAAACCCAGAAATCAAAAACCATTAAAATTAGTGAGTGTGAAAGCATTGGTTTAAAACATTTAGAAAACTCGAGTAAAAATCATTAATTTTTGAGTTATTTTCTTTAAAAATTTCGGCAGCACCTTCTTTGTAAAAACTGGCCCCGAAAACGGGTACGAAACATGATATAAGTAAAATGACATACAATAAGAAATAAGCATCCCCAAACGGGAGAAATCATGCCCAACGGCGGAAACAACCACCACAATAATAATATACGACGCCGTAGCGAAGAAATGGACAATATAAGCAAAACAGCGTAAAAGATAAAACTGCATAAATAAAGTCGGCTCACACGAGCTCGACACCAGAGTACAAAAATAATATATATCGTCCTCACAACTGGTCTATAAGTCAATACATGAAATGGTAGATGGAGAGTACTAGGTACAATAGAGTGTACAAATGGAAAATAAACGGATACCACAAAAAACCCACCTATAAGCAAACGGCTCACACGCCAACTGTAGTGGTATCCGTAGCAAAAGATACAAGGAAGTAGCCCTGCCGCAACTACTCTGAGGGTCGACCTGCAAACACTGTGGCACAACGGGGGTGAGTTGCCAACTCGTGAATAGTAAATAACATATAGAGGTAATCATGAGTATGCACATGCTGCGATTCTCTAACATGTGCAATCAGATAAAATCTATATGATGAACTGGGTACACAATAATCATGCATAACAAGTGCAATCTAATAACATCTATGTGTTGAGATGGGTACGCAATAATCATGCAAGTACTCTATCGGGTACTACGACTACATGATGCAGTGCATAACAATGAATGTTGAGCATGGATAAAAATATCATCAAAATACTCGTGTCTATCATCGACATGAAAATCCTCATGCATCGGGCTTCGTCAGTCCGGATCGGCCCACGGGCTCCGTCTGCTGAATCGGCCCTCGGCCCCGGCAGTACGGGTCAGCTCATATCCATTCCTCAACTCTGGTCAGTATCCTCCGGATAACCGCTAGATCCAACCAATCACCGGTAGTTAGTAGTCTCTCTGCCAGGCTCACCGTCTGTATACACAGCATCCCTTTCTTGCCCCGGGGTACCATACCGGGTCCACCATGTACCCGCAATCGGCCTCATCAAGCTCCTCGAATCGGGTTTACATGTCACACGTCTCAGAACCGAGAAAACGCATGGTGGACGCACTGAAATATCATATTAAGAGAAACCGGGTTGTTAAAACAGTACAAGCTTTCTTTTGAAATAGCCACGGTTCTCAAATCCAGAAATCTTATGAAAATAGCATATCTCAATGCGTTAAATCATAAAGCATGATGTATGCGACATATGATAAAAATGTAAGCATATCTGAATATCATGCAACATGGAATAATGATGTGACATATTAATTGAAAACTGCTCTTTTAAATGGATCCAGTTTTGAAAATATCTCATGCGGTCCCTTTTTCTTTAGGAATCAAAGCCAGCATCATCCATGTATGTCAAATATGTATGTATATAGGTATGGATGTGCAAGTATGGATATATCAATATATGTGTGCACCAATATGGATATACAATATGTACGTGCGCAAGTATGGATATATCAATGTATGTGTGCACCAATATGGATATACAATGTGTATGTGCGCAAGTATGGATATATCAATGTATGTGTGCACCAATATGGATATACAATGTGTATGTGCGCAAGTATGGATATATCAATATATGTGTGCATCAATATAGATATACAATGTGTATGTGCGCAAGTATGGATATATAAATGTATGTGTGCACCAATATGGATATACACCAATATGGATATACAATGTGTATGTGCGCAAGTATGGATATATCAATGTATGTGTGCATCAATATAGATATACAATGTGTATGTGCGCAAGTATGGATATATAAATGTATGTGTGCACCAATATGGATATACAATGTGTATGTGCGCAAGTATGGGTATATCAATATATATGTGCATCTATATGGATATACAATGTGTATGTGCGCAAGTATGGGTATATCAATGTATGTACGCACCAATGTGCGACAGAATCATGTCTAATCATCAATGATGCGGTAATAAAAATGATGTATAGTTTGTAGCAATCCTATAGTGCGAGTGTCATGGCAATCACTAACGGTGTGAGTGTAACATACAAATGGTGCTCGTGCAGCTTGAACCGTTAGTGACAGTGCGGTGTTACATAACTACTATTTCTATATGCAACAAAAGATGGGTAAGCTATAATAGTATATATGCATAAGAAATTTACATATAAATATATATATATATATATATATATGTGACTACAATATCCTATCAAGCCCTGACGCTTAACGCCATACGGGCGATTTCCCCGTAGATGTTAAATCTACTCCCCGTGGTCTCATGCTAGGTGTAGCCAACTACTTGCTTTCCCTTCTTTGCGGCGTCCGAAGTACCCGCCTGCGAACCTAGAAATTACACAAAGAATACACATAAGCTAAAATACTGCAAAAACGCGATATTAAAACCAAACGAGAAACTCGCGTCGCGAACTAAACGCATGTGTATATGTAACGTGTGTGCAGACGCTAAAACCCAATGCGACACGCTGTGACACACAGCGAACCATCTCAACTTGTATCATACGTGTCGCGCAAGCCCCGCTACGCTAAAAATAGGTAATTAGTCCCAGATTTAATCTGGAGCAGAAACAAGAAAATCAGACAAGGCCAAACCCTCACAATACCTCTAGCAAGCTAACTGCGAAAATCCAACAAATTCCAAAACAATTGGGCCGGCGGCTAGGGGTAGGGTATCGGCCAAAAACCGGTGGAAGGGGTCCAGGTTTCTACACTATGATCCAAGCACAATTCATAGCCTAGTGTATATGTTTGCTTACCAAAATTACTACCCTAGACACTGCAGATTTTATGTATCTTAAAGTTTAGCTTAAAACGTTTTAAAACACTAAGTTTGCAACAATATGGTATTTTGTGGAATTAGGTGAATTTACAGGAATTTAGTGATACCTAACAGCACAAATTAGAGCTAATCTAACCCTAAAAACCCTGATTTACCCTACTCTCCAACTAAACCATCAATTTATCGTCAAAGTACACAAAACACTAAATCTAACCTAAACTCTCCCAGATTTCTACCTGCAAACAATTAGAGAAAGTAAATAATACCAAACCCAGACAAACACCCACAGACACTACTAGCCCAAGAACCAATACCCAATTACACAGGGAGGCCGGCGACGCCGGAATCATGGGGGAGGCCGCCGGATTTTTGGTGGTGGAACGGGCTCGAACTTCAACCCAACACCCTAGCTATCTTGCACACTAATCTGTATATGTTTGGCCAGCAATAAAATAACTACAGGTATAGCAGATCTCATATCTCCTACAACTTGCTTCAAACCCGTATTTAAATTTTCAAATTTGAGATTTTAAGGTGTTTTAGCGAACTGTAGTGATACTACTAGGTTTAAACAGCAATACTAACAATTAATTAGGTTCATTAAGCTATAATAACCCTAACTTAGCTTAAACCCCACTTAAATCACAAAACTAGCATTAAAACCACATAAATCACTAAATTAAACTAAATAACTATAAGTTTAGCCAAAATGGAAGTTGAAGTGAGTTTATACCTCCGAAGTGTATTAGTGGTGGCTAAAACTTGACGACTTTGCTTTGAGAACCCCTAATGAGGAGGTTGCAAGAGATTCGTTATCAAAAATGTAATTTATTGATGAAGATTTGAGCTTGGATGCAAAGAGAAGAAGTAGAAGAAGAGAAGAAGAGGAAGAGAGAAGAGGGAGGTGTGTATTGTTGTTGCTGCTGTGGCTGCTGATGTTGCTGCGGTTGCTGTTGCTGCTAGGGCTGCTGTTGTTTTTGCTATTGCTACTGCTGCTATGGCTGCTGCTGTTGCTGAAGCAGATGCTGCTGCTGCTGCTATTGTTATATTATTTTATAGGTTTGTGTGTGTGTATTGAATAAAAATGAGAGGGAGAGAGAAGTGATGAGTGTAGATAATGAGAGTTTGAAAAAGAAATGAAGAGTCAACCATTTCCTTTCTCTCTTTCTCATCATTTCCTAGCAAGCATGCTCTCATGCCATCATGCTCTCTCTCTCTCTTCTAAACCCAAGTCAACACCCAAAACAACTAATTCTATATAAAAAAAATTAACCACTACTTTTAATTAACTTCATATTAACCTAATTATATGGGTTAGTCGACCATGGCTACCTAACATGGTTAAACCCCAAACTTAACCCTAATTAACATGCACATGTGTGTGCGGTCCAAAATAAATCCTAACAAAATATTCATTAATTTTGATAAAATATTTGAAAACCGTTTTGGTAAACTTTTTACTAAAAACCACACAGTAAAGTATAATTAACCACCAATCACATTCTAAGATGTTACACTACTGAACTCTTGGGAATGATACATAGTGATGTATGCGGTCATATGTCTACATATGCCGGAAATGGTTATTCGTACTTTATTACATTCACCGATGATCTCTCAAGGTTCGGACATATGTTCTTGTTGAAACACAGGTCTGAAGCTTTTGAGAAATTCAAGGAATATAAGGGCGAAGTAGAAAACCAGACGGGCAAAAGTATTAAAATCCTTCGATCAGATCGGGGAGGAGAGTACTTGAGCACGGAATTCCGTGATTATCTAAAAGAGAATGGGATGCTCTCTCAGCTTACTCCTCTATATACGCCACAGCACAACGGTGTATCGGAGCGGAGAAATCGCACCCTATTAGATATGGTGCGCTCTATGATGAGTGCTATTGAGTTGCCTATTTCTTTTTGGGGATATGCGCTTGAGACAGCTGCATACCTATTGAATCAGGTTCCATCAAAATCTGTGCCTAAAACACCATATAAGATATGGAGTGGAATGAGACCACATCTTAAACGGTTTAAGGTATGGGGTTGTCCGGCCTGTGTCAAAAGGCAAAATCCAGACAAGCTCGAGGCCAGGTCAGTTCTATGTAAGTTTGTAGGATATCCGAAGAATTCTTATGGATATATCTTCTACAACTTTAAGGAAGAAAAGCTGTTTGTTTCTCAATATGCCGGTTTTTTAGAAAAGGAATTTCTTGTAAAAGAAATTAGTGGCAATGAGGTAGAACTTGAAGAAGTTCCAGCCGCACAGACTACAACTGACGATTTGTTGGAACCGGAAGATCCAATAGTACCCAACGAACCCCAACCACTCCGCAGATTTAGTAGGGTTCCTCATCCACCTGAGAGATACTACGGTTTTCTCATAAACGGTGGGTGCGAGGATTGCATCATGGAAAATGATGACCCAACTAGTTTCGAGCAGGCCATCACAAGTGAAGACTCTGTGAAATGGCTGGATGCTATGCGATCCGAGATGGAAACCATGTACACCAACAAATTATAGACTATGGAAGTTGCTCCTGAAGGGGTAAAACCCATTCGGAGCAAATGGATCTTCAAAAAGAAGATTGGTGTAGATGGAAAAGTTGAGACTTTCGAAGCTAGACTTGTGGCTAAAGGTTTTTGTCAACGACCTGGCGTCGAATATGATGAAACATTTTCTCATGTCGCTATGCTTAAGTCCATCAGGATCCTACTTGCCATTGCTGCATACCATGACTACGAAATCTGGCAAATGGACATCAAGACCGCTTTTCTAAATGGTGATTTAGAAGGGAGCGTGTACAGGACAAAGCCAGAGGGCTTCGTATACAGTGGGAGCAGCGGAAAGGTGTGCAAGCTGCTTAAATCCATCTACGGATTAAAGCAGTCATCGCAGAGTTGGAACATCTATTTTGATGAAGCTATCAAAGAGTTTGACTTCATCAAAAATGTAGATGAACCTTGTATATATAAGAAGGTAGTAGAGAGTAAGGTGGTTTTCCTCGTATTGTACATGGATGGCATACTCTTGATAGGAAACGATGTTTTTATGCTACACTCGATCAAGCTCTTCTTATCACTCAAGTTCTCTATGAAAGATCTGGGTGATGTCTCCTATATTCTGGGGATAAAGATCTATAGAGATAGAAGTAAACGGATTTTGGGATTGTCCCAATCCAGGTACATTGAAACCATACTAAAGAGGTTTATGTAAGTCCACGTTGCCCATCCCGGTGCTTGCGGGGAGGCGGAAAACGGAATAAAAATCGGATTTTTATGAGCTTAGGCAACATGGACTAGAGCAAGAAGGATCTTTGCTAAACAAAAACTTGCTAAAGCTAACTAGAAACTAGCTAAGTGCTTGAAAGGTTATACCTTGGGCTTTATGTCCTTCTCTCCTTGCTCCTTGGAGTAGTGGAAGGAGGTCACCTTGTCGTCTTTTCCCGTCAAAGAAAGATCCACCAGAAAGCCTCAACCTTTGGCTTCAACTCCAAGCTAGAAGTAACTAGGGTTCAAGAAGTGCTAGTCCTTCAACCCTAGATGAGAGTAAAGATGATCAAGAGAGGGTTTTTCTCAAGCTCAAGTGTTTCTCAATACATGAGTGGGAGAGAGCTTGAGGGAGAGGAAGAACAAGAGAGAGAAATGAAATGATAGAATGAGAATAATGTGAACCATTCTCACTAATATGTGTATATTATTTTAATTAAATAATTAGCTAGATAATTGTCATGGCTAATCATGACATGACCATTATCATTTCAATTTGCAAGGATCAAAAAGCATCTTCCAAAAGAAATGATGATGGTCAAAGTGTCAACCTAGGTCAACAAGTCAAGGAGGTCAAATGGTTAACAACCATAACCATGCACAATTATTAAACTAATTATCAATTAACTATAATACACACATAAGCATTAGGGTTAATAAAATGACAATAGCCATTAACCCTAATCAAGGTCCTCTCCCTCAATCTCAAGCAACTGTGCATACGCACCCGCATTCGTGATCCGAGGAACATGAATACAATGAGGAAAACCAATCCCAAATCATATACTAGGATCCGGCTTAAACCAAAGCCTGCTAGTATAAACTGTCCGGACAGCAAACGTGCATAAGTGCGCGAATGTGAACGAACCCTGTCGCAAAACCATGCGACCTCTACTCATTTTGCCTAAAGGCGAATAGCTCTCTGTGTGGGACTCTAAAGACTCGACACTACGCTGGCAGTGGGTTTAACCACAGACCGCAAGCGGCACTAGCTGTACGTAACGGTCCCCAGGTAGATGTCGATAAGAAGACTGACGAGGTGAACCCCATCCGAACTCCTACTGAGCCTGTATGTGACAATCTCCGTACAGTCCGGTCTGTTCGTCTGATACATCGCATGGCGGGCCTAGGGGGCGGTGAACGTCAGTCCCCTAATAGCGGTACAAGTCGTGTCGGAGTGTAGCCCAGAACACCCTGAGATAACACTGGAAACCTACCAGTATATCTCGCTTGCCCTAGCCAGGGACTACTCGTGTAATGGCTCTCCTGGACACAGCGCGATGTCAACCCCCAATACCGGGAGAGACGAATCCTGTATAACCGTCACTGCCTCCAAGTGCTTCGGGACTGCACCCAAAAACTACCTGTTTGCACGACTCCCTTGAGCCGTGGTAGGGTAGTAATCAAAGTGCAGTGGGAACACACTCGAAGCGAAGTGACAGTGTCAAGTCAATGGACTAAGCTGTACTCATGTCACCTGGGAACTGATAACTGACGATAGGTATAATACCAGCCAACAGTTCCCGACGAGTCCTGTCCAGTGTACTCGTAACCTAACGAGCACCCGCATACTATCTCAAGCACGACGTACTGACGGCTGTGGGACAGACCGTCTCCCATGCTGGGATGAGAAGCGCATACGCTAGTCTACTCCGGAGTATCGATGACCTGTCTCGATAGTCCAACGACTAGGGACCTGTATAAGGATGTGCTTATAGATCACCCAGCTCCCACGAGTGTGAGCGCCATCACAACGCTGGTAATCAAGCAAAGATCCTAAGGGCTCTACAAATATGTATATCAGGAATATGCTAAAAGAAACACATGCACATATTAAAGCAGAGACAAACCAAGTAGCATACTACCATTTCGAGAAAGATTGTATATACAACTGTGAATATCCCAAGCTTCCATCAAGTAATATACAAACTAGTATGATACAGTAATGGCCTCTAGGGCATATACACTAACAATCTCCCACTCGCACTAAGGCCATGTACTGGCGTATCGAAGACCTATCATCTCGATCAGCCGCTCGAACTGAGTCTGGGGCAAGGCCTTGGTGAATGGATCTGCAGTGTTATCCTCTGATGCAACTCTCCGGACCTCGATCTCCTGGCGATCTACGATCTCCCTGATCAGGTGATACCGCCTTAAGATGTGTCTGGATTTCTGATGGGACCTGGGTTCCTTCGCTAAAGCTATAGCCCCGTTGTTGTCGCAATACAGAGGTATTAGGTCAACAATGGACGGAACCACCTGAAGTTCTCTCAAGAACTTCCTCATCCAGACAGCTTCTTTTGCGGCATCAGATGCAGCGATGTATTCCGCTTCCATAGTCGAGTCAGCAACGGTTTCCTGTTTGGAGCTCTTCCAACACACCGCCCCTCCATTGAGGGTAAAGACAAAACCCGACATGCACTTGGAATCATCCTTGTCACTCTGGAAGCTGGAGTCAGCAAAGGCCTCAATCTGCAGGTCTTTTCCGCCATACACCAAGAACATCTCCTTAGTCCTTCTCAGGTACTTGAGAATGTTCTTTACTGCTATCCAATGTTTCTCCCCACGGTTTGACTGATACCTGCTTACCACACTCAGTGCATAAGCCACATCTGGTCTGGTACACAACATCGCATACATTATAGAGCCTACCGCAGAAGCGTAGGGTATAATAGACATGCGATCCCTCTCCAAATCAGTCTTGGGAGACATCTCTTTGGAGAGAGTGATCCCGTGACAAGCCGGTTGATTACCGCGCTTGGAATCTTCCATACTGAATCTCTTCAGTATGGTGTCGATGTACCTGGACTGCGAAAGTCCTAATATCCTCTTGGATCTGTTACGGTAGATCCGGATACCCAGAATGTATGAGGCATCACCCAGGTCTTTCATGGAGAACCTGTGTGACAAGAACCCCTTGACAGATTGTAGCATAGGAATGTCATTTCCTATTAAGAGAATGTCATCCACGTATAAAATGAGGAATACTACAGTTCTCGCTACAAATCTACAATAGATGAATGGTTCATCTGGAATTTTGATAAAGCCAAATTCTTTGACCGTCTCATCAAAACAGATGTTCCAACTCCGCGATGCCTGCTTCAGTCCATAAATGGACTTAAGCAACTTGCACACCTTTCCGCTGCTCCCACTCTGAATGAAACCCTCTGGCTGATCCATATAGACACACTCCTCTAAATGTCCATTTAGAAAAGCTGTCTTTACGTCCATCTGCCAAATCTCATAATCGTGGAAGGCAGCAATGGCAAGAAGGATCCGAATGGATTTCAGCATAGCTACTGGAGAAAAGGTTTCGTCATAGTCCAAACCAGGTCGTTGACGAAAACCCTTTGCTACCATTCTAGCTTTATAGGTTTCAACCTGTCCATCTACACCAATCTTCCTTTTGAAGATCCACTTGCATCCTACGGGTTTTACCCCATCTGGAGCAATGTCCAACATCCATACTTTGTTGGTATACATGGACTCCATTTCGGTCCGCATTGCATCCAGCCATTTTACCGAGTCGACGCTCTGAATGGCTTGCTGGAAGCTAGTAGGCTCATCAAAGTCTATGATGCAATCCTCTCTATCCCCGTCAATGAGAAAACCGTAGTATCTCTCGGGCGGATGAGACTGCCTAGTACTCCTGCGGAGTGGCGTGGGAATGTCCTGATCTTTCGAACCCTCTGGTTCAACCAAGCTCTCAGTAATAGCTCGTGGTTCTGGAATTTCTTACAGTTCTATTGCCCTCCCACTTAATTCTTTTTTTATGAACTGGTGTTCTAGAAAGTGGGCATGGCGAGAAACAAGGACGTTTTGTTCCTCTTCGCAATAGAAGTAATATCCCTTGGAGCTCTTTGGATATCCCACAAACTTGCACTGTACTGAGCGTGCCTCGAGCTTGTCCGCATGCTGCTTTTTTACAAAAGCTGGACATCCCCATGTCTTAATATGATTAAGATAAGGTCTCTTCCCACACCACATCTGATATGGTGTAGTAGGCACAGTCTTAGTTGGAACTCGGTTCAAAAGGTTTGCAGCTGATTCTAGCGCATATCCCCAAAACGATCGCGGCAACTCAGCGTTACTCATCATGGACCGTACCATATCCAATAGGGTTCGGTTCCGTCTCTCCGATACACCGTTATGTTGCGGAGTGTATGGAGGAGTAAGATGAGAGAGAATTCCATTCTCTTTTAAGCAACGCAGGAACTCGGCACTCAAGTAGTCACCACCTCGATCAGATCTCAGTGCCTTGATACTTTTGCCTGTTTGTTTTTCTACTTCATTCTTATATTCCTGGAATTTTTCAAAAGCCTCGGATTTATGTTTCATTAAGAAGACATAACCGTACCTCGAAAAGTCATCCGTAAAAGTAATGAAGTAAGAATAACCGCTTCGCGCATGTGTAGACATTGGACCGCACACGTCGTTGTGTACGAGTCCCAAGAGCTCGCTCGCTCTTACTCCGTGTCCAGTGAACGGAGTCTTTGTCATCTTTCCTTTGAGACAGGATTGACAAGTTGCATACGATTGATATTCGAACGGATCCAAATATCCTTCTGTATGTAACTTAGTCAACCTTCTCTCATTGATGTGACCCAGTCTACAATGCCATAAGAAAGTTTTATTGATTTCTGGAGACTTTCTTTTGTGTGTATTCTGGACATTGAAAATCTGTGGCTGGTTTAATACGTATATACCGTTGTTCAATGTATCTGACCCAATCAAAACTTGATTAAGGTGAATGTTCACTACATTACTTACAAATGCAAATTCATAACCTTCTTTAGATAATAAAGATACAGAAATGATATTACAGTTGCATTTGGTACATAATAACAACTACGCAAAACCAAAAAATGTCCATCCGACAATCCCAGGTGATAGTCCCCCACGGCTTCAGCATCCATGCTAGCACCGTTTGCAACTCTGAGGGTCATGTCACCTGCCTTCAAAACTCTACGCTTTCTCAACGCCTGCAAAGAATTACAGATATGAGATCTTGATCCGGTATCCAATACCCAGGATGTAAAGTTTATTGATAGACAGTTTTCAATAACATACACACCTGAAGCTGAAGCTGCAACTCGCTTCAAATCCTGTGTTCTGGCTTTCCAAGCCTTGCAATCCTGTTTCCAGTGACCACTTTTGTGACAATAGAAGCATTCTTCCTTCCCCACCAGCTTTCCCGCTACCTTTGTTGCTTTTCCTTTTCCCTTCGTATCCACTTTACCGACACCGCCTCTTGGTTTGGCGGGGGCTTTCTTCTTCTTGCCCTTGGCTTTCGCCCTGGACCTAGAAGAGGAAGATCCTCCTACAAACAAAGTGGATGTCTCCCTACCCTTCTGTAGGGTGCCCTCAGCACTCCTCAACATGTTCAGAAGCTCGGAAAGTTCAACCTCCTTTCCTTGCATGTTGAAGTTAAGAATAAACTGGGCGTAAGTGGAAGGAAGGGACTGGAGAATCAAATCAGTATAGAGTTCATTCTCCAACGTGGTCCCAATGTCCGCGAGCTCCTCAATGTAGCCAATCATCTTAAGCACGTGTTCCGCTACCGATGATCCGACGGCCAACCTTGCCGAAAACAACTTCTTCGACACTTCGTATCTTGCGATACGAGACTGCTCTCCATACAGTTCTTTTGTATGAAGAAATATGGACTCTAGGTCTATATTCTCGTGCCTCCTCTGATGTTCGTTGTCCATCGAGGCAAGTACGAGGCATTTGGCCTTCGCGCAATCTATTTCCCAGGTCTTGTAGATTTCCCTATCTACGACACTGGTTTTAGGACCTGGGACAGGGGGAGCTTTGGTGGTAAGGAGATACCCCAGCTTGTCGTAAGTGATTGCCATCTTGACATTCCTGAGCCAATCTTTGTAGTTTGGCCCTGTCAATATGTTTTTATCTAGTAATAACTTAAGTCCGGTCATGTTGAATGGTCGCTGCAATTAGGAGAGAGAAAAGAAACACTTTAGCATGATGCTCTTGCAAGTTTAGAGTGGTTTTTAATTTGTCTAAACTGGATGGCTCCCACTGTCTCTCGAATCCCTTCTCAAACCGTAAAGAAAGGATTAGTCAGGATCACTCTCACCGTACAATACTTGCTTAACCGTTCAGCCAGGCCAGTGTCGGTACTTCGAGGGAGGTTTTCCAACGCTTTCGCGAAGTTCCTTAATTAAGTAACCTCATTTCCCTGGGGGCGTAGCCCCGCTAACACCTTTCTAGACACCTACTAAGTTTATAGCATTGATCGTTAAGTGAGAGTTTTCCCGAGGAGTAGCATATACTCACAGTAGGATCGGGATCCAAATATCATCGCGTGATAAAACCGAAGGAATCCTACCAGAATTATCACACTCCAAATGGTATGCAGCGCTAGCAAGTTTCAGTACTTATGAAACTCCCGATGTGGATTTTTGCCCCATGCTCTTATGACCTTGACTTTGGCCAAAATATCATAAGTCACATGTCAAGTTCTACCCGTCATTCTCCTGGTTAATTTGGACCCACCCGTACCTACCCTTGACTTTGGCCAAAATGGCAGCACGACTGTCCCAAACCAACGCATCTATCTATGCTGCACATGAATACCCAATAGCTACCAATCACTATGCCTTGACTTTGGCCAAAATACATAGCTTGAATACTTTTTGACCATTCATGTGGAATGACGGAGGGCTACGGATGGTTTTGGCGAAACCGTGAACGTAGTGAACTTGATATAATCGATGGAACGAGATAGCTTTTAAAAGGAGTGGTTCAAGCTCCGCGTTTAAAAGTTTAGTTTTGAAAAGAACCGAGTGGTTTTCAAAGTGTTCCAATCGACTTTTACTTGGTTTATTTTCTTGCATTAGTTCTTTTAATGCGTCCCATCATTTAATCCTACCATTGCAGAAAACAACCAAAATATGACGTACGCTTATGCCATTCGCATTTGCCACGGGGCCCCGTCATCACCCGTTAGGTTACTTAACTAACGACAGAGCGAGGGCTGGGCTAGCGCGGCTGTAAAACATAAGCAACGCCTAAATAGTTATCATATATAAATATATAGCAATGATAGACATTACAGATCACAGATGAATACATTGGATATACTAGGAATCCGCAATCCGTTCGAGCCTGTAACGAAAAGCGGATTACACGGTCGCGTTGAATAGCCAATACCCCACCCAAGACCCCTACGGGTGCGGCAAACTACCCGCCAAGTATTCGAAGCGAAGCAACCTCCCTCAACACCGTGAGTAGGCCACTCGGCACTTCGAGATACCCGGTAGTTTGTGCACCCCCTCCATGAGTCTATCCTAGGAGAAAAAACAGTAAAAAGAATTATACAATGACGGCTACAACCCCGACCCGGTTGCGCGGCCATACAAATAATAATATTACATCAATTTACATGTTACAATGAATGAAAGAAAAAGCAACACTCATCTAACATCCACCCCGGCTATTCATCCGCGACAATCCAATCCATTCATATACACATACCATCATCAATCACAGATCACAGATATGTATAACCCCGACTAATCGACATATAGCGATTAGCCGACGTTCAATACATGTAAACATCACAGATATAACCTTTATAGTCAAAGTGTATTGAAGTTCAGAAAAAAATACGGATTTATAGGCCCCCAAAAACAAATTTCTATTCTGGAAAATCTGGGCACATATAAACCATCTTAAAAATCCTAAAACCAAGCCGTAAGAAAACTGCACCAAACTCGACTCAGTGAAGAGTCCAAACGGCGGCGGTTCCGCGGCAATAGCTTGCTATTGCCGTGGAAACGCGGCGGTTTAGACGAATCACTGGACCGGGTTTAGTGGTTTTCTTTAAAAAACCCTGAGACGATTTTTGGTGTATAACAAATTTTGTTTTGACCAGAAAAATTTTTAACAGAAACTAGGGTTTTTGAAAACTCGGTTTTTGGATTTTTCGGTTTCGAACTTCGACACACTTCACTACCTAGCTAGTTTATGTTTAGTTAGGCTCTGATACCAGTGTAAGTCCACGTTGCCCATCCCGGTGCTTGCGGGGAGGCGGAAAACGGAATAAAAATCGGATTTTTATGAGCTTAGGCAACATGGACTAGAGCAAGAAGGATCTTTGCTAAACAAAAACTTGCTAAAGCTAACTAGAAACTAGCTAAGTGCTTGAAAGGTTATACCTTGGGCTCTATGTCCTTCTCCCCTTGCTCCTTGGAGTAGTGGAAGGAGGTTACCTTGTCGTCTTTTCCCGTCAAAGAAAGATCCACCCGAAAGTTTAGCATGGAAGATTCCAAGCGAGGTAATGTACCCGCTTGTTCAGGAATCACTCTCTCCAAAGAGATGTCTCCCAAGACTGATTTGGAGAGGGCTCGCATGCAAGGGATACCCTATACTTCGGCAGTAGGCTCTATCATATATGCGATGTTATGTACCAGACTGGATGTAGCTTACTCACTAGGTGTAGTGAGTAGGTATCAATCAGATCCTGGAGAGAAACACTGGACAGCTGTGAAGAACATTCTTAAGTACTTGAGAAGGACTAAAGAAATGTTCTTGGTAAATGGTAATGGTGAACTCCAGGTGGAGTCCTTTACCAATTCGAGCATCCAGAGTAATAAGGACGAAAGTAAGTCGGTCTCGGGTTTTGTCTTTACCCTCAATGGAGGGGTGGTGTGTTGGAAGAGTTCTAAGGAAGACACCGTAGCAGACTCGACGATGGAGGCTGAATACATCACTGCAAACGATGCTGCCAAAGAAGTTATCTGGATGAAGAAGTTCATTGCTGAGCTTGGTGTAGTTTCATCCATTGAGCATCCAATACCTATGTATTGTGATAACAATAGAGCGGCGGCTTTGTCTAAGGAACCCAGATCTCATCAAAGATCCAGACATATTCTAAGGCGGTATCACATGATAAGGGAGATAGTAGATTGCCGGGAGATCGAGATCAGGAGACTTGACACGATGGAAAACGTAGCGGATCCACTCACGAAGGCCCTCCCCCAGATACAGTTTAAGAGACTTTTGGGGATGTTGGGTATGAGATACTACAACACATGGCCTTAGTGGAAGTGGGAGATTGTTAGGAATATGTATGCCCTAGAAGCCATTATTATACATGTGATGTATATTATAGTGGATGCTTGGACAAATATATATAGGACTTTCTTGCTCGACATGATAGTATGCTATCTGGTTACTCTTTATCTTAACATGTTGACTCATATTCTTTACTGTCTTGCTCTCACATGTTGATAAAGCCTTTAGGATATGTAGTTGACTACAAGGATTATGATGAGATCATACTAGTGGGGCCAGGGTGGTCCACAAGTACATCCTTTAATCAGTTCTTAATCGAGGGAATATCGAGACTAGGGCATCGATATTCCAGAGTAGACTAGTGTGTACGTTTCTTGTCCTTTAGAGGGAGATGGTTGATCCCACAACCATTGGTGTGTGACATCAAAGATTGTACACAGATGCTCATTGGAGAATGGGTACACTGAACGGACTCGTCGAGGACTCCTAGTTGGTAGTATACTTATCGTCAGATAGCAGTCCTCCGGTGACACTGGTACAGGTTAGTCTGTATACCCGAGATCGTCATAGAGTCTTGTATGGCTCCTACTGTGCTTTGATTTCCTCCCTACTATGGCTCAAAAGAGTTGTGCAAATAGGTAGATTTTGGGAACAGTCCCGAGTCACATGGAGGCAATGAGTGATAGGAGGGGTTTCGTCTCTCCCGTATTGGGGGTTGATGTTGCGTTATGCTCGATTGGCTAAAACTGGAAGTCCCTGGCAAAGGCTGCTGCTGAGATTACTATAAGAGTTAACAGTAGTTTCTTGAACCGTTATAGGCCAAACATCGGCAAGACTTATCACGTTACTGGGGTCTGACGTTTACCACCCCTAGATATGATATGCGGCATATCAGACAAAGAGACCGGACTGTACGGTAGTGTTACTGATAGGCTTAAGGAGAGTATGTGTAAATCTACGGTAGAGCCCCGGCCGTCAATCCGAGGCCAAACGCTGAACAAAAACTTTTATGAACTGGAGCTAACGCAGTCTTTCCCCCGGATCGTTCCATTAACCCTATACTAGCTAACTACAAAGATGTTAGAATGGCTATACCGATCGATCCGTGTCCTTCGGTCTTTAGATCGATCCGTGTCCTTCGGTCTTTAGCCACCATCCCAAGCTCCTCGCGGCTGCTCCAACGAAGTTCGCTCTCCGATCTCACTCGTCGAAATGGCACCACGTCAAAGATTCTATATACAGGCTCCCGCTTCAAAACCTAAGCAACTCGGACATGAAGTTTACTAGCCGACATGTCCAAGATGAAGTAGACAGTGTGTAGGATTACCTTGTCTCAAAACACCCAATATTTCTCAACACATGAGACATGATGGGTGGAGGAAGAAAATAAACCAATGGAGGATGAGTGAAGCAACTCAAGAAAGGATAATGGCTAAGTGTTAGTAAGATATCAAGCATGCTAGCAAGTAAAGAAAAATCTCCAAGGTTAGAAAATATCTCACAACCCTTATCATAAATCAAGCATGCAAGAATAGTGTAGGATGAGTCACTACATGACTCACCCCATGAATCACCAAAAGAGTCATGCTTCATTTAAAGCCAAACATGACTCATCCTCCACCTCATTAAATCATTTATCCAAATGGTTAAAACAGTAAAGAAGTGGCATCTTCTAGAAGCATCTTGTAATGAATTTATAAGAATACTCCCTCATACCGTATATACATGCCCGTATTCGTATTTCGACTGAATACGAATACAACGAGATGAAAATAATCCAACAATCTAATACTAGGATCCGGCTTAAACCAAAGCCCACTAGTATGATCCGTCCGATCATGATCCGTGCACAAGTGCACAAATATGATCGAACCCTGCCATAAAACCGTACGGCCTCTACAACGTTTCACCCGAACTATGGAAACTTTCTGTAGGGGACTCTAAAGACTTGTCAATATGCTGGCAGTGGGTTTAACCACAAGCACGTCAGTGGTACTAGCTTTACGTAACGGCTGCCCAGGTATTGAGCGAAAGGGAAGCTGACGAGCGAACTCATTCTGAAATCCTACTGAGCCTATCTGTGACAATCTCCGTACAGTCCGGTCTGTTCATCTATGAGTATTGCATATCGGGCCTAGGGCGATGGAAAAATTCAGACCCCTAATAGCGGTATAAGTCGTGTCGGAGTGTAGCCCAGAACACCTTGAGAAACAACGGGAATACCTACCAGTAAATCTCACTTGCCATGTCCAAGGACTTTGTGTAATGGCTGTCCTAAACACAGCGCGATATCAACCCCTAATACCGGGAGAGACGAATCCTGTCTAACCACCACTACCTCCAAATGCTTCGGGACTGCACCCAACTACTACCTGTTTTCATGACTCCTTTGAGCCGCAGTAGGGTAGTAATCAAAGAACAGAGAGAACACACTTGAGGCAAAGTAGCAGTGTCAAGTCAACGAACTAAGCTGTACTCATGTCACCTAGGAACTGCTCCAGACGATAGGTATAGTACCAATTAACAGTTCCCCTGCGAGTCCGTCCGGTGTACTCATAACCCAATGAGCACCTGTATACTATCTTAGGTGAACCAACTGAAACCAATGTCTTGTAAGACCAGCCATCGCCCCTCGTCGGGGTCTCGATCCGTATACACTAGTATATTCATGGAGTATCGATGCCCAGTGTCGAAACTCCCATGACTTGGGACATTTTAAGGATGTGCTTATAGACTACCCAACTCTCACGTATATGATCGCCATCATACTGCTGGTAGTCAAGCAAGAATCCTATAGACTCTATCAACATTTAATATTGATCTGTAATGTTACCTGAAGCATGTACACGATGATAAAGATAAACCAGATAGCATACATCATCTCGAGTAAGACTGTTTTACCGGTATAGGTCCTCCCTCAATCATTGCAATCATGTACCTGCGATCCAATAATTGACTTTGAGGGCACTATATCCAACAATCTCCCACTTGCACTTAACTCTAATTATTGCGATGTCGCATACTCACAGCCTGTGTGATATCGAACACCCAACTCCTCTACTAATCAGTTTCATAAAGCTCGTTTGTAAAACTATTGCTTTCAAGAAATAGCCTCAGTGAGTGGATCTGCCCTGATGTTTCTTTCTATGTCTCTCTTTATTTCAAGTTCGCGGAGTAAACCATCTCCCGAAATGAGCAATATCTGTCTTAGAATATGTCTGGATATCTGATGGAACCCAGTTCATAAATGAACTCCAAATCCAGCATACTTCTTAGACTGTATTGTCAACTGAATTTAATCAGTATCCTGAACCATGCCTCCCTCAGTATCCACTTGGACCACCTGTCCAAACTACTGCACCTTAACAGAGGGAAAACTATAACTCTGACAGTAACTCTGTCATCCAGGTCACCTTGGAAGCCTGGAATGATAACCGTCTCCCATAGGAGGCTGCCTTTATCAAATCCCTAGAACATCTACTTGTATTCAAAGACTGCTTCCGAATGTTTCTCCAGGATTGGATTAATAAAAACTTTATTGCATCTAGTCCAAAAACAACATCTGGTGTGGTACTCGACATCTCATGATTGACTCAATTGCTTAAGCAAGTGATATGCCAATCATGCACATCCCTCTCCCCTTTAGTCTGTAAGACACCTTCAGAGAGGGTGACTCCATCACCTGCAGGTACACTACCATGCCAGGAGTCGTCCATTATAAAATACCTTTAGAATACTGTCTAAGTACCCGAATTGGGAAACTACCCAAATCTAGATCTAAAACCATAAATCTAATAACCAGAATGTCTGATATTATATCCATATCCTTTGTGGAGAAACCACTGTGTGACAACCACAGTATAACCAATCGTAGTATAGGAATTTCACTTCCTCCTATGTGTATGTCATCCAAATAGAAGGACATCACACCCTACTACCTTCTTAACAGATCCATCCCTTATTCTGATGAAGTCAAAACCTATGACTGTCACATCAAAAATAGATGATCTATCTCCGCTATATCTCCTTTAGTCTATAAATAGACACAAGCTACTTGTCCACTATTCTTCCGCTGCTCCCACTGACTACGACAACCATCTGGCAGAGTCATATACACATGCACTTCTAAAGCTAGTTTAGAACGACGCTATACTCATCATCCTGCCGGGTCCCATAGCGTGGAATAACAGTAGTGTCAAGTCTGGGTAAACAAGAACCTCCCTGTCACAGTCTTTGAGAATACCGTAGTACCTCTCGGGCGCCTGAGGTTACCCACCATATCTGTAGAGTGGCTAATGGAATGTTGAACCTAATTGAATCTTTTGGACCTATTAAATTTTCAGTAATCGTCTGTGGTTCTGGAATCATTTCCAGTTCTACCATACTCCCACTACTGTTTTCTAAAAAAGTTCATTTTACTAAAACTGTGGCCAGTCAAGAACAATATCACTATTGATCTTCCAGATGGTAGAAAGTTAACCCCCGTTAACCCACAAACTGCCATTATAAAAATGTGCCTCGAGTTATCCAGAGTCTGGTTTTAAACATGAGCCGGACAACTCTTCGTACCTTAACATCGTTAAGATATGAACCGTTCTATATACAATATAGAAATAGAGGAACTAATTTAATTGGAACCAGATTCAAATCATGCAGCTGTCTCCAGTGCATGTCAACTAAATGGTAGAAGGCCGATCAGCATTACTCAACTTAGGAGTGCATCCAATTATGAGTAACCTGAAAAAGAAGCAAGTTCTCAAAACCATTACTATCTAATGAATACCTAAATAAAAGTATCTACATCTTCGATCACCTTGAAGAATCCTGATACTTGCAACACATGGTTCTCTACTTTATTCTTGAACCTATAACTTCTCAAAACTTAGACATTGTATTTCTACGAAACACTTGTCTAAAAACTAGAGAAGTCATAAGTAAACAGAATATAGTACGAGGACCAACCCCTCTGTCCTAACGTACACTGGACAACATACAATATTTTATATAAGTACCCTGAGTTGAATAACTCAAACCCTGTGCGTCGTAGGTTAAAAACTGTACTATGGTTATGAAGAATTACACCGCTGTTGAATGCTCCTTACCTAATCATCAACTGATATAGGAAAATGTCACGGACATAATTTCAAAAAGTTATATCTCACTTTATAAAATAAACGTACAGATATAACAGTTTGAAATTGGTGCATAACAACGGATATTCAAAACCAAATATTTGCCGTCCGGCAAAAAACCCAGGCGGTTTCCTCAAATATCACCAATTAGAAAGAATCCCGATATAATGAGGATGATCACCTAATTCCCAATAACTTGCTCCTACTCATTATCTGTAAAACCATACAGATGTGAGAATCATACCTAGTAAATACATACCCTGGATTAAGGGTCTAATTGGGAAATCGGTTTTCAATTAACAACGCATTGTGAAACTGAAACATGAAAATGTTTCGAAGGGGTATCCGGGTATTCCTAGTAATGCCTCTTCCATTATCCAAATTCATAACTTTAACCGTATATTTCTTTGCCATCTCTTCAAATCGCTTTATTTGTCTTTAGTCGTTACTTTCTGTACATCATTCTTAGGCTAAATGGTTTTCTTCCTTCCCTACCGTTCGGCACCAGCCTATGGTTTGGAAGAAGACTATCCAATAGGCATAATAGGTTACCCTCCTAATCCTAGGAGTACTCGCAACCTGAGAGAAGGTAAAGATAAAAGACAACTGAATAAACCTTATTCCATTTCTCCTGAACCGGAGAGATGCAAAGGTGAAATAGGAGTGGCGATGATATACGCGGTTTGTTTGTGAATGATAGCAGTCGCAATTTACTTTGCCCTCTTTCTGATCCCTTTATTTGTCTTTACTTATTACCTTCTGTACACCACACTTAGGCTAATTGGTTTTCTTCTTTCCCAACCTTTCGGCACCTGCCTATGGTTTGGAAGAAGACTATCCAATAAGCGTAATAGGTGTTCTCTCCTTATCCTAGGAGCCCTCACAACCTAAGAGAAGGTAAAAGGAAAAGACAACCGAATAATCCTATTCAATCTCTTAAGAACCAGAATCCATCCTCGAATCTGGAACAAGTTCCTTCGAGTTCGTATGTAATTATATGATGGATTTATCCAATGGAAGTGGATGTTCATAGTGATACGGGGTGTTCTGGAGAAATACAAAGGGTAAAAAAAGGAGTGGCAATGATGTATGCAACTCAGACAATCCAAAAGCAGGTGTTTTAAGAAAGTTTGGTTAACTAGGTCACTGAGTCATAGTCTAGGGTCGGGTCATGGTCGCTGCCAAAGAGAGAGAGAAAATAAACACTCTGCGTGCACTCTAACCTATATCAAAATAGTTAATCACTTTATCTAATCAGGATATCTCCCATTGTATCCTCAAATTCTCCTCCAAACCTAAAAGAAGAATTAGTCGGGATCACCCGAGGAGTAAACCAACTCATCAGTGGGAATCGGGATCCAACTATCATCGCATGATAACGTGAAGGAATCCACTCACGTTATCACACTCCAGAAGGTATGCACATGCCTGAAAAGTTTCAGTTTCTTTAGAAACTCCTGATGTGTTTTTTACCCCATTCTCTTATGACCTTGACGAAGGCCAACATATCATAAGTCACATGTCAAGTTCTACCCGTCATTACTTAGGTTAATTTGAACCCACCCGTATATACCCTTGACGAAGGACAAAATAGCAGTACGACTATCTCAAATCAACGCATCTATCTATGCAACAGAAAAGTAACAAATAGCTACCATACACTATGCCTTGACGAAGGCTAACATACATAGCATGAATACTATGTGCTACATGTCTGAAATGACGGAGGGCTATGAATGGTTTTTGGCGAAAAACCTTTAACGTAATGAACTTGATATCGTTGAAGGAACCGGATAGCTTTTTACAAATATATAGTGGCGAAAACCTTTGCTAAAGAGGTCACTCCCGTTGAAGGGATCTCGGCTCTTTCCTCGTGGAATGAGGTACAGGATATTCTCACTTAATACCACGATGCAAAGCAAAAAGTAATCGACTATAGTGAAGTTATTACCCTGATGCAAACTTATGTCCAAGGGGTCACTCCCGATGAAGGGATCTCGGCCCTTGCCTCGTCGAATGAGGTGCTGGATATTCATAACCGAATACCTCTGTGCAAAACAAAAGAGAACGTCCTTGCAATAACAACTTTTTGAAATTTATTCCAACAACATCGAATAGGTTTGTTTTCCTTGCATTGATCTGAATCAATGCAGTCGCATCAATTAATCACACCACAAAAGAACGAAAATATGATGTACGTATATGCATCAGCATTCGCCGCTGGGTCCCGTCATCACCCGTTAGGTTACTTAACTAACGACAGAGCGGGGACTGGACTAGCGCAGATGTAAAACATATACAACATCTACTATTATATATATCAATATATAATAATCGCTCCAGGCATGATAAATGCAACATCACATAAACAATACAGATAAACTGGGAGTCCCGGGTTTCCTTTGAGCCGCAAGTGAAACCCGACGTTCCCCTGCTCGTACGGATAGCCTGTGCAATGAAAACCTAGACCCCTACGAGTGCGACAAGTTACCCGCCAAAATCTGAAGCGAGGCGGCCCCCTTCAGCAAAGTGAATGGACCACCCAGCACTATACGGAATCCGGTAACTTGAGCACCCCTCCAAGGGTCAACCTGTACCCCTTACGAGTGCGGCGAATAGCCCGCCAATTCTAGAGTGAAGCCCCTTCCGTCTCAAAGCCATGAGATGCGGGCCCGTTGCCCTTTAGAACCCAACTATCCGTGCACTCCACCGCAGGGTAATCCTAGTACAGAAAAGAAAATATGTACAACAGTGACATCGACCTCAACTCGGTCGTGCCCCAAAAGGATATATACAAACAGGCAGTGACGGCAGTCCACATGTCGGACGCTCTCCCCGCGATATCAAATGTACAAATAAAACTAACATTGCACTCAAGCTATCCACCACGACAATCTGCAACATCACAGCACACCACAGAACATCACCGTGAATGTCATGTTCGCAAACTCGTCTAAAAGGACATATAGCAATTAGACGAGTTATATCGCTCTAATGACATTCACGGTCGCAGATAGTAATGTAAGTATTGTTAATCTAACGTATTTAAAATTTCGATCGATTAAACTTCCCTAAATGGCCCCAAGTGCAAATCCAACACTCAAACGAATCTGGGCCAAAACAAAACATCTCAGAAACTACTATTTCATATAAAAGACACCCAGAAGAAAAATGGTGCACAGTGTCCACCATACCGCCTCGCAACTGCGGAAAACATGATGGTTTGGCCACGGTTCCATGGTGTGATGCTCAGAACGTGCTCCTAAATTTCTTCCAGGGTGTTAAAAAGCCTGCACGATTTCTGATATACCCAAAATAATTTTTAGACGACTTAAAAAATTCGGCAGAAACTTGAAGAATGGAATTGCGGTTTTAGAAAATTCGGTCGATCGATATTTTAAACATGTTAGAACAAGCTAGTATGGGTTAATGGCGTGGCTCTGATACCATGTAAGTCTACGGTAGCGGCCCGGCCATCAATCCGAGGCCAAACGCGGAACAAAAACTTTTATGAACTGGCACTAACGCAGTCTTTTACCTGGATCGTTCCATTAACCCTATACCAGCAAACTACAAAGATGTTAGAATGGCTATACCGATCGATCCGTGTCCTTCGGTCTTTAGCCATCATCCTAAGCTCCTCGCGGCTGCTCCAACGAAGTTCGCTCTCCGATCTTGCTTGTCGAAATAGCACCACGTCAAAGATTCTTTATACGGGCTCCCGCTTCAAAACCGAAGCAACTCGGACATGATGTTTACTAGCCGACCTATCCAAGATGAAGTAGAGAGTGTGTAGGATTACTTTTTCTCAAAACACCCAATGTTTCTCAACACATGAGACTTGATGGGTGGAGGAAGAAGATGAAACCAATGGGGGATGAGTGAAGCAACTCAAGAAAGGATAATGGCTAAGTGTTGTGAGGTATCAAGCATGCTAGCAACTAAAGAAAAATCACCAAGATTAGAAAATATCTCACAACCTTCATCATAAAACAAGCATGCAAGAATAGTGTAGGATGAGTCACTACATGACTCACCCCATGAATCACCAAAAGAGTCATGCTTCATTTAAAACCAAACTTGACTCATCCTCCACCTCATTAAATCATTTATCCAAATGGTTAAAACAATAATGAGGTGGCATCTTCTAGAAGCATCTTGTAATGAAATTACAAGAATACCCCCTCATACAGTATATAAATATCAGTATCCGTATTCCGACTGAATACGAATACAACGAGACAAAAATAATCCAACAATCTAATACTTGGATCCGGCTTAAACTAAAGCCCACTAGTATGATCCGTCTGATCATGATCCGTGCACAAGTGCACGTATATGATGGAACCCTGCCATAAAACCACACGGCCTCTACAACATTTCACCATAACTTAGGAAACTTTCTGTGGGGGACTCTAAATACTCGTCAATATGCTGGCAGTGGATTTAACCACAAGCACGTCAGTGGTACTAGCTGTACGTAACAGCTGCCCAGGTATTGAGTGAAAGGGAAGATGACGAGCGAACCCATCCTGAAACTCTACTGAGCCTATCTGTGACAATCTTCGTACAGTCCGATCTGTTCGTATATGAGTATCGCATATCGGGCCTAGGGGGATGGAAAACGTTAGAACCCCAATAGCGGTATAAGTCATGTCGGAGTGTAGCCCAGAACCCCTTGAGAAACTACTGGAATACCTACCAATAAATCTCACTTGCCTTGGCCAAGGACTTTGTGTAATGGCTCTCCTAAATACAGCACGATATCAACCCCCAATACCGGGAGAGATGAATCCTGTCTAACCAACACTGCCTCCAAATGCTTCGGGACTGCACCCAACTACTACCTATTTGCACGACTCCTTTAAGCCGTGGTAGGGTAGCAATCAAAGAACAGTAGGAACATACTTGAGGAAAAGTAGCAGTGTTAAGTCAACGGACTAAGCTGTACTCATGTCACCTGGGAACTGCTCCTGATGATAGGTATAGTACCAATCAACAGTGCCCCTGGGAGTCCGTCCGGTGTACTAATAACCCAATGAGCACCTGTATACTATCTTAGGTGAACAACCTGACACCAATGGCTTGTGAGACCAGCCACCACCCCTGGTCTCGATCCGTATACACTAGTCTACTCAGTATCGATGCCTAGTCTCAAAACTCCCACGACTAAGGTCATTTTAAGGATGTGCTTATAGACTACCCAACTCTCACGTATATGATCGCCATCATACTGCTGGTGGTCAAGCAAGAATCCTATGGGCTCTATCAACATGTAATAGTGATCTGTAATGTCACCTAAAGCATGTACACGATGATAAAGATAAACCAGATAGCATACTATCATCTCGAGTAAGACTGTTCTACCAGTATAGGTCCTCACTCAATCATTGCAATCACATGCCTGCGATCCAATAATTGACTTTGAGGGCATTATATCCAACAGTATGGACAAGCTTGCTTGTTGATCTTCTAATCGCCCAATACCCGGGTAGCCGTTACGTCCAGCTAGTACCACTGACGGCTTGTAGGTGACTGAAGTGATCATCACTTACTGCGGGCGTATTGATGAGTATTTAGAGTCCCACATAGAAGTTTCCTGATTCGAGCTAATCGAAGTTGGACGCAAATGTGATGTGTTTGTGGGCTCGATTAAATACGTGTATGTAATGCCGTATTGTAATCTGGCAGTTATCTGTTATCTGTTGTCAACTTAGGTTATATATGATATAACCAGATTATCAAATCAAGTGTTGATTTGATAATATGATACACAGATAAATGATATTAGTCGGTCATATATGATATAACCGGATTATTAAATCAAGTGTTGATTTAATAATGTGATATATATTATATGTGATATAATTATATCTAAACTAATATCATTAGCTCACTAATTATTGTTCATAATATAAATATTAATATATATATATATATATATATAAAGCATGGTATTTTCTATTTTTATGAAAAATAGAAAATGAGGTTGAAAATGGAAGCATGGTTGCAAGCATGGGTTTTATTCTTTGTCTATTCATCTTGACTCACTATTCAAGCATGGTAGCAATTTTATATTGCAAAATTCCATGCTTGAATGAGTGGGGGTCAAGTGTTGCCATTAATTCTTACTTCATTCCAACACTTAGCCAATTTTCCATGCTTGCTTCTTCTTGAACTCTCTAGCTTTCATCTTCTTCTTTCTCATATTACTTCAAAATTCTAAACCCTCAGATGTGATGTGAATCATGGATTTTTTAATACATAAGTGAGAAAATATAATCCCCTACTTCATCATTCTACACATGACTAGCTATCAAGTGTAAAGTGTTTTCTTCACCAAAGTGTTTAGTGAAGAAAGAGCTTGACCTAGTGAGCTTCGGGTGGATCATCTTTGATGTGAAAATCTATAAGGAGGTTCATTCAACTCGAAGTGGAGTCTAGAGGAGTCAAGAGGACTACTACAAGGGGCTTAAGAAGAAAAGGACTTGATCCTATAGGGTATAACTCCTTAAACATTCTTAAGTTGTTCACATCACATAGCTAAAAACCCTAAAATTCTAGCAATGATCTTGTATAGTCTAGCTTAGCACCTAAAAAATTTGATTTTGGCATGCTTGATGCCACTTGGAACCCCTTGATGGTGCTAGGGTAGACTTTCAGGGCATCGATATACCAGAGTAGTCTAGCGTATACGCTTCTCAACCCATGAGATGAGCGATGGATGATCTCATATCCATTGATGTTTGACATCAGAGATGGTATATGGGTGCTCAGTGGAGACTGGGTACACTAGGCGGACTCGCCGAGAACTTCTAGATGGTATTATACCTGACGTCAGATAGAAGTTCTCTGGTGACATTGCTACAGGTTAGTCTGTAGACCCGAGATCGTCATAGAGTCTTGTGTGATTCCCACTGTGCTTTGATTTCCACCTTACCACGTTCAAGAGGACGTGCAAAACAGTAGTTTTTGGGTACAGTCCCGAGTCACATGGAGGCAATGAGCGATATGAGGGGATTTCTTCTCTCCCGGTATTGGGGGTAGATGTCGTGCTGTGAGATTGGCTATAATTGGAAGTCCCTGGCCAGGGCTGATTTGGAGATTTACTAGTAAGTATTATCAGTAGTTTCTCGACCCGTTATGAGCCTCGTATCGGCATGACTTATCAAGTTATTGGGGTCTGACGTTTACCACCCCTAGACTAGATATGTGACATTTTAGACGAAGAGACCAGACTATAAGGTAGTGTTACTGATTGGATTCGCAGGAGTATGAGCAGGCTTGCTTGTTGATCTTCTGATCGCTCAATACCCGGGTGGCCGTTACATTTATCTGACCGCTTGCGGCTTGTGGATGTTTGATATGATCATCACCTACTGCCAGCGTATTGATGAGTCTTCAGAGTCTTACACAGAGGTTTCCTGGCTCAAGCGAAACAAAGTAGGAGCACATATGTGATATGTGCAGGACCGAGAATAATACGAGTATGAGATAACGTATTCTATTCTCGCGATTTATTTGTATCGGTCGGACATATATGATATAGCCGGGTTATCGAATCAAGTGTTGATTCGATAAGTTGATACATATAATATTAGTCGGTTATATGAGATATGGCCGGATTATTAAATCAAGTGTTGATTTGATAATTTGGTGTACAATTGTATATTTGATATACTAGTTTACATTAACTAAAATTAGCTCACTTAAATGTTTCTTTTCTCACTTGTGTGCATAAATATATACGTGATATATATTAATGTACATTTTTTAGTGTCATGCTTGATGATACACACTATATGGGTGTATGAGACTTACACCATGCTTATGATAATTGTGAGGATTATTAATTTTAAGTAAATCCAAATTAGATGGATAACAGTCATATGCATGAAGCTTGTGGAAGCTTTCAGATGCATTGACTTAGTCCACTAATTTTGTTTTACTTAAGATATTTATTAACCTAACCATTATCACTTAGCTATGGTTATGTCTCTACATGAGTTAGTATATGATACAAACTCACCCATGGTTGCCATTCACTCTCTCATCCATTATTTCTTCATCTTCTTCATGCTCAAGAAAAGCTCTCTAGGTTATTGAGAGAAGAAAAAAAAGTGAGAAAATTAATTCTAAAGTGAGCAAAAATCCTACTTCATCATCTCTACTAGATTATCCATTTAGTTTAGGGTGTTATCTTCACTAATCCCACATTGGTGAAGAGGTAGCTTGGGTTAGTGTCTCCTCGACGTAGATCATCTTCGGCCTCGAAGACTTCATGCAAGCTCGTTCCTTTCTTCTTGTGAAGCCATGCGTGAGTCCGGAAGATCACTACTTGAAGCGAAGGGACTACTACATGGGGCTATTGAAGTGAAGGACCGGTCTACAAAGCTTGTATTCCTAGTTCACTTAGTTGTAAAGTAGTTTACAATATGTTTCGTATGATTATCTAGTTAAACATCCTAGGTTAGAGTTCTTTAGCATGACAAAAATTTGAAAATGGCATGGACGATGCCTCCCGAAACCTTGCTGTCATGCTTAGGAACCCTACAGTGGTATTAGAGACAGGTTGGAGAATTACACGATGCCTCCCGAAACCTTGCTGTCATGTTTGTTAGTTTACGAAACCGAAACTACTCCGAAACTTGAAACATTGCAACCTAGTTTCTGTCAAATTTTTAAAGTCTTCCAAAAAATTTTTAAACAACTGTAGAATGTTGTATAAGATATAACAAGAACACTGTGAAAATTTCAAGGGGTTTCTTCGGAATTTGGCCGGCCAGAGTTAATGAAAAACTGGCCACCTTGGGTCATTTTTGGAATTTTGACTTGAAATTTTCAGGGTGTTCCAGTCTCTAGATTTTGGTGTTTCAAGTGTTGTTTGCTTTTGCTAAATTTGCATGTTATGCTAACTTTCTGAAAAGGCAATTCGGAGTATTTCATAGTCGTAATTCTAACATGTATTCGGGTTATTTAGACGGTGTTAAAAAGTTCGTTTCAATATCAAATACCCACTTTAACCCTCGCCGGAAAATTTTCCAAGAGTTGGATTTTTTCCGAGTTAAAGAACATTCCAACATCATGCAAGTAATGTGATGGACCCTCTATAAGAACGAAACCCTAACTCGATTCTATGACCGTAAGAACCGCCACCAAACCTTAGGGTTTGCGGTAGTTCCTCGGTGCCATAAGTGAGGCAAGGGTTGACCCTTCTACGGTTGGTCCATTAGTACTGTGGCATGTGCTGAATATTTTTAAACTGCACTCAAGTGTTGAGCTTTTTGGGTAATTTTGGTTGTTTGTTGATTCTATCGGAATGTTTAACATCGTCTATCTTTTTGTGGAATGTGATACAATATGTGGAATACATATAGTTAGGTATGAAATCCGAAATATGTGATATTTCGGGTTTATGATGTCTAAGGTGATTGCGAATGTTGTAGTTTGATATTTTCTTTTCTACGACCGTAAGTGTAATCTGTGGTGTATCACGGGTTTCGTTGCTATATGTCAATGACAATTGGGATACGCATATTTTCTTACGTTGTTGACATGTGATGTTATATGTTGTTATGATATGTTATATTGGATCGTCGTGTTTTGAATAGCCGGGGGTTTTATGTGAGATGAGTGTTTTTATTTTCATTCATGTAAAATTTATTGTATCTAATATTCTTTTATTGAGGCACTTCCGGGTTGAGCATGATGTCACCATTGCTGTATATTATTTACTTTTCCGCATTAGGATAGACCCAAGGAGGGGAGCACAAGTAACCGAGTTCTAGAGTCCGGTGGGAGACCATCTCGAGGAGTCGAGTCCGGGTCTCCTAACTCTAGAATTGGTAGGGTTGCTTGCCGCTCTCGTAGGGGTTTAGGAATATGGGTTTGGCTATTCATCGTGACCGTGGAATCCGTGTTTTTTAAAGGCTCAAAGTAAAACACGGACATCCTAATATATCCAATATTTCATATGTTGATTTCTGCTGCGATATTCTGTTATATGATCACTTTATGATGAGACGATTGCTTTATTATTATATATATGATATATAATAAATTTTGCTTATTTTTCGCACCCGCGCTAGTCCCGCCCCGCTATGCCGTCAGTTAAGTAACCTTACGGTGCATAACCGGACACTATGGCGAATGCGGTTGGCATAAGCGTACGTTGTATTTTCATTTCTTCTGTGATGCTTAGGAAGCATAAATGATGAGACTTCATTAATGAGATTAATGAAAGAAAAGAAACCTAAAAGATGTTGTAGAATCAAATTTTCAAACAGGATAGCTCTAGTTTTTGTTTTGCATAGCGGTATTCCTTGCAGAATATCCAGCACCTTATTTGATAAGGAAAGAGCCGAGATCCCTTCACCGGGAGTGTCCACTTTAGCGAAACTAGCAGATGCTACAACTCACTTGGTTTTATTTTTGATTGCTTCTATAGTTCTTGCTTTGCATAGTGGTATTTGTGAAATATACTGCACCTTATACGATAAGGAAAGAGCCGAGATCCCTTCACCGGGAGTGACTTCTTTAGCGAATATAGTAAAAGCCTCAAAAACACTCCTTTTCAAAATCACTCGATTCTACAACGATATCAAGTTCATTACGCAAAGGGTTTTCTTAAAAACCTGTCGTAGCCCTCCGTCATTTCAGATAAGTAGTATTTAGTATTCGTGCTGTGTCTGTTGACCTTGTCAAGGCGTAGTGTGCGGTAGCTGATTAGTGCTTATCTGCAAAGCATATGATGCGATTGGATTAGGGTAGTCTTGCGGCCTTGTTGACCTTGTCAAAGGTCGTGCAGGTGGGTTTAATTCAATCAAGAAATGACGGGTTGAACTTGACTTATGGTTTATGGTTTGTTAATCGCTTGGGGAAAAATATTATCGGGAATTTTAAGTGTTGAAATTTGCAATGAGATTGCATACCTTCTATGAAATAGTTGAATCCTGATACCTACTGCGAGTTAGTGTTACTCCTGGGAGAGTCTTGCACTTTACAATTAGCCGATCAAGTAGGTGTCTAGAAAGGTGTCAACGGGGTTATGCCTCTGGGAAAAAACGAGGTTTATTTTAATTAGGTCCGTGCGAAAGCACGGGGAACCTCACTCAAAGTACCTGCACTGGCCTGGCTGAAAGATTGGCAAACTTATAGGGTGTAATTAATCCCGGCTAGTCTTTCATTTTAGGTTTTGAAGGAAGATTTGATAAAAACAGTGGGAGTCATCCTGATTAGATAAAATAATAACCAATCTGATCCTGCAAGAGCATACGCTAAAGTGTTTTCTTCTCTCTCTCTCTCCAGGTAGCGACCATGTCAGGCCTTAATCAAGATAATAATATGGATGTATTGACCGAACCCGCTTGTTTTACTGAGCAGGGGAACGTTGGTTCCGTTCTTTCTTATAATTGTTATAAAATTGAGCAGGAAATAGGGGAATATCCGGATTCCCACGCCACCCAAATGAAGAACAAGCATGTTGATGCATCTTCTTCGGGTGTGTTAGTCATTGAGAACTGTTTCTCAGTTCACTTTACGTCCTGTGTATTAGATACCGAATCGGGATCCCACATATGTAATATGTTGCATGGGCTAAGGAAAGGTAGAGAACTGGGAGAGCGTGATCATTCCGTAAGAGTAGGGAATGGGGCAAATGTTGCAGCCAAAGCAGTTGGCTAATATCACCTTGTATTACCAAATGGCAATACATTGATTCTGAACGAATGCTATTATATTCCGACCCTGATATGCAATCTTATATCAGTTTCTTTATTAAGTAAAGAAGGATATAATTTTGTACTACAGGATAATGTTATGAACATCTTCCTGAATCAAAAGTTGATTGGATAAGGCTCGTTAAATAATGGCATATACATTCTAAATCAAACCACAGTTCTTAATGTACAAAACACACACAAGAGGAAGAGTTCAGAAATGAACGAATTCTTCTTGTGGCATTGTAGACTAGGTCATATAAATACGACATGACTAGCTAAGTTACATAAGGATGGATATTTGAATCCGTTCGAATTTTCATCTTATGACACTTGCCACTCATGTCTCAAAGGAAAGATGACCAAAACTCCGTTTACTGGACACAGAGAAAGAGTTACGGAACTCTTGGGACTGATACATAGTGATGTATGTGGTCCCATGTCTACACATGCCAAGGATGGTTCTTCGTTCTTCATTACATTCACTGACGATCTCTCAAGATACGGACATGTGTTCCTGTTGAAACACAAGTCTGAAGCTTTTGAGAAATTCAAAGAATATAAGTACGAAGTCGAGAACCAAACGGGTAAAAGTATTAAAATCTTTCGATCTTATCGAGGAGGAGAATACTTGAGGAATGAGTTCCGGGGCTATCTAAAAGAGAATGGGATTCTCTCTCAGCTTACTCCTCCGTATACACCACAGCACAACTGTGTATCGGAACGGAGAAATCGCACCCTATTAGATATGGTGCGCTCTATGATGAGCACTGCTGAGTTGCCTATTTCCTTTTTGGGTTATACGCTTGAGACAGCAGCATACCTATCGAATCAAGTTCCATCTAAATCTGTACCTACCACACCATATGAGATATGGAGTGGGAAGAGACCATATTGTTAGTGTATATGCCCTAGAGGCCATTACTGTATCATACTAGTATGTATATTACTTGATGGAAGCTTGGGATATTCACAGTTGTATAGACAATCTTGCTCGAAATGGTAGTATGCCACTTGGTTTGTCTCTGCTTTAATGTGTACATGTGTTTCTTTTATTATATCACCTATACGCATTAGTAGAGCCCTTAGGATCTTTGCTTGATTACCAGCGTTGTGATGGCAGTCACACTCGTGGGGGCTGGGTAATCTACAAGCACATCCTTATTTGCACGTCCCTGGTTGTGGGATTATCGAGACAGGGCATCGATACTCCGAAGTAGACTAGCGTATGTGCTTCTCATCCCAGCGCGGGAGACAGCCTGTTCCACAGCCGTCAGTACGTCATACTTGAGATAGTATGCGGGTGCTCGTTAGGTTACGAGTATACTGGATAGGACTCGTCGGGAACTGTTGGTTGGTATTATACCTATCGTCAGTTATCAGTTCCCAGGTGACATGAGTACAGCTTAGTCCGCTGACTTGACACTGTCACTTCACTTCGAGTGTGTTCCCACTGTACTTTGATTACTACCCTACCACGTGTCACGACCCGAAGGTACGGAACATGACTGGCACTTAGATTACGAGACGTCTAAAGGCGTACCGTAACCTAAGTCAGCCAAAGCCCAGAAAATCTAAACCAAAAATCAAAAGAGTGTGAAGGAAAACCTTTAATGAAAACGGTTTTTCAAATCAATTAAGTTACGTTGAACCCCCTTTTTAAAACATCAAAATTTTCCGAAAATTTCGGCAGAGTCTCCCCTGTATTTTCTATCGCCCAAAATGGGTACAACAAGATATATATAACCTGTAATCATAAATGGCATCCCCAAGAGGGAGCTAGCTCTTCGCCCAAGGCGGATCACAACCACATGCAATATATAAGTAATATCAAGAAAAGAGCATAAAAGAAACGCAAAATATCAGAAAACACAACGCCGGCTCAAGTGAGCTCGACCCAAAAGAAACCACAAATATACAAATCTCTCAGTCTCATCACTAGGTCGCATATACAATATAAAGTGGTAGATGGAGAATACTAGATACAATGATAGAGCAAAAGAAATAAAATATGCTCGCAACCCACCTATGGGCGATGTCGCGAGTCTGAGCAAAAGAAGCTGATGATAAGATAGCCCGCCGCTACAAGGGTGACGGGTCCGACCTGCAAGACACTGTGGCACAACGGGGGTGAGTTTCCAGCTCGTGAGTAGAATATAACATCTAGTAAGGCAATCGTAAGAATGCACGCAATGCGTCACAATATGTATGTCTATATGTGATATAATACTTCTAGTATGCATGCACATGTATGCAATGTCATTACTAAATCTTTAAGTGTTTTAAATGCTAAGGGTATTGAATTCTTAACTTTTGAAAATGAATATCTGTATAATAGCTAAGTACCATCAAGAAATCATCTGAAAACCCGTGTCAAACATCGACACCAAATATGAAATCATATCTGTCTCAAATATCGGGCTCCGTCAGTCCGGATCGGCCCATATCATCCAATCTCACGACAACGGTCGGTATCCTCCGGATATCCGCCGTGCCAGACATCACCGGTAGGTAGTCTTCCCCTGCCAGGCTCATCGTCTACAACTCGATCTTCTTGCCCCGGGGTACCATACCGGGCCCACCATGTACCCGAGACGGTTCATCCACTCCTCGAATCGGGTCTCGAAATCCAACAGAAAACATGAAAACTCATGGTGGACGACACATACATCACGAGAAAACCACAACTTTGTTTTAAAAATGATAAATATAAGCTTTTGTTAAATTCTTGCGGTTTCCCCCAAAAATCCAGAAATCGCAGCAATACTGAAATCCTCAAGAAAATCATAATGTTCACATGTTATATATGATAAATGTCTATGATATCAATGTATATGATGTGAATTTTGGATAGAAATCTATGTAAATATGATGATAATGCGAGGTATATGCATGCTATGCAATTTCATATATCATGTATGAATGCAAATGGCAATATTAAGTTAAACAGGTTCTATAGTGCACGTGGCATGACAATTACCAAAGGCGTGTGTGTCACATGAATAGTGCGCGTGCAGCAGATGCCAATGGTAATGGTGTTCGTGTCCTACGAAGTGTTATCGCATATGTGTATATGAATGTTATATGAATGTCCATGCAATCTAGTATACGGTTAGCTGTGAGGGTATGCAATGCAATAAAGGGGTAAGCTATCTAGCAATACAAGTCTTGCAAGAAATAGGGTAATCCTAACTAGGGGACGCCTCGCGCCATCCAGACGATTCCCCCATAGATGAATACATCTACTCACCTGAAATCCCCGCTAATTCGATCCGATCACCGCCTTGCCTTTACGCGCCGTGTCCGATGTTTCCCCGACCGATCCTATATTTGCACAACACCAAGCATAAGATTACATCTCCTAAAACGATGCAAGTCACATTATACAAATATCGACGCTCTCGGATTAAACATAACGTGCACTCGGTGCGCGGGAAAACACACGAAAATCGCTAAATCTTAACTAGAATCGTCTTTTCGGGGAAATTGACAAAACTAAAGCCCGACTAGACAAAACCCTGCATTCACGCACTCTAATAGTCGTATATGAAGCTAATTATATCGCTAGTATAACGCAATTAGATCGCATCCTAATTTTTATAAAAATCTAGTAAGCAATTTCATACCGATTCGACGCAAATATCGAAATTTTATCGATCTAGCGAGCGTAACATCGTACAATTAACCACTCAGACCAATTAGATAACCAAACCCTAACTTAACTCAAACAACCATGCTTCAAACCCTAACTTGAAATCAAATCCCTCTCTTGATTTTCATGAACAAACAATTACAACTAGATTAATACTTCCAATTTCATTTTTAGCACATTAAAACTACAAGTTAACAAACTAGTTTAGAATTTCACCTCACAAGTGGAACCCTAGCATGATCAAGCCACCAAAGAAGCCTCCTTTCTCTAATTTTTGAACTAATTTGGCATGAAGAGAGAGTGGATTAGGGTTTTGCTTTGAATGGGTTAATGAATTTGTGGATTTTTTATGAATTTTGGCATGAAATTTGAAGCAAAAAGAAGTGAGAACCAAGGGGAATTTCTGCAGAATGGGGTCGACCAGCAGCTAGAGGAGATGGTGTGGGATTTTTGGAGAAGTTTCTAGGTCAAAAAGATCCCTCAAATCTCATTTAATGCATTTCACATCAACTTTTTACAAAAAACCCCTTTTTACTTCATTTTTTCATAAATTTCCAACCATAAAACTAAAATCTTAGCAAGTCATGATACAATTTATTAGCACCCTATTTTAGCTTATAAAGATTCCTAATTATGAAATTTACCTAATTAAATTTGTATTTATCACTAATTTAATGTATATTAAAGAGCTTAAAATATTAAAAAAAATAATTAATTACGAATTTTTTTTTATTTAACTAGAAAATTATAAGTGACATTTTAGTGACAAAATTATAGTAATATCTTATCTAAATTTTGTATAATTAGGCCTACAATGAAAAATACCTATTTTGACTTTTTTCGGAAAAAGCCGAAAAATTAGCCCATTACCGAAAAATTGCCTAAACGATTTTCGAAGGGTTACAATCTTCCCCCCTTAAAGAAATTCGGTCCCCGAATTTAGAATATAACTATGCGTACCTTCAAAAAGATGGGGATATCTCTTCCTCATCTCGACCTCGGTCTCCCAGGTGACCTCCTCGCTGTTCGGGCCACGCAAAAGGACCTTGACGGACGGTATAACCTTCGACCTCAATTTCTTCACCTACCGATCCAAAATGACAACCGGCTGCTCGGTGAAAGAAAGATCACGCTCTAGCTGGATCGTCTGGTGCTGATTCGCCTGGGAAGGATCATGAAGGTACTTGCGGAGCATCGAGACATGGAACACGGGGTGAACATCGGGGAAGCTGGGCGGAAGAGCTAACCGATAAGCGACTGGACCAACACGCTCTAGGATCTCGAAAGGACCAACATATGTAGGACTCAGCTTCCCTTTCCGCCCAAATCTCATCACACCTTTCATCGGAGAGACCTTCAGGAAAACATGATCGCCAACAGCGAACTCAAGTCGGCGACGGCGTCTGTCAGCATATGATTTCTGCCTGCTCTGTGCCGCTCTCATCCTGTCCCGAATCAGCTGTATCTTTTCGGCCGTCTCTTGTACGATCTGCGGCCCCAAAATACTGCTCTCCCTGAGCTCTGTCCAACATACAGGTGATCAACATCTCCTCCCATATAAAGCCTCTAAAGGTGCCATCTGAATCGTCTCCTGGAAGCTATTATTGTAGGAAAACTCGATCAAAGGCAAATGACGATCCCAGCTACCACCGAAATCTAAAACACAAGCTCTGAGCATATCCTCAAGAGTCTGAATAGTACGCTCCGACTGACCGTCAGTCTGCGGATGAAAGGCTGTGCTAAAACTCAATCGGGTGCCCAAAGCTTCCTGGAGTTTCTGCCACAATCGGCTGGTAAACTGGGTGCCCCGGTCGGACACGATGCAGTCGCACTATCTCATCAATATAAACCTGGGCATACTGAGAAAATCCAAAAGTGGTCTTCACTGGCAGGAAGTGAGCCGCTTTCGTCAGTCGATCCACAATCACCCAAATAGAGTCATACCCTCGACTGGTCCTGGGTAGACCCACAATGAAGTCCATGGAGACCTGCTCCCACTTCCACTCAGGGATGGGCAAAGGCTGTAACTCGCCGGCTGGCCTCTGGTGCTCGGCCTTGACTTGCTGACAAGTCAGGCATCTCGATACAAAGTCTGTAATATCCTTCTTCATCCCGTCCCACCAGTAAACCTCTCTCAAATCACGGTACATCTTGGTGGAACCTGGATGCACACTGTATACTGATCTATGTGCCTCCTCGAGAATATCACGCCTCAGTCCCTCTGAATCTGGCACGTACAGTCGAGTCCCAAATCGAAGTATCCCCTGATCATCAATCATGAACTCGGAAACTCTGCCCTGCCTAATCTGCTCAATAATCTCTAAAATGCGGGCATCGCCGGACTGTGCCTTGCGGATACGGTCAAGTAACTGTGGGCGTGCTCTGAAATGGCCAGCTGTCCCCCTGTAGGAGTAAACTCGAACTGCACTCTGCTGTCACATAACACCTGCCAATCCGCCGTCGACTGCATCTGTACTGCGCTCAAACAAGATAAGCTACCTCCGGGCCTCCTACTCAAAGCATCTGCCACCACATTCGCCTTGCCCGGATGGTATAAAATCTCGCAGTCATAATCCTTCACCAACTCCATCCAACGGCGCTGTCTCAGGTTCAGGTCTCGCTGCTGGAAGATATACTTCAAACTCTTGTGGTCAGTGAATATCTGGCACGACTCACCGTATAGGTAATGTCTCCAGATCTTAAGTGCAAATACCACTGCAGCCATCTCTAAATCATGGGTGGGGTAGTTCTGTTCATGTTTCCTCAGCTACCGAGAAGCATACGCGATAACTCTGTCGTGCTGCATCAATACACAGCCCAGCCCCACTCGAGAAGCATCACAATATACTACGAACCCGCCTGATCCTGAAGGCAATGCTAACACTGGTGCAGTAGTCAGACGAGTCTTCAACTGCTGGAAACTATCCTCATATGCCTGGGTCCAATAAAAAAGAACCCCCTTCCGGGTCAATCCGGTCAACGGTGCAGCAATGCGGGAGAAATCCTGGACGAAACGTCGATAATAGCCGGCCAGACCTAGAAAGCTGCGAACCTCTGTAACTGATACTGGTCTAGGCCAACGCTGAACTGCCTCGATCTTCTTCAGGTCCACACAAATACCATCTCATGTCACCACATGACCCAAGAAGTCGACATTGTCTAATCAAAATGCGCACTTGGAGAATTTGGCGAACAGCTGATGCTCCCTCAAAGTCTGCAATGTGATACGTAAGTGCTGCTCATGCTCCTCCCGGCTCCGAGAATAAACCAAGATGTCGTCAATGAACACAATAATGAACTGATCGGGATACGACCTGAATACACGGTTCATCAAGTCCATAAATGCTGTCGGGGCATTGGTGAGCCCGAACGACATCACCAAGAACTCATAATGACCATATCGAGTACGGAAAGCGGTCTTCGGAATATCCTCCTTCCGAACCCGCAACTGGTGATAACCTGACCATAAATCAACCTTCGAGAAAAACCCTGCACCCTGGAGCTGATCGAATAAGTCATCAATGCGGGGTAGGGGATACCTGTTCCGCACAGTAACCCGGTTCAGCTGACGATAATCAATGCATAAACGGATACTTCCGTCCTTCTTCTTAACAAACAGGGCGGGAGCACCCCAAGGTGACACACTCGGTCGGATAAGCCCTTTGTCCAGCAAGTCCTGTAACTGATCCTTCAGCTCTCTCAGCTCTGCCGGGGCCATCCGATAAGGCGGTATAGAAATAGGCCTCGTGCCGGGGATCAAGTCAATACAGAACTCAATCTCGCGCTCTGGTGGCAGACCAGGCAGCTCGTCAGGAAATACATCAGGAAACTCTCTCACAACAGGGACCTGGTCCAACGGAACCTCTGTGGAGCTAGTATCACAAACATAAGCTAAGAATCCCTGACACCCTTTCCTTAAGAGCTGACCAGCGCGAAGAGAAGAAATCAAGCTGGGAAGGTTAGCACTATGATCTCCCTGAATAATAAGAACCGGCTCACCAGGAAAACTGAATCTGACTGCCTTCTCACGGCAGTCCACAGATGCATAACAGGTGGCTAGCCAATCCATACCAAGAAGAACGTCAAAGTCTAGCATATCGAGGAGAATCAAATCAACTGAAGAATCTCTCTCCCCAATACGAACGGAACACGATCGGTACACAAAACGGGCAACAAAAGACTCGCCTACCGGTGTAATAATGACAAGCGGCTGATCTAACGGAGAAGACTCTCGGCCCAACCTCGGTGCAAAATACGTGGAAACATAGGAATGTGTGGAGCCTGGATCAAATAATACCCGTGCATCAAGAGAACATACTGGTAGAGTACCTGTCACGACGGCATTAGATGCCTGTGCATCCTGAGGAGTCAACGCGAACACTCGGGCCTGTCCACCACTAATAGCTGGCTGTCCTCTGCCTGTACCTCGGCCTCTGCCTCTGCCTCTGTCGCCTCGTCCTCTCTGAACCGGACCGCCACGCCCACGGCCTCTAGAAGCATCTGGCTGGCGTGGAGCATCATCAGGAGTAGGAAGTAGAGCTCTCTGAGGAGGTGGTGAGGGTGGTAAGGTCACATGCGGGACTGTCGCCGCGCCCTGACGTCCCATGGTACAGTCTCTGACACGGTAGTACTAACTCCCACACCGAAAACATCCTGGAGACGACTGCTGGGTCTATGGATATGAACCAAATAACTGACCTCGTCTCAATCCTCTGCCTCCACCATCTCCCGGAAATAATCTATCACGATGTCTGCCCATCTGCCGCTGAGCTAGCGTATCAGTACGGATCCTCTTCGGCCCAGAAACGACCGGAGTCTCAGAAATACGCTCTTCCAAAAGTAAGGCTGCATCCATCGCGGCTGCGTATGTATCAAAGTGCTGGGTGCCGATGGCAAGGAATAGCTGTGTATCAAGCCCTTGCACGAACCTCTTTATTCTCTTCTCTTCTGTGTCTACTAGGTACGGAGCATATCGAGACAACTGGGTAAACTGTATATCATACTCCGACACTGTCATCCCAGGAGTCTTGCGCAGAGACTCGAAACTACGGGCTCGAGCATCTCGAACACTCTCCGGAAGAAAACGGGCAAGAAATGCAGCTGTAAACTCATCCCAGGTCATAGAAGGTAGACCTGCAGCTCGGCCTCTCTCTACTGAATCGTACCATGTCTGGGCAAGACCCTCCAGACGAAAACTCGCGAAATCCACCAATCTATCATCAGAACACCTCAACGAACGGCAAATCCGAGCCATCCTATCAAGAAATGCCTGTGGGTCCTCTGTCGCATCTGTACCGGTAAAAGCTGGAGGTCTCAATCTCATGAACTCCTGTAGTGAAACAGGGATAGTCTCCGTAGTAGCAGCAGGAGTGACCATCTGTGCAGCAGGTACAATCGTGGTCTGTGCGGTGGAAGGAACGTCCTCGGATCTCTGTGCCCGGCTGGACTCAACTAAAGATCCCATCATCTGTCGCAACTCTTGCATGCCGGCCTCTAATCTGGCAATACGGTCTGGATAAGGCGGATCAGTATGACCCTGAAGGGGTAGGCGTATCCTCCCGCTCGATCCTCGCCTCAGACGAGCCCGCTCGAATCTCATCCCTAGCGGCAGCCCGCTGAGCTCTCGTAGTCTTTGGCGGCATCGAAGCTGAAATAAGAAACAGGACTGATAAGAACATTGCAATTGAATCAAGGAATGCAAGGAATCAAGAATGAAATACAAGCAATTATGTCCTAAGGTCACTTAGGCGGAGTACCGTATCGTAAGTATGCCGCGGATCATACCCACGCTACGCCACTCTGCTTAAGTCACCTACTCCATCTACTAAGGTCGTCCTACACTCAGAAAGGTAAAACCTACGCTCTGATACCAACTTTGTCATGACCCGAAGGTACGGAACGTGACTGGCACTTAGATTACAAGACGTCTAAAGGCGTACCGTAACCTAAGTCAGCCAAAGCCCAGAAAATCTAAACCAAAAATCAAAAGAGAGTGAAGGAAAACCTTTAATGAAAACGGTTTTTCAAATCAATTAAGTTACGTTGAACCCCCTTTTTAAAACATCAAAATTTTCCGAAAATTTCGGCAGAGTCTCCCCTGTATTTTCTATCCCCTAAAATGGGTACAACAAGATATATATAACCTGTAATCATAAATGGCATCCCCAAGCGGGAGCTAGCTCTTCGCCCAAGGCGGATCACAACCACATACAATATATAAGTAATATCAAGAAAAGAGAATAAAAGAAACGCAAAATATCAGAAAACACAACGCCGGCTCAAGTGAGCTCGACCCAAAAGAAACCACAAATATACAAATCTCTCAGTCTCATCACTAGGTCGCATATACAATATAAAGTGGTAGATGGAGAATACTAGATACAATGATAGAGCAAAAGAAATAAAATATGCTCGCAACCCACCTATGGGCGATGTCGCGAGTCTGAGCAAAAGAAGCTGATGATAAGATAGCCCGCCGCTACAAGGGTGACGGGTCCGACCTGCAAGACACTGTGGCACAACGGGGGTGAGTTGCCAGCTCGTGAGTAGAATATAACATCTAGTAAGGCAATCATAAGAATGCACACAATGCGTCACAACATGTATGTCCATATGTGATAAAATACTTCTAGTATGCATGCACATGTATGCAATGTTATTACTAAATCTTTAAGTGTTTTAAATGCTAAGGGTATTGAATTCTTAACTTTAGAAAATGAATATCTGTATAATAGCTAAGTACCATCAAGAAATCATCTGAAAACCCGTGTCAAACATCGACACCAAATATGAAATCATATCTGTCTCAAATATCGGGCTCCGTCAGTCCGGATAGGCCCATATCATCCAATTTCACGATAACGGTCGGTATCCTCCAGATATCCGCCGCGCCAGACATCACCGATAGGTAGTCTTCCTTTGCCAGGCTCATCGTCTACAACTCGATCTTCTTGCCCCGGGGTACCATACCGGGCCCACCATATACCCGAGACGGTTCATCCACTCCTCGAATCGGGTCTCGAAATCCAACAGAAAACATGAAAACTCATGGTGGACGACACATACATCACGAGAAAACCGCAACTTTGTTTTAAAAATGATAAATATAAGCTTTTGTTAAATTCTTGCGGTTTCCCCCAAAAATCCAGAAATCGCAGCAATACTGAAATCCTCAAGAAAATCATAATGTTCACATGTTATATATGATAAATGTCTATGATATCAATGTATATGATGTGAATTTTGGATAGAAATCTATGTAAATATGATGATAATGCGAGGTATATGCATGCTATGCAATTTCATATATCATGTATGAATGCAAATGGCGATATTAAGTTAAACAGGTTCTATAGTGCACGTGGCATGGCAATTACCAAAGGCGTGTGTGTCACATGAATAGTGCGCGTGCAGCAGATGCCAATGGTAATGGTGTTCATGTCCTACGAAGTGTTATCGCATATGTGTATATGAATGTTATATGAATGTCCATGCAATCTAGTATACGGTTAGCTGTGAGGGTATGCAATGCAATAAAGGGGTAAGCTATCTAGCAATACAAGTCTTACAAGAAAGGGGTAAGCTATCTAGCTGTGAGGGTATGCAATGCAATAAAGGGGTAAGCTCTCGGATTAAACATAACGTGCACTCGGTGCGCGGGAAAACACACGAAAATCGCTAAATCTTAACTAGAATCGTCTTTTCGGGGAAATTGACAAAACTAAAGCCCGACTAGACAAAACCCTGCATTCACGCACTCTAATAGTCGTATACGAAGCTAATTATATCACTAATATAACGCAATTAGATCGCATCCTAATTTTTATAAAAATCTAGTAAGCAATTTCATACCGATTCGACGCAAATATCGAAATTTTATTGATCTAGCGAGCGTAACATCGTACAATTAACCACTCAGACCAATTAGATAACCAAACCCTAACTTAACTCAAACAACCATGCTTCAAACCCTAATTTGAAATCAAATCCCTCTCTTGATTTTCATGAACAAACAATTACAACTAGATTAATACTTCCAATTTCATTTTTAGCCCATTAAAACTACAAGTTAACAAACTAGTTTAGAATTTCACCTCACAAGTGGAACCCTAGCATGATCAAGCCACCAAAGAAGCCTCATTTCTCTAATTTTTGAACTAATTTGGCTTGAAGAGAGAGTGGATTAGGGTTTTGCTTTGAATGGGTTAATGAATTTGTGGATTTTTTATGAATTTTGGCATGAAATTTGAAGCAAAAAGAAGTGAGAACCAAGGGGAATTTCTGCAGAATGGGGTCGGCCAGCAGCTAGAGGAGATGGTGTGGGATTTTTGGAGAAGTTTCTAGGTCAAAAAGATCCCTCAAATCTCATTTAATGCATTTCACATCAACTTTTTACAAAAAAAAACCCTTTTTACTTCATTTTTTCACAAATTTCCAACCATAAAACTAAAATCTTAGCAAGTCATGATACAATTTATTAGCACCCTATTTTAGCTTATAAAGAATCCTAATTATGAAATTTACCTAATTAAATTTGTATTTATCACTAATTTAATGTATTTTAAAGAGCTTAAAATATTAAAAAAAATAATTAATTACGAAATTTTTTTTATTTAACTAGAAAATTATAAGTGACATTTTAGTGACAAAATTATAGTAATATCTTATCTAAATTTTGTATAATTAGGCCTACAATGAAAAATACCTATTTTGACTTTTTACGGAAAAAGCCGAAAAATTAGCCGATTACCGAAAAACTGCCTAAACGATTTTCGAAGGGTTACACCACGGCTCAAAGGAGTCATGCAAACAGGTAGTAATTTGGTGCAGTCCCGTACTACTTGGAGGCAGTGGCGGTTAGACAGGATTCGTCTCTTCCGGTATTGGGGGTTGACATCGCGCTGTGTCCAGGAGAGCCATTATACAAGTAGTCCCTAGCCAGGGCAAGCGAGGTATACTGGTAGGTTTCCAGTGTTATGTCAGGGTGTTCTGGGCTACACTCCGGCACGACTTGTACCGCTATTAGGGGACTGACGTTTACCGCCCCCCTAGGCCCGCCATGCGATGTATCAGACGAACAGACCGGACTGTACGGAGACTGTCACATTCAGGATCTGTAGGAGTTCTGATGGGTTCACCTCGTCAGTCTTCTTATCGGCATCTACCTGGGGACCGTTACGTACAGCTAGTGCCGCTTGTGGTCTGTGGTTAAACCCACTGCCAGCGTAGTGTCGAGTCTTTAGAGTCCCACACAGAGGGTTATCCGCCTTTAGGCAAAATGAGTAGAGGTCGCATGGTTTTACGACAGGGTTCGTTCACATCCGCGCACTTGTGCACGTTTGCTGTCCGGACAGCTTATACTAGCGGGCTTTGGTTTAAGCCAGATCCTAGTATATGATTTGGGATTGGTTTTATCTCATTGTATTCGTGTTCCTCGGATCACGGATACGGGTGCGTATGCACAGTTGACTGAGACAGAGGCAGAGGCAGAGGACTTTGATTAGGGTTGATGACAATTGTCATTTTCTTAACCCTAATGCTTATGTGTGAATTATGATTAATTGATATTAGTTAATTATAATTGTGCATGGTTAGGGTTGTTGACCATTTGACTATACTTGACTTGTTGACCTAGGTTGACATGTTGACCATCATCATTCCATATGAAAGATGCTCTTTGATCCTTGCAAATGGCATTTAATGTGAAATGATAATGGTCAAGTCTTGATTAACCATGACAATTATCTTAGCTAATTATCTAATTTCCATAATTCACATATATGAGTAGAATGGTTCATTTCTTTTTGATTCTATCATTTTGGTTCTCTCTCCTCCTCTTCCTCTCTCTCTAGCTCTCCCCTCTCATGAGTTGAGAATCTCTTGAGCTTGAGATAAATCCTTCTAAAATACTCTCTACTCTTTCTAAGGTTCTACGATTAGCACTCCAAGCATCTTAGTTACTTCTAGTTTGAAGTTGAAGCCAAAGGTTGAGGCTCTCGGGTGGATCCTTCTTCGACAAGAGAAGGCGAAAAGGACATCACTTTCATTCACTCCAAGGAGCAAGGAGAGAAGGACTAGAAGCCCTAGGTATAACCTCTTTTCCGAGTAGCCAAACTTTTTAGCTTTGTAGTTAGTTTTTGTTTAGCAAAGATCCTCCTTTTGCTAGTCCATGTTGCCTAGTGTGTTAAAAATCCGTTTTTTATACCGTTTCCGCCTCCCCGCAAGCACCGGGGTGGGCAACGTGGACTTACAGTGGTATCAGAGCCTAACTAAACATAAACTAGCTAGTCAGTAAACTGTATAAAAGTTCGATCGGTAAAAATCGCAAAACTAGTTTTCAAAACCCTAAGTTTCTATTGTTTTTTTTTTCTGCTCTAAAAATAATAAATCATATTTCAAAAATCGGCTCAAGGTTTTGTTAAGAAGCACACCAAAAACGATCCAGTGAACCGTTCAAAGCGCCGCGGTTCCGCAGCAAGAACATGCTTCTTGCCGCGGATCCACGGCCGAGTTGACTCGGTCGTGGACCGAGTTTGGTGCAGTGTTCTTCTGTTTAGGTTTTGGGATTTTTAAAATAGTTTGTTTCCACCCAGTTTTTACAGAGAGAAAGTTGGTTTTTGGGGTGGTCACAAATCCGTATTTTTTGATCGAACTTCCCTATACTTTGACTAATGGGTTATATCTGTGATGTATTATATGTATTGAACGTCTGCTAATCGCTATACGTCGATTAGTGGGGGTTATACATATCTGTTATCTGTAATGCTTGATGGTTTGTGTATATGAACTCGGTGGATTGTCGCGGATGAATAGCCGGGGTGGATGTGAGATGAGAGTTTCTTTTTCTTTCATTCTTGTAATATGTAAATTGATGTAATATTATTTGTATGGCCACACAACCGGGTCAGGGTTGTAGCCGTCATTGTATAATTTCTTTTTATTGTTTTTGCTCCTAGGATAGACCCATGGACGGGTGCACAAACTACCGGGTATCTCGAAGTGCCGAGTGGCCTACTCACGTCGTTGAGGGAGGTTGCTTCGCTTCGGGTACTTGGCGGGTAGTTTGCCGCACCCGTAGGGGTCTAGGGTGGGGTTTTGGCTATTCATTGCGACCGTGTAATCCGCTTTTCGTTGCAGGCTCGAACGAATCGTGGATTCCTAGTATATCCAAAGTGTTCATCTGTGTTCTGGATTGAATATCATTGCTATATATCTATATATGATATCTATTTAGGTGTTACTTATGTTTTGCATCCGTGCTAGTCCAGCCCCTGCTCTGTCGTTAGTTAAGTAACCTAACGGGTGATGACGGGGCCCCGTGGCGAATGCGGATGGCATAAGCGTACACCATATTTTAGTTGTTTTCTGCAATGGTAGGATTAAATGATGGGACGCATTAAAATTAATGCAAGAAAATAAACCAAGTAAAAGTCGTTGGAACACTTTCAAAACCACTCGGTTCTTTTCAAAAACCAACTTTTAAATGCGGAGCTTGAACCACTCCTTTTAAAAGCTATCTCGTTCCATCGATTATATCAAGTTCACTACGTTCACGGTTTCGCCAAAACCATTCGTAGCCCTCCATCATTTCAGAGTAAAAACTCGGTAGTATTCAAGCTATGTATTTTGACCTCACGCCAAGGCATAGTGATTGCTAGCTGCCGGATATTTATCTGTTGCATAGATAGAATGCGTTGATTTGAGGCAGTCGTACTGCCATTTTGGCCTACGTCAAGGGTAGGTATGGGTGGGTTCAAATTAACCTATATAATGATGGGTAGAACTTGACATGTGACTTATGACATTTTGACCTCACGCCAAGGTCATAAGAGCATGGGGCAAAAATCCACATCGGGAGTTTCATAAGTACTGAAACTTGCTAGCGCTGCATACCATTTGGAGTGTGATAATTCTGGTAGGATTCCTTCAGTTTTGTCACGCGATGATATTTGGATCCCGATCCTACTGTGAGTATATGCTACTCCTCGGGAAATTTCTCACTTAACGATCAATGCTATAAACCTAGTAGGTGTCTAGAAAGGTGTTAGCGGGGCTACGCCCCCAGGAAAAAGAGGTTACTTAATTAAGGAACTTCGCGAAAGCGTTGGAAAACCTCCCTCGAAGTACCGACACTGGCCTGGCTGAACGATTAAGCAAGTATTGTACGGTGAGATTGATCCCGACTAATTCTTCCTTTATGGTTTGAGGAGGGATTCGAGAGACAGTGGGAGCCATCCTGTTTAGACAAACTAAAAACCACTCTAAACATGCAAGAGCATCATGCTAAAGTGTTTCTTTTCTCTCTCCTAATTGCAGCGACTAATCAAGATTACGGGACTTAAGTTATTACTAGATAAAAACATACTGACAGGGCCAAACTACAAAGATTGGCTCAGGAATGTCAAAATGGCAATCACTTATGACAAGTTGGGGTATCTTCTTACCACCAAAGCTCCCCCTGTCCCAGGTCCCAAAACCAGTGTCGTAGATAGGGAAATCTATAAGACCTGGGAAATCGACTGCGCGAAGGACAAGTGCCTTGTGCTTGCCTCTATGGACAATGAACATCAGAGGAGGCACGAGAGTATGGACCTCGAATCCATATTTCTCCATACAAAAGAACTGTATGGAGAGCAATCTCGTATCGCCAAATACGAAGTGTCGAAGAAGCTATTTTCGGCAAGATTGGCCGTCGGATCATCGGTAGCGGAACACGTGCTTAAGCTGATTGGCTACATAGAGGAGCTTGCGGACCTTGGGACCACGTTGGAGAATGAGCTCTATACGGACTTGATTCTCCAGTCCCTTCCTTCCACTTACGCCCAGTTTATCCTAAACTTCAACATGCAAGGAAAGGAGGTTGAACTTTCTGAGCTTCTGAACATGTTGAGGAGTGCTGAGGGCACCCTACAAAAGGGTAGGGAAACAACCACATTGTTTGTAGGAGGATCTTCCTCTTCTAAGTCCAGGGCGAAAGCCAAGGGAAAGAAGAAGAAAACCCCCGCCAAACCAAGAGGCGGTGTTAGTAAAGTGGATACGAAGGGAAAGGCAAAAGCAACAAAGGGAGCGGGAAAGCTTGTGGGGAAAGAAGAGTGCTTTCACTGTCACAAGAGTGGACCCTGGAAGAAAGATTGCAGGGCTTGGAAGGCCAGAACATAGGATCTGAAGCAAGTTGCGGCTTGAGCTTCAGGTGTGTATGTTATTGAAAACTGTCTATCAATAAACTCTACTTCCTGGGTATTGAATACCGGATCAGGATCCCATATCTGTAATTCTTTGCAGGGGTTGAGAAAGCGTAGGTTTTTGAAGGCAGGTGACATGACCCTCAAAGTTGCAAACGGAGCTAGCATGGATGCTGAGGCCATGGGGGACTATCACTTGGGAATGTCAGATGGACATGTTTTGGTTTTACGTAATTGCTTTTTTGTACCCAATGCAACTTGTAATATCATTTCTGTATCTTTAATATCTAAAGAAGGTTATGAATTTGCGTTTGTAAGTAATGTTGTGAACATTCACCTTAATCAAGTTCTGATTGGGTCAGGTACATTAAGCAATGGTATATACGTATTGAACCAACCACAGATTTTCAATGTCCAGAATACACACAAAAGAAAGTCTCCAGATATCAATCAGGCTTTCTTATGGCATTGTAGACTAGGTCACATCAATGAGAGAAGATTGACGAAGTTACATACTGAAGGATATTTGGATCCGTTCGAATATCAATCATATGCAACTTGTCAATCCTGTCTCAAAGGAAAGATGACAAAAACTCCGTTTACTGGACACGGAGTAAGAGCGAGCGAGCTCTTAGGACTCGTACACAGCGACGTGTGCGGTCCAATGTCTACACATGCGCGAAGCGGTTATTCTTACTTCATTACTTTTAAGGATGATTTTTCAAGGTTCGGACATGTCTTCTTAATGAAGCATAAATCTGATACCTTTGAAAAGTTCCAGGAATACAAGAATGAAGTAGAAAAACAAACAGGCAAAAGTATCAACACACTAAGATCTGATCGAGGTGGTGAATACTTGAGTGCCGAGTTCCTGGATTACCTAAAAGAGAATGGAATTCTCTCTCAGCTTACTCCTCCATACACTCCGCAACATAGCGGTGTATCGGAGAGACGGAACCGAACCCTATTGGATATGGTACGGTCCATGATGAGTAACGCTGAGTTACCGCGATCATTCTGGGGATATGCGCTAGAATCAGCCGCATACCTTTTGAACCGAGTTCCAACTAAGACTGTGCCTACCACACCATATGAGTTATGGAATGGGAAGAAACCCTATCTTCAATATCTGAAGATCTGGGGATGTCCAGCTTTTGTCAAAAAGCAGCATGCGGACAAACTCGAGGCATGCTCAGTACTGTGCAAGTTTGTGGGATACCCAAAGAACACCAGGGGGTATCTTTTCTACCATGCAGAGGAACAAAAGGTCTTTGTTTCTCGTAATGCCCACTTTGTAGAACACCAGTTCTTAGAAAAGTAAATTAGTGGGAGCGCAGTAGAACTGGAAGAAATTCCAGAACCACAAGCTATTACTGAAAAATTAGTAGAACCAGAGGGTTCGAAAGATCAGGACATTCCTACGCCGCTCCGCAGGAGTAGTAGGCAGTCTCATCCGCCCGAGAGATACTACGGTTTTCTCATAGACAGGGATAGAGAGGATTGCATCATTGATTGTGATGAGCCTACTAGCTTCCAGCAAGTCATTCAGAGCGTTGACTCGGTAAAATGGCTGGATGCAATGCGGACCAAAATGGAGTCCATGTACACCAACAAAGTATGGACGTTGGACATTGCTCCAGATGGGGTAAAACCCGTAGGATGCAAGTGGATCTTCAAAAGGAAGATTGGTGTGGATGGACAGGTTAGGACCTATAAAGCTAGACTTGTTGCAAAGGGTTTTCGTCAAAGACCTGGTTTGGACTATGAAGAAACCTTTTCTCCAGTGGCTATGCAGAAATCCATTCGGATCCTTCTTGCCATTGCTGCCTTCCACGATTATGAGATTTCGTAGATGGACATAAAGACCGCTTTTCTAAATGGAAATTTAGAGGAGTGTGTCTATATGGACCAGCCAGAGGGTTTCATTCAGAGTGGGAGCAGCGGAAAAGTGTGCAAGTTGCTTAAGTCCATTTATGGACTAAAGCAGGCATCGCGCAGTTGGAACATCTGTTTTGATGAGACGATCAAAGAATTTGGCTTTATCAAAAATCCAGATGAACCATGCATCTATAGTAGATTTGTAGCAAGAACTGTCGTATTCCTCGTTTTGTACGTTGATGACATTCTGTTGATAGGAAATGACATTCCTATGCTACAATCTGTCAAGGGGTTCTTGTCACACAGGTTCTCCATGAAAGACCTGGGTGATGCCTCCTACATTCTAGGGATCCGGATCTATCGTGATAGATCCAAGAGGATATTAGGACTTTCGCAGTCCAGATACATCGACACCATACTGAAAAGATTCAGTATGGAAGATTCCAAGCGCGGTAATCTACCGGCTTGTCACGGGATCACCCTCTCCAAAGAGTTGTCTCCCAAGACTGATTTGGAAAGGGGTCGCACGTTTATTATACCCTACGCTTTTGCGGTAGGCTCTATAATGTATGCGATATTGTGTACCAGACCAGATGTTGCTTACGCACTGAGTGTGGTAAGCCGGTATCAGTCAAACCCTGGGGAGAAACACTGGATAGCGGTAAAGAATATTCTCAAGTACCTGAGAAGGACTAAGGAAATGTTCTTGGTATATGGCGGAAAAGACCTCCAGATCGAGGCCTTTGCTGACTTCAGCTTCCAGAGTGACAAGGATGATTCCAAGTCCATGTCGGGCTTTGTCTTTACCCTCAATGGAAGGGCGGTGTGTTAGAAGAGTTCCAAACAGGAAACCGTTGCTGACTCGACTATGGAAGCGGAATATATCGCTGCATCTGATGCCGCAAAAGAAGCCGTCTGGATGAGGAAGTTCTTGAAAGAACTTCAGGTGGTTCCGTCCATTGTTGATCCAATACCTTTGTATTGCGACAACAACGGGGCTATAGCTTTAGCGAAGGAACCCAGGTCCCATCAGAAATCCAGACACATCTTGAGGCGGTATCACCTGATCAGGGAGATCGTGGATCGCCAGGAGATCGAGGTGCGGAGGGTTGCTTCAGAAGATAACACTGCAGATCCATTCACGAAGGCCGTACCCTAGACTCAGTTCGAGCGGCTGATCGAGATGATAGGTCTTCGATACGCCAGTGCATGGCCTTAGTGCAAGTGGGAGATTATTAATGTATATGCCCTAGAGGCCATTAATGTATCATACTAGTATGTATATTACTTGATGGAAGCTTGGGATATTCACAGTTGTATAGACAATCTTGCTCGAAATGGTAGTATGCTACTTGGTTTGTCTCTACTTTAATGTGTACATGTGTTTCTTTTATTATATCTGTTAGTTGTATGTATGCCCTAGAGGTCAGTATTGTACAGATGATGTATATTATATTGGATGCTTGGACATATATATAGAGATGACTTTCTTGCTCGATATGATAGTATGCTATCTGGTTACTCTTTATCTTAACATGTACACTTGTCTCTTTCAACTGTCTTACAGTTACATGTTGATAAAGCCCTTAGGATGTGTACTTGACTACCTGGACTATGATGCAGATCATACTAGTGGGGACATGGTAGTCCATAAGTACATCCTTCATGGTCCCTAGTCGTGGGTGTATCGAGACGGGGCATCGATATACCAGTGTAGACTAGCGTATACGCTTCTCGACCCATGAGATGGGCGATGGATGATCCCATATCCATTGGTGTTTGACATCAGAGATGGTATACGGGTGCTCAGTGGAGACTGGGTACACTGGACGGACTCGCCGAGAACTCCCAGATGGTATTATACCTCACGTCAGATGGCAGTTCTCAGGTGACACTTGTACAGGTTAGTCTGTAGACCCGAGATCGTCATGGAGTCTTGTGTGATTCCCACTGTGCTTTGATCTCCACCTTACCACGTCTATGAGGGCGTGCAAAATGGTAGTCTTTGGGTACAGTCCCGAGTCACATGGAGGCAATGAGCGATAGGAGGGGTTTCGTCTCTCCCGGTATTGGGGGTTGATGTTGCGCTGTGCTCGATTGGCCGTAACAGGGAAGTCCCTGGCCAGGGATGATCAGAGATTTGCTGGTAAGTGTTACCAGTAGTTTCTCGACCCGTTATGAGCCTCACATCGGCATGACTTATCGGTTATTGGGGTCTGACGTTTACCACCCCTAGACTTGATATGCGACGTATCAGACGAACAGACCGGACTGTACGGTAAGTGTTACTGGTTGGATTCACAGGAGTGTGAGCGGGCTAGCTCGTCGATCTTCTGATCGCTCAATACCCGGATGGCCGTTACGTTTAGCAGACCGCTTGCGGCTTGTGGGTGCTTGATATGATCATCATCTGCTACTGGCGTATTGATGAGTCTTTAGAGTCCTACACAGAGGTTTCCTGGCTCAAGCGAAACGAAATAGGAGCGCATATGAGATATGTGCGGGACCGAGAATAATGCGTGTATGTGATACCGCATTTCATTCTCGCGATGAATGTTTCGATTGGTTGTATGCGATATGACCTAGTTATCGAATCATTGATTCGATAAAACGATACATTGGATACTGGTCGGTTATATGCGATATGACCGGATCGTTAAATCAAGTGTTGATTTAATGATTTAATGTATAATTATATATTAGATATATTACTTTGCATTAACTGGTATTGGTTCACTTTAAATGGATTTTCTCACTTGATGTACATGTTGTATATGTGATATACTTTTGTGCACATTTTTGTATCATGTTTGATGATACTTGCTCATTTGGTTAAGTGTGAAGAATTAAACCATGGTTAAGTGATGATTAGGGTTTTGCCTTTTTATTTATTTATTTGTTTATTTATTTAGAAAAGGTTTAGATGAGAATGGTGGCTTTCTTTGTCTCTTATTGAAGCTTCATGAAGCTTTGACTTATGCAACCATTCTTGTCTTCATGCTTAACCCTAACTCATCCAAGTAACCATGGTATATTCTCTACACTTAACCTTAGTTAGGATATGATAAGTATTGTTTTTCTTTTTCATTTTAAGATACTTATCATATTCTTTCTTCTTCTTGATCATCTTCTTCTTCAAGAAAAGCTTAAGCCCATCAATGGCAACTTGAGCAAAAGTGAGTGAAATCCAATTCTAAAGTGAACCCAACTCCTATTTCTTCACCCTCTACCTTTTGCCAAGTTGTTTTGGGTGTTTTCTTCACAAGTTTCACAACTTGGTGAAGTTGGAGCTTGAACTTGTGCAACCTCGACGTAGATCATCTTCGGCACGAAGCCGACGACCTAGTCCGCCCTATTCTCCGATGAAGCCGACGTTTGAGTTCGGGATTCGAGATGGACAGCGAGAGGACGCCTACGTGGAGCTAAGGAAGTGGAGAACCGGATCTACAAAGGTTGTAGCCTCTCTCCTTTAGTTAAGTTGTTAACTAGTTTACTGTTTCGCCTAAATTTCTAGTCGACGATCCGTATTAGGGTTTCTCGGCACCCATAAAATTTGAAATTGGCATGGTTGATACCTTGTGAGACCTCTTGAGAGTGCCTAGGAACCCTACAGTGGTATCAGAGCCTAGCTAGATGCTTAGGCAAAGTCCAGACGGAGTTTGAAGTCCGATCGAACCGAAACCCTAAAATCAATATTGCTCTCTGTACATTTTTCAAAAACTGGGTTTTTTCCAGATTAAAAATATGCAGAAAATAAGCAGGAATATCTAAGAATTACTGTGAATTTTGACAACATGATTCCATCAATACGCGGCGGAACCGCGGCATTAGTATGGCTAATGCGGCGGTTCCGCGGCCAATTAATCCCTTCTTAAGTTGATTTCTGCACAGTAATTCCTAGTTTCCAGTGCTGGTTTTCCTGGGAATTTTTAATCTAAACTCAAGAGTTGAGTTTTCTGGGTTGTATTGGGAGTTCATCGTTTCGATCGGATTATCGAACTTTGTCTAAATGCTTTCCGGATAATTTTTTGAATATGTTAAAAAGTCCGACCGGATATAAATACCCAACTTTTCCCCTGCCGAAAAATATCCAAGTGTTGGATTTTTGTGTGGTTTAAGGACGTTCTGAGTAGTGCAAGTAACGCGATGGTCCCTTGTAACGTCTTCAAAATAATAAAATATGATTTTTGGGAAATTTTATAATTTAATATTATTTTAATGAATATTTTAATATTCTGGTATAATTAAATACAGATAAATGGGGAAAAATTATGGAAAATTCTAAAATAAGGTATTTTAAGGAATTGCCTCGTTTTCTGTGCATGCCCCCATTTCCTCTAGTTTTGACCCTGAGTATGTCTAGTTTTGACTGATTCCATTTAGGGTGAAATCTGGGTTGATTTTCCTATGTTGGTGTATAATTTGGGACTTGTTTTAGCATGGATTTTGGTAATTGGTGATTCATTCCTGTCGGGTGGCGTTTGGACGTCAACGACAAGTGGATTTTGATTGTGTTTACATGCGAGTCGATGGGTTTTTACCTATGCGGGTAGCGTGTGCCATTTTGGTTTCCAATGTGATTTTCATGTGCTTTAGCATTGTGATATACTTGTAGGTACCCCGCGTGATGTTGAGGCAAAGGAGGTGAAGATAGCGACATCGGCTTTGGCACACGAGAAGCAAGGTGAGTAGATTTATATCTACGGGGAGAAGTCGGGTGGATGGCGTATAGCACCCCCGCAGTCCGTGGTGATGTATACGAATACGTATACACACGAATATTTATTATGTGTTGTTTAGGGTTATTGATGGTAATAATGATATTTTGATGATAAGAATATATTGGTTTAGTATAGTGCGAACCCTAGAGTAGTGGTTGCACTCACACATACATTTACACACATACTTGCATTCATTCTTTCATTTATTAGAGTGCATATGATGGTGCGTATATCTACACATGGGTATGGGACTATGTGTTTATATACGGGATTGGAGGATGATACGTGGTTTGAGATGATAGTTGATGTGAGGCCGTGAGATCGGCGATGTGACATAGTTTGCCTTTGAGGTGCGATATGATAGTTTTAGCGGGCCTTTGGACATGTGCTTTACCCGCATTCATATTTTATAGATGGTGTCGATTTGTACTAGACTTACAGTAGTACCCCAGATTGTGTGATCTGATGATAAGTGATACCTGATATGTGATGAGATAGTGTGATATTGACCCCTACCCAGCTATTGGGATGCCGTACGACGATTTACCGTACGAGCCGATATTGATGATAGATCCGCACTCATGACTCGAGGATATCATACGATATGTTATTGAGGCGAGATCACCGACTATCATATCTATATTTATATATTGACTCAGATTAGGTGGTTTCATACCCCTCCTGTCTAGATTATTTAGTAGACATTAGACTAGACCGAGTCATACCTATTTCAAAACTAACGAATCGGGGATATTTTAAAGATAAGCAGAAGGGTTATACGGATATTTTCAAATGATGCATCTTTTCTTAAAACACCGTAGCCCTTACTTTACCAAAAGACCTGATTCGTCTTATTTCAAAAGGCAAGGTTGCATGACATATCTATTGGGGCAGGTTCTGTACTTTTGCGTTGATCATTCGTTTCCGCATATTCCGGCTATTTGCATTTCATCGCTTGTATTGTTGTGACATTCAGTCATGCTGCTAGGACACCAGCACCATTATCGATGATGTATATGTTCCACGTACACTTGTTGCCGGCTCACACACTCATCATCGATAATTGCCATGTCACTACACTATAGTACTATTGCATTCATGATATGATTCTGGCATGGCATATTGTACACTTATACCTGTACACATATATAGATGATTCTAGCTTGATTGGGGATTTGGGAACCGCAAGATACTCTTTAAAAACAGATTCCTTTTAAAAGAGCGGTCTCCCTCGACATGTGCACATTATTATTCCATGTTGCATGACTTACTGATATGCTTGCATTACTGTTACATGCCGCATACATCATGCTTTGACTGTACGCATTGAGATATGTTGTTTCTATGATATTTCTGGATTTGGGAACCGAGGGTATTTCAAAAGAGAATATGTCATTTCTTTAAAAACCCGGTTACCCTTGATATGATATTTCAGTGCGTCCACCATGTGTTTTCTCGGTGCTGAGAGCGATATGTGTAACCCGAATCGAGGCGTGGATGAGCCGATTGCGGGTACATGGTGGACCCGGTATGGTTCCCCTCGGCAAGATGATCGATGAGCTTTGCCGATTGAGCGTGGAGGCGGGCGAGTACCTACCGGTGATTGGTTGGACCTGGCGGTTATCCGGAGGATACCGACCAGAGTCGATAGATGTTTTGGGCATACTGCCGGGGCCGAGGGCCGATACCGCAGACAGAGCCCGCGGGCCGATCCGGACTGACGGAGCCCGATATATGAGGATTTACGTGCCGATGCTGGGCACAGTTTTCATGATGTTTTCGGGTGTCGATGCTGGGCACCCTGGTTCCATGATTTTGATGTGTCGCGAGGGACACGGGTGGTTATATCCTCATATTATTTCCCATGCACATGATTCATGATATTTACATGCATGGTGGTTATTGTAAGTGGGTGACGAGTGGACGGGATCCACGAGTGTGCAGATTTGATTACATTGGTTATACCTCATATTCATGACTTGCTATTACCTGAGGCACTAGCACGAGCACTTGGCACTACACTCATGTATAGAGATTACATTGCCAGTTTAGCATGCTTCAGCTTTATTCATATTGAGGTTTATTTATTATCTGATCGTATTGACCTAGGATAGGTCATGCATTCGATCTCTGCTTGTAGATATTTTCTATTCACGAGTTGGCAACTCACCCCCGTTGTGCCCCAGTTCTTGCAGGTTTTTGCCATACAGATTCCATAGCGGCATTTCTGGCACACTGCTTCCTATGGGTGACTTGCTTGGTTAGGTGGGTTCTTTGTATCAGAACCGCCATTGTTCATGTATTTTTATTGTATCTAGAATTGTCCATCAACCAAAACTTGTAGTTTGTTTCAGACTTAGAAATCAGTGTTGTATTGTTTCGACCTTAGAGTCGCGCTTGTAGTATTGCGGTTTTCTGGCTGTTTTTGAGTTTCTTTTCAGTTTTGATCCTCGCCCCTTGGCGTTGTATATTATTATTGCTTGCGTGGTTGTGACCGTCGATTGACGAAGAGCTAGCTCCCGCTTGGGGATGCCTTTTATCATGTCATATAAATTATTCTTGGTGTACCCCGTTCGGGGCCAGTTTTTACAAAGGAAACTCTGCCGAAATTTTCAGGAAAAATTACACATTTTAAAAAATTCATATTCGGCTTAGTTATTTAAAAACTTGATTTTCAAACATGTTTTCTTTACCTCTTAAAACTTATTTTCCCTATTTACTCCTTAAATGGTTTTAGATTTCTGGGCTTTTGGCTTACTTGGATCAGATGGAGTCCTATAGACTTCATATCGTTCGAGGGCCAGTCACGTGCTCTTTTGGGTCGTGACAAAGTTGGTATCAGAGCGCTAGGTTGACCTTGGTTCGAGTCTAAGTTTGACTATGTGGAGCCTAGGGCGTTACTTATATACGGAACTTAGGCTTGACCTTACGGAACTTAGACTTGGTCGAGGGGGTATTAGACCCGAACTTTCTTCGCGTAGGATGACCCTTGGTTGATGGAATAGGTGACTAAAGTAGAGTGACGTACCGTTGGTATGTTCCGCGGCATACTTACGACACGCCACTCCGCTTAAGAAACCTTAGGTTGTACATTTCCTTGCATTGTGTCATATTCCTTCCTATGATCTATCTTCATCGATACTGGTTGTGGTTTTGCTGCCGCGATTGCACGGGCAGAGTGAGCTACGGCTCGAGTTGTCAGCATGAGCTCATCGCGGACGAGGGCTGACCGGGGCGTGATTCCAGAGACATACGGTTGCATTGAGGCTTCGTATTTTGTGTTTCCGCACTTTGAGCGTTTGACAGATCGCTGTTGCGAGATTTCTCGGATGTACCGGACGGTACCAGAGGATTGAGCCACTGATAGAGGCCAGCCAGGATGTGATGACTGCTGATATATCGCTTATTCATGATGGTTGAGGCGCTGCTTAGCGTACCGACGAATGAGCCAGTTGTTGCTGCGAGTGATGAGATATCGCCCAGATGATTGGAGCTACTGCAGCATGAGCATATCCTTAGAGATATGGTAGTGAGTCGCTAGTCACCGAGGATGAATGACTAGGACATGTGGTTCGTTCGCTTACCCCGATGCGAGATCATCAGATAGATTGATTCCAGCTAGAGGCGACTTCACGCAGATTCGTTGAGAGTCGATTGAGACGATCGAAGGTCAGGAACCCATTTTCCAAGTTTAAAGTATACGGAAAGACATGCAGGTGATTCTATGGACCCTCTAGAAGAATGAAACCCTAAATCGACTTAATGACCGTGTGAAAGCCTTTGAACCTTAGGGTTTGCGGCAGTTCCTCGGCGCCATTAGTGAGGCTTGGGTTTGCCCTTCTACGGCTGGACCACCGACGCTGTGGCATGTACTCGATACTATTAAACTGTACCCGAGATGTTGAGCTCTTGGGGGATTGTGAGGTTCTGACGAGTCTATCTGATGATTCGACATCATTCGGATATCATGTGATGGGACACTGCTTGGGAGACTCCAGATACGAGCATAGCCGTCGGAGCGCAGTCTGTGTAGCCATGATGAGATGAGTCCGAATCAGTCGATAGTGGAGCAAGGTGGAGTAAAGAGTTTGCATGAGATTTCGATGAGATGACGTTCCACTCCGCTGACATCAGAGATGCGATATGCACGCTGAGGACGTGTTCGGCTAGATATCTTCTACTGAGTGATGAAGATACTGAGTTCGTGATTTCGAGTCCGTGTTAGAGACTTCGGGTGGACCGTAGCCGAGGACATTGCAGTGTGCAGATAAAGACGCGACGTCGAATGGTCGATGATACAGACAAGCGGGACAAGAAGTTCGTGCGAGAGGCAGACGAGATGTTACTACACCCCGTTAAGATTAAAGGCCGGACATGCATACAGAGGCGCAGAGATGCGACCAGCTTCCGAGGAGATGTTGTACTAAGGACGCAGAGGTCCAGAGAGCGAGAAAAGATTACGCCAGAGTACCAGCCTCCTTACAGTTTGGCTTAGGCAAGATCAGAAGAGACCTTGAGTAGGATTCCTTCCAGTACACTGCTGCAATAAGAGTTGCACCCAGGATCGGATGTGTGATATGCATTCAGAGGACCCGAGGTCGGCGCCAGAGATGTGCTGCTTTACGAGCGGTCGTGAGGATTGACCGAGAGATGACCAGGGAAGTGCAAGAACGGAATCATTCCTGTCAGCACACCTGACCGGGCCGATGAGTCGATGGATTGCGAGTTGGTAATCTACAGGAAAGATCAGGAACCAGAGGCAGAGGACGCCAGCCGCGAGTAAGAGGCAAGTAGATATCTTGCGCCGCTAGCATCGGATGTACCGGTACCTTCTCGACCCTGAAGAAGGATATACCGACGACGGTAATTATGATTTGTGATTTTGTGATTTGATTATCACGTATCCGTTGCTTTGGATTTCGGTATTTTGGGCGATCTATTCGCATGATTTAGTCTTGATGACTGAGTTTCGTGATATTTGATTTTGTGCACCATGGTTGCACCTACTGGGTATTTATACCTTGTACATAGTTATTACTCTTGAGCTGTTGATTGCGATTTCATGCCTATTTTATGCTGGTGATTTGATTTACGCTTCCAGCAGAGTTTCATGTAATTTTAGTGTTTTGATTTTGCACTCGGTATAGCTTATATGTGCTTGTAGTGCATCGATATGTGTTTTGTGCCCGCAGCTGCACACGTTTATGATTTTCTTCATATCTGGATACACTTGGTGTTGCTGTTTACGTATTTGAGTTATTGCTTGGTATTTGTGCATGGGATGCACCAGTTCTATACTTCGTGCATTTGTCGCACCAGTTTTATGTTTCTTGCGTTTATCGCATCAGATTTATATTTCGTGCCTTTGTTGCACCGGATTTATATTTTATGCATTACGATTGCACCTGACTTCGATTTGATGCCTTTCGGTATGTCGATTTTGATTGTGATATTGATGTGGATTCTTGCACTCCGTGCTTTTGACTGGACTTACGCATATTCGACGTTGCTATTGGATTTTGTGATTCCGTGCATATTGAGTGCGCAGGGTTTAGATTTTCATTCGTGCACGATGGATGCACCGATTTGGATTTCCGCGCATGTTGGGCGCATGTTTTGAGATACGATTTTGGTGCACACCCGATGCACTAAATCGAGATTTCTTCGTGCATGTCAGATGCACCGGGTTTTTGGCTGTCAGGCACACACGTTGCCTATGAAAGATGCTTCGTGAACACCCGTTGCACCTAGATGCTGTTATGTGCATCTGTTTAGCACATATATGGATTTTGATTCCCGTGCGCACCAGATGCACAGGGTGGGTTATGTATATTTTTGAGATTTATTCCTTTTGGAACAGTACATTTTTATGATATTGGATATTATTTTCTTACTGAGCAGGACTAGTCAGAGGTGAGTACCTGGATATTTTTGATTTTTTTTTGCATGCATCGATAGTTATCGAAGGGATTTCCAAAGAGCGAGCTATAGTCTCAGTTTATACCTACGTGTCCGATATGACACGAAACGTTTTAAAAAAACAAGGAAACCCTTCTGATTGTTTTCAAAACGGCGGAACGTGCTTATTAAACAAAGGATATATATATACATATATAGTTACTTTCTTATGAAAAACGTCCGCCACTGTGCAGTGTTATGCGCATCGCATAGCGACTTAAAAAGGATTTGGAATGCTTTTACATCAGCTATTCACATGTATAGATTGGATGTCCGCATGTGTAGTTCTGATCCATATCATATCGGTTTTGTATTGGATTTGACATTGTGTCCTTATCTTGACTCCGATGATTGCGGGATGCTTGATGGAGCGTTATTTTTGAGTTATCTGCTCAGTACTCATGCGCATGCATTGCGCTGTGACGTTTTATGTGTTGATGATTTCGGAGCCCCGACGACTTGGAATTCGTATCGAAATGTTTCAGAATTTGGGGTTTTAAATTTAAATTCGGGGACCGAATTTCTTTAAGGGGGGTAGATTGTAACGTCTTCAAAATAATAAAATATGATTTTTGGGAAATTTTATAATTTAATATTATTTTAATGAATATTTTAATATTCTGGTATAATTAAATACAGATAAATGGGGAAAAATTATGGAAAATTCTAAAATAAGGTATTTTAAGGAATTGCCTCGTTTTCTGTGCATGCCCCAATTTCCTCTAGTTTTGACCCTGAGTATGTCCAGTTTTGACTGATTCCATCTAGGGTGAAATCTGGGTTGATTTTCCTATGTTGGTGTATAATTTTGGACTTGTTTTATCATGGATTTTGGTAATTGGTGATTCATTCCTGTCGGGTGGCGTTTGGACGTCAACGACAATTGGATTTTGATTGTGTTTACATGCGAGTCGATGGGTTTTTACCTATGCGGGTAGCGTGTGCCATTTTGGTTTCCAATGTGATTTTCATGTGCTTTAGCATTGTGATATACTTGTAGGTACCCCGCGTGATGTTGAGGCAAAGGAGGTGAAGATAGCGACATCGGCTTTGGCACACGAGAAGCAAGGTGAGTAGATTTATATCTACGGGGAGAAGTCGGGTGGATGGCGTATAGCACCCCTGCAATCCGTGGTGATGTATACGAATACGTATACACACGAATATTTATTATGTGTTGTTTAGGGTTATTGATCGTAATAATGATATTTTGATGATAAGAATATATTGGTTTAGTATAGTGCGAACCCTAGAGTAGTGGTTGCACTCACACATACATTTACACACATACTTGCATTCATTCTTTCATTTATTAGAGTGAATATGATGGTGCGTATATCTACACATGGGTATGGGACTATGTGTTTATATACGGGATTGGAGGATGATACGTGGTTTGAGATGATACTTGATGTGAGGCCGTGAGATCGGCGATGTGACATAGTTTGCCTTTGAGGTGCGATATGATAGTTTTAGCGGGCCTTTGGACATGTGCTTTACCCGCATTCATATTTTATAGATGGTGTCGATTTGTACTAGACTTACAGTAGTACCCCAGATTGTGTGATCTGATGATAAGTGATACCTGATATGTGATGAGATAGTGTGATATTGACCCCTACCCAGCTATTGGGATGCCGTACGACGATTTACCGTACGAGCCGATATTGATGATAGATCCGCACTCATGACTCGAGGATATCATACGATATGTTATTGAGGCGAGATCACCGACTATCATATCTATATTTATATATTGACTCAGATTAGGTGGTTTCATACCCCTCCTGTCTAGATTATTGAGTAGACATTAGACTAGACCGAGTCATACCTATTTCAAAACTAACGAATCGGGGATATTTTAAAGATAAGCAGAAGGGTTATACGGATATTTTCAAATGATGCATCTTTTCTTAAAACACCGTAGCCCTTACTTTACCAAAAGCCCTGATTCGTCTTATTTCAAAAGGCAAGGTTGCATGACATATCTATTGGGGCAGGTTCTGTACTTTTGCGTTGATCATTCGTTTCCGCATATTCCTGCTATTTGCATTGCATCGCTTGTATTGTTGTGACATTCAATCATGCTGCTAGGACACCAGCACCATTATCGATGATGTATATGTTCCACGTACACTTGTTGCCGGCTCACACACTCATCATCGATAATTGCCATGTCACTACACTATAGTACTATTGCATTCATGATATGATTCTGGCATGGCATATTGTACACTTATACCTGTACACATATATAGATGATTCTAGCTTGATTGGGGATTTGGGAACCGCAAGATACTCTTTAAAAACAGATTCCTTTTAAAAGAGCGGTCTCCCTCGACATGTGCACATTATTATTCCATGTTGCATGACTTACTGATATGCTTGCATTACTGTTACATGCCGCATACATCATGCTTTGACTGTACGCATTGAGATATGTTGTTTCTATGATATTTCTGGATTTGGGAACCGAGGGTATTTCAAAAGAGAATATGTCATTTCTTTAAAAACCCGGTTACCCTTGATATGATATTTCAGTGCGTCCACCATGTGTTTTCTCGGTGCTGAGAGCGATATGTGTAACCCGAATCGAGGCGTGGATGAGCCGATTGCGGGTACATGGTGGACCCGGTATGGTTCCCCTCGGCAAGATGATCGATGAGCTTTGCAGATTGAGCCTGGAGGCGGGGGAGTACCTACCGGTGATTGGTTGGACCTGGCGGTTATCCGGAGGATACCGACCAGAGTCGATAGATGTTTTGGGCATACTGCCGGGGCCGAGGGCCGATACCGCAGACAGAGCCCGCGGGACGATCCGGACTGACGGAGCCCGATATATGAGGATTTACGTGCCGATGCAGGGCACAGTTTTCATGATGTTTTCGGGTGTCGATGCTGGGCACCCTGGTTCCATGATTTTGATGTGTCGCGAGGGACACGGGTGGTTATATCCTCATATTATTTCCCATGCACATGATTCATGATATTTACATGCATGGTGGTTATTGTCAGTGGGGACGAGTGGACGGGATCCACGAGTGTGCAGATTTGATTACATTGGTTATACCTCATATTCCTGACATGCTATTACCTGAGGCACTAGCACGAGCACTTGGCACTACACTCATGTATAGAGATTACATTGCCAGTTTAGCATGCTTCAGCTTTATTCATATTGAGGTTTATTTATTATCTGATCGTATTGACCTAGGATAGGTCATGCATTCGATCTCTGCTTGTAGATATTTTCTATTCACGAGTTGGCAACTCACCCCCGTTGTGCCCCAGTTCTTGCAGGTTTTTGCCGTACAGATTCCATAGCGGCATTTCTGGCACACTGCTTCCTATGGGTCACTTGCTTGGTTAGGTGGGTTCTTTGTATCAGAACCGCCATTGTTCATGTATTTTTATTGTATCTAGAATTGTCCATCAACCAAAACTTGTAGTTTGTTTCAGACATAGAAATCAGTGTTGTATTGTTTCGACCTTAGAGTCGCGCTTGTAGTATTGCGGTTTTCTGGCTGTTTTTGAGTTTCTTTTCAGTTTTGATCCTCGCCCCTTGGCGTTGTATATTATTATTGCTTGCGTGGTTGTGACCGTCGATTGACGAAGAGCTAGCTCCCGCTTGGGGATGCCTTTTATCATGTCATATATATTATTCTTGTTGTACCCCGTTCGGGGCCAGTTTTTACAAAGGAAACTCTGCCGAAATTTTCAGGAAAAATTACACATTTTAAAAAATTCATATTCGGCTTAGTTATTTAAAAACTTGATTTTCAAACATGTTTTCTTTACCTCTTAAAACTGATTTTCCCTATTTACTCCTTAAATGGTTTTAGATTTCTGGGCTTTTGGCTTACTTGGATCAGATGGAGTCCTATAGACTTCATATCGTTCGAGGGCCAGTCGCGTGCTCTTTCGGGTCGTGACATCCCTCTAGAAGACAACAAACCTTAACTCGATTATGTGACCGTCTTGAACTGCCCTTTGAACCTTCGGGTTTGGGGCAGTACGGCGTGCCACATGTGAGGCGTTGGCTTGACCCTTCTACGGTTGGACCGTTGGTACTGAGGCATGAAGTGAATGTCTTTGAACCTATTTCATGTGTTGAACGGTTTCAGGAAAACTTGGGTGTTCGAATGTTCGATCGTAAAGTTTAATATATTCTATTTATCCGGAATGGGATACAATAATTGGAATTCACAAAAAGTTATGAGATAACTGAATGAATGTTATAAATCTAGCGGTTTAGTTTCACTTGATATTGAAAAGAGTTTTCGATAATGAGACTAAAATGCGGGGTTTATAACTGTTAGGCATGTGATGTCTAAGTATTTCATTTGATTAGGCATGTGATGTCTAAAGAGGTTGCGGATTCCAACTGTTGTAGTTTTACACTTTCTTTTCTGTGACCGTAAGTGTAATATGTGATATCGCCGGTTTCGTTGCTATATGTCAACGAAAATTGGGATGCGCATATTTACTTACGTTGATGACATGTGATGTTATGTGTTGCTGGATATGTTATATTGGATTGTCGTGTTTGAATAGCTGGGGGTTTTTATGTGAGATGAGTGTTTTTCATTTTCATTCATGTAAAAACTTGTATGTAATATTCTTTTATTTGGGGCACTTTCAGGTTGCGGAAGTCGTCACCTTTTGTATATTATTTTCTTTTCCGCATTAGGATAGACCCAAGGAGGGGAGCACAAGTAACCGGGTTCTGGGGTCTAGTGGGAGACCAACTCGAGGAGTCGAGTCCGGGTCTCCTAACCCTAGAATTGGCAGGGTTGCTTGCCGCTCTCGTAGGGGTCTAGGGGTGTGGGATTGGCTATTCATCACGACCGTGGAATCCGTGTTTTATACTGGCTCGTATCAAAAACACGGACGTCCTAGTATATCCAATGTTTCATATGTTTCTTCTGCTGCGATATCTATGATGTGATCATGTGATGTTCTCTGATAGATACAGCATATAGTATATATGATATATTATATAGACGTTACTTATGTTTTGCACCCGCACTAGCCCTGCCCTGCTCTGTCGTTAGTTACCTAACCTAACGGTGCACGAGGGGACATCGAGGCGAATGCGGATGGCATAAGTGTACGTCGTATTTATCTGTGATGTTTAGGTATTTAAATGATGGGACTTCATTAATGTGATTAATGAAAGAAAAGAAACCAAATGATGTTGTAGAATCAAATTTAAAATAAAACAGGTAGCTACAGTTCTTGCTTTGCATAGCGGTATATATGATATGCCCTGCACCTTATTCGATGAGGAAAGGACCGAGATCCCTTCACCGGGAGTGACTCCTTTAGCAATAACCGGCAGATGCTACACACTCGGTTTGTTTTAGGATTGCTTCTATAGTTTCTGCTTTGCACAGTGATATATATGATATATCCCGCACCTCATTCGACGAGGATAGGGCCGACGATCCCTTCACCGGGAGTGACCCCTTTAGCAAAACTAGAAAAGCCTCGAAATCACTCCATTTCAAAACTTCATTTGATTCTACAACGATATCAAGTTCATTACGCAATAGCTTTTCAGAAAAACCTGTCGTAGCCCTCCGTCATTTCAGATAAGTTACATATAGTATTCGTGCTACATTTGTTGGCTTTCGTCAAGGTGTAGTGTGCGGTAGCTATGTACTGTTTATCTGCTGCATATGATGCGACTGGATTAGGGTAATCGTATGGCTTTGTTGGCTTTCGTCAAGGGTCGTGCGGGTGGGTTTAATTCAGTCAAGAAATGTACGGGTTGAACTTGACTAGCGGGCTGTGGTTTGTTGGCTTTCGTCAAGGTCATAGCACGTTAGGGGCAAAAGCATTATCGGGAATTTCAAGTGTTGAAATTTGCAATGAGATTGCATACCTTCTATGAGATAGTTGGATCCCGATACCCACTGCATGTAAGAGTTACTCCTGGGAGAGTTTTACACACTACAATTAGCCGATCAAGTAGGTGTCTAGAAAGGTGTCAACGGGGTTACGCCCCTGGGAAAACGAGGTTTACATTAATTAGGTCCGTGCGAAAGCACGGGGAACCTCTCTCAAAGTACCGACACTGGCCTGGCTGAAAGATCGACGAAGTTGTAGGGTGTAATTAATCCCGGCTAGTCTTTCCTTTTAGGGTTTGAAGGAAGATTTGATAAAAACCAGTGGGAGCCATCCTGATTAGATAAGATAATAACCAATCTGATCTTGCAAGAGCATACGCTAAAGTGTTTTCTTCTCTCTCTCTCCAGGTAGCGACCATTTCATACCCTAACAAAGATATTAATATGGATGTATTGACCGAACCCGCATGTTATATTGTGCTGGGGAACGTTGGTTCCGTTCTTTCCTATAAGAGTTATTGGAATGAACAGGATATAGGGGAATACCAGGATTCCCATGCCACCCGAATGAAGAATGTACATGATGATGCATTTTCTTCGGGTGTGTTCGTTACAGAAAACTGTTTCTCCATTTGCTCTACGTCCTGGGTATTAGATACCGGGTCAGGATCCCATATATGTAATCAGTTACATGGGCTTAGAAAAGGTAGAGAACTTGGAGAAGGTGATAAAGACATTAGAGTTGGAAATGGTGCAATTGTTGCAGCTAAGACTGTCGGGGAATATCACCTTGTGTTACCAACTGGTAATACATTGGTTCTGAACGAATGCTATTACATGCCGAACCTGATATGCAACATTATATCAGTTTCTTTATTAAGTAAAGAGGGATATAATTTTTTATTACAGGACAATGTTATGAACATTTTCCGTAACCAAAAGTTGGTTGGATCAGGCACGTTGTGCAATGGCATTTATGTTCTAAATCAATCAACAGTTCTGAGCATAACAAACACACACAAGAGGAAGAGTTCAGAACTGAACGAATCCTTCTTGTGGCATTGTAGACTGGGTCACATCAATGCGACACGACTGGCTAAGTTGCATAAGGATGGATATTTGAAACCATTCGAATTTTCATCTTATGACACTTGCCAGTCATGTCTCAAAGGCAAGATGACCAAAACTCCGTTTACGGGACACGGAGAAAGAGTTACTGAACTCTTAGGACTAGTACATAGTGATGTATGCGGTCCAATGTCTACACATGCCAGGGATGGTTCTTCGTACTTCATTACATTCACTGACGATCTCTCAAGATACGGACATGTGTACTTAATAAGACACAAGTCTGAAGCTTTTGAGAAATTTAGAGAATATAAACAAGAAGTCGAGAACCAAACCGGAAAAAGTATTAAAATCCTTCGATCTGATCGAGGAGGTGAATACTTGAGCAATGAATTCCTGGACTTCCTAAAAGAGAATGGGATTCTCTCTCAGCTGACTCCTCCATATACACCACAGCACAACGGTGTATCAGAACGGAGGAACCGCACCCTATTAGATATGGTGCGCTCTATGATGAGCACAGCTGAGTTACCTATTTCCTTCTGGGGGTATGCGCTTGAGACAGCCATACATCTATTGAATATAGTCCTAACCAAATCTGTGCCTACCACTCCATATGAGATATGGAAAGGAAAGAGACCAAGTCTTAACTATTTTAAGATATGGGGTTGTCCAGCCTATGTCAAACGACAAAATCCGGACAAACTCGAGGCACGGTCTGTTCTATGCAAATTTGTAGGATATCCCAAGAATTCTCAAGGGTATATCTTCTACCACCCTGAGGAACAAAGAGTGTTTGTTTCTCGGCATGCCACCTTTTTACAAAAGGAATTTCTTGAAAAAGAGATTAGTGGTCATGAGGTAGAACTGGAAGAGGTTCCAGCTGCAGAAGCTACAACAGAAGATCTGGTGGAACCAGAGGATTCCGTAGTTCCCGATGAACCCCAGCCACTCCGCCGATCTAGTAGGGTTCCTCGCCAACCTGAGAGATACTACGGTTTTCTCATGGATGGAGGGAGCGAGGATTGCATCATGGAGGATGTTGACCCAACTAGCTTCGAGCAGGCCATCACGAGTATGGACTCAGTGAAATGGCTGGATGCTATGCGGTCCGAGATGGAATCCATGTACACCAACAAAGTATGGACTTTGGAAGTTGCTCCTGAAGGGGTAAAACCCATTGGGAGCAAGTGGATCTTCAAGAAGGAACTTGGTGTAGATGGGAAAGTGGAGACTTTCAAAGCTAGACTTGTTGCAAAAGGATTTCGCCAAAGACCAGGTGTGGACTATGACGAAACCTTTTCTCCAGTGGCTATGCTTAAATCCATCCGGATCATGCTTGCCATCGCTGCATATCATGATTACGAAATCTGGCAAATGGATGTTAAGACCGCCTTTCTAAATGGTGATTTAGAAGAGTATGTGTACATGACTCAGCCAGAGGGCTTCGTAGACAGTGGGAGCAGCTGGAAGGTGTGTAAGCTGCTTAAATCCATTTATGGATTAAAGCAAGCATCGCGGAGTTGGAACATCTTCTTTGACGTCGTTATCAAAGAGTTTGATTTCGTCAAAAACCCAGATGAACCTTGTATTTACAAGAAGGTGGCAAGGAGTAAGGTTGTCTTCCTCATATTGTACGTGGACGACATACTCTTGATAGGAAATGATATTCCTATGCTGGAATCGGTCAAGCTCTTCTTATCACAAAGATTCTCGATGAAAGATCTTGGTGATGCCTCCTGCATATTGGGGATCAGGATCTATAGAGATAGATCCAAACGGATACTGGGATTGTCCCAATCCAGGTACATTGACACCATACTAAAGAGGTTTAGTATGGAAGAATCCAAGCGTGGGAACTTGCCCACGATCGCTGGAGTCACTCTCTCCAAAGAGATGTCTCCCAAGACTGATTTAGAGAGAGCTCGCATGCAAAGGATACCCTATGCTTCGGCTGTAGGCTCTATCATGTATGCGATGCTATGTACCAGACCCGATGTAGCATACTCACTAAGTGTAGTGAGCAGGTATCAAGCTGATCCTGGAGAGAGTCACTGGACAGCTGTGAAGAGCATTCTCAAGTACTTGCAAAGGACTAAAGAGATGCTCTTGGTGTATGGTAACGGAGAACTCCAAGTGGAGTCCTTTACCGATTCAAGCTTCCAGAGTGATAAGGACGACTCTAAGTCGCAGTCGGGCTTTGTCTTTACCCTTTATGGAGGGGCGGTTAGCTGGAAGAGTTCCAAGCAGGAAACCGTGGCAGACTCGACGATGGAGGCTGAATACATTGCTGCCAACGATGCTGCCAAAGAGGCTGTCTGGGTCAAGAAGTTCATTACTGAACTTGGAGTGGTTCCATCCATTGAGCATCCAATACCTTTGTATTGCGATAACAATGGAGCGGTGGCTTTGGCCAAGGAACCCAGGTCCCATCAGCGATCCAGGCATATTCTGAGGCGGTATCACCTGATCCGGGAGATAGTTGATCGTCGGGAGATCGAGGTCAGGAGAGTTGACACGAAGAACAACATGGCGGATCAACTCACGAAGGCCATTCCCCAGATACAGTTTGAGAGACTCTTCGGGATGCTCGGTATGCGATACTACAGCAGCTGGCCCTAGTGCAAGTGGGAGATTGTTAGTTGTATGTATTCCCTAGAGGCCAGTATTCTACAGATGATGTATATTATATTGGATGCTTGGACATATATATAGAGATGACTTTCTTGCTCGATATGATAGTATGCTATCTGGTTACTCTTTATCTTAACATGTACACTTGTCTCTTTAAACTGTCTTATAGTTACATGTTGATAAAGCCCATAGGATGTGTACTTGACTACCTGGACTATGATGCAAATCATACTAGTGGGGACATGGTAGTCCATAAGTACATCCTTCATGGTCCCTAGTCGTGGGTGTATCGAGACGGGGCAACGATATACCAGTGTAGACTAGCGTATACGCTTCTCGACCCATGAGATGGGCGATGGATGATCCCATATCCATTGGTGTTTGACATCAGAGATGGTATACGGGTGCTCAGTGGAGACTGGGTACACTGGACGGACTCGCCGAGAACTCCCAGATGGTATTATACCTCACGTCAGATGGCAGTTCTCAGGTGACACTTGTACAGGTTAGTCTGTAGACCCGAGATCGTCATGGAGTCTTGTGTGATTCCCACTGTGCTTTGATCTCCACCTTACCACGTCCATGAAGGCGTGCAAAACGGTGGTCTTTGGGTACAGTCCCGAGTCACATGGAGGCAATGAGCGATAGGAGGGGTTTCGTCTCTCCCGGTATTGGGGGTTGATGTTGCGCTGTGCTCGATTGGCCGTAACAGGGAAGTCCCTGGCCAGGGCTGATCAGAGATTTGCTGGTAAGTGTTACCAGTAGTTTCTCAACCCGTTATGAGCCTCACATCGGCACGACTTATCGGTTATTGGGGTCTGACGTTTACCACCCCTAGACTTGATATACGACGTATCAGACGAACAGACCGGACTGTACGGTAAGTGTTACTGGTTGGATTCACAGGAGTGTGAGCGGGCTAGCTCGTCGATCTTCTGATCGCTCAATACCCGGATGGCCGTTACGTTTAGCAGACCGCTTGCGGCTTGTCGGTGCTTGATATGATCATCATCTGCTACCGTCGTATTGATGAGTCTTTAGAGTCCTACACAGAGGTTTCCTGGCTCAAGCGAAACGAAATAGGAGCGCATATGAGATATGTGCGGGACCGAGAATAATGCGTGTATGTGATACCGCATTTCATTCTCGCGATGAATGTTTCGATTGGTTGTATGCGATATGACCTAGTTATCGAATCATTGATTCGATAAAACGATACATTGGATACTGGTCGGTTATATGCGATATGACCGGATCGTTAAATCAAGTGTTGATTTAATGATTTAATGTATAATTATATATTTGATATATTACTTTGCATTAACTGGTATTGGTTCACTTTAAATGGATTTTCTTACTTGATGTACATGTTGTATATGTGATATACTTTTGTGCACATCTTTGTATCATGTTTGATGATACTTGCTCATTTGGTTAAGTGTGAAGAATTAAACCATGGTTAAGTGATGATTAGGGTTTTGCCTTTTTATTTATTTATTTGTTTATTTATTTAGAAAAGGTTTAAATGAGAATGGTCGCTTTCTTTGTCTCTTATTGAAGCTTCATGAAGCTTTGACTTATGCAACCATTCTTGTCTTCATGCTTAACCCTAACTCATCCAAGTAACTATGGTATATTCTCTACACTTATCCTTAGTTAGGATATGATAAGTATTGTTTTTCTTTTTCATTTTAAGATACTTATCATATTCTTTCTTCTTCTTGATCATCTTCTTCTTCAAGAAAAGCTTAAGCCCATCAATGGCAACTTGAGCAAAAGTGAGTGAAATCCAATTCTAAAGTGAACCCACCTCCTATTTCTTCACCCTCTACCTCTTGCCAAGTTGTTTTGGGTGTTTTCTTCACAAGTTTCACAACTTGGTGAAGTTGGAGCTTGAACTTGTGCAACCTCGACGTAGATCATCTTCGGCATGAAGCCGACGACCTAGTCCGCCCTATTCTCCGATGAAGCCGACGTTTGAGTTCGGGATTCGAGATGGACTGCGAGAGGACGCCTACGTGGAGCTAAGGAAGTGGAGAACCGGATCTACAAAGGTTGTAGCCTCTCTCCTTTAGTTAAGTTGTTAACTAGTTTACTGTTTCGCCTAAATTTCTAGTCGACGATCCGTATTAGGGTTTCTCGGCACCCATAAAATTTGAAATTGGCATGGTTGATGCCTTGTGAGACCTCTTGAGAGTGCCTAGAAACCCTACAATATCACCTATACGCATTAGTGGAGCCCTTAGGATCTTTGCTTGATTACCAGCGTTGTGACGGCAGTCACACTCGTGGGGGCTGGGTAATCTATAAGCACATCCTTATTTACACGTCCCTGGTCGTGGGATTATCGAAACAGGGCATCGATACTCCGGAGTAGACTAGCGTATGCGCTTCTCATCCCAGCGCGGGAGACGGCCTGTCCCAGAGCCGTCAGTACGTCGTACTTGAGATAGTATGCGGGTGCTCGTTAGGTTACGTGTACACTGGATAGGACTCGTCGGGAACTGTTGGTTGGTATTATACCTATCGTCAGTTACCAGTTCCCAGGTGACATGAGTACAGTTTAGTCCGCTGACTTGACACTGTCACTTCGCCTCGAGTGTGTTCCCACTGTACTTTGATTACTACCCTACCACGGCTCAAAGGAGTCGTGCAAACAGGTAGTAGTTGGGTGCAGTCCTGAAGCATTTGGAGGCAGTGACGGTTAGACAGGATTCGTCTCTCCCGATATTAGGGGTTGACATCGCGCTGTGTCCAGGAGAGCCATTACATAAGTAGTCCCTGGCCAGGGCAAGCGAGATATACTGGTAGGTTTCCAGTGTTATCTCAGGATGTTCTGGGCTACACTCCGTCCCGACTTGTACCACTATTAGAGGACTGACGTTTACCGCCCCCCTAGGCCTGCCATGCGATGTATCAGATGAACAGACCGGACTGTACGGAGACTGTCATATTCAGGCTCAGTAGGAGTTCAGATGGGTTCACCTCGTCAGTCTTCTTATCGCCATCTACCTGGGGACCGTTACGTACAGCTAGTGCCGCTTGCGGTCTGTGGTTAAACCCTCTGCCAGTGTACTGTCGAGTCTTTAGAGTCCCACACAGAGGGTTATTCGCCTTTAGGAAAAATGAGTAGAGGTCGCATGGTTTTGCGACAGGGTTCGTTCACATCCGCGCACTTGTGCACGTTTGCTGTCCGGACAGCTTATACTAGCGGGCTTTGGTTTAAGCCAGATCCTAGTATATGATTTGGGATTGGTTTTATCTCATTTTATTCGTGTTCCTCGGATCATGGATACGGGTGCGTATGCACAGTTGACTGAGACAGAGGCAGAGGACTTTGATTAGGGTTGATGACAATTGTCATTTTCTTAACCCTAATTCTTATGTGTGAATTATGATTAATTGATATTAGTTAATTATAATTGTGCATGGTTAGGGTTGTTGACCATTTGACTATACTTGACTTGTTGACCTAGGTGGACATGTTGACCATCATCATTCCATATGAAAGATGCTCTTTGATCCTTGCAAATGGTATTTAATGTGAAATGATAATGGTCAAGACTTGATTAACCATGACAATTATCTTAGCTAATTATCTAATTTCCATAATTCACATATATGAGGAGAATGGTTCATTTCTTTTTGATTCTATCATTTAGGTTCTCTCTCCTCCTCTTCCTCTCTCTCTAGCTCTCCCCTCTCATGAGTTGAGAATCTCTTAAGCTTGAGATAAATCCTTCTAAAATACTCTCTATTCTTTCTAAGGTTCTAGGATTAGCACTCCAAGCATCTTAGTTACTTCTAGTTTGAAGTTGAAGCCAAAGATTGAGGCTCTCGGGTGGATCCTTCTTCAACAAGAGAAGGCGACAAGGAGATCACTTTCATTCACTCCAAGGAGCAAGGAGAGAAGGACTAGAAGCCCTAGGTATAACCTCTTTTCCGAGTAGCTAAACTTTTTAGCTTTGTAGTTAGTTTTTGTTTAGCAAAGATCCTCCTTTTGCTAGTCCATGTTGCCTAGTGTGTTAAAAATCCGTTTTTTTATACCGTTTCCGCCTCCCCGCAAGCACCGGGGTGGGCAACGTGGACTTACACATATCTTAAAAGGGTTAAGATATGGGGTTGTCCGGCCTATGTCAAAAGGCAAAATCCAGACAAACTCGAGGCACGATCTATTCTTTGCAAGTTTGTGGGATATCCAAAGAATGCATATGGATATTTTTTCTACCACATTAAGGAACAAAATGTGTTTGTTGCTCAACATGCCACCTTTTTAGAAAAGAAATTTCTTGTAAAAGAAATTAGTGGCAAAGAGGTAGAACTGGAAGAAGTTCCAGCTACACAAACTATAACTGAAGATTTAGTGGAAGCAGAGAATTCGATAGTGCCCAACGAACCCCAGCCTCTCCACCGATCTTGTAAGGTTCCTCATCCACCGGAGAGATACTATGGTTTCACATTGATGGTGGAAGCGAGGGTTGCATCATGGAAGATGATGACCCAACTAGCTTCGAGCAGGCCATCATGAGTGGGGACACTGTGAAGTGGCTGGATGCAATGCGATCTGAGATGGAATCCATGTACACCAACAAAGTATGGACTTTGGAAGTTGCTCCCGAAGGGGTAAAACCCACTGGGAGCAAATGGATCTTAAGGAAGAAACTTGGTTTAGATGGAAAAGTTGAGAATTTCAAAGCTAGACTTGTTGCAAAAGGCTTTCGTCAATGAGCAGGTATGGATTATGATGAAACCTTTTCTCCAGTGGCTATGCTTAAGTCCATCCGGATCCTACTTGCCATTGCTGCATACCAAGACTACGAAATCTGGCAAATGGATGTGAAGACTGCCTTTCTAAATGGTGATTTGGAAGTGTGCGTGTACATGACTCAGCCAGAGGGCTTCGTAGTCAGTGGGAGCAACGGAAAGGTGTGTAAGCTGCTTAAATCCATCTACGGGTTAAAGCAGGTATCGCGGAGCTGGAACATTTGTTTTGATGTCATTGTCAAAGAGTTTGACTTCGTCAAAAATGTAGATGAACCTTGTATATACAAGAAGGTGGCAGAGAGTAAAGTTGTCTTCCTAGTATTATACGTGGATGACATACTCTTGATAGGAAATGATATTCCTATGCTGCACTCGGTCAAGCTCTTCTTATCACAAATATTCTCAATGAAAGATCTAGGTGATGCCTCCTACATCATGGGGATTAAGATCTACAGAGATAGATCTAAACGGATACTGGGATTGTCCCAATCCAGGTACATTGACACCATACTAAAGAAGTTTAGTATGGAAGAATCCAAGCGTGGGAATTTACCCACAATCTCAGGACTCATTCTTTCTAAAGAGATGTCTCCCAAGACTGATTTGGAGAGAGCTCGCATGCAAGGGATACCCTATGCTTCGGCAGTAGGCTCTATCATGTATGCGATTCTATGTACCAGACACCATGTAGCATACTCACTAAGTGTAGTGAGTAGGTATCAAGAAGATCCAGGAGAGAGTCACTGGACAGCTGTGAAGAACATTCTCAAGTACTTGAGAAGGACTAAAGAGATGTTCTTGGTGTATGGTAACGGAGAACTCCAAGTGCAGTCCTTTACTGATTCAAGCTTCCAGAGTGATAAGGACGACTCTAAGTCGGTCTTGGGATTTGACTTTACCCTCAATGGAGGGACGGTTTGTTGGAAGAGTTCCAAACAGGAAACCGTGGCAGACTCGACGATGGAGGCTGAATACATCGCTGCCAATGATTCTGCCAAAGAAGTTATCTGGATGAAGAAGTTCATAACTGAACTTGGTGTGGTTCCATCTATTGTGTATCCAATAACTTTGTATTGTGATAACAATGGAGCGGTTGCTTTGGCCAAGGAACCCAGGTCCCATCAGCGATCTAGACATATTCTAATGCGGTATCACCTGATCCGGGAGATAGTTGATCACCAAGAGATCGAGGTCAAGAGAGTTGACACGAAGAACAACACAGCAGATCCACTCACGAAGGCCATTTCCTAGATACAGTTCGAGAGACTCTTCGGGATGTTGGGTATGCGATACTACAACAGCTGGCCCTAGTGCAAGTAGGAGATTGTTAGTTGTATGTATACCCTAGAGGCCATTATTGTACATTTGATGTATATTATAGTGGATGCTTGGACATATATAGAGAGGACTTTCTTGCTAGACATGATAGTATGCTATTTGGTTGCTCTTTATCTTAACATGTATACTTGACTCTGTATACTGTCTCATAGTTACATGTTGGTAAAGCCCTTAGGATGTATACTTGACTACCATGATTATGATGCAGATCATACTAGTAGGGCCATGGTAGTCCATATGTTCATCCTTTAATGTTCCTAGTCGGGGGTGTATTAAGACAGGGCATCGATATACCAGAGTAGACTAGCGTATACGCTTCTCAACCCATGAGATGGGCGATGGATGATCCTATATCCATTGATATTTGATATCAGAGATGGTATACGGGTGCTCAGTGGAGACTGGTTATACTGTACGGACTCGCTGAGAACTCTTAGATAGTATTATACCTGACGTCAGATAGTAGTTCTCTGGTGACACTGGTACAGGTTAGTCTGTAGACCCGAGATCGTCATAAAGTCTTGTGCGATTCCTACTGTGCTATGATTTCTACCTTACCATGTCCAAGAGGACGTGCAAAACGGTAGTTTTGGGGTACAATCCCGAGTCACATAGAGGCAATGAGCAATAGGAGGGGATTTTGTCTCTCGCGGTATTGGGGGTAGATGTCGTGTTGTGCTTGATTTGCTATAACTGGAAGTCCCTTGCCAGGGCTGATTTCAAGATTTACTGGTAAGTGTTATCAGTAGTTTCTCGACCCGTTATGAGCCTTGTATCGGCATGACTTATCGAGTTATTGGGGTCTGACATTTACCACTCCTAGACTGGATATGCGACATTTTAGACGAAGTGACCGGACTGTACGGTACTGTTACTGATTGGATTCGCAGGAGTATGAGCAGGCTTGCTTGTTGATCTTCTAATCGTTCAATACGCGGATGGCCGTTACGTTTAGCTGACCGCTTGCGGCTTGTGGGTGTTTGATATGATCATCAGCTACTGCCGGCGTATTGACGAATCTTTAGAGTCATACACAGAGGTTTCCTGGCTCAAGCTAAATGAAGTAGGAGCACATATGTGTTATGTGCGGGACCGAGAATAATACGAGTGTGAGATACCGTATTCTATTCTCGCTATTTATTTGTATCGGTCGGTCATATAGCCGGGTTATCGAATCAAGTGTTCATTCGATAAGTTGATACATATAATATTAGTCGGTTATATGAGATATAGCCGGATTATTAAATCAAGTGTTGATTTGATAATTTAGTATATAATTGTATATTTGATATACTAGTTTACATTAACTAATATTAGCTCACTTAAATTTTTTTTTCTCACTTGTGTGAATAAGTATATCTGTGATATATATTAATGTACATTTTTTAGTGTCATGCTTGATGATACACACTACATGGGTGTATGAGACTTACACCGTGCTTATGATAATTGTGAGGATTATTTATTTTAAGTAAATCCAAATTAGATGGATAATAGTCACATGCATGAAGCTTGGGAAGCTTGTAGATGCAATGTCTTAGTCAACTAATTTTGTTCTACTTAAAATATTTATTAACCTAACCATTATCACTTAGCCATGGTTATGTCTCTACATGAGTTAGTATATGATACAAACTCACCCATGGTTGCCATTCACTCTCTCAGCTATTATTTCTTCATCTTCTTCAAGCTCTAGAAAAGCTCTCTAGGTTTTTGAGAGAAGAAGAAAAAGAGTGAGAAAATTAATTCTTAAGTGAGCAAAAATCCTACTTCATCATCCTCTACTAGATTAACCATTTAGTTTAGGGTGTTAGCTTCACTAATCCCATATTGGTGAAGAGGTAGCTTGGGTTAGTGTCTTCTCGACGTAGATCATTTTCGGCCTCGAAGACTTCGTGCAAGCTCGTTCCTTTCTTCTTGTGAAGCCATGCTTGAGTCCGGAAGATCACTACTTGGAGCGAAGGGACTACTACATGGAGCTATTAAAGTGAAGGACCGGTCTACAAAGGTTGTATTTCTAGTTCACTTAGTTGTAAAGTAGTTTACAATATATTTCGTATAATTCTCTAGATAAACATCCTAGGATAGAGTTCTTTAGCATGACAAAAATTTGAAAATGTCATGGACGATGCCTCCCGAAACCTTGCTGTCGTGCTTAGGAACCCTACATGCATAGGCGTTGGATACGGGTATATTTTCCCAGAAGAAAGTTTTGAAGAGAATGCAGCTGTCCCGGAACAAGAAATGGATTAAGTAATGGATGATAGATTTCGGGCAATTCGGCAGAGATGAGATTGGAAAGAGACCTTGACTGGATTTTTCTGGAGTGCTTCATGGCAAGGACTTGAAGCGGGATCGATTGTATCATGCACGCCCAGTGGGCCAGGGATTGCCATTATGGATGTGATACATTACGAGTGACCATGTTAATTGGTCCGGAGATCTTAAGAGAAGCGCCAGAACGGGACTGTTTCCGTCATTACTCCGAATAAGACTGTCAAGCCGAGGAGTCATGTAACTGGTAATCTGCAGAGAGAAACGAGGATCTAAAAGCAGAAGACAACAGACCATGTGCAAAAGGCAAGTAGATATTCTTGCTCTGCTAGCCTTGGATGCACCGACACCTCGCGACATTGAAGGAAGGGCACATCGAAGGCAATTATTTATGATTTGCGACTTGGTGATTCGGATATCACGTTTCCATCATTTTGGATTTTAGTATTTTGACGATTGTTTTATGATTGATATTTCCTATGTGCACCACAGTTGTACTTGACTCATATATTCATGTATTAGTTGTGCTGATGTTCGTTTTGTGCATACCCACTGCACATGATTTTGATTTCTATGCATTCTGAGATTGTTAATTTTGATTTCATGCATACAGTATGCACATGATTGGACTTATGCATTCGGTGTAGTTACACGAGTTTTCAGTATTGATATGATTTTGTGCTCATAGATGCACATATTTATGAGTTTATATACGATGGTATACTTGATTTGATGTGGTGTATGTCGTATACCGTTGATTTCGATTTGGATACTCGATATTCGTTTTCGTGCACCCTAGTGCACTAGATTTATGTTTTCGTGCACCTTGTGCACTTGATTGAGATTTTTGCGCACACTTGGCGCACTTGATTTGATTTTGTGCACACTTGATGCACTTAATCGAGATTCTTCGTGCACATTAGATGCTCCTTGTATTGTTTTTGTGCACACCCATTGCACTTAGTTTTGTTTCTGTGCACATTCATGGCACCTTCCTTGATTTCGATTTCCGTGCGCACCAGACGCACGTGACATTTTTATATGTTCTATTTGAGGTTGATTCCGTTTGAGCATCGTGTTTTATAGCATATACTACGATTTAGCTACCGAGCAGGACTGGTCTGAGGACAATACCTGAATATTTTGCATGCATCGATATTTACGGAAGGGATTATCAAAAGAGCTATAGTCTCAATATTTTCCTACGCGTCCTTGACGACATAAAACTTTACAAAGAAAACCCTTCCCAAATCATTTCCAAAAAGGCGAGACGTGTATGTTAAACAAAGGATGTATATATATAGCTATTTTTCCTTATAAATGAACGTCCGCTATTTGTGTCGTTGTGTACACATCGTACGGCGATTTGAACAGTATTTTTCATGCACTTTCATTTGGTTGTTTTGACGATTTCACAACGATGCGTACTATACATATGTTATAATTTTAATTATAACATGTTTGATTTTTATAGTGGATTTTGACATTTGTATTTTCGTCATAACTCCGATGATTGCATAACGCTTGACGGAGTTTTACTTTGAGTTTTACACTCATTTTCACACGCATACGACGCGTTATGATATATTTTATGTATTCATGATTTCGGAGGCCCGACGACTTGATTGTTCTGTTGAAATGTTTTAGTTATTGGGGGGATTAAATTTAAATTCGGGGACCGAATTTATTTAAGGGAAGAAGATTGTAACATTTTAGGAAAAATGAAATATTATTTTCGGAAATTAAATAATTAAAATAATAAATTTTAAGAATATTAGAAAAATATGGAAATTGGTTTAAATGATTTAGTATAATTATATACCAATAGTTTGGAAAATATTTGGAAATTGATATGAAATGTTGATTTGGAAAGTGTTTAATTGATTTGGATATTTTATAAATATTTATAAAATTAATTGTATACGAGTTATTACTAAACTCGATTAATATTTCACTAATCTTGCATTAATCATGTTTATGTGCATGGCATGTAACAAAACATGTTGCAAATACTTGTTACATTTTAATTGATATGCACCATGGTTTCTTCTTTTAAAAAAAAGTTTTTTGTTTTAAAAGAAAAAGGAAAAATGGGAGATATTTTAGATGAGAGAGAGGACAAGGGAGACCAAGGGGCATGGGCTCATGTGAGAGGGAGAGAGAGAAAGAGAGGGTGAGGGTTCTATACAATTCTTAGCCATCTTCTTCTCCTTTTATTTTCCTTATCTCCCCTCATTCTTCATCTCATTCCACACCCCCCTCCACCTCCTCTACCTCCTCACTGTTGGCTATAGTGCCCTCAAGTCAATTATTGTAATTGCAGGCACGCGATTAGATGATTGAGGGAGGACCTATATAGGTAGAACCGTCTTACTCAAAATGATAGTATGCTATCTGGTTTATCTTTATCAACATGTACATGTTTTAGGTGACATTATAGTTCACTATTACATGTTGATAGAGCCCATAGGATTCATGCTTGACTACTAGAATTATGATGGCGATCATATATATGGGAGCTGGGTGGTCTATAAGCACATCCTTAAATGTCCCTAGTCGTGGGAGTATCGAGACTGGGCATTGATACTCCACAGTAGACTAGTGTATACTGATCGAGACCCCAATATGGGGCGGTGGCTGGTCTCACAATCCATTGGTGTTAGTTTGTTTACCTAAGATAGTATGCAGGTGCTCATTAGGTTGTGAGTACACTGGACGGACTCGCCGGGAACATGCTAGTTGGTTTTATACCTATTGTCAGATAGCAGTTCCCAGGTGACATGTGTACAGATTAATCTGTTGACCTGAGATCGTCATTTGTCTCGTGTGAGTTCCTACTGTGCTTTGATTACTACCCTACCACGTCTCAAAGGAGTCGTGCAAACAGGTTTTAGTTGGGTACAGTCCCGAGCCACATGGAAACGGTGAGCGGATCATTGGGAATTCGTCTCTCCTGGTTTTGGGGGTTGATATCGCGTTGTGCATGGGTGGCCATCACCAGAAACCCTTGATCAAGGTAGTCAAGAATTACAGATCCAGGATCAGTAGTTTCTCATTTTGTGATGGGCTTCATACCGACACTAAATGTCACGTTATTAGGGGTCTAACTTTATCCACCCCCTAGACTCGATATACGATACTCTTAGACAAATAGACCATACTGTACGGATATTGTCACAGGACAGCCTCGGTAAGGGTCAGGATGAGTTTGCTCGTCGGTTTTGCTTTCGCTCAATACCTGGGTAGCCATTACGTACAGCTAGTGCCGTTGACGTGCTTGTGGTTAAACCCACTACCAGCGTATTGACGAGTCTTTAGAGTCCTACACAGAGGGTTTCCCTACTTCGGGCGAAACGATGTAGAGGTCATATAGTTTTATGGCAGAGTTCGATCATATACATGCACTTATGCACGTATCATGATTCGAACGGATAATACTAGTGGGCTTTGATTTAAGACGGATTCTACTATTATATTGTTGGATTATTTTCGTCTCATTGTATTCGTATTTTTCGGAATACGGATGCGGGTATGTATATACGGATGAGGGGCATTCTTCTAATTAATTACAAGATTGTTTTTAGAAGAAAACATCTCATTTTGTTTTAACCTTTTAGTTTAAAAGTTAATGAGGTGGATGGATGAGTGCGATGTGCATTAATTGAAGCATCGTTCAAGGCATGAATCATGCTTGATATTTGTTGTGAGTGTTGTCAGATATTTGTGGTGACTTGAGATATTGTTCTTAAGTTGTTTTTATTCTTTTTCTCACTCACACTCTCACAACACACACACAAGGCAGCCCATTTTCTTGAGTTACTTCAAGCTTCACACTCTTTTCTCCAATGTCTTCTTCTTCCTCCTCCACCCTAACCCTCTCATGTGTTGAGAAAGCTAGGGTGTTTAGAGACAAATTATTCCTTCATTAGACTCTACATCTCCTAGGGTATCAAATCTAGCAAACTAGATACCCTAGTTACTTCAGTTTTGAAGTAGAAGCTCGATTCATAGACTCTCGGGTGGATCATCTTCGATGGAGGGAGACCTGTGACCAAACTTGATCATGGTAGCCACTAGGAGCTTGGGAATCTTGTTAAAGACCGAAGGACACAGATCATTCGGTATAACATTCCATAACTCCTTTATTAGGTTGCTAGGTTTAGGGTTTAAAGTCAATCCGTATTCGGGGTTGCGGTAGCAACAGTTTTATAAATTTTTGTTCCGCATCCGGCCACGGTTTGATGGCCAGAGCGCTGCCGTAACCCAACATGGTATCAGAGCCAACCTATAAACTCTAATCTAGTAGTTTAGACAACATTTAAGGTATCGAAATCGAAACAACTCCGAAACAATACCCTAAACTTTCCAGTTTCTGTCGAATTTAAATAGTCTTCAAAATTTTTTAACCAATTGCAGAAGACTACCTATGTGACAAATAGAATACCCCCAAAATACGAGCACCAAATGTGAAAATAGGCCCTGCGAAAATGCTTGAAAATCCGGTCTGGCCGGTTTTATTTTTGGGTTTAGACTTGTAATTTTGGGTGTACTCTGGTCTCTGTAAAATTTAGTTTCAGGTATTGTTTGTTTTGCCCAGTTTTGGATATAGTATTATCTATGGTTTGGGGGCATTTCGGGGTGCTTCGAAGTCGATATTTTAACACTGTTTAAATGTTTATAGTACATGCATTACTATCTGTGACCGTGAATGTCATTAGAGCGGTACAACTCGTCTAATTGCTATATGTCTTTTAGACGGGTTTGCGAGACATTCAAGTTAATGTTCTGTGTTCTGCTGTGGTTGTTGTTGGATCTTCATGGTAGATAGACAGTAGTGCAATGGTAGTGCATTTTAGTTTCATTTGTACATTTGAAATTGTGGGGCAAGCGTCCGACTTGTGGACTTCCGTCACTGCTAGTTTGTATCTTATTTTTTTGGGGCACGACCGCGTTGAGGTCGATGTCACCGTTGTACTTATTTTCTTTTCTGTACTAGGATTACCCCGCGGTGGAGTGCACGAATAGCCGGGTTCTAGAGGGCAATGGGTCCGCATCTCATGGCTTTGGGACAGAGGGGACCTTACTCTAGAATTGGCAGGCTATTTTCCCCACTCATAGGGGGTACAGGTTGATCCACGGAAGGATGCACAGGTTACCGAATTCTATGAAGTGCTGGGTGGCCCATTCACGTTGTTGATTAGGGTTGCATCACTTCTGGGATTGGCGGGTAACTTTCCGCACTCATAGGGGTCTAGGTTTTTATTGCATAGGCTATCCACATGACAGGGAACATCGGGTCTCATTTGCGGCTCAAGTGAAACCGGGGGCTCCAGGATTATCCACCAATATGTGTTGCTTTCCTGAGATTCTGTGGTAAATTTTGATATTGCTTTATATCATGCCTGGGATGTTTGTTATATATATTTATATATATACTAGTAAATGTTGTATATGTTTTGCACCCGCACTAGTCCAGTCCTCGCTCTGCCGTTAGTTAAGTAACCTAATGGGTGATGACGGGACCCAGTGGCGAATGCGGGTGGCATATACATACATCATATTTTCGTTCTTTTATCTGGTGTGATATGATTCATTGATGGGACTGCGTTTATTCTGATCAATACGAGCATAAAAAAAACCTATATGATGTTGTTGGAACCAAGTTTTTAAAAAACAGACATTACAGACGTTTGTTTTTGTTTTGCACAGTGGTATTCGATTGGGAATATCCTGCACCTCAATCGACGAGACAAGGGCCGAGATCCCTTCATCGGGAGTGACCCCTTGGGCAGAAGTTTGCGTCATCATAATAACTTTACTATAGTCGATTCTTTTGCTTTGCATCGTAGTATTCAGTTTGAAAGAAAGAGCCGAGATCCCTTCATCGGGAGTGACCTCTTTGGCAAAAGCTTTCGCCACTATATATTTGTAAAACTACTTGGAATCATTCAATGATATCAAGTTCAATAAGTTAAAGGTTTTACGCCAAAAACCATGTAAGTCTACGGTAGCGCCCCGGCCGTCTGTCCGAGGCCAAAATGCGGAAACGAAAACTTTTTCTTAACTTGAAACCGGCGCTATCGTATACTTTAAATTCGGATCGAACCATTAACCTACAACTAGCAAACTAGAGAAGGGTTAGAAAGGCTATACCGATCGATCCGTGTCCTTCGGTCTTTGGCCACCATCCCAAGCTCCTCACGGCATCTCCGATCTTGATCTCCTCATCGGAAAGGGAACCACATCATCAAGCCTTTTTACGGGCTCCCGCTTCATCCAAAGCAACTCGGGCACGAAGTTCTCTAGCCGACGTGTCCAAGGCGAAGTTTAGAATGTATGTGACAACTTTGTCTCTTGCATCCATTGCATGGATGGAGGTTGAAGATGAAGCCATCAATGGAGGTTGTGAGCTAGAGGAAGAAGAAGAAGAACAACCTTTTTCTTTTGTGTTACCCATGATAAAAAAAATGAGAGAGTCCCCACAAAATAATACAGGAGCAAACATTATCATTGCTGCCCTTCTCTCTCTTCCCCTCATTTCAAACGACAAATCAATCACATAATGTGACATTAGCACAAGAAAAGAGACCATGAGTCACTAATGAAGTCTATATCACATTAAATGCTCAAAAGGATGATTTAAGCTCACAATTTCCATTTGTAAACATTAATCCAAATGTTTACAACAATAAAAAGATACGGCAATATTAAAGTAAACTCGCGACGGATCACAAAGATACCCCTGACCTGTATATACATACCTGCATCCGCATTCCGACTGAATGCGAATGCGATGAGACTAAAGTAATCTAACAAATCTAATACTAGGATCCGGCTTAAACCAAAGCCCACTAATATGATCCGTCCGATCAAGATCCGTGCACTGCCGCACGTATATGATCAAACCCTGCCATATATCATACGGCCTCTACAACGTTTCGCCCGAAACTTGAGAAACTGTCTCTGGGGGACTCTAAAGACTCGTCAGTACACTGGCTGTGGATTTAACCACTAGCACGTCAGTGGTACTAGCCGTACGTAACGGGCTACCAGGTATTGACCAAAAGGGAAGTTGATGAGCGAACTCATCTTGACACTCTACTGAGCCTGTCAGTGACAATATCCGTACAGTCCGGTCCGTTCGTCTATGAGCATCGCATGGCGGGCCTAGGAGGTTGGTAAAAGTCAGACCCCCAAAAGCGGTACAAGTCGTGTCGGAGTGTAGCCCAGAACATCCTGAGATACTACTGGAATACCTACCAGTAAATCTCCTGCCTTGGCCAAGGACTTCGTGTAATAGCTCTCCTAGATACAGCGCAATCTCACCCCCAATACCGGGAGAGACGAATCCCCTGCCGATCCGCTCACTGCCTCCATGTGGCTCGGGATTGTACCCAACTAAAACCTGTTTGCACGACTCCTTTGATCCGTGGTAGGGTAGTAATCAAAGCACAGTGGGAACTCACACGAGATAAATGACGATCTCAGGTCGATGAACTAACCTGTACACGTGTCACTAGGGAACTGCTATCTGACGTCAGGTATAATACCGACTAACATGTTCCCGGCGAGTCCTGTCCGGTGTACTCATAACCCAATGAGCACATGTATACATCTTAGGTGATCCAACTGACACCATTGGCTTGTGAGACCGGCCACCGCCCCTCGTCTGGGTCTCGACTGTATACACTAGTCTACTCCGGAGTATCGATGCCCTGTCTCGAAAACTCCCACGACTAGGGACCTTTTAAGGATGTGCTTATAGACCCCTGCTCCCACGTATATGATCGCCATCATACAGCTGGCCGTCAAGCAAGAATCCTAAGGGCTCTATCAACGTGTAATAGCGACCTGTAAGGTCACCTAAAGCAGTACACGATGATAAAGATAAACCAGATAGTATACTATCATCTTTGAGTAAGATTGTCCTACCGGCATAGGTCCTCCCTCAATCATTGCAATCACATGCCTGTGATACAATAATTGACTCTGAGGGCACTATATCCAACAATCTCCCACTTGCACACAAGGCTAATTATTGCGATGTCGCATACTCACAGCCGTGTGATACCGAACATCCAACTCCTCTACTGATCAGTCTCACAAAGCCCGGTTGTGAAACTACTACGTTCAAGGAATAGCCTCAGTGAGTGGATCCGTCCTGATGTTTCTTTCTATGTCTCTCTTTATCTCAAGTTCGCGGAGAAAGCCATCTCCTGAAATGAGCAATACCTGTCTTAGAATATGTCTGGATATCTGATGGGATCTAGTTCATAAAAGAACTCCAAATCCAAACTTCTTAGACTGTATCGTCAACCGAATTTAGTTAGTGTCCAGCACCACGCCTCCCTCAGTATCCGCTTGGACCACCTGTCCATACTACTGCCTCTTATCAGAATGAAAACTATAACTCTGACAGTCACTCTATCATCCAGGTCACCTTGGAAGCCTGGAATGATAACCGTCTCCCGAAGGAGGCTGCCGTTATCAGATCCCTAGAACATCCACTTATGTTCTAAAACTGCTTCCGATCATTTCTCCAGGATTGGATTAATATCAATTTATTGCATCTTGTGCAAAAACAACATCTGGTGTGGTACTTGACATCTAATGATCAACTCAATTGCCTAAGCAAGTGATCTGCCAATCATGCATATCCCTCTCCCCTTTAGTCTGTAAGACACCTTTAGAGAGGGTGACTCCATCACCTGCAGGTATACTACCGTGCAAGAAGTCGTCCATTCTAAAAAACCTGTAGAATGCTGTCTAAGTACCCAGATTGGGAAACTACCCAAATCTAGATCTAAAACCATAGATCTAGTAACCAGAATGTCTGATATTATATCCATATCATATGTGGAGAAACCACTGTGTGACAACCAAAGTATAACTGATCGTAGTATAGGAATTTTACTTCCTACTATGTGTATGTCATCCAAATACCAGGACATCACACCCTACTACTTTCTTAACAGATCCATCCCCTATTCTGATGAAGTCAAAACTATGACTGTCACATCAGAAATAGATGATCTATCTCCGCTATATCTGCTTTAGTCCATAAATAGACATAAGCTACTTGTCCATTATGCTTCCGCTACTCCCACTGACTACGACAACCCTCTGGCAGAGTCATAAACACATACACTTCTAAAGCTAATTTAGAACGACGCTATACTCATCCTCCTGCCGGGTCTCATAGCTTGGAACAATAGTAGTGTCAAGTTTGGGTAAACAAGAACCTCTCTGTCACCGTCCTTGAGCATACCGAAGTACCTCTCGAGTGCCTGAGGTTACCCACCATATCTGCGGAGTCGCCAATGGAATGTCAAACCAGATCGAATCATTAGGTTCTTATCAAATTTTCAGTAATCATTTGCGGTTCTGGAATCACTTCCAGTTCTACCATACTCCCACTACTGTTTTCTGAAAAATCCATTTTTATCAAAACTGTGGCGAGTCCAGAACAATATTACTATTGATCTTCCAGATGGTAGAAAATCAACCTTCGTCGTAGCTCGGGTCAACCCACAAACAGCCATTACAGAAACATGCCTTGAGTTATCCAGAGTCTGGTTTTAAGTATAAGCCGGACAACTCCCCGTACCTTAACATTGTTAAGATATGAACTATTCTATATCCAATATAGAAACAGAGGCACTGATTTAATTGGAACCAGATTCAAATCATGCAGCTATCTCCAGTGCATGTCAACTAAATGGAGAGAGGCCGATCAGCATTACTCAACTTAAGAATACATCCAGATATGAGTAACCTGAAAGAGAAGCAAGTTCTCTTAATCATTACTATTAACTGAATACCATACACAAGTATCTACATCTTCAATCACCTTGAAGAATCCTGATACTTGCAACGCCTGGTTCTCTACTTTATTCATATACCTATAACTTCTCAAAACTTAGACCTTGTATTTCTACGAAACACATGTCTAAGAACTAGAGAAGTCATAAGTAAACAGAATATAGTACGAGTACCAACCCCTCAGTCCTCATGGACACTGGAAAAAATACAATACTCTGTATAAGTCCTCTGAGTCTAATAACTCATTCGCAGTGTGTCGCAGGTTGAAAACTGTACTTATGGTAAAGAAGAATTACACCGCTGTTTAATGCTCCTTACCTAACCATCCACTGATATAGGTAAATGTCATAGATATAATTTCAAAAGGTTATATCTCACTTTATAAAAATAAACGTACAGATAAATCGATTTAAAATTGGTGCATAACAACGGATATTCAAAACCAAATATTTGCCGTCCGGCAAACAACCCAGGCGATTTCCTCAAATATCACCAATTACAACGAATCCCGATATAATGAGGATGATCACCCAATTCCCAGTAGCTTACTCCCACTCATCATCTGTAAAACCATACAGATGTGAGAATCAAATCTGGTAAATACATACCCTGGAGCAAGGACTAATTGGGAAATCAGTTTTTCTTTTAACAATACACAGTGAAACTGAAACATGTAAATGTTTCGAAGGGGTATCCGGGTATTCCTAGTAATGCCTCTTCCATTATCAGATTTACAACTGTAACCGTATATTTCTTTGCCATCTTTCCAAATCCCTTTATATGTCTTTAGCCATTACCTTCTGTACACCACCTTTAGGCCACATAGTTTTCTTCCTTCCCTACCGTTCGGCACCAGCCTATGGTTTTGAAGAAGACTATCCAATAAGCATAATGGGTGTACTCCTCTAATCCTAGGAGCACTCACAATGCGAGAGAAGGTAATGATAAAAGAAAGCTGAATAAACCTTATTCCTATTTCTCCTGAACCAGAATCCATCCCCGAACTGGAACAATTCCCTTCGAGTTCGTATATAACCATACGATGGAGTATCCAATAAACTGTGGATCTTCGTAGTGATACGGGGTGTTCCGGAGAAATACAAAGGTGAAGTAGGAGTGGAGATGAAATACTTGGTTTGGTCGTGAATAGCAGTCGCAATTTACTTTGCCCTCTTACTAATCCCTTTATTTGTCTTTACTTAATACGTTCTGTACACCTTCTAGGCTAAATGGTTTTCTTCATTCCTTAGCGTTCGGCACCTGCCTATGGTTTGGATGAAGACTATCCAATTAGCGTAATAGGTGTACTGTCCTAATCCAAGGAGCACTCGCAACCTGAGAGAAGGTAAAAAGAAAAGACAACTGAATAGTCCTATTCATTTTCTCCAGAACCGGAAACCATCCTCGAATCTGGAACAAGTTCCTTCGAGTTCGTATATAACCATACGATGGTTTTATCCAATGGAAGTGGATGTTCGTAGTAATACGGGGTGTTATGGAGAAAAGGGTAAAAGTAGGAGTGGCAATGAGGTATGCAACTCAGACAATCTAAAAGCCAGTATTTTAAGAAAGTTCGGTTAACTTGGTCACCGAGTCATAGTCAAGGGTCAGGTCATGGTCGCTGCCAAAGAGAGAGAGAAAAGAAACACTCTGCGTGCACTCTAACCTAGATCAGAATGGTTACCAATTTATCTAATCAGGAAACCTCCCACTGTATCCTCAAATTCTCCTCCAAACCTGAAAGAAGAATTAGTAGGGATCACCCGAGGAGTAAACCAACTCATCAGTGGGAATCGGGATCCAACTATCATCGCATGATAATGTGATGGAATCCACTCATCTGGCAAGTTTCAGTTTCTTTAGAAACTCCCGATGTGATTTTTACCCCATGCTCTTATGACCTTGACTTTGGCCAACAAATCATAAGTCACATGTCAAGTTCTACCCGTCATTATCCAGGTTAATTTGAACCCACCCGTACCTATCCTTGACTTTGGCCAACAAAGCAGTACGACTGTCCCAAACCAACGCATCTATCTATGCTGCAGAAAGATAACAAATAGCTACCATACACTATGCCTTGACTTTGGCCAACAAACATAGCAAGAATACTAAGTGCTACCCGTCTGAAATGACGGAGGCTACAAATGGTTTTTGGTGAAAAACCTTTAACGTAATGAACTTGATATCGTTGAAGGAACCGAATAGCTTTTTTTAAATATAGTGGCGAAAACCTTTGCTGAAGAGGTCACTCCCGGTGAAGCGATCTCGGCTCTTTCCCCATAGAATGAGGTGCAGGATATTCCAACTGAATACCACGATGCAAAGCAAAAAGTAATCGGCTATAGTGAAGTTATTACCCTGACGCAAACTTCTGTCCAAGGGGTCACTCCCGATGAAGGGATCTCGGCCCTTGCCTCGTCGACTGAGGTGCTGGATATTCATAACCGAACACCACTGTGCAAAAAAAAAAAGAAAATGTCCTTGCAATAACAGATTTTTGGAAAATATTCCAACAACATCAGAATAGGTTTGTTTAGCTTTCATTGATCTGAATCAATGCAGTCCCATCAATTGATCACGCCACAAAAGAACAAAAATACGAAGTACGTATATGCCATCCGCATTCGCCACTGGGTCCCGTCATCACCCGTTAGGTTACGTAACTAACGACAGAGCGGGGACTGGACTAGGGCGGGTGTAAAACATATACAACATCTACTAGTATATATATAACAATATATAATATTCGCTCAAGGCGTGATAAAATGCAATATCACAGAAATGTAATAAGTATCATAGAACAATACAGATAATCTGGGATCCCCGGGTTTCAGAGAGCCGCTACTGAAACCCGACGTTCCCCTGGTCGTGTGGATAGCCTGTGCAATGAAATCCTAGACCCCTACGGGCGCGGCAAGTTACCAGCCAAAATCTGAAGCGAGGCAGCCCCTTTCAACAAATTGAATGGACCACCCAGCACTTCACGGAATCTGGTAACTTGAGCACCCTTCCTTGGGTCAACCTATACCTCCTACGAGTGCGGCGAATAGCCCGCTAATTCTAGAGTAAAGCCCCCTACGTCTCAAAGCCATGAGATGCGGGCCCGTTGCCTTCTAGACCCTGGCTACCCGTGCACACCTCCACGGGGTAATCCTAGTACAGAAAGTAAAATATATACAACGGGTAAATCGACCTCAGCCCGGTCGTGCCCCAATAGAATAATATACAAACAGGAAGTGACGGCAGTCCACATGTCAGACGCTCGCCCCGCAATATCAAATGTACAAATACAACCAAACTGTACTAATATTGCATCCAGGCTATCCACCACGACAAATCCGCAACATCATAGCACAACACAGAACATCAACGTGAATGTCACGTTCGCAAATCCGTCTAAAAGAGCTATAGCAATTAGACAAGATCTACCGCTCGAATGACATTCACGGTCGCAGATATAAAGTAGGCATTGTGAGCTAACATATTTAAAATTTTCGATCGACAAAATTTCCCGAAGTGGGCCCCAAGCACAATTCCAAGTACTCAAAATAATCATGGCCAAAACAACAATTACCAGAAACCCCAATTCCAACTCAGAGACCACTGCAGAAAGTTTGCTGCATTGATGCTACAGGAGTGCGGTGGAACCACGGCCAAAACAAGGGTAATGCCACGGTTCCACGGCGCTACAGTGTGATCACTTCACCAAATTTCAGCTGTGGTCTTAAAAAAGCCTGCCTGATTTTCTGACACATTAAAAAAAAAATTTTGACGATAAAAAAAATTCGACAGAAACTTCAGAATTGGAAATGCGGTTTTTGAAAATTTCGTTCGATCGATATTTTAAATACGTTAGAGCAAGCTAGTAAACATTAATGGCGTGGCTCTGATACTATGTAAGTCTACGGTAGCGCCTCGGCCGTCTGTCCGAGGCCAAAATGCAGAAACGAAAACTTTTTCTTAACTTGAAACCGACGCTATCGTACACTTTAAATCCGGATCGAACCATTAACCTACTACTAGCAAACTACAGAAGGGTTGGAAAGGCTATACCGATCGATTCGTGTCCTTCGGTCTTTGGCTACCATCCCAAGCTCCTCACGGCATCTCCGATCTTGATCTCCTCATCAGAAAGGGCACCACATCATCGAGTCTTTTTACGTGCTCCCGCTTCATCCGAAGCAACTCGGGCACGAAGTTCGCTAGCCGACGAGTCCAAGGCGAAGTAGAGAATGTGTATGACAACTTTGTCTCTTGCATCCATTGCATGGATGGAGGTTGAAGATGAAGCCATCAATGGAGGTTGTGAGCTAGAGGAAGAAGAAGAAGAACAACCTTTTTCTTTTGTGTTACCCATGATAAAAAAATGAGAGAGTCCCCACAAAATAATACAAGAGCAAACATTATCATGGCTGCCCTTCTCTCTCTTCCCCTTATTTCAAACCACAAATCAATCACATAATGTGACATTAGCACAAGAAAAGAGACCATGAGTCACTAATGAAGTCTATGTCACATTAAATGCTCAAAATGATGATTTAAGCTCACAATTTCCATTTGTAAACATTAATCCAAATGTTTACAACAATAAAAAGATACGATAACATCTAAAGTAAACTCGCGACGGATCACAAGGATACCCCTCACCTGTATATACATACCTGCATCCGCATTCCGACTGAATGTGAATGCGATGAGATTAAAGTAATCCAACAAATCTAATACTAGGACCCGGCTTAAACCAAAGCCTACTAGTATGATCCGTCCGATCATGATACGTGCACTACCGCACGTATATGATCGAACCCTGCCATATATCATACGGCCTCTACAACGTTTTTCCCGAAACTTGAGAAACTGTCTGTGGGGGACTCTAAAGACTCGTCAATACACTTGCTGTGGATTTAACCACTAGCACATCGGTGGTACTAGCCGTACGTAACGGGCTACCAGGTATTGACCAAAAGGGAAGTCGATGAGCGAACTCATCCTGACACCCTACTGAGCCTATCAGTGACAATATCCGTACAGTCCGGTCCGTTCGTATATGAGCATCGCATGGCAGGCCAAGGGGGTTGGTAAAATTCAGACCCCCAAAAGCGGTACAAGTCGTATCGGAGTGTAGTCTAGAACACCCTGAGATACTATCTGAATACCTACCAGTAAATCTCCTTCCTTGGCCAAGGACTTCATGTAATGGCTCTCCTAGACACAGCGCGATCTCACCCCAATACCGGGAGAGACGAAACCCCTGCCGATCCGCTCACTGCCTCCATGTGGCTCAGGACTGTACTCAACTAAAACCTGTTTGCATTACTCGTTTGAGCTGTGGTCAGGTAGTAATCAAAACACAGTGGGAACTCACATGAGACAAATGACGATCTCAGGTCGATGAACTAACATGTACACATGTCACCAGGAAACTGCTATCTGGCGTCAGGTATAATACCAACTAGCATGTTCCAGGCGAATCCTGTCCGGTGTACTCGTAACCCAATGAGCACCTGTATACATCTTAGGTAATCCAACTGACACTAATGGCTTGTGAGACCGGCCACCGCCCCTTGTCAGGGTCAGTATCCTCCGGATAACCGCCAGATCCAACCAATCATCGGTAGTTAGTAATCCCTCTGCCAGGCTCACCGTCTGTATACACAGCATCCCTTTCTTGCCCCGGGATACCATACCGGGTCCACCATGTTCCCGCAATCGGACTCATCCAGCTCCTCGAATCGGGTTCACATGTCACACGTCTCAGAACCGAGAAAACGCATGGTGGACGCACTGAAATATCATATCAAGAGAAACCGGGTTGTTAAAACAGTACAAGCTTTCTTTTGAAATAGCCACGGTTCTCAAATCCAGAAATCTTATGAAAATAGCATATCTCAATGCGTAAAATCATAAAGCATGATGTATGCGACATGATAAAAATATAAGCATATCTGAATATCATGCAACATGGAACAATGATGTGACATATTAATTGAAAACCGCTATTTTAAATGGATCCAGTTTTGAAAATATCTCATGCGGTCGCTCTTTCTTTAGGAATCAAAGCCAGCATCATCCATGTATGTGAAATATGTATATATATAGGTATGGATGTGCAAGTATGGGTATATCAATATATGTGTGCACCAATATGGATATACAATATGTACGTGCGCAAGTATGGATATATCAATGTATGTGTGCACCAATATGGATATACAATGTGTATGTGCGCAAGTATGGATATATCAATGTATGTGTGCACCAATATGGATATACAATGTGTATGTGAGCAAGTATGGGTATATCAATGTATGTGTGCATCAATATAGATATACAATGTGTATGTGCGCAAGTATGGATATATAAATGTATGTGTGCACCAATATGGATATACAATGTGTATGTGCGCAAGTATGGGTATATATCAATGTATATGTGCATCAATATGGATATACAATGTGTATGTGTGCAAGTATGGGTATATCAATGTATGTGCGCACCAATATGCGACAGAATCATGTCTAATCATCAATGATGCGGTAATCAAAATGATGTATAGTTCGTAGCAATCCTATAGTGCGAGTGTCATGGCAATCACTAACGGTATGAGTGTAACATACAAATGGTGCTCGTGCAGCTTGAACCGTTAGTGACAGTGCGGTGTTACATAACCACTATTTCTATATGCAACAAAAGATGGGTACGCTACAATAGTATATATGCACAAGCAATTTACATATAAATATATATTTGTGACTATAATATCCTATCAAGCCCTCACGCTTAACGCCATACGGGCGATTTCCCCGTAAATGTTAAATCTACTCACCGTGGTCTCGTGCTAGGTGTAGCCAACTACTTGCTTTCCCTTCTTTGCGGCGTCCGAAGTACCCGCCTGCGAACCTAGAAATTACACAAAGAATACACATAAGCTAAAATCCTGCAAAAACGCGATATTAAAACCAAACGAGAAACTCGCGTCGCGAACTAAATGCATGTGTTTACGTAACGTGTGTGCAGACGCCAAAACCCAACGCGACACGCTGTGACACACAGCAAACCATCTCAACTTGTATCGTACGTGTCGCGCAAGCCCCGCTACGCTAAAAATAGGTAATTGGTCCCAGATTTAATCTGGAGCAGAAACAAGAAAATCAAATAAGACCAAACCCTCACAATACGTCTAGCAAGCTAACTGCAAAAATCCAACAAATTCCAAAACAATTGGGCCGGCGGCTAGCGGTAGGGTATCGGCCAAAAACCGGTGGAAGGGGTCCAGGTTTCTACACTATGATCCAAGCACAATTTATAGTCTAGTGTATATGTTTGCTTACCAAAATTACTATCCTAGATACAGCAGATTTTATGTATCTTAAGGTTTAGCTTAAAATGTTTTAAAACACTAAGTTTGCAACAATTTGGTATTTTGTGGAATTAGGTGAATTTACAGGAATTTAGTGATACCTAACAGCACAAATTAGAGCTAATCTAACCCTAAAAACCCTGATTTACCCTACTCTCCAACTAAACCATCAATTTATCGTCAAAGTCCATAAAACACTAAAACTAACCTAAACTCTCCCAGATTTCTACCTGCAAACAATTAGAGAAAGTAAATAATACCAAACCCAGACAAACACCCACAGACACTACTAGCCCAAGAACCAATACCCAATTACACAGGAAGGCCGGGGACGCCGGAATCATGGGGGAGGTCGCCGGATTTTTGGTGGTGGAACGGGCTCGAACTTCAACCCAACACCCTAGCTATCCTGCACACTAATCTGTATATGTTTGCCCAGCAATAAAATAACTACAGGTATAGCAGATCTCATATCTCCTACAACTTGCTTCAAACCCATATTTTAAATTTTCAAATTTGAGATTTTAAGGTGTTTTAGCGAACTATAGTGATACTACTAGGTTTAAACAGCAATACTAACACTTAATTAGGTTCACTAAGCTATAATAACCTAACTTAGCTTAAACCCCACTTAAATCACAAAACTAGCACTAAAACCACATAAATCACTAAATTAAACTAAATAACTATAAGTTTAGCCAAAATGGAAGTTGAAGTGAGTTTATACCTCCGAAGTGTATTAGTGGTGGCTAAAACTTGACGACTTTGCTTTGAGAACCCCTAATGAGGAGGTTGCAAGAGATTCGTGATCAAAAATGGAATTTATTGATGAAGATTTGAGCTTGGATGCAAAGAGAAGAAGTAGAAGAAGTGAAGAAGAGGAAGAGAGAAGAGGGAGGTGTGTGTTGCTGCTGCTGCTGTGGCTGCTGATGTTGCTGCTGTTGCTGTTGCTACTATGGTTGCTGCTGTTTCTGCTGTTGCAACTACTGCTATGGCTGCTGCTGTTACTGAAGCAGATGCTGCTGCTATTGTTATATTATTTTATAGGTTTGTGTGTGTGTATTGAATAAAAATGAGAGGGAGAGAGAAGTGATGAGTGTAGATAATGAGTGTTTGAAAAAGAAATGAAGAGTCAACCATTTCCCTTCTCTCTCTTTCATCATTTCCTAGAAAGCATGCTCTCATGCCATCATGCTCTCTCTCTCTCTTCTAAACCCAAGTCAACACCCAAAACAAATAATTCTATATAAAAAAAAATTAACCACTGCTTTTAATTAACTTCATATTAACCTAATTATATAGGTTAGTCGACCATGGCTACCTAACATGGTTAAACCCCAAACTTAACCCTAATTAACATGCACATGTGTGTGCAGTCAAGAATAAATCCTAACAAAATATTCATTAATTTTGATAAAATATTTGAAAACCGTTTTGGTAAACTTTTTACTAAAAACCACACAGTAAAGTATAATTATCCACCAATGACATTCTAAGGTGTTACACTACTGAACTCTTGGGACTGATACATAGTGATGTATGCTGTAGGGTTCCTAGGCACCCAAATGAGGTCTCACAAGGCATCGAACATGCCATTATAAAATTTTACGGGTGCCGAGAGACCCGACTACGGATCGTTGGCTAGAAATCTAGGCGAAAAACGATCTAGTTAACAACTTAACTAATGGGATATCGGAAATACAACCATTGTAGATCCGGTGCTCCACCTCCATAGCTCCGCAACGAAGTCATCTCCGCTGTCCAAAAGGAATCCGGGCTCTAGAGTCGGCTTCGTCGGAGAAAAAGCGAGCTAGGTCGTCGATGTCCATGCCGAAGATGATCTACGTTGAGGCATCGCTAAATCAAGCTCCGACTTCACCAAGTCAAGAAACTTATGAAGAAAACACACTCTACTACTTGGCAAGAGGTAGAGGATGAAGAAATAGGAAGTGGGTAGACTTTAGAATTGGATTTCTCACTCAAATCATCAATCCACCATTGATGAAGAAAGCTTTTCTTCACTTCAAGGAAGAAGAAGAAGAAGCTAATAGTTATGATAAGTTAATTGAAAAAGAAAAGAAAATGAATTCTTATCATAAAATTAACCATGGTCAAGTGTAGAGACAAAACTAGGGTTAGTAGGAATGGTTAGGGTTAAGGATGAGATAAGAATGGTTGACTTGATCAAAGCTTCATGAAGCTTCAACTAAAGAACAAAAAAAGCCACCATTCTTTTCTCTTTTCCATTTATTTTCCAAAAAGTATAAACAAATAAATAAATGAATAAATAAGTAATGGAAAATAAAACCCTAACCACTCTCACAACCATGGTTTAATCTTCACACAAATCCAAGTTAGTATGCATCATCAAACATGATACATACAAGTGCACAAAAATATATCACATATACAATGTGCACAAACCAAGTGAGAAAATCCATTCAAAGTGAACCGATACTAGTTAATGCAAAGTAATATATCAAATATATAATTATACATTAAATCATTAAATGAACACTTGATTCAATGATCCGGTCATGTCGTACATAACCGACTGGTATCAACAGTAACAACTTATCGAATCAACACTTGATCCGATAACCCGGCTATATCGCATATAAACGATCTATGTTACATCGCTAGAATCGAATACAGTATCACATACCGTATTATTCTCGGTCCCGCACATATCTCATATGCGCTCTTATTTCGTTTCGCTTGAGCCAGGAAACCTCTGTGCAGGACTCTAAAGACTCGTCAATACGCCGGTAGCAGATGATGATCATATCAAACACCCACAAGCCGCAAGCGGTCTGCTAAACGTAACGGCCACCCGGGTATTGAGCGATCTGAAGATCGACGAGCAAGCCCGCTCACACTCCAGTGAATCCGACCAGTAACACTACCGTACAGTCCGGTCTGATCGTCTGATATGTCGCATATCTCGCCTAGGGGTGGTAAACGTCAGACCCCAATAGCTCGATAAGTCGTGTCGATATGAGGTCTATAACAATTCGAGAAACTACTGGTAACACTTACCAGTAAATCTCAACAACCCTGGCCAGGGATTTCCTGTTATAGCCAATCGAACACAGCGCAACATCAACCCCCTATACCGGGAGAGACGAATCCCCTCCTATCGCTCATTGCCTCCATGTGACTCGGGACTGTACCCAAAAACCACCGTTTTGCACGCCCTCTTGGAATTGGTAAGATGGAAATCAAAGCACAGTGGGAACCACACAAGACTCTATGACGATCTCGGGTCAACAGACTACTCTGTACCAGTGTCACCAGAGAACTGCCATCTGACGTGAGGTATAATACCATCTGGGAGTTCTCGGCGAGTCCGTCCAGTGTACCCAGTCTCTACTGAGCACCCGTATATCATCTCTGATGTCAAACACCGATGGATATGGGATCATCCATCGCCCATCTTTATGGGTCGAGAAGGTATGCGCTAGTCTACACTGGTATATCGATGCCCTGTCTCGATACACCCACGACTAGGGACTTTGAAGGATGTACTTATGGACAACCATGTCCCCACTAGTATGATCCGCATCATAGTCCAGGTAGTCAAGTACAGATCCTAAGGGCTTTACCAACATGTAACAGAGAGACAATCAGCATACACGTTAAGGTAAAGGGTAACCAGATAGCATACTATCATGTCGAGCAAGAAAGTCCTCCCTATATATGTCCCAGCATCCACTACAATATACATCTTATGTACAGTAATGGCCTCTAGGGCATACATATAACTAACAATCTCCCACTTGCACTAGGGCCATCTGTAGCAGTGGTTGCAGTATCTCATACTCAACCATCCCATAAAAGTCTCTCTCTGGGAACAGGCCTTTGTGAGTGGATCCGCTGTGTTGTCCTCTGAGTCTACTCTCCTAACCTCGATCTCCCTGGAGATCAACCATCTCCATGATCAGGTGACACTGCCTTAGAATATGTCTGGATCACTGATGGGACCGACGTTCCTTGGCATAAGCCACAACTCCATTGTCTCACAATGGTTGGAACGTAGTTCATCTCATGAACCAATATACACCCAAACAGCCTCTTTGGTAGCGTCTTAAGTAGCGATGTATCCAGCCTTTATCATCTAGTATGTAACGGTATGTAGCTTGGAACTCTTCCATCATATCGTCCCTTTACTGAGGGTAAAGACAATGCCTGTGACTGACACTCAGTCGTCTTTATCACCCTGGAACCATTCCAGTGATTCTCCCCAGGATCATGTGATACCATCTCACTTCGACAAGTGAGAATCCTAACATCCATTTAGATCTATCTCATAAATCCAAAATCCAGGATTTAGTAGGTATCACTTTAATCCTATATGGAGAATCTTTGTGATAAGCGGAGATTGATCGAGCGTAGCATAAGAAACTCCTTTCTTATCAAGAGTATGTCATCCACGTACTCTACGAGGATCGTCACCATACTCCCTACTACCTTTTTGTATATACAAGGTTCATCTACCATTTTGATGATGTCAAACTCTTTGACTAATCCATCAAAACAGATGTTCCAACTCCGCGATGCCTGCTTTAATCCTATAAAGCATCTTATACACGTTTCCGCTGCTCCCACTGTCTACAAGGCCCTCTGGCTGTGTACTTATAGACGCATTCTTCTAAAACATCATTTAGAAAAGCAGTCATGACACCCAACCACCAGATATCATAGTCATGGTATGCAGCCGTGGCAAGTAGGATCTGGATGGACTTAAGTTTGGTTACTTGAAAAAGGTTTCATCATAATCCACGCCTGGTAAATGATGCAAACTTTTGACAAGTCTAGCTTTGAAAGTCTCAACTTTTCGATGTACACCAAGTAATCTTCTCAAGATATACTTGCTCCTGATGGGGATTTAACCCTTCAGATATAGCAGCCAAAGTCCATACTTTGTTGGAGTACATGGATTCCATCTCAGATCGCTAAACATCCAGCCATTCTTACAGAGTCTTACTCTCGATGGCCAGCTCGAAGCTAGTTGGGTCATCATCTCATGACGCAATCCTCGGTCCCACTGTCATAGAGAAACCGAAGTATCTCTCAGGTGGGCGAGGAACCCTACTAGATCGGCGGAGAGGCTGAGGTTCATTGGAATCTACTGAATCCTTTGGTTCTATCAAATCATCTGCTGTAATTTGTATAGCTGGAACATTTCCAGTTTTACATAACAGTCATTGCCTCGAGCTTGTCCGGATTTTGCTTTTAGATATAGGCCGGACAACCCCAAATCTTAACTAACTTAAGATATGGGCTCTTCCCTTTCCATATCATATATGAGGTGGTAGGCAACTGATTTGATTCGAACCCTATTCAATAGGTATGCAGCTTCTCAAGTGCATAACTCCCTAAAGGAAATAGGTGACTCAGTAATACTCATCATAGAGCACACCATATCATATAGGGTGTGATTGCTCCGCCCCGATATACCATCGTGCCATGGTGTATACGGAGGAGTAATGCTGAGAGAGAATCTCTTTCTCCTTTAAAATAGTCCAGGAATTCCATGCACAAGTATTCTCCTCCCTGATCTCATCATAGGACATAATACTTATACCCGTATTTTGGTTCTCTACTTCTAAATCATATTCTGTGAATATCTCAAAAGGTTCGGACTTGTGTTTCAACAGGAACATATGTCTGAATCTTGAGAGATTATCAAAGAATGTAATGAAGTACAAAGAACCGGTCTTGGTATGTGTAGACAGGGGACCTACATACATCAACATGTATCATCCCAAGAGTTCACTAACTCTTTCTCTGTTTCCAATAAACAGAGCTAGTGTCATTTTATCTTTGTGACATGACTGGCGAGTTTCACAAGATGTAAGTTCAAACTAATTTAAATATGCATCTTTATGTAACTCTAGCCAGTCGGGTCGCATTGATCTGACCTAGTCTACAATACCTCAAGAAGGATTCATTTATTTCTGAACTCTTCCTCTTGTGTGTGTTCTGTATACGAGGAACTGTAGTTTGATTTAGAACGTCAATGCTTTTAGATAACGTGCCTGAACCGATCAACTTTTGATATAGGAAATGTTCAAAACATTATCCATCAATACAAAATTATATCCTTAGTTTACTAATAAAGAGACTGATATGATTTTGTATATCAGGTTCGGTATCTAATAGCATTTGTTCAGAATCAATGTATTCGTAATACAGGGTGACAGTGACCAACAGACTTGGCTGCAACACTTGCCCCGTTTTCTGCCTCATGAAACTTATCACCCGTTCTCAGTTCTCTACCTTTCTGTAGCCCTATGTAACATATTACATATCTGGGATCCTGATCTGGTATCATATACCCAGGATGCAGAGGATACTGAGAAACAGTTCTTTGTAATGAACACACCCGAAGAAGATGCATCATATGTACTTTCTTCGTTTGGGCGGCATAGGAAATCTGGTAATCCCCAATTTCCTGCTCTGTCTTATAACAATTATAAGTTGGAGCGGGACCAACGTTCCCCAGCTTAGTATAACAAGCGGGTTCGGTCAAATATCCGTATTATTATCTTGATTAAGGCGTGATAGGATCGCTACCTGGAGAGAGAGAGAAGAAAACACTCAGCGTGCGCTCTGTCAAGAATAGATTGGTTATTATTTTATCTAATCAGGATGGCTCCCACTGCTTTTTATCAAATCTTCCTTCAAACCCTAAAAGGAAAGACTAGCCGGGATTAATTACACACTACAAGTTCGCCAATCTTTCAGCCAGGCCAGTGTCGGTACTTTGAGGGAGGTCCCCCGTGCTTTCACACGAACCTAATTAATGTAAACCTCGTTTTCCCAGAGGCGTAACCTCGTTAACACCTTTCTAGACACCTACTTGATCGGCTAATTGTAATGTATAAAACTCTCCCAGGAGTAACTCTTACTCGCAGCGGGTATCGGGATCCAACTATCTCATAGAAGGTATGCAATCTCATTGCAAATTTCAACACTTGAAATTCACGATAATATTTTGCCCCTAGCAGCTATATGACCTTAACATAGTCAACAAATCATAAGTGCTAGTCAAGTTCAACCCGTCATTTCCCGATTGAATTAAACCCACCCGCACGACCCTTAACATAGTCAACAAAGTCGCACGACTACCCTAATCCAATCACATCATATGCTTATGCAGATAAGCACTAATTAGCTACCGCACACTACGCCTTAACATAGTCAACAAACGTAGCACGAATACTAACTAGTACTTATCTGAAATGACGGAGGGCTACGACAGGTTTTTCTGAAAACCTATTGCGTAATGAACTTGATATCGTTGTAGGATCGAATGAATTTTGAAATGGAGTGTTTTTGAGGCTTTTCTAGTTTTGCTAAAGGAGTCACTCCCGGTGAAGGGATCGTCGGTCCTTTCCTCGTCGAATGAGGTGCGGGATATATCACATATATCACTGTGCAAAGCAAAACTCTTAAAAGCAATCAAAAGACAAACCGAGTGTGTAGCATCTGCCAGTTATTGCTAAAGGAGTCACTCCCGGTGAAGGGATCTCGGTCCTTTCCTCATCGAATAAGGTGCAGGATATATCACATATACCGCTGTGCAAAGCAAGAACTGTAGCTACCTGTTTTATTTTGAAATTTGATTCTACAACATCTTAGGTTTCTTTTATTTCATTAATCACATTAATGAAGTCCCATCATTTAAGTACCTAAACATCACAGATAAATACGATGTACACTTATGCCATCCGCATTCGCCTCGATGTCCTCTCGTGCACCGTTAGGTTAGGTAACTAACGGCAGAGCGGGGCAGGGCTAGCGCGGGTGTAAAACATAAGTAAAGTCTATATAATATATCATATATACTATATACTGTATCTATCACAGAACATCACATGATCACATCACAGATATCGCAGCAGAAGAATCATATGAAATATTGGATATACTAGGACGTCCGTGTTTTCAATACGAGCCAGTATAAAACACGGATTCCACGGTCGCGATGAATAGCCAAACCCACACCCCTAGACCCCTACGAGAGCGGCAAGCAACCCTACCAATTCTAGAGTTAGGAGACCCGGACTCGACTCCTCGAGTTGGTCTCCCACTGGACTCCAGAACCCGGTTACTTGTGCCCTCCTCCTTGGGTCTATCCTAGTGCGGAAAAGTAAATAATATACAAACGGTGACAACTTCCGCAACCTGGAAGCGCCCCAATAAAAGAATATTACATACAAGTTTTTACATGAATGAAAATGAAAAAACACTCATCTCACATAAAAACCCCCGGCTATTCAAACACGACGATCCAATATAACATATCCAGCAACACATAACATCACATGTCATCAACGTAAGTAAATATGCGCATCCCAATTGTCGTTGACATATAGTAACGAAACCGGCGATATCACATATTACACTTACGGTCACAGAAAAGAAAGTGTAAAACTACAACAGTTGGAATCCGCAACCTCCTCAGACATCGCATGCCTGACCAAATGAATTACTTAGACATCGCATGCCTAACAATTATAAACCCCGCATTTTAGTCTCATTATCGAAAACACTTTTCAATATCAAGTCGAGCAATTCAACAAGATTCCCGAAAAACTGATCGAATACTCGTCGCAAACTTCAGTAGGCGGCAGCACCCCTGATACCGTCGACGAAGTGCACCAAGGCGGAACACCGCTACCGCGAGCACCCGAACGGATGCTTTCGGCGACGGGGTTCTCCTATAGTCACTTGGTCGGGGCTATGGAGTGAAGCTGTCTATTAAGTTTACCCGGCGAGTATCCGCATACGCTACGTGATTGCGATGGACTTTTGATCACATCAAAATTCCGTGGCAACCGATCAAGTGAGACTAAATTGCTATGTTTATAACATTCATTCAGTTATCTCATAACTTCTTGTGAATTCCAATTATTGTATCCCATTCCAGATAAACAGAAAATGTTAAACTTTTGGATCGAACAGTCAAACACCCAAGTTTTACCGATACAGCTCAACACATGAAATAAGTCTAACAACATTCCGTTCGAGCCTCAGTACCAACGGTCCAGCCGTAGAAGGGTCAAGCCAACGCCTCACATGTGGCACGCCGTACTGCCCCAAACCCGAAGGTTCAAAGGGCAGTTCAAGACGGTCACATAATCGAGTTAAGGTTTGTTGTCTTCTAGAGGGTCCATCGAGTTACTTGCACTACTTAGAACGTCGTTAAACTACGGAAAAATCCAACACTTGGAAATTTCCCGACAGGGGAAAAATTTGGTATTTATATCCGGTCGAACTTTTTAACATATTCAAAAAATTATCCGGAAAGCCACACAGACAAAATTTGATACTCCGATCGAAACACCGAATCCCCAAATCAACCTCAGAAAATTCAACTCTTGAATAATATTCAAAAATACCCAGGAAAACCACCACAGAAAAATGAGAATTACTGTGAAAATTAAAATGCACAAAACGACAAAGCCGCCGCGCATCCGCCGCACGAGCCATGCTCGTGCCGCGGATCCGAGGCTCTTTGATGGAATTACGAGCACGAATTTCACAGTATCTCTTAAATTCACCTGCTGATTTTTCTGCATATTTTTAATATAGAAAAACTCACTGTTTTCAAAAAAGGACAGAGAGCATATTTGAGTTGGGGTTTCGGGATCGTTCGGGTTTCAAACTTCGTCTGGACTTCGCCTAAGGCTCTAGCTAGGCTCTGATACCACTGTAGGGTTCCTAGGCATCCAAATGAGGTCTCACAAGGCATCGAACATGCCATTATAAAATTTTATGGGTGCCGAGAGACCCGACTACGGATCGTTGGCTAGAAATCTAGGCGAAAAACGATCTAGTTAACAACTTAACTAATGGGATATCGGAAATACAACCTTTGTAGATCCGGTGCTCCACCTCCATAGCTCCGCAACGAAGTCGTCTCCGCTGTCCAAAAGGAATCCGGGCTCTAGAGTCGGCTTCGTCGGATAAAAAGCGAGCTAGGTCGTCGATGTCCATCCCGAAGATGATCTACGTTGAGGCATCGCTAAATCAAGCTCCGACTTCACCAAGTCAAGAAACTTGTGAAGAAAACACACTCTACTACTTGGCAAGAGGTAGAGGATGAAGAAATAGGAAGTGGGTAGACTTTAGAATTGGATTTCTCACTCAAATCATCAATCCACCATTGATGAAGAAAGCTTTTCTTCACTTCAAGGAAGAAGAAGAAGAAGCTAATACTTATGATAAGTTAATTGAAAAAGAAAAGAAAATGAATTCTTATCATAAAATTAACCATGGTCAAGTGTAGAGACTAAACTAGGGTTAGTGGGAATGGTTAGGGTTAAGGATGAGATAAGAATGGTTGACTTGATCAAAGCTTCATGAAGCTTCAACTAAAGAACAAAAAAAGCCACCATTCTTTTCTCTTTTCCATTTATTTTCCAAAAAGTATAAACAAATAAATAAATGAATAAATAAGTAATGGAAAATAAAACCCTATCCACTCTCACAACCATGGTTTAATCTTCACACAAATCCAAGTTAGTATTCATCATCAAACATGATACATACAAGTGCACAAAAATATATCACATATACAATGTGCACAAACCAAGTGAGAAAATCCATTCAAAGTGAACCAATACTAGTTAATGCAAAGTAATATATCAAATATATAATTATACATTAAATCATTAAATCAACACTTGATTCAATGATCCGGTCATGTCGCACATAACCGACTGGTATCAACAGTAACAACTTATCGAATCAACACTTGATCCGATAACCCGGCTATATCGCATATAAACGATCAATGTTACATCGCGAGAATCGAATACAGTATCACATACCGTATTATTCTCGGTCCCGCACATATCTCATATGCGCTCTTATTTCGTTTCGCTTGAGCCAGGAAACCTCTGTGTAGGACTCTAAAGACTCGTCAATACGCCGGTAGCAGATGATGATCATATCAAACACCTACAAGCCGCAAGCGGTCTGCTAAACGTAACGGCCACCCGGGTATTGAGCGATCTGAAGATCGACGAGCAAGCCCGCTCACACTCCAGTGAATCCAACCAGTAACACTACCGTACAGTCCGGTCTGATCGTCTGATATGTCGCATATCTCGCCTAAGGGTGGTAAACGTCAGACCCCAATAGCTCGATAAGTCGTGTCGATATGAGGTCTATAACAATTCGAGAAACTACTGGTAACACTTACCAGTAAATCTCAACAACCCTGGCCAGGGATTTCCTGTTATAGCCAATCGAACACAGCGCAACATCAACCCCCTATACCGGGAGAGACGAATCCCCTCCTATCGCTCATTGCCTCCATGTGACTCGGGACTGTACCCAAAAACCACCGTTTTTCACGCCCTCTTGGACGTGGTAAGATGGAAATCAAAGCATAGTGGGAACCACACAAGACTCTATGACGATCTCGGGTCAACAGACTACTCTGTACCAGTGTCACCAGAGAACTGCCATCTGACGTGAGGTATAATACCATCTGGGAGTTCTCGGCGAGTCCGTCCAGTGTACCCAGTCTCTACTGAGCACCCGTATATCATCTCTGATGTCAAACACCGATGGATATGGGATCATCCATCGCCCATCTTTATGGGTCGAGAAGGTATGCGCTAGTCTACACTGGTATATCGATGCCCTGTCTCGATACACCAACGACTAGGGACTTTGAAGGATGTACTTATGGACTACCATGTCCCCACTAGTATGATCCGCATCATAGTCCAGGTAGTCAAGTACAGATCCTAAGGGCTTTACCAACATGTAACAGAGAGACAATCAGCATACACGTTAAGGTAAAGGGTAACCAGATAGCATACTATCATGTCGAGCAAGAAAGTCCTCCCTATATATGTCCCAGCATCCACTACAATATACATCCTATGTACAGTAATGGCCTCTAGGGCATACATATAACTAACAATGCGGTCATATGTCTACACATGCCAGGAAAGGTTATTCATACTTTATTACATTCACTGATGATCTCTCAAGGTTCGGACATGTGTTCTTGTTGGAACACAGGACTGAAGCTTTTGAGAAATTCAAGGAATATAAGGGCGAAGTAGAAAACCAGACGGGCAAAAGTATTAAAATCCTTCGATCAGATCGGGGAGGAGAGTACTTGAGCATGGAATTCCGTGATTATCTAAAAGAGAATGGGATTCTCCCTCGGCTTACTCCTCCGTATACGCCACAGCACAACGGTGTATCGGAGCGGAGAAATCGCACCTTATTAGATATGGTGCGCTCTACGATGATTGCTACTGAGTTGCCTATTTCTTTTTGAGGATATGCGCTTGAGACAGCTGCATACCTATTGAATCAGGTTCCATCTGTAAGTCCACGTTGCTCATCCCGGTTCTTACGGGGAGGCGGAAACGACGAAAAACAATGATTTGGCACAAGGCAACATGGACTTAAAGCACGGATCATTGCTAAACAAGAAACTAGGAAATTACTAGAGGCTATAACTACTATGCTGTAGAAAGTAAACCTCACGAAATCGGTCCTTCGGGTCTTCGCTCCACTGTCCCGCTCGTCCATCCAAGCTCCAAGTGTCGATCCAGACCTTGGGCACCTCCGCGGCCTTCTTGAGTCGAAGACGATCCACCCAAGAGATGTACGCCGAGCTCCACCTCGAGCCGAGGCAACTAAGGCAAAGAGATTGCTAGTCAAGAAGCCCAAGAATGTGTAGAGGAGATGTATGGATGTGTTTGTCAAGTGGAATCCTTTTTCTCTCAACACATGAGATCAAAGGAAGAATCAAGAGGAGGAAGAAGGAGGAGCAACCATAGAAATGTTTCTCATTCTTTTCTATGAGAGAGAATGAGAATGGACAAATGAAAAGCTTAACCAAGAGAAAACACAACCATGGTTGCAATAATACTCATTTTTATCATTACTAATCTTATCATGATAAAGTTGATGGCACTAATGACATGAACATTTTCATAACAAAATGAAAAAGAAAACCAAAGAATACTTTAGACCCTTCAAGAAGATCCAAGTCAACTTTGGTCAAACGGTCAACAAAGTCAAGATGGTCAAATGGTCAATGTAATTAGCCACAACATAATTATCAATAAAAGGATTAGCAAATAATGTCCCCGACTCATAATGGTTTTGACCGAACCAACTGTCAAAACCCTAATGAGGCACCTCCTCCTTCTCCACTCCGCAAATCTGTGCATACACACCCGTATCCGTATTCCGTAGAATGCGAATGCACAAAAGACAAAACAAATCCATCTGTGCAATACTAGAATCCGGCTTAAACCAAAGCCCACTAGTATTGCCTGCCCGAACAGCATACGCACACAAGTGTACGCAAGTGATCGCAGCCCTGCCGTAAAACCATACGGCCTCTACACGTTTCGCTCAATGCAGGGAAACTCTCTGTGTGAGACTCTAAAAACTCAACACTACGCTGGCAGTGGGTTTAACCATAGACCGCAAGCGGCACTAGCTGTACGTAACGGTCCCCAGGTAGATGTTGATAAGAAGGCCGATGAGGAAAACCCATCCGAACTCCTACTGAGCCTGTATGTGACAATCTCCGTACAGTCCGGTCTGTTCGTCTAATACATCGCATAGCGAGCCTAGGGGGTGGTAAACGTCAGTCCCCTAATAGCGGTACAAGTCGTGTCGGAGTGTAGCCCAGAACACCCTGAGATAACACTGGAAACCTACCAGTATATCTCGCTTGCCCTGGCTAGGGACTAATCGTGTAATGGCTCTCCTAGACACAGCGCGATGTCAACCCCCAATACCGGGAGAGACGAATCCTGTCTAACCGTCACTGCCTCCAAGTGCTTCGGGACTGCACCCAACTACTACCTGTTTGCACGACTCCTTTGAGCCATGGTAGGGTAGTAATCTAAGTACAGTAGGAACACACTCGAGGCGACGTGACAGTGTCATGTCGTCGGACTAAGCTGTACTCATGTCACCTGAGAACTGACAACTGACGATAGGTATAATACCAACCAACAGTTCCCGACGAGTCCTGTCCAGTGTACTCGTAACCTAACGAGCACCCGCATACTATCTCAAGTACGACGTACTGACGGCTGTGGGACAGACCGTCTCCCCCGCTGGGATGAGAAGCGCATACGCTAGTCTACTCCGGAGTATCGATGCCCTGTCTCGATAGTCCTACGACTAGGGACCTGTATAAGGATGTGCTTATGGATTACCCAGCCCCCACGAGTGTGAGCGCCATCACAACGCTGGTAATCAAGCAAAGATCCTGAGGGCTCTACTAATATGTATATAAGCGATATGCTAAAAGAAACACATGCACATATTGAAGTAGAGACAAACCAAGTAGCATACTACCATTTTGAGCAAGATTGTCTATACAACTGTGAATATCCCAAGCTTCCATTAAGTAATATACAAGCTAATATGATACAGTAATGGCCTCTAGGGCATATACACTAACAATCTCCCACTTGCGCTAAGGCCATGTACTGGCGTATCGAAGACCTATCATCTCGATCAGCCGCTCGAACTGAGTCTGGGGTAGGGCCTTCGTGAGTGGATCTGCAGTGTTATTCTCCGTATTTACTCTCTTCACCTCGATCTCCCGGCGATCAACGATCTCCCTGATCTGGTGGTACCGCCTCAAAATGTGCCTGGACTTCTGATGGGACCTGGGTTCCTTCGCCAAAGCTATGGCGCCGTTGTTGTCGCAATACAGCGGTATTGGATCAACAATGGTAGGAACCACCTGAAGCTCCGTGAGGAACTTCTTCATCCAGACAGCTTCCTTTGTGGCATCACAAGCAGCTATGTACTCCGCTTCCATAGTTGAGTCTGCAACGGTCTCCTGCCTGGAACTCTTCCAGCAAATCGCCCCTCCATTGAGGGTAAAGACATAACCCGACATGGACTTGGAGTCATCCTTGTCACTCTGGAAGCTGGAGTCAGCAAAGGCCTCGAGCTGGAGGTCTTTTCCACCATACACCAAGAACATCTCCTTAGTCCTTCTCAGGTACTTGAGAATGTTCTTTACCGTTATCCAGTGTTTCTCCCCTGGGTTCGACTGATACCGGCTTACAACGCTCAATGCGTATGCTACATCTGGTCTGGTACATAGCATCGCATACATTATAGAGCCTACCGCAAAAGCGCAGGGTATAATAGACATGCGATCCCTTTCCAAATCAGTCTTGGGAGACATCTCTTTGGAGAGGGTGATCCCGTGACAAGCCGGTAGATTACCGCGCTTTGAATCTTCCATACTGAATCTTTTCAGTATGGTGTCGATGTACCTTAACCGTGAAAGTCCCAACATCCTCTTAGATCTATCACGATAGATCTGGATCCCCAGAATGTAGTTGGCATCGCCCAGGTCCTTCATGGAGAACCTCTGCGACAAGAATCCTTTGACTGACTGTAGCATAGGAATATCATTTCCTATTAGGATAATGTCATCCACGTACAAGACGAGGAATACCACAGTTCTCCCTACAATCTTACTGTAAATACATGGTTTATCTGGGTTTTTGATAAAGTCGAATTCTTTGACTGTATCATCGAAGCAGATGTTCCATCTCCGCGATGCTTGCTTAAGTCCATAGATGGACTTTAGCAACTTGCATACTTTACCGCTGCTCCCACTCTGAATGAATCCCTCCGGCTGATCCATATAGACGCACTCTTCCAAATTTCCATTTAGGAAAGCCGTCTTTACGTCAATCTGCCAGATTTCATAATCGTGGAAGGCAGCAATGACAAGAAGGATCCGAATGGATTTCAGCATAGCCACAGGAGAAAAGGTCTCGTCATAGTCCAAACCAGGTCTTTGACGAAAACCCTTTGCAACAAGTCTAGCTTTATAGGTCTCAACCTGCCCATCTACACCAATCTTCTTTCTGAAGATCCATTTGCATCCTACGGGTTTTACCCCTTCTGGAGCAAAATCCAAAGTCCAAACTTTGTTGGTGTACATAGACTCCATTTTGGCCCGCATTGCATCCAGCCATTTTACCGAGTCGCCGCTCTGAATGGCTTGCTGGAAGCTAGTAGGCTCACCATAATCCATGGTGCAATCCTCTCTATCCCTGTCTATGAGAAAACCGTAGTATCTCTCGGGCGGATGAGACTGCCTACTACTCCTGCGGAGTGGTGCTGGAATGTCCGGTTCTCCTGAACCTTCTGGTTCTACCAAGGTTTCAGTAACAGCTTGTGGTTCTGGAATTTCTTCCAGTTCTATTGCGCTCCCACTTATCTGATTTTCTAAAAATTCAGTTTCCAAAAATGGGCATGCTGAGAAACAAAAACGTTTTGTTCCTCTGCGGAATAGAAAAGATACCCTCTGGAGTTCTTTGGGTATCCCACAAATTTACATAGTACTGAGCGTGCCTCGAGCTTGTCCGCATTCTGCTTTTTTACAAAAGCTGGACATCCCCATGTCTTAAGGTACTTAAGACAGGGTTTCTTCCCACTCCACATTTGATATGGGGTGGTAGGCACAGTCTTGGTTGGAGCCTTGTTCAAGAGATATGCTGCTGTTTCTAGCGCATAACCCCAGAAATATCGCGGTAACTCAGCCTTACTCATCATGGAAAGAACCATATCCAATAGGGTTCGATTCCGCCTTTCCGATACACCGTTGTGTTGTGGTGTGTATGGAGGAGTAAGCTGAGAGAGAATTCCATTCTCTTTTAAGTAGCCCAGAAACTCGGCACTCAAGTATTCACCACCTCGATCAGATCTTAGTGTCTTGATACTTTTTCCTGTTTGTTTTTCAACTTCATTCTTGTATTCCTGAAATTTCTCAAAGGCCTCGGATTTGTGCTTTATCAAGAAGACATGCCCATACCTAGAGAAATCATCTGTGAAAGTAATGAAGTATGAATAACCACTTCGCGCATGTGTAGACATTGGACCACACACATCACTGTGTATGAGTCCCAAGAGCTTGCTTGCTCTTTCTCCGTGTCCAGTGAACGGAGTCTTTGTCATCTTTCACATGAGACAAGATTCACAAGTGGCATAAGACTGATACTCAAACGGATTCAAGTATCTCTCTTTATGTAACTTTGTTAACCGTGTCTCATTAATGTGACCCAGTCTACAATACCATAAGAAAGCCTGATTTGTTTCCGGAGACTTTCTTTTAAGTTTGTTCTGGACACTGAAGATCCGAGCTTGATTCAATACGTATATTCCATTTTGTAATGTACCTGACCCAATCAGGACTTGATTTAGGTGGATGTTTACTACATCGCTTACAAAAGTAAAATCATATCCTTCCTTAGAAATTAAGGATACAGATATGATATTACAAGTCGCACCTGGTACATAAAAACACTTACGCAGAATCAATATCTGCCCAGTTGTCAGTCCTAGATGATATTCCCCTACGGATTCAGCATACATGCTCATTCCGTTAGAAACCCTGAGAGTCATATCACCTTTCCTGATAACCCTACAGTTTCTCAGCGCCTGTAACGAATTACAGATATGAGATCCTGATCCGGTATCCAATACCCAGGATGTAGGGTTAACTGACATACAGTTCTCTATTACAAACACACCCGAAGCCGAAGCCACAACATGCTTCGAATTCTGGCTACTGGCTTTGCAAGCCCTGCAATCCTTCTGCCCATGTTCATTCCCGTTACAATAGGAACATCCATCTTTTACTACATCCATTCCCAAAACTTCTGCCCTTCCCTTTCTTTCTACTTCCCTGGTTTCCTTCAGGGTAGTAGGTAGGGACTGTTGAACTAAGTCAGCATCTGACCCGTTCTTCAACGTGGTCTTCAGGTCCGTGAGCTCAAAAGAGCTTGTCTCTGTAAGGACGTTGCCCCCTACAGATGACCCGATAGCCAACCTCGCTGGAAGCAATTCGTTCGAGGTCTCATATCTTGCGCTACGGGATTCCTCTCCATATAAATCTTTGTTATGGAGGAAGATAGAAACTAAGTCCATCTTCTCGTGCTGCCTCTGGTATGCACCATCAACTGAGGCTAACACGACGCACATGGCTTTCGCACAGTCTTTTTCCGATGTCCTGTGGATATGAATATCCGTGACAGGGGAAGCTGGACTTGAGACGGCAGGGGTTGGATTAGTTAAGGGTTGTCCCAGCTTGTAATGGGCAATGGACATCTGGACAGACCTTTGCCAGTCATAACAGTCAGATTCAGTCATTTTATTATCTAGATGTAACCTAGGTGCGGTCACTGGGTCGCTGCAATTAAGAGAGAGAGAAGAAAATACTCAGCATGATGCTCTTGAAAGTTTAGATTGGTTTTTAATTTATCTAAACAGGATGGCTCCCACTGTCTCTCGAATCCCTCCTCAAACCACAAAGGAAGAATTAGTCAGGATCAATCTCACCGTACAATACTTGCTTAACCGTTCAGCCAGGCCAGTGTCGGTACTTCGAGGGAGGTTTTCCAACGCTTTCGCGAAGTTCCTTAATTAAGTAACCTCTTTTCCCTCTGGGAGTAGCCCCGCTAACACCTTTCTAGACACCTACTTGGTTTATAGCATTGATCGTTAAGTGAGAAAGTTCCCGAGGAGTAGCATATACTCACAGTAGGATCGGGATCCAAATATCATCGCGTGACAAAACTGAAGGAATCCTACCAGAATCATCACACTCCAAATGGTATGCAGCGCTAGCAAGTTTCAGTACTTTTGAAACTCCCGATGTGGATTTTTGCCCCATGCTCTTATGACCTTGACGAAGGTCAACAAATCATAAGTCACATGTCAAGTTCTACCCGTCATCATCCAGGTTAATTTGAACCCACCCGTTCATACCCTTGACGAAGGTCAACAAGGTAATACGACTGTCCCAAACCAACGCATCTATCTATGCTACATATGAACACCCAACAGCTACCAATCACTATGCCTTGACGAAGGTCAACAAACATAGCTTGAATACTATTGAATATCCATACAAAATGACGGAGGGCTATGAATTGTTTTGGCGAAACCGTGAACGTAGTGAACTTGATATAATCGATGGAACGAGATAGCTTTTAAAAGGAGTGGTTCAAGCTCCGCGTTTAAAAAGCTGGTTTTTGAAAAGAACCGAGTGGTTTTGAAAGTGTTCCAACGACTTTTACTTGGTTTATTTTCTTGCATTAGTTCTTTTAATGCGTCCCATCATTTAATCCTACCATTGCAGAAAACAACCAAAATATGACGTACGCTTATGCCATTCACATTCGCCACGGGGCCCCGTCATCACCCGTTAGGTTACTTAACTAACGACAGAGCGGGGGCTGGGCTAGCGCGGCTGAAAAACATAAGCAACGCCTAAATAGTTATCATATATAGATATATAGCAATGATAGACATTACAGATCACAGATGAACACTTTGGATATACTAGGAATCCGCATTCTGTACGAGCCTGTAACGAAAAGCGGATTACACGGCCACGATGAATAGCCAATACCCCACCCAAGACACCTACGGGTGCGGTAAACTACCCGCCAAGTACCCGAAGCGAAGCAACCTCCCTCAACACCGTGAGTAGGCCACTCGGCACTTCGGGATACTCGGTAGTTTGTGCACCCCCTCCATGGGTCTATCCAAGGAGCAAAAACAGTAAAAAGAAATTATACAATGACAGCTACAACCCCGACCCGGTTGTGCGGCCATACAAATAATATTACATCAATTTACAACTTTTACAATGAATGAAAGAAAAAGAAACTCTCATCTCACACCCATTCCCGGCTTTTCATCCGCGACAATCCACCGAGTTCATATCCACAAACCATCAACATTACAGATCACAGATATGTATAACCCCCACTAATCGACTTATAGCGATTAGTAGACGTTCAATACATATATCACATCACAGATAATTTCCATTAGCCAAAGTCTACGGAATATCGATCAAAATACGAATTTTTAACCACCCCAAAAGTCAATTTGCTCTCTGGAAAATCTGGGTAGAAAAAACATGCATTAAAAATCCCAAAACATCCAAACTAAAACACTGCAGAAAACCCGATCCAGTGACGAGTCAAAACGGCGGCGGAACCGCGGCAATGAGCATGTCATTGCCGCGGAACAGCGGTCGATTGATCGAATCACTGGTTTGTTTTTCTGAAGTGTTTTTACAAAACCCTGAGACGATTTTTCATATATTTTAAATCACCTTTTGAGCAGTATGAAAATCGACAGAGACTAGAGGTTTTGCGGATGTGTTTTGCGACTTTTTTTTCCGATCGATGTTCTAAGCACTTTCCTAACTTACTAGTTTATGTTTATCTAGGCTCTGATACCACTGTAAGTCCACGTTGCTCATCCCGGTTCTTACGGGGAGGCGGAAACGACGAAAAACAACGATTTGGCGCAAGGCAACATGGACTTAAAGCACGGATCTTTGCTAAACAAGAAACTAGTAAACTACTAGAGGCTATAACTACTATGCTGTAGAAAGTATACCTCACGAAACCGGTCCTTCGGGTCTTCGCTCCGCTGTCCCGCTCGTCCATCCAAGCTCCAAGTGTCGATCCGGACCTTGGGCACCTCCGCGGCCTTCTTGAGTCGAAGACGATCCACCCGAGAGATGTACACCGAGCTCCACCTCGAGCCGAGGCAACTAAGGCAAAGAGATTGCTAGTCAAGAAGACCTCTAATGTGTAGAGGAGATGTATGTATGTGTTTGTCAAGTGGAATCCTTTTTCTCTCAACACATGAGATCAAAGGAAGAATCAAGAGGAGGAGGAAGGAGGAGCAACCATAGAAATGTTTCTCATTTCTTTTCTATGAGAGAGAATCAGAATGAACAAATGAAAAGCTTAACCAAGAGAAAACACAACCATGGTTGCAATAATACTCATTTTCATCATTACTAATCTTATCATGATAAAGTTGAATGCACTAATGACATGACCATTTTCATAACAAAATGAAAAAGAAAACCAAAGAATACTTTAGACCCTTCAAGAAGATCCAAGTCAACTTTGGTCAAACGGTCAACAAAGTCAAGATGGTCAAATGGTCAATGTAATTAGCCACAACATAATTATCAATAAAAGGATTAGCAAATAATGTCCCCGACTCATAATGGTTTTGACCGAACCAACTGTCAAAACCCTAATGAGGCACCTCCTCCTTCTCCACTCCGCAAATCTGTGCATACACACCCCCATCCGTATTCCGTAGAATGCGAATCCACAAAAGACAAAACAAATCCATCTGTGCAATACTAGAATCCGGCTTAAACCAAAGCCCACTAGTATTGCCTGCCCGAACAGCATACGCACACAAGTGTACGCAAGTGATCGCAGCCCTGCCGTAAAACCATACGGCCTCTACACGTTTCGCTCAATGCAGGGAAACTCTCTGTGTGGGACTCTAAAGACTCGACACTACGCTGGCAGTGGGTTTAACTATAGACCGCAAGCGGCACTAGCTGTACGTAACGGTCCCCAGGTAGATGTCGATAAGAAGGCCGATGAAGTAAACCCATCCGAACTCCTACTGAGCCTGTATGTGACAATCTCCGTACAGTCCGGTCTGTTCGTCTAATACATCGCATGGCGGGCCTAGGGGGTGGTGAACGTCAGTCCCCTAATAGCGGTACAAGTCGTGTCGGAGTGTAGCCCAGAACACCCTGAGATAACACTGGAAACCTACCAGTATATCTCGCTTGCCCTGGCCAGGGACTACTCGTGTAATGGCTCTCCTAGACACAGCCCGATGTCAACCCCCAATACCGGGAGAGACGAATCCTGTCTAACCGTCACTGCCTCCAAGTGCTTCGGGACTGCACCCAACTACTACCTGTTTCCACGACTCCTTTGAGCCGTGGTAGGGTAGTAATCTAAGTACAGTGGGAACACACTCGAGGCGAAGTGACAGTGTCAAGTCGGCGGACTAAGATGTACTCATGACACCTGGGAACTGATAACTGACGATAAGTCTAATACCAACCAACAGTTCCCGACGAGTCCTGTCCAGTGTACTCGTAAACTAAGGAGCACCCGCATACTATCTCAAGTATGACGTACTGACGGCTGTGGGACAAACCGTCTCCCCCGCTGGGATGAGAAGCGCATACGCTAGTCTACTCCGGAGTATCGATGCCCTGTCTCGATAGTCCTACGACTAGGGAGCTGTATAAGAATGTGCTTATGGATTACCCAGCCCCCACGAGTGTGGACGCCATCACAACGCTGGTAATCAAGCAAAGATCCTAAGGGCTCTACTAATATATATATAAGCGATATGCTAAAAGAAACACATGCACATATTGAAGTAGAGACAAACCAAGTAGCATACTACCATTTTGAGCAAGATTGTCTATACAACTGTGAATATCCCAAGCTTCCATTAAGTAATATACAAGCTAATATGATACAGTAATGGCCTCTAGGGCATATACACTAACACCATCAAAATCTGTGCCTAAAACACCATATGAGATATGGAGTGGAATGAGACCACATCTTAAACGGTTTAAGGTATGGGGTTGTCCGGCTTATGTCAAAAGGCAAAATCCAGACAAGCTCGAGGCCAGGTCAGTTCTATGTAAGTTTGTAGGATATCCGAAGAATTCTTATGGATATATCTTCTACCACTTTGAGGAACAAAAGGTGTTTGTTTCTCAATATGCCAGTTTTTTAGAAAAGGAATTTCTTGTAAAAGAAATTAGTGGCAATGAGGTAGAACTGGAAGAAATTCCAGCCGCACAGACTACAACTGACGATTTTGTGGAACCGGAAGATCCAATAGTACCCAACGAACCCTAACCACTCCGCAGATCTAGTAGTGTTCCTCATCCACCTGAGAGATACTACGGTTTTCTCATAGACGGTGGGTGCGAGGATTGAATCATGGAAAATGATGACCCAACTAGTTTCGAGCAGGCCATCACAAGTGAAGACTCTGTGAAATGGCTGGATGCTATGCGATTCGAGATGGAAACCATGTACACCAACAAAGCATAGACTATGGAAGTTGCTCCTGAAGGGGTAAAACCCATTCAGAGCAAATGGATCTTCAAAAAGAAGATTGGTGTAGATGGAAAAGTAGAGACTTTCAAAGCTAGACTTGTGGCTAAAGGTTTTCGTCAATGACCTGGCGTCGAATATGATGAAACATTTTCTCATGTCGCTATGCTTAAGTCCTTCAGGATCCAACTTGCCATTGCTGCATACCATAACTACGAAATCTGGCAGATGGACGTCAAGACCGCTTTTCTAAATGGTGATTTAGAAGGAAGCGTGTACAGGACACAGCCAGAGGGCTTCGTAGACAGTGGGAGCAGCGGAAAGGTGTGCAAGCTACTTAAATCCATCTACGGATTAAAGCAGTCATCGCAGAGTTGGAACATCTATTTTGATGAAGCTATCAAAGAGTTTGACTTCATCAAAAATGTAGATGAACCTTGTATATATAAGAAGGTAGTAAAGAGTAAGGTGGTTTTCCTCGTATTGTACATGGATGGCATACTCTTGATAGGAAACGATGTTTCTATGCTACACTCGATCAAGCTCTTCTTATCACTCAAGTTCTCTATGAAAGATCTTGGTGATGCCTCCTACATTCTTGGGATAAAGATCTATAGAGATAGATCTAAACGGATTTTGGGATTGTCCCAATCCAGGTACATTGACACCATACTAAAGAGGTTTAGCGTAGAAGATTCCAAGCGAGGTAATGTACCTGCTTGTTTAGGAATCACTCTCTCCAAAGAGATGTCTCGCAAGACTGATTTGGAGAGGGCTCGCATGCAAGGGATACCCTATACTTTGGCAGTAGGCTCTATCATATATGCGATATTATGTACCAGACCGGATGTAGCTTAATCACTAGGTGTAGTGAGCAGGTATCAATCAGATCCTGGGGAGAAATACTGGACAGCTGTGAAGAACATTCTTAAGTACTTGAGAAGGACTAAAGAAATGTTCTTGGTGTATGGTAACGGTGAACTCCAGGTGGAGTCCTTTACCAATTCGAGCATCCAGAGTGATAAGGACGAAAGTAAGTCGGTCTCGGGTTTTGTCTTTACCCTCAATGGAGGGGCGGTGTGTTGGAAGAGTTCTAAGGAAGACACCGTAGCAGACTCGACGACGGAGGCTGAATACATTGCTGCCAACGATGCTGCCAAAAAAGTTATCTGGATGAAGAAGTTCATTGCTGAGCTTGGTGTGGTTCCATCCATTGAGCATCCAATACCTTTGTATTATGATAACAATAGAGCGGCGGCTTTGTCCAAGGAACCCAGATCTCATCAGAGATCCAGACATATTCTAAGGCGGTATCACATGATAAGGGAGATAGTAGATTGCCGGGAGATCGAGATCAGGAGACTTGACACGATGGACAACGTAGCCGATCCACTCACAAAGGCCCTCCCCCAAATACAGTTTGAGAGACTTTTTGGGATGTTGGGTATGAGATACTACAACACAATGCCTTAGTGCATGTGGGAGATTGTTAGGAATATGTATGCCCTAGAAGCCATTATTATACATGTGATGTATATTATAGTGGATGCTTGGACAAATATATAGAGGACTTTCTTGCTCGACATGATAGTATGCTATCTGGTTACTCTTTATCTTAACATGTTTACTCGTATTCTTTACTGTCTTCCTCTCACATGTTGATAAAGCCCTTAGGATGTACTTGAGTACCAGGATTATGATGAGATCATACTAGTGGGGCCAGGGTGGTCCACAAGTACATCCTTTAATCAGTTCTTAATCGAGGGAATATCGAGACTAGGGCATCGATATTCCAGAGTAAACTAGTGTGTACGTTTCTTGTCCTTTAGAAGGAGATGGTTGATCCCACAACCATTGGTGTGTGACCTCAAAGATTGTACACAGGTTCTCATTGGAGAATGGGTACACCGAACGGACTCACCGAGGACTCCTAGTTGGTAGTATACTTATCGTCAGATAGCAGTCCGCCGGTGACACTGGTACAGGTTAGTCTGTAGACCCGAGATCGTCATAGAGTCCTGTATGGCTCCCACTGTGCTTTGATTTCCTCCCTACCATGGCTCAAAAGAGTTCTGCAAATAGGTGGATTTTGGGAACAGTCCCGAGTCACATGGAGGCAATGAGTGATAGGAGGGGCTTCGTCTCTCCCGTATTGGGGGTTGATGTTGCGCTATGCTCGATTGGCTAAAACTGGAAGTCCCTGGCCAGGGCAGTTGCTAAGATTTACTGATAAGAGTTAACAGTAGTTTCTCGAACCGTTATAGGCCAAACATCGGCAAAACTTATCACGTTACTGGGGTCTGACGTTTACCACCCCTAGATATGATATGCGACATATCAGACGAAGAGACCGGACTGTACGGTAGTGTTACTGATAGGCTTAAGGAGAGCATGTGTAAGTCTACGGTAGCGTCCCGGCCGTCAATCCGAGGCCAAACGCGGAACAAAAACTTTTATGAACTGGCGCTAACGCAGTCTTTCCCCCGGATCGTTCTATTAACCCTATACTAGCAAATTACAAAGATGTTAGAATGGCTATACCGATCGATCCGTGTCCTTCGGTCTTTAGCCACCATCCCAAGCTCCTCGCGGCTGCTCCAACGAAGTTCGCTCTCCGATCTCGCTCGTTGAAATGGCACCACCTCAAAGATTCTATATAAAGGCTCCCACTTCAAAACCAAAGCAACTCGAACATGAAGTTTACTAGCCGACATGTCCAAGATGAAGTAGAGAGTGTGTAGGATTACTTTGTCTCAAAACACCCAATGTTTCTCAACACATGAGACTTGATGGGTGGAGGAAGAAAATAAACCAATGGAGGATGAGTGAAGCAACTCAAGAAAGGATAATGGCTAAGTTTTAGTGAGATATCAAGCATGCTAGCAAGTAAAGAAAAATCACCAAGATTAGAAAATATCTCACAACCCTTATCATAAATCAAGCGTGCAAGAATAGTGTAGGATGAGTCACTACATGACTCACCCCATGAATCACCAAAAGAGTCATGCTTCATTTAAAGCCAAACATGACTCATCCTCCACCTCATTAAATCATTTATCCAAATAGTTAAAACAATAATGAAGTGGCATCTTTTAGAAGCATCTTGTAATGAATTTATAAGAATACTCCCTCATACCGTATATACATGCCCGTATTCGTATTCCGACTGAATAAGAATACAACGAGACGAAAATAATCCAACAATCTAATACTAGGAATCGGCTTAAACCAAAGCCCACCAGTATGATCCGTCCGATCATGATCTGTGCACAAGTGCACGTATATGATCGAACCCTGCCATAAAACCGTACGACCTCTACAACGTTTCACCCGAACTAGGGAAACTTTATGTAGGGGACTCTAAAGACTCGTCAATATGCTGGTAGTGGGTTTAACCACAAGCACGTCAGTGGTACTAGCTTTACGTAACGGCTGCCCAGGTATTGAACGAAAGGGAAGCTGACGAGCGAACTCATCCTGAAATCCTACTGAGCCTATCTGTGACAATCTCCGTACAGTCCGATCTGTTCATCTATGAGTATCGCATATCGGGCCTAGGGCGATGGTAAAATTCAGACCCCCAATAGCGGTATAAGTCGTGTCGGAGTGTAGCCCGGAACACCATGTGAAACAACTGGAATACCTACCAGTAAATCTCACTTGCCATGTCCAAGGACTTTGTGTAATGGCTCTCCTAAACACAGCGCGATATCAACCCCCAATACCGGGAGAGACGAATCCTGTCTAACCACCACTACCTCCAAATGCTTCGGGACTGCACCCAACTACTTCCTGTTTGCATGACTCCTTTGAGCCGCGGTAGGGTAGCAATCAAAGAACAGTGGGAACACACTTGAGGCAAAGTAGCAGTGTCAAGTCAACGAACTAAGCTGTACTCATGTCACCTAGGAACTGCTCCAGGCGATAGGTATAGTACCAATTAACAGTTCCCCTGCGAGTCCGTCTGGTGTACTCATAACCCAATGAGCACCTGTATACTATCTTAGGTGAACCAACTGAAACCAATGTCTTGTAAGACCAGCCATCGCCCCTCGTCGGGGTCTCGATCCGTATACACTAGTATATTCATGGAGTATCGATGCCCAGTCTCGAAACTCCCACGACTTGGGACATTTTAAGGATGTGCTTATAGACTACCCAACTCTCACGTATATGATCGCCATCATACTGCTGGTAGTAAACCAAGAATCCTATAGGCTCTATCAACATTTAATAGTGATCTGTAATGTCACCTGAAGCATGTACACGATGATAAAGATAAACCAGATAGCATACATCATCTCGAGTAAGACTGTTCTACCATTATAGGTCCTCCCTCAATCATTGCAATCATGTGCCTGCGATCCAATAATTGACTTTGAGGGCACTATATCCAAAAATCTCCCACTTGCACTTAACTCTAATTATTGCAATGTCGCATACTCACAGCCCATGTGATACCGAACACCCAACTCCTCTACTAATCAGTTTCACAAAGCTCGTTTGTAAAACTATTGCTTTCGAGAAATAGCCTCAGTGAGTGGATCCGCCCTGATGTTTCTTTCTATGTCTCTCTTTATTTCAAGTTTGCGGAGTAAACCATCTCCCGTAATGAGCAATATCTGTCCTAGAATATGTCTGGATATCTGATGGAACCCAGTTCACAAATGAACTCCAAATCCAGCATACTTCTTAGACTGTATTGTCAACTGAATTTAATCAGTATCCTGCACCATGCCTCCCTCAGTATCCACTTGGACTACCTGTCCAATCTACTGCACCTTAACAAAGGGAAAACTATAACTCTGACAGTAACTCTGTCATCCAGGTCACCTTGGAAGCCTGGAATGATAACCGTCTCCCATAAGAGGCTGCCTTTATCAAATCCCTAGAACATCTACTTGTATTCAAAGACTGCTTCCAAATATTTTTCTAGGATTGGATTAATAAAAACTTTATTGCATCTAGTGCAAAAACAACATCTGGTGTGGTACTCGACATCTCATGATTAACTCAATTGCTTAAGCAAGTGATATACCAATCATGCACATCCTTCTCCCCTTTAGTCTATAAGACACCTTTAGAGAGGGCGACTCCATCACCTGCAGGTACACTACCATGCCAGGAGTCGTCCATTCTAAAATACCTTTAGAATACTATCTAAGAACCCGAATTGGGAAACTACCCAAATTTAGATCTAAAACTATAAATCTAATAACCAGAATGTCTGATATTATATCCATATCCTTTGTGGAGAAACCACTGTGTGACAACCACAGTATAACTAATCGTAGTATAGTAATTTTACTTCCTACTATGTGTATGTCATCCAAATACAAGGACATCACACCCTATAACCTTCTTAACAGATCCATCCCTTATTCTGATGAAGTCAAAACCTATGACTGTCACATCAAAAATAGATGATCTATCTCCGCTATATCTCCTTTAGTCTATAAATAGACACAAGCTACTTGTCCACTATTCTTCCGCTGCTCCCACTGACTACGACAACCCTCTGGCAGAGTCATATACATATGCACTTCTAAAGCTAGTTTAGAACGACGCTATGCTCATCATCCTGCCGGGTCCCATAGCATGGAATAACAGTAGTGTCAAGTCTGGGTAAACAAGAACCTCCCTGTCACAGTCTTTGAGAATACCGAAGTACCTCTCGGGCGCCTGAGGTTACCCACCATATCTACGGAGTGGCTAATGGAATGTCGAACCTAATTGAATCTTTTGGACCTATTAAATTTTCAGTAAACGTCTGTGGTTCTGGAATCATTTCCAGTTCTACCATACTCCCACTACTGTTTTCTAAAAAAGTTCATTTTACTAAGACTGTGGCGAGTCAAGAACAATATCACTATTGATCTTCCAGATGGTAGAAAGTTAACCCCCGTCATAGCGCGGGTTAACCCACAAACTGCCATTACAGAAATGTGCCTCGAGTTATCCAGAATCTGGTTTTAAGCATGAGCCGGACAACTCTTCGTACCTTAACATTGTTAAGATATGAACCGTTCTATATACAATATAGAAACAAAGGAACTAATTTAATTGAACCAGATTCAAATCATGCAGCTGTCTCCAGTGCATATCTACTAAATGGTAGGAGGCCAATCAGCATCACTCAACTTAGGAGTGCATCCAATTATGAGTAACCTGAAAAAGAAGCAAGTTCTCAAAAAACCATTACTATCTAATGAATATCTAAATAAAAGTATCTACATCTTCGATCACCTTGAAGAATCCTGATACTTGCAACACATGGTTCTCTACTTTATTCTTGAACCTATAACTTCTCAAAACTTAGACCTTGTATTTCTACGAAACACTTGTCTAAAAACTAGAGAAGTCACAAGTAAACAGAATATAGTACGAGGACCAACCCCTATGTCCTAACGTATACTGGACAACATACAATATTTTGTATAAGTACCCTGAGTTGAATAACTCAAACCCTGTGCGTCGTAGGTTAAAAACTATACTATGGTTATGAAGAATTACACCGCTGTTGAATACTCCTTACCTAATCATCAACTGATATACGAAAATGTTACGGACATAATTTCAAAAAGTTATATCTCACTTTATAAAATAAACGTACAGATATATCAGTTTGAAATTGGTGCATAACAACGGATATTCAAAACCAAATATTTGCCGTCCGGCAAAAAACCCGGGAGGTTTCCTCAAATATCACCAATTAGAACGAATCCCGATATAATGAGGATGATCACCTAATTCCCAATAACTTGCTCCCACTCATTCTCTGTAAAACCATACAGATGTGAGAATCATACCTGGTAAATACATACCCTGGATTAAGGGTCTAATTGGGAAATCAGTTTTCAATTAACAACGCATTGTGAAACTGAAACATGAAAATGTTTCGAAGGGGTATCCGGGTATTCCTAGTAATGCCTCTTTCATTATCCAGATTCATAACTTTAACCTATATTTCTTTACCATCTCTTCAAATCACTTTATTTGTCTTTAGTCGTTACTTTCTGTACACCATTCTTAGGCTAAATAGTTTTCTTCCTTCCCTACCGTTCGGCACCAGCCTATGGTTTGGAAGAAGACTATCCAATAGGCATAATAGGTGTACCCTCCTAATCCTATGAGTACTTGCAACCTGAGAGAAGGTAAAGATAAAATACAACTGAATAAACCATATTCCATTTCTCCTGAACCGGAGAGATGCAAAGGTGAAATAGGAGTGGCGATGATATACGCAGTTTGGTCGTGAATGATAGCAGTCGCAATTTACTTTGCCCTCTTTCTGATCCCTTTATTTGTCTTTACTTATTACCTTTTGTACACCACACTTAGGCTAATTGGTTTTCTTCCTTCCCCACCTTTCGGCACCAGCCTATGGTTTGGAAGAAGACTATCCAATAAGCGTAATAGGTGTACTCTCCTTATCCTGGGAGCCTCACAACCTGAGAGAAGGTAAAAGGAAAAGACAACCGAATAATCCTATTCAATCTCTCAAGAACCAGAATCCATCCTCGAATCTGGAACAAGTTCCTTCGAGTTCGTATGCAATTATACGATGGATTTATCCAATGTAAGTGGATGTTCATAGTGATACGGGGTGTTCTGGAGAAATACAATGGGTTAAGGAAGGAGTGGCAATGATGTATGCAACTCAGACAATCCAAAAGCAGGTGTTTTAAGAAAGTTTGGTTAACTAGGTCACTGAGTCATAGTCTAGGGTCGGGTCATGGTCGCTGCCAAAGAGAGAGAGAAAATAAACACTCTGCGTGCACTCTAACCTATATCAGAATGGTTAATCACTTTATCTAATCAGGATATCTCCCATTGTATCCTCAAATTCTCCTACAAACCTGAAAGAAGAATTAGTCGGGATCACCCGAGGAGTAAACCAACTCATCAGTGGGAATCGGGATCCAACTATCATCGCATGATAACGTGAAGGAATCCACTCACGTTATCACACTCCAGAAGGTATGCGCATGCCTGGAAAGTTTCAGTTTCGTTAGAAACTCCTGATGTGTTTTTTACCCCATTCTCTTATGACCTTGACGAAGGCCAACATATCATAAGTCACATGTCAAGTTCTACCCGTCAATATCTAGGTTAATTTGAACCCACCCGTACATACCCTTGACGAGGGACAAAATAGCAGTACGACTGTCCCAAACCAACGCATCTATCTATGCAACAGAAAAGTAACAAATAGCTACCATACACTATGCCTTGACGAAGGCTAACATACATAGCATGAATACTATGTGCTACCTGTCTGAAATGACGGAGGGTTACGAATGGTTTTTGGCGAAAAACCTTTAACGTAATGAACTTGATATCGTTGAAGGAACCGGATAGCTTTTTACAAATATATAGTGGCGAAAACCTTTGTTAAAGAGGTCACTCCCGTTGAAGGGATCTCGGCTCTTTCCTCGTGGAATGAGGTGCAGGATATTCTCACTTAATACCACGATGCAAAGAAAAAAGTAATCGACTATAGTGAAGTTATTACCCTGACGCAAACTTATGTCCAAAGGGTCACTCTCGATGAAGGGATCTCGGCCCTTGCCTCGTCGAATGAGGTGCTGGACTGTGCAAAACAAAAGAGAACGTCCTTGCAATAACAACTTTTTAAAATTTATTCCAACAACATCGAATAGGTTTGTTTTCCTTGCATTGATCTGAATCAATGCAGTCCCATCAATTAATCACACCATAAAAGAACGAAAATATGATGTACGTATATGCCATCAGCATTCGCCGATGGGTCCTGTCATCACCCGTTAGGTTACTTAACTAACGACAGAGCGGGGACTGGACTAGCGCAGATGTAAAACATATACAACATCTACTAGTATATATATCAATATATAATAATCGCTCCAGGCGTGATAAATGCAACATCACATAAACAATACAGATAAACTGGGAGTCCCGGGTTTCCTTTGAGCCGCAAGTGAAACCCGACGTTCCCCTGCTCGTATGGATAGCCTATGCAATGAAAACCTAGACCCCTACGAGTGCGGCAAGTTACCCGCCAAAACCTGAAGCGAGGCAGCCCCCTTCAGCAATGTGAATGGACCACCCAGCACTTCACGGAATCCGGTAACTTGAGCACTCCTCCAAGGGTCAACCTGTACCCCCTACGAGTGCGGTGAATAGCCCGCCAATTCTAGAGTGAAGCCCCCTCCGTCTCAAAGCCATGAGATGCGGGCCCGTTGCCCTTTAGAACCCGGCTATCCGTGCACTCCACCGCAGGGTAATTCTAGTACAGAAAAGAAAATATGTACAACAGTGACATCGACCTCAACTCGGTCGTGCCCTAAAAGAATAATATACAAACAGGCAGTGGCGGCAGTCCACATGTCGGATGCTCTCCCCGCGATATCAAATGTACAAATAAAACTAACATTGCACTCAGGCTATCCACCACGACAATCCGCAACATCACAGCACACCACAGAACATCATCATGAATGTCATGTTCGCAAACTCATCTAAAAGGACATATAGCAATTAGACGAGTTATACCGCTCTAATGACATTCACGGTCGCAGATAGTAATGTAAGTACTGTTAATCTAATGTATTTAAAATTTCGATCGACTAAACTTCCCTAAATGGCCCCAAGTGCAAATCCAACACTCAAACGAATCTGGGCCAAAACAAAACATCTCAGAAACCACTATTTCATATAAAAGACACCCAGAAGAAAAATGGTGCCCAGTACCCACCATAACGCCTCGCAACTGCGGCAAACATGATGGTTTGGCCACGGTTCCGTGGTGCGATGCTCAGAACATGCTCCTAAATTTCTTCCAGGGTGTTAAAAAAGCCTGCACGATTTCTGATATACCCAAAATAAGTTTTAGACGACTTTAAAAATTCGGCATAAACTTAAAGAATGGAATTGTGGTTTTAGAAAATTCGGTCGATCGATATTTTAAACATGTTAGAACAAGCTAGTATGGGTTAATGGCGTGGCTCTGATACCATGTAAGTTTACGGTAGAGGCCCGGCCGTCAATCCGAGGCCAAACGCGGAACAAAAACTTTTATGAACTGGCACCAACGTAGTCTTTTACCTGGATTGTTCCATTAACCCTATACCAGCAAACTACAAAGATGTTAGAATGGCTATACCGATCGATCCGTGTCCTTCGGTCTTTAGCCACCATCCTAAGCTCCTCGCAGCTGCTCCAACGAAGTTCGCTCTCCGATCTCGCTCGTCGAAATGGCACCACGTGAAAGATTCTTTATACGGGCTCCCGCTTCAAAACCGAAGCAACTCGGACATGAATTTTACTAGCCGACATGTCCAAGATGAAGTAGAGAGTGTGTAGGATTACTTTTTCTCAAAACACCCAATGTTTCTCAACACATGAGACTTGATGGGTGAAGGAAGAAGATGAAACCAATGGGGGATGAGTGAAGCAACTCAAGAAAGGATAATGGCTAAGTGTTGTGAGGTATCAAGCATGGTAGAAACTAAAGAAAAATCACCAAGATTAGAAAATATCTCACAACCTTTATCATAAAACAAGAATGCAAGAATAGTGTAGGATGAGTCACTACATGACTCACCCCATGAATCACCAAAAGAGTCATTCTTCATTTAAAACCAAACATGACTCATCCTCCACCTCATTAAATCATTTATCCAAATGGTTAAAACAATAATGAGGTGGCATCTTCTAGAATCATCTTGTAATGAAATTACAAGAATACCCCCTCATACCGTATATAAATACCAGTATCCGTATTCCGACTGAATACGAATACAATGAGACAAAAATAATCCAACAATCTAATACTTGGATCCGGCTTAAACCAAAGCCCACTAGTATGATCCGTCCGATCATGATCCGTGCACAAGTGCACGTATATGATGGAACCCTGCCATAAAACCATACGGCCTTTACAACGTTTCACCATAACTAGGGAAACTTTCTGTGGGGGACTCTAAAGACTTGTCAATATGCTGGCAGTGGATTTAACCACAAGCACGTCAGTGGTACTAGCTGTACGTAACAGCTGCCCAGGTATTGAGTGAAAGGGAAGATGACGAGTGAACCCATCCTGAAACCCTACTGAGCCTATCTGTGACAATCTTCGTACAGTCTGATCTGTTCGTCTATGAGTATCGCATATCAGGCCTAGGGGGATGGTAAACGTCAGAACCCCAATAGCGGTATAAGTCGTGTCGGAGTGTAGCCCAGAACACCTTGAGAAACTACTGGAATACCTACCAATAAATCTCACTTGCCATGGCCAAGGACTTTATGTAATGGCTCTCCTAAACACAGCACGATACCAACCCCCAATACCGGGAGAGACGAATCCTGTCTAACCGACACTGCCTCCAAATGCTTCGGGACTGCACCCAACTACTACCTGTTTGCATGACTCCTTTAAGCCGTGGTAGGGTAGCAATCAAAGAACAGTAGGAACACACTTGAGGCAAAGTAGCAGTGTTAAGTCAACGAACTAAGCTGTACTCATGTCACCTGGGAACTGCTCCTGATGATAGGTATAGTACCAATCAACAGTGCCCCTGCAAGTCCGTCCGGTGTACTCATAACCCAATGAGCACCTGTATACTATCTTAGGTGAACAACCTAACACCAATGGCTTGTGAGACCAGCCACCACCCCTGGTCGGGGTCTCGATCCGTATACACTAGTCTACTCAGTATCGATGCCTAGTCTCGAAACTCCCATGACTAAGGTCATTTTAATGATGTGCTTATAGACTACCCAACACTCACGTATATGATCGCCATCATACTGCTGGAGGTCAAGTAAGAATCCTATGGGCTCTATCAACATGTAATAGTGATCTGTAATGTCATCTGAAGCATGTACACGATGATAAAGATAAACCAGATAGCATACTATCATCTCGAGTAAGACTATTCTACCAGTATAGGTCGTCACTCAATCATTGCAATCACGTGCCTACGATCCAATAATTGACTTTGAGGGCACTATATCCAACAGTATGGACAAGGTTGCTTGTTGATCTTCTAATCGCCCAATACCCGGGTAGCCGTTACGTGCAGCTAGTACCGCTGACGGCTTGTAGGTGACTGATGTGATCATCACCTACTGCTGGCGTATTGATGAGTATTTAGAGTCCCACATAGAAGTTTCCTGGTTCGAGCAAAACGAAGTATGTCACAAATGTGATGAGTGTGTGGGCTCGATTAAATACGTGTATGTGATGCCGTATTGTAATCTGGCAGCTATCTGTTATCTGTTGTCAACTTAGGTTATATATGACATAACCAGATTATCAAATCAAGTGTTGATTTGATAATATGATACACAGATAAATGATATTAGTCGGTCATATGTGATATAACCGGATTATTAAATCAATTGTTGATTTAATAATGTGATATAATTATATCTAAACTAATATCATTAGCTCACTAATTATTGTTCATAATATAAATATTAATATATATGATATATATTTATATATATATATATATGAAGCATGGTATTTTCTATTTTTATGAAAAATAGAAAATGAGGTAGAAAATGGAAGCATGGTTGTAAGCATGGGTTTTATTCTTTGTCTATTCATCTTGACTCTCTATTCAAGCATGGTTGCAATTTTATATTGCAAAATTCCATACTTGAATGAGTGGGGGTCAAGTGTTGCCATTAATTCTTACTTCATTCCAACACTTAGCCAATTTTCCATGCTTGCATCTTCTTGAACTCTCTAGCTTTCATCTTCTTCTTTCTCATATTACTTCAAAATTCCAAACCCTCAGATGTGATGTGAATCATGGATTTTTGAATACATAAGTGAGAAAATCTAATCCCCTACTTCATCATTCTATACATGACTAGCTATCAAGTGTAAAGTGTTTTCTTCACCAAAGTGTTTAGTAAAGAAAGAGCTTGGCCTAGTGAGCTTCGGGTGGATCATCTTTGATGTGAAAATCTATAAGGAGGTTCATTCAACTCGAAGTGGAGTCTAGAGGAGTCAAGAGGACTACTACAAGGAGCTTAAGAAGAAAAGGACTTGATCCTATAGGGTATAACTCCTTAAACTTTCTTAAGTTGTTCACATCACATAGCTAAAAACCCTAAAATTCTAGCAATGATCTTGTATAGTCTAGCTTAGCACCTAAAAAGTTTGATTTTGGCATGCTTGATGCCACTTGGAACCCCTTGATGGTGCTAGGGTAGACTTTCAGGGCATCGATATACCAGAGTAGACGAGCGTATACGCTTCTCAACCCATAAGATGAGCGATGGATGATCCCATATCCATTGATGTTTGACATCAGAGATGGTATATGGGTGCTCAGTAGAGACTGGGTATACTAGACGGACTCGCCGAGAACTTCTAGATGGTATTATACCTGACGTCAGATAGAAGTTCTCTGGTGACACTGCTACAGGTTAGTCTGTAGACCCGAGATCGTCATAAATTCTTGTGTGATTCCCACTGTGCTTTGATTTCCACCTTACCACGTTCAAGAGGACATGCAAAATAGTAGTTTTTGGGTACAGTCCCGAGCCACATGGAGGCAATGAGCGATAGGAGGGGATTTCGTCTCTCCCGGTATTGGGGGTAGATGTCGTGCTGTGAGATTGGCTATAACTGAAAGTCCTTGGCCAGGGCTGATTTAGAGATTTATTAGTAAGTGTTATCAGTGGTTTCTCGACCCGTTATGAGCCTCGTATCGGCATGACTTATCAAGTTATTGGGGTCTGACGTTTACCACTCCTAGACTAGATATGTGACATTTTAAACGAAGAGACCGGACTATACGGTAGTGTTACTGATTGGATTCGCAGGAGTATGAGCAGGCTTACTTGTTGATCTTCTGATCGCTCAATACCCGGGTGGCCGTTACATTTATCTGACCGCTTGTGGCTTATGGATGTTTGATATGATCATCACCTACTGCCAGCGTATTGATGAGTCTTCAGAGTCCTACACAGAGGTTTCCTGGCTCAAGCGAAACAAAGTAGGAGCACATATGTGATATGTGCAGGACAGAGAATAATACGAGTATGAGATAATGTATTCTATTCTCGCGATTTATTTGTAACGGCCGGTCATATATGATATAGCCGGGTTATCGAATCCAGTGTTGATTCGATAAGTTGATACATATAATATTAGTCGGTTATATGAGATATGGCCGGATTATTAAATCAAGTGTTGATTTGATAATTTAGTGTATAATTGTATATTTGATATACTAGTTTACATTAACTAAAATTAGCTCACTTAAATGTTTCTTTTCTCACTTGTGTGCATAAATATATACGTGATATATATTAATGTACATTTTTTAGTGTCATGCTTGATGATACACACTACATGGGTGTGTGAGACTTACACCATGCTTATGATAATTATGAGGATTATTAATTTTAAGTAAATCCAAATTAGATAGATAATAGTCATATGCATGAAGCTCGTGGAAGCTTTCAGATGCATTGACTTAGTCCACTAATTTTGTTTTACTTACGATATTTATTAACCTAACCATTATCACTTAGCCATGGTTATGTCTCAACATGAGTTAGTATATGATACAAACTCACCCATGGTTGCCATTCACTCTCTCATCAATTATTTCTTCATCTTCTTCAAGCTCAAGAAAAGCTCTCTAGGTTATTGAGAGAAGAAAAAAAAGTGAGAAAATTAATTCTAAAGTGAGCAAAAATCCTACTTCATCATCCTCTACTAGATTAACCATTTAGTTTAGGGTGTTAGCTTCACTAATCCCACATTGGTGAAGAGGTAGCTTGGGTTAGTGTCTCCTCGACGTATATCATCTTCGGCCTCGAAGACTTCATACAAGCTCGTTCCTTTCTTCTTGTGAAGCCGTGCTTAAGTCCGGAAGATCACTACTTGGAGCGAAGGGACTACTACATGGAGCTATTGAAGTGAAGGACCGGTCTATAAAGCTTGTATTCCTAGTTCACTTAGTTGTAAAGTAGTTTACAATATGTTTCATATGATTATCTAGTTAAACATCCTAGGTTAGAGTTCTTTAGCATGACAAAAATTTGAAAATGGCGTGGAAGATGCCTCCCGAAACCTTGCTGTCGTGCTTAGGAACCCTACAGTGGTATTAGAGACAGGTTGGAGAATTACACGATGTTTGTTAGTTTACGAAACCGAAACTACTCCGAAACTTGAAACATTGCAACCTAGTTTCTGTCAAATTTTTAAAGTCTTCCAAAATTTTTTTTAACAACTGTAGAATGTTGTATAAGATATAACAAGAACACTGTGAAAATTTCAAGGGGTTTCCTCGGAATTGGGCCGCCAGAGTTAATGAAAAACCGGCCACCTTGGGTCATTTTTGGAATTTTGACTTGAAATTTTCAGGGTGCTCCAGTCTCTAGGTTTTGGTGTTTCAAGTGTTGTTTGTTTTTGCTAAATTTGCATGTTATGGTAACTTTCTGAAAAGGCAATTCGGAGTGTTTTGTAGTCGTAATTCTAACATGTATTCGGGTTATTTAGACGGTGTTAAAAAGTTCGTTCGGATATCAAATACCCACTTTAACCCTCGCCGGAAAATTTTCCAAGAGTTCGATTTTTTCCGAGTTAAAGAACATTCCAACATCATGCAAGTAATGTGATGGACCCTCTATAAGAACGAAACCCTAACTCGATTCTATGACCGTAAGAACCGCCACCAAAACTTAGGGTTTGCGGTAGTTCCGCGGTGCCATAGGTGAGGCAAGGGTTGATCCTTCTACGGTTGGTCCATTGGTACTGTGGCATGTGCTGAATATTTTTAAACTGCACTCAAGTGTTGAGCTTTTTGGGTAATTTTGGGAGTTTGTTGATTCGATCGGAATGTTTAACATCATCTATCTATTTGTGGAATGTGATACAATATGTGGAATACATATAGTTAGGCATGAAATCCAAAATATGTGATATTTCGGGTTTATGATGTCTTAGGTGATTGTGAATGTTGTAGTTTGATATTTTCTTTTCTGCGACCGTAAGTGTAATATGTGGTGTATCACCGGTTTCGTTGCTATATGTCAATGACAATTGGGATACGCATATTTTCTTACGTTGATGACATGTGATGTTATGTGTTGCTATGATATGTTATATTGGATCGTCGTGTTTTGAATAGCCGGGGTTTTTATGTGAGATGAGAGTTTTTCTTTTCATTCATGTAAAATTCATTGTATCTAATATTCTTTTATTGGGGCACTTCCGGGTTGAGGATGATGTCACCATTGTTGTATATTATTTACTTTTCCGTATTAGGATAGACCCAAGGAGGGGAGCATAAGTAACCAAGTTCTAAAGTCCGGTGGGAGACCATCTCGAGGAGTCGAGTCCGGGTCTTCTAACTCTAGAATTGGTAGGGTTGCTTGCCGCTCTCGTAGGGGTCTAGGAATGTGGGTTTGGCTATTCATCATGACCGTGGAATCCGTGTTTTTTAAAGGCTCAAAATAAAACACGGACATCCTAATATATCCAATATTTCATATGTTGATTTCTGCTGCGATATTCTGTTATATGATCACTTTATGATGAGACGATTGCTTTATTATTATATATATGATATATAATAAATTTTGCTTATGTTTTGCACCCGCGCTAGTCCCGCCCCGCTATGCCGTTAGTTAAGTAACCTTACGGTGCATAACGGGACACTATGGCGAATGCGGTTGGCATAAGCGTACGTTGTATTTTCATTTCTTCTGTGATACTTAGGAAGCATAAATGATGGGACTTCATTAATGAGATTAATGAAAGAAAAGAAACCTAAAAGATGTTGTAGAATCAAATTTTCAAACAGGATAGCTCTAGTTTTTGTTTTGCATAGCGGTATTCCTTGTAGAATATCCAGCACCTTATTCGATAAGGAAAGAGCCGAGATCCCTTCACCGGGAGTGTCCTCTTTAGCGAAACTAGCAGATGCTACAACTCACTTGGTTTTATTTTTGATTGCTTCTATAGTTCTTGCTTTGCATAGTGGTCTTTGTGAAATATCATGCACCTTATACGATAAGGAAAGAGCCAAGATCCCTTCACCGGGAGTGACTTCTTTAGCGAATCTAGTAAAAGCCTCAAAAACACTCCTTTTCAAAATCACTCGATTCTACAACAATATCAAGTTCATTACGCAAAGGGTTTTCCTAAAAACCTGTCGTAGCCCTCCGTCATTTCAGATAAGTAGTATTTAGTATTCGTGCTGTGTTTGTTGACCTTGTCAAGGCTTAGTGTGCAGTAGCTGATTAGTGCTTATCTGCAAAGCATATAATGCGATTGGATTAGGGTAGTCTTGCGGCCTTGTTGACCTTGTCAAAGGTCGTGCGGGTGGGTTTAATTCAATCAAGAAATGACGGGTTGAACTTGACTTATGGTCTTTGGTTTGTTGATCGCTTGGGGAAAAATATTATCGAGAATTTTAAGTGTTGAAATTTGCAATGAGATTGCATACCTTCTATGAGATAGTTGGATCCCCGATACCCACTGCGAGTTAGTGTTACTCCTGGGAGAGTCTTGCACTTTACAATTAGCCGATCAAGTAGGTGTCTAGAAAGGTGTCAACGGGGTTATGCCTCTGGGAAAACGAGGTTTATTTTAATTAGGTCCGTGCGAAAGCACGGGGAAGCTCACTCAAAGTACCGGCACTGGCCTGGCTGAAAGATTGGCAAACTTATAGGGTGTAATTAATCCCAGCTAGTCTTTCCTTTTAGGTTTTGAAGGAAGATTTGATAAAAACAGTGGGAGTCATCCTGATTAGATAAAATAATAACCAATCTGATCCTGCAAGAGCATACGCTAAAGTGTTTTCTTCTCTCTCTCTCTCTCCAGGTAGCGACCATGTCAGGCCTTAATCAAGATAATAATATGGATGTAATGACCGGACCCGCTTGTTTTACTGAGCAGGGGAACGTTGGTTCCGTTCTTTCTTATAATTGTTATAAAATTGAGCATGAAATAGGGGAATATCCGGATTCCCACGCCACCCAAACGAAGAACAGGCATGTTGATGCATTTTCTTCGGGTGTGTTAGTCATTGAGAAATGTTTCTCAGTTCACACTACGTCCTGTGTATTAGATACCGAATCGTGATCCCACATATGTAATATGTTGCATGGGCTAAAGAAAGGTAGAGAACTGGGAGAGCATGATCATTCCGTAAGAGTAGGGAATGGGGCAAATGTTGCAGCCAAAGCAGTTGGCTAATATCACCTTGTATTACCAAATGGCAATACATTGATTCTGAACGAATGCTATTATATTCCGACCCTGATATGCAATCTTATATCAGTTTCTTTATTAAGTAAAGAAGGATATAATTTTGTACTACAGGATAATGTTATGAACATCTTCCTGAATCAAAAGTTGATTGGATAAGCCTCGTTAAATAATGGCATATATATTCTAAATCAAACCACAGTTCTTAATGTACAAAACACACACAAGAGGAAGAGTTCAGAAATGAACGAATCCTTCTTGTGGCGTTGTAGATTAGGTCATATAAATGCGACATGACTAGCTAAGTTACATAAGGATGGATATTTGAATCCGTTCGAATTTTCATCTTATGACACTCGCCACTCATGTCTCAAAGGCAAGATGACCAAAACTCCGTTTACTGGACACAGAGAAAGAGTTACGGAACTCTTGGGACTGATACATAGTGATGTATGTGGTCCCATGTCTACACATGCTAAGGATGGTTCCTTGTACTTCATTACATTCACTGACAATCTCTCAAGATACGGACATGTGTTCCTGTTGAAACACAAGTCTGAAGCTTTTGAGAAATTCAAAGAATATAAGTACGAAGTCGAGAACCAAACGGGTAAAAGTATTAAAATCTTTCGATCTTATCGAGGAGGAGAATACTTGAGCAATGAGTTCCGGGGCTATCTAAAAGAGAATGGGATTCTCTCTCAGCTTACTCCTCCGTATACACCATAGCACAACTGTGTATCGGAACGGAGAAATCGCACCTTATTAGATATGGTGCGCTCTATGATGAGCACTGCTGAGTTGCCTATTTCCTTTTTGGGTTATGCGCTTAAGACAACAGCATACCTATCGAATCAAGTTCCATCTAAATCCGTACCTACCATACCATATGAGATATGGAGTGGGAAGAGACCATATCTTAAAAGGGTTAAGATATGGGGTTGTCCGGCCTATGTCAAAAGGCAAAATCCGGACAAACTCGAGGCACCATCAGTTCTTTGCAAGTTTGTAGGATATTGAAAGAATGCATATGGATATTTTTTCTACCACATTAAGGAACAAAATGTGTTTGTTGCTCAACATGCCACCTTTTTAGAAAAGAAATTTCTTGTAAAAGAAATTAGTGGCAAAGAGGTAGAACTGGAAGAAGTTCCAGCTACACAAACTATAACTGAAGATTTAGTGGAAGCAGAGAATTCGATAGTGCCCAACGAACCCCGGCCTCTCCGCCGATCTTGTAAGGTTCCTCATCCACCGGAGAGATACTATGGTTTCTCGTTGATGGTGGAAGCGAAGGTTGCATCATGGAAGATGATGGCCCAACTAGCTTCGAGCAGGCCATCACGAGTGGGGACTCTGTGAAGTGGCTGGATGTAATGCGATCTGAGATGGAATCCATGTACACCAACAAAGTATGGACTTTGGAAGTTGCTCCCGAAGGGGTAAAACCCATTGGGAGCAAATGGATCTTTAGGAAGAAACTTGGTTTAGATGGAAAAGTTGAGACTTTCAAAGATAGACTTGTTGCAAAAGGCTTTCGTCAATGAGCAGGTATGGATTATGATGAAACCTTTTCTCCAGTGGCTATGCTTAAGTCCATCCGGATCCTACTTGCCATTGCTGCATACCATGACTACGAAATCTGGCAAATGGATGTTAAGACTGTCTTTCTAAATGGTGATTTGGAAGAGTGCGTGTACATGACTCAGCCAGAGGGCTTCGTAGTCAGTGGGAGCAACGGAAAGGTGTGTAAGCTGCTTAAATCCATCTACGGGTTAAAGCAGGCATCGCGGAGTTAGAACATCTGTTTTGATGTCATTGTCAAAGAGTTTGACTTCGTCAAAAACGTAGATGAACCTTGTATATACAAGAAGGTGGCAGAGAGTAAAGTTGTCTTCCTCGTATTATACGTGGATGACATACTCTTGATAGGAAATGATATTCCTATGCGGCACTCGGTCAAGCTCTTCTTATCACAAATATTCTCATGAAAGATCTAGGTGATGCCTCCTACATCATGGGGATTAAGATCTATAGAGATAGATCTAAACGGATACTAGGATTGTCCCAATCCAGGTACATTGACACCATACTAAAGAAGTTTAGTATGGAAGAATCCAAGCGTGGGAATTTACCCATGATCTCAAGACTCATTCTTTCTAAAGAGATGTCTTCCAAGACTGATTTGGAGAGAGCTCGCATGCAAGGGATACCCTATGCTTCGGCAGTAGGCTCTATCATGTACGCGATGCTATGTACTAGACACCATGTAGCATACTCACTAAGTGTAGTGAGTAGGTATCAAGAAAATCCAGGAGAGAGTCACTGGACAGCTGTGAAGAACATTCTCAAGTACTTGAGAAGGACTAAAGATATGTTCTTGGTGTATGGTAACGGAGAAATCCAAGTGGAGTCCTTTACCGATTCAAGCTTCCAAAGTGATAAGGACGACTCTAAGTCGGTCTCGGGATTTGACTTTACCCTCAATGGAGGGGCGGTTTGTTGGAAGAGTTCCAAATAGGAAACCGTGGCAGACTCGACGATGGAGGCTGAATACATCGTTGCCAACGATTCTGCCAAAGAAACTGTCTGGATGAAGAAGTTCATAACTGAACTTGGTGTGGTTCCATCTATTGTGTATCCAATACCTTTGTATTGTGATAATAATGGAGCGGTGGCTTTGGCCAAGGAACCCAGGTCCCATCAGCGATCCAGACATATTCTAAGGCGGTATCATCTGATCCGGGAGATAGTTGATCGCCAAGAGATCGAGGTCAGGAGAGTTGACACGAAGAACAACACAGCAAATCCACTCACGAAGGCCATTTCCCAGATACAGTTCGAGAGACTCTTCGGGATGTTGGGAATGCGATACTACAACAGCTGGCCCTAGTGCAAGTGGGAGATTGTTAGTTGTATGTTTGCCCTAGAGGCCATTATTGTACATTTGATGTATATTATAGTAGATGCTTGGATATATATAGAGAGGAGTTTCTTGCTCGACATGATAGTATGCTATTTGGTTGCTCTTTATCTTAACATGTATACTTGTCTCTTTATACCGTCTCATAGTTACATGTTGGTAAAGCCTTTAGGATGTATACTTGACTACCATGATTATGATGCAGATCATACTAGTAGGACATGGTAGTCCATTGTTCATCCTTTAATGTTCCTAGTCGGGGGTGTATTGAGACAGGGCATCGATATACCAGAGTAAACTAGCATATACGCTTCTCAACCCATGAGATGGGCGATGGATGATCCCATATCCATTGATATTTGATATCAGAGATGGTATACGGGTGCTCAGTGGAGACTGGGTATACTGTACGGACTCGCTGAGAACTCCTAGATGGTATTATACCTGACGTCAGATAGCAGTTCTCTGGTGACACTGGTACAGGTTAGTCTGTAGACCCGTAATCGTCATAGAGTCTTGTGCGATTCCTACTGTGCTATGATTTCTACCTTACCATGTTCAAGAGGACGTGCAAAACGGTAGCTTTTGGGTACAATCCCGAGTCACATGGAGGCAATGAGCAATAGGAGGGGATTTCGTCTCTCGCCGTATTGGGGGTAGATGTCGTGTTGTGCTCGATTTGCTATAACTGGAAGTCCCTTACCAGGGCTGATTTCGAGATTTACTGGTAAGTGTTATCAGTAGTTTCTCGACCCGTTGTGAGCCTTGTATCGGCATGACTTATCGAGTTATTGGGGTCTTACATTTACCACCCCTAGACTGGATATGCGACATTTTAGACGAAATGACCGAACTGTACGGTACTGTTACTGATTGGATTCGCAGGAGTATGAGCAGGCTTGCTTGTTGATCTTCTAATCGTTCAATACGCGGATGGCCGTTACGTTTAGCTGACCGCTTGCGGCTTGTGGGTGTTTGATATGATCATCAGCTACTGCCGGCGTATTGACGAATCTTTAGAGTCATATACAGAGGTTTCCTGGCTTAAGCTAAATGAAGTAGGAGCACATATGTGTTATGTGTGGGACCGAGAATAATACGAGTATGAGATACCGTATTCTATTCTCGCGATTTATTTGTATCGGTCGGCCATATAGTCGGGTTATCGAATCAAGTGTTCATTCGATAAGTTGATACATATAATATTAGTTGGTTATATGAGATATAGCTGAAATATTAAATCAAGTGTTGATTTGATAATTTAGTGTATAATTATATATTTGATATACTAGTTTACATTAACTAATATTAGCTCACTTAAATGTTTCTTTTCTCACTTGTGTACATAAGTATATATGTGATATATATTAATGTACATTTTTTAGTGTCATGCTTGATGATACACACTAAATGGGTGTATGAGACTTACACCATGCTTATGATAATTGCGAGGATTATTTATTTTAAGTAAATCCAAATTAAATGGATAATAGTCACATGCATGAAGCTTGGGAAGCTTGTAGATGCAATGTCTTAGTCAACTAATTTTGTTCTTCTTAAAATATTTATTAACCTAACCATTATCACTTAGCCATGGTTATGTCTCTACATGAGTTAGTATATGATACAAACTCACCCATGGTTGCCATTCACTCTCTCAGCCATTATTTCTTCATCTTCTTCAAGCTCAAAAAAAGCTCTCTAGGTTTTTGAGAGAAGAAGAAAAAGAGTGAGAAAATTAATTCTTAAGTGAGCAAAAATCCTACTTCATCATCCTCTACTAGATTAACCATTTTGTTTAGGGTGTTAGCTTCACTAATCCCACATTGGTGAAGAGGTAGCTTGGGTTAGTGTCTACTCGACGTAGATCATTTTCGGCCTCGAAGACTTCGTGCAAGCTCGTTCCTTTCTTCTTGTGAAGCCATGCTTGAGTCCAAAAGATCACTACTTGGAGCGAAGGGACTACTACATGGAGCTATTGAAGTGAAGGACCGGTCTACAAAGGTTGTATTTCTAGTTCACTTAGTAGTAAAGTAGTTTACAATATATTTCGTATAATTCTCTACATAAACATCCTAGGATAGAGTTCTTTAGCATGACAAAAATTTGAAAATGGCGTGGACGATGTCTCCCGAAACCTTGCCGTCGTGCTTAGGAACCCTACATGCATAGGCGTTCGATACGGGTATATTTTCCCAGAAGAAAGTCTTGAAGTGAATGCAGCTGTCCCGGAACAAGAAATGGATTAAGTAATGGATGATACATTTTGGGCAATTCGGCAGAGATGAGATTGGAAAGAGACCATGACAGGATTTTTCTGGAGTGCTTCATGACAAGGACTTGAAGCGGGATCGATTGTATCATGCACGCCCAGTGGGCCAGGGATTGCCATTATGGATGTGATACGTTACGAATGACCATGTTAATTGGTCCGGAGATCTTAAGAGAAGTGCCAGAACGGGACTGTTTCCGTCATTACTCCAAATAAGACTTTCAAGCCGAGGAGTCATGTAACTAGTAATCTGCAGAGAGAAACGAGGATCTAAAAGTAAAAGACGACAGACCATGGGCAAAAGGCAAGTAGATATTCTTGCTCTGCTAGCCTTGGATGCACCGACACCTCGCGACATTGAAGGAAAGGCGCATCGAAGGCAATTATTTATGATTTGCGACTTGGTGATTCGGATATCACGTTTCCATCATTTTGGATTTTAGTATTTTGACGATTGTTTTAGGATTGATATTTCCTATGTGCACTACAGTTGCACTTGATTCATATATTCATGTATTAGTTGTGCTGATGTTCATTTTGTGCATACCCACTGCACATGATTTTGATTTCTATGCATTCTTAGATAGTTAATTTTGATTTCATGCATACAGTATGCACATGATTGGACTTATGTATTCGGTGTAGTTACACGAGTTTTAAGTATTGATATGATTTTGTGCTCACAGATGCACATGCTTATGAGTTTATATACGATGGTATACTTGATTTGATGAGGTGTATGTCGTATACCGTTGATTTCGATTTGGATACTCGATATTCGTTTTCGTGCACTTTAGTGCACTAGATTTATGTTTTCGTGCACCTTGTGCACTTGATTGAGATTTTTGCGCACACTTGGCGCACTTGATTTGATTTTGTGAACACCAGATACACTTAATCGAGATTCTTCGTGCACATTAGATGCACTTTGTATTGTTTTTGTGCACACCCATTGCACTTAGTTTTGTTTCTGTGCACATTCGTGGCACCTGCCTTGATTTCGATTTCCGTGCGCACCAGACGCACGTGGCATTTTTATATGTTCTATTTGAGGTTGATTCCGTTTGAGCATCGTGTTTTTATAGCATATACTACGGTTTAGCTACCGAGCAGGACTGGTCTGAGGACAATATCTGAATATTTTGCATGCATCGATATTTACGGAAGGGATTATCAAAAGAGGTATAGTCTCAATATTTTCCTACGCGTCCTTGACGACATAAAACTTTACAAAGAAAACCCTTCCCAAATCATTTCCAAAAAGGCGAGACGTGTATGTTAAACAAAGAATGTATATATATAGCTATTTTTCCTTATAAATGAACGTCCGCTATTTGTGTCGTAGTGTGCACTTCGTACGGCGATTTGAACAGTATTTTGCATGCACTTTCATTTTGTTGTTTTGACGATTTCACAACGATGCGTACTATACATATGTTATAATTTTAATTATAACATTTTTAATTTTTATATTGGATTTTGACATTTGTATTTTCGTCATCAATCCGATGATTGCATAACGCTTGACGGAGTTTTACTTTGAGTTTTACACTCGTTTTCACATGCATACGACGCGTTATGATATATTTTATGTATTCATGATTTCGGAGCCCCGACGACTTGATTGTTCTGTTGAAATGTTTTAGTTATTGGGGGGATTAAATTTAAATTCGGGGACCGAATTTATTTAAGGGAGGAAGATTGTAACATTTTAGGAAAAATGAAATATTATTTTCGGAAATTAAATAATTAAAATAATAAATTTTAAGAATATTAGAAAAATATGGAAATTTGTTTTAATGATATGGTATAATTATATACCAATAGTTTGGAAAATATTTGGAAAGTGATATGAAATATTGATTTGGAAAGTTTTTAATTGATTTGGATATTTTATAAATATTTATAAAATTAATTGTATACGAGTTATTACTAAACTCGATTAATATTTCACTAATCTTGCATTAATCATGTTTATGTGCATAGCATGTAACAAAACATGTTGCAAATACTTGTTACATTTTAATTGATATGCACCATGGTTTCTTCTTTTAAAAAAAAGTTTCTTGGTTTAAAAGAAAAAGGAAAAATGGGAGATATTTTAGATGAGAGAGGGGACAAGGGAGATCAAGGGGCATGGGCTCATGTGAGAGGGAGAGAGAGAAAGAGAGGGTGAGGGTTCTACACAATTCTAAGCCATCTTCTTCTCCTTTTATTTTCCTCATCTCCCCTCATTCTTCATCTCATTCCACACCTCCCTCCACCTCCTCTACCTCCTCACTGTTGGCTATAGTGCCCTCAAGTCAATTATTGTAATTGCAGGCACGCGATTAGATGATTGAGGGAGGACCTATACAGGTAGAACCGTCTTACTCAAAATAATAGTATGCTATCTGGTTTATCTTTATCAACATGTACATGCTTTAGGTGACATTATAGTTCACTATTACATGTTGATAGAGCCCATAGGATTCCTGCTTGACTACTAGCAATATGATGGCGATCATATATGTGGGAGCTGGGTGGTCTATAAGCACATCCTTAAATGTCCCAAATCGTGGGAGTATCGAGACTGGGCATTGATACTCCAGAGTAGGCTAGTGTATACTGATCGAGACCCCAACATGGGGAGGTGCCGGTCTCACAATCCATTGGTGTTAGTTTGTTTACCTAAGATAGTATGCAGGTGCTCATTAGGTTATGAGTACACTGGACGGACTCGCTGGGAACATGCTAGTTGGTTTTATACCTATTGTCAGATAGCAGTTCCCAGGTGACGTGTACAGATTAATCTGTTGACCTGAGATCGTCATTTGTCTCATGTGAGTTCCTACTGTGCTTTGATTACTACCCTACCACGTCTCAAAGGAGTCATGCAAACAGGTTTTAGTTGGGTACAGTCCCGAACCACATGGAGACGGTGAGCGGATCATCGGGGATTCGTCTCTCCCGGTTTTGGGGGTTGATGTCGCGTTGTGCACGGGTGGCCATCACCAGAAACCCTTGATCAAGGTAGTCAAGAATTACAGATCCAGGATCAGTAGTTTCTCATTTTGTGATTGGCTTCATACCGACACTAAATGTCATGTTATTAGGGGTCTGACTTTATCCACCCGCCTAGACTCGATATACGATACTCTTAGACGAATAGACCATACTGTACGGATATTGTCACAGGACAGGCTCTCTAAGGGTCAGGATGAGTTTGCTCGTCGGTTTTGCTTTCGCTCAATACCTGGGTAGCCGTTACGTACAGCTAGTGCCGTTGACGTGCTTGTGGTTAAACCCACTACCAGCGTATTGACGAGTCTTTAGAGTCCTACACAGAGGGTTTCCCTACTTCGGGCGAAACGATGTAGAGGCCATATGGTTTTATGGCAGAGTTCGATCATATACGTGCACTTATGCACGTATCATGATTCGAACGGATAATACTAGTGGGCTTTGATTTAAGCCGGATCCTACTATTATATTGTTGGATTATTTTCGTCTCATTGTATTCGTATTTTTCGGAATACGGATGCGGGTATGTATATACGGATGAGGGGAATTCTTCTAATTTATTACAAGATTGTTTTTAGAAGAAAACATCTCATTTTGTTTTAACCTTTTAGTTTAAAGGTTAATGAGGTGGATGGATGAGTGCGATGTGCATTGATTGAAGCATCGTTCAAGGCATGAATCATGCTTGATATTTGTTGTGAGTGTTGTCAGATATTTGTGGTGACTTGAGATATTTTTCTTAAGTTGTTTTTATTGTTTTTCTTACTCACACTCTCACAACACATACACAAGGCAGCCCATTTTCTTAAGTTGCTTCAAGCTTCACACTCTTCTCTCCAATGGCTTCTTCTTCCTCCTCCACCCTAACCCTCTCATGTGTTGAGAAAGCTAGGGTGTTTAGAGACAAATTAATCCTTCATTAGACTCTACATCTCCTAGGATATCAAGTCTAGCAAACTAGATACCCTAGTTACTTCAGTTTTGAAGTAGAAGCTCGATTCATAGACTCTCGGATGGATCATCTTCGATGGAGGGAGACCTATGACCAAACTTGATCATGGTGGCCACTAGGAGCTTGGGAATCTTGTTAAAGACCGAAGGACACGGATCATTCGGTATAACATTCCATAACTCCTTTCTTAGGTTGCTAGGTTTAGGGTTTAAAGTCAATCCGTATTCGGGGTTGCGGTAGCAACAGTTTTATAAATTTTTGTTCCGCATCCGGCCACGGTTTGATGGCCAGAGCGCTGCCGTAACCAAACATGGTATCAGAGCCAACCTATAAACTCTAATCTAGTAGTTTAGACAACATTTAAGGTATCAAAATCGAAATAACTCCGAAACAATACCCTATACTTACCAGTTTCTGTCGAATTTAAATAGTCTTCAAATTTTTTTTAACCAATTGCAGAAGACTACCTATGTGACAAATAGAATACCCCCAAAATACGAGCACCTAATGTGAAAATTGGCCCTGCGAAAATGCTTGAAAATCCGGTCTGGCCGGTTTTATTTTTGGATTTGGACTTGTAATTTTGGGTGTACTCTGGTCTGTGGAAAATTTAGTTTCAGGTATTGTTTGTTTTGCCCAGTTTTGGATATAGTATTATCTATGGTTTGGGGGCATTTCGGGGTGCTTCGAAGTCGATATTTTAACACTGTTTAAATGTTTATAGTACATGCATTACTATCTGCGACCGTGAATGTCATTAGAGCGGTACAACTCGTCTAATTGCTTTATGTCTTTTAGACGGGTTTACGAGACATTCAAGTTAATGTTCTGTGTTCTGCCGTAGTTGTTGTTGGATCTTCATGGTGGATAGCCAGTGGTGCAATGGTAGTGCAGTTTAGTTTCATTTGTACATTTGAAATTGTGGGGCAAGCATCCGACTTGTGGACTGCCGTCACTGCTAGTTTGTATCTTATTTGTTTGGGGCACGACCGAGTTGATGTCGATGTCACCGTTGTACTTATTTTCTTTTCTGTACTAGGATTACCCCGCGGTGGAGTGCACGAATAGCCGGGTTCTAGAGGGCAACGGGTCCGCATCTCATGGCTTTGGGACGGAGGGGACCTTACTCTAGAATTGGCAAGCTATTTGCCACACTCATAGGGGGTACAGGTTGATCCACGGAGGGATGCACAGGCTACCGAATTCTATGAAGTGCTGGGTGGCTCATTCATGTTGTTGATTGGGGTTGCCTCACTTCTGGGATTGGCGGGTAACTTGCCGCACTCATAGGGGTCTAGGTTTTTATTGCATAGGCTATCCACATGACAGGGAACATCGGGTGTCATTTGCGGCTCAAGTGAAACCCGGGGCTCTAGGATTATCCACCAATATGTGTTGCTTTGCTGAGATTCTGTGGTTCTTTTGTGATATTGCTTTATATCATGCCTAGGATGTTTGTTATATATATTTATATATATACTAGTAGATGTTGTATATGTTTTGCACCCGCACTAGTCCAGTCCCCGCTCTGCCGTTAGTTAAGTAACCTAATGGGTGATGACGGGACCCAGTGGCGAATGCGGGTGGCATATACGTACATCATATTTTCTTTCTTTTATCTGGTGTGATATGATTCATTGATGGGACTGCGTTGATTCTGATCAATGCAAGCATAAAACAAACCTATATGATATTGTTGGAACCAAGTTTTTAAAAAACAGACATTACAGACATTTGTTTTTGTTTTGCACAGTGGTATTCGATTGGGAATATCTTGCACCTCAATCGACAAGACAAGGGCCGAGATCCTTTCATCAGGAGTGACCCCTTGGGCAGAAGTTTGCATCATCATAATGACTTTACTATAGTCGATTCTTTTTCTTTGCATCGTGGTATTCAGTTTGGAATATCCTGCACCTCATTCGTTGAGGAAAGAGCCGAGATCTCTTCACCGGGAGTGACCTCTTTGGCAAAAGCTTTCGCCATTATATATTTGTAAAACTACTTGGAATCATTCAATGATATCAAGTTCATTATGTTAAAGGTTTTACGCCAAAAACCATGTAAGTCTATGGTAGCGCCCCGGCCGTCTGTCCGAGGCCGAAATGCGGAAACGAAAACTTTTTCTTAACTTGAAACCGGCGCTATCGTATACTTTAAATCCGGATCGAACCATTAACCTACAACTAGCAAACTAGATAAGGGTTAGAAAGGCTATACCGATCGATCCGTGTCCTTCGGTCTTTGGCCACCATCCCAAGCTCCTCACGGCATCTCCGATCTTGATCTTTTCATCGGAAAGGGCACCACATCATCGAGCCTTTTTACAGGCTCCCGCTTCATCCGAAGCAACTCGGGCACGAAGTCCGCGAGCTGACGTGTCCAAGGCGAAGTAGAGAATGTAAGTGACAACTTTGTCTCTTGCATCCATTGCATGGATGGAGGTTGAAGATGAAGCCATCAATGGAGGTTGTGAGCTAGAGGAAGAAGAAGAAGAACAACCTTTTTCTTTTGTGTTACCCATGATAAAAAAAAAATGAGAGAGTCCCCACAAAATAATACAGGAGCAAACATTATCATGGCTGCCCTTCTCTCTCTTCCCCTCATTTCAAACCACAAATCAATCACATAATGTGACATTAGCACAAGAAAAGAGACCATGAGTCACTAATGAAGTCTATGTCACATTAAATGCTCAAAATGATGATTTAAGCTCACAATTTCCATTTGTAAATATTAATCCAAATGTTTAGAACATTAAAAAGATATAGCAATATTTAAAGTAAACTCGCGACGGATCACAAGGATACCCCTCACCTGTATATACATACCTGTATCCGCATTCCGACTGAATGCGAATGCGATGAAACTAAAGTAATCCAACAAATCTAATACAAGGATCCGGCTTAAACCAAAGCCCACTAGTATGATCCGTCCGATCATGATCCGTGCACTGCCGCACGTATATGATCGAACCCTGCCATATATCATACGGCCTCTACAACGTGTCGCCCGAAACTTGAGAAACTGTCTGTGGGGGACTCTAAAGACTCGTCAACACACTGGCTGTGGATTTAACCACTAGCACGTCAGTGGTACTAGCCGTACGTAACGGGCTACCAGGTATTGATCAAAAGGGAAGTCGATGAGCGAACTCATCCTGACACTCTACTGAGCCTGTCAGTGACAATATCCGTACAGTCCGGTCCGTTCATCTATAAGCATCGCATGGCGGACCTAGGGGGTTGGTAAAAGTCAGACCCCTAAAAGCGGTACAAGTCGTGTCGGAGTGTAGCCCAGAATACCCTGAGATACTAGTGGAATACCTACCAGTAAATCACCTGCCTTGGCTAAGGACTTCGTGTAATGGCTCTCCTAGACACAGCGCGATCTCACCCCCAAAACCGGGAAAGACGAAACCCCTGCCGATCCGCTCACTGCCTCTATGTGGCTCGGGACTGTACCCAACTAAAATCTGTTCGCACGACTCCTTTGAGCCGTGGTAGGATAGAAATCAAAGCACAGTGGGAACTCACACGAGACAAATGACGATCTTAGGTCGATGAACTAACCTGTACACATGTCACTAGGGAACTGCTATCTGACGTCAGGTATAATATCGACTAACATGTTCCCGGCAAGTCCTGTCCGGTGTACTTATAACCCAATGAGCACCTGTATATATCTTAGGTGATCCAACTGACACCAATGGCTTGTGAGACCGGCCACCTCCCCTCGTCGGGGTCTCGACTGTATACACTAGTCTACTCCGGAGTATCGATGCCCTATCTCGAAAACTCCCACGACTAGGGACCTTTTAAGGATGTGCTTATAGACCCCTGCTCCCACGTATATGATCGCCATCATACTGCTGGCCGTCAAGCAAGAATCCTAAGGGCTCTATCAACGTGTAATAGCGACCTGTATGGTCACCTAAAGTAGTACACGATGATTAAGATAAACTAAATAGTATACTATCATCTTTGAGTAAGATTGTCCTACCGGCATAGGTCCTCCCTCAATCATTGCAATCATATGCCTGTGATCCAATAATTGACTCTGAGGGCACAATATCCAACAATCTCCCACTTGCACTCAAGGCTAATTATTACGATGTCGCATACTCACAGCCGGTGTGATACCGAACTCCCAACTCCTCTACTGATCAGTCTTTCAAAGCCCGGTTGTGAAACTACTGCGTTTAAGGAATAGCCTCAGTGAGTGGATCCGCCCTGATGTTTCTTTCTATGTCTCTCTTTATCTCAAGTTCGCGGAGAAAGCCATCTCCTGAAATGAGCAATACCTGTCTTAGAATATGTCTGGATATCTGATGGGACCTAGTTCATAAAAGAACTCCAAATCCAAACTTCTTAGACTGTATCGTCAACCGAATTTAATTAGTGTCCTGCACCACGCCTCCCTCAGTATCCGCTTGGACCACCTGTCCATACTACTGCCCCTTATCAGAGGGAAAACTATAACTCTGACAGTCACTCTATCATCCAGGTCACCTTGGAATCCTGGAATGATAACCGTCTCCTGAAGGAGGCTGCCGTTATCAGATCCCTAGAACATCCACTTATGTTCTAAAACTGCTTCCGATCGTTTCTCCAGGATTGGATTAATATCAATTTATTGCATCTCGTGCAAAAACAACATCTGGTGTGGTACTTTACATCTCATGATCAACTCAATTGCCTAAGCAAGTGATCTGCCAATCATGCATATCCCTCTCCCCTTTAGTCTGTAAGACACCTTTAGAGAGGGTGACTCCATCACCTGCAGGTATACTACCGTGCCTGGAGTCGTCCATTCTAAAAAACCTGTAGAGTGCTGTCTAAGTACCCAGATTGGGAAACTACCTAAATCTAGATCTAAAACCATAGATCTAGTAACCAGAATGTCTGATATTATATCCATATCCTACGTGGAGAAACCACTGTGTGACAACCAAAGTATAACCGATCGTAGTATAGGAATTTTACTTCCTACTATGTGTATGTCATCCAAATACCAGGACATCACACTCTACTACTTTCTTAACAGATCCATCCCCTATTCTGATGAAGTCAAAACTATGACTGTCACATCAGAAATAGATGATCTATCTCCCTATATCTGCTTTAGTCCATAAATAGATATAAGCTACTTGTCCATTATGCTTCCGCTACTCTCACTGACTACGACAAGCCTCTGGCAAAGTCATATACACGTACACTTCTAAAGCTAATTTAGAACGACGCTATACTCATCCACCTGCCGGGTCTCATAGCCTGGAACAACAGTAGTGTCAAGTTTGGGTAAACAAGAACCTCTCTGTCACCGTCCTTGAGGATACCGAAGTACCTCTCGAGTGCCTGAGGTTACCCACCATATCTGCGGAGTTGCCAATGGAATGTCAAACCAGATCGATCTTTAGGTTCTTATCAAATTTTCAGTAATCATTTGCGGTTCTAGAATCACTTCCAGTTCTACCATACTCCCACTACTGTTTTCTGAAAAAATCCATTTTTATCAAAACTGTGGCGAGTCCAGAACAATATTACTATTGATCTTCCAGATGGTAGAAAATCAACCCTCGTCGTAGCCCGGGTCAACCCACAAACAGCCATTACAGAAACGTGCCTTGAGTTATCCAGAGTCTGGTTTTAAATATAAGCCGGACAACTCTCTGTACCTTAACATTGTTAAGATATGAACTATTCTATATCCAATATAGAAACAGAGGCACTGATTTAATTGGAACCAGATTCAAATCATGCAGCTATCTCCAGTGCATGTCAACTAAATGGAGAGAGGCCGATCAACATTACTCAACTTAAGAATACATCCAGATATGAGTAACCTGAAAGAGAAGAAAGTTCTCTTAATCATTACTATTAACTGAATACCATACACAAGTATCTACATCTTCGATCACCTTGAAGAATCCTGATACTTGCAACGCTTGGTTCTCTAATTTATTCATATACCTATAACTTCTCAAAACTTAGACCTTGTATTTCTACGAAACACATATCTAAGAACCAGAGAAGTCATAAGTAAACAGAATATACTACGAGTACCAACCCCTCAGTCCTCATGGACACTGGACAAAATACAATACTCTGTATATGTCCCCTGAGTCTAATAACTCATTCGCTGTGTGTCGCAGGTTGAAAACTGTACTTATGGTTAAGAAGAATTACATCGTTGTTTAATGCTCCTTGCCTAACCATCCACTGATATAGGTAAATGTCATAGACATAATTTCAAAATGTTATATCTCACATTATAAAAATAAACGTACAGATATATCAATTTAAAATTGGTGCATAACAACGGATATTAAAAACCAAATATTTGCCACCCGGCAAACAACCCAGGCGATTTCCTCAAATATCACCAATTACAACGAATCCCGATATAATGAGGATGATCACCCAATTCCCAATAGCTTACTCCCACTCATCATCGGTAAAACCATACAGATGTGAGAATCAAATCTGGTAAATACATACCTTAGAGCAAGGACTAATTGGGAAATCAGTTTTTCTTTTAACAATACACAGTGAAACTGAAACATGTAAATGTTTCGAAAAGGTATCCGGGTATTCTTAGTAATGCCTCTTCCATTATCAGATTCACAACTGTAACCGTATATTTCTTTGCCATCTTTCCAAATTCCTTTATATGTCTTTAGTCATTACCTTCTTTACACCACCTTTAGGCCAAATGGTTTTCTTCCTTCCCTACCGTTCGGCACCAGCCTATGGTTTGGAAGAAGACTATCCAATAAGCATAATGGGTGTACTCCCCTAATCCTAGGAGCACTCACAATGCGAGAGAAGGTAATGATAAAAGACAACTGAATAAACCATATTCCTATTTCTCCTGAACCAGAATCCATCCCCGAACTGGAACAAGTCCCTTCGAGTTCGTATATAACCATACGATGGAGTATCCAATAAACTGTGGATCTTCGTAGTGATACGGGGTGTTCCGGAGAAATACAAAGGAGAAGTAGGAGTGGCGATGAAATACTTAGTTTGGTCGTGAATAGCAGTCACAATTTACTTTTCCCTCTTACTAATCCCTTTATTTGTCTTTACTTAATACGTTCTATACACCTTCTAGGCTAAATGGTTTTCTTCATTCCCTACCGTTCGGCACCTGCCTATGGTTTGGATGAAGACTATCCAATTAGCGTAATAGGTGTACTGTCCTAATCCAAGGAGCACTCGCAACCTGAGAGAAGGTAAAAAGAAAAGACAACTGAATAGTCCTATTCATTTTCTCCAGAACCGGAAACCATCCACGAATCTGGAACAAGTTCCTTCGAGTTCGTATATAACCATACGATGGTTTTATCCAATGGAAGTAGATGTTCGTAGTAATACGGGGTGTTATGGAAAAAGGGTAAAAGTAGGAGTGGCAATGAGGTATGCAACTCAGACAATCTAAAAGCCAGTATTTTAAGAATGTTCGGTTAACTTGGTCACTGAGTCATAGTCAAGGGTCAGGTCATGGTCGCTGCCAAAGAGAGAGAGAAAAGAAACACTCTGCGTACTCTGTTGGACATATGTATGCCCTAGAGGCCATTATATGATAGTGGATGTATATGTAGATGTATATATATATATTCAGTTTACATTCTTGCTCGACATGATAGTATGCTATCTGGTTATTCTTTATCTGACATGTTGATTTGATCATGTTTTTATTCATTCAGACATGCTGATAAAGCCCTGAGGATATCGGCTTGAGTACTGTGATTATGATGGAGATCATACTAGTGGGACATCTGTAGTTTATATGCATATCCTGAAATGTCCCTAGTCGCAGGTGTATCGAGACGGGACATTGATATACTAGAGTAGACTAGCGTATATGATACTAGACCCATGTGATGGGCGATGGATGTTCCCACATGCATCGATGTTTAACATCAAGATCATATACGGGTGCTCAGTGGTGACTGGGTACACTGGACGGACTCACCGAGAACTCCTATATGGAATTATATCTATCGTCGGACAGCAGTTCTCAGGTGACACTGGTACAGGTTAGTCTGTAGACCCGAGATCGTCATAGAGTCTTGCGTGCTCTCCCACTGTACTTTGATTACCACCCTACCACGGTTCTACTGATTCGTGCAAACAGGTGGCCGTTGGGTACAGTCCCGAGATGCACGAAGGCGATGAGCGATAGGAGGGGTTTCGTCTCTCCCTGTATTGGGAGTTGATGCTGTGCTGTGCTCGACTGGTTATATCTGTAAGTCACTGGCCAGGGCTGCTGAGATTTACTGATAAGTGTTATCAGTAGTTTCTCGATCTGTTATAGACCATTCACCGGCACGACTTATATAGTTATTGGGGTCGACGTGACCATCCCTAGACTCGATATGCAGCATATCTGATGAAGAGACCGGACTGTACGGTAGTGTTGTCGGTTGGCTCGACGGGAGTTGTAGCAGGTTCGCTTGTTTTCTTCTGATCGCTCAATACCCGGGTGGCCGTTACATTTAGCTGACCGCTTGCGGCTTGGGGGTGCTTGATATAATCATCATCCACTGCCGGTGTATTGATGAGTCTTAGAGTCCCACAAAGGAGTTACCTAGTCCAGGCGAAACGTTGTGGTGCGCGTATGCGATATGCGCATGGACTCGGTTAAAATGCGCGTATGAGATACCGTATATTAATTGGGCTGCTTGCTTTTGGTCGGGTCGTATGTGATATGACCGGGTTGATAAATCAAGTATTGATTTATCATTTAACTATTAGCTTCTCACTAGAAATCCTATCTTGTTTCTTTTGGATGTATGCATGCATGTATGCATTCATTCTTGTTCATGCACATATGGATGTGCATGCACACATGCATACATACATCATTCTATCATGGTTGTTTATACATTGAGAATGGTGGCAATATAAGACTCACACCATGGGTTTTTATATGGATTATTATTGCATTTGTGTTAAAACAAAAGGAAAAAGGAAATGGGTTAATTCATAGAATGTTTCTACACTCTTCTTCATCTTACCATGCTCACCTACTTATTAACCCTTGGTTATTTTTCCTTTGGTGTTTTAAACTCCAATACAATAATATCTTTATCATTAACCGTGGTTTGAAATGAGAAGTGGAAAATATATATACTTATATTTTTCATTTTTCTCATTAGAGTTTATCTTCTCTTCTTCTTAAAAAAAAGCCATCATCTTCTTCAACCTTGATCTCTTGATCTCTAGACTTTTCAAGTGAGCAAAATACTCAAAAAGATAGGATTTTGAAGTGAGAAAGAGAACCACAACACCATTCTACACAAGTCTAGCCCACTTGTTTAGAGTGTTAGCTTCATTTCATCCTCTTGTTAAAGTGAAGTTGCTAGCTTGGACAAAGGAGCTTCGGGTGGATCATCGTGGACGTTAGATGACCTCATGCTAATCGTTTTCCAACTCTCAAGTGGCCAAAGAGTCTAAAAAAGGGAGCTACAAAGGTTGTGCTCTTAAAACCCTAGCCTTTGTTACATATGATGTTGGTTAATGTTTATGAAACCCTAATTTTCTAGGATAAATCCTTTGTATGCTTACTTAGCACCACAAAAATTTGATCTTTATGACATGTGATGCTTCCAAACCTCTCACAGGGTGCTAGGTAAACCTAACATTGGTATCAGAGCCGACCTAGAACATTATGCGATACTTTAGCGAAGTATAAACTCCGATCGAACCGAAATTCGGAATTACGGGACACTCTCTGGACATTTTTTGAAAACTGATATTTTTCAGAATTAAAAATATGCAAAAAATTCAGCAGGTAAAAATAAGCAAAACTGTTAAAAACGAAGCAGTGATCAGTCTTTCTTACCGTGGAAACGCGGCCAAAGCTTGCTTGGGCCGCGCTTCCGCGGCCGTACAAATGAATCAGTGCATGATTTTTATTCAGTAATGCTTATGTCAGCTTGTATATTTTTTGGGGTATTTTTAATCTGAATTTAGTACTGTTAGTTCTGGAGATTGTTTTGAGTTTCATTGATTCGATCGGAATTTTAACTTCTTGTCTTTCCGGATAACTAGAAAGTATTGAATTGTTCGAACGAGTGTCATTTGCTCACTTTTCACGGGGTTTAAATCTTTCGGATATATGTGCAAGTTTTGTGGTGGACCCTCTAGAAGACAACAAACCTTAACTTGATTATGTGACCGTCTTGAACTGCCCTTTGAACCTTAGGGTTTGGGGCAGTACGGCGTGCCACATGTGAGGCGTTGGCTTGACCCTTCTACGGCTGGACCTTTACTACTGTGTCACACTCCGGATTTTTTGAACTCCGCTCAAGTGTTGAGCTTTAGGGAATTTTGGGTATTTGTACATTTGGTCGAAAACTTTAATATTGTCTATTTATCTGGAATGTAATACAATATGTGGAATTCATATAGTTTAGGCATGAAATACGAAGTATGTGATATTTCGCATTTATGATGTCTAAAGAGAATGTGGATTCCAACTATTGTAGTTTTACACTTTCTTTTCTGTGACCGTAAGTGTAGTATGTTCGATATCGCCGTTTTCGGGTACGCATACTTACTTACGTTGATGATATATGATATTATGTGTTGCTGAGATATGATGTGTAGGATTGTCGCAATCGAATAGCCGAGTTTTTTTTATGTGAGATGAGAGTTTTATATTTTCATTCACGTAAATTCAAATGTATTGTAATATTCTTTTATTTGGGGCACTTCCGGGTTGAGGTTGCTGCCACCAGTGTTGTATATTATTTACTTTTCCGCATTAGGATAGACCCAAGGAGGGGAGCACAAGTGACCGGGTTCTGGGGTTCAGTGGGAGGCCATCTCGAGGAGTCGAGACCGGGTCTCCTAAACTCCAGGATTGGTAGGGTCGCTTGCCGCTCTCGTAGGGATCTAGGGGTGTGGGCTTGGCTATTCATCGCGACTGTGGAATCCGTATTTTCTATTATTGGCTAAATACTAAATACGGACGTCCTAGTATATCCCACATTATATATATGTTTCTGCTGCCTGTGTTCTGTGATATCTGAGACGAATGATATATTATATATGAGATATATAGTAGACGTTGCTTATGTTTTGCACCCGCGCTAGTTCCGTCCCGGTATGCCGTTAGTTAAGTAACCTAACGGTGCATAACGAAACATTGTGGCGAATGCGGATGGCATAAGCGTACGTGTTATTTTCGTTTCTTTTCTGTGATTGGCTTAAGGACTTAAATGATGGGATTACATTAATATGATTAATGTAAAGAAAATAAACCTAAATAGATGTTGCAGAATCAGATTTGAAAACCACTCGGCTCTTTATGAAAAAGCTATATTTCAAAACTGCGGAGCACAAGCCACTCCTTTTGAAAACCATTTGATTCTACGACGATATTAAGTTCAAAGCGTTAAAGATTTTCTTAAAAATCATCCGCAACCCTCCGTCATTTTAGGAAGTAGAGTACTTAGTATTCGTGCTACGTTTGTTGACTTTAGTTAAGGCGTAGTGTACGGTAGCTAAGTGATGTCTTCCTACACTGCATATGATGCAGATTAATTAGGACATTCATGCGACTTTGTTGACCATAGTTAAGGGTCATATGGGTAGGTCTAATTGATCAAGAAATGACGGGTAGAAATTGACTGGTACTTGTGATTTGTTGACCATAGTTAAGGTCATAAGTACTAGGGGTAAAAATCACATCGGGAATTTCAAGTGTTGAGATTTGCAATGAGATTGCATACCTTCCATATGATGGTTGGATCCCGATCGCACTGTGGGCAATAGTTGCTCCTAGGAGAGTGTTGCAGTTTACAATTAGCTAACTCATTAGGTGTCTAGAAAGGTGTTAACGGGGCTACGCCTCTGGGAAAACGAGGTTTACTTTAATTAGGTCCGTGCGAAAGCACGGGGAACCTCCCTCAAGTACCGACACTGGCCTGGCTGAACGGTTAGCGAAGTTGTAGACTGTAATTAATCCTGGCTAGTTTTCTTTTTATGGTTTGAAAGAACAACTTGATTAAAGCAGTGGGAGACATCGATTAGACAAGATAATAACCAATCTGATCTATGCAAGAGCTTTCGCTGAGTGTATTCTTTTCTCTCTCTTAATGGCAGATACCAATGACTGGACTCAAGCTTCTACTAGATAAAAACAAACTGAATGGGACCAATTATAAAGACTGGTTGAGGAATCTGAAAATAGCCTTGACTTATGATAAAATATCATATGTCCTCACGGCTTCAGCCCCGCCCGTCCCAGGTCCAAAATCCTCAGTTACGGACAAAGAAGTCCGCAAGTCATGGGACGCTGATTGTGCCATGGCCAAATACCTCGCGCTTGCATCGATGGACAATACACATCAAAAGCAGCACGAGAATATGGACATTCAAACCATATTTCTCCATACAAAGGAGTTGTATGGAGAGCAATCCCGCGTATTGCGATACGAAGCATCAAAGAAATTGTTTCAGATGCGAATGGCCCCCGGCACACCAGTAGGAGACCATGTTCTGAAGATGATAGCTCTTATAGAAGAGCTTGAGGACCTTGGGTGGACTATGGACAATGAACAATATAAAGATATTATTCTGCAGTCCTTCCCCTCCACCTTTGCTCAATTCATAGTTAACTTCAACATGCATGGCATGGAGAAGGAGCTACCTGAACTCCTTAATATGTTAAGGAGTGCAGAGAGCACTATGAAGTCAGTAAAAACTCCCGTTATGACTGTTGGACAATCTTCCTCTTCTCGCCCGAAAGCTAAGGCCAAGGGAAAGAAAAAGAAGAAGCCCACCAATCCTAAGGGTGGAGTTAAAAAGGTGAAGGTAAAGGAAAAGTCCAAAGCTGGAGATTCGGGGAAAGGTGAATGTTTTCATTGCCACAAGACAGGACATTGGAAGCGCAATTGTACGGAGTACTTGAACCTCAAGAAGAAGCATTGGGATGCTTCCGCTTCAGGTGTGTTTGTGACAGAAAACTGTTTTTCAATAAACTCTGCTTCCTGGGTATTAGATACCGGTTCAGGTTCTCACATTTGCAATTCTATGCAGGGACTGAGAAATAGCAAAGTTTTGAAGACAGGTGACCATACTCTCCGCGTTGGAAATGGTTCCAATGTACATACAGTCGCAGTGGGAGAGTATCACTTGGGGTTGCCATCTGGGTGTATATTGGTTTTGAACCCATGTTATTTTGTACCAAGTATGCTATGTAATATAATATCTGTTTCTTTGTTAGACAATGAAGGATATAACTTTATATTGCAGAACAATGTTATGAACATTCACCTGAATCAAATGTTGGTTGGGTATGGTACACTTAATAATGGGATATACGTCCTAAATCAACACACAGTTTTCAGTATACAACGCACTAATAAAAGAAAACTTTCAGAATTAAATGAAGCTTTTCTTTGGCACTGTAGACTTGGTCATATTAACGAAAAAAGACTAAACAAGTTACACAAAGATGGATATTTAAACCTTTTTGAATTTAAATCTTATGGGACTTGCCAGTCTTGTATCAAGGGTAAAATGACCAAAACTCCGTTTACCGGACACGGAGAAAGAGCTACTGAGTTCCTAGAACTCATACATAGTGATGTATGCGGGCTAATGTCTACACAGGCTAGAGACGGTTTTTCATACTTCATTACTTTCACTGATGATTTCTCAAGATTCGGTCATGTATTTTTATTAAAGCACAAGTCCGATGCTTTCGAGAAATTCATTGAATATAAACAAGAAGTAGAAAAACAAACCGGCTTGAGTATCAAGATGCTTCGATCAGATCGAGGTGGGGAATACCTTAGTACAAAATTTGCAAACTTCCTAAAAGAGAATGGGATTCTCTCTCAGCTCACTCCTCCTTACACACCACAGCACAACGGTGTGTCTGAACGACGGAATAGGACCCTATTAGATATGATCTGATCCATGATGAGTGATGCTGAGTTACCCGTCTCATTTTGGGGGCATGCATTAGAGACTGCGGCGTTTCTACTGAACAGGGTTCCAACCAAAGCCGTGTCTACCACGCCATATGAGATATGGCATGGGAAGAGACCATCTCTTAAGAGAATTAAGATTTGGGGTTGCCCGACCTATGTTAAAAAGCAGAATCCGAATAAACTCGAGACACGGTTAGTCATGTGTAATTTTGTGGGGTATCCAAAGAATTCTTATAGATATCTATTCTACCACAAAGAGGAACAAAAGGTGTTTGTTTCTCAGTATGCCACATTCTTGGAAAAATAGTTTTTCACAGATAAAGATGATGGGAAGGTGGTGGATTTAGAAGAAGTTCTAGAGACACAAACTACAAATGACGATTTGGTTGAACCGGCTGTTGCAATAGAAATTGAGGAACCTCGGCTACTCCAAAGGTCTGGTAGGACTTCTCGCCCACCGGAGAGGTACTACGGTTTCTTCATTGATGGTGACAGAGAAGACTGCATCATGGATGATGATGATCCTACCAGTTTTCAGCAAGCTATCATGAGTGGAGACTCTGTGAAGTGGCTGGATGCCATGAGATCCGAAATGGAGTCTATGTACACCAACAAAGTATGGACTTTGGACGTTGTACCCCCTGGGGTAAAACCTGTGGGATGCAAATGGATCTTTAAAAGAAAGATTGGTGTAGATGGGCAGGTAGAGACCTATAAGGAAAGACTTGTGGCGAAGGGTTTTCGTCAAAGACCAGGTTTGGACTATGACGAAACTTTTTCGCCCGTAGCCATGCTTAAATCCATTCGGATCCTACTTGCTATTGCTGCTCACTACGACTATGAAATTTGGCAGATGGACGTTAAAACAGCATTTCTAAATGGAGATTTAGAAGAATGCGTTTATATGGATCAGCCAGAGGACTTCATTGACAGTGGGAGCAGCGGGAAAGCATGTAGATTGCTTAAATCCATATATGGGTTAAAGCAGGCAGCTCGGAGTTGGAACATCTGTTTCGATGATGTTATCAAAGAGTTTGATTTCATCAAAAATCCAGATGATACTTGTGTTTATAAGAAGGCTGTAGGAAGAGCTGTCACATTCCTCGTATTGTACGTGGATGACATTCTTCTGATAGGAAATGATATTCCTATGCTACAGTCGGTCAAATCTTTCTTATCACTAAGGTTCTCCATGAAGGACCTGGGTGATGCAACATACATCCTGGGCATAAGGATCTATAGGAATAGATCCAAAAATTTATTGGGATTGTCCCAAACCAGGTACATCAACAACATCCTAAAAAGGTTTAGTATGGAAGACTCCAAGAGGGGTGCCTTACCCGCTTGCCATGGGGTCACTCTCTCCAAGGATTCTTGTCCAAAGACCGATGAAGAGAGAGCTCGCATGAGCATTATACCCTATGCTTCGGCAGTAGGATCTATAATGTATGCGATGTTATGTACACGCCCAGATGTAGCTTATGCACTTAGTGTTGTAAGCAGGTATCAATCCAACCCAGGGGAGAACCACTGGACAGCTGTGAAGAACATTCTTTAGTACTTACGAAGGACTAGAGAATTGTTCTTGGTGTATGGTAATGCAGATCTCCAAATGGAGGCCTTTACCGATTTGAGCTTCCAGAGCGATAAGGACGACAGCAAATCTATCTCTGGGTTTGTATTTACCCTCAACGAAGGGGCAGTAAGTTAGAAGATTTCCAAACAGGATACCGTTGCAGACTCTACGATGGAAGCTGAGTACATTGCTGTAAATGATGCCGCCAAGGAAGCCGTCTGGATGAAGAAGTTCGTCTCGGAGCTAGGAGTAGTTCCAACCATTATTGATCCAATACCATTGTATTATGATAATAATGGGGCTATGGCGTTAGCCAAGGAGCCCAGGTCCCATCAGCGGTCCAGACGCATCCTGACCCGCTTTCATTTGATCCGGGAGATTGTAGATCGCCGCGAGATCGAGATTAAGAGAGTACACACAAAAAATAACGCCGCGGATCCACTCCCCAAGGCCCTCCCTCAGCTGCAGCATGAGCGACTTTTTGAGATGTTGGGTATGAGATACGCCAATAACTGGCCTTGGTGCAAGTGGGAGATTGTTGGATATATGTATGCCCTAGAGGCCATTATATGATAGTGGATGTATATGTACATGTATATATATATATATATATTCAGTTTACATTCTTGCTCGACATGATAGTATGCTATCTGGTTATTCTTTATCTGACATGTTGATTTGACCATGTTTTTATTCATTCATACATGCTGATAAAGCCCTAAGGATATCGGCTTGACTACTGTGATTATGATGGAGATCATACTAGTGGGACATCTGTAGTTTATAAGCATATCCTGAAATGTCCCTAGTCGCAGGTGTATCGAGACGGGGCATCGATATACCAGAGTAGACTAGCGTATATGATACTATACCCATGTGATGGGCGATGGATGTTCCCACATTCATCGATGTTTGACATCAAGATCATATACGGGTGCTCAGTGGCGACTGGGTACACTGGACGGACTCACCGAGAACTCCTATATAGAATTATATCTATCGTCGGATAGCAGTTCTCAGGTGACACTGGTACAGGTTAGTCTGTAGACCCGAGATCGTCATAGAGTCTTGCGTACTCTCCCACTGTACTTTGATTACCACCCTACCACGGCTTTACTGAGTCGTGCAAACAGGTGGCCGTTGGGTACAGTCCCGAGACACACGAAAGCGATGATCGATAGGAGGGGTTTCGTCTCTCCCGGTATTTGGAGTTGATGCTGTGCTGTGCTCGACTGGTTATATCAGTAAGTCCCTGGCCAGGGCTGCTGAGATTTACTGATAAGTGTTATCAGTATTTTCTCGATCTGTTATAGACCATTCACCGGCATGACTTATTGAGTTATTGGGGTCGACGTGACCATCCCTAGACTCGATATGCAGCATATCTGACGAAGAGACATGACTGTACGACAGTGTTGCCGGTTGGCTCGACGGGAGTTATAGCAGGTTCGCTTGTTTTCTTCTGATCGCTCAATACCCGAGTGGCCGTTACGTTTAGCTGACCGCTTGCGGCTTGGGGGTGCTTCATATGATCATCACCCACTGCCGGTGTATTGACGAGTCTTAGAGTCCCACAAAGGAGTTACCTTGTCCAGGCGAAACGTTGTGGTGCGCGTATGCGATATGCGCATGGACCCGGTTAAAATGCGCGTATGAGATACCGTATATTAATTGGGCGGCTTGCTTTTGGTCGGGTCGTATATGATATGACCGGGTTGATAAATCAAGTGTTGATTTATCATTTAACCATTAGCTTCTCACTAGAAATCCTATCTTGTTTCTTTTGGATGTATGCATGCATGTATGCATTCATTCTTGTTCATGCACATATGGATGTGCATGCACACATGCATACATACATCATTCTATCATGGTTGTTTATACATTGAGAATGGTGGCAATATAAGACTCACACCATGGGTTTTTATATGGATTATTATTGCATTTGTGTTAAAACAAAAGGAAAAAGGAAAATGGTTAATTCATAGAATGTTTCTACGCTCTTCTTCATCTTACCATGCTCACCTACTTATTAACCCTTGGTTATTTTTCCTTTGGTGTTTTAAACTCAAATACAATAATATCTTTATCATTAACCATGGTTTGAAATGAGAAGTGGAAAATATGTATACTTATATTTTTCATTTTTCTCATTAGAGTTTATCTTCTCTTCTTCTTAAAAAAAGCCATCATCTTCTTCAACCTTGATCTCTAGACTTTTCAAGTGAGCAAAATACTCAAAAAGATAGGATTTTGAAGTGAGAAAGAGAACCACAACACCATTCTACAGAAGTCTAGCCCACTTGTTTAGAGTGTTAGCTTCATTTCATCCTCTTGTTAAAGTGAAGTTGCTAGCTTGGACAAAGGAGCTTCGGGTGGATCATCGTGGACGTTAGAAGACCTCAAGCTAATCGTTTTCCAACTCTCAAGTGGCCAAGGAGTCTACAAAAGGGAGCTACAAAGGTTGTGCTCTTATGATGTTGGTTAATGTTTATGAAACCCTAATTTTCTAGGATAGATCCTTTGTATGCTTACTTAGCACCACAAAATTTTGATCTTTGTGACATGTGATACTTCCAAACCTCTCATAGGGTACTAGGTAAATCTAACACACTCTAACCTAGATCAGAATGGTTACCAATTTATCTAATCAGGAAACCTCCCACTGTATCCTCAAATTCTCCTCCAAACCTGAAAGATGAATTAGTCGGGATCACCCGAGAAGTAAACCAACTCATCAGTGGGAATCGGGATCCAACTATCATCGCATGATAACGTGATGGAATCCACTCATCTGGCAAGTTTCAGTTTCTTTAGAAACTCCCGATGTGATTTTTACCCCATGCTCTTATGACCTTGACTTTGGCCAACAAATCATAAGTCACATATAAAGTTCTACCCGTCATTATCCAGGTTGATTTGAACCCACCCGTACCTACCCTTGACTTTGGCTAACAAAGCAGTACGACTGTCCCAAACCAACGCATCTATCTATGCAGCAGAAAGATAACAAATAGCTACCATAAACTCTGCCTTGACTTTGGCCAACAAACATAGCAAGAATACTAAGTGCTACCCGTCTGAAATGACAGAGGGCTACAAATGGTTTTTGGTGAAAAACCTTTAACGTAATGAACTTGACATCGTTGAAGGAACCGAATAGCTTTTTATAAATATAGTGGCGAAAACCTTTGCTAAAGAGGTCACTCCCGGTGAAGCGATCTCGGCTCTTTCCCCATAGAATGAGGTGCAGGATATTCCAACTGAATACCACGATGCAAAGCAAAAAGTAATCAGCTATAGTGAAGTTATTACCCTGACGCAAACTTCTGTCCAAGGGGTCACTCTCGGTGAAGGGATCTCGGCCCTTGCCTCGTCGACTGAGGTGCTGGATATTCATAACCGAACACCACTGTGCAAAAAAAAAAAGAAAACGTCCTTGCAATAACAGCTTTTTGAAAAATGTTTCAACAACATCAGAATAGGTTTGTTTAGCTTGCATTGATCCGAATCAATACAGTCCCATCAATTGATCACGCCACAAAAGAACAAAAATACGATGTACGTATATGCCATCCGCATTCGCCACTGGGTCCCGTCATCACCCGTTAGGTTACGTAACTAACGACAGAGCGGGGACTGGACTAGCGCGGGTGTAAAACATATACAACATCTACTAGTATATATATAACAATATATAATATTCGCTCAAGGCGTGATAAAAATGCAACATCACAAAAATGTAATAAGCATCATAGAACAATACAGATAATCTGGGATCCCCGGGTTTCAGAGAGCCGCTACTGAAACCCGACGTTCCCCTGGTCGTGTGGATAGCCTGTGCAATGAAATCCTAGACCCCTACGGGCGCGACAAGTTACCCGCCAAAATATGAAGCGAGGCAGCCCCCTTCAACAAAGTAAATGGACAACCCAGCACTTCACGGAATCCGGTAACTTGAGCAGCCCTCCTTGGGTCAACCTATACCCCTTACGAGTGCGGCGAATAGCCCGCCAATTCTAGAGTAAAGCCCCCTCCGTCTCAAAGCAATGAGATACGGGCCCGTTTCCTTCTAGAACCCGGCTACCCGTGCACCCCTCCACGGGGTAATCCTAGTACAGAAAGTAAAATATATACAACGGGTAAATCGACCTCAGCCCGGTCGTGCCCCAAAAGAATAATATACAAACAGGAAGTGACGGCAGTCCACATGCCAGACGCTCGCCCCGCAATATCAAATGTACAAATACAACCAAACTGTACCACCATTGCATCCAGGCTATCCACCATGACAAATCCGCAACATCATAGCACAACACAGAACATCAACGTGAATGTCACGTTCGCAAATCCGTCTAAAAGAGCTATAGCAATTAGACAAGATCTACCGCTCGAATGACATTCACGGTCGCAGATATAAAGTAAGCACTGTGAACTAACATATTTAAAATTTTCGATCGACAAAATTTCCCGAAGTGGGCCCCAAGCACAATTCCCAGCACTCAAAATAATCAGGGCCAAAACAAAAATTACCAGAAACCCCAATTCTAACTCAGAGACCACTGCAGAAAGTTTGCTGCATTAATGCTACAGGAGTGCGGCGGAACCGCGGCCAAAACAAGGGTAATGCCGCGGTTCCGCGGCGCTACAGTGTGAACACTTCACCAAATTTCAGCTGTGGTCTTAAAAAAGCCTGCCTGATTTTCTGACACACTCAAAAAAAAATTTGACGATATAAAAAATTCGACAGAAACTTCAGAATTGGAAATGCGGATTTTGAAAATTTCGTTCGATCGATATTTTAAATACGTTAGAGCAAGCTAGTAAACGTTAATGGCGTGGCTCTGATACTATGTAAGTCTATGGTAGCGCCCCGGCCGTCTGTCCGAGGCCAAAATGCAGAAACGAAAACTTTTTCTTAACATGAAACCGGCGCTATCTTATACTTTAAATCCGGATCGAACCATTAACCTACAACTAGCAAACTAGAGAAGGGTTGGAAAGGCTATACCGATCGATCCGTGTCCTTCGGTCTTGGCCACCATCCCAAGCTCCTCGCGGCATCTCCGATCTTGATCTCCTCATCGGAAAGGGCACCACATCATCGAGTCTTTTTACGGGCTCCCGCTTCATCCGAAGCAACTCGGTCACGAAGTTCGCTAGCCGACGAGTCCAAGGCGAAGTAGAGAATGTGTGTGACAACTTTGTCTCTTGCATCCATTGCATGGATGGTGGTTGAAGATGAAGCCATCAATGGAGGTTGTGAGCTAGAGGAAGAAGAAGAAGATCAACCTTTTTCTTTTGTGTTACCCTTGATAAAAAAAAATGAGAGAGTCCCCACAAAATAATACAAGAGCAAACATTATCATGGCTTCCCTTCTCTCTCTTCCCCTCATTTCAAACAACAAATCAATCACATAATGTGACATTAGCACAAGAAAAGAGACCATGAGTCACTAATGAAGTCTATGTCACATTAAATGCTCAAAATGATGATTTAAGCTCACAATTTCCATTTGTAAACATTAATCCAAATGTTTACAACAATAAAAAGATACGGCAACATCTAAAGTAAACTCGTTACGGATCACAAGGATACCCCCCACCTGTATATACATACCTGCATCCGCATTCCGACTGAATGCGAATGCGATGAGACTAAAGTAATCCAACAAATCTAATACTAGGATCCGGCTTAAACAAAAGCCTACTAGTATGATCCGTCTGATCATGATCCGTGCACTACCGCACGTATATGATCGAACCCTGCCATATATCATACGGCCTCTACAACGTTTCGCCCGAAACTTGAGAACTGTCTGTGGGGGACTCTAAAGACTCGTCAACATACTGGCTGTGGATTTAACCACTAGCACATCAGTGGTACTAGCCGTACGTAACGGGCTACCACGTATTGACCAAAAGGGAAGTCGATGAGCAAACTCATCCTGACACCCTACTGAGCCTGTCAGTGACAATATCCGTACAGTCCGGTACGTTCGTCTATGAGCATCGCATGGCAGGCCAAGGGGGTTGGTAAAAGTCAGACCCCCAAAAGCGGTACAAGTCGTGTCGGAGTGTAGCCCAGAACACCGTGAGATACTACTTGAATACCTACCAGTAAATCTCCTGCCTTGGCCAAGGACTTCGTGTAATGGCTCTCCTAGACACAGCGCGATCTCACCCCTAATACCGGAAGAGACGAAACCCCTGCCGATCCGCTCACTGCCTCCATGTGGCTCGGACTGCACTCAACTAAAACCTATTTTCATGACTCCTTTGAGCCGTGATCAGGTAGTAATCAAAGCACAATGGTAACTCACACGAGACAAATGACGATCTCAGGTCGATGAACTAACCTGTACACATGTCACCAGGGAACTGCTATCTGACGTCACGTATAATACCAACTAGCATCTTCCCGGCGAATCCTGTCCGGTGTACTCATAACCCAATGAGCACCTATATACATCTTAGGTGATCCAACTGACACTAATGGCTTGTGAGACCGGCCACCGCCCCTTGTCGGGGTCTCGACTGTATACACTAGTCTACTCCGGAGTCTCGATGCCCTATCTCGAAAACTCTCACGACTAGGGACCTTTTAAGGATGTGCTTATAGACCCCAGCTCCCACGTATATGATCGCCATCATACTGCTGGCAGTCAAGCAAGAATCCTAAGGGCTCTATCAACGTGTAATAGCGACCTGTAAGTTTACCTAAAGTAGTACACGATGATAAAGATAAACCAGATAGTATACTATCATCTTTGAGTAAGATTGTCCTACCAGCATAGGTCCTCCCTCAATCGTTGCAATCACGTGCCTGTGATCCAATAATTGACTCTGAGGGCACTATATCCAACAAACCAGTCGTAGCCCTCCGTCATTTCTTACCGGTATTATTTAATATTCATGCTATGTATGTTGACCGCTGTCAAGGCACAGTGCTTGCTAGCTGGGTAATACTTGTTTGTTGCATAAATATGCAATTATTTAGGACAGTCACACGGTTATGTTGAACTCTGTCAAGAGATTGTGCAGCTGAGTCTAAGTTAATCAAGGACAATGACGGGTTGAACTTGACTTGCGACTTATGATATGTTGACCTTTGTCAAGGTCATAAGCCGCTTGGGGTAAAAACTACATCGGGAGTTTCAAACATGCAGGAAACTTGCCAGGCATGCGCATACCTTCTGGAGTGTGGTGACTTGAGTGGATTCCATCGAGTTATCATGCGATGATAGTTGGATCCCGATTCCCACTGATGAGTAGGTTTGCTCCTCGGATGATTTTAGATGATCCCGACTAATTCTCCTTTTGGGTTTGGAGGAGAATTCGAGGAAACAGTGGGAGACATCCTGATTGGATTAATAAATAACCATTCTGATCTAAGTTAGAGTGCACGATGAGTGTTTCTTTTCTCTCTTACTCTCTCTTTGGCAGCTATCTTGACTCGACCTAAACTAAAACTCATTAACCAAGCTAACCAAACCTTCTTAAAACACTTTGGCTTTTGGATTGTCTGGGCCGCATATATCTTTGTCGCTCCTACTTTTACCCTTTGCATTTCTCCAGAACATTCCGTATCACTACGAAGATCCACATTTATTAGATGTGACCGTCGTATAGTTAGATACGAACTCGATGAAACTTATTTCAGGTCGAGGATGGTTTCTGCTTCTCGAGAAATAGAATAGGACTATTCAGTTGTCTTTTCCCTTTACCTTCTCTCAGGTTGCGAGGGCTCCTAGTATTTAGGAGAGTACACCTATTACGCTTATTGGATAGTCTTCTTCCAAACCATAGGCAGGTGCCGAAAGGTAGGGAATGAAGAATACCAATTAGCCTAAGTGTGGTGTAGAGAAGGTAATAAGTAAAAACATATAAAGAGATTAGAAAGAGGGCAAAAGGAAATTGCAGCTGCTATCATTCACGACAAAGCCGCGTATATCATCGCCACTCCTACTTCACCTTTGCATTTCTCCTAACACTCTGTATCACTACGAAGATCCACATTTATTAGATGCACCCTTGTATAGTTAAATACGAACTCAAAGGAACTTGTTCCAGTTCGAGAATGTTTTCCGGTTCAGGAGAAATTGAATAGGATTATTCAGGTTGTCTTTTCCCTTTACCTTCTCTCAGGTTAAGTGAGCTCCTAGTATTAGGAGAGTACACCTATTACGATTATTGGATATTCTTCTTCCAAACCATAGGCTAGTGCCGAAATGTATGGATGGAAGAAAACCATTTAGCCTAAGTGCGGTGTACAGAAGGTAATAAGTAAAGACAAATAAAGGGATTGGAGAGATGGCAAGGAAATATACGGTTACAGTCATAAATCATGATAGTGGAAGAGGCATTACTAGGAATACCCGGATACCCCTCCGAAACATTTTCATGTTTTAGTTTCACTGTGCTTATTAATTGAAAACTGATTTCCCATTTAGATTCTGACTCCAGGGAATGTATCTAACAGTTTTGATTCTCACATCTGTATAGCGTTACGTATGATGAGTGGGAGTAGAATATTGGGAATTAGGTGATTATATCCTCATTATATCGGAATTCTTTGTAATTGGTGATATTTGAGGAAATCACCCGGGTTTTGCCTGACGGCAAATATTTGGTTTTGAATATCCAATGTTATGCACCAATTTCAAATTGATATATCTGTACATTTATTTTATAAAGTGAGATATAACTTTTTGAAATTATGTCTGTGACATTTACATATATCAGTTCGTGATTAGGTAAGGAGCATTTAACAGAGGTGTAATTCTTCTTAACCATAATACAGTTTTCAACCTACGACGCGCAGGATTTGAGTTATTAAACTTAGGGGACTTATATAAAGTATTGTATATTGTCCAATGTCCATTAGGACAAAGGGGTTGGTACTCGTACTATATTCTGTGTACTTGTAACTTCTCTGTTTTTAGACAAGTATTTCGTACAAATACAGGGTCCAAGTTTTGAGAATTCATAGGTATAAGAATAAAGTAGAGAACCCTATGTTACAAAGTATCAGGATTCTTCAAGGTGATCGAAGATGTAGATACTTGTGCTAGGTATTCCGTTGATAGTAATGGTTTTGAGAACATGTTTCTCTTTCAGATTGCTCATATGTGGATGCACTCCTAGATGAGTATTACTGATTGGCCTCCTTCCATTTGGTTGATATGCACTAGAGACAGCTGCATGTTTTTGAATCTGGTTCCAATTGAATAAGTGCTCTTGTTTCTATAGTCGATATAGAATGGTTCATATCTTAATTATGTTAAGGTATATGGAGTTTGTTGGCTATAGTTCCCTCAATTATTGGATCGCAGACACGTGATTGCAATGATTGAGGGAGGACCTATATCGGTAGGACAGTCTTACTCGAGATGATAGTATGCTATCTGTTTTGTCTTTATCATCGTGTACATACTTTAGGTGACACTACAGATCACTATTACATATTGATAGAGCCCATAGGATTCTTGCTTGACTACCAGCAGTATGATGGCGATCATATACGTAAGAGTTGGGTGGTCTATAAGCACATCATTAAAGTGTCCCTAGTCGTGGGAGTTTTGAGACTGGGCATCGATACTCCAGAGTATACTAGTGCATACAGATCGAGACCCCGACGAGGGGCGGTGGCCGGTCTCATAAGCTATTGGTGTCAGTTGGTTCTGTTAGTTATATGTATGCCCTAGAGGCCATTACTATACATGCGTTGTATATTGTAGTGGATGCCTGAACATATATAGGGAGGACTTTCTTGCTCGACATGATAGTATGCTATCTGGTTACTCTTACCTTAACGTGTACACTGATTGTCTCTCTGTTACATGTTGGTAAAGCCCTTAGGATGTGTACTTGACTACCTGGACTGTGATGCGGATCATACTAGTGGGGACATGGTAGTCCATAAGTACATCCTTTAAGGTCCCTAGTCGAGGGTATATCGAGACGGGGCATCGATATACCAGAGTAGACTAGCGTATACCTTCTCGACCCATACAGATGGGCGATGGATGATCCCATATCCATTGGTGTTTGACATCAGAGATGATATACGGGTGTTCAGTGGAGACTGGGTACACTGGACGGACTCGCCGAGAACTCCCAGATGGTATTATACCTTACGTCAGATGGCAGTTCTCTGGTGACACTGGTACAGGTTAGTCTGTAGACCTGAGATCGTCATAGAGTCTTGTGTGATTCCCACTGTGCTTTGATTTCCACCTTACCATGTCCAAGAGGGCGTGCAAAATGGTGGTTTTTGGGTACAGTCCCGAGTCACATGGAGGCAATGAGCGATAGGAGGGGTTTCGTCTCTCCCGGTATTGGTGGTTGATGTTGCGCTATGCTCGATTGGCCATAACAGGGAAGTCCCTGGCCAGGGCTGGTTTAGAGATTTACTGGTAAGTGTTACCAGTAGTTTCTTGACCCGTTATGAGCCTCTCATTGGCATGACTTATCGGTTATTGGGGTCTGACGTTTACCACCCCTAGACTTGATATGCGACATATCAGACGAGGAGACCGGACTGTACGGTAGTGTCACTGTCAGGCTTTTTGTAGGAGTTAGAGTGGGCTTGCTTGCTGATCTTCTAATCACTCAATACCCGGGTAGCCGTTACGTCCAGCTAGTACCGCTGACGGCTTGTGGGTGTTTGATATGATCATCACATACTGCCGGCGTATTGACGAGTCTTTAGAGTCCTACATAGAGGTTGTACTGGCTCAGGCAAAACGAGATAGGAGCGCAAATGTGATATGTGCGGGACCGAGAATGATACGAGTATGTGATACCGTATTCTTTTCTCGCGATGACTGTATAGATTGGTTGTATACGATATAACCTAGTTATCGAATCAAGTGTTGATTCGATAAGTCGATACATTGATATTAGTCGGTTATATGCGATATGACCGGATCGTTAAATCAAGTGTTGATTTAATGATTTAATGTATATTTTTATATTTGATATATTACTTTAAATTAACTAGTATTGGTTCACTTAAGATTGATTTTCTCACTTGATGTGCACAAGTTGTATATGTGATATATTTTTGTGCACAAGATTGTATCATGTTTGATGATACATGCAAACTTGGGTGTGTATACATTAAACCATAGTTTAGGTTAACGGTTAAGGTTTAATTAATTAATTTATTTATTTATTTTTGGAAAAACTAAATGGTGCCTTTTTTGTTTCTTTGCTAGAAGCTTCATGAAGCATGCTAGCATCTTTGAAAAAATCTTACCATTTTCTTTCATCCTTAACCTAACCATCAACCTGAACCCTGGTTTATTCTCTACATGAGTTATCCTCACCCATGGTTGCATTATGATATATATCACTTGATAATTCTTTTTACATTATTAATTCTTATTCTTTTCTCTTCTTCTGCTTCTTGAAGAAAAGGAAAAGCTTGCAACAAAATTATCATGTGATGAATCCAAGTGAGAAATCAAAATCTAAAGAGTACCCACTTCCTATCTCACCATCCTCTACTAGACTAGCACTTTAGTTTAGGGTGTTTGCTTCACTAATTCTATGGTTAGTGAGGTAGAAGCTTGTGTCCGTATTCCCTCGACGTAGATCATCTTCGGCATCGAAGACTTCAAGCGATCCCGTTGCAACTTCTCAAGGAGCCGTCCGAGAGTCCGGGAGTTGGATGATCGCAGCGAAGGGACGTTGTCACGGAGCTTTGGAAGTGGAGGACCAGATCTACAAAGGTTGTAGTCCCTTCCCTTTAGTGTAAATGTGATTTACTAGCTTCATGTTTCGCCTAATATCTAGTTAACGATCCGTATTAGGGTTTCTCGGCACCTAAATTTTTGAATTCGGCATGGTTGATGCCTTGTGAAACCTCATTGGTGTGCCTAGGAACCCTACAGGTTCACCTAAGATGTATACAGGTGCTCATTGGGTTAAGAGTAGACCGGACGGACTCGCCGGGAATATACTAGTTGGTATTATACCTATTGTCAGATAGCAGTTTCCTGGTGACATGTGTACAGGTTAGTCTATCGACCTGAGATCGTCATTTGTCTCATGTGAGTTCCCACTGTGCTTTGATTACTACCCAACCACGACTCAAAGGAGTCGTGCAAACAGGTTTTAGTTGGGTACAGTCCCGAGCCACATGGAGGCAGTGAGCGGATCGTCAGGGGATTCGTCTCTTCCGGTATTCGGGGTTGATGTCGTGGTGTGCACGGATAGCCATCACCAGAAATCCTTGGCCAAGCTAATCGGGAATTACTGATCTAGGATCGGTAGTTTCTCAGGTGGTGATGGGTCTCATACCGACACTAAATGCCGCGTTATTAGGGGTCTGACATTATCCACCCCCTAGACTCGATATGTGATACTCATAGACGAACGGACCGGACTATATGGATATTGTCACTGTCAGGCTCAGTAGGGCTTCAGTATGAGTTTGCTCGTCGGCCTCCCTTTCGTTCAATACCTTGGTAGCTGTTACGTACAGCTAGTGCCACTGACGTGCTTGTGGTTAAACCCACTGCCAGCGTATTTGTAGGGTTTCTTGGCATGACAGCAAGGTTTCGAGAGGCATCTTCCATGCCATTTTCAAAAATTTGCCATACAAAACAATCCTAACCCTAGAATCTTAACTAGTGATTTATAAGAAATAATATGTAAACTACTTTACATCTAAGTGAGTTGGGATTACAACCTTTGTAGTCCAGTCCTTCACTTCAATAGCTCCTTGTAGTAGTCCCTTTGCTCCAAGTAGTGATCTTGCGGACTCTAGAACGGCTCCAGAAGAAGAAAGTAACGGGCTTCCTCGAAGTCTTCGAGGCCGAAGATGATCTACGTCGAGGAGACACAAACTCAAACTACCTCTTCACTAATGTGGAATTAGTGAAGCTAACACCCTATACTAAAGTGCTAATCTAGTAGAGGATAATGAAGTAGGATTTTTGGTCACTTTAGAATTACTTTTCTCACTAATTTTAAGTTTCTCTCAAAAACCTAGAGAGCTCACTCTTGAGCTTGAGGAAGAAGAAGCAAATAATGGATGAGAGAGTGAATGTGTCACGAACCGAAATTGGCACGTGACGACCCCAAAACTGCGCAACGTCTACAGGCGTAACGCAATTTAAGTAAGCCGAAAACCCAGCAATCTAAACCTTCAAAAGAAGTGATAATAACAAATTTTAAAACTTTTGAAATCTCAATCCAAATTCTTTAAAGTCCAACTTTATTTCTTTTAAAATTTTGGCAGCACCTCCATTGTAAAAACAAGCCCCAAAAAGGGGTACAACAAAGATATAAGTAAAGCATTCCCAAACGGGTGCAAATACACGCCCAAAGGCGGAAAAAAACCACCACAACAGATATACGATGCCGTAGCGAAGAAATAAAAGACGATATAAATAAAACTGCATAAAAGACCTCCAAGTCACCAAAATAATATACAATATCTTCCTCACATCAAGTCTCTAAGTAATACACATGAAATAGTAGATGGAGAGTACAGGATACAACGAATATACAATAAGCAACATCGGATAGCCGCAAAACCCACCTATAGCAAAACTGCATGCAGTCAGCCGAAGCGGTATCCGCTGCAAAAGATGATACGATAGATAGAAAATAGCCCTGCCTCTGACTACTCTGAGGAACAACCTGCAAAACACTGTGGCACAACGGGGGTGAGTTGCCAACTCATGAATAGTAGATAACATATGCAGGTAACCACAAGTATCCACGTACAGCGCGAATCTAAAGCATGCAAGCTGATAGCAATATATGGCAAAATGTATGCAACAGTCATGTAAGGTACTCTATCAGGTACTACTAATACATGAACAATAAATGGTAATATGTATGCAACAGTCAAGTAAGGTACTCTATCAGGTACAACTAATACATGAAGCAATAATATGGCAATATGTATATGCAACAGTAATGAAAGGTACTCAAGCAGGTACAACTAATACATGAAGCAATTATATGACAATGTGTATATGCAACAGTCATGAAAGGTACTTTAGCAGGTACAACTAATACATGAAACAATGCATATAAAATAAATGCGGAGTATGGGATAAAACATGTCATCCTCACGGAATCCTGAACTCGTGGTAGGACCAAAGTCCATCAAGACAATCCAAATCCCAATTTCCTCATATCAGCCCCCAAATTGGCTCTCATATCATGTAAGTCTCATATATCCTGAGTGTCCAATATCAAGTAAATCTCATAAATCCTGTATCCAATATCAAGTGAATCTCATATATCCTGAGTGAGTATATTTGCAAGATTATTATGATGATGTATATGAATTAGATATGTATACATATATATTAGCGTCCCATTCCACTAATATATATATATATATATATGCATATATAACAGCGTCTCATTCCACTGTTATATATACTTAGGAGTAAAAATATCATGAAACCAAGTGTCAAGCATCGACACATAAATACTGATCTATCAGGTGCTGTCACCACGACTGGCCCTCTGATAGGTAGGTATCATACGCTATCCCGAAAACTCGAGTGCCTAGCTCTGACTCTCGAAATTCGACGTATCCATACGTACAAGACTCCGGTCGGTATCTCCACGATAACCGCCGAGTCAAAGGTACTGTCACCGGTAGGTATGGTTCCCCTGTCAGGATCATCGGCGTGGTACAACGAAATACCTTTCTTGCCCCGAGGTACCTCCGGGCCCTACCATGTACCCTCACACGGCCCACGACGCCTCCTCGCATGGGGTATATATATCAGAACCGATAAATCTCATGGTGACTGCTGAAATATCATATCAAGAGAAACCGGGTTTTTCAAATAATGCATAATTTCATAAAACAACCACGGTCCTCAAATCCAGAAAACATCATGAAAAATTCAAATCTCAATGCGAAAATCCATGAATATAATATATGCAACAGAAAACTGTAATGTGAGTATATAAAGGAAAAGCCGCTATTTAACTGCAAGTTAATATATATATCATGCGGTTCCTAATTTCTCCAAGACAAATAACATCAAGTAAAGGTGAACATGTAGCTTTAACCAGATATATGTGTAAACATGTAGGTAATGCAAGGTATATGTATCTACATATCAGTAATGATGTAATGCCCTCCAAGTATATGCATAAGTATGTATGCAAGATGTACATGTAGCATATCTCATATGTGTATATACCTATCATTAATGGTACAATACCATATAAGTATACGGGTAACTAGCATGTAAGGATGTCAAGGCATATGTGTAAGCATGTTGGTATACAGGTATGCTATATGTCATATACACAAAGGAAAATACGGATCATGTCTCAATATCCCTAAACAATACAATATCATATATGTATAGGTGTTGTGCGTGTCCTGGCAATTATTGACGTGTGAGTGGCATACAATCAGTGCTCGTGCAATATGAGCCTTCAATAGTAGTGCAGTGTCCTAAGGGTACAAGTCCAAGCACAACAAGTAAAAATATGCAATGAGGTGTATGCGCAAAATCTATATATGCAATTGAATATGCGACTAATATCATATCATCTCTAGCCCAAACGCATACCGCCATGCGGACGATTCCCCTATAGATGTTAAATCTACTCACCAATGCTCCTGGCTAAGTAAAGCCAACCACCAGTTTCCCTTTCTTCGCAGCGTCCGAAGATCTCGCCTGCGAACCTAAAACAAAAAACAATATAACAAGTATATATTAGCGATAGACCCAAAACACGTACAAACTACGTTTGACCGACGCACTAACTCAAGACATACTCTCAAGTGTTCGTATTGTGGCTAGCGTGCGTAGCGACACTACGAAACCAACCCAAGAGCAAAACCACACAAAGTGCACGAACTGTGTCGTATAACGTAACATACGTAATCGTAATACAAGAAACTAGCTATGTGATCCCCGATTTTGCATACAGAAAAAACCCAAAAATCAAACAGGACCAAACACACCTAAACCAAAGCAGACACCTACCCACAAAAACCCGCACCCAAACTCCCTCAAAAATCCGACGTCGCCGGAATTTTCCTTCTCGTCACCGGCCGAGACCCGAGCAAGGGGTTCGTGCTCCAGGTGATTTCCTTTGGTCTCAGGTACAACACAACTTCATTGTTTGGTTTCTAGTATACTCTCGGGGTCACAGCAGATCACAGATATCACAAATCGACACTAAAAATATGATATTTGCACGAAACTTAACTTTAAACGATCGAAACTAAAACTACAAGACTACACAACACTATAACAACATAAAGAATAGATAAAGATCATTACCTCCTCCCACAAGCTCAAAGATCCTAACTTTCCAAGCTCCAAGGCATCCAAGAGGCAAATCAAGACAAAAGAAGTGATTTTGGTGAGATTTTGTGAAGTCTGTGATGGATTAATAAAGAGATTAGCAAGTGTTCAGTTGAGGGAAGAAGAGGATGAGGAAAATAATGTGAAGAGATGAAGTGAGAGAGAAAGAGAGAGAGTGAGATGAAAAGAGAGAGAGAGAGGTGAGGTTAAGGTGAGTGCATCTTGCAATAACTCCACACTAATGCATCCACACTACTCACCATGCCACCTCTCCCCAAAACAAAAGCCAAAAGAAATATCTCACTCAAAATATCAAGAGGTTTAGGTTAAGGCAAAGCAAGGGATTAGGATTAGGGTTAAGCTGTCATGGTCACTAAATTAGATTACACAAACACACCCTCACATAAACATACACAAGTGTGTGCATGCCATAACAAATAATAATAAATTATTAATTAAATGTTATAAAATGTGAGGAACCCAAATTGGTAAACATTTTACCAAAAACCCGCATTACCGTCTAAACTAACACTAATCTAAATCTAAGGCGTTACAATGTCCCCCCTTATAAAAATTCGTCCCCGAATTTAAAATTCTCACTGAGCGTACCTTCAAAGAGATGAGTACAAAACTCCCAAATCTCGCTCGTGGCCTTCCAAGTGATCACCTCACTATACGGCTAGCCCGAGAAAACCCTCCACAGATGGCAAGACCCTTGACCGATTTTTCTCCACCTGCCGAACCACTAACATAATTGGCTGCCGGTGAATGAAAAGATCGCGTCCCAAATAAATGGTCTGGTGCTGAATCATGTAAGAAAGGTCATGAAGGTATTTGTGAACTATCGACACAAGGAATACGGGTTGAATACTCAATAATCTGGGCGGAAGTTCCAAATTAAAGGCAACGGAACTAACTTACTTGAGGATCTCAAAAGGACCTACAATCCTGGGATAAGCTTCCCAAAAATCAACACGTCATTCATCGGAAAATCCATAGGAATACATGATCTCCCACTGCGAACTCAAGTCTGCGACCACCACGGTCGGCATAAGACTTCTGTCTGCACTGGGCTACTCTCATCCTGACCTGAATCAACTGGATCATCTCCGAAGCCACTCGACTAGCTGGGGTCCAAAAATCCTATGCTCGCAAAGTCAGAAAAATAGACTGGCGATCGACACCACCTACCAAACAAAACCTAAAGGTTGCCAATTAGAATGTCTCCTGATAACTGCTATCGAAGGAGAATCCTAACAATGGCAAGTGACGATCCCAACTGCTAACAATAATTAGTGTACACGCACAAGCATATCCTCCAGAGTCTGTATAGCTCGCTCTCACAAACCCTTGTCCTGCGGATGGAAAAGCGGAGCTAAAGCTCAACCGGTACCCAAGGCTTCCTGAAGCTTCTGCCAAAGACGGCTAGCGAACAGGGTTCCTCCATTGGATACAATACATGAAGGAACTCCGTGCAAACGCACAAACTTTAACGAAGAAAAACTGAGCAAACTGAGCATAACCGGACAACAAACACCCAAATGGAGTCACACCCTATCTAGGCCTGGGTAGACACCACAACGAAAATTCAAGGAGATCTGCTCCCATTCCCACTCTGGAATGGTTAAAGGTTGCAACTCTCCAGCCGGTCTCAAATGCTCAACCTTAGCTCACAACAAGACAGATATCTCGAAACGAAATCCGAAACTTCACTCTTCATCCCTGCCCACCCGTAACTATCTCACAAGTCATGTCACATATTGGTGGAACTTGAATGAACACAGAAAGCTGACTGATGTGCCTGCTCTAGAATTTCACGTTTCTACCCAACAGTATCGGGTATGCTCAAGAATCTCTGACAATTGAATGAACACAGAAAGCTGACTGATGTGCCTGCTCTAGAATTTCGCGTTTCTACCCAACAGTATCGGGTATTCAACTTACTTAGTGGAACTTGAATGAACACATACACATCCCTAAACGTAGCACATCCTGGTCACAAATCAAGAACTCCGAATCTTTACCTAGCCGAGTATGCTCAAGAATCTCTGACAATTAAGCATCGGCGGGCTGTGCCTCACGAAAATGATTAAGGAAAAATAGACGGGCGCGGACATAAGCAAGTTGTCCCCTCAGTAGAGGCGAACTTAAGCTGTACTCAACGATCGCACAAGAACTGTAAATCTGCAGAAGACTGTCTCAACAATCAAAACCCGCTGCAGGAAGATGTACATTAAGCTCTGGTGGTCCGTGAAAATCTAACACGACTCTCCACACAAGTAGTGTCTCCAAATCATCAACGCACGACCACCGTGGCCATCTCCAGATCATGAGTGGGATATCCTGCTCGTACTTCCCCCAACTGTCGGGAAGCAAAAGCGATAACTCTATAATACCACATAAACTCAAAATCGAGGCCCACTCACGAAACATCACAGTTAAACAACAAAGTCGCCCGAACCAGAAAGCAAAGAAAGAACTGGTGCAGTCGTCAACCGAGTCTCCAACTGCAGAAAACTCCGCACACATGCCGCAGTCCAAAGAAAAGGAACCTCCTTTCCGATCAGTCCAGTCAACGGTGCAGCGATACACAAGCAGTCCTGCATGAAACGGCAGTAAAAACCTGCTAAGCCCAAAAATCTACGGACCTCCGTCCCGTACACAAGTCTGGGCCAAAGTTGTACGGCCTTGATCTTCCTTGGGACCATACGAAAACCGTCTCCCGTAACTACAAGACTTAGGAGTCAACACAATCAAGTCTGAAGGAACACTCCGAGAATTTAGCAAACAGCTGGTGCTCTCCCAATATCTGCAAAACAAATCCTCAAGTGCTCACGTTCCTCACGACTCTTAGAAAAGACCAGAATGTCATCAATGACACAACAATAAACTGGTCAAGGAACGGCCTGAAGAAATCTGGTTCATCATATCCAAGAATGCTGCTAGGGCATTGGTGAGTCCAACGACACCACCAAAAAAACTCATAATGCCCGTAGCACGCACAAAAGCCGTCTTCGGAATGACATCACTCCAAACCCGCAACCAATGATGACCTGATCCCAAACAAACTTAGAAAATGTCTCGCACACTGGAGCTGATCTAAGAAATCGTAAATGCGAGGTAAAGGATACCTATCCGCACCGTAACCCGGTTCAATAGACGATTAATCAATACAAAACCATAAACTAACGTCCTTCGCCTTGACGAACAGAATAGGAGATCCCCTGTAACGTTTTGAAAATCGTTTTGGTGAAGTTTCGGAAAATCGGCAAAATAAGGGGGTTTTCTGTAAAATGTCAAAATACAGATATCTTTATTTTAAAATTAAATATAAATATTCTAGCTAAGTAATTGCTAGTATATGGTGTTTATTGAGCCACTGGTGAGATTTCAAAATTTTTGAAAAATTTTCCGAAATTAATTATTTTAATATTATTTTAAGCCGTCACTAATACATTTAATTAGGGAAAATTACAAACTGGAATGAGTTGAAAAAAATTTTGTGCAACATAATACATTAAACAAAATTTTATCATATGGTTTTTGAATTAAAATAGAGTTGTTAACCGGTGTTAGAAAATATCGAAGAAAAAGGCTTTTTTCGGTGAAATTAGTGCAAATGGAGTGCGGTACAATTTTTATCTTTTCCCAAACAAAACACACACTCTCTTTTTCTCCCTCACACCATCTTGGCCGGACATGGCAGCCCCTCCCTCTCTTGAGTCTTCAAGTGGTTTCTAGAATTTGTTTTCTTGGAAAATAAATAAAAGAAAATGAATAAAACTTGAAAAGACTTAAAGAAAGAAATTAATGAATGAAGTTTCGACACAACTCTTCACTCTTTCTTTCTCTTCCATTTCTTCATGTGGTGGCTGGCCCTCCTCCCCATGGCAGCCCCCCCATTTTCCTCATTTGATTTTGTTGCAAAATCCACCAAAATTCATTAAAAATCCAAATAAAAATCCACAAAATCCTAATTAATTCCTACCCTCTATTCTTTGCTCATCTTTACATGGATTTTGGAGATGGAAAGCATTCATTTTGGAGGCTTATTTTCATGTTTGGATTGCATGTTGTGGAGGTATAAATCTCATTCTTTTGATTTATTGTTATTTAATGTTTCATTCTAGCATAATTAGATTTAATAAATAAATTCTATCTACAAGTTTTAAAATTCAAGTTAGGGTTTGTAAAATCAAGTTATGGTTTTTACTAATTAAGTGAGGTTATTATAACTAGTTTAACATTTTTAGAAATGGGAAAAATCATGCATGGTTGATATATTGTAATTTGTTCATTCAAATTGTCTAAATTAAGTAAATTTGTAAACTAGATTTATGTATATTATATTTATTGGTGAGATAAATTTCAATTAATGTTTATAACATTAGAGTGTGGATTTAAAGAGGATATTAACTTGTTGGTGGAATGAAAAACTCAAGTTGGTTACTAGTTTTTATTGATAATTGATAAATTGTGATAAAAATTGCTATTTTTGCTAACCAGATTTTGGAAATTCTTAATTAAATGAAATTTAAAATCTAATTTATGGTTTCATTATGTTATTATTATCATGAATTGTAGTTTAGTAAGTTAATTCATGTAAAATCATGTTTAGTTGTGATATTGTGAAATTTTGCTTAAAAGTATCGAAATCGGGCAAGTTTGCAAACTAGAATTTTCAAACTAATATAAATTAGGGTGTTAAAAATATAATGATGGTTTATATAGTCTAGTTATGCTATTTAATGAGTTTTATGACCATTAGTTTCATTTAAATGTCAAGTTTTGAAGTAAAACGGTAATTTGGCGTTTTCGGGTTTTTCGAAATCGGACGATTTGATTGATTTTTAGGATTTTGATGGATTAAATCATGTTTTGTATTATAAGTAACGATTTTTTAAACTACAAGTTGTTTGTTGATGTTTATCTCGATCAATCGGCAAATGCCGATATCGAGCGATATTTGGTTCTTTTGCATGAGCGGGACATGGGTTTTAACCTATGCGCGTTTCGTGCGTCGTTTTGGTTTTGTCTGTGATTCAGTTTACGATATTATATGTGTTTGTGTATAGGTACCTCTCACGTGGACTTCGGACGAGGAAGAAGAGGAGGGTGACATCGCTTTCGGCAGACAAAGACCATGTGAGTAGATGTATATCTACGGGGGGAAGTTGGGCGGATGGCGTTTAGCACCCCCGCAAGCGTAGAATAGGAATAGTTACTTATTTTCATTTGAACCCTAGTAGTGACCTTAGGTTGGACTAGATTGATTTAGAAAGACCTTACCCGAGAATGAATAACTTGGAGGAGATTCGTAGGTTTCAGGTAGATACACGCACGCGCACACACTGAGACTTGACGTGGTGTATACGTGTATGTGTGTATATATATATAGGACTAGGTGTAGGTATGTATATATACACAATACGTATATATGTTACAGGGATGTGACATGATACACGGGGATGAAACAATATAACTGGGCTGATGCCGTGATTCTTGGCTATATAGTCGTATTTTGATGTTAGCGGATCATTAGAAAATGAGATAATGGATTTGTATACATGAACAATAATAAAGGGTGGTGATGATATTGAAGTACATGGGACTCTAAAATAGAACCCGGACCGTAACCTGTGCCTGAAATTCTGATATGATATCATATAGGTGTGACTTGATTACGATATGATCTAAGTGTGACTTAATCGCAATATGATACATATACATGATATTTCTGAGGATAAATTAACGATGTATATTTATGCTGGTAATGATATATGATTGATGTATGCGATTATAGTATAGCATCTTGATCCTGACATGCGTTGATGATGATATTATACGAATGATGAGACACGTAGGTGATGCTTGACCCGTACCCCGATATTGGGATGTTGTACGATGGATTTTACCGTACGAGACGTAGATATGATGATTGATCCGCACTCTTGATTCAAGGAAGCCGTACTACGTACGTGACGCTATTGAGGCTGGATCGCCGACTATTAGAGATATGGATTCAGACCTTAGGTGGACTCTTATTTCTTATTGACTAGTTTCTTAGGTTTAGTTCCTTAGGAGGTTTGATGGACACTAGTTTAGTCTCGAGTCATATAGTTGTAGTTATTCTTGTATATCACAGATGAGTGGTTATTACACATCCGTCTTTACATTCATACTGTAATCATAATGTGCATGTTCATACATATGTTTCTATAATCAGCATAAAACTTTGCCTGTTAGGACACCAGCACCATTACCGATGATGCGCATATTCCACGCACACTTATTTGCCGGCTCACACACATCATCATCGGTAATTGCTATGTCACGTACACTTTAGATCGTATTATCTTTTATTGATACATTCAGCTAACAGCTAGATCAATATAATATTGTGATTACTCTCTGGTGTTAGTATAGACATGGCATTTATTACTTAGACATTTCATGCATTCACATTTTCATGTTATCATGCAGTATTATGGGGCATATGCCGACACTTATCATATACTTACTCATGATTTTGGGATTTTGGATTTCTATTAGATTTCTGGATTTTTGGGGAAAACCGCAAGAATATATAAAAACTTCTCTCTCTCTCCTCCTCTCTTTTCAAAACATAAGATGCGGTTTTCTCGTGATGTATGGGTCGTTCACCATGAGATTTCACGTTTTCTGTTGGATTTCGAGACCCGATTCGAGGAGTGGATGAACCGTCACGGGTACATGGTGGGCCCGGTATGGTACCCCGGGCTAAGAAGATCGAGTTGTAGACGATGAGCCTGGCAGGGGAAGGCTACCTACCGGTGATGTCGGCGCGGCGGATATCCGGAGGATACCGACCATTGTCGTGAGATTTGATGATATGGGCCGATCCGGACGGACGGAGCCCGAGATATTGAGACTATGAGGTATTGAGACTTGAGATTTACATGTTTTGTCTCAATGCTTGACACGGATTTCCATGGATTTCATCGATGATATTTCAGATTCTATACAAATTTACCATGATAAAAGTTAAAGATTTTCTTTATACAGATATATCTAGATTTCAGGATTGATTGTTTTACATTCATAGTGCATACATATTCATTCACATGACATATTATTACTTGCGGCACTGACACGAGCACGGAGTAGTTGCATTTACACGTAGTATTACTCTGCTATTACTAGATGATTGGGATATAGTGGTGCATTATTATGATCTAGGATAGCGTCGTGCATTCGATTTCTTTTCGCAGATATCTTCTACTCACGAGTTGGCAACTCACCCCCGTTGTGCCAAATTTTATTACAGGTTGATGTACAGGGTTCCTTGGCAGTTTGCTGGCACATCATATCATTCCGGGTGATTTGCACGGTAGGTTGGTTCATTTGTATCTGGACCGCCGTTGTATTTTTATTATTTCATTTGTATCTAGTAAGCTCCATCAACCAAACTTGTATTACTTGATAGTTTATTGGACCAGTTATGTGTTTCGACCTTAGAGTCGCGCTTGTATTATTATGGCATCTAGTGGTTTTGTTTTCTTTTAAGATTTGAGTCTTGCCGTTTGGCGTTGTATACTATTGTGCATTGGTGTGGTTGTTTCCGCCTATTGGCTTAGAGCTAGCTCCCGTTTGGGGATGCTTTTTATTGTTTGTATATATATTATTCTTGTTTGTACCCGTTTGGGGCCAGTTTTTACAAAGGGGACTCTGTCGAAATTTTTTTAAAAAAATTGGATGTTTCTTTTAAACTTGTTTTCTACATGTTTTCCTTTACTTCTTCTTCTATTATGGTTTAGATTTCTGGGTTTCGGCTTACTTAGGTTACTTTGCGCCTCTAGACGCTTCATAATCTAAGTGCCGGTCACGTTCTGTACTTTCGGGTCGTGACATCCACAAAGCGAAACACTCAGACACACAAGCCCCCCTGCAAGGAACTCTGCAGCTGATCCTTAAGCTCCCTAAGCTCCGCCGGCTCAATTGGAACAACGTCGGAAAACTCTCGCACGATAGGAACCCGGTCCAACAAACCCGCTGTGGCTCCGATATCACGAATGAAAGCCATGAATCTACGACATCCTGTCCTCAAAAGCCGACTAGCGAAAAAGGCTGAATTCAAGCTGTGAGGGGCGACACCACTGTCCCCCTGCACAACAAGAACTGACTTGCCGGGAAAACAAAACCTGACTGTTTCCTCGCGGCAGTCCACAGAAGCCTAAAGCGTAGCCAACCAGTCCATGCCCAGGCGAACATCAAAACCAACATCTCAAGAAGGATCAAAATGACGGATGAATCTCAATCTCCTATCCGATTGGCACACGACTGAAACACGTATCGCGCAACAAAAGAATCGCTGACAGAAATTAACACAACAAACGGCAGATCTAGCTAACACGACTCTCGGCCCAACCACGACACAAAGTGTGTAAAACAACAAGTGCATCAAAAGATCATAGGAATTAACAATACCTGAAAACTCTGCATTGGACGCCCGCGCATCCCGATGAGTAGAAGCAAACTCTCGTGTCTGCCCCCTACCCGCAACTGGCAGAACTCCTCCTCTGCCAACTTGTCCCCTTTGAGCGAAACCTCCGTGACCACGACCTCTCTGAACATGAATCTGACACGGTGCTAAGGAACAATATCTGACGAAGTATTGAAGGCTCACGCACCAGAAACATCCACGCGATGACTGCAGACCTTCCTGGGGATGAGAGCTGAACGACTGACCTCGTCCTAAGCCTCTGCTACTCCCGCGACGGTCACGAAATCTGTATCGGTGACTGAACCTCTATTTCTGGGCTGATACACCTGTACGAGCCCTCTTCTGTCCTTGGACTCCCAATGTCTCGGAAAGACGCTCCTCGTCCAAAGGGGCTGCGTCAACTGGTGCTGTGTAAGTGACGAAATGCTGTGTGCTGATCGCAAGGAACAACTGGATAACAGGGGTGGCAACCTCCTGTCGCTGCGCTCGACCAACCAACGATCCCATCGTCTGGCGCAAGTCCTGCATCACTGCCTCAAGCCTAGCGATACGATCTATCGAAGGAGGATCCATCTGCTCCTGTAAAGCGAGCGTACCATCCTGGTCAATCCTCGTCCCGAACGAGTCAACTCTAACCTCGGCCCTCACTGCACCTCTCTGAGTCCCCATAGTCATCGGCGGCTAAAGCTATAAATGGAAAAGGATTCGATAAGAATACGGAAATCGAATCACAAGGATAAGTATCATCAAAGAAGGAATTTTCAAGCAATTAGTACTTAGGTCACTTTAGGCAGAGTACTGTGTCGTAAGTATGCCGCGGACATACACATACTACGTTACTCTGCTTCAGCTACCTACTCCATCATACCAGGGTCATCCTACACTCCGAAAGGTAAAACCTAGCGCTCTGATACCAACTTTGTCATGACCCGAAATTGGCACGTGACGGCCCTTAAACTACGCAACGTCTACAGGCGTAACGCAATTTAAGTAAGCCGAAAACCCAGCAATCTAAACCATCAAAAGAAGTAAGTGATAATAACAAATTTTAAAACTTTTGAAATCTCAGCCCAAATTCTTTAAAGTCCAATTTTATTTCCTTTAAAATTGTGGCAGCACCTCTTTTGTAAAAACTAGCCCCAAAAAGGGGTACAACAAAGATATAAGTAAAGCATCCCCAAACGGGAGCAAATACACGCCCAAAGGAGGAAAACAACCACCACAACAGATATACGACGCCGTAGCGAAGAAATAAATAACGATATAAATAAAACTGCATAAAAGACCTCCAAGTCACCGAAATAATATACAATATCGTCCTCACATTAAGTCTCTAAGTCATACACATGAAACTGGTAGATGGAGAGTACAGGATACAACGAATATACAATAAGCAATATCGGATAACCGCAAAACCCACCTATAGCAAAACTGCACGCAGTCAGCCGAAGCGGTATCCGCTGCAAAAGATGATACGATAGATAGAAAATAGCCCTGCCTCTGACTACTCTGAGGAACAACCTGCAAAACACTGTGGCACAACAGGGGTGAGTTGCCAACTCGTGAATAGTGAATAACATATGCAGGTAACCGTAAGTATGCACGTACAGCGCGAATCTAAAGCATGCAAGCTGATAGCAAAAAATGGCAATATGTATATAACAGTCATGTAAGGTACTTTATCAGGTACTACTAATACATGAACAATAAATGGCAATATGTATGCAACAGTCATGTAAGGTACTCTATCAGGTACAACTAATACATGAAGCAATAATATGGCAATATGTATATGCAACAGTCATGAAAGATACTCTAGCAGGTACAACTAAAACATGAATTAATGATATGACAATGTGTATATGAAACAATCATGAGAAGTACTCTAGCACGTACAACTAATAAATGAAGCAATGCATATAAAATAAATGCGGAGTACGGGATAAAACATGTCATCCTCACGGAATCCTGACCTCGTGGTAGGACCAAAGTCCATCAAGACAATCCAAATCCCAATTTTCTCAAATCAGCCCCCAAATTGGCTCTCATATCATGTAAGTCTCATATATCCTGAGTATCCAATATCAAGTAAATCTCATAAATCCTGTATCCAATATCAAGTGAATCTCATATATCCTAAGTGAGTATATTTCCAAGATTATTATGATGATGTATATGAATTAAATATGTATACGTATATATTAGCGTCCTATTCCACTAATTTATATATATATATATATGCATATATAACAGCGTCCCATTCCACTGTTATATATACTTAGGAGTAAAAATATCATGAAACCAAGTGTCAAGCATCGACACATAAAAACAGATCTATCAGGTGTTGTCACCACGACTGGACCCCTGATAGGTACGTATCATGCGCTATCCCGAAAACTCGAGTGCCTAGCTCTGACACTCGAAATTCGACGTATCCATACGTACATGACTCCGGTCGGTATCCCCACGATAACCGCCGAGTCATAGGTGCTGTCACCGGTAGGTATGGTTCTCCTGTCAGGCTCATCGGCATAGTACATCGAAATACCTTTCTTGCCCCGGGGTACCTCCGGCCCCACCATGTACCCTCACATGGCCCACGACGCCTCCTCGCATAGGGTATATATATCAGAACCGATAAATCTCATGGTGGCTGCTGAAATATCATATCAAGAGAAATCGGGTTTTTCAAATAATGCATAATTTCATGAAACTACCACGGTCCTCAAATCCAGAAAATATCATGAAAAATCCATATCTCAATGCGAAAATCCATGAATATAATATATGCAGCATAAAACTGTATTGTCAGCACATAAAGGAAAAGCCGCTATTTAACTGCAAGTTAATATAACATCAAGTAAAGATGAACATGTAGCTATAACCAGATATATGTATAAACATGTAGGTATCGCAAGGTATATGTATCTACCTATCAGTATTGATGTAATACCCTCCAGGTATATGCATAAGTATGTATGCAAGATGTACATGTAGCTATGTCTCATATGTGTATATACCTATAACTAATGGTACAATACCATATAGGAATATGGGTAACTAGCATGTAAGGATGTCAAGGCATATGTGTAAGCATGTAGTTATACAGGTATGATATATGTTATATGCACAAAGGAAAATAAGGATCATGTCTCAATATCCCTAAAAAATACAATACCATATATGTATAGGTGTTGTGCGTGTCATGCCAATTATTGATGTTGGATATAGTGCCCTCAGAGTCAATTATTGGATCGCAGGCACGTGATTGCAATGATTGAGGGAGGACCTATACCGGTAGGACAGTCTTACTCGAGAGGTTTGTATACTATCTGGTTTGTCTTTATCATCGTGTACATGCTTTAGGTGACATTGTAGTTCACTATTACATGTTGATAGAGAATAGTATGCTACCATGGTTTATCTTTATTATCGTGTACTGCTTTAGGTAACCTCACAGGTCACTATTGCACGTTGATAGAGCCCATAGGATTCTTGCTTGACTGCCAGCAGTATGATGGCGATCATATACGTGAGAGTTGAGTAGTCTATAAACACATCCTTAAAGTGGTCCCTAGTCGTAGGTGTTTCGAGACTGGGCATCGATACTCCATTAGTAGACTAGTGTATACAGTCGAGACCCCAACAAGGGGCGGTGGCCGGTCTCACAGGCCATTGTGTCAGTTGGTTCACCTAAGATGTATACAGGTGTTCATTGGGTTATGAGTACACCGGACAGGACTCGCCGGGAGCATGCTATTTGGTATTATACCTGACGTCAGATAGCAATTCCCTGGTGACATGTGTACAGGTTAGTTCATTGACCGGAGATCGTCATTAGTCTCGTGTGAGTTCCCACTTTGCTTTGATTACTACCCGACCACGGCTCAAAGGAGTCATGCATGTAAATGCACGGCGGCGCCCAGGCAGTCAATCCGACGCCGGAATGCGGAAACGAAACTTTTCTAAAAACTAGAAACCGGCACCAGCGCGCACAAAAATCCCGGATCGGCTATTAACCTAACTCTAGCAAACTAGAACAAGGGTAGAGAGCAATACCGAGCGATCCGTGTCCTTCGGTCTTCGGCCTCCACTCCGATATTCTCGCGGAATCTCCGGTCTTTATCTCCTCTTCGGAACGGGCACCATATCACCGGGTTCTTTTACGGGCTCCCACCTCTGGACCAAGGCAACTCGGGCACGAAGTTGGCGAGTTGACGTGCCCAAGGGTGCTGTAGGTGTAGTGTAAAAACCATTGTCTCATTTGGGGTTGAAGTTGCCTTTTATGGATATGGAGGAGGATGAAGAACTTTGGAGAGAGTTGAGGAATTTTTCAAGCAAGCTAAAAAGAGATGAACAAATTCCCCACCAACTAAAAATGAATCCTCTCTCCCTTTTAAGTGGCCAGCCCCTCATGCCATAGAATGGTGGAGGGAAAAAAATGATAGGAATAAAGCAAGAAAGAAATGAATGATAATGAGAAGAAAAAAATGGTCACACTATTTCAAATCAAAGCCCATCATAATAAATGCAAAGGAAGAGACTAAAAAAGAATCTCATTATGCTAGAACCATCATGATGCCACCATTTCACAAATAACACCTCCACAAAAGATAATTTGCACAACTGCAAATAACCCCCCTCCATCGGAAAAGTCCGGCGGGGAAGGAACAAAGGAAAACTGGCCGAAACGGAATGCAAACTGGCAACTTCAGAAAACTCATCCCGTAATAAATTACAGGAAAACCCCGCGACTGCATATACATGCCCATATTTGTATTCCCACTGAATACAAATGCAAAGAGACAAAATCTACACTATACAATACTAGGATCCGGCATAAACCAAAGCCCGCTAGTATTATCCGTCCGATCATGATCCGTGCAATACGTCACGTATTTGATCGAACCCTGCCATATCTCCATACGGCCTCTACAGCGTTTCGCCCGAAACTTGAGAAAACGGTCTGTGGGGGACTCTAAAGACTCGTGAATACTTTGGTTGTGGATTTAACTACTAGCACGTCAGAGATATTAGCCTATATGTAACGGGCTACCAGGTATTGACCAAAAGGGACGTCGATAAGAGAACTCATCCTTACACCCTACTGAGCCTGTCAGTGACAATATTCATACAGTCCGGTCCGTTCGTCTATGAGCATCGCATGGCGGGCCTAGGGGGTTGGTAAAAGTCAGACCCCCAAAAGCGGTACAAGTCGTGTCGGAGTGTAGCCCAGAACACCCTGAGATACTACTGGAATACCTACCAGTAAATCTCCTGCTTTGGCCAAGGACAACGTGTAATGGCTCTCCTAGACACAACATGACCTCAACCCCAATACCGGGAGAGACGAACCCCTGAAGATCCGCTCACTGCCTCCATGTGGCTCGGGACTGTACCCAACTAAAACCTGTTTGCACGTCTCCTTTGAGCGTGGTAGGGTAGTAATCAAAGCACAGTGGGAACTCACACGAGACAAATGACGATCTCAGGTCGATGAACTAACCTGTACACATGTCACCAGGGAACTGCCATCTGACGTCAGGTATAAGACCAACTAGCATGTTCCCGGCGAGTCCTGTCCAGTATACCCATAACCCAATGAGCACCTGTATACATCTTAGGTGAACCAACTGACACCAGTGGCTTGTGAGACCGGTCACCGCCCCTTGTCGGGGTCTCGACTGTAAATACTAGTCTACTCTGGAGTATCGATGCCCTGTCTCGAAACTCCCACGACTAGGGACCTTTTTAAGGATTTGCCTATAGACCCCAGCTCCCACGTATATGATCGCCCTCATACTGCTGGCAGTCAAGCAAGAATCCTAGGGGCTCTATCAACGCGTAATAGTGACCTGTAAGGTCACCTAAAGCAGTACACGATGATAAAGATAAACCGATAGCATATTATCATCTTGAATAAGACTGTCCTACTGGCATAGGTCCTCCATCAATCATTGCAATCACGTGCCTGTGATCCAATAATTGTCTCTGAGGGCACTATATCCAACAATCTCCCACTTGCACTCAAGGCTAATTATTGCGATGTCGCATACTCACAGCCCGTGTGATACCGAACACCCAACTCCTCTACTAGTCAGTCTCACAAAACCTGTTTGCGAAACTTTTGCGTTCGAGGAATAGCCTTAGTGAGTGGATCCGCCTTGATGTTTCTTTCTATATCTCTCTATATCTCAAGTTCGCGGAGAAAGCCTTCTCCCGAAATGAGCAATACCTGTCTTAGAATGTGTCTGGATGTCTGATGGGACCTAGCTCATAAATGAACTCCAAATCCAAAATTCTTAGACTGTAACGTCAATTGAATTTAATCAATATCCTGCATCATGCCTCCCTCAGTATCCCCTTGGACCACATGTCCAAAATACTGCCCCTCGTCAGAGGGAAAACTATAACTCTGACAGCCACTCTGTCAACCAGGTCACCTTGGAAGCCTGGAATGATAACCGTTTCCCGAATGAGGCTGTCGTTAGCATATCCCTAGAACATTCACTTATGTTCTAAAACTGCTTCCGAATGTTTCTCCAGGATTGGATCAATATCACTTTATTGCATCTACTGCAAAAACATCTGGTGTGGTACTTGACATCTCATGATTGACTCAATTGCCTAAGCAAGTGATCTACCAATCATGTACGTCCCTCTCCCCTTTATTCTGTAAGACACCTTTAGAGAGGGTGACTCCATCACCCACAGGTACACTACCGTGTCAGGAGTCGTCCATTCTAAAACACCTTTAGAATGCTGTCTAAGTACCCAGGTTGCGAAACTACCCAAATCTAGATCTAAAACCATAGATCTAGTAACCAGAATATCTTATATAATATCCAATTCCCATGTGGAGAAACCACTGTGTGACAACCAAAGAATAACCGACCGTAGTATAGGAATTTCACTTCCTACTCTGTGTATGTCATCCATATACCAGGACATCACACCCTACTACCTTCTTAACAGATCCATCCCCTATTCTGATGAAGTCAAACCTATAACTGTCACATCAGAAATAGATGATCTATCTCCGCTATATCTGCTTTAGTCTATAAATAGACATAAGTGTAAGTCCACGGTAGAGCCCTGGCCTTCTAACAGACGCCAAATGCGGAGTAAAAACTTTTTATAAACTGGCACTATCGTGTACCGTAACCCGGATCTGCCATTAAAGCTAAACTAACAAACTACAAAGTGGGTAGAAATGTTTTACCGAATGATCCGAATCCTTCGGTCTTCAACCATCATCCCACGCTTTGTTGCGGCTGCTCCGATCTCCTGAATCTCCAATCTTCTCGTCCAGGTGGCACCACGTCGACGGATCTTTAAACGGGCTCCCGCCTCTGAACCGAGACAACTCGATCATCAAGTTTGCTAAAAGAGACGACCTAGATGAAGTAGAGAATGAGTAGAACACTTTGTCTCGTTTCGTCCAAGACTATGGACGAACGGTTAATGAAGTTGCCTTTTGGAATTGGGTGATAAGAATTTATGCTATATGAAATTTCCATACACAAATCTATCATAATCTTTTTCCTAGTGAGAGAGTGAGAGAGGAGGGGAGGGCCGGCCATATATGTAGAAGGAGGGAGGTGAGTGTAGGAGGGGGAAGGTGACCACAAAAGAAAAGATCAACAACAAATATCTTTCATGCAAACAAAACCCCATTAATGTAAAGAATGACTCATTAAGCTTAGTCACCCTTTCATTAATGCATCATCAATGCACTAAGCCACCTCACCAATCCTAGTCATCTCTTCTAGAAACTTCAAGAACCTTCCACACTCATCCGAAGAAAAGATAAATCCGTCTTTAACCGAATGTTAAAAGACAGGCGATAGAAAACTGGAAACTGGCTACTTCCAAAAGTGATCCTGAAACAGATTTCAGGATAACCCCGTATCAGTATAAACATACCCGCATTTGTATTACGACCGAATAAAAATGCATCTGAGACAAAGATATTATATCTAAACAGTATAATACTCGGATCTGGCTTAAACCAAAGCCGACCAGTATTATCTGCCCGAAAAACGACACGTGCGAAAACGCACGTGCATTTTCCGAACCTTGCCATAAACCCATATGGCCTCTACAACGTTTCGCCCGAACTTAGGAAAGTGTTTGTGGGGGACTCTAATGACTCATCAACACACTGGCACTGGGTATAACCCCTAGCACGTCAGAGGTACAAGCTGTACGTAACGGTTTGCCTATGTATTGATTGGAAGGGAAGCTGACGAGCGAACTCATCCATAAACCCTACTGAGCCTAACAGTGACAATATACATACAGTCTGGTCCGTTCGTCTTTGAGTATCGCATATCTGCCTAAGGGGCTAGTAACGTCAGACTTCCAATAGCGGTATAAGTCGTGTCAAAGAGTGGCCCAGAACACCCTGAGATACTACTGGAGTACCTACCAGTAAATCTCCTGCCTCGGCCGAAGGCTTTGTGTAATGGCTCTCCTAGACACAGGGCGATATCACCCCCAATACCGGGAGAGACGAATCCCCTGCCGATCCGCTCACTTGCCTCCAATGTGGCTCGGGACTGTACCCAAAAAAGACTTGCTTGCACGACTCCTTTGAGCCGTGGTAGGGTAGAAATCAAAGCACAGTGGGAACTCACACGAGACAAATGACGACCTCAGGTCGATGAAAAAACCTGTACACATGTCACCAGGGAACTGCTATCTGACGATATGTATAATACCAACTAGCATGTTCCCGGCGAGTCCTGTCTGGTGTACTCATAACCTAATGAGCACCTGTATACATCTTAGTGTTAGTTATATGTATGCCCTAGAGGCCATTACTGTACATAGGATGTATATTGTAGTGGATGCTGGGGCATATATAGGTATGACTTTCTTGCTCGACATGATAGTATGCTATCTGGTTGCTCTTTATCTTAACATGTATACTTTCAGTCTCTCTGTTACATGTTGATAAAGCCCTTAGGATGTGTACTCGACTTCCAGGACTATGATGTAGATCATACTAGTGGGGCTTGGGTAGTCCATGAGTACATCCTTCAATATTTCTAGTCATGGGAATATCGAGACGGGGCATCGATATTCCAGAGTAGACTAGCGTATATCTTCTCGACCCATGTGATGGACGATGGGTGATCCCATATCCATTGGTGTTTGACATCAGAGATGTTATGCGGGTGCTCAGTGTTGACTGGGTACACTGAACGGACTCGCCGAGAACTCCCAGATGGTATTATACCTCACGTCAGATGGCAGTTCTCTGGTGACACTGGTACAACTTAGTCTGTTGACCCGAGATCATCATAGAGTCTTGTGTGTCTCCCACTATGCTTTGATTTCCACCCTACCACGGCTCTACTGAGTCGTGCAAACGGGTGGTTTTTGGGTACAGTCCCGATTCACATGGAGGCAATGAGCGATAGGAGGGGATTCGTCTCTCCCGGTATTGGGGGTTGATGTTGTGCTATGCTCGACTGGCCATAACTGGAAATCCCTGGCCAGGGTTGCAGTGATGTACTGATAAGTGTTATCAGTAGTTTCACGCTTGTTGTGGACCTTATATCGGCATGACTTATCAAGCTACTGGGGTCTGACGTTTACCACCCCTAAGCGAGATATGCGACATATCAGACGAACAGACCAGACTGTACGGTAAGTGTTACTGGTTGGATTCACAGGAGTGTGAGCGGGCTTGCTCGTTGATCTTCTGATCACTCAATACCCGGGTGGCCGTTGCGTTTAGCAGACCGCTTGCGGCTTATGGGTGTTTGATATGATCATCACCTGCTGCCAGCGTATTGACGAGTCTTTAGAGTCCTACACAGAGGTTTCCGGCTCAAGCGAAACGAAATAGGAGCGCATATGAGATATGTGCGGGACCGAGAATAATACGAGTATGTGATACTGTATTCTATTCTCGCGATATGTATCATTGGACGGTTATATGAGATATAGCCGGGTTACCGAATCAAGTGTTGATTCGATACATTGATACACATGATATTAGTCGGTTATATGCAGTACGACCGGATCATTAAATCAAGTGTTGATTTAATGATTTAATGTATAATTATATATTTGATATATTACTTTACATTAACTAGTATTTTTTCGCTTAAGATGGATTTTCTCACTTGATGTGCACAAGTAGTATATGTGATATATTTTTGTGCACTAGATTGTATCATGTTTGATGATACATGCAAACTTGGGTGAGTGTATGCTATACACCATGTTTAGTTAATGGTTAGGGTTTCCATTACCTTATTTATTTATTTATTCATTCATTTTGGTAAAATAGAATGGTTGCTTTCTTTGTCTTTATGCAAGAAGCTTCTTGATGCTTCATGCATCTTTGACAAAGTAACCATTTTGTTTTATTCCTTAACCCTAACCATTTACCTAAACCCTAGTTTATTCTCTACATGTGTTAGCTTCACCCATGGTTGCATTATGATAAGATCACTTGATTTATTATTATTCATCAATTGATTTTATTATTCTTATCATATTCTTTTTCTTCTTCTTCTTCTTCTTTTTCAAGAAGAAGAAACCTTGCTACCTCCAATGGTGCCATGATCAAAAGAGTGAGAAATCCAAATCCAAAGTGAACCCACATCCTATTTCTTCATCCTCTACCACTTGCCATGTAGTAGAGTGTGTTATCTTCACAAGTTCTATGACCAAGTGAAGATGGAGCTTGATCTTGAGTTGCCTCGACATAGATCATCTTCGGCATCGAAGTCGACGACCTAGCCCGATCATTTCTCCGACGAAACCATCGCCAAAGTCCGGGATCCGATGATCCCAGTGGAGGGACGTCATCACGGAGCTAAAGAGGTGGAGGACCGGATCTACAAAGGTTGTAGTCACTTTCACTCATAGCAAAGTTGTTTGCTTGCATTTCGTTTCGCCTTACCTCTAGTTACGATCTAGTTTAGGGTTCTTTGGCACATAGAATTTTTTTGAATTGGACATGTTTGATCAGTTGTAGAACCTCATAGGTGTTCCAAGGAACCCTACAGTGGTATCAGAGACTAGCTAGAGCTTTAGGCGATGAGTAGACGAAGTTAGAAAGCCGATCGAACCTAGAAACACTAAGTTATACCCTTCTCTAGACAATTTTCAAAACTGTGGATTTTTGTGAATTAAAAATGCTCAGAAAATAGAGAATGAAATTCTAAGTGTTACTGCAGAAAATGAACCCCTAACTCTACTAAATCGCCGCGGAACCGCGGCCTTACCCTGCTATTGGCGGCAGTTCCGCGGCCGTATGTACAGATTAGGGATTCATTTTTATACAGTAATGCCCGTATCTGTTTCCTATGTTCTTTGGGAATTTTTAATCTGCACTCAAGAGTTGAGTTTTCTGGGTTGTATTGGGAGTTCGTAGATTCGATCGGATTGTCAAACTTTGTCTATGTTTTTTTCGGATATTTTAGAACATGTTAAAAAGTTCGACCGGATATAAATACCCACTTTTTCCCCCTGCCGGGAAATTTCCAATTGTTGGATTTTTCCGTAGTTTAATGACGTTCTAAGTAGTGCAAGTAACGCGATGGACCCTCTAGAAGACAACAAACCTTAACTCGATTATGCGACCGTCTTGAACTGCCCATTGAACCTTAGGGTTTGGGGCAGTACGGCGTGCCACATGTGAGGCGTTGGCTTGACCCTTCTACGGTTGGACCGTTTCTACTGTGGCATGAAGTGGATGTTTTTAAACTTATTTCATGTGTTGAGCTGTTTCGGAAAAACTTGGGTGTTTGATTGTTCGATCGGAAAGTTTAACATTTTCTATTTATCCGGAATGTGATACAATATTTGGAATTCACAAGTAGTTATGAGATAACTAATATGAATGTTATAAACATAGCACTTTAGTCTCACTTGATCGGTTGCCACGAAATTTTGATGCGATCAAAAGTCTGTCGCAATCACGTAGCGTACGCGAATATTCGCCGGGTAAACTTAATAGACAGCCACGCCCCATAGTCCCGACCAAGTGACTGTAGGAGAACCCCGTCGCCGAAAGCATCCGTTCGGGTGCTCGTGGCAGCGGTGTTCCGCCTTGGTGCACTTCGTCGACGGCATCGGGGGTGCGGCCGCCTAATAAAGTTTGCGACGAGCATTCGATCAAAATGTCGGGAATCTTGTTGAATTGCCCGACTTGATATTGAAAAGAGTTTTCGATAATGAGACTAAAATGCGGGGTTTATAATTGTCAGGCATGCGATGTCTAAGGAATTCATTTGGTTAGGCATGCGATGTCTAATGAGTTTGCGGATTCCAACTGTTGTAGTTTTACACTTTCTTTTCTGTGACCGTAAGTGTAATATGTGATATCGCTGGTTTCGTTGCTATATGTCAACGACAATTGGGATACGCATCTTTACTTACGTTGATGACATGTGATGTTATGTGTTGCTGGATATGTTATATTGGATCGTCGTGTTTGAATAGCCGGGTTTTTTTTTTATGTGAGATGAGTGTTTTTCTTTTTCATTCATGTAAAAACTTGTATGTAATATTCTTTTATTGGGGCACTTCCAGGTTGCGGATGATGTCACCATTTGTATATTATTTACTTTTCCGCATTAGGATAGACCCAAGGAGGGGAGCACAAGTAACCGGGTTCTAGGGTCCAGTGGGAGACCATCTCGAGGAGTCGAGTCCAGGTCTCCTAACCCTAGAATTGGTAGGGTTGCTTGCCGCTCTCGTAGGGGTCTAGGGGTGTGGGATTGGCTATTCATCACGACCGTAGAATCCGTGTTTTATACTGGCTCGTATTGAAAACACGGACATCCTAGTATATCCAATATTTCATATGATATTTTCTGCTGCGTTATCTGTGATGTGATCATGTGATATGTTTAGATAGATATTGCATATAGTATATATGATATATTATATAGACGTTGCTTATGTTTTTCACCCGCGCTAGCCCTGCCCCGCTCTGCCGTTAGTTACCTAACCTAATGGTGCAGATGGGACATCGAGGCGAATGCGGATGGCATAAGCGTACGTTATATTTATCTGTGATGTTTAGGTGGACTTAAATGATGGGATATTCATTAATGTGATTAATGAAAGAAAATAAACCTAAAAGATGTTGTGGAATCGAATTTCAAAAATAAAACAGGTAGCTACAGTTCTTGTTTTGCATCGCGGTGTTCCTTGTAGAACATCCTGCACCTTATTCGATAAGGAAAGGACCGAGATCCCTTCACCGGGAGTGACTCCTTTAGCAATAACTGGCAGATGCTACAACCCTCAGTTTGTCTTTTGATTGCTTCTATAGTTTTCGCTTTGCACAGCGGTATATATGATATATCCTGCACCTTATTCGATGAGGAAAGGGACGACGATCCCTTCACCGGGAGTGACCCCTTTAGCAAAACTAGAAAAGCCAAAAAAACACTCCATTTAAAAACCATTTGATTCCGCAACGAGATCAAGTTCAAAGCGTTAAAGGTTTTCAAAAAAACCATCTGCAACCCTCCGTCATTTTAGGAAGTAGAGTACTTAGTATTCGTGCTATGTTTGTTGACCATAGTCAAGGCACAGTGTACGGTAGCTAAGTGATGTCTTCCTACACCGCATATGATGCGATTAGTTAGGACAGTCGCGTGACTTTGTTGACCTTAGTTAAGGGTCATGTGGATGGGTCAAATTAATCACGAAATGACGGGTAGAACTTGACTAGTACTTATGATTTGTTGACCATAGTTAAGGTCATAGGTGCTAGGGGTAAAAACCTTTATCGGGAGTTTCAAGTGTTGAAATTTGCAATGAGATTGCATACCTTCTATATGATAGTTGGATTCCGATACCCACTGCGAGTAATTGTTACTCCTGGGAAAGTTTTACACTTTACAATTAGCCGATCAAGTAAGTGTCTAGAAAGGTGTCAACGGGGTTACGCCTATGGGAAAACGAGGTTTACTTTAATTAGGTCCGTGCGAAAGCACGGGGGAACCTCCCTCAAAGTACCGACACTGGCCTGGCTGAAAGATTGGCGAACTTGTAGAGTGTAATTAGTCCCGGCCAGTCTTTCCTTTTAAGGTTTGAAGGAAGATTTGATAAAAACAGTGGCAGCCATCCTGATTAGATAAAATAAATAACCAATCTAATCTTGCAAGAGCGCACGCAGAGTGTTTTCTTTTCTCTCTCTCCAAGTAGCGACAATATCACGCCTTAATCAAGATAATAATATGGATGTATTGACCGAACCCGCTTGTTATACTGAGCTGGGAAACGTTGGTCCCGCTCTAACTTATAAATGTTATAAGACAGAGCAGGAAATAGGGGAATACCAGAATTCCTATGCCGCCCAAACGAAAAAAGTGCATATGATGAATCTCCTTCGGGTGTGTTCATTATAAAGAACTGTTTCTCAGTGTCCTCTACGTCCTACGTATTAGATACCGGATCAGGATCCCGCAAATGTAATCCGTTACATAGGGCTACAGAAAGCTAGAGAACTGAGTACGGGTGATAAGTTTCATGAGACAGAAAACGGGGCAAGTGTTGCAGCCAAGTCTGTTGGTCACTGTCACCCTGTATTACTAATACATTGATTCTGAATAAATGCTATTAGATACCGAACCTGATATACAAAATCATATCAGTGTCTTTATTAGTAAAGAAAGGATATAATTTTGTATTGTTAGATAATATTTTGAACATTTCCTATATCAAAAGTTGATCGGTTCAGGCACGTTATCTAAAAGCATTGACGTTCTAAATCAAACTACAGTTCCTAGTCTACAGAACACATACAAGAGGAAGAGTTCAGAAATGAACGAATCCTTCTTGAGGTATTGTAGACTAGGTCATATCAATGCAACCCGACTAGCTTAAGTTACATTCTAGATGTATATTTAAATCAGTTTGAATTTACATCTTGTGAAACTTGCCAGTCATGTCAAAAAGATTAGATGACCATAGCTCTGTTTATTGGAAACAGAGAAAGAGTTAGTAAACTCTTGGGACTGATACATGATGATGTATGTAAGGTCCCCTGTCTACACATGCCAGGACCGGTTCTTTGTACTTCATTACATTCTCTGATGATCTCTCAAGGCTCAGTCATATGTTCCTGTTGAAACATAGGTCTGAAATTTTTGAGATAATCACCGAATATAAGTTAGAAGTAGAGAACCAAAAATCGGGTATAAGTATTATGTCCAATGATAAGATCAGGGAGGAGAATACTTGTGCAAAGAATTCCTGGACTATTCTAAAGGAGAATGAGATTCTCTCTCCGTATTACTCCTTTGAATATACCACAGCACAACGGTGTATCGGGGCGGAGCAATCGCACCATATTAGATATGGTGTGCTCTATGATGAGTATTACTTAGTTACCTATTACTTTTAAGGGGTTATGCACTTGAGAAGCTGCATACCTATTGAATTGGGTTCGAATCAAATCAATGCCTACCACTCCATATAAGATATGGTATGGGAAGAGCCCATCTCTTAAGTAAGTTAAGATTTGGGAATGTCCGGCCTATGTCAAAAGCAAAATCCGGACAAGATCAAGGCAAGGTCAGTTCTGTAGAACTGGAAAGGTTCCAGCTATACAAACTGCAGCTGATGATTTGACAGAACCAAAGGATTCAATAAGTCCCCAACGGACCTCAGCCTCTCCGCCGATCTAGCAGGGTTCCTCGCCTGCCTGAGAGATACTTCGGTTTCTCGATGACAGTGGGAGCGAGGATTGCATCATGAGATGATGACCCAACTAGTTTCGAGCAGGCCATCGAGAGTATGGACTCTGTAAGAATGGCTGGATGCTTAGAGATCCGAGATGGAATCCATGTACACCAACAAAGTATTGACTTTGGTTGCTATATCTGAAGGGTTAAATTCCCATCAGGAGCAAGTATATCTTGAGAAGATTACTTGGTGTAGATGGAAAAGTTGAGACTTTCAAAGCTAGACTTGTTAAAGGTTTTCGTCATCGACCAGGCGTGGATAATGATGAAACCTTTTCCAGTGCCTATGCTTAAGTCCATCCGGATCCTACTTGCCACGGCTACATACCATGACTACGATATCTGGTGGTTGGGTGTCATGACTGCTTTTCTAAATACTGATTTAGAAGAGAACGTCTATAAGTACACAGCCAGAAGGCTTCATAAACAGTGGGAGCAGCAGAAACGTGTGCAAGATGCTTTACAGAATAAAGCAGGCATCGCGGAGATGGAACGTCTGTTTTGATGCGATAGTCAAAGAGTTTGACTTCATCAAAATGGTAGATGAACCTTGTATATACAAAAAGATAGTAGAGAGTAAGGTGGTCATCCTCGTATTGTACGTGGACAACATACTCCTGATAGGAAAAGAGTTTCCTATGCTACGCTCGGTCAATCTCCCCCTATCACATGGATTCTCCATATAGGATCAAAGTGATACCTCCTAAATCTTGGGTTTTGGATCTATGGGATAGATCTAAATGGACGTTAGGATTCTCACTAGTTGTAGTGAGATGGTATCAGTTGATCCTGGGGAGAATCACTGGAAAGGTTCCAGGGTGATAAGGACGACTGAATGTCAGTCGCAGGCATTGTCTTTACCCTTAGTTGAGGGACGGTATGTTGGCAGAGTTCCAAACTAGATACCGTGGCAGACTAGACGATAAAGGCTGGTAACATCGCTATTAAAGATACTACCAAAGAAGCAGTTTGGGTGTATATTGATGCATGAGATGAACTAGGTTCCTACCATTGTGTGACAATGGAAGTGTGGTTTTGGCCTAGGAACCCCGGTCCCATCAGTGACCCAGACATATTCTGAGGCAGCATCACCTGATCATGGAGATAGTTGATCTCCCGGGTGATTGAGGTTAGGAGAGTAGACTCAGAGGACAACACGGCGGATCCACTCACAAAGGCCTTTTCCCAGAGAGAGACTTATATGGGATGGTTGAGTATGTGATACTGCAACCACTGCTACAGATGGCCCTAGTGCAAGTAGGAGATTGTAAGTTATATGTATGCCAAGAGGCCATTACTGTATATAGGATGTATATTGTAGTGGATGCTGGGGCATATATTGGTATGGCTTTCTTGCTCGACATGATAGTATGCTATCTAGTTGCTCTTTATCTTAACATGTATACTTTTAGTCTCTCTGTTACATGGTGATAAAGCCCTTAGGATGTGTACTCGACTTCCAGGACTATGATGTAGATCATACTAATGGGGCCTGGGTAGTCCATGAGTACATCCTTCAATGTTCCTAGTCGTGGGAATATCGAGACGGGGCATCGATATTCCAAAGTAGACTAGCGTATATCTTCTCGACCCATGTGATGGGTGATGGATGATCCTATATCCATTGGTGTTTGACATCAGAGATGGTATGCGGGTGCTCAGTGATGACTGGGTACACTGAACGGACTCGCCGAGAACTCCAAGATGGTATTATACCTCACGTCAGATGGCAGTTCTCTGGTGACACTGGTACAGCTTAGTCTGTTGACCCGAGATCGTCATAGAGTCTTGTGTGTCTCCCACTGTGCTTTGATTTCCACCCTACCACGGCTCTACTGAGTTGTGCAAACTGGTGGTTTTTGGGTACAGTCCCGATTCACATGGAGGCAATGAGCGATAGGAGGGGATTCGTCTCTCCCGGTATTGGCTGTTGATGTTGCGCTATGCTCGACTGGCCATAACTGGAAATCCCTGGCCAGGGTTGCAGTGATATACTGGTAAGAGTTATCAGTAGTTTCACGCTTGTTATGGACCTTACATCGGCATGACTTATCAAGCTATTGTGGTCTGACGTTTACCACCCCTAGGCGAGATATGCGACATATCAGACGAACAGACCGGACTGTACGGTTAAGTGTTACTGGTTGGATTCACAGGAGTGTGAGCGGGATTGCTCGTTGATCTTCTGATCACTCAATACCCGGGTGGCCGTTACGTTTAGCAGACCGCTTGCGGCTTGTGGGTGTTTGATATGATCATCACCTGCTGCCGGCGTATTGACGAGTCTTTAGAGTCCTACACAGAGGTTTCCTGGCTCAAGCGAAATGAAATAGGAGTGTATATGAGATATGTGCGGGACCGAGAATAATACGAGTATGTGATACTGTATTCTATTCTCGCGATATGTATCATTGGACGAATATATGAGATATAGCCGGGTTACCGAATCAAGTGTTGATTCGATACATTGATACACATGATATTGGTCGGTTATATGCAGTATGACCGGATCATTAAATCAAGTGTTGATTTAATGATTTAATGTATAATTATATATTTGATATATTACTTTACATTAACAAGTATTTATTCACTTAAGATGGATTTTCTCACTTGATGTGCACAAGTAGTATATGTGATATATTTTCGTGCACTAGATTGTATCATGTTTGATGATACATGCAAACTTGGGTGAGTGTATGCTATACACCATGTTTAGTTAATGGTTAGGGTTTCCATTACCTTATTTATTTATTTATTCATTCATTTTGGTAAAATAGAATGGTTGCTTTCTTTGTCTTTATGCAAGAAGCTTCTTGATGCTTCATGCATCTTTCACAAAGTAACCATTTTGTTTTATTCCTTAACCCTAACCATTTACCTAAACCCTAGTTTATTCTCTACATGTGTTAGCCTCATCCATGGTTGCATTATGATAAGATCACTTGATTTATTATTATTCATCAATTGATTTTATTATTCTTATCATATTCTTTTTCTTCTTCTTCTTCTTGAGAAGAAGAAACCTTGCTACCTCCAATGGTGTCGTGATCAAAAGAGTGAGAAATCCAAATCCAAAGTGAACCCACTTCCTATTTCTTCATCCTCTACCACTTGCCATGTAGTAGAGTGTGTTATCTTCACAAGTTCTATGACCAAGTGAAGATGGAGCTTGATCTTGAGTTGTCTCGACGTAGATCATCTTCGGCATCGAAGTCGACTACCTAGCCCGATCATTTCTCCGATGAAACCATCGCCAGAGCCCGGGATCCGATGATCGCAGCGGAGGGACGTCATCACGGAGCTAAAGAGGTGGAGGACCGGATCTACAAAGGTTGTAGTCACTTTCACTCATAGCAAAGTTGTTTGCTTGCATTTCGTTTCGCCTTACCTCTAGTTACGATCTAGTTTAGGGTTCTTTGGCACATAGAAATTTTTTGAATTGGACATGTTTGATCAGTTGTAGAACCTCATAGGTGTGCCAAGGAACTCTACACTTAGGTGATCCTACTGACACCAGTAGCTTGTGAGACCGCCCACCGCCCCTCGTCGGGATCTCGACTGTATACACTAGTCTACTCTGAGTATCGATGCCCTGTCTCGAAACTCCCATGACTAGGGACACTTTAAGGATGTGCTTACAGACCCCAACTCCCACATATATGATCGCCATCATACTGCTGGTAGTCAAGCAAGAATCCTATGGGCTCTATCATCATGCAATAGTGAACTAAAGCATGTATACGATGATAAAGACAAACTAGATAGCATACTATCATCTCGAGCAAGACTGTCATATCGGTATAGGTCCTGTTTCAATCATTGCAATCACGTAGCTGCGATCCAATAATTGACTTTAAGGGCACTATCTCCAACAATAAGCCACTTGTCCACTATGCTTCCGCTGCTCCCACATACTACGACAACCCTCTGGCAGAGTCATATAGACGTACACTTCTAAAGCCAGTTCAGAACGACGCTATACCCATCCTCCTGCCGGGTCTCACAGTCTGGAACAACAGCAATGGCAAGTCTGGGTAAACAAGAACGTCCCTGTCACCGTCTTTGAGCATACCGAAGTACCTCTCGAGTGCCTGAGGTTACCCACTATATCTGCGGAGTGGCCAATGGAATGTCAAACCAGATTGCATCTTTAGGTTCTTATCAAATTTTCAGTAATCGTTTACGGTTCTGGAATTACTTCCAGTTCTACCATACTCCCACTACTGTTTTCTGAAAAAATCCATTTTTATTAAAATTGTGGCGAGTCTAGAACAATATCACTATTGATCTTCCAGATGGTAGAAAGTCAACCCTCGTCATAGCCTGGGTCAACCCACAAACTGCCATAACAGAAACGTGCCTTGAGTTATCCAGAGTCTGGTTTTAAGCATATGCCAGACTACTCCCCGTACCTTAACATCGTTAAGATATGAACCGTTCTATATCCAATATAGAAACAGAGGAACTGATTTAATTGAACCAGATTCAAATCATGCAGCTGTCTCCAGTGCATGTCAACTAAATGGAAGGAGGCCGATCAGCATTACTCAACTTAGGGGTGCTTCCAATTATGAGTAACCTGAAAGAGAAGCAAGTTCTCTTAATCATTATTATAAACTGAATACCATACACAAGTATCTACATCTTCGATCATCTTGAAGAATCCTGATACTTGCAACACCTGGTTCTCTACTTTATTCTTATACCTATAACTTCTCAAAATTCGGACCTTGCGTTTCTACGAAACACTTGTCTAAAAACTAGAGAAGTCATAAGTAAACCGAATACAGTACGAGGACCAACCCCTCTGTCCTAATGGACACTAGACAATATACAATACTCTGTATAAGTCCCTTGAGTCTAGTGACTCATTCACTGTGTGTCGTAGGTTGAAAACTGTACTTATGGTTATGAAGAATTACACTGATGTTTAATGCTCCTTACCTAACCATCCACTGATATAGGTAAATGTCATAGACATAATCTCAAAAAGGTATATCTCACTCTATAAAAATAGGCGTACTGATATATCAATTTGAAATTGGTGCATAACAACGAATATTCAAAACCAAATATTTGCCGTCCGGCAAACAACCCAGGTGACTTCCTCAAATATCACCAATTACAACGAATCCCGATATAATGAGGATGATCACCTAATTCCCAATAACTTACTCCCACTCATCATCTGTAAAACCATACAGATGTGAGAATCATACCTGGTAAATGCATACCCTGGAGCAAGTGTCTAATTGGGAAATCAGTTTTCTTTTAATAATACACGGTGAAACTGAAACATTGAAATGTTTCGTAGGGGTATCCTGGTATTCCTAGTAATGCCTCTTCCATTATCCAGATTCATAACTGTAACCGTATATTTTTTTGCCATCTCTCCAAATCCCTTTATATGTCTTTTAGTCATTACCTTCTGCACACCCCTTTAGGCCAAATGGTTTTCTTCCTTCCCTACCGTTCGGCACCAGCCTAAGGTTTGGAAGAAGACTATCCAATAAGCATAATGGGTGTACTGTCCTAATCCTAGGAATGCTCGCAATGCGAGAGAAGGTGAAGATAAAAGACAACCGAATAAACCTTGTTCCTATTTCTCCTGAACTAGAATCCATCCCCGAACTGGAACAAGTTCCTTTCGAGTTCGTATATAACCATACGATGGAATATCCAATAAACTGTGGATCTTTGTAGTGATACAGATGTAAGTCCATATTGCGACCCCCGGTTCTTACGGGGAGGCGGAAACGGTATAAAAAACGAATTTTTATCGCAAGAGGCAACATGGACTAAACTATGGTCGGGATCGTTGTCTAAACTAAAACTAGCAAACTATGCTAAAGAGAGTTAGCTACTCGGATGAAGATGGTTATACCTAAACTTGAACTCCTTCTCTTCAAGCTCCGATGGTGGTTCGATGGCTCCTTCTCGTTGTCTCCGTACGCCGAAGATAGATCCACTTGAAAGCTCCAACCTTTAGCTCCTTCTTCGTTCTTTGAAGAAACTAGTTCACTTGGTTTGCTAAACCTAGTGAACTAGAATGAGTAGAGATGATTTAGAATGGGATTTTATCTATGGTTCTTGATTCTCAACTCATGAGACAAGAGAACCATAGATCAAGAGAGGGAGCAAGAGGTTGAGGATGAGAGCAAGAGGAGAGCTCAAGAACAAGAGAGAGAATGAGCAAGAAAGAATGAGCAAGTATTTTGTCTCTCACCCTCTCATAATCCAAAGCAATGATAACTCATCATATCAACAAAAGTCTTATGTGATGGTTGAAGTAACCATAACCTTATCATGTCATGCACTCATTTTACTCAAATGAACAAGCAAGAAAAAGTCTTTGGCATGAAATGATAACCATGGTTATCATGATGGTCAACTAGTCAAGCCTAGTCAACCGGTCAACAAGTCAACAAAAGTCAACAAGTCACCAAAGTCAACAAGTCAACAAAAGTCAACAAGTCAACAACCATATCACCATAATACTTAATTAATATAATAGTTAATCACATATCATATTCTCATTAGGGTTGAGCATAAAGTCAAAAAGTCAACGGTCAACTGTCAACAACCCTAATGAGAATCCGCTGCCTCTGCCTCCCTGTCAACTGTGCATACACACCCGCATCCGCGTTCCGAGGAACACGAATGCAAACTGGATAAATCCAATCCCATAAGGTACACTAGGATCTGGCTTAAACCAAAGCCCGCTAGTGTAAACTGTCCGGACACTGTACGTGCACAAGTGCACGGATGTGACCGAACCCTGTCGCAAAACCATGCGACCTGTCGCAATACCATGCGACCTCTACTCTTTTGCCTAAAGGCGAAAAGCTTTCTGTGTGGGACTCTAAAGACTCGACACTACGCTGGCAGTGGGTTTAACCACAGACCGCAAGCGGCACTAGCTGTGCGTAACGGTCCCCAGGTAATGCCGACAAGAAGACCGACGAGGCGAAACCCATCTGAACTCCTACTGAGCCTGAGTGTGACATTCTCCATACAGTCCGGTCTGTTCGTCTGATACATCGCATGGCGGGCCTAGGGGGCGGTAAACGTCAGTCCCCCAATAGCGGTACAAGTCGTGCCGGAGTGAAGCCCAATACACCTTGAGATAACACTGGAAACCTACCAGTATATCTCGTTTGCCCTGGCCAGGGACTACTCGTGTAATGGCTCTCCTAGACACAGCGCGATGTCAACCCCCAATACCGGGAGAGACGAATCCTGTCTAACCGTCACTGCCTCCAAGTGCTTCGGGACTGCACCCAACCACCACCTGTTTGCACGACTCCTTTGAGCCGTGGTAGGGTAGTGATCAAAGTACAGTGGGAACACACCCGAGGCGAAGTGACAGTGTCAAGTCAGCGGACTAAGCTGTACTCATGTCACCTGGGAACTGATAACTGACGATAGGTATAATACCAACTAGTCAGTTCCCTACGAGTCCTGTCCAGTGTACCCGTAACCTAACGAGCACCCGCATACTATCTCAAGTACGACGTACTGACGGCTGTGGGACAGACCGTCTCCCACACTGTGATGAGAAGCGCATGCGCTGGTCTACTCCGGAGTATCGATGCCCTGTCTCGATAGTCCTGCGACCAGGGACCTGAATAAGGATGTGTTTATAGATTACCCAGCCCCCACTAGTGTGACTGCCATCACAACGCTGGTAATCAAGCAAAGATCCTAAGGGCTCCACTAATGCGTATAAGTGATATACTGAAATAAACACAAGTACACATTGAAGTAGAAACAAACCAAGTAGCATACTACTATTTTGAGCAAGATTGTATATACAAGGTGAATATCCCAAGCATCCATTAAGTAATATACAAACTAGTATGATACAGTAATGGCCTCTAGGGCATATACACTAACAATCTCCCACTTGCACTAAGGCCATGTACTGGCGTATCGAAGACCTATCATCTCGATCAGCCGCTCGAACTGAGTCTGGGGCAAGGCCTTGGTGAATGGATCTGCAGTGTTGTCTTCTGAAGCGACTCTCCGAACCTCGATCTCCTGGCGATCTACGATCTCCCTGATCAGGTGATACCGCCTTAAGATGTGCCTGGATTTCTGATGGGACCTGGGTTCCTTCGCTAAAGCTATAGCCCCGTTGTTGTCGCAATACAGAGGTATTGGATCAACAATGGACGGAACCACCTGAAGTTCTTTCAAGAACTTCCTCATCCAGACAGCTTCTTTTGCGGCATCAGATGCAGCGATGTATTCCGCTTCCATCGTCGAGTCTGCAACGGTTTCCTGTTTGGAACTCTTCCAACACACCGCCCCTCCATTGAGGGTAAAGACAAAACCCGACATGGACTTGGAATCATCCTTGTCACTCTGGAAGCTGGAGTCAGCAAAGGCCTCGATCTGGAGGTCCTTTCCGCCATACACCAAGAACATCTCCTTAGTCCTTCTCAGGTACTTGAGAATGTTCTTTACCGCTATCCAGTGTTTCTCCCCAGGGTTAGACTGATACCGGCTTACCACACTCAGTGCATAAGCTACATCCGGTCTGGTACACAACATCGCATACATTATAGAGCCTACCGCAGAAGCGTAGGGTATAATAGACATGCGATCCCTCTCCAAATCAGTCTTGGGAGACATCTCTTTAGAGAGGGTGATCCCGTGACAAGCCGGTAGGTTACCGCGCTTGGAATCTTCCATACTGAATCTTTTCAGTACGGTGTCGATGTACCTGGACTGAGAAAGTCCCAATATCCTCTTGGATCTATCACGATGGATCCGGATCCCCAGGATGTATGAGGCATCACCCAGGTCTTTCATGGAGAACCTTTGTGACAAGAACCCCTTGACAGATTGTAGCATAGGAATATCATTTCCTATTAAGAGAATGTCATCCACGTATAAAACGAGGAATACTACAGTTCTCGCTACAAATCTACTATAGATGCATGGTTCATCTGGATTTTTGATAAAGCCAAATTCCTTGACCGTCTCATCAAAACAGATGTTCCAACTCCGCGATGCCTGCTTTAGTCCATAGATGGACTTAAGCAACTTGCACACCTTTCCGCTGCTCCCACTCTGAATGAAACCCTCTGGCTGATCCATATAGACACACTCCTCTAAATTTCCATTTAGAAAAGCGGTTTTTACGTCCATCTGCCAAATCTCATAATCGTGGAAGGCAGCAATGGCAAGAAGGATCCGAATGGATTTCAGCATGGCTACTGGAGAAAAGGTTTCGTCGTAGTCCAAGCCAGGTCTTTGACGAAAACCCTTTGCTACCAGCCTAGCTTTATAGGTCTCAACCTGTCCATCTACACCAATCTTCCTTTTGAAGATCCACTTGCATCCTACGGGTTTTACCCCGTCCGGAGCAATGTCCAACGTCCATACCTTGTTGGTGTACATGGACTCCATTTCGGTCCGCATTGCATCCAGCCATTTCACCGAGTCAACGCTCTGAACGGCCTGCTGGAAGCTAGTAGGCTCATCATAATCTATGATGCAATCCTCTCTATCCCCGTCTATGAGAAAACCGCAGTATCTCTCGGGCGGATGAGACTGCCTACTACTCCTGCGGAGCGGCGTAGGAATGTCCTGTTCTGTTGAACCCTCTGGTTCCACTAAGCTTTCAGTAACAGTCTGTGGTTCTGGAATTTCTTCCAGTTCTATTGTGTTCCCACTTATCTGGGTTTCCAAAAACTCAGTTTCCAAGAAGCGGGCATGCTGAGAAACAAAAACCTTTTGTTCCTCAGCGGAATAGAAAAGATACCCCCTGGAGTTCCTTGGGTATCCCACAAACTTACACTGTACTGAACGTGCCTCAAGCTTGTCCGCATGCTGCTTTTTTACAAAAGCTGGACATCCCCATACCTTAAGATAATTAAGACAGGGTTTCTTCCCAGTCCACATCTCATATGGGGTGGTGGGCACAGTCTTGGTAGGAGCCTTGTTCAAGAGATACGCAGCTGCTTCTAGTGCATATCCCCAGAATGATCGCGGTAACTCAGCGTTACTCATCATGGACCGAACCATATCCAATAGGGTTCGGTTCCGTCTCTCCGATACACCGTTATGTTGCGGAGTGTATGGAGGAGTAAGCTGAGAGATAATACCATTCTCTTTTAAGTAATTCAGGAATTCGGCACTTAAGTATTCTCCACCTCGATCCGATCTTAGAATCTTAATACTTTTGCCGGTCTGTTTCTCTACTTCATTCTTATACTCCTGGAATTTTCCAAAGGCCTCGGACTTATGTTTCATTAAGAAGACATAACCGTACCTTGAGAAGTCATCCGTAAAAGTAATGAAGTAAGAATGTCCGCTTCGGGCATGTGTAGACATTGGACCGCACACGTCACTGTGTACGAGTCCTAAGAGCTCGCTCGCTCTTACTCCTTGTCCAGTAAACGGAGTCTTTGTCATCTTTCCTTTGAGACAAGATTGACAAGTGGCATACGATTGATATTCGAACGCATTCAAATATCCTTCTGTATGTAACTTAGTCAACCTTCTCTCATTGATGTGACCCAATCTACAATGCCATAAGAAAGTCTGATTCATTTCCAGAGACTTTCTTTTGTGTGTATTCTGGACGTTGAAAATCTGTGGTTGGTTTAACACGTATATACCATTACTCAATGTACCTGACCCAATCAAAACTTGATTAAGGTGAATGTTTACAACATTACTTACAAACGCAAATTCATAACCTTCTTTAGAAACTAAAGATACAGAAATGATATTACAAGTTGCGTTGGGTACAAAAAAGCAATTACGCAAAACCAAAACATGTCCATCTGACATTCCCAGGTGATAGTCCCCCACGGCTTTAGCATCCATGCTAGCTCCGTTCGCAACTTTGAGGGTCATGTCACCTGCCTTCAAAACACTACGGTTTCTCAACGCCTGCAAAGAATTACAGATATGAGATCCTGATCCGGTATCCAATACCCAGGAAGTAGAGTTTATTGAAAGACAGTTTTCAATAACATACACACCTGAAGCTGAAGCTGCAACCTGCTTCAATTCCTGTGTTCTGGCCTTCCAGGCCCTGCAATCATTCTTCCAGTGTCCTTTCTTATGACAATAGAAGCATTCTTCCTTATCCACAAGCTTCCCCGCTATCTTTGTTGCTTTGCCTTTTCCCTTCGTATCCACTTTACCAACACCGCCCCTTGGTTTGGCGGGGGCCTTCTTCTTCTTTCCCTTGGCTTTCGCCTTGGACCTAGAAGAAGATGATCCTCCTACAAACAAAGTGGATGTTTCCCTACCTTTCTGTAGGGTGCCCTCTGCGCTCCTCAGCATGTTGAGGAGCTCTGATAGTTCAACCTCTTTTTCTTGTAGGTTGAAGTTCAGTATAAACTGGGCGTAAGTGGAAGGAAGGGACTGGAGAACTATATCCGTATATAGCTCACTCTCCAATGTGATCCCTAGGTCAGCGAGCTCCTCAATGAAGCCGATCATCTTTAGCACATGCTCGGCTACTGATGATCCGACGGCCATTCTTGTCGAAAATAACTTTTTCGACGCTTCGTATCTTGCGATACGTGATTGCTCTCCATACAGTTCTTTTGTATGGAGCAATATGGACTCCATGTCCATATTCTCATGCCTCCTCTGATGTTCGTTGTCCATCGAGGCAAGCAGGAGGCACTTGGCCTTCGCGCTATCAATCTCCTAAGTCTTGCGGATTTCCTTATCCACGACGCTGGAAGTTGGACCAGGGACAGGGGGAGCTTTGGTGGTAAGAAGATACCCCAGCTTGTCATAAGTGATTGCTATCTTGACATTCCTGAGCCAATCTTTGTAGTTTGGCCCTGTCAGTTTGTTTTTATCTAGGAGTAACTTAAGTCCAGTCATGTTGATTGGTCGCTGCAATTAGGAGAGAGAAGAAGAAACACTCAGCATGATGCTCTTGCAAGTTTAGAGTGGTTTTTAGTTTGTCTAAACAGGATGGCTCCCACTGTTTCTCGAATCCCTCCTCAAACCATAAAGGAAGAATTAGTCTGGATCAATCCCACCGTACAATACTTGCTTAACCGTTCAGCCAGGCCGGTGTCGGTACTTCGAGGGAGGTTTTCCAACGCTTTCGCGAAGTTCCTTAATTAGAGAACCTCTTTTCCCTGGGGGCGTAGCCCCGCTAACACCTTTCTAGGCACCTACTAGGTTTATAGCATTGATCGTTAAGTGAGAAATTTCCCGAGGAGTAGCATATACTCACAGTAGGATCGGGATCCAAATATCATCGCGTGACGAAACTGAAGGAATCCTACCAGAATCATCACACTCCAAATGGTATGCAAATCTAGCAAGTTTCAGTACTTATGAAACTCCCGATGTGGATTTTTGCCCCATGCTCTTATGACCTTGACGAAGGTCAACAAATCATAAGTCACATGTCAAGTTCTGCCCGTCATTATCCAGGTTAATTTGAATCCACCCGTATGTACCCTTGACGAAGGTCAACAAGGTAATGCGAATGTCCCAAACCAACGCATCTATCTATGCTACATATGAATACCCAATAGCTACCAATCACTATGCTTTGACGAAGGTCAACAAACACAGCTTGAATACTTATTGAATATTCATACGAAACGACGGAGGGCTACGAATGGTTTTGGCGAAACCGTGAACGTAGTGAACTTGATTTAATCGATGGAACGAGATAGCTTTTAGAAGGAGTGGCTCAAGCTCTGCATTTAAAAGTTATTTTGAAAAGAACCGAGTGGTTTTTCGAAAGTGTTCCAACGACTTTAACTTGGTTTATTATCTTGCATTAGTTCTTTTAATGCGTGATATTCTTGCATTAGTACTTTTAATGCGTCCCATCATTTAACCCTACCATTGCAGAAAACAACCAAAATATGACGTACGCTTATGCCATTCGCATTCGCCACTGGGCCCCGTCATTACCCGTTAGGTTACTTAACTAACGACAGAGCGGGGGCTGGGCTAGCGCGTCTGTAAAACATAAGCAACGCCTAAATAGTAAGCAATGATAGACATTACAGATCACAGATGAATGCATTGGATATACTAGCAATCCGCAATCCTTTCGAGCCTGAAACGAAAAGCGGATAACACGGTCGCGGTGAATAGCCAAATACCCCACCCAAGACCCCTACGGGTGCGGCAAACTACCCGCCAAGTACTCGGTAGTTTGTGCACCCCTCCATGGGTCTATCCTAGGAGCAAAAACAGTAAAAAGAATTATACAATGACGGCTACAACCCTGACCCGGTTGTGCGGCCAAACAAATAATATTATTACATCAATTTACATTTACAATGAAGGAAAGAAAAACAAAAGCTCATCTCACATCCACCCCGGCTATTCACCCGCGACAGTCCAACACATTCATATACACATTCCAGCACATTACAGATCATGTATAACCCCGACTAATCGACTTATAGCGATTAGCCGACGTTCAATACATGCAAGCATCACAGATATAACCATCATAGTCAAAGTGCAGTGAAGTTCGGAAAAAATACGGAATTATAGGACCCCAAAAGGAAATTTCTTTTCTGGACAATCTGGGCACATATAATATATTTTAAAAATCCCAAAACCAATACACAAACACACTGCACGAAAAACGATGCAGAGAAGACACCAAGTCGCGGCGGTTCCGCGGCGGCTAAGAAGGATCACGCGGCGGAAGCGCGGCACTTTAGGCGAATCACTGTATCGTTTTTCTTGGGTGTTCACACAAAACCCTGAGCCGAATTTACAAGTGTAAAGTTTTTCATTTTGAGCAGAAAAAATTTCAACAGAAACTCAGTTTTTGTGAAGTTTGGTTTTTGGATTTTTCCGGTTCCGAACTTCGTTACACTTCACTACCAAGCTAGTTTAAGTTTAGTTAGGCTCTGATACCACTGTAAGTCCATATTGCGACCCCCGGTTCTTACGGGGAGGCGGAAACGGTATAAAAAACGAATTTTTATCGCAAGAGGCAACTTGGACTAAACTATTGTCGGGATCGTTGTCTAAACTAAAACTAGCAAACTATGCTAAAGAGAGTTAGCTACTCGGATGAAGATGGTTATACCTAAACTTGAACTCCTTCTCTTCAAGCTCCGATGGTGGTTCGATGGCTCCTTCTCGTTGTCTCCGTACGCCGAAGATAGATCCACTTGAAAGCTCCAACCTTTAGCTCCTTCTTCGTTCTTTGAAGAAACTAGTTCACTTGGTTTGCTAAACCTAGTGAATTAGAATGAGTAGAGATGATTTAGAATGGGATTTTATCTATGGTTCTTGATTCTCAACTCATGAGACAAGAGAACCATAGATCAAGAGAGGGAGCAAGAGGTTGAGGATGAGAGCAAGAGGAGAGCTCAAGAACAAGAGAGAGAATGAGCAAGAAAGAATGAGCAAGTATTTTGTCTCTCACCCTCTCATAATCCAAAGCAATGATAACTCATCATATCAACAAAAGTCTTATGTGATGGTTGAAGTAACCATAACCTTATCATGTCATGCACTCATTTTACTCAAATGAACAAGCAAGAAAAAGTCTTTGGCATGAAATGATAACCATGGTTATCATGATGGTCAACTAGTCAAGCCTAGTCAACCGGTCAACAAGTCAACAAAAGTCAACAAGTCACCAAAGTCAACAAGTCAACAAAAGTCAACAAGTCAACAACCATATCACCATAATACTTAATTAATATAATAGTTAATCACATATCATATTCTCATTAGGGTTGAGCATAAAGTCAAAAAGTCAACGGTCAACTGTCAACAACCCTAATGAGAATCCGCTGCCTCTGCCTCCCTGTCAACTGTGCATACACACCCGCATCCGCGTTCCGAGGAACACGAATGCAAACTGGATAAATCCAATCCCATAAGGTACACTAGGATCTGGCTTAAACCAAAGCCCGCTAGTGTAAACTGTCCGGACACTGTACGTGCACAAGTGCACGGATGTGACCGAACCCTGTCGCAAAACCATGCGACCTGTCGCAATACCATGCGACCTCTACTCTTTTGCCTAAAGGCGAAAAGCTTTCTGTGTGGGACTCTAAAGACTCGACACTACGCTGGCAGTGGGTTTAACCACAGACCGCAAGCGGCACTAGCTGTGCGTAACGGTCCCCAGGTAATGCCGACAAGAAGACCGACGAGGCGAAACCCATCTGAACTCCTACTGAGCCTGAGTGTGACATTCTCCATACAGTCCGGTCTGTTCGTCTGATACATCGCATGGCGGGCCTAGGGGGCGGTAAACGTCAGTCCCCCAATAGCGGTACAAGTCGTGCCGGAGTGAAGCCCAATACACCCTGAGATAACACTGGAAACCTACCAGTATATCTCGTTTGCCCTGGCCAGGGACTACTCGTGTAATGGCTCTCCTAGACACAGCGCGATGTCAACCCCCAATACCGGGAGAGACGAATCCTGTCTAACCGTCACTGCCTCCAAGTGCTTCGGGACTGCACCCAACCACCACCTGTTTGCACGACTCTTTTGAGCCGTGGTAGGGTAGTGATCAAAGTACAGTGGGAACACACCCGAGGCGAAGTGACAGTGTCAAGTCAGCGGACTAAGCTGTACTCATGTCACCTGGGAACTGATAACTGACGATAGGTATAATACCAACTAGTCAGTTCCCTACGAGTCCTGTCCAGTGTACCCGTAACCTAACGAGCACCCGCATACTATCTCAAGTACGACGTACTGACGGCTGTGGGACAGACCGTCTCCCACACTGGGATGAGAAGCGCATGCGCTGGTCTACTCCGGAGTATCGATGCCCTGTCTCGATAGTCCTGCGACCAGGGACCTGAATAAGGATGTGCTTATAGATTACCCAGCCCCCACTAGTGTGACTGCCATCACAACGCTGGTAATCAAGCAAAGATCCTAAGGGCTCCACTAATGCGTATAAGTGATATACTGAAATAAACACAAGTACACATTGAAGTAGAAACAAACCAAGTAGCATACTACTATTTTGAGCAAGATTGTATATACAAGGTGAATATCCCAAGCATCCATTAAGTAATATACAAACTAGTATGATACAGTAATGGCCTCTAGGGCATATACACTAACAACAGAGTGTTCTGGAGAAATACAAAGGTGAAGTGGGAGTGGTAATGAAATACTTGGTTTTGGTCGTGAATAGCAGTCGCAATTTACTTTGCCCTCCTTCTAATCCCTTTCTTTGTCTTAACTTAATACCTTCTGTACACCATTTAGGCTAATTGGTTTTCTTCATTCCCTACCGGTCGGCACCTGCCTATGGTTTGGAAGAAGACTATCCAATTTGCGTAATAGGTGTACTGTCCTAATCCAAGGAATACTCGTAACCTGAGAGAAGGTAAAAGGAAAAGACAACTGAATAGTCCTATTCGTTTTCTCCAGAACCGGAAACCATCCTTGAATAAATTCCTTCGAGTTCGTATATAACCATGCGATGGTTTTATCCAATGGAAGTGGACGTTTGTAGTAATACGGGGTGTCCTGGAGAAAAGGGTATAGGTAGGAGTGGCAATGAGGTATGCAACTCTGACAATCCAAAAGCAAGTCTTATAAGATGGTTCGGTCAACTTCGTCACTGAGTCATAGTCTAGGGTCGGGTCATGGTCGCTGCCAAAGAGAGAGAGAAAAGAAATACTCAGCGTGTACTCTAACCTAGATCAGAATGGTTATCACTTTATCTAATCAGGAAACCTCCCACTGTAACGTCAAATTCTTTCCCAAACCTGAAAGAAGAATTAGTCGGGATAACCCGAGGAGTAAACCAACTCATTAGTAGGAATCGGGATCCAACTATCATCGCATGATAACGTGACGGAATCCGCTCACGTTATCACACTCCAGAAGGTATGCGCATATCAGGCAAGTTTCAGTTTCTTTAGAAACTCCCGATGTGATTTTTGCCCCATGCTCTTATGACCTTGACGAAGGTCAACAAATCATAAGTCACATGTCAAGTTCTACCCGTCATTGTCCAGGTTAATTTGAACCCACCCGTACAAGCCCTTGACGAAGGTCAACAAGGCTATACGACTGTCCCAAACCAACGCATATATTTATGCAGCAGAAAGGTAACAAGCAACTACCATACACTATGCCTTGACGAAGGTCAACAAACATAGCATGAATACTACGTGCTACCCCTCTGAAATGACGGAGGGCTACGAATGGTTTCTGGCGAAAAACCTTTAACGTAATGAACTTGATATCGTTGAAGGAACCGGATAGCTTTATAAAAATATAGTGGCAAAAACCATTGCTAAAGAAGTCACTCCCGGTGAAGGGATCTCGGCTCTTTCCCCATAGGATGAGGTGCAGGATATTCCAACCGAATACCATGATGCAAAGCAAAAGTAATCGGCTATAGTGAAGTTATTGCCCTGACGCAAACTTCTGTCCAAGGGGTCACTCCCGGTGAAGGGATCTCGGCCCTTGCCTCGTCGACTGAGGTGCTGGATATTCATAACCGAATACCACTGTGCAAAACAAAAGAGAACGCCCTTGCAATAACAGCTTTTTGAAAAATATTCCAACAACATCAGAATAGGTTTGTTTAGCTTGCATTGATCCGAATCAACGCAGTCCCATCAATTGATCACACCAATAAAGAACGAAAATAATGATGTACGTATATGCCATCCGCATTCACCACTGGGTCCCGTCATCACCCGTTAGGTTACTTAACTAACGACAGAGCGGGGACTGGACTAGCGCGGATGCAAAACATATACAACATCTACTATTATATATATCAATATATAATATTCGCTCAAGGCGTGATAAAAAATGCAGCATCACAGAAATGTAACCAGCATCACAGAACAATACAGATATCTGGGACCCCCGGGTTTCATAGAGCCGCTACTGAAACCCGACGTTCCCCTGGTCGTGTGGATAGCCTGTGCATTAAAATCCTAGACCCCTATGGGCGCGGCAAGTTACCCTCCAAAACCTGAAGCGAGGCAGCCCCCTTCAGCAACGTGAATGGACCACCCAGCACTTCACGGAATCCGGTAACTTGGGCAACCCTCCTGGGTCAGCCTATACCCCCTACGAGTGCGGCGAGTAGCCCGCCAATTGTAGAGTGAAGCCCCCTCCATCTCAACGCCATGAGATGCGGGCCCGTTGCCCTCTAGAACCCGACTATCCGTGCACCCCTCCACGGGGTAATCCTAGTACAGAAAGTAAAATATACATACAACGGGTACATCGACCTCGACCCGGTCGTGCCCCAAAAGAATAATACAAACAAGCAGTGACGGCAGTCCACATGTCGGACGCTCGCCCCGCAATATGAAATGTACATATAAAATAAACTGTACTACGACTGAAACCAGGCTATCTCAATCCGCAACATCACAGCACAACACAGAACATCAACGTGAATGTCACGTTCGCAAATACGTCTAAAAGGGCTATAGCAGTTAGACAGGATATACCGATCAAATGACATTCACGGTCGCAGATATAATGTAAATACTGTGAACTAACATATTAAAAATTTTCGATCGATCAAATTTACCGAAGTGGGCCCCAAGCACTACTGTAGCACTCAAAGAAAATATGCGCCCAAACATAATATCCCAAAGCCCCCATTTCTAACCTAGAAGGCTACTGTGAAAATTTGGTGCAATGAACAGTCAACCCTGCGGAGGAACCACGGCCAATGCGTGGGTTTGGCCGCGGTTCCGCGGTGGAACGGTGACGTCTTGCGACCAAATTTTCTCGGATTGCTTAGAATTCCCTGCACACGTTTCCGCAACGTACTGAAAAAAATTTTGAGCCAAAAAAATTTCGACAGAAACTTGTGCACTAGAAAATACGGTTTTTGGGATTTTTGTTCGATCGAGTTCTAAACATACTAGAGCAAGCTAGACTAGGTTAATGGCGTGGCTCTGATACCAGTGTAAGTGCACTACGGCGCCCCGGCCGTCAATCCGACGCCGGAATGCGGAACCGAAACTTTTCTAAAAACTAGAAACCGGCACCACCGCACACAAAAATCCCGGATCGGGCCATTAACCTAACTCTAGCAAACTAGAAAAAGGGTAGAGAGCTATACCGAGCAATCCGTGTCCTTCGGTCTTCGGCCTTCACTCCGATCTTCTCGCGGAATCTCCGGTCTTCATCTCCTCTTCGGAACGGGCACCACATCACCGAGTTCTTTTATGGGCTCCCACCTCTGGACCGAGGCAACTCGGGCACGAAGTTGGTGAGTTGACATGCCCAAGGGTGCTGTAGGTGTAGTGTAGAAACCATTGTCTCATTTAGGGTTGAAGTTGCCTTTTATGGATATGGAGGAGGATGAAGAACTTTGGAGAGAGTTGAGGAATTTTTTAAGCAAGCTAAAAAGAGATGAACAAATTCCCCACCAACTAAAAATGAATCCTCTCTCCCTTTTAAGTGGCCGGCCCCTCATTCCATAAAATGGTGGAGGGAAAAAATGATAGGAATAAAGCAAGAAAGAAATGAATGATATGAGAAGAAAAAAATGGTCACACCATTTCAAATCAAAACCCATCATAATAAATGCAAAGGAAGAGACTAAAAAAGAATCTCATTATGCGAGAACCATCATGATGCCACCATTTCACAAATAACACCTCCACAAAAGATAATTTGCACAACTACAAATAACCCCCTCCATCGGAAAAGTCCGGCAGGGAAGGAACAAAGGAAAACTGGCCGGAACGGAATGCAAACTGGCAACTTCAGAAAACTGATCCCGTAATAAATTACAGGAAAACCCCGCGACTGCATATACATGCCCGCATTTGTATTCCCACTGAATACAAATGCAAAGAGACAAAATCTACACTGTACAATACAAGGATCCGGTTTAAACCAAAGCCCGCTAGTATTATCCGTCCGATCATGATCCGTGCAATACCGCACGTATCTGATCGAACCCTGCCATATCTCCATACGGCCTCTACAGCGTTTCACCCGAAACTTGAGAAAACGGTCTGTGGGGGACTCTAAAGACTCGTCAATACTTTGGTTGTGGATTTAACCACTAGCACGTCAGAGGTATTAGCCTATACGTAACGAGCAATCGGGTATTGACCAAAAGGGATGTCGATGAGCGAACTCATCCTGACACCCTACTGAGCCTGTCAGTGACAAAATCCGTATAATCCGGTCCGTTAGTCTATGAGCATCGCATGGCGGGCTTAGGGGGTTGGTAAAAGTCAGACCCCTAAAAGCGGTACAAGCCGTGTCGGAGTGTAGCCCAGAACACCCTGAGATACTACTGGAATACCTACCAGTAAATCTCCTGCCTTAGCCAAGGATTTCGTGTAATGGCTCTCCAAGACACAGCGCGACCTCACCCCTAATACCGGGAGAGACAAACCCCTGAAGATCCGCTCACTACCTCCATGTGGCTCGGAACTGTACCCAACTAAAACCTGTTTGCACGTCTCCTTTGAGCGTGGTAGGGTAGTAATCAAAGCACAGTGGGAACTCACACGAGACAAATGACGATCTCAGGTCGATGAACTAACCTGTACACATGTCACTAGGGAACTGCCATCTGACGTCAGGTATAAGACCAACTAGCATGTTCCCGGCGAGTCCTGTCCAGTGTACTCATAACCCAATAAGCACCTGTATACATCTTAGGTGAACCAACTGACACCAGTGGCTTGTGAGACCGGCCACTGTCCCTCGTCGGGGTCTCGACTGTATACACTAGTCTACTCTGGAGTATCGATACTCTGTCTCGAAACTCCCACGACTAGGGACCTTTTTAAGGATTTTCTTATAGACCCCAGCTCCCACGTATATGATCGCCCTCATACTCCTGGCAGTCAAGCAAGAATCCTAGGGGCTCTATCAACGCGTAATAGTGACCTGTAAGGTCACCTAAAGCAGTACACGATGATAAAGATAAACCAGATAGCATACTATCATCTTGAGTAAGACTGTCCTACTGGCATAGGTCCTCCCTCTATCATTGCAATCACGTGCCTGTGATCCAATAATTGACTCTGAGGGCACTATATCCAACAATGCAAACATGTTTTAGTTAGGTACAGTCCCAAGCCACATGGAGGCAGTAAGTGGATCGGCAGGGGTTCGTCTCTCCCAGTATTGGGGGTGAGATCGCGCTGTGTGTAGGAGAGCCATTACACGAAGTCCTTAGCCATGGCAGGAAATTTACTGGTAGGTATTCCTGTAGTATCTCAGGGTGTTCTGGGCTACACTCCGACACGACTTGTACCGCTTTTGGGGGTCTGACATTTACCAACCCCCTAAGCCCGACAAGCGATACTCATAGACGAACGGACTGGACTGTACGGATAATGTCACTGACAGCCTCAGTAGGGTGTCAGGATGAGTTCGCTCATCGACCTCCCTTTTGGTCAATACCTGGTAGCCCGTTACGTACGGCTAATACCTCTGACGTGCTAGTGGTTAAATCCACAGCCAAAGTATTGACGAGTCTTTAGAGTCCCCCACAGACAGTTTCTCAAGTTTCGGGTGAAACGTTGTAGAGGCTGTATGGGTTTATGGTAGGGTTCGAACATACGCGTGCACTTGTGCACGTGTCGTGTTTCGGACGGATAATACTAGCGGGCTTTAGTTTAAGCCGGGTCCTAGTATTATACTGTAAAGATTTTGTCTCATTGCATTTGTATCCGATCGAAATACAAATGCGGGTATGTATATACAGTCGCGGGGTTATCCTATAATTTTTTACCGGATCGCTTTTTGAAGTTACCAGCTTGCTTTCTCTTTTTGGCCAAATTCCTCCTGTTTTGTTCTTTGGCTGAATTTTCCGTTGAAGGGGGTTTTTTGCAAAGAGGGGTTTTATAAAATGCACGGGGTTTATTGTGGTGCCGGGGCTGCAGATTCTTGATGAATCATCTTATGTCTTCTAGATGAGTTTGTCTCATTTCTTTGCTTTAAATGTGATGGGATTTGATAAGGAAATGGGTGTGACATTTTTTCCTCTTTATCACCCATTTTTCTTTTGCTTTTTGACCTCACCTCCCTCTTCTAAAATTTTGGCCGGCCACTACATTTGACATCCCCATTCTTTTCGTGTGTGAGGGATTTTCATTTCTAATTTTGCACTAAAATTCTTTAGTTCATCTCCAAAGCTTATTTCTCAACCTCCATCCAAAAGGCAACTTCGATTAACCCTTAAGGCAATGCGTTCTACACTTAGTCTACAGCAATCTTAGACACGTCGACTAGCACACTTCGTGCCCGAGTTGCTTCGGATGAAGCTGGAGCCTGTAAAAAGAATCGATGATGTGATGCCCTTTCCGACGAGGAGATCGAGACCGGAGATGCCGCGAGGAGCTTGGGATGGTGGCCAAAAACCGAAGGACACAGATCGATCGGTATAGCTTTCCAACCCTCTCTCTAGATAGCTAGTTGTAGGTTAACGGTTCGATCGAGGAAAAAGTATATGATAGCGCCAGTTTTAAGTTAAGAAAAAGTTTTTGTTTCCGCATTTTGGCCTCGGACAGACGGCCGGGGCGCTAACATAGACTTACATAGTATCAGAGCCATGCCATTAACCTTTACTAGCTTGTTCTAATGTATTTAAAACATAGATCGGCCGAATTTTCCAAAACCGGAATTTCAAAGTCACAGTTTCTGTCGAATTTTTCCTGTGGTCAAAAAATTATTTAGTGTGCTGCAGAAAAACAGGCAGGGTTTTTTAAGATATCTGGGAATTTTTGGTAGCACGAAGCTATAGTGAAGCCGCGGAACCGCGGCCATACCCTTGCTTTGGCCGCAGTTCTGCCGCTGTTTTGTGCCTTCTTTGCACCAAAATTTCTACAGTCCTCTATGACTTGGAATTGGGGTTTCTGGAATATTTTGTTTGGGCCCAGATTATTTTGAGTGCTGGTTTTGTGCTTGGGGCCCACTTCGGCAAATTTTGTCGATCGAAAATTTTTTAATATGTTGATTCACAGTATTTACATTATATCTGGGACCGTGAATGTCATTCGATCGGTAAATCCTGTCTAATTGCTAAAGCTTTTTTAGACGGATTTGCGAACGTGACATTCACGTTGATGTACTGTGTTGTGCTGTGTTGTTGCGGATTTGTCGTGGTGGATAGCCTGGATGCATTGGTTGTATTTTTACATTTAATATTGCGGGGCGAGCGTCCGACATGTGGACTACCGTCACTGCCTGTTTTTATATTATTCTTTTGGGGCACGACCGGGCTGAGGTCGATGTACCCGTTGTATATTTTACTTTCTGTACTAGGATTACCCCGCGGTGGGGTGCACGGATAGCCAGGTTCTAGAGGGCAACGGGCCCGCATCTCATGGTTTTAAGACGGAGGGGGCTTTACTCTAGAATTAGCGGGCTATTCGCCGCACTCGTAGGGGGTATAGGTTGACCCAAGGAGGGGTGCCCAAGTTACCGGATTCCGTGAAGTGCTGGGTGGTCCATTCACTTTGTTGAAGGGGGCTGCCTCTCTTCAGGTTTTGGCTGGTAACTTGCCACGCCCATAGGGGTCTAGGATTTCATTGCACAGGCTATCCACACGACCAGGGGAACGTCGGGTTTCAGTAGAGGCTCTATGAAACCCGGGGATCCCCGATTATCTGTATTGTTCTGTGATGCTTATTACATTTCTGTGATGTTGCATTTATTATGCCTTGAGCGATTATTATATATTGATATATATACTAGTAGATGTTGTATATGTTTTACACCCGCGCTAGTCCAGTCCCCGCTTTGTCGTTAATTAAGTAAGCTAAGGGTGATGACGGGACCCAGTGGCGAATGCGGATGGCATATACGCACATCGTATTTTCGCTTTTTTGTGGTGTGATCAATTGATGGGACTGCATTGATTCGGATCAATGCAAGCTAAATAAACCTATTTTGATGTTATTGGAACATTTTTCAAAAGCTGTTATTGCAAGGACGTTTTCTTTTGTTTTGCACAGTGGCTTAACCCTTGTAGAGAATTAACTAGAGGCTAAGGTTTGGATTGGGTTAAGAATATCTTCACAAAATATCAAATGTCAAAGTCAAAGCTTCATGGAAGCTTCATCCAAGCTTAACCCTAATCCAAACCCTCACCATGTTTAAACTCCACAAAACATGTTGCATTTGTAACCCTAACTTGTTACAATATTATATATCACATATACAATATATTTTGTAACAAAAGAAAATAATACAATTAACATATATCGCATATATATCAATGTATTATCCCGTGAGAAAATAAATCAATAAAGCGAGCTTATATTAGTTAATGCAATGTAATATATCTCATATATAATATACATTAAATTATCAAATCAACACATGATCGGATAACCCGGCTATATTACATATAACCGACTAATATAACATGTACCATTTCATCGAATCAACACTTGATCCGATGACTCGGCCATATCACATATACCCGTCCGATATCTCATATCGCGAGAATAGAATACAGTATCACATACTCGTATTATTCTCGGTCCCGCACATATCACATATGTGCTCCTACTCCGTTTTGCCTGAGCCAGGAAACCTCTGTGTAGGACTCTAAAGAATCGTCAAAATGCCGGCAGTAGGTGATGATCATATCAAACACCCACAGGCTGCAAGCGGTCAGCTAAATGTAACAGCAACCCAGGTATTGAGTGATCAGAAGATCAACAAGCAAGCCTGTATATTCTCCTGCGAATCCAATCAGTAACACTCCCGTACAGTCCGGTCTCTTCGTCTGATATGTCGCATATCTCGCCTAGGGGTGGTAAACGTCAGACCCCAGCAGCTTGATAAGTCATGTCGATATGAAGTCTATAACAGTTTGAGAAACTACTGATAACACTTACCAGTAAATCTCAGCAACCCTGGCCAGGGATTTCCAGTTATAGCCAATCGAACACAGCGCAACATCAACTCCCTATACCGGGAGAGACGAAACCCCTCCTATTGCTTATTGCCTCCATGTGATTCGGGACTGTACCCAAAAAGCCACCGTTTTGCACGCCCTCTTGGACATGGTATGATGGAAATCAAAGCACAGTGGGAATCACACAAGACTCTATGACGATCTCGGGTCTACAGACTAACATGTACCAGTGTCACCAGAGAACTGCCATCTGACGTGAGGTATAATACCATCTGGGAGTTCTCGGCTAGTCCATCCAGTGTACCTAGTCTCCACTGAGCACCCGTATACCTTCTCTGATGTCAAACACCAATGGATATGGGATCATCCATCACCCATCATATGGGTCAAGAAGCGCATACGCTAGTCTACTCTGGTATATCGATGCCCTGTCTCGATACACCCTCGACTAGGAGCAGTTATAGGATGTACTCGTCGACTACCGTGGCCCCACTAGTATGATCTCATCATAGTCCTAGTAGTCGAGTACATATCCTAAGGGCTTTATCAACATGTAACATAGAGACAATCAGAGTACATATAAAGATAAAGAGTAACCAGATAGCGTACTATCATGTCGAGCAAGAAAGTCCTTCATATATATGTCCAAGCATCCACTACAGTATACATCGTATGTACAGTAATGGCCTCTAAGGCATACATATAACTAACAATCTCCCACTTGCACTAGGGCTATCTGTTGTAGTATCACATACCCAGCAATTAGCTGTGGTTGAAGTATCTCATACTCAACCATCCTATAAAAGTCTCTACTGGGAAAAAGGCTTTTGTGAGTGGATCCGCACTGTTGTCCTCTGTGTATACTCTCCTTACCTCGATCTCCCTGGAGATCAACCCTCTCCATGATCTGGTGATACTGCCTAAGAATTATATCTAGATTTCTGATGGGACGGGGGTTCCTTAGCATAAGCCACAACTCCATTGTCACACAATGGTAGGAAGGAAGTTCATCTCATGAACTTATATTTATCCAGACTGCCTCTTTGGTAGCATCCTTGGTAATGATGTATCTTGCCTGTAATCGTCTAGTAAGTCACGGTATCTAGCTTGGAACTCTTCCAACATACCATCCCTCCACTGAGGGTAAAGACAATGCCTGCGACTGACATTCAGTCGTCCTTATCACCCTGGAACCTTTCCAGTGATTCTCCCCAGGATCGATTGATACCATCTCACTACAACTAGTGAGTATCCTAACATCCAATTAGATCTATCCCATAGATCCAAAACCCAGGATTTAGGAGGTATCACTTTGATCCTATATGGAGAATCCTTTGTGATAAGCGGAGATTGACCGAGAGTAGCATAGGAAACTCCTTTCCTATCAGGAGTATGTCATTCACATACTCTACGAGGATCACCACCATACTCCCTACTTCCTTTTTGTATATAAAAGGTTCATCTACCATTTTGATGAAGTCAAACTCTTTGACTACCACATCAAAACAGATGTTCCAACTCCGCGATGCCTGATTTATCACATAAAACATCATACTCACGTTTCCTCTGCTCCGACTGTCTATGAAGCCCTCTGGCTGTGTACTTATAGACGCTCTCTTCTAAATCATCATTTAGAGAAGCAGTCATGACACCCAACCGCCAGATATCGTAGTCATGGTATGTAGTCGTGGCAAGTAGGACCTGGATGGACATAAGCATAGCTTTGAAAGTCTCAACTTTTCCATGTACACCAAGTAATCTTCTCAAGATATACTTGCTCCTGATGGGGATTTAACCCTTCAGATAAAGCAACCAAAGTCCATACTTTGTTGGTGTATAAGGATTCCATCTCAGATCGGTAAGCATCCAGCCATTCGTACAGAGTCTCACTCCTGATGGCCAGCTCGAAACTAGTTTGGTCATCATCTCATGATGCAATTCTCGCTCCCACTGTCATAGAGAAACCGAAGTATCTCTCAGGTGGGTGAGGAACCCTACTAGATCGGCGGAGAGGCTGAGGTTCTTTGGAAACTATTGAATCCTTTGGTTCTACCAAATCATCTGCAGCAGTTTGTATAGCTAGAACTCTTTCCAGTTCTACCTCATGACCACTAATTTCTTCACAAGAAATTCCCTTTTACAAAGGTGGCATGCTGAGAAACAAAACATCTTTTGTTCCTCGGTTTGGTAGAAGATATTCCCTTGCGAATGCTTGGAATATCCAACAAACTATCACAGAACTGACCTTGCCTCGAACTTGTCCGGATTTTGCTTTTAGACATAGGCCGGACAACCCCAAATCTTAACATCTTTAAGAGATGGGCTCTTCCCATACCATATCAAATATGGAGTGGCAGGCATCTGATTTGATTGGAGCCCTATTCAATAGGTATACAACTTCTAAAGTGCACAACCCCAAAAGAAAATAGGAAACTCAGTAGTACTCATCATAGTGCGCACCATATCACATAAGGTGTGATTGCTCCGCCCCGATACACCGAGGTGCTGTGGTGTATACGAAGGAGTAATGCTGAGAGAGAATCTCATTCTCCTTTAGAAAAGTCCAGGAATTCTGTGGTCAAGTATTCTCCTCCCTGATCACATCAAAGGACATAATACTTATACCCAGTTTTTGGTTCTCTACTTCTAACTTATATTCTGTGATTATCTCAAATGTTTCGGACTTGTGTTTCAACAGGAACATATGTCTGAATCTTGAGAGATCATCAGTGAATGTAATGAAGTACAAAGAATCTGTCTTGGTATGTGTAGACAGGGGACCTTCATACATCAGCATGTATCAATCCTAAGAGTTCACTAACTCTTTCTCTGTTTCCAATAAACGGAGTTGTGGTCATGTTATCTTTGTGACATGACTGGCAAGTATTACAAGAGGTAAATCCAAACTAGTTTAAATATGCATCTTTATGTAACTTTAGCTAGCCGGGTCGCATCGATATGACCAAGTCTATAATGCCTCAAGAAGGATTCGTTCATTTTTGAACTCTTCCTCTTGTGTGTGTTCTGTATACTAATAACTGTAGTTTGATTTAGAACGTCTATACTTTTAGATAACGTGCCTGAACCGATCAACTCTTGATATAGGAAATGTTCAAAACATTATCCAACAATACAAAATTATATCCTTCTTTACTAATAAAGATACTGATATGATGTTGTATATCAGGTTCGGTATCTAATAACATTCGTTCAGAATCAATGTATTTGTTAATACAGGGTGATAACTACCAACAGACTTGGCTGCAACACTTGCACCGTTTCTATCTCATGAAATTTATCACCCGTTCTCAGTTCTCTACCTCTCTATAGCCCATGTAACAAATTACATTTGCGGGATCCAGATCCGGTATCTCATACCCACGACGTAAAAGATACTGAGAAACAGCTCTCTGTAATGAACACACCCGAAGAAGATGCATCAACATGCACTTTCTTCGTTTGGGCGGCACGGGAATTCTGGTAATCCCCAATTTCCTGCTCTGTCTTATAACAATTATAAGTTGGAGTGGGACCAACGTTCCCTAGCTCAGTATAACAAGCGGGTTCGGTCAATACATCCGTATTATTATTTTGATTAAGGCGTGATATGGTCGCTACCTGGAGAGAGAGAGAAGAAAACACTCAGCGTGCGCTTTTGCAAGATGAGATTGGTTATCAATTTATCTAATCAGGATATCTCCCACTGTTTTAGTCAAATCTTCCTTCAAACCCTAAAAGGAAAAACTAGCCGGGATTAATGACACCATACAAGTTCGCCAATCTTTCAGCCAGGCTATTGCCGGTACTTTGAGGGAGGTTCCCCGTGCTTTCGCACGGACCGAATTAAAATAAACCTCATTTTCCCAGGGGCATAACCCCGTTAACACTTTTCTAGACACCTACTTGATCGGCTAATTGTAATGTGTAAAACTTTCCCAGGAGTAACTCTTACTCGCAGCGGGTATCGGGATCCAACTATCTCATAGAAGGTATGCAATCTCATTGCAAATTTCAACTCTTGAAATTCCCAATAATATATTTACCCCTAGCGTCCTATGACCTTGATGAATGCCAACAAATCATAGGCTACTAGTCAAGTTCAACCCGTCATTTCTCGATTGAATTAAACCCACCCGCCCGACCCTTGACGAAAGCAAACAAAGTCGCACGACTACCATAACTCAATCGCATCATATGCTTATACAGATAAGCATAAATAGCTACCGCACACTACGCCTTGATGAAAACCAACAAACGTAGTACGAATACTAAGTAGTACTTATCTGAAATGACGGAGGGCTACGACAGGTTTTTAAGAAAACCCTTTGCGTAATGAACTTGATATCGTTATAGAATCGAGTGAATTTTTAAGGGTGTGTTTTTTAGGCTTTTACTAGTTTTGCTAAAGAAGTCATTCCCGATGAAAGGATCTTGGCTCTTTCCTTATCGAATAAGGTGCAGGATATTTCGCAAATACCACTATGCAAAGCAAGAACTATAGAAGCAATCAAAAACAAACCGAGTGTGTAGCATATGCCAGTTTCGCTAAAGAGGTCACTCCCGGTGAAGGGATCTCGGCTCTTTCCTTATCGAATAAGGTGCTGGATGTTCTATAAGGAACACCGCTATGCAAAGCAAGAACTAGAGCTACCAGTTTTTAAACAAGTTTCTACAACATCTTTAGGTTTCTTTTAGTTTCATTAATCTCATTAATGAAGTCCCATTTTATTATGCTTCACAAGCATCACATTTGAAACGAAATCTGCAATATAACATATATCTCATATATATAATATAAGCATTCATCTCAGGCAGTAATATGATCTCATCACCGAACATTGCAGCAGAAGAACACATATAAAATATTGGATATACTAGGATGTCCGTGTTTTAATATGAGCCTGTATAAAACATGGATTCCACGGTCCCGATGAATAGCCAAACCCACATCCCTAGACCCCTACGAGAGCGGCAAGTAACACTGCCAATTCTATGGTTAGGAGACCCGGTCTCGACTACTCGAGATGGCCTCCCACTGGACCCTAGAACCCGGTTACTTGTGCTCCCCGCCTTGGGTCTACCTAATGCGGAAAAGTAAATAATATACAATGGTGACATCATCCTCAGCATGGAAGTGCCCCAATAAAAGAATATTACATACAAATGAATTTTACATGAATGAAAAAGAAAAACTCTCATCTCACATAAAACCCCCGGCTATTCAAAACACGACGATCCAATATATCATATCACAGCAACACATAATATCTCATATCATTAACGTAAGTAAATATGCGTATCCCAATTGTCGTTGATGTATAGCAACGAAACCGGTGATACACCACATATTACACTTACGGTCGCAGAAAAGAAAGTATAAAACTACAACAGTTGGAATCCGCAACCTTCTTAGACATCGCATGCCTAACCAAATGAATTCCTTAGACATCGCATGCCTAACAATTATAAATCCCGCATTTTAGTTTCTATATCAAAAACACTTTTCAATATCTAGTCGGGCAATTCAACTAGATTCCCGATATTCTGATCGAATGCTCGTCGCAAACTTTAGTAGACGGCCGCACCCCCAGATGTCGTCGATGAAGTGCACTAAGGCGGAACACCGCTGCCACGAGCATCCGAACAGATGCTTTTGGCGACGGAGTTCTCCTATAATCACTTGGTCGGGGCTATGGAGCATGGCTATCTATTAAGTTTACCCGGCGAGTATCCGCGTATGCTATGTGATTGCGACGGACTTTTGACCACATCAAAATCCCGTGGCAACCGATCAATTGAGACTGAACTACTAGATTTATAACATTCAAATTAGTTATCTCATAACTACTTGTGGATTCTAAATATTGTATCACATTCCAGATAAATAGACAATGTTAAACTTTCCGATCGAATAAACAAACACCCAAGTTTTCCCAAAAAGCTCAACACTTGAAATTAGTTTAAAAACATCCATCATATGCCACAGTACCAATGGTCCAGCCGTAGAAGGGTCAAGCCAACGCCTCACATGTGGAAACGCCGTACTGCCAAAAACCCTAAGGTTTGGAGATGGTTCAGACGGTCACATTATCGAGTTAAGGTTTGTTGTCTTCTAGAGGGTCCACCGCGTTACTTGCACGACTTAGAACGTTCTTAAACTATGGAAAAATCTAACAGTTGGAAATTTTCCAGCAGGGGAAAAAGTGAGTTATTGATATCCGTTCGAACTTTTTAACACGTTCTAAAATTACCCGGAAAAAACTGAAACGAAGTTAAACTTTTCGATCGAATCAACGAGTTCCCAATACAACCCAGAAAACTCAACACTTGAGTAAAATTAAAAATTCCCAGAAGCATCAGGAAATACATACGGACATTACTATATAAAACCCAAACACTAATGTTACTGTGCCGCCGCGGAACTGCTGCGCAAGGCATGTCTTTGCCGCGGTTCCGTGGCTCTTTAAAGGTATTAGTGTCTCGTTTTTTACAGTAACCCATAAAATCACCTGCTGAATTTTCTGAGCATTTTTAATATGAAAAATGTCAACTTTTGAAAAAATTTCCATAAACTAGGGTTTTACGGGTATTCAGAGTTCGATCGGACTTTAAACCTCGTCAAGACTTCGTCTAAATCTCTAGCTTGGCTCTGATACCACTGTATGGTTACTAGGCACTCTAATAAGGTTCTACAAGGCATCAACCATACCCGATTTAAAATTTAGCCGTGCCGAACAACCCTAAACCAAGATCTTAAACTAGAGATTAGGCGAAACAAAGCATGTTAAACACTTTAACACTAAGAGTTTGGGATTACAACCTTTGTAATACGGTCCTTCACTTCTAAAGCTCCGTGTTGAGGTCCCTTCGCTGCGATCATCATGTTCCCGAGTCTCGAGAGGCTCCATAAAGAGAATGATGCACCTTGCTTGAAGACTTCACTAATCCAAGATGATCTACATTGAAGAATCTCAAACCCAAGCTCTTGCTAGACTAATCAAGTATTAGCAAAGCAAACACCCTAATCTAAGTGGCTAGAATAGATGAGGATGATGAAGTAGGAATTTTGCTCTATTTTGTTTTCATATTCTCACATATAAACATCACCAATGAGAAAGCTAATAATGGTTTTCTTCATAAAGCAAGAAGAAAGATGATGAAGAAGAAGCAATTCCTTTTGTGATGAATAATGAATTATTGTGTTGTGGTTACAAATCAACCATAGATTAAGAATGAAGGCTTAGCCCTTGTAGAGAATTAACAAGAGGCTAAGGTTTGGGTTGGGTTAAGAATATCTTCACAAAATATCAAAGGTCAAAGTCAAAGCTTCATCCTAGCTTAAACCTAATCCAAACCCTAACCATGTTTAAACTCCACAAAACATGTTGCATTTGTAACCCTAACTTGTTACAATATTATATATCACATATACAATATATTTTGTTGTTAGTTGTATGTATGCCCTAGAGGCCAGTATTGTACAGATGATGTATATTATATTGGATGCTTGGACATATATAGAGATGACTTTCTTGCTCGACATGATAGTATACTATCTGGTTGCTCTTTATCTTAACATGTACACTAGTCTCTTTATACTGTCTTATAGTTACATGTTGGTAAAGCCCTTAGGATGTGTACTTGACTACCTGGACTATGATGCAGATCATACTAGTGGGGACATGGTAGTCCATAAGTACATCCTTCAAGGTCCCTAGTCGTGGGTGTATCGAGACGAGGCATCGATATACCAGTGTAGACTAGCGTATACGCTTCTCGACCCATGTGATGGGCGATGGATGATCCCATATCCATTGGTGTTTGACATCAGAGATGGTATACGGGTGCTCAGTGGAGACTGGGTACACTGGACGGACTCGCCGAGAACTCCCAGATGGTATTATACCTCACGTCAGATGGCAGTTCTCAGGTGACACTTGTACAGGTTAGTCTGTAGACCCGAGATCGTCATAGAGTCTTGTGTGATTCCCACTGTGCTTTGATCTCCACCTTACCACGACCATGAGGGCATGCAAAACGGTGGTCTTTGGGTACAGTCCCGAGTCACATGGAGTCAATGAGCGATAAGAGGGGTTTCGTCTCTCCCGGTATTGGGGGTTGATGTTGCGCTGTGCTCGATTGGCCGTAACAGGGAAGTCCCTGGCCAGGGCTGATCAGAGATTTGCTGATAAGTGTTACCTGTAGTTTCTCGACCCGTTATAAGCCTCACATCGGCACGACTTATCGGTTATTGGGGTCTGACGTTTACCACCCCTAGACTTGATATGCGACATATCAGACGAATAGACCGGACTGTACGGTAAGTGTTACTGGTTGGATTCACAGGAGTGTGAGCGGGCTAGCTCGTCGATCTTCTGATCGCTCAATACCCGGATGGCCGTTACGTTTAGCAGACCGCTTGCGGCTTGTGGGTGCTTGATATGATCATCATCTGCTACCGGCGTATTGACGAGTCTTTAGAGTCCTACACAGAGGTTTCCTGGCTCAAGCGAAACGAAATAGGAGCGCATATGAGATATGTGCGGGACCGAGAATAATGTGTGTATGTGATACCGCATTTCATTCTCGCGATAAATGTTTCGATTGGTTATATTCGATATGACCTAGTTATCGAATCATTGATTCGATAAGCCGATACATAGAATACTAGTCGGTCATGTACGACATGACCGGATCATTGAATCAAGTGTTGATTTAATGATTTAATGTATAATTATATATTTGATATATTACTTTACATTAACTAGTATTGGTTCACTTTAAACGGATTTTTCTCACTTGATGCACATTGTATATGTGATATGCTTTTGTGCACATTTTTGTATCATGTTTGATGATACTTGATCATGTGGTTAAGTGTAAAGGATTAAACCATGGTTAAGAGATGAGTAGGGTTTTGCTTTTTCATTTATTTATTTGTTTATTTATTTGGAAATGATTTAGATAAGAATGGTGGCTTCTTTTGTTTCTAGTTGAAGCTTCATGAAGCTTTGACTTATGCAACCATTCTTGTCATCATGCTTAACCCTAACCCTCTCAAGTGACCATGGTTTATTCTCTACACTTAACCCTAGTTAGATTATGATAAGTATGGATTTTTCTTTTCATTTTAAAATAACTTATCATAAACTAGCTTCATCTTCTCCTTCTTCTTCAAGAGAGAAAACTGGATGCCATCAATGGCAACTTGAGAAAAAGTGAGTGAAATCCAATTCTAAAGTGAACCCACCTCCTATTTCTTCACCCTCTACCTCTTGCCAAGTTGTCTTGGGTGTTTTCTTCACAAGTTTCACAACTTTGTGAAGTCGGAGCTTGAACTTGTGATGCCTCGACGTAGATCGTCTTTGACAGGAAGCCGACGACCAAGCTCGCTCGTTTCTCCGATGAAGCCGACGATTGAGTTCGGGATTCATGATGGACAGCGAGAGGACACCCACGTGGAGCTAAGGAAGTGGAGAACCGGATCTACAAAGGTTGTAGCATCTAACTTTTAGTTAAAGTGTTAACTAGTTTATAGTTTCGCCTAGAAATCTAGCCGACGATCCGTATTAGGGTTTCTCGGCACCCATAAAATTTTAAATTGGCATGTTCGATGCCTTGTGAGACCTCTATAGTGTGCCTAGGAACCCTACATTTGTAACAAAAGAAAATAATACAATTAACATATATCGCATATATATCAATGTATTATCCCGTGATAAAATGAATCAATAAAGCGAGGTTATATTAGTTAATGCAAGGTAATATATCTCATATATAATATACATTAAATTATCGAATCAACACTTGATCCGATAACCCGGCTATATTACATATAACCGACTAATATAACATGTACCATTTCATCGAATCAACACTTGATCCGATGACCCGGCTATATCACATATACCCGGCCGATATCTCATATCGCGAGAATAGAATACAGTATCATATACTCGTATTATTCTCGGTCCCGCACATATCACATATGTGCTCCTACTCCGTTTTGCCTGAGCCAGGAAAATTATGTGTAGGACTCTAAAGAATCGTCAATACGCCGGCAGTAGGTGATGATCATATCAAACACCCATAAGCTGCAAGCGGTCAGCTAAACATAACAGCTACCCAGGTATTGAGCGATCAGAAGATCAACAAACAAGCCTGTACATTCTCCTGCGAATCCAATCAGTAACACTCCCGTACAGTCCGTTCTCTTCGTCTGATATGTCGCATATCTCGCCTAGGGGTGGTAAACGTCAGACCCCAGTAGCTTGATAAGTCATGTCGATATGAGGTCTATAACAGTTCGAGAAACTACTGATAACACATACCAGTAAATCTCAGCAACCTTGGCCAGGGATTTCCAGTTATAGCCAATCGAACATAGCGCAACATCAACTCCCTATACCGGGAGAGACGAAACCCCTCCTATTGCTCATTGCCTCCATGTGATTCGGGACTGTACCCAAAAGTCACCGTTTCGCACGCCCTCTTGGACATGGTATGATGGAAATCAAAGCACAGTGGGATTCACACAAGACTCTATGACGATCTTGGGTCTACATACTAACATGTACCAGTGTCACCAGAGAACTGCCATCTGACGTGAGGTATAATACCATCTGGGAGTTCTCGGTGAGTCCATCCAGTGTACCCAGTCTCCACTGAGCACCCGTATACCTTCTCTGATGTCAAACACCAATGGATATGGGATCATCCATCGCCCATCATATGGGTCAAGAAGCGCATATGCTAGTCTACTCTGTTATATCGATGCCCTGTCTCGATACACCCTCGACTAGGAACAGTTATAGGATGTACTCGTCGACTACCATGGCCCACTAGTATGATCTCATCATAGTGCCAGTAGTTGAGTACATATCCTAAGGGCTTTATCAACATGTAACATAGAGACAATCAGAGTACATGTTAAGATAAAGAGTAACCAGATAGCGTACTATCATGTCGGGCAAGGATGTCCTCCCTATATATGTCCAAGCATCCACTACAATATACATCGTATGTACAGTAATGGCCTCTAGGGCAAACATATAACTAACAGAAATAGGGCAAAGTAAATTGCGACTGCTATTCACGACCAAACCAAGTATTTCATTACTACTCCTACTTCACCTTTGTATTTGTCCGGAACACTCCGAATCACTACGAAGATCCACAGTTATTTGGATACTCCATCGTATGGTCATACACGAATTCGAAGGAACTTGTTCCAGTTCGGGGATGGATTCTGGTTCAGAAGAAATATGAATAAGATTTATTCAGTTGTCATTTATCTTCACCTTCTCTCAGGTTATGAGTACTCCCAGGATTAGGAGAGTACTCCCATTATGATTATTGGATAGTCTTCTTTCAAACCATAGGCTGGTGCCGAACTGTAGGGAAGGAAGAAAACCATTTAGCCTAAAGTGGTGTACAGAAGGTAATGACTAAAGACATATAAAGGGATTTGGAGAGATGGTAAAGAAATATACGGTTACAGTTGTGAATCTGATAATAGAAGAGGCATTACTTAGAATACCCAGATACCCTTTCGAAACATTTACATGTTTCAGTTTCACTGTGTATTGTTAAAAGAAAACTGATTTCCTATTTAGCCCTTGCTCCAGGGTATGTATTTACCAGGTATGATTCTCACATCCGTATGGTTTTACAGATGATGAGTAGGAGTAAGTTATTGGGAATTGGGTGATCATCCTCATTATATCGGGATTCGTTGTAATTGGTGATATTTGAGGAAATCGCCTGGGTTGTTTGCCGGATGGCAAATATTTGGTTTTGAATATCCGTTGTTATGCACCAATTTCAAATTGATATATCTGTACATTTATTTTTATAAAGTGAGATATAACTTTTTGAAATTATGTCTATGACATTTACCTATAATCAGTGGATGGTTAGCTAAGGAGCATTAAACAACGGTGTAATTCTTCTTAACCATAATTATAGTTTTCAACCTACGACACACAGGGAATGAGTTATTCAACTCAGGTGGCTTATACAGAGTATTGTATGTCGTCCAGTGTCCATTAGGACAGATACTATATTCTGTTTACTTATGACTTCTCTAGTACTTTGACAAGTGTTTCGTAGAAACACAAGGTCCAAGTTTTGATAAGTTATAGGTATAAGAATAAAGTAAAGAACCAGGTATTGCAAGTATCAGGATTCTTCAAGGTGATCGAAGATGTGGATACTTGTGCATGGTATTCAGTTGATAGTAATGATTATGAGAAACTTGTTTCACTTTCAGGCTACTCATATCTGGATGCATCCCTAAGTTGAGTAACGCTGATTGGCCTCCTTCCATTTAGTTGGCATGCACTGGAGAAAGCTGCATGATTTGAATCTGATTCCAATTAAATCAGTGCCTCTGTTTCTATATTGGATATAGAATAGTTCATATCTTAACAATGTTAAGGTACGGGGAGTTGTCCAGCTAATGCTTAAAACCAGACTCCGGATAACTCAAGGCACGTTTCTATAATGGTTGTTTGTGGGTTGACCCGGGCTATGACGAGGGTTGACTTTCTACCATCTGGAAGATCAATAGTGATATTGTTCTTGACTCTCCACGGTTTTAGTAAAATGGATTTTTTGAGAAAACAGTAGTGGGAGTATGGTAGAACTGGAAATGATTCCAGAACCGCAAACGATTACTGAAAATTTAATAAGACCTAAAGATTCAATCTGGATTGACATTCCATTGGCCACTCCGCAGATATGGTGGGTAACCTCAGGCACTCGAGAGGTACTTCGGTATGCTCAAAGACGGTGACAGGGAGGTTCTTGTTTACCCAGACCTGACACTACTGTTGTTCCAGGCTATGAGACCCGGCAGGAGGATGGGTATAGCGTCATTCTAAACTAGCTTTAGAAGTGCACGTGTATATGACTCTGCCAGAGGGTTGTCGTAGTCAGTGGGAGCAGCGGAAGCATAGTGGACAAGTGGCTTATGTCTATTTATAGACTAAAGCAAATATAGCGGAGATAGATCATCTATTTTTGATGTGACAGTCATAGGTTTGACTTCATCAGAATAGGGAATGGATCTGTTAAGAAGGTAGTAGGGTGTGATGTCCTGGTATTTGGATGACATACACAGAGTAGGAAGTGAAATTCTTATACTACGATCGGTTATACTTTGGTTGTCACACAGTGGTTTCTCTACATAGGATATGGATATTATAAGAGATATTCTGGTTACTAGATCTATGGCTTTAGATCTATACTTGGGAAGTGTCCCAATCAGGGTACCTAGACAGCATTCTAAAGGTATTTAGAATGGATGACTCTTGGCATGGTGGTGTACCTGCGGATGATGGAGTCACCCTCTCTAAAGGTGTCTTACAGACTAAAGGGGAGAGGGATGTGCATGATTGGCAGATCATTTGCTTAGGCAATTGAGTTGATCATGAGATGTCAAGTACCACACCAGATGTTTTTTTTTTGCATTAGATGCAATAAGTTGATATTAATCCAATCCTGGAGGAACGTTCGGAAGCAGTTTTAGAACATAAGTTGATGTTCTGGGGAAATGATAACGTCAGCCTCCTTCGGAAGACGGTTATCATTCTAGGCTTCCAAGGTGACCTGAATGATAGAGTGACTGTCAGAGTTATAGTTTTCCTTCTGACGAGGGGCAGTAGTTTGGACAGGTGGTCCAAGCGGATACTGAGGGAGGCATGGCACAAGTTACTGATAAGGTTCAGTTGACGATACAGTCTAAGAAGTTTGGATTTGGAGTTCATTTATGAACTAGGTCCCATCAGATATCCAGACATATTCTAAGACAGGTATTGCTCATTTCGGGAGATGGTTTTCTCCGCGAACTTGAGATAAAAAGAGACATAGAAAGAAACATCAGGGCGGATCCACTCACTGAGGCTATTCCTCGAACGCAATAGTTTCTCAAACGGGCTTTGTGAGACTGATTAGTAGAGGAGTTGGGTGTTCGGTATCACACGGGCTGTGAGTATGCGACATGCCTTGAGTGCAAGTGGGAGATTGTTGGATATAGTTCCCTCAGAGTTAATTATTGGATCGCAGGCACGTGATTGCGATGATTGAGGGAGGACCTATACCGGTAGGACAGTCTTACTTGAGAGGTTTGTATACTATCTATTTTGTGTTTATAATCGTGTACATGCTTTAGGTGACATTGTAGTTCACTATTACACGTTGATAGAGAATAGTATGCAACAATGGTTTATCTTTATCATCGTGTACTTCTTTAGGTGACCTTACAGGTCACTATTGCACGTTGATAGAGCCCATAGGATTCTTGCTTGACTACCAGCAGTATGATGGCGATCATATACGTGAGAGTTGGGTAGTCTATAAGCACATCCTTAAAATGGTCCCTAGTCATGGGAGTTTCGAGACTGGGCATCGATACTCCATTAGTAGACTAGTGTATACAGTCGAGACCCCGACGAGGGGCGGTGGCTGGTCTCACAAGCCATTGGTGTCAGTTGGTTCACCTAAGATGTATACATGTGCTCATTGGGTTATGAGTACACCGGACAGGACTCGCCGGGAGCATGCTAGTTGGTATTATACCTGACGTCAGATAGCAGTTCCCTGGTGACATGTGTACAGGTTAGTTCATCGACCTGAGATTGTCATTTGTCTCGTGTGAGTTCCTACTGTGCTTTGATTACTACCCTACCACGGCCCAAAGGAGTCGTGCAAACAGGTTTTAGTTGGGTACAGTCCCGAGCCACATGGAGGCAGTGAGCGGATCGGCAGGGGTTCGTCTCTCCCTGTATTGGGGGTGAGATCGTACTGTGTCTAGGAGATCCATTACACGAAGTTCTTGGCCAAGGCAGGAGATTTACTGGGTATTCCAGTCGTATCTCAGGGTGTTCTGGGGTACACTCCGACACGACTTGTACCGCTTATGAGGGTCTGACTTTTACCAACCCCTTAGGCCCGACATGCGATACTCATAGACGAACGGACCGGACTGTACGGATATTGTTACTGACAGGCTCAATAGGGTGTCAGGATGAGTTCGCTCATCGACCTCCCTTTTGGTCAATACCTTGTAGCCCGTTACGTACGGCTAATACCTCTGACGTGCTAGTGGTTAAATCCACAGCCAAAGTATTGACGAGTCTTTAGAGTCCCCCACAAACAGTTTCCCAAGTTTCGGGTGAAACGTTGTAGACGCCGTATGGGTTTATGGTAGGGTTCGAACATATGCGTGCACTTGTGCACGTGTCGTGTTTCGGACGGATAATACTAGCGGGCTTTAGTTTAAGCCGGGTCTTAGTATTATAATGTGTAGATTTTGTCTCATTGCATTTGTATTCGGTCAAAATACAAATGCGGGTATGTATATACAGTCGCGGGGTTATCCTGTAATTTTTTACCGGATCGCTTTTTGAAGTTGCCAGCTTGCTTTCTCTTTTTGGCCAAATTCCTCCTGTTTTGTTCTTTGGCTGAATTTTCCATTGAAGGGGGTTTTTGCAAAGAGGGGTTTTATAAAATGCAGGGGATTTATTGTGGTGCTGGGGCCGCAGATTCTTGATGAAGCATCTTGTGTTTTCTAGATGAGTTTGACTCATTTCTTTGCTTTAAATGTGATAGGATTTGATAAGGAAATAGGTGTGACATTTTTTCCTCTTTATCACCCATTTTTCTTTTGCTTTTTGACCTCACCTCCCTCCTCTAAAATTTTGGCCAGCCACTACATTTGACAGCCCCATTCTTTTGGTGTGTGAGGGATTTTCATTTCTTATTTTGCACTAAAATTCTTTAGTTCATCTCCAAAGCTTATTTCTCCACCTCCATCCAAAAGGCAATTTCGATTAACCCTTGAAGCAATGCGTTCTACACTTAGTCTATAGCAATCTTGGACACGTCGACTAGCACACTTCATGCCCGAGTTGCTTCGAATGAAGCGGGAGTCCGTAAAAAGAATCGATGATGTGGTACCCTTTCCGACGAGGAGATCGAGACCGGAGATGCCGTGAGGAGCTTGGGATGGTGGCCAAAGACCGAAGGACACGGATCGATCGGTATAGCTTTCCAACCCTCTCTCTTGATAGCTAATTGTAGGTTAATGGTTCGATCCGAGAAAAAGTATACGATAGCGCCAGTTTCAAGTTAAGAAAAGGTTTTTGTTTCCGCATTTTGCCCTCGGACAGACGGCCGGGGCGCTACCGTAGACTTACAATTGACGGTGTGAGTGACATACAATCTGTGCTCATGCAACATGAGCCGTCAATAATAATGCAGTATCCTAAGGGTACAAGTCCAAGCACAACAAGTAATAATATGCAATGAGGTGTATGCGCAAAATCTATATATGCAATAGAATATGCGACTAATATCATATCATCTCAAGCCCAGACGCCTAACGCCTTGCGGGGCGATTCCCCTGTAGATATTAAAATCTACTCACTAACGCTCCTCGCTAAGTAAAGCCTGTAAGTCTACGGTAGCGCCCCGGCCGTCTGTCCGAGGCCAAAATGCGGAAACGAAACTTTTTCATAAACTTGAAACCGGCGCTATCGTATACTTTAAATCCGGATCGAACCATTAACCTACAACTTGCAACTAGGGAAAGGGTTGGAAAAGCTATACCGATAGATCCGTGTCCTTCGGTATTTGGCCACCATCCCAAGCTCCTTGCGGCGTCTCCGATCTTGATGTCCTCGTTGGAAAGGGCACCACATCATCGAGTCTTTTTACGGGCTCCCGCTTCGTCCGACGCGAAGTTCGCTAGCCGACGTGTCCAAGGTGATGTAGAGAATATGTGTGAAAACTTTGTCTCTTGCATCCATTGTATGGATGGAGGTTGAAGGTGAAGCCATCAATGGAGATTGTGAGCTAGAGGAAGAAGAAGAAGAAGAAGCCATTCTTTTCTTTTTGTGTTGCTATCATAAAAATGAGAGAGTCCAAGCAAAATAATACAAGGGCAAACATATCTATCATGGCTGCCCCTCTCTTGCTTCCTCTCATTTCAAACCACAAATCAATCACATAATGTGACATTAGCACAAGAAAAGAGACCATGAGTCACTAATGAAGTCTATGTCACATTAAATGCTCAAAATGATGATTTAAGCTCACAATTTCCATTTGTAAATATTAATCCAAATGTTTACAACAATAAAAAGATACGGCAACATCTAAAGTAAACTCGTGACGGATCACAAGGATACCCCTCACCTGTATATACATAACTGCATCCGCATTCCGACTGAATGCGAATGCGATGAGAGTAAAGTAATCCAACAAATCTAATACTAGGATTCGCCTTAAACCAAACCCCATTAGTATGATCTGCACGATCATGATCCGTGCACTACTGCACGTATATGATCGAACCCTGCCATATATCATACGGCCTCTACAACGTTTCGCCCGAAACTTGAGAAACTGTCTGTGGGGGACTCTAAAGACTCGTCAATACTTTGGCTATGGATTTAACCACTAGCACGTCAGAGGTACTAGCCGTACGTAACGGGCTACCAGGTATTGACCAAAAGGAGGTCGATGAGCAAACTCATCCTGACACCCTACTGAGCCTGTCAGTGACAATATCCGTACATTCCGGTCCGTTCATCTATGAGTATCGCATGGCGGGCCTAGGGGGTTGGTAAAAGTCAGACCCCCAAAAGCGGTACAAGTCGTGTCGGAGTGTAGCCCAGAACACCCTAAGATACTACTGGAATACCTGCAAGTAAATCTCCTGCCTTGGCCAAGGACTTCGTGTAATGGCTCTCCTAGACACAGCGCGATCTCTCCCCAAATAGCGGGAGAGACAAAACCCCTGCTGATCCGCTCACTGCCTCCATGTGGCTCGGGACTGTACCCAACTAAAACCTGTTTGCACGACTCCTTTGAGCCGTGGTAGGGTAGTAATCAAAGTACAGTGGGAACTCGCATGAGAAAAATGACGATTTCAGGTCGATGAACAAACCTGTACACATGTCACCATGGAACTTCTATCTGACGTCAGGTATAATACCAACTAGCATGTTCCCGGCGAGTCCTGTCCGGTGTACTCATAACCCAATGAGCACCTGTATACATCTTGGGTGATCCAACCGACACCAATGGCTTGTGAGACCGGCCACCACCCCTCGTCGAGGTCTCGACTGTATACACTAGTCTACTAATGGAATATCGATGCCCAGTCTCGAAACTCATACGACTAGGGACCACTTTAAGGATGTGCTTATAGACCCCAGCTCCCACGTATATGATCACCATCAAACTGCTGGCCGTCAAGCAAGAATCCTAAGGGCTCTACCAACATGCAATAGTGACATGTAATGTCACCTAAATCATGTACACGATGATAAAGATAAACCAGATATCATACTATCATCTTGAGTAAGACTGTCATACCGGTATAGGTCCTCCCTCAATCATTGCAATCACATGCCTGTGATCCAATAATTGACTCTGAGGGCACTATATCCAACAATCTCCCACTTGCACTCAAGGATAATTATTGCGATATCGCATACTCACAGCCCGTGTGATACCGAACACCCAACTCCTCTACTGATCAGTCTCACAAAGCCCATTTGCGACACTATTGCGTTCGAGGAATAGCCTCAGTGAGTGGATCCACCCTGATGTTTTTTTCTATGTCTCTCTTTATCTCAAGTTCGCGGAGAAAGCCATCTCCCGAAATAAGCAATACCTATCTTAGAATATGTATGGATATCTTATGGGACCTAGTTCATAAATGAACTCCAAATCCAAACTTCGTAGACTGTATCGTCAACTGAATTTAATCAGTATCCTTCGCCACACCTCCTTCAGTATCCTCTTGGACCACCAGTCCAAAATACTGCCCCTCGTCAGATGGAAAACTATAACTCTGACAGTCACTCTGTCATTCAGGTCACCATAGAAGCCTCGAATGATAACCGTCTCCCGAAAGAGGCTGTCGTTATCATGTCCCTAAAACATCTACTTATGCTCTAAAACTGCTTCCGAACGTTTCTCCGGGATTAGATCAATATCAACTTATTGCGTCTCGTGCAAAAACAACATCCGGTGTGGTACTTGACATCTCATGATTGACTCAATTGCCTAAGCAAGTGATCTGTCAATCATGCACATCCCTCTCCCCTTTAGTCTGTAAGACACCTTTAGAGAGGGTGACTCCATCACCTGCAGGTACACTACCATGCTAGGAGTCGTCCATTCTAAAATACCTGTAGAATGCTGTGTAAGTACCCAGATTGGGAAACTACCCAAATCTAGATCTAGTAACCAGAATGTCTGATATTATATCTATATCCTATGTGGAGAAACCACTTTGTGACAACCAAAGTATAACCGATCGTAGTATAGGAATTTCACCTCCTACTCTGTGTATGTCTTCTAAATAGCAGGACATCACACATTACTACCTTCTTACCAGATCCATCCCCTATCTGATGAAGTCAAACCTATGACTGTCACTTCAAAAATATATGATCTATCTCTGCTATATCTGCTTTAGTCCATAGACATAAGCTACTTGTCCACTATGCTTCCGCAGCTCCCACTGACTACGACAACCCTCTGACAGAGTCCTATACACGTGCACTTCTAAAGCTAGTTTAGAACGACGCTATACTCATCCTCCTGCCGGGTCTCATAGCCTGGAACAACAGTAGTGTCAAGTCTGGGTAAACAAGAACCTCCCTGTCACCATCTTTGAGCATACCGAAGTACCTCTCGAGTGCCTGAGGTTGCCCAGCATATCTGCGGAGTGGCCAATGGAATGTCAAACCATATCGAATTTTTAGGTTCTTATCAAATTTTCAGTAATCGTTTGCGATTCTGGAATCACTTCCAGTTCTACCATACTCCCAGTACTGTTTTCTGAAAAAAACCATTTTTATCAAAACTGTGGCGAGTCTAGAACAATATCACTATTGATCTTCCAGATGGTAGAAAATCAACCCTCGTCGTAGCCCGGGTCAACCCACAAACAGCCATTACAGAAACGTTCCTTGAGTTATCCAGAGTCTGGTTTTAAGCATGAGCCGGACAACTCCCCGTAACTTAACATTGTTAAGATATGAACTATTCTATATCCAATATAGAAACAGAGGCACTGATTTAATTGGAACCAGATTCAAATCATGCAGCTGTCTCCAGTGCATGTCAATAAAATATAGAGAGGCCGATCAGCATTACTCAACTTAGGAATACATCCAGATATGAGTAACCTGAAAGAGAAGCAAGTTCTCATAATCATTACTATCAACTGAAAACCATATACAAGTATCTACATCTTCGATCACTTTGAAGAATCCAGATAATTGCAACACCTGGTTCTCTACTTTATTCATATACCTATAACTTCTCAAAACTTGGACCTTGCATTTCTACGAAACACATGTCTAAGAACTAGAGAATTAACAAGTAAACAGAATATAGTACGAGTACCAACCCCTCTGTCCTAATGGACACTGGACAACATACAATACTCTGTATAAGTCCCTTGAGTCTAATAACTCATTCACTGTGTGTCGTAGGTTGAAAACTGTACTTATGGTTAAGAAAAATTACACTGCTGTTTAATGCTCCTTACCTAACCATCCACTGATATAGGTAAAAGTCATAGACATAATTTCAAAAAGTTATATCTCACTTTATAAAATTAAACGTACAGATATATCAATTTGAAATTGGTGCATAACAACGGATATTCAAAACCAAATATTTGCCGTCCGGCAAACAACCCAGGCGATTTCCTCAAATATCACCAATTACAACGAATCCCGATATAATGAGGATGATCACCCAATTCCCAATAACTTACTTCCACTCATCATCTGTAAAACCATACAGATGTGAGAATCAAACCTGGTAAATACATACCCTGGAGCAAGGACTAATTGGGAAATCAGTTTTCTTTTGGCAATACACAGTGAACCTGAAACATGAAAATGTCTCGAAGGGGTATCCGGGTATTCCTAGTAATGCCTCTTCCATTATCCAGATTCACAACTGTAACCGTATATTTCTTTGCCATCTCTCCAAACCCCTTTATATGTTTTTAGTCATTACCTTTTGTACACCCTCTTAGGCTAAATGTTTTCTTCCTTCCTTACCGTTCGGCACCAATCTATGGTTTGGAAGAAGACTATCCAATAAGCGTAATAGGTGTACCGCCCTAATCCTAGGAGCACTCTCAACCCGAGAGAAGGTAAAGATAAAAGACAACTTAATAAACCTTATTCCTATTTCTCCAGAACAAGAATCCACCCCCGAACTGGAACAAGTCCCTTCGAGTTCGTATATAACCATACGATGGAGTATCCAATAAACTGTGGATCTTCGTAGTGATACGGTGTGTTCTGGAGAAATACAAAGGTGATGTAGGATTGGCGAAGAAATACTTGGTTTGGTCGTGAATAGCAGTCGCAATTTACTTTGCCCTCTTAGTAATCCTTTTATTTGTCTTTACTTAATACCTTCTGTACACCATCGTTCGGCTAATTGGTTTTCCTCATTCCCCACCGTTCGGCACCTGCCGATGGTTTGGAAGAAGATTATCCAATTAGCGTAATAGGTGTACCGTCCTAATCCAAGGAGCACTCGCAACCTGAGAGAGCGTAAAGGAAAAGACAACTGAATAGTCCTATTCATTTTCCCCAGAACCGGAAACCATCCTCGAATCTGGAACAAATTCCTTCGAGTTCGTATATAACCATACGATGGTTTTACCCAATGGAAGTGGATGTTCGTAGTAATACGGGGTGTTCTAGAGAAAGGGAAAAAGTAGGAGTGGCAATGAGGTATGCAACTCTGACAATCCAAAAGCCAGCGTTTTAAGAAGGTTCGGTTAACTTGGTCACTGAGTCATACTCAAGGGTCGGGTCATGGTCGCTGCTAAAGAGAGAGAGAAAAGAAACACTCAGCATGCACTCTAACCTAGATCAGAACGGTTATCAATTTATCTAATCAGGAAACCTCCCACTGTAACCTTAAATTCTCCTAAAAACCTGAAAGAAGAATTAGTCGGGATCACCCGAGGAGTAAACCAACTCATCAGTGGGAATCGGGATCCAACTATCATCGCATGATAACGTGATAGAATCCACTCACGTTATCACACTCCAGAAGGTATGCGCATATCTGGCAAGTTTCAATTTCTTTAGAAACTCCCGATGTGATTTTTACCCCATGCTCTTATGACCTTGACGAAGGTCAACAAATCATAAGTCACATGTCAAGTTCTACCCGTCATCGTCCAGGTTAATTTGAACCCACCCATACAAGTCCTTGACGAAGGTCAACAAGGCTACACGACTGTCCCAAACCAACGCATCTATCTATGCAGAGAAAGGTAACAAGCAGCTACCATACACTATGCCTTGACGAAGGTCAACAAACATAGCATGAATACTAAGTGCTACCCGTCTGAAATGACGGATGGCTACGAATGGTTTTTGGCGAAAAACCTTTAACGTAATGAACTTGCTATCGTTGAAGGAACCGGATAGCTTTTTATAAAAAAATATAGTGGCGAAAACCTTTGCTAAAGAAGTCACTCCCGGTGAAGGGATCTCGGCTCTTTCCCCGTAGAATGAGGTGCAGGATATTCCAACTGAATACCATGATGCAAAGCAAAAAGGCAATCGGCTATAGTGAAGTTATTACCCTGACGGAAAATTCTGTCCAAGGGGTCACTCCCGGTGAAGGGATCTCGGCCTTGCCTCGTCGACTGAGGTGCTGGATATTCATAACCGAATACCACTGTGCAAAACAAAAGAGAACGTCCTTGGAATAACAACTTTTTGAAAAATGTTCCAACAACATCAGAATAAGTTTGTTTAGCTTGCATTGATCCGAATCAATGCAGTCCCATCAATTAATCACACCACAAAAGAACGAAAATATGATGTACGTATATGCCATCCGCATTCGCCACTGGGTCCCGTCATCACCAGTTAGGTTACTTAACTAACGACGGAGCGGGGATTGGACTAGCACGGGTGTAAAACATATACAACATCTACTAGTATATATATCAATATATAATATTTGCTCATGGCATGATAAAATGCAACATCACAGAGAGTAATAAGCATCACAGAACAATACAGATAATCTGGGATCCCCGGGTTTTATAGAGCCGCTACTGAAACACGATGTTCCCCTGGTCGTGTGGATAGCCTGTGCAATTAGATCCTAGACCCCTACGGGTGCGGCATGTTACCCGCCAAAACCTGAAGCGAGGCAGCCCCTTTCAACAAAGTGAATGGACCACCCAACACTTCACGGAATCCGGTAACCTGAGCACCCCTCCTTGGGTCAACCTATACCCCCTACGAGTGTGGCGAATAGCCCGCCAATTCTAGAGTGAAGCCCCCTCCGTCTCAAACCCATGAGATGCGGTCCCGTTGCCCTCTAGAACCCGACTACCCGTTCACCCCTCCGCGGGGTAATCCTAGTACAGAAAGTAAAATATATATACAACGGGTACATCGACCTCAGCCCGGTCGTGCCCCAAAAGAATAATATACAAACAGGCAGTGACGGCAGTCCACATGTCGGACGCTTGTCCCGCAATATCAAATGTACAAATATAACCAAACTGTACTACCATTGCATCCAGGCTATCCACCACAACAAATCCGCAACATTACAGCACAATACAGAACATCAACGTGAATGTCATGTTCGCAAATCCGTCTAAAAGAGCTATAGCAATTAGATAAGATTTATCGCTCGAATGACATTCACGGTCGCAGATATAATGTAAGTACTGTAAACTAACATATTTAAATTTTTCGATCGACAAAATTTCCCGAAGTGGGCCCCAAGTACAATTCCCAGTACTCAAAATAATCTGGGCCAAAACAAAAATTATCCGAAACCCCAATTCCTACTCAGAGACCACTGCAGAAAGTTTGGTGCATTGATGCTACAGGAGTGCGGCGGAACCGTGGCCAAAACAAGGGTAATGCCGCGGTTCCGCGGCGCTACAGTGTGATCACTTCACCAAATATCAGCCGTGGTCTTAAAAAATCCTGCCTGATTTTCTGACATACTCAAAATAATATTTCGACGACTAAAAAAATTCGACAGAAACTTCGTTTTTGAGATTGCGGTTTCGGAAATTTTATCGATGTTTTAAATACGTTAGAACAAGCTAGTAAAGGTTAATGGCGTGGCTCTGATACCATGTAAGTCTACGGTAGCGCCCCGGCCATCTGTCCGAGGCCAAAATGCAGAAACAAAACTTTTTCATGAACTTGAAACCGGCGCTATCGTATACTTTAAATCCGGATCAAACCTTTAACCTACAACTAGCAACTAGGGAAAAGGTTGGAAAAGCTATACCGATCAATCCGTGTCCTTCGGTCTTTGGCCACCATCCCAAGCTCCTCGCGGCGTCTCCGATCTTGATCTCCTCGTCGGAAAGGGCACCACATCATCGAGTCTTTTTACGGGCTCCCGCTTCGTCCGAAGCAACTCGGACACGAAGTTCGCTAGCTGACGTGTCCAAGGTGATGTAGACAATGTGTGTGAAAACTTTGTCTCTTGCATCCATTGTATGGATGGAGGTTGAAAGTGAAGCCATCAATGGAGATTGTGAGCTAGAGGAAGAAGAAGAAGAAGCCATTCTTTTCTTTTTGTGTTGCTATCATAAAAATGAGAGAGTCCAAGCAAAATAATAAAAGAGCAAACATATCTATCATGGCTTCCCCTCACTCTCTTCCTCTCATTTCAAACCACAAATCAATCACATAATGTGACATTAGCATAAGAAAAGAGACCATGAGTCACTAATGAAGTCTATGTCACATTAAATGCTCAAAATGATGATTTAAGCTCACAATTTCCATTTGTAAACATTAATCCAAATGTTTACAACAATAAAAAGATATGGTAACATCTAAAGTAAACTCGTGACGGATCATAAGGATACCCCTCACCTGTATATCCATACCTGCATCCGCATTCCGACTGAATGCGAATGCGATGAGAGTAAAGTAATCCAACAAATCTAATACTAGGATCCGGCTTAAACCATGTTAGTTATATGTATGCCCTAGAGGCCATTACTGTACATAGGATGTATATTGTAGTGGATGCTGGGACATATAGAGGGAGGACTTTCTTGCTCGACATGATAGTATGCTATCTGGTTGCTCTTTACCTTAACGTGTACACTGATTGTCTCTCTGTTACATGTTGGTAAACCCCTTAGGATGTGTACTTGACTACCTGAACTATGATGCGGATCATACTAGTGGGGACATGGTAGTCCATGAGTACATCCTACAAGGTCCCTAGTCGTGGGTGTATCGAGACGGGGCATCGATATACCAGAGTGGACTAGCGTATACCTTCTCGACCCATACAGATGGGCGATGGATGATCCCATATCCATTGATGTTTGACATCAGAGATGATATACGGGTGCTCAGTAGAGACTGGGTACACTGGACGAACTCGCCGAGAACTCCCAGATGGTATTATACCTTACGTCAGATGTCAGTTCTCTGGTGACACTGGTACAGGTTAGTCTGTAGACCCGAGATCGTCATAGAGTCTTGTGTGATTCCCACTGTGCTTTGATTTCCACCTTACCACGTCCAAGAGGGCGTGCAAAACGGTGGTTTTTGGGTACAGTCTCGAATCACATGGAGGCAATGAGTGATAGGAGGGGATTTGTCTCTCCCGGTATAGGGAGTTGATGTTGCGCTGTGTTCGATTGGCTATAACCGGAAATCCCTGGCCAGGGTTGCTGAGATTTACTGGTAAGTGTTACCAGTAGTTTCTCGAACTGTTATAGACCTCATATCGACATGACTTATCGAGCTGCTGGGGTCTGACGTTTACCACCCCTAGGCAAGATATGCGACATATCAGATGAACAGACCGGACTGTACGGTAAGTGTTACTAGTTGGACTCACAGGAGTGTGAGCGGGCTTGCTCGTTGATCTTCTGATCGCTCAATACCCGGGTGGCCGTTACGTTTAGCAGACCGCTTGCGGCTTGTGGGTGTTTGATATGATCATTACCTGCTGCCGGCGTATTGACGAGTCTTTAGAGTCCTACACAGAGGTTTCCTGGCTCAAGCGAAACGAAATAGGAGCGCATATGAGATATGTGCGGGACCGAGAATAATGCATGTATGTGATACCGTATTCTATTCTCGCGATGAATGTATCGATTGGTTGTATGAGATATAACCTAGTTATCGAATCGAGGATTGATTCGATAAGTCGATTCAATGATTATTAGTCGGTCATATGCGATGTGACCGGATCATTAAATCAAGTGTTGATTTAATGATTTAATATATAATTATATATTTGATATATTACTTTACATTAACTAATATTGGTTCACTTAAGATTATTTTTCTCACTTGTTTGTGCACATTGTATATATGATATATGTTTGTGCACTAGTTTGTATCATGTTTGATGATACATGCAAACTTGGGTGTGTATATGCATTAAACTATGATTAGGTTAATGGTTAGGGTTTGATTTACTTATTTAATTTCTTTATTCTTTTTTTTTTGGCAAAAGAAAATAAAATGGTGGCTTTTTGTTTTACCCTTGAAGCTTCATGAAGCTTTGAAAGTCTACCATTTTGTTTTTATCCTAAACCTAACCATTACCTAAACCCTAGTTTATTCTCTACATGAGTTTACTAACCCATGGTTGCATCATGATAACCTTCACTTGAATTTTCTTTTTGGATTAATTCATTTTTCTTTTCTTTCTTCTTTTTCTTCTTCTGGAAGAAAGAAAAACCCTTGCTAGAAAATTCTAAGTGATGATTCCAAGTGAGAAATCCAAATCCAAAGTGAACCCACTTCCTATTTCTTCATCCTCTACCACTTGCCATGTAGTATAGGGTGTTTTCTTCACAAGTTTCATGACTTGGTGAAGGTCGAGCTTGAGCTTGAGTTGCCTCGACGTAGATCATCTTCGGCATCGAAGTCGCTGACCTAGCCCGATCATTTCTTTGACGAAACCATCGCTAGAGTCCGGGATCCGATGATCGCACCGGAGGGACGTCAACACGGAGCCAACGAAGTGGAGGACCGGATCTACAAAGGTTGTATTTCCATTCACTTAGTGTAAATGTGATTTACTTTCATTTAATTTCACCTTAATCTCTAGTTAACGATCTAGCATAGGGTTTCTCGGCATATATTTTTTGAATTTGGCATGGTAGATGCCTTGTGGAACCTCTTGATTGTGCCTAGGAACCCTACAGTGGTATCATAGCCTAGCTAGAGTATTAGGCGATGTGTTAACGAAGTTAAAACCCCGATCGAACCCGAATACGACATTTCAATCCCCTCTCTGTACATTTTTTAAAATCTGGGTATTTCCAGAATTAAAAATACCTAAAAAATTCAGCAGGCTAAAATAAGAATTATGGTGAAAAACGAGCCCCTAATTCCTCAAGATGGCCGCGGAACCGCGGCGATTACCCACCTTTAGCGGTGGTTCCGCGGCAAGTTAAGGGTATTAGGGATGGATTTTTGCACAGTAATTCTTGTCTCTGTGGTTACTATTTTATGGGTATTTTTAATCTGACTCAAGTGTTGAGTATTTTGGGGTTTATTTTGTAATCGTCGATTCGATCGGAAATTTTGAATTCGTTATTGTTTTTCCGGATATTTTAGAACATTGTAAAAATTTGACCGGATATAAATACCCACTTTTTCCCCTGTCGGGAAATTTCTAAGTGTTGGATCTTTCCGTAGTTTAAAGACGTTCTAAGTGGTGCAAGTAACGCGATGGACCCTCTAGAAGACAACAAACCTTAACTCGATTATGTGACCGTCTTTAACTGCCCTTTGAACCTTAGGGTTTGGGGCAGTACGGCGTGCCACATGTGAGGCGTTGGCTTGACCCTTCTACGGCTGGACCGTTGGTACTGTGGCATGAAGTGAATGTTTTTAAAACCTATTTCATGTGTTGAGAAGTTTCGGGGAAAATTTGGGTGTTTGATTGTTCGATCGAAAAGTTTAACATTTTCTATTTATCTGGAATGTGATACAATATTTGGAATCCACAAGTAGTTATGAGATAACTGATTTGGATGTTATAAACATAGCACTTTAGTCTCACTTGATCGGTTGCCACGGAATTTTGATGCGATCAAAAGTCCGTCGCAATCACGTAGCGTACACGGATACTCGCCGGGTAAACTTAATAGACAGCCACACCCCATAGCCCCGACCAAGTGACTGTAGGAGAACCCCGTCGCCAAAAGCATCCGTTCGGATGCTCACGGCAGCGGTGTTCCGCCTTGGTGCACTTCGTCGACGGTATCGGGGGTGCGGCCGTCTACTAAAGTTTGCGACGAGCATTCGGTCAGGATGCCGGGAATCTTGTTGAATTACCCGACTAGATATTGAAAAGAGTTTTCGATAAATGAGACTAAAATGCGGGGTTTATAATAGTTAGGCATGTGATGTCTAAGGAATTCATTTGATTAAGCATGTGATGTCTAAAGAGGTTGCGGATTCCAACTGTTGTAGTTTTACACTTACTTTTTTGCGACCGTAAGTGTAATATGTGATATCGCCGGTTTCGTTGCTATATGTCAACGACAATTGGGATGCGCATATTTACTTACGTTGATGACATGTGATGTTATGTGTTGCTGGATATGTTATATTGGATCGTCGTGTTTGAATAGCCGGGGGTTTTATGTGAGATGAGTGTTTTTCATTTTCATTCATGTAAAAACTTGTATGTAATATTCTTTTATTGGGGCACTTCCAGATTGCGGAAGTTGTCACCATTTGTATATTATTTACTTTTCCGCACTAGGATAGACCCAAGGAGGAGAGCACAAGTAACCGGGTTCTGGAGTCCAGTGGGAGACCAACTCGAGGAGTCGAGTCCGGGTCTCCAAACTCTAGAATTGGTAGGGTTGCTTGTCGCTCTCGTAGGGGTCTAGGGGTGTGGGTTTGGCTATTCATCGCGACCGTGGAATCCGTGTTTTATACTGGCTCATATTGAAAACACGGACGTCCTAGTATATCCAATATTTCATATGATATTTTCTGCTGCGTTATCTGTGATGTGATCATGTGATATATTCAGATAGATATTATATATAGTATATATGATATATTATATAGACGTTGCTTATGTTTTACACCCGCGCTAGCTCTGCCTCGCTCTGGCGTTAGTTACCTAACCTAACGGTGCAGACGGGACATCGAGGCGAATGTGGCTGGCATAAGCGTACGTTATATTTATCTGTGATGTTTAGGTGCTTAAATGATGGGACTCCATTAATGTGATTAATGGAAGAAAAGAAACCTAAAGATGTTGTGGAATCGAATTTCAAAAACAAAACAGGTAGCTACAGTTCTTGCTTTGCATAGCGGTATATATGATATATCCTGCACCTTATTCGATGAGGAAAGGGCCGACGATCCCTTCACCGGGAGTGACCCCTTTAGCAATAACTGGCAGATACTACAACTCTCGGTTTGTCTTTTTGATTGCTTCTATAGTTTCTGCTTTGCACAGTGATATATATGATATATCCCGCACCTCATTCGACGAGGAAAGGGCCAACGATCCCTTCACCGGAAGTGACCCCTTTAGAAAAACTAGAAAAGCCTAAAAAACACTCCATTTCAAAATCATTTGATTCTACAACGATATCAAGTTCATTACGCAATAGGTTTTCAGAAAAACCTTTCGTAGCCCTCCGTCATTTCAGATAAGTCCTATTTAGTATTCGTGCTACGTTTGTTGACCTCCGTCAAGGCGTAGTGTGCGGTAGCTAACTAATATTTATCTACTTATGCATATGATGCAGATTGGATTAGGGTAGTCGTGCGACCTTGCTGACCTCCGTCAAGGGTCGTGCGGGTGGGTTTGATTCAATCAAGAAATGACGGGTTGAACTTGACTAGTAGCCTATGGTTTGTTGACCTCCGTCAAGATCATAGGGTGCTAGGGGCAAAATTATAGGGAATTTCAAGTGTTGAAATTTGCAATGAGATTGCATACCTTCTATGAGATAATTGGATCCCGATACCCGCTGCGAGTAAGTGTTACTCCTGGGAGAGTTTTACACATTACAATTAGCCGATCAAGTAGGTGTCTAGAAAGGTGTTAACGAGGTTATGCCTCTGGGAAAACGAGATTTACATTAATTAGGTTCGTGCGAAAGCACGGGGGACCTCCCTCAAAGTACTGACACTGGCCTGGCTGAAAGATTGGCGAACTTTTAGCGTGAAATTAATCCCGGCTAGTCTTTCCTTTTAGGGTTGAAGGAAGATTTAATAAAAAAAACAGCAGGAGCCATCCTGATTAGATAAAATAATAACCAATCTGATCTTGCAAGAGCGCACGCAGAGTGTTTTCTTCTCTCTCTCTCCTGGTAGGGACCATGTCACGCCTTAATCAAGATAATAATAAGGATGTATTGACCGAACCCGCTTGTTATACTGAGATGGGGAACGTTGGTCCCACTCCAACTTATAATTGTTATAAGACAGAGCAGGAAATAGGGGAATACCAGAATTCCTATGCCGCCCAAACAAAGAAAGTGCATATGATGCATCTCCTTCGGGTGTGTTCATTACAAAGAACTGTTTCTCTGTATCCTCTATGTTAGTGTATATGCCCTAGAGGCCATTACTGTATCATACTAGTATGTATATTACTTGATAAAAGCTTGGGATATTCACAGTTGTATATACAATCTTGCTCGAAATGGTAGTATGCTACTTGGTTTGTCTCTGCTTTAATATGTACATGTGTTTCTTTTATTATATCACCTATACGCATTAGGGAGCCCTTAGGATCTTTGCTTGATTACCAGCGTTGTGATGGCGCTCACACTCGTGGGGGCTGGGTAATCCATAAGCACATCCTTATACAGGTCCCTAGTCGTAGGACTATCGAGACAGGGCATCGATACTCCGGAGTAGACTAGCGTATGCGCTTCTCATCCCAGCGTGGGAGACGGTCTGTCCCACAGCCGTCTATACGTCGTACTTGAGATAGTATGCGGGTGCTCGTTAGGTTACGAGTACACTGGACAGGACTCGTTGGGAACTGTTGGTTGGTATTATACCTATCGTCAGTTATCAGTTCCCAGGTGACATGAGTACAGCTTAGTCCGCTGACTTGACACTGTCACTTTGCCTCCAGTGTGTTCCCACTATACTTTGATTACTACCCTACCACGGCTCAAAGGAGTCGTGCAAACAGGTAGTAGTTGGGGTAGTCCCGAAGAACTTGGAGGCAGTGACGGTTAGACAGGATTCGTCTCTCCCGGTATTGGGGGTTGACATCGCGCTGTGTCCAGGAGAGCCATTACACAAGTAGTCCCTGGCCAGGGCAAGCGAGATATACTGGTAGGTTTCCAGTGTTATCTCAGGGTGTTTTGGGCTACACTCCGACACGACTTGTACCACTATTAGGGGACTGACGTTTACCTCCCCCTATACCCGCCATGCGATGTATCAGACGAACAGACCGGACTGTACGGAGACTGTCACATTCAGGCTCAGTAGGAGTTCAGATGAGTTCACCTCGTCAGTCTTCTTATCGGCATCTACCTGGGGACCGTTATGTACAGCTAGTGCCGCTTGCAGTCTGTGGTTAAACCCACTGCCAGCGTAGTGTCAAGTCTTTAGAGTCCCACACAGAGAGTTATTCGCCTTTAGGCAAAATGAGTAGAGGTCGCATGGTTTTGCGACAGGGTTCGTTCACATCCGCGCACTTGCGCACGTTTGCTGTCCGGACAGCTTATACTAGCGGGCTTTGGTTTAAGCCAGATCCTAGTATATGATTCGGGATTGGTTTTATCTCATTGTATTCGTGTTCCTCGGATCACGAATACGGGTGCGTATGCACAGTTGACTGAGATAGAGGGAGAGGACTTTAATTAGTGTTAATGACCATTGTCATTTTCTTAACCCTAATGCTTATGTGTGTATTATGAATAATTGATAGTGGTTATATATAATTGTGCATGGTTAGGGTTGTTGACCATTTGACCATACTTGACTTGTTGACTTGGGTGGACAAGTTGACCATCATCATTCCATATGAAAGATGCTCTTTGATCCTTGCAATTTGCATTTAATGTGAAATGATAATGGTCAAGTCTTGATTAACCATGACAATTATCTAGCTAATTATCTAATTTCATAATTCACCCATATTAGAGAGAATGGTTCATTATTTCTCTCATTCTATCATATTGATTCTCTCTCCTCCTCTTCCTCTCTCTCAAGCTCTCCCCTCTCATGAGTTGAGAAACACATGAGCTTGAGATAAACCTCTCTAAAGTAATCTCTACTCTCATCTAAGGTTCTAGGATTAGCACTTCTAGCACCTTAGTTACTTCTATCTTAAAGTTGAAGCCAAAGGTTGAGGCTCTCGGGTGGATCCTTCTTCGACTAGAGAAGGCGACAAGGTGAACACTTTCTTTCACTCCAAGGAGCAAGGAGAGAAGGACATAAAGCCCAAGGTATAACCTTTCTTCCATGTAGCTAAGACTAGTTAGCTTGTAGTTAGTTTTTGTTTAGCAAAGATCCTCCTTTAGTTAGTCCATGTTGCCTAGTTCGATAAAAATCTGATTTTTATTCCATTTTCCGCCTCCCCGCAAGCACCGGGGTAGGCAACGCGGACTTATAGTGGTATCAGAGCCTAACTAAACATAAACTAGCGAGTTAGTAAAGTGTATAGAAGTTCGATCGGTAAAAATCGCAAAACTAAAATTTCAAAACCCCAAGTTTCTATTGATTTTTTTTCTGCTCTATAAATAATAAATCATACTTCAAAAATCGGCTCAGGGTTTTGTTAAGAAGCACACCAAAAACGATCTAGTGAACCGTTCAAAGCGCCGCGGTTCCGCGGCAATAGCATGCTATTGCCGCTGATCCGCGGCCGATTTGACTCGGTTCTGGACCGAGTTTGGTGCAGTGTTCTTCTGTAATGGTTTTGGGTTTTTTAAGATATTTTATTTCTACCCAGATTTTCCAGAATAGAAATTTCTATTTGGGTGGCTATAAATCCCTATTTTTTTATCGAACTTCACTATACTTTGACTATTAGGTTATATCTGTGATGTTTATATGTATTGAACGTCTGCTAATCACTATACGTCGATTAGTGGGGGTTATACATAACTGTGATCTGTAATGCTTGTTGGTTTGTGTATATGAACTCGGTGGATTGTCGTGGATGAATAGCCGGGAATGGGTGTGAGATGAGAGTTTCTTTTTCTTTCATTCATGTAATATGTAAATTGATGTAATATTATTTATTTGGCCGCACAACCGGGTCGGGGTTGTAGCCGTCATTGTATAATTTCTTTTTACTGTTTTTGCTCCTAGGATAGACCCATGGTGGGGTGCACAAACTACCGGGTATCTCGAAGTGCCGAGTGGCCTACTCACGTCGTTGAGGGAGGTTGCTTCACTTCGGGTACTTGGCGGGTAGTTTGCCGCACCCGTAGGGGTCTTGGGTGGGGTATTGGCTATTCATCGCGACCGTGTAATCCTCTTTTCGTTGCAGGCTCGAACGAATCGCGGATTCCTAGTATATTTAAAGTGTTCATCTATGATCTGGATTGTCTATCATTGCTCTATATCTATATATGATATCTATTTAGGTGTTGCTTATGTTTTGCATCCGCGCTAGTCCAGCTCTCGCTCTGTCGTTAGTTAAGTAACCTAACGGGTGATGACGGGACCCCGTGGCGAATGCGGATGGCATAAGCGTACACCATATTTTGGTTGTTTTCTGCAATGGTAGGATTAAATGATGGGACGCATTAAAAGAACTAATGCAAGAAAATAAGCCAAGTAAAAGTCGATTGGAACACTTTGAAAACCACTCGGTTCTTTTCAAAACCAACTTTTAAATGCGGAGCTTGAACCACTCCTTTTAAAAGCTATCTCGTTCCATCGATTATATCAAGTTCACTACGTTCACGGTTTCGCCAAAACCATTCGTAGCCCTCCGTCATTCCACATGAATGGTCGATAAGTATTCAAGCTATGTATGTTGGCCAAAGTCAAGGCATAGTGATTGGTAGCTATTGCGTATTCATGTGCAGCATAGATAGATGCGTTGGTTTGGGACAGTCGTGCTGCCATTTTGGCCAAAGTCAAGGGTAGGTACGGGTGGGTCCAAATTAACCAGGTGAATGTCGGGTAGAACTTGACATGTGACTTATGATATTTTGGCCAAAGTCAAGGTCATAAGAGCATGGGGCAAAAATCCATATCGGGAGTTTCATAAGTACCGAAACTTGCTAGCGCTGCATACCATTTGGAATGTGATGATTCTGGTAGGATTCCATCAGTTTTATCACACGATGATATTTGGATCCCGATCCTACTGTGAGTATATGCTACTCCTCGGGAAATTTCTCGCTTAACGATCAATGCTATAAACCTAGTAGGTGTCTGGAAAGGTGTTAGCGGGGCTACGCCCAGAGGGAAAAGAGGTTACTTAATTAAGGAACTTCGCGAAAGCGTTGGAAAACCTCCCTCGAAGTACCGACACTGGCCTGGATGAACTGTTAAGCAAGAATTGTACGGTGAGATTGATCCCGACTAATTCTTCCTTTATGGTTTGAGGAGGGATTCGAGAGACAGTGGGAGCCATCCTGTTTAGACAAATTAAAAACCACTCTAAACTTGCAAGAGCATCATGCTAAAGTGTTTCTGTTCTCTCTCCTAATTGCAGCGACCATTCTGTAAGGTTAGTCTTGCACCCTATGAAGAGTTTTGAAGCATCACATGACCCAAAGTTTAAATTTTTATGGTGCTAAACGAACATGCAAAGGAATCGATCCTCGAAAATTAGGGTTTCGAAATATAAAGCGAACTAATCTAGGGTTTCGAGACTACAACCTTTGTAGCTCCCTTTCGCTGGACTCCTTGGTCTCTAGGGTGTTGAACGGAGGTCCTTTTGAAGTCCTCTTGTGTCCACGACGATCCACCACGGAGATCTCCGTCCAAGCTCGCAACTTCGTAAAACCGAAGAGAACACTCTAAACAAAACGGCTAAGCTTGTGTAGAATGAAGTTGTGGTTAAGTTTCTCACTTCAAAAACCTATTTTTAAGTGGTATTTACTTACTAGAAAAAACTAGAGAGCAAAAGAGAAAGAGGAAGAAGATGGTGGCAATTTTTAACAAGAGGTAAAAAGATAACTCATGAGAAGAAAAAGAAATATATCAATATATATTTTATTTCTTCTCACTATGAACCATGGTTAAAGTGATGGAGACATTATTTAACTTGAGTTTTAAATGATAAAGAGAAGGATAACCCTAGGGTAGTGGTAGTTGAGCATGGTTAGGTCAAAGGAAGAATGTAGAAGCAAGAATGATTATCCTTTCCTTTTCATTTTCTTTTAAATCCAAAATCAAATAATAATCCATTATATAATCCATGGTGTGAGTCTTATATTGCCACCATTTCCATATGCTAACAACCATGATGGATGAGTGTATGTATGTGTGCATGTATGAACATCCACATGTGCATGAAACTAGCACGAAAGAAAGAAAGAAAAGCACACATGCATGCACACATCCATCATCCAAGAAAAAGTTTTAAGTGAGAAAACTAATAGTTAAATGATAAATCAACACTTGATTTATCAATCCGGTCATATCTCATATGACCCCACCAAAAGTAGTTCACCCGATCAATGTTCGGTATCATATACGCACATTTCAATCGGGTGCATGCGCATATCGCATACGCGCATCACAACGTTTCACCTGGACTGGGTAACTCCTTTGTGGGACTCTAAGACTCGTCAATACGCCGGCAGAGGGTGATGATCATATCAAGTACCCTCAAGCCGCAAGCGGTCAGCTAAACGTAGCGGTCAGCTAAACATTACGGCAACACTACCTCGGCCACCCGGGTATTGAGCGATCAGAAGACAACAAGCGAACCTGCTACAACTCCCGTCGAGCCATCCGGCAACACTACCGTACAGTCCGGTCTCTTCGTCAGATATGCTGCATATCGACCCTAGGGATGGTCACGTCGACCCCAATAACTCAATAAGTCGTGCCGGTGAATGGTCTATAACAGATCGAGAAACTACTGATAACACTTATCAGCAAATCTCAGCAGCCCTGGCCAGGGACTTGCTGTTATAACCAGTCGGGCACAGCACAGCATCAACTCCCAATACCGGGAGAGACGAGACCCCTCCTATCGCTCATCGTCTTCGTATATCTCGGGACTGTACCCAACGGCCACCTGTTTGCACGACTCAGTAGAGCCGTGTAGGGTGGCAATCAAAGTACAGTGGGAGAACACACAAGACTCCATGACGATCTCGGGTCTACAGACTAACCTGTACCAGTGTCACCTGAGAACTGCTATCCGACGATAGATATAATTCCATATAGGAGTTCTCGGTGAGTCCGTCCAGTGTACTCAGTCACCACTGAGCACCCGTATGTGATCTTGATGTCAAACATCGATGAATGTGGGAACATCCATCGCCCATCGTATGGGTCTAGTATCATATACGCTAGTCTACTCTAGTATATTAATGCCCCGTCTCGATATACCTACGACTAGGGACGTTCCAGGATATGCTTATAGACTACAGATGTCCCACTAGTATGATCTCCATCATAATCAGAGTAGTCAAGCCGATATCCTCAGGGCTTTATCAGCATGTATGAATGAATAAAAGCATGATCAAATCAACATGTCAGATAAAGAAGAACCAGATAGCATACTATCATGTCGAGCAAGAATGCAAACTGAATATATATACATGTATAGATACATCCACTATCACATAATGGCCTCTAGGGCATACATATATCCAACAATCTCCCACTTGCACTAAGGTCAGTTATTGGCGTATCTCATACCCAACATCTCAAAAAGTCGCTCATGCTGTGGCTGAGGGAGGGCCTTGGTGAGTGGATCCGCGGCGTTGTTCTTTGTATCTACTCTCTTAATCTCGATCTCGCGGCGATCTACAATCTCCCGGATCAAATGAAAGCGCCTCAGGATATGTCTGGACCGCTGATGGGATCTGGGCTCCTTGGCTAACGCCATCGCCCCATTATTGTCACAATACAAAGGTATTGGATCAATAATGGTTGGAACTACTCCTAGCTCCGAGACGAACTTCTTCATCCAGACGGCTTCTTTGGCGGCATCATTTGCAGCAATGTACTCAGATTCCATCGTAGAGTCTGCAATGGTATCTTGTTTGGAACTCTTCCAACTTATCGCCCCTCCATTGAGGGTAAATACAAACCTTGAGATAGATTTGCTGTCATCCTTATCGCTCTGGAAGCTCGAATCGGTAAAGGCCTCCATTTGGAGATCTGTATTACCATACACCAAGAACAATTCTTTAGTCCTTCGTAAGTACTTAAGAATGTTCTTCACAGCCGTCCAGTGGTTCTCCCCTGGGTTGGATTGATACCTGCTTACAACACTAAGTGCATAAGCTACATCTGGGCGTGTACATAACATCGCATACATTATAGACCCTACTGCCGAAGCATAAGGTATAATGCTCATGCGAGCTCTCTCTTCATCGGTCTTTGGACAAGAATCCTTGGAGAGAGTGACTCCATGGCAAGCGGATAAGGCACCCCGCTTGGAGTCTTCCATACTAAACCTCTTTAGGATGGTGTTGATGTACCTAGTTTGGGACAATCCCAATAACTTTTTGGATCTATCCCTATAGATCCTTATGCCCAGGATGTATGTGGCATCACCCAGGTCCTTCATGGAGAACCTTAGTGATAAGAATGATTTGACCGACTGTAGCATAGGAATATCATTTCCTATCAGAAGAATATCATCCACGTACAATACGAGGAATGTGACAGCTCTTCCAACAGCCTTCTTATAAACACAAGGTTCATCTGGATTTTTGATGAAATCAAACTCTTTGATAACATCATCGAAGCAGATGTTCCAACTCCGAGATGCCTGCTTTAACCTATATATGGATTTAAGCAATCTACATGCTTTCTCGCTGCTCCCACTGTCAATGAAGCCCTCTGGCTGACCATATAAACGCATTCTTCTAAATCTCCATTTAGAAATGCTGTTTTAACGTCCATCTGCCAGATTTCATAGTCGTAGTGAGCAGCAATAGCAAGTAGGATCTGAATGGATTTAAGCATGGCTACGGGCGAAAAAGTTTCGTCATAGTCCAAACCTGGTCTTTGACGAAAACCTTTCGCCACAAGTCTTGCCTTATAGGTCTCTACCTGCCCATCCACACCAATCTCTCTTTTAAAGATCCATTTGCACCCTACAGGTTTTACCCCAGGAGGTACAACGTCCAAAGTCCATACTTTGTTGGTGTACATAGACTCTATTTCGGATCTCATGGCATCCAGCCACTTCACAGAGTCACCACTCGTGATAGCTTGCTGAAAACTGGTAGGATCATCATCATCCATGATGCAATCTTCTCCGTTACCATCAATGAGGAAACCGTAGTACCTCTCCGGTGGGCGAGAAGTCCTACCAGACCTACGGAGTGGCCGAGGTTCTTCAGTTTCTGTTGCAACAGCCGGTTCAACCAAATCGTCATTTGTAGTTTGTGTCTCCAGAACCTCTTCTAGATCTACCACCTTGCCATCATCTTTATCTGTGAAAAACTCTTTTTCCAAGAATGTGGCATACTGAGAAACAAACACTTTTTGTTTCTCTTTGTGGTAGAACAGATATCCATAAGAATTCTTTGGATATCCCACAAAGTTACACATGACTGACCGTGTCTCGAGTTTGTCCGGATCTGCTTTTTAACATAGGCCGGGCAACCCCAAATCTTAATTCTCTTAAGAGATGGTCTCTTCCCATTCCATATCTCATATGGCGTGGTAGACACGGCTTTGGTTGGAACCCTGTTTAGCTGAAACGCTGCAGTCTCCAATGCATGCCCCCAAAACGAGACTGGTAACTCAGCATCACTCATCATGGACCGGACCATATCTAATAGGGTCCTATTCCGTCGTTCTGACACACCGTTGTGCTGTGGTGTGTAAGGAGGAGTGAGCTGAGAGAGAATCCCATTCTCTTTTAGGAAGTTTGCAAATTCTGTACTGAGATACTCTCCACCTCGATCTGATCGAACCATCTTAATACTCAAGCCGGTTTGTTTTTCTACTTCTTGTTTATATTCAACGAATTTCTCGAAAGCGTCGGACTTATGCTTTAATAAAAATACATGACCGAATCTTGAGAAATCGTCGGTGAATGTAATGAAGTATGAAAAACCGCCTCTAGCCTGTGTAGACATTGGCCCACATACATCACTATGTATGAGGCCAAGGAGCTGAGTAGCTCTTTCTCCGTGTCCGGCAAATGGAGGTTTGGTCATTTTACCCTTGATACAAGACTGGCAAGTCGCATAAGATTTATATTCAAAAGAGTTTAAATATCCATTTTTATGTAACTTGTTTAGTCTTGTTTCGTTAATATGACCAAGTCTACAATGCCAAAGAAAAGCTTTATTTAATTCTGAAAGTTTTCTTTTATTAGTGTGTTGTATACTGAAAACTGTGTGTTGATTTAGGACATATATTCCGTTATTAAGCGTACCATACCCAACCAACATTTGATTTAGGTGAATGTTCATAACATTGTTCTGCAACACAAAATTATATCCTTCATTGTCCAACAAAGAAACGGATATTATATTACATAGCATACTTGGTACAAAATAACATGGATTCAAAATCAAAATACATCCAGATGGCAACCCCAAGTGATACTCTCCCACTGCGACTGTATGTACATTGGAACCATTTCCAACGCGGAGAGTATGGTCACCTGTCTTCAAAACCTTGCTATTTCTCAGCCCCTGCATAGAATTGCAAATGTGAGAACCTGAACCGGTATCCAATACCCAGGAAGCAGAGTTTATAGAAAAACAGTTTTCAGTCACAAACGCACCTGAAGCAGAAGCATCACCATGCTTCTTCTTGAGACTTAAGTACTCCGTGCAATTGCGCTTCCAGTGTCCTGTCTTGTGGAAATGGAAACATTCGCCCTTCCCTGAGTCTCCAGCCTTGGACTTTCCCTTTCCCTTCACCTTTTTAACTCCCCCTTTAGGATTAGTGGGTTTCTTCTTTTTCTTTCCCTTGGCCTTGGCTTTCGGGCGAGAAGAGGAAGACTGTCCAATAGTCATAACGGGAGTTTTTGCTAACTTCATGGTGCTCTCTGCACTCCTTAACATATTAAGGAGTTCAGGGAGGTCCTTCTCCATGCCATGCATGTTGAAGTTCACTATGAACTGAGCAAAGGTGGAGGGGAGGGACTGCAGAATAATATCTATATATTGTTCATTGTCCATCGTCCATCCAAGGTCCTCAAGCTCTTCTATAAGAGCTATCATCTTCAGAACATGGTCTCCTACTGGTGTCCCAGGGGCCATTCGCATCTGAAACAATTTCTTTGATGCTTCGTATCGTAATACGCGGGATTGCTCCCCATACAACTCCTTTGTATGGAGCAATATACCGTGAATGTCCATGTCCTCGTGCTGCTTTTAAGAGAGAGAAAAGAATACACTCAGCGAAAGCTCTTGCACAGATTAGATTGGTTTATTATCTTGTCTAATCGATGTTTCCCACTGCTTTTTATCAAGTTTTTCTTTCAAACCTTAAAAAGAAAAACTAGCCAGGATTAATTACAGTCTACAACTTCGCTAACCGTTCAGCCAGGCCAGTGTCGGTACTTTGAGGGAGGTTCCCCGTGCTTTCGCACGGACCTAATTAGAGTAAACCTCGTTTTCCCAGAGGCGGAGCCCCGTTAACACCTTTCTAGACACCTAATGAGTTAGCTAATTGTAAACTGTAAAACTCTCCTAAGAGCAACTATTGCCCACAGTGGGATCGGGATCCAACCATCATATGGAAGGTATGCAATCTCATTGCAAATTTCAACACTTGAAATTCCCGATGTAATTTTTACCCCTAGTACTTATGACCTTAACTATGGTCAACAAATCATAAGTACCAATCAAGTTCTACCCATCATTTCTTGATCAATTAGACCCACCCATATGACCCTTAACTATGGTCAACAAAGTCGCATGAATGTCCCAATTAATCTGCATCATATGCAGTGTAGGAAGACATCACTTAGCTACCGTACACTACGCCTTAACTAAAGTCAACAAACGTAGCACGAATACTAAGTACTCTACTTTCTAAAATGACGGAGGGTTGCGAATGATTTTTAAGAAAATCTTTAACGCTTTGAACTTGATATCGTTGTAGAATCAAACAGTTTTCAAAAGGAGTGGCTTAAGCTCCGCAGTTTTGAAATGTAGCTTTTTCATAAATAGCCGAGTAGTTTTCAAATCCGATTCTACAACATCTTTTTAGGTTTATTTTCTTTACATTAATCACATTAATGTAATCCCATCATTTAAGTCCTTAAGCCAATCACAGAAAAGAAACGAAAATAACACGTACGCTTATGCCATCCGCATTCGCCGCAATGTTCCGCCGTTAGGTTACTTAACTAACGGCATACCGGGACGGGACTAGCGCGGGTGTAAAACATAAGCAACGTCTACTATATATCATATATATAATATGTCATTCGTCTCAGATATCACAGAACACAGGCAGCAGAAACATAGATATAACGTGGGATATCCTAGGACGTCCGTATTTAGTATTTAGCCAGAATAGAAAATACGGATTCCACAGTCGTGATGAATAGCCAAGCCCACACCCTGGACCCCTACGAGAGCGGCAAGTGACCCTACCAATCCTGGAGTTTAGGAGACCCGGTCTTGACTCCTCGAGATGGCCTCCCACTGAAACCCCAGAACCCGGTCACCTATGCTCCCCTCCTTGGGTCCATCCTAATGCGGAAAAGTAAATAATATACAACATTGGTGACACAACCTCAACCTGGAAGTGCCCCAAAAAAAAGAATATTACATTACATTTGAATTTACATGAATGAAAATATAAAACTCTCATCTCACAAAACCCCCCGGCTATTCGATCGCGACAATCCTGCACATCATATCTCAGCAACACATAATATCACATAATATCACATATTATCAACGTAAGTAAGTATGCGTACCCCGATTGTCGTTGATGTATAGCAACGAAACCGGCGATATCGTACATATTACACTTACGGTCACAGAAAAGAAAGTGTAAAACTACAATATTTGGAATCCAGATTCTCTTTAGACATCATAAATGTGAAATATCACATATTTCGTATTTCATGCCTAAACTATATGAATTCCACATATTGTATCACATTCTAGACAAACAGACAGTATTAAAGTTTTCGAACGAACGATCAAGCACCCAAGATTCACTAAAGCTCAACACTTGAGCAGGGTTCAAAAATCCGGAGTGTGACACAGTAGTAGCGGTCCAGCCGTAGAAGGGTCAAGCCAACGCTTCACATGTGGCACGCCGTACTGCCCCAAACCCTAGGGTTCAAAGGGCAGTTCGAGACGGTCACATAATCGAGTTAAGGTTTGTTGTCTTCTAGAGGGACCACCGCAAAAAGACTTGCACGTAACTCCAAAGTATTTAAACCCCGTGAATAGTGAGTAAATGATACTCGTTCAAACACCTCAATACTTTCTAATTTACCCGGAAAAGCTACGAAATAAAAATCCCGATCGAAATGACGAGTCCAAAACCATCTCCAGAATTTTTCAAAACCAAATACAGATTAAAAATATCCAAAAAATTATACAAGCAGATTCATGAATTACTGTACAAAAAGTATTCATCAATTCATATATACGGCCGCGGAACCGCGGCCTAAGCAATCTTAGGCCGCGTTTCCGCGGCGCGAATCACTGTTCATGGAATAATTTTTGTACCGTAACCCTTATTTTTTTCTGCTGTATTTTTTACATATTTTTAATTCTGAAAAAAGTCAATTTTTAGAAAATTTCCAGAGAGCACCCTAAAAAGTCGTATTTCGGTTTGATCGGAGTTTTAACTTCGTAAAAAGGTTGCCTAATGTTCTAGGTCGGCTCTGATACCAATGTAAGGTTAGTCTAACACCCTATGAAGAGTTTTGAAGCATCACATGACCCAAAGTTTAAATTTTTATGGTGCTAAACGAACATGCAGAGGAATCGATCCTAGAAAATTAGGGTTTCGAAATATAAAGCGAACTAATCTAGGGTTTCGAGACTACAACCTTTGTAGCTCCCTTTCGCTGGACTCTTTGGTCTTTAGGGTGTGGAACGGAGGTCCTCTTGAAGTCCTCTTGTGTCCACGACGATCCACCACAGAGATCTCCGTCCAAGCTCGCAACTTCGTAAAACCGAAGAGAACACTCTAAACAAAACGGCTAAGCTTGTGTAGAATGAAGTTGTGGTTAAGTTTCTCACTTCAAAAACCTATCTTTAAGTGGTATTTACTCACTAGAAAAAACTAGAGAGCAAAAGAGAAAGAGGAAGAAGATGGTGGCAATTTTTAACAAGAGGTAAAAAGATAACTCATGAGAAGAAAAAGAAATATATCAATATATATTTTATTTCTTCTCACTATGAACCATGGTTAAAGTGATGGAGACATTATTTAACTTGAGTTTTAAATGATAAAGAGAAGGATAACCCTAGGTTAGTGGTAGTTGAGCATGGTTAGGTCAAAGGAAGAATGTCGAAGCACGAATGATTATCCTTTCCTTTTCATTTTTTTTTAAATCCAAAATCAAATAATAATCCATTATATAATCCATGGTGTGAGTCTTATATTTCCACCATTTCCATATGCTAACAACCATGATGGATGAGTGTATGTATGTGTGCATGTATGCACATCCACATTTGCATGAAACTAGCATGAAAGAAAGAATGAAAAGCACACATACATGCACACATCCATCATCCAAGAAAAGGTTTTAAGTGAGAAAACTAATGGTTAAATGATAAATCAACACTTGATTTATCAATCCGGTCATATCTCATATGACCCCACCAAAAGTAGTTCACCCGATCAATGTTCGGTATCATATACGCACATTTCAATCGGGTGCATGCGCATATCGCATATGCGCACCACAACGTTTCGCCTGGACTGGGTAACTCCTTTGTGGGACTCTAAGACTCGTCAATACGCCGGCAGAGGGTGATGATCATATCAAGTACCCTCAAGCCGCAAGCGGTCAGCTAAACGTAACGGCTACCCGGGTATTGAGCGATCAGAAGACAACAAGCGAACCTGCTACAACTCCCGTCGAGCCATCCGGCAACACTACCGTACAGTCCGGTGTCTTCGTCAGATATGCTGCATATCGAGCCTAGGGATGGTCACGTCGACCCCAATAACTCAATAAGTCATGCCGGTGAATGGTCTATAACAGATCGAGAAACTACTGATAACACTTATCAGCAAATCTCAGCAGCCCTGGCCAGGGACTTGCTGTTATAACCAGTCGGGCACAGCACAGCATCAACTCCCAATACCGGGAGAGACGAAACCCCTCCTATCGCTCATCGTCTTCGTGTGTCTCGGGACTGTACCCAACGGCCACCTGTTTGCATGACTCAGTAGAGCCGTGGTAGGGTGGCAATCAAAGTACAGTGGGAGAACACACAAGACTCCATGACGATCTCGGGTCTACAGACTAACCTGTACCAGTGTCACCTGAGAACTGCTATCCGACGATAGATATAATTCCATATAGGAGTTCTCGGTGAGTCCGTCCAGTGTACTCAGTCACCACTGAGCACCCGTATGTGATCTTGATGTCAAACATCGATGAATGTGGAAACATCCATCGCCCATTGTATGGGTCTAGTATCATATACGCTAGTCTACTCTGGTATATCAATGCCCCGTCTCGATATACCTACGACTAGGGACGTTCCAGGATATGCTTATAGACTACAGATGTCCCACTAGTATGATCTCCATCATAATCAGAGTAGTCAAGCCGATATCCTCAGGGCTTTATCAGCATGTATGAATGAATAAAAGCATGATCAAATCAACATGTCAGATAAAGAAGAACCAGATAGCATACTATCATGTCGAGCAAGAATGCAAACTGAATATATATACATGTATAGATACATCCACTATCACATAATGGCCTCTAGGGCATACATATATCCAACACATTCAACATGACCGGACTTAAGTTATTACTAGATAAAAACATACTGACAGGGCCAAACTATAAAGATTGGCTCAGGAATGTCAAGATGGCAATCACTTATGACAAGTTGGGGTATCTTCTTACCACCAAAGCTCCCCCTGTCCCAGGTCCTAAAACCAATGTCGTAGATAGGGAAATCTATAAGACCTGGGAAATAGATTGCGCGAAGGCCAAATGCCTCGTGCTTGCCTCTATGGACAATGAACATCAGAGGAGGCACGAGAATATGGACTTAGAATCCATATTTCTTCATACAAAAGAACTGTATAGAGAGCAGTCTCATATCGCACGATACGAAGTGTCGAAGAAGCTGTTTTCGGCAAGATTGGCCGTCGGATCATCGGTAGCGGAACACGTGCTTAAGATGATTGGCTACATAGAGGAGCTCGCCGAACTTGGGACCACGTTGGAGAATGAGCTCTATACGGACTTGATTCTCCAGTCCCTTCCTTCCACTTACGCCCAGTTCATCCTGAACTTTAACTTACAGGAAAAGGAAGTTGAACTTTCAGAGCTCCTCAACATTCTGAGGAGTGCAGAGGGCACCCTACAGAAAGGTAGGGAAACATCCACTTTGTTTGTAGGAGGATCTTCCTCTTCTAAGTCCAGGGCGAAAGCCAAGGGAAACAAGAAGAAAGCCCCCGCCAAACCAAGGGACGGTGTTTGTAAAGTGGATATGAAGGGAAAGGTAAAAGCAACAAAGGTAGCGGGGAAGCTTGTAGGGAAAGAAGAATGCTTCTACTGTCACAAGAGTGGACATTGGAAGAAAGATTGCAGGGCTTGGAAGGCCAGAACACAGGATCTGAAGCAAGTTGCGGCTTCAGCTTCAGGTGTGTATGTTATTGAAAACTGTCTATCAATAAACTCTACTTCCTGGGTATTGGATACCGGATCAGGATCTCATATCTGTAATTCTTTGCAGGTGTTGAGAAAGCGTAGGTTTTTGAAGGCAGGTGACATGACCCTCAGAGTTGCAAACGGAGCTAGCATGGATGCTGAGGCCGTGAAGGACTATCACCTGGGAATGTCAGATGGACATGTTTTTGTTTTACGTAATTGTTATTTTTGTACCTAACGCAACTTGTAATATCATTTCTGTATCTTTGATTTCTAAAGAAGGTTATGAATTTGCGTTTGTAAGTAATGTTGTAAACATTCACTTTAATCAAGTTCTGATTGGGTCAGGTACATTGAGCAATGGTATATACGTATTAAACCAACCACAAATTTTCAATGTCCAGAATACACACAAAAGAAAGTCTCCAGAAATCAATCAGACTTTCTTATGGCATTGTAGACTCGGTCACATCAATGAGAGAAGGTTAACTAAGTTACATACAGAAGGATATTTGGATCTGTTCGAATATCAATCGTATGCAATTTGTCAACCCTGTCTCAAAGGAAAGATGACAAAGACTCCGTTCAGTGGACACGGAGTGAGAGCGAGCGAGCTCTTAGGACTCGTACACAGCAACGTGTGCGGTCCAATGTCTACACATGCACGAAGCCGTTATTCTTACTTCATTACTTTTACGTATGACTTTTCAAGGTACGGTTATGTCTTCTTAATGAAACATAAATCCGAGGCCTTTGAAAAATTCCAGGAATATAAGAATGAAGTAGAAAAGCAAACAGGCAAAAGTATCAAGGCACTGAGATCTGATCGAGGTGGTGAATACTTGAGTGCCGAGTTCCTGGATTACTTAAAAGAGAATAGAATTCTTTCTCGGCTTACTCCTCCATACACTCCGCAACATAACGGTGTATCGGAGAGACGGAACCGAACCCTATTGGATATGGTACGGTCCATGATGAGTAACGCTGAGTTACCGCGATCATTCTGGGGATATGCACTAGAATCAACTGCATACCTTTTGAACCGAGTTCCAACTAAGACTGTGCCTACTACGCCATATCAGATGTGGTGTGGGAAGAGACCCTATCTTAATCATATTAAAACATGGGGATGTCCAGCTTTTGTCAAAAAGCAGCATGCGGACAAGCTCGAGGCACGCTCAGTACAGTGAAAGTTTGTGGGATATCCAAAGAACTCCAAGGGATATTTCTTCTATTGAGAAGAGGAACAAAAGGTTTTTGTTTCTCGCCATGCCCACTTTCTAGAACACCAGTTCATAGAAAAAGAAATAAGTGGGAACGCAATAGAACTGGAAGAAATTCCAGAACCACGAGCTATTACTGAAAGTTTAGTAGAACCAGAGGGTTCGAAAGATCAGTACATTCCTACGCCACTCCGCAGGAGTAGTCGGCAGTCTTATCCACCAGAGAGATACTACGGTTTTCTCATAGACGGGGATAGAAAAGATTGCATCATTGATTGTGATGAGCCTACTAGCTTCGAGCAAGCCATTCAGAGCGTTAACTCAGTAAAATGGCTGGATGCAATGCGGACTGAAATGGAGTCCATGTACACCAACAAAGTATGGACGTTGGACATTTCTCCAGATAGGGTAAAACCCGTAGGATGCAAGTGGATCTTCAAAAGGAAGATTGGTGTAGATGGACAGGTTGAGACCTATAAAGCTAGACTGGTTGCAAAGGGTTTTCGTCAGAGACCTGGTTTGGACTATGACGAAACCTTTTCTCCAGTGGCTATGCTGAAATCCATTCGGATCCTTGCTGCCTTCCACGATTATGAGATTTGGCAGATGGACGTAAAGACCGCTTTTCTAAATGGACATTTAGAGGAGTGTGTCTATATGGACCAGCCAGAGGGTTTCATTCAGAGTGGGAGCAGCGGAAAGGTGTGCAAGTTGCTCAAGTCCATTTATGGACTAAAGCAGGCATCGCGGAGTTAGAACATCTGTTTTGATGAAACGGTCAAGGAATTTGGCTTTATCAAAAATCCAAATGAACCATCCATCTATTGTAGATTTGTAGCGAGAACTGTAGTATTCCTCATTTTATACGTGGATGACATTCTCTTAATAGGAAATGACATTCCTATGCTACAATCTATCAAGGGGTTCTTATCATACAGGTTCTCCATGAAAGACCTGGGTGATGCCTCATACATTCTGGGGATCCGGATCTACCGTGACAGATCCAAATGGATTTTTGGACTCTCACAGTCTAGGTACATCGAGACCATACTGAAAAGATTCAGTATGGAAGATTCCAAGCGCGGTAATCTACTGGCTTGTCACGGGATCACCCTCTCCAAAGAGATGTCTCCCAAGACTGATTTGGAGAAGGATCGCATGTCTATTATACCCTATGCTTCTGCGGTAGGCTCCATAATATATGCGATGTTGTGTACCAGACCAGATGTGGCTTATGCACTGAGTGTGGTAAGCAGGTATCAGTCAAACCCTGGGGAGAAACATTGGATAGCGGTAAAGAACATTCTAAAGTACCTGAGAAGGACTAAGGAGATGTTCTTGGTGTATGGCGGAAAAAACCTCCAGATTGAGGCCTTTGCTGACTCCAGCTTCCAGAGTAACAAGGATGATTCCAAGTCCATGTCGGGTTTTGTCTTTACCCTCAATGGAGGGGCGGTGTGTTGGAAGAGCTCCAAACAGGAAACCGTTGCTGACTCGACTATGGAAGCGGAATACATCGCTGCATCTGATGCCGCAAAAGAAGCCGTCTGGATGAGGAAGTTCTTGAAAGAACTTCAGGTGGTTCCGTCCATTGTTGACCCAATACCTCTGTATTACGACAACAACGGGGCTATAGCTTTAGCGAAGGAATCCAGGTCCCATCAGAAATCCAGACACATCTTAAGGCGGTATCACCTGATCAGGGAGATCGTGGATCGCCAGGAGATCGAGGCTCGGAGGGTTGCTTCAGAAGATAACACTGCAGATCCATTCACGAAGGCCTTACCCAGACTCAGTTTGAGCGGCTGATCGAGATGATAGGTCTTCGATACGCCAGTACATGGCCTTAGTGCAAGTGGGAGATTGTTAGTGTATATGCCCTAGAGGCCAATACTGTATCATACTAGTATGTATATTACTTGATGGAAGCTTGGGATATTCACAGTTGTATATACAATCTTGCTCGAAATGGTAGTATGCTACTTGGTTTGTCTCTGCTTTAATGTGTACATGTTTTTCTTTTATTATATCACCTATAGGCATTAGTGGAGCCCTTAGGATCTTTGCTTTATTACCAGCGTTGTGATGGCGCTCACACTCGTAGGGGCTGGGTAATCCATAAGCACATCCTTATACAGGTCCCTAGTCGTAGGACTATCGAGACAGGGCATCGATACTCCGGAGTAGACTAGCGTATGCGCTTCTCATCCCAGCGTGGGAGACGGTCTGTCCCACAGTCGTCAGTACGTCGTACTTGATATAGTATATGGGTGCTCGTTAGGTTACGAGTACACTGGACAGGACTCGTTGGGAACTGTTTGTTGGTATTATACCTATCGTCAGTTATCAGTTCCCATATGACATGAGTACAGCTTAGTCCGCTGACTTGACACTGTCACTTCGCTTCGAGTGTGTTCCCACTGTACTTTGATTACTACCCTACCACGGCTAAAAGGAGTCGTGCAAACAGGTAGTAGTTGCGTGCAGTCCCGAAGCACTTGGAGGCAGTGACGGTTAGACAGGATTCGTCTCTCCCGGTATTGGGGGTTGACATCGCGCTGTGTCCAGGAGAGCCATTACACAAGTAGTCCCTGGCCAGGGCAAGCGAGATATACTGGTAGGTTTCCAATGTTATCCCAGGGTGTTCTGGGCTACACTCCGACACGACTTGTACCGCTATTAGGGGACTGACGTTTACCGCCTCCTAGGCCCGCCATGCGATGTATTAGACGAACAGACCGGACTATACGGAGACTGTCACATTCAGGCTCAGTAGGAGTTCAGATGAGTTCACCTCGTCAGTCTTCTTATCGGCATCTACCTGGGGACCGTTACGTACAGCTAGTGCCGCTTGCTGTCTGTGGTTAAACCCACTGCCAGCATAGTGTCGAGTCTTTAGAGTCCCACACAGAGAGTTATTCGCCTTTAGGCAAAATGAGTAGAGGTCGCATGGTTTTGCGACAGGGTTCGTTCACATCCGCGCACTTGTGCACGTTTGCTGTCCGGACAGCTTATACTAGCGGGCTTTTGTTTAAGCCAGATCCTAGTATATGATTTGGGATTGGTTTTATCTCATTGTATTCGTGTTCCTCGGATCACGAATACGGGTGCGTATGCACAGTTGACTGAGACAGAGGAAGAGGACTTTAATTAGGGTTAATGACCATTGTCATTTTCTTAACCCTAATGCGTATGTGTATATTATGAATAATTGATATTGGTTATATATAATTGTGCATGGTTAGGATTGTTGACCATTTGACCATACTTGACTTGTTGACTTGGGTTGATAAGTTGACCATCATCATTACATATGAAAGATGCTCTTTGATCCTTGCAATTTGCATTTAATGTGAAATGATAATGGTCAAGTCTTGATTAACCATGACAATTATCTAGCTAATTATCTAATTTCATAATTCACCCATATTAGAGAGAATGGTTCATTATTTCTCTCATTCTATCATATTGATTCTCTCTCCTCCTCTTCCTCTCTCTCAAGCTCTCCCCTCTCATGAGTTGAGAAACACATGAGCTTGAGATAAACCTCTCTAAAGTAATCTCTACTCTCATCTAAGGTTCTAGGATTAGCACTTCTGGCACCTTAGTTACATCTAGCTTGAAGTTGAAGCCAAAGGTTGAGGCTCTCGGGTGGATCCTTCTTCGACTAAAGAAGGCGACAATGTGAACACTTTCTTTCACTCCAAGGAGCAAGGAGATAAGGACATAAAGCCTAAGGTATAACCTTTCTTCCATGTAGCTAAGACTAGTTAGCTTGTAGTTAGTTTTTGTTTAGCAAAGATCCTCCTTTAGTTAGTCCATGTTGCCTAGTTCGGTAAAAATCCGATTTTTATTCCGTTTTCCGCCTCCCCGCAAGCACCGGGGTGGGCAACGTGGACTTACAATCTACGTCCTGGGTATTTGATACCGGATCAGGATCCCAGATATGTAATCTGTTACATAGGGCTTTAGAAAGGTAGAGAATTGAGAACGGGTGATAAGTTTCATGAGACAGAAAATGGTGCAAGTGTTGCAGCAAAGTCTGTTGGTCACTGTCACCCTGTATTCCAAATACATTGATTCTGAACAAATGTTATTAGATACTGACCCTGATATACAAAATCGTATCAGTCTCTTTATTAGTAAAGAAATGATAAAATTTTGTATTGTTGGACAATATTTTGAACATTTCCTATATCAAAAGTTGATCGGTTCAGGCACGTTATCTAAAAGCATTGACGTTCTAAATCAAACTACAGTTCTTAATATACAGAACACACACAAGAGGAAGAGTTCAGAAATGAATGGATCCTTCTTGAGGTATTGTAGACTAGGTCATATCAATACGACCCGACTAGCTGAAGTTACATATAGATGCATATTTAAATCAGTTTGAATTTACATCTTGTGAAACTTGCCAGTCATGTCACAAAGATAAGATGACCATAGCTCCGTTTACTGGAAACAGAGAAAGAGTTAGTAAACTCTTGGGATTGATACATGTTGATGTATGTAAAGTCCCCAGTCTACATATGCCAGGATTGGTTCTTTGTACTTCATTACATTCTCTGATGATCTCTCAAGATTCAGTCATATGTTCCTGTTGAAACACAAGTCCGAACCTTTTGAGATATTCACAGAATATAAGTTAGAAGTAGAGAACCAATACGGGTATAAGTATCATGTTCTTTGATGAGATCAAGGAGGAGAATACTTGTGCATAGAATTTCTGGACTATTCTAAAGGAGAATGACATTCTCTCTCAGCATTACTCCTCCATATACACCACAGCACGTCGGTGTATCGGGACGGAGCAATCACACCTTATATGATAAGGTGTGCTCTATGATGAGTACTACTGAGTTACCTATTTCCTTTTGGGAGTTATGCACTTGAGAAGCTGCATACCTATTGAATAGGGTTCAAATCAAATCAGTTGCCTACCACTTTATATTTGATATGATAGGGGAAGAGCCCATCTCTTAAGTCAGTTAAGATTCGGGGTTGTCCGGGCTATGTCTAAAAGCATAATCCGGACAAGCTCAAGGCAAGTCTGTAATGTAGAACTGGAAAGGTTCCAGCTATACAAACTACAGCAGATGATTTGATAGAACCAAAGAATTCAATAGTTACCAACGAACCTCAGCCTCTCCGTCGATCTAGTAGGGTTCCTCACCCACCTAAGAGATACTTCGGTTTCTCTATGACAGTGGGAGCGAGGATTGCATCATGAGATGATGACCCAACTAGTTTCGAACTGGCCATCAGGAGTAAGACTCTATAAGAATGGCTGGATGCTTAGTGATCTGAGATGGAATCCTTATACACCAACAATGTATAGACTTTGGTTGCTTTATCTGAAGGGTTAAATCCCCATCAGGAGCAAGTATATCATGAGAAGATTACTTGGTGTAGATGGAAAAGTTGAGACTTTCAAAACTAGACATGTTAAAGGTTTTCATCATCGACCAGGCGTGGATAATGATGAAACCTTTTTCAGTGGCTATGCTTAAGTCCATCCAGATCCTACTTGCCACGACTACATACCATGACTACGATATCTGGCGGTTGGGTGTCATGACTGCTTTTCTAAAATGATGTTTTAGAAGAGAGCGTCTGTAAGTACATAGCCAGAGGGCTTCGTAGACAGTGGGAGCAGCGGAAACGTGTAAAAGATGCTTTATAAGATTAAAGCAGGCATCACGGAGTTGGAACATCTGTTTTGATGTGGTAGTCAAAGAGTTTGACTTCATCAAAATAGTAGATGAACCTTGTATGTACAAAAAGGTAGTATGGAGTATGGTGATGATCCCCGTAGAGTACGTGGATGACATACTCTTGATAGGAAAGGAGTTTCCTATGCTACGCACGGTCAATCTCTTCTTATCACATGGATTCTCCATATAGGATAAAGTTGATACCTCCTAAATCCTGAGATTTGGGTCTATGAGATAGATCTAAATGGATGTTAGGATTCTCACTAGCTGTAGTAAGATAGTATCAATCGATCCTGGGCAGAATCACTGGAAAGGTTCCAGAGTGATAAGGACGACTGAATGTAAGTCACAGGCATTGTCTTTACCCTCAGTAAAGGGACGGTATGTTGGAAGAGTTCCAAGCTAGATACCGTGACATACTAGACGATAAAGGCTGGATACATCGCTACTTAAGATGCTACCAAAGAGGCAGTCTGGATGTATATTTGTTCATGAGATGAACTTAGTTCCTCCCATTGTGTGATAATGGAGTTGTGGCGTATGCTTAGGAACGCCTGTCCCATCAGTGATCCAGACATATTCTAAGGCAGTATCACCTGATCATGGAGATGGTTGATCTCCAAGGAGATCGAGGTTAGGAGAGTAGAATCAGAGGACAATACGGCGGATCCACTCACAAAGGCCTTTTCCCAGAGAGAGACTTTTATGGGATGGTTGAGTATGAGATACTGTAACCACTGCTACAGATGGCCCTAGTGCAAGTGGGAGATTGTTAGTTATATGTATGCCCTAGAGGCCATTACTGTACATAGGATGTATATTGTTGTGGATGCTGGGACATATATAGGGAGGACTTTCCTGCTCGACATGATAATATGCTATCTGGTTGCTCTTAACCTTAACGTGTACACTGATTGTCTCTCTGTTACATGTTGGTAAAGCCCTTAGGATGTGTACTTGACTACGTGAACTATGATGCGGATCATACTAGTGGGGACATGGTAGTCCATAAGTACATCCTTCAAGGTCCCTAGTCGTGGGTGTATCGAGACGGGGCATCGATATACCAGAGTGGACTAGCGTATACCTTCTCGACCAATACAGATGGGCGATGGATGATCCCATATCCATTGATGTTTGACATCAGAGATGATATACGGGTGCTCAGTAGAGACTGGGTACACAGGACGGACTCGCCGAGAACTCCCAGATGGTATTATACCTTACGTCAGATGGTAGTTCTATGGTGATACTGGTACAGGTTAGTCTGTAGACCCGAGATCGTCATAGAGTCTTGTGTGATTCCCACTGTGCTTTGATTTCCACCTTACCACGTCCAAGAGGGCATGCAAAACGGTGGTTTTTGGGTACAGTCCCGAATCACATGAAGGCAATGAGCGATAGGAGGGGATTCGTCTCTCCCGGTATAGGGAGTTGATGTTGCGCTGTGTTCGATTGGCTATAACCGGAAATCCCTGGCCAGGGTTGCTGAGATTTACTGGTAAGTTTTACCAGTAGTTTCTCGAACTGTTATAGACCTCATATCGACACGACTTATCGAGCTGCTGGGGTCTGACGTTTACCACCCTTAGGCAAGATATGCGACATATCAGACGAACAGACCGGACTGTATGATAAGTGTTACTGGTTGGATTCACAGGAGTGTGAGCAGGCTTGCTCGTTGATCTTCTGATCGCTCAATACCCGGGTGGCCGTTACGTTTAGCAGACCGCTTGCGGCTTGTGGGTGTTTGATATAATCATCACCTGCTGCCGGCGTATTGACGAGTCTTTAGTGTCCTACACAGAGGTTTCCTGGCTCAAGCGAAACAAAATAGGAGCGCATATGAGATATGTCCAGGACCGAGAATTATGCGTGTATGAGATACCGTATTCTATTCTCGCGATGAATGTATCGATTGGTTGTTTGCGATATAACCTAGTTATCGAATCGAGGATTGATTCGATAAGTCGATACATTGGATATTAGTCGGTCATATGCGATGTGACCGGATCGTTAAATCAAGTGTTGATTTAATGATTTAATGATTTAATGTATAATTATATATTTGATATATTACTTTACATTAACTAGTATTGGTTCACTTAAGATTATTTTTCTCACTTGTTTGTGCACATTGTATATATGATATATGTTTGTGCACTAGTTTGTATCATGTTTGATGATACATGCAAACTTGGGTGTGTATATGCATTAAACTATGATTAGGTTAATGGTTAGGGTTTGATTTACTTATTTATTTTCTTTATTCTTTTTTTTGGCAAAAGAAAATAAAATGGTGGCTTTTTGTTTTACCCTTGAAGCTTTGAAAGTCTACCATTTTATTTTTATCCTAAACCTAACCATTACCTAAACCCTAGTTTATTCTCTACATGAGTTTACTCAACCATGGTTGCATCATGATAACCTTCACTTGAATTTTCTTTTTGGATTAATTCATTTTTCTTTTCTTTCTTCTTCTTCTTCTTCATGAAGAAAGAAAAAACCTAGCTAGAAAATTCTAAGTGATGATTCCAAGTGAGAAATCCAAATCCAAAGTGAACCCACTTCCTATTTCTTCATCCTCTACCACTTGCCATGTAGTATAGGGTGTTTTCTTCACAAGTTTCATGACTTGGTGAAGGTGGAGCTTGAGCTTGAGTTGCCTCGACGTAGATCATCTTCGGCATCGAAGACGACGACCTAGCCCGATCATTTCTTCGACGAAACCATCGCTAGAGTCCGGGATCCGATGATCGCAGCGCAGGGACGTCAACACGGAGCCAAGGAAGTGGAGGACCGGATCTACAAAGGTTGTATTTCCATTCACTTAGTGTAAATGTGATTTACTTTCATTTAGTTTCACCTTAATCTCTACTTAACGATCTAGCATAGGGTTTCTCGGCATATATTTTTTGAATTTGGCATGGTAGATGCCTTGTGGAACCTCTTGATTGTGCCTAGGAACCCTACAAACAAAAGCCCACTAGTATGATCCGCCGGATCATGATCTGTGCACTACTACACGTATATGGTCGAACCATGCCATATATCATACGGCCTCTACAACGTTTCGCCCGAAACTTGAGAAACTGTCTGTTGGGGACTCTAAAGACTCGTCAATACTTTAGCTGTGGATTTAACCGCTAGCACGTCAGAGGTACTAGCCGTACGTAACGGGCTACCAGGTATTGACCAAAGGGGAGGTCGATGAGCGAACTCATCCTGACACCCTACTGAGCCTGTCAGTGACAATATCCATACAGTCCGGTCCGTTCGTCTATGTGCATCGTATGGCGGGCCTAGGGGGTTGGTAAAAGTCAGACCCCCAAAAGCGGTACTAGTCGTGTCGGAGTGTAGCGCAGAACACCCTGAGATACTACTGGAATACCTACCTGTAAATCTCCTGCCTTGGCCAAGGACTTCGTGTATTGGCTCTCCTAGACACAGCGTGATCTCACCCCCAATACCGGGAGAGACAAAACCCTGCCGATCCGCTCACTGCCTCCATGTGGCTCAGGACTTTACCCAACTAAAACCTGTTTGCACGATTTCTTTGAGCCGTGGTTGGTTAGTAATCAAAGTACAGTGGGAACTCACACGAGACAAATGACGATCTCTGGTCGATGATCTAACCTGTACACATGTCACCAAGGAACTGCTATCTGACGTCAGGTATAATACCAACTAGCATGTTCCCGGCGAGTCCTGTCTTGTGTACTCATAACCCAATGAGCACATGTATACATCTTGGGTGATCCAACTGACACCAATAGCTTGTGAGACCGGCCACCGCCCCTCGTCGGGGTCTTGACTGTAGACACTAGTCTACTAATGGAGTATCGATGCCCAGTCTCGAAACACCCATGACTAGGGACCACTTTAATGATGTTCTTATAGACCCCAGCTCCCACGTATATGATCGCCATCATACTGCTGGCCGTCAAGCAAGAATCCTAAGGGCTCTACCAACGTGCAATAGTGACATGTATTGTCACCTAAAGCATGTACACGATGATAAAGATAAACCAGATAGCATACTATCATCTTGAGTAAGACTGTCCTACCGGTATAGGTCCTCCCCCAATCATTGCAATCACGTGCCTGTGATCCAATAATTGACTCTGAGGGCACTATATCCAACAAAGCCAACCACCTATTTCCCTTTCTTCACAGCGTCTGAAGTCCTCTCCTGCGAACCTAAAACATAAAAAAATATAACAAGTATATATTACCAGTAGACCCAAAACACGTACAAACTACGTTTGACCGACGCACTAACTCAAGACATACTTTCAAGTGTTCGTAATGTGGCTAACGTGCGTAGCGATACTCCGAAACCAACCCAAGAGAAAAACCACACAAAGTGCACGAACCGTGTCATATAACGTAACACACGTAATCATAACACAAGAAACTAGCTATATGATCCCAGAATTTTCATACAGAGAAAACCCAAAAATCTAACAGGACCAAACACACCTAAACCAAAGCAGACACCTACCCATAAAAACCCACACCCAAACTCCCTCAAAAATCCGACGTCGCCGGAATTTTCCTTTTCATCGCCGGCTGAGATCCGAGCAAGGGGTTCATGCTCCAGGTGATGTCCTATGGTCTCAGGTACAACACAACTACATTGTTTAGTTTTCTACTATACTCTCGGGGTCACAGCAGATCACAGATGTCACAAATCGACAATAAAAATACGATATTTGCATAAAACTTAACTTTAAAGGATTGAAACTAAAACTACAAGAATACACAACATTACAATAACATAAAGAACAGATAGAGATCATTACATACTCCCACAAGCTCAAAGATCCTAACTTTCCAAGCTCCAAGGTATCCAAGAGGAAAATCAAGGCAAAAGAAGTGATTTTGGTGAGATTTTGTGAAGTTTGTGATGGATTAATGAAGAGATTAGAAAGTGTTCAGTTGAGGGAAGAAGGGGATTAAGAAAATAATGTGAAGAGATGAAGTGAGAGAGAAAGAGAGAGTGAGATGAAAAGAGAGAGAGAGAGGTGAGGTTAAGGTGAGTGCACCTTGCAATAACTCCACATTAATGCATCCACACTACTCACCATGCCAGCTCTCCCCAAAACAAAAGCCAAAAGAAATATCCCACTCAAAATATCAAGAGGTTTAGGTTAAGGCAAAGCAAGGGATTAGGATTAGGGTTAAGTTGTCATGGTCACTAAACTATATTACACAAACACACCCTCACATAAACATGCACAAGTGTGTGCATGCCATAACAAATAATAATAAATTATTAATTAAATGTTATAAAATGTGAGGAACCCAAATTGGTAAACTTTTTACCAAACACCCGCATTACCGTCTAAACTAACACTAATCTAAATCTAAGGCGTTACAGAATGGCAACCATGGGTGAGTTTGTATCATATACTAACTCATGTAGAGACATAACCATGGCTAAGTGATAATGGTTAGGTTAATAAATATCTTAGGTAAAACAAAATTATTGGAACAAGTCAAAGCATCTACAAGCTTCCACAAGCTTCATGCATGTGACTAATTTCCATCTAATTTGGATTTACTTAAAATAAATAATCCTCACAATTATCATAAGCATGGTGTAAGTCTCATACACCCATGTAGTGTGTATCATCAAGCATGAAACAAAAATGTACATTAATATATATCACATATATACTTTATGCACACAAGTGAGAAAAAGAAATGTTTAAGTGAGCTAATATTAGTTAATGTAAATTAATATATCAAATATAAAATTATACATTAAATCATTAAATCAATACTTGATTTAATAATCTGGTTATATCTCATATGACCGACTAATATTATTTGTATCAACTTATCGAAACAACACTTGATTCGATAAACAGGCTATATCTCATATAACCGACCGATATTGTATCGACTTATCGAATCAACACTTGATTCGATAACCCAGGTATATCTCATATAATCGACCGATACTTTATATCGCGAGAATAGAATATGGTATCATATACTCGTATTAATCTCGGTCCTGCACATATCACATATGTGCTCCTACTTCGTTTTTCCTGAGCCAGTGAAACCTCTGTGTAAGAATCTAAAGGCTCATCAATACGCCGGCAGTAGGTGATGATCACATCAGGTACCCACAAGCCGTCAGCGGTACTAGCTGGACGTAACGGCTACCCGGGTATTGAGCGATCAAAAGATCAACAAGCAAGCCTGTTCTAACTCCTGCAAAAGCCTATCAGTAACAATACCGTACAGTCCGGTCTCTTCATCTGATATGTCGCATATCTAATATAGGGGTGGTAAACGTCAGACACCAATAACCGATAAGTCGTGTCGATGTGAGCCTCATAACGGGTCGAGAAACTACTGATAACACTTATCAGTAAATCTCCGTAGCAGCCCTGGCCAGGGACTTATCGTCATGGCCAATCGACCACAGCGCAACATCAACCCCCAATACCAGGAGAGACGAATCCCCTCCTATCGCTCATTGTCTCCATATGATTCAGGACTGTACCTAAAAGCCACCGTTTTGCACGTTCTGTTGAATGTGATAAGGTGGAAATCAAAGCACAGTGGGAATCACACAAGGCTCTATGACGATCTCGGGTCTACAGACTAACCTGTACAGTGTTACCAAAGAACTGCTATGTAGGGGTCCTAGGCACTCTAGTGAAGTCTCACAAGTGATCAAACATGCCAATTTATAAAAATTACGGTGCCGAGGAAACCTAGAACGGATCGTTGGCTAGAAGTATAGGCAAAGCAAGCAAGCTAGTTTACAACTAAACTATAAGATAACGGAAATACAACCTTTGTAGATCCGTTTGTCCACCTCCATAGCTCCGCAACAAAGTGCCTTCGCTGTCCAAGTGAACTCCCGGGCTCTAGCGTTGGCTTCGTCGAAGAATAAGCAAGCTAGGTCATCGATGTCCATGCCGAAGATGATCTACGTCGAGGCATCGCTAGATTAAGCTCCACCTTCACCTAGCCGGAAAAACTTGTGAAGGAAACACCTTATACTACTTGGCAAGATGTAGAGGATGAAGAAATAGGAAGTGGGTAGTTTTTAGATTTGGATTTCTCACACTTTTTCATTACTTGCCATTGGAGTAGCAAGCTACATCCATGGAAGAAGAAGATGAAGAAGAAGAAGATATGATAAGTTAATTCCTTAAAAGAAAAATAAAATAAATGAATACTTATCATCTCTTTGACCATGGTTTAGTGTAGAGTTTTAACTAAGGTTAGAGAGTGGTTAGGGTTAGATAAAAGACAAGAATGGTGGACTAAGTTCAAAGCTTCAAGAAGCTTTCAAATAAAAACAAAAACTAGCAACCATTCTTATCTCTTTATCTTTTCTTTTTCCAAAATAAACAAAAGGAATAAATAAATGATTAAGTAAATGAAAAAGAAACCCTAATCACTAATTAACCATGGTTTAACACTTTACACAAAACCAAGCTAGAATGTATCATCAAACATGATACAATCATGTGCACAAAACTATATCGAATATACAATGTGCACATCCGCGCGAGAAAATCCATTTAAAGTGAACCGATACTAGTTAATGCAAAGCAATATATCAAATATATAATTATGTATTAAATCATTAAATCAACACTTGATTTAACGATCCGGTCATATCGCATATAACCGGCTAGTATCCAATGTGTCGGCTTATCGAATCAATCCTTGATTCGATAACTAGGTTATATCGCATATAACCATTCGATACATTGATCGCGAGAATAGAATACGGTATCATATACACGCATTATTCTCGGTCCCGCACATATCTCATATGCGCTCCTATTTCGTTTCGCTTGAGCTAGGAAACCTCTGTGTAGGACTCTAAAGACTCGTCAATACGCCGGTAGCAGATGATGATCATATCAAACATCCGCAAGCCGCAAGCGGTCTGCTAAACGTAACGGCCACCCGGGTATTGAGCGATCTGAAGATCGACGAGCAAGCCCGCTCACACTCCAGTGAATCCAACCAGTAACACTACCGTATAGTCCGGTCTGTTCGTCTGATATGTCGCATATCTCGCCTAGAGGTGGTAAACGTCAGACCCCAATAGCTCGATAAGTCATGCCGGCGTAGGGTCCATAACATTCGTGAAACTACTGATAACTCTTACCAGTATATCACTGCAACCCTGGCCAGGGATTTCCTGTTATGGCCAGTCGAGCATAGCACAACATCAACCCCCAATACCGGGAGAGACGAATCCCCTCCTATCGCTTATTGCCTCCATGTGAATCGGGACTGTACCCAAAAACCACCTGTTTGCACAACCCAGTAGAGCCGTGGTAGGATGGAAATCAAAGCACAGTGGGAGACACACAAGTCTCTATGACGATCTCGGGTCAACAGACTAAGCTGTACCAGTGTCACCAGAGAACTGCCATCTGACGTGAGGTATAATACCATCTGGGAGTTCTCGGCGAGTCCGTTCAGTGTACCCAGTCTCCACCGAGCACCCGCATACCATCTTCGATGTCAAACACCAATGGATATGGGATCATCCATCGCCCATCGCATGGGTCGAGAAGATATACGCTAGTCTACTCTGGAATATCGATGCCCCGTCTCGATATTCCCACGACTAGGAACAATTCAAGGATGTACTCTTGGACTACCCAGGCCCCACTAGTATGATCTACATCATAGTCCTGGAAGTCGAGCACACATCCTATGGGCTTTATCAACATGTAATCAGAGAGACAGAAAGTATACATGTTAAGATAAAGTGCAACCAGATAGCGTACTATCATGTCGAGCAAGAAAGTCCTTCCTATACATGTCCCAGCATCCACTACAATATACATCCAATGTACAGTAATGGCCTCTAGGGCATACATATAACTAACAATCTCCCACTTGCACTAGGGCCATCTGTAGCAGTGGTTGCAGTATCACATACTCAACCATCCCCTAAAAGTCTCTCTTTGGGAAAAAAGGCCTTCGTGAGTGGATCCTCCGTGTTGTCCTCTGAGTCTACTCTCCTAACCTCGATCAACCTGGAGATCATCTATCTCCATGATCAGGTGATGCTTCCTCAGAATATGTCTGGGTCACTGATGGGACCAGGGTTCCAGGGCCAAAGCCACACTTCCATTGTCATACAATGGCAGGAACCTAGTTCATCTTATGAACCAATATAAACCCAAACTTCCTCTTTGGTAGTATCTACAATAGCGATGTTACCAGCCTTTATCGTCTAGTTTGCCACGGTATCTAGCTTGGAACTCTTCCAACATACCATCCCTCCATTGAGGGTAAAGACAATGCCCGTGACTGACATTCAGTCGTCTTTATCATCCTGGAACACTTCTAGTGATTCTCCTCAGGATCGATTGATACCATCTCACTACATCTAGTGAGAATCCTAACATCCAATTACATCTATCTCATAGATGAAAACTCAGGATTTAGGAGGTATCACTTTGATCCTATTTGGGGAATCCTAGTGATAATAGGAGATTGACCGATCGTAGTATAGGAAACTCTCTTCCTATCAAGAGTATGTTGTCTTCGTACAATACGAGGATGACCACCTTACTCTCTACTACCCTTTTGTATATACAAAGTTCGTCTACCATTTTGATGAAGTCAAACACTTTGACTATCACATCAAAACAGACGTTCCAACTCCGCGATGCCTGCTTCATTATGTAAAGCATCTTGCACACGTTTCCGCTGCTCCCACTGTTTACGAAGACCTCTGGCTGTGTTCTTATAGACGTTCTCTTCTAAATCAGTATTTAGAAAAGTAGTCATGGCACCCAACCGCCAGATATCGTAGTCATGGTATGTAGCCATGGTAAGTAGGATCTGGATAGACTTAAGCATAGCTACTGGAAAAAGGTTTCATCATTATCCACGCCTGGTCGATGACGAAAACCTTTAACAAGTCTAGCTTTGAAAGTCTTAACTTTTCCATCTATACCAAGTAATCTTCTCAAGATATACTTGCTCCTGATGGGATTTAACCCTTCAGATATAGCAGCTAAAGTCCATACTTTGCTGGTGTACATGGATTCCATCTCAGATCGCTAAGCATCCAGCCATTCATACAGAGTCTCTACTCTCGATGGCCTGCTCGAAACTAGTTGGGTCATCATCTCATGATGCAATCCTTGCTCCCACTGTCATCGAGAAACCGAGGTATCTCTCAGGTGGATGAGGAACCCTACTAGATCGGCGGAGAGGCTGAGGTTCATCGGAAACTATTGAATCCTTTGGTTCTACCAAATCATTAGCAGTTTTGTACAGCTGGAACCTTTCCAGTTCTACAGAACTGATCTTGCCTCGATCTTGTCCGGATTTTGCTTTTGACATAGGCCGGACAATCCCAAATCTTAACTTACTTAAGAGATAGGCTCTTCCCATACCATATCTCATATGGAATGGTAGGCACTGATTTGATTCGAACCTAATTCAATAGGTATGCAGCTTCTCAAGTGCATAACTCCCAAAAGGAAATAGGTAACTCAGTAATACTCATCATAGAGCACACGATATCTAATATTGTGTGATTGCTCCACCCCGATACATCGTTGTGCTGTGGTGTATTCAGAGGAGTAATACTGAGAGAGAATCTCATTTTCCTTTAGAATAGTCCAAGGATTCCATGCACAAGTATTCTCCTCCCTGATCTCATCATAGGACATAATACTTATACCCGTATATTGGTTCTCTACTTCTAACTTATATTCTATGAATATCTCAAAAGGTTCGGACTAATGTTTCAACAAGAACATATGTCTGAATCTGAAGAGATCATCAGAGAACGTAATGAAGTATAAAGAACCAGTCCTGGCATGTGTAGACAGGGGACCTTACATACATCAACATGTATCATCCCAAGAGTTCACTAACTCTTTCTCTGTTTCTTAGTAAACAGGGCTATGGTCATCTAATCTTTGTGACATGACTGGCAAGTTTCATAAGATGTAAATTCAAACTGATTTAAATATGCATCTAAAATGTAACTTCAGCCAGTCGGGTCGTATTGATGTGACCTAGTCTACAATGCCTCAAGAAGGATTCGTTCATCTCTGAACTCTTCCTCTTGTGTGTGTTCTGTATACTAGGAACTGTAGTTTGATTTAGAACGTCAATGCTTTTAGATAACGTGCCTGAACCGATCAACTTTTGATATAGGAAATGTTCAAAACATTATCCAACAATACAAAATTATATCCTTCTTTACTAATAAAGAGACTGATATGATTTTGTATATCAGGTTCGGTATCTAACAGCATTTGTTCAGAATCAATGTATTCGTAATACAGGGTGACAGTGACCAACAGACTTGGCTGCAACACTTGCCCCGTTTTCTGCCTCATGAAACTTATCACCCGTTCTCAGTTTTTCTACCTTTTTGTAGCCCTATGTAACAGATTACATATCTGGGATCCTGATCCGGCATCATATACCCAGGATTCAGAGGATACTGAGAAACAGTCCTTTGTAATGAACACACCCGAAGGAGATGCATCATATGCACTGTCTTCGTTTGGGCAGCATAGGAATTTTGGTATTCCCTATTTCCTGCTCTTTCTTATAACAATTATAAGTTGGAGCGGGACCAACGTTCCCCAGCTCAGAATAACAAGCGGGTTCGGTCAATACATCCATATTATTATCTTGATTAAGGCGTGATATGGTCGCTACCAGGAGAGAGAGAAGAAAACACTCTGCGTGCGCTCTTGCAAGATCAGACTGGTTATATAATTTATCTAATCAGGATGGCTCCCACTGTTTTTATCAAATCTTCCTTCAAACCTTAAAAGGAAAGACTCGCCGGGATTAATTACACTCTACAAGTTCGCCAATCTTTCAGCCAGGCCAGTGTCGGTACTTTGAGGGAGGTTCCCCGTGCTTTCGCACGGACCTAATTACTGTAAACTTCGTTTTCCCAGAGGCGTAACCCCGTTGACACCTTTCTAGACACCTACTTGATCGGCTAATTGCAAAGTGTAAAACTCTCCCAGGAGTAACAATTACTCGCAGTGGGTATCGGGATCCAACTATCACATAGAAGGTATGCAATCTCATTGCAAATTTCAACACTTGAAACTCCCGATAAAAGTTTTTACCCCTAGCACCTATGATCTTAACTATGGTCAACAAATTATAAGTACTAGTCAAGTTCTACCCGTCATTTCGTGATTAATTAGACCCACCCACATGACCCTTAACTAAGGTCAACAAAGTCACGCGACTGTCCTAACTAATCGCATCATATGCGGTGTAGGAAGACATCACTTAGCTACCGTACACTGTGCCTTGACTATGGTCAACAAATACAGCACGAATACTAAGTACTCTACTTCCTAAAATGACGGAGGGTTGCGGCTGGTTTTTGTGAAAACCTTTAACGCTTTGAACTTGATCTCGTTGCGGAATCAAATGGTTTTTAAATGGAATGTTTTTGAAGCTTTTCTAGTCTTGCTAAAGGGGTCACTCCCGTTGAAGGGATCGTCGGCCCTTTCCTCGTCGAATGAGGTGCGGGATATATCATATATATCACTGTGCAAAGCGGAAACTATAGAAGCGATCAAAGACAAACCGAGGGTTGTAGCATCTGCCAGTTATTGCTAAAGGAGTCACTCCCGGTGAAGGGATCTCGGTCCTTTCCTTATCGAATAAGGTGCAGGATGTTCTACAATGAACACCGCGATGCAAAGCAAGAACTGTAGCTACCTGTTTTATTTTGAAATTCGATTCCACAACATCAATTAGGTTTATTTTCTTTCATTAATCTCATTAATGAATATCCCATCATATTAAGTACCTAAACATCACAGATAAATACGACGTACACTTATGCCATCCGCATTCGCCTCGATGTCCCCTCGTGCACCGTTAGGTTAGGTAACTAACGGCAGAGCAGGGCAGGGCTAGCGCGGGTGTGAAACATAAGTAACGTCTATATAATATATCATATATTCTATAATATCTGTCACAGAGCACAGAACATCGCATGATCACAGATAAAACACAGCAGAAGAAACATATGAAATATTGGATATACTAGGACGTCCGTGTTTTCAATACGAGCCAGTATAAAACACAGATTCCACGGTCGTGATGAATAGCCAATCCCACACCCCTAGACCCCTACGAGAGCGGCAAGCAACCCTACCAATTCTAGGGTTAGGAGACCCGGACTCGACTCCTCGAGTTGGTCTCCCACTGGACCCCAGAACCCGGTTACTTGTGCTCCCCTCTTTGGGTCTATCCTAGTGCGAAAAAGTAAATAATATACAAAAGGTGACAACTTCCGCAACCTGGAAGCGCCCCAATAAAAGAATATTACATACAAGTTTTTACATGAATGAAAATGAAAAACACTCATCTCACATAAAAACCCCCGGCTATTCAAACACGACGATCCAATATAATATATCCAGCAACACATAACATCACATGTCATCAACGTAAGTAAATATGCACATCCCAATTGTCGTTGACATATAGCAACGAAACCGGCGATATCACATATTACACTTACGGTCACAGAAAAGAAAGTGTAAAACTACAACAGTTGGAATCCGCAATCACCTCAGACATCGCATGCCTGACCAAATGAATTACTTAGACATCACATGCCTAACAATTATAAACCCCGCATTTAAGTCTCATTATCGAAAACACTTTTCAATATCGAGTCGGGCAATTCAACAAGATTCCCGACAGTCTGATCGAATACTCGTCGCAAACTTTAGTAGGCGGCCGCACCCCCGATACCGTCAACGAAGTGCACCAAGGCGGAACACCGCTGCCGCGAGCACCCGAACGGATGCTTTCGGCGACGGGGTTCTCCTACAGTCACTTGGTCGGGGCTATGGAGCGAGGCTGTCTATTAAGTTTATCGGCGAGTATCCGCGTACACTACGTGACTGTGACGGACTTTTGATCACATCAAAATTCCGTGGCAACCGATCAATTGAGACTAAACTGCTATGTTTATAACATTCATTCAGTTATCTCATAACTGTTGTGAATTCCAATTATTGTATCCCATTCCGGATAATTAGAAAATGTTAAACTTTCCGATTGAACATTCGAACACCCAAGTTTTCCCGATACAGATCAACACATGAAATAAGTCTAACAACATTCAGTTCGTGCCTCAGTACCAACGGTCCAGCCGTAGAAGGGTCAAGCCAATGCCTCACATGTGGCACGCCGTACTGCCCCAAACCCGAAGGTTCAAAGGGCAGTTCAAGACGGTCACATAATCGAGTTAAGGTTTGTTGTCTTCTAGAGGGTCCATCGAGTTACTTGCACTACTTAGGACGTCGTTAAACTTCGGAAAAATCCAACACTTGGAAATTTCCCGACAGGGGAAAAGTTGGGTATTTATATCCGGTCGAACTTTTTAACATATTCTAAAATTTATCCGTAAAGCCACAGACAAAATTTGATACCCCGATCGAAACACCGAATCCCCAAAACAACTCCAGAAAAATTCAACTCTTGAATAAATATTAAAAATTCCCAGAAACACCATAAATAATATATAAGAATTACTGTGAAGAAAAGGATGCACAACACGACAAAAGGGCCGCGGATCCGCCGCCTGATCCTACTGTAAGGCCGCGGATCCGCGCCCCATTTAATGAATCGTTCGCTTGAGTTTGCACAGTAATTCTTATATTATTTTACTGAGTTTTCTGAATATTTTTAATCTGGAAAAATCCCAGAATTTGGAAAACGTCCAGAGAGCTATTTGTAATAGGGTTTCGGGTTCGTTCGGAGTTCAAAATCCGTCTAGACTTCGCCTAAGGCTCTAGCTAGGCTCTGATACCACTGTAGGGGTCCTAGGCACTCTAGTGAAGTCTCACAAGTGATCAAACATGCCAATTTATAAAAATTACGGTGCCGAGGAAACCTAGAACGGATCGTTGGCTAGAAGTATAGGCAAAGCAAGCAAGCTAGTTTACAACTAAACTATAAGATAACGGAAATACAACCTTTGTAGATCCGTTTGTCCACCTCCATAGCTCCGTAACAAAGTGCCTTCGCTGTCCAAGTGAACTCCCGGGCTCTAGCGTCGGCTTCGTCGAAGAATAAGCAAGCTAGGTCGTCGATGTCCATGCCGAAGATGATCTACGTCGAGGCATCGCTAGATTAAGCTCCACCTTCACCTAGTCGGAAAAACTTGTGAAGGAAACACCCTATACTACTTGGCAAGATGTAGAGGATGAAGAAAAAAGAAGTGGGTAGACTTTAGATTTGGATTTCTCACACTTTTTCATTACTTGCCATTGGAGTAGCAAGCTACATCCATGGAAGAAGAAGATGAAGAAGAAGAAGATATGATAAGTTAATTCCTTAAAAGAAAAATAAAATAAATGAATACTTATCATCTCTTTGACCATGGTTTAGTGTAGAGTTTTAACTAAGGTTAGAGAGTGGTTAGGGTTAGATAAAAGACAAGAATGGTGGACTAAGTTCAAAGCTTCAAGAAGCTTTCAAATAAAAACAAAAACTAGCAACCATTCTTATCTCTTTATCTTTTCTTTTTCCAAAATAAACAAAAGGAATAAATAAATGATTAAGTAAATGAAAAAGAAACCCTAATCACTAATTAACCATGGTTTAACACTTTACACAAAACCAAGCTAGAATGTATCATCAAACATGATACAATCATGTGCACAAAACTATATCGAATATACAATGTGCACATCCGCGCGAGAAAATCCATTTAAAGTGAACCGATACTAGTTAATGCAAAGCAATATATCAAATATATAATTATGTATTAAATCATTAAATCAACACTTGATTTAACGATCCGGTCATATCGCATATAACCGGCTAGTATCCAATGTGTCGGCTTATCGAATCAATCCTTGATTCGATAACTAGGTTATATCGCATATAACCATTCGATACATTGATCGCGAGAATAGAATACGGTATCATATACACGCATTATTCTTGGTCCCGCACATATCTCATATGCGCTCCTATTTCGTTTCGCTTGAGCTAGGAAACCTCTGTGTAGGACTCTAAAGACTCGTCAATACGCCGGTAGCAGATGATGATCATATCAAACATCCGCAAGCTGCAAGCGGTCTGCTAAACGTAACGGCCACCCGGGTATTGAGCGATCTGAAGATCGACGAGCAAGCCCGCTCACACTCCAGTGAATCCAACCAGTAACACTACCGTATAGTCCGATATGTTCGTCTGATATGTCGCATATCTCGCCTAGGGGTGGTAAACGTCAGACCCCAATAGCTCGATAAGTCATGCCAGCGTAGGGTCCATAACATTCGTGAAACTACTGATAACTCTTACCAGTATATCACTGCAACCCTGGCCAGGGATTTCCTGTTATGGCCAGTCGAGCATAGCACAACATCAACCCCCAATACCGGGAGAGACGAATCCCCTCCTATCGCTCATTGCCTCCATGTGAATCGGGACTGTACCCAAAAACCACCTGTTTGCACAACTCAGTAGAGCCGTGGTAGGGTGGAAATTAAAGCACAGTAGGAGATACACAAGACTCTATGACGATCTCGGGTCAACAGACTAAGCTGTACCAGTGTCACCAGAGAACTGCCATCTGACGTGAGGTATAATACCATCTGGGAGTTCTCGGCGAGTCCGTCCAGTGTACCCAGTCTCCACCGAGCACCCGCATACCATCTTCGATGTCAAACACCAATGGATATGGGATCATCCATCGCCCATCGCATGGGTCGAGAAGATATACGCTAGTCTACTCTGGAATATCGATGCCCCGTCTCGATATTCCCACGACTAGGAACAATTCAAGGATGTACTCTTAGACTACCCAGGCCCCACTAGTATGATCTACATCATAGTCCTGGAAGTCGAGCACACATCCTATGGGCTTTATCAACATGTAATCAGAGAGACAGAAAGTATACATGTTAAGATAAAGTGCAACCAGATAGCGTACTATCATGTCGAGCAAGAAAGTCCTTCCTATACATGTCCCAGCATCCACTACAATATACATCCAATGTACAGTAATGGCCTCTAGGGCATACATATAACTAACATGCTATCTGATGATAGGTATAATACTAACTAGGAGTTCTCGGCGAGTCCGTTCAGTGTACCCAGTCTCCACAGAGCACCCGTATACCATCTTTGATGTCAAACACCAATGGATCTGGCAATTCACGGTGAGAGACGAGAGCCTAAGGGCACAAGACACCCGATTATGAACAGGAGGCAAGGAGATACATTTCTCTACTAGCTGTGGATGCACCAACAACTTCTCGACTTTGGAGGAAGGACATATCGATGACAGTGTTTATGATTTGCGACTTGGTGACTCGAATGTCACGTGTCCGTCATTTTGGATTTCGGTATCTTGGGCAAATTATTTGCATGATTGAGATTTGTACACCACAGTTTCACATGATTCGTATTTCTGTGTATCAGTTGTACTAATTTCCGTTTTGTGCAAACCCATTGCACCTGATTTGATTTCATGCCCTTCGATATGTTCGATTTTGAATTCATGCATAGGGGTCGCACACGATTTTGACATATGTATTTGGTGTAAATTACACTAGCTTTCCGTACCTTGATATGATTTTGTGTATGCAGATGCACGCGTTTATGAGTTTATATACCACGGTATACCTGATTTAGATTGACGTATGTTGTATACCGTAGATTTCAATTGCGATATTCGATTTTTTTTTTGCACCTTGTGCACTTGATTTGGGTTCTTGCACATACTTGGCACGCTTGAGACGATTTTGGTGCATACCAGATGCACGAAATCAGGATTCTTCGTGCATACCAGATGCACCTTATATTGTTGTCAGGCGCACTCGTTGCCCATGACAGGTGTTTTCGTGCACACCCGTTGCACTTAGATTTTGTTTCTGGGCACATGTATGGCACATTCATTAATTTCGATTTCTGTGCGCACCAGACGCACGTGGCATTATTACATGTACTATTGAGTATGATTTCTTTTGAGCAGTACGTTTTTATAATATTTACTATTTGGTTTAGTATCCGAGCAGGACTGTTCTGAGAATAGTACCTATGTGTTTTTGCATGCATCGATAGTTATCGAAGGGATTTCCAAAAAGAAGCTACAGTCTCGATATTTTTCCTATGTTTCCGAGATGACATGAACATTTTATAAAGAAAAGCCTTCTAAATTACTTTCAAAACGGCGAGACGTGTATATTGTGTTAGTTATATATATACCCTAGAGGCCATTACTGTACATAGGATGTATATTGTAGTGGATGCTGGGACATATATAGGTAGGACTTTCTTGCTCGACATGATAGTATGCTATCTGGTTACTCTTTATCTTAACATGTATACTTGCTGTCTCTCTATTACATGTTGATAAAGCCCTTAGGATGTGTGCTCGACCTCCAGAACTATGATGTAGATCATACTAGTGGGGCCTGGGTAGTCCATGAGTACATCCTTCAATGCTCCCAGTCGTGGGAATATCGAGACGGGGCATCGATATTCCAGAGTAGACTAGCGTATATCTTCTCGACCCATGTGATGGGCGATGGATGATCCCATATCCATTGGTGTTTGACATCAGAGATGGTATGTGGGTACTCAGTGGAGACTAGGTACACTGAACGGACTCGCCGAGAACTCCCAGATGGTATTATACCTCACGTCAGATGGCAGTTCTCTGGTGACACTGGTACAGCTTAGTCTGTTGACCCGAGATCGTCATAGAGTCTTGTGTGTCTCCCACTGTACTTTGATTTCCACCCTACCACGGCTTTACTGAGTCGTGCAAACAGGTGTTTTTTGGGTACAGTCCCGATTCATATGGTGGCAATGAGCGATAGGAGGGGATTCGTCTTTCCCGGTATTGGGGGTTGATGTTGCGCTATGCTCGACTGGCCATAACTGGAAATCCCTGGCCAGGCTTGCAGTGATATACTGGTAAGAGTTATCAGTAGTTTCACGCTTGTTATGGACCATACATCGGCATGACTTATCAAGCTATTAGGGTGTGACATTTACCATGTAAGGTTCCTAGGCACACTAAGGAGGTCTCACAAGGCATCAACCATGCCAATTTCAAATTTTACGGGTGCCGAGAAACCCTAATACGGATCGTTAACTAGATTTTAGGCGACAAATGAAACTAGTTAACAACTTAACTACAAGAACGGAAATACAACCTTTGTAGATCCGGTCCTCCACCTCCATAGCTCCGCAATGAAGTCTCCTCATTGTCCAAATCGAATCCCGGGCTCTAGCGTCGGCTTCATCGGAGAAATGGGCGGGCTAGGTCATCGACTACGATGCCGAAGATGATCTACGTCGAGGCATCACAAGATCAAGCTCCCACTTCACCAAGTCAAGAAACTTGTGAAGAAAACACCCTATACTACTTGGCAAGAGGTAGAGGATGAAGAAATAGGAAGTGGGTTCACTTTAGAATTGGATTTCTCACTCATTTTCTCAAGTTGCCATTGATGGAGGCAAGCTTCTTCTTGAAGAAGAAGAAGAAGAAGAAGATGAAAAATGTTATGATAAGTATATTAGAAATAGAAAAGAAAATCAATACTTATCATAATACTACCATGGTCAAGTGTAGAGAATGAACTAGGGTTAAGAGGATTGGTTAGGGTTAAGCATGAGACAAAATGGTCACTTAGTCAAAGCTTCATGAAGATTCAAGATGCAAACAAAGAAAGCCACCATTTTCTCTTTATGCCATTTATTTTCCAAAAAGAATAAATAAATAAATAAATGAATAAGAAAACAAAACCCTAACCATTCATATAACCATGGTTTAATCTTTACACAAACCCAAGTAAACATGTATCATCAAACATGATACAATCAAGTGCACAAAAGTATATCACATATACAATGTGCACATCCGAGTGAGAAAATCCATTTAAAGTGAACCGATACTAGTTAATCCAAAGTAATATATCAAATATATAACTATACATTAAATCATTAAATCAACACTTGATTTAACGATACGGTCATATCACATATAACCGACTAGTATCCTATGTATCGGCTTATCGAATCAATCTCCGATTCGATAACTAGGTTATATCGCATACAACCAATCGATACATTCATCGCGAGAATAGAATATGGTATCACATACACGCATTATTCTCGGTCCCGCACATATCTCATATGCGCTCCTATTTCATTTTGCTTGAGCCAGGAAACCTCTGTGTAGGACTCTAAAGACTCGTCAATACGCCGGCAGCAGGTGATGATCATATCAAACACCCACAAGCCGCAAGCGGTCTGCTAAACGTAACAGCCACCCGGGTATTGAGCGATCAGAAGATCGACGAGCAAGCCCGCTCACACTCCTGTGAATCCAACCAGTAACACTTACCGTACAGTCAGGTCTCGTCGTCTGATATGTCGCATATCTCGCCTAGGGGTGGTAAACGTCAGACCCCAATAGCTCGATAAGTCGTGTCGATATGAGGTCTATAACAGTTCGAGAAACTACTGGTAACACTTACCAGTAAATCTCAGCAACCCTGGCCAGGGATTTCCGGTTATAGCCAATCGAACACAGCGCAACATCAACTCCCTATACCGAGAGAGACGAATCCCCTCCTATCGCTCATTGCCTCCATGTGATTCGAGACTGTACCCAAAAACCACCGTTTTGCACGCCCTCTTAGACGTGGTAAGGTGGAAATCAAAGCACAGTGGGAACCACACAAGACTCTATGACGATCTCGGGTCAACAGACTACTCTGTACCAGTGTCACCAGAGAACTGCCATCTGACGTAAGGTATAATACCATCTGGGAGTTCTCGGCGAGTCCGTCCAGTGTACCCAGTCTCCACTGAGCACCCGTATATCATCTCTGATGTCAAACACCAATGGATATGGGATCATCCATCGCCCATCTGTATGGGTCGAGAAGGTATACGCCAGTCTACTCTGGCATATCGATACCCCGTCTCGATACACCCACGACTAGGGACCTTGAAGGATGTACTTATGGACTACCATGTCCCCACTAGTATGATCCGCATCATAGTCCAGGTAGTCAAGTACACATCCTAAGGGCTTTACCAACATGTAACAGAGAGACAATCAGTGTACAAGTTAAGGTAAAGATCAACCAGATAGCATACTATCATGTCGAGCAAGAAAGTCCTCCCTATATATGTCCAAGCATCCACTACAATATACATCCTATGTATAGTAATGGCCTCTAGGGCATACATATAACTAACAATCTCCCACTTGCACTAGGGCCATCTGATAGCAGTGGTTGTAGTATCTCATACTCAACCATCCCATAAAAGTCTTTCTCTGGGAATAGGCCTTCGTGAGTGGATCCGCCGTGTTGTCCTCTGAATCTACTCTCCTAACCTCGATTCCATGGAGATCAACCATCTCCATGATCAGGTAATACTGCCTTAGAATATGTCTGGATCACTGATGGGACGGACGTTCCTTGGCATAAGCCATAACTACATTGTCACACAATGGGAGGAACTAAGTTTATCTCATGAACTAATATACACCCAGACTGCCTCTTTGGTAGCATCTTAAGTAGCGATGTGTCCAGCCTTAATCGTCTACTATGTCACGGTATCTTGCTTGGAACTCTTCCAACATACCGTCCCTTTTCTGAGGGTAAAGACAATGCCTGTGACTGACATTCAGTCGTCTTTATCGCCATGGAACCCTTCCAGTGATTCTCCTCAGGATCGATTGATACCATCTTACTACTACTAGTGAGATTCCATGCATCCAATTACATCTATCTCATAGATGAATACTTGGGATTTAGGAGGTATCACTTTGATCCTATATGGAGAATCCTTGTGATAATCGGAGATTGACCGAGCATAGCATAGGAAACTCCTTCCCTATCATAGAGTATGTCATCCACGTACTCTACGAGGATCACTACCATACTCCCTACTACCTTCTTGTATATACAAGGTTCATCTACCATTTTGATGAAGTCAAACTTTTTGACTACCACATCAAAACAGATGTTCCAACTCCGCGATGCTTGCTTTATCCTATAAAGCATCTTGCACACGTTTCCGCTGCTCCCACTGTCTACGAAGCCATCTGGCTGTGTACTTATAGACTTTCTCTCCTAAAACATCATTTAGAAATGCTGTCATGACACCCAACCACCAGATATCGTAGTCATGGTATGTAGCCGTGGCAAGTAGGATCTGGATAGACTTAAGCAAAGATTCTTAGAAAAAGTTTCATCATGATCCATACCTGGTCAATGATGCAAACCTTTAACAAGTCTAGCTTTGAAAGTCTCAACTTTTCCATGTACACCAAGTAATCTTCTCAAGATATACTTGCTCCTTATGGGGATTTAACCCTTCAGATACAGCAACCAAAGTCCACACTTTGTTGGTGTATAAGGATTCCATCTCAGATCGCTAAGCATCCAGCCATTCTTACAGAGTCCCACTCCTGATGGCCAGCTCGAAACTAGTTGGGTCATCATCTCATGATGCAATCTTCATTCCCACTGTCATAGAGAAACCAAAGTATCTCTCAGGTGGGTGAGGAACCCTACTAGATCGGCGGAGAGGCTGAGGTTCGTTGGAATCTACTGAATCCTTTGGTTCTACCATATCATCTGCTGTATCTTGTACAGCTGGAACCTTTCCAGTTGTACATAACAGACCTTGCCTCGAGCTTGTCCAGATTTTGCCTTTAAACATAGGCCAGACAACCCCATATCTTAACCAACCTAAGATATGGGCCCTTCCCTTTTCATATCACATAGGAAACGGTAGGCAACTGTTTTGATTTGAATCCAATTCAATAGGTATGCAGCTTCTCAAGTGCATAACTCCCAAAAAGGAAATAGGAAACTCAGTAGTACTCATCATAGAGCACACCATATCGAATAAGGTGCTATTGCTCCGCCCCGATATACCATCGTGCTATGGTGTATACGGAGGAGTAATGCTGAGAGAGAATCTCATTCTTCTTTAGAATAGTCCAGGAATTCTATGCACAAGTATTCTCCTCCTTGATCTCATCAAAGGACATAACACTTATACCCGTATTGGTTCTCTACATCTAACTTACATTCTGTGAATATCTCAAAAGGTTCGGTCTTGTGTTTCAACAGGAACATATGACTGAACCTTGAGAGATTATCAGAGAATGCAAAGAAGTATAAAGAACCGGTCTTGGCATGTGTAGACAGGGAACCTACATACATCAACATGTATCATCCCAAGAGTTTACTAACTCTTTCTCTGTTTCCAATAAACAGAGCTATGGTCATCTTATCTCTGTGACATGACTGGCAAGTTTCATAAGATGTAAATTCAAACTGATTTAAATATGCATCTATATGTAACTTCAGCTAGTCGGGTCGCAGTGATATGACCTAGTCTACAATACCTTAAGAATGATTCGTTCATTTCTGAACTCTTCTTCTTGTGTGTGTTCAGTATATTAAGAACTGTAGTTTGATTTAGAACGTCAATGCTTTTAGATAACGTGCCTGAACCGATCAACTTTTGATATAGGAAATGTTCAAAACATTATCCAACAGTACAAAATTTTATCATTTCTTTACTAATAAAGAGACTGATATGATTTTGTATATCAGGTTCGATATCTAATAGCATTTGTTCAGAATCAATGTATTTGGAATACAGGGTGACAGTGACCAACAGACTTGGCTGCAACACTTGCCCCGTTTTCTGTCTCATGAAACTCATCACCCGTTCTCAGTTCTCTACCTATCTGTAACCCTATGTAACAGATTACATATCTGGGATCCTGATCCGGTATCAAATACCCAGGACGTAGAGAATACTGAGAAACAGTTCTTTATAATGAACACACCCGAAAATGATGCATCAGCATGCACTCTCTTCGTTTGGGCGGTACAGGAATTCTGGTAATCCCCAATTTCCTGCTCTGTCTTATAACAATTATAAGTTGGAGCGGGACCAATGTTCCCCAGCTTAGTATAACAAGCGGGTTCGGTCAATATTCCGTATTATTATCTTGATTAAGGCGTGATATGGTCGCTACCTGGAGAGAGAGAGAAGAAAACACTCAGCGTATGCTCTTGCAAGATCAGATTGGTTATTATTTTATCTAATCAGGATGGCTCCCACTGTTTTTATCAAATCTTCCTTTAAACTCTAAAAGGAAAGACTAGCCGGGATTAATTACACACTACAAGTTCGCCAATCTTTCAGCCAGGCCAGTGTCGGTACTTTGAGGGAGGTCCCCCGTGCTTTCGCACGAACCTAATTAATGTAAACCTCATTTTCCCAGAGGCGTAACCCCGTTAACACCTTTCTAGACACCTACTTGATCGGCTAATTGTAATGTGTAAAACTCTCCCAGAAGTAACAATTACTCGCAGTGGGTATCGGGATCCAACTATCTCATAGAAGGTATGCAATCTCATTGCAAATTTCAACACTTGAAATTCTCGATAATATTTTGCCCCTAACGTGCTATGACCTTGACGAAAGCCAACAAACCATAGCCCGCTAGTCAAGTTCAGCCCGTACATTTCTTGATTGAATTAAACCCACCCGCATGACCCTTGATGAAAGCCAACAAAGCCGCACGACTACCCTAATCCAATCGCATCGTATGCAGCAGATAAGCAGCATATAGCTACCGCATACTGCACCTTGACGAAAGCCAACAAATGCAGCACGAATACTATATACAACTTATCTGAAATGACGGAGGGCTACGACAGGTTTTTCTGAAAACCTATTGCGTAATGAACTTGATATCGTTGTAGAATCAAATGATTTTAAAATGGAGTGTTTTTGAGGCTTTTCTAGTTTTGCTAAAGGAGTCACTCCCGGTGAAGGGATCGTCGGTCCTTTCCTCGTCGAATGAGGTGTAGGATATATCATATATATCACTGTGCAAAGCAAAAACACTTAAATGCAATCAAAAGACAAACCGAGTGTGTAGCTTCTGCCAGTTATTGCTAAAGGAGTCACCCCCGGTGAAGGGATCTCGGTCCTATCCTTATCGAAGAAGGTGCGGGATATATCATATATACCTCTGTGCAAAGCAAGAACTGTAGCTACCTGTTTTAATTTTGAAATTCAATTCTACAACATCTTTAGGTTTCTTTTATTTCATTAATCTCATTAATGAAGTCCCATCATTTATTAACCTAAACATCACAGATAAATACGACGTACACTTATGCCATCCGCATTCGCCTCGATGTCCCCTCGTGCACCTTTAGGTTAGGTAACTAACGGCAGAGTGGGGCAGGGCTAGCACGGGTGTAAAACATAAGTAACGCCTATATAATATATCATATATACTATATACAGTATCTATCACAGAACATCACATGATCACATCACAGATATCGCAGCAGAAGAATCATATGAAATATTGGATATACTAGGACGTCCGTGTTTTCAATACGAGCCAGTATAAAACACGGATTCCATGGTCGCGATGAATAGCCAAACCCACACCCCAAGACCCCTACGAGAGCGGCAAGCAACCCTACCAATTCTAGAGTTAGGAGACCCGGACTCGACTCCTCGAGTTGGTCTCCCACTGGACCCCAGAACCCGGTTACTTGTGCTCCCCTCCTTGGGTCTATCCTAGTGCGGAAAAGAAAATAATATACAAAAGGTGACATCTTCCGCAACCTGAAAGTGCCCCAATAAAAGAATATTACATACAAGCTTTTACATGAATGAAAATGAAAAACACTCATCTCACATAAAAACCCCCGGCTATTCAAAACACGACGATCCAATATAACATATCCAGCAACACATAACATCGCATGTCATCAACGTAAGTAAATATGCGCATCCCAATTGTCGTTGACATATAGCAACGAAACCGGCGATATCACATATTACACTTACGGTCACAGAAAAGAAAGTGTAAAACTACAACAGTTGGAATCCGCAACCTCTTTAGACATCGCATGCCTAATCAAATGAAATAGTTAGACATCGCATGCCTAACAATTATAAACCCCGCATTTTAGTCTCATAATCGAAAACTTTTTTCAATATCAAGTCGGGCAATTCAACAAGATTCCCGACATCCTGATCGAATGCTCGTCGCAAACTTTAGTAGGCGGCCGCACCCCCGACGCCGTCGACGAAGTGCACCAAGGCGGAACACCGCTGCCGCGAGCACCCGAACGGATGCTTTCGGCGACGGGGTTCTCCTACAGTCACTTGGTCGGGGCTATGGAGCGAGGCTGTCTATTAAGTTTACCCGGCGAGTATCCGCGTAAGCTACGTGATTGCGACGGACTTTTGATCATATCAAAATTCCGTGGCAACCGATCAAGTGAGACTAAACTGCTATGTTTATAACATTCATTCAGTTATCTCATAACTACTTGTGAATTCCAATTATTGTATCACATTCCGGATAAACAGAAAATGTTAAACTTTCCGATCGAACAGTCAAACACCCAAGTTTTCCCGAAACAAATCAACACATGAAATAGGTTTAAAAACATCCAGTTCATGCCTCGGTACCAACAGTCCAGCCGTAGAAGGGTCAAGCCAACGCCTCACATGTGGCACGCCGTACTACCCCAAACCCTGAGGTTCAAAGGGCAGTTTAAGACGGTCACATAATCGAGTTAAGGTTTGTTGTCTTCTAGAGGGTCCATCGCGTTACTTGCACTATTTAGAACGTCTTTAAACCACGGAAAAATCCAACACTTGGAAATTTCCCGGCAGGGGAAAAATTGGGTATTTATATCCGGTCGAACTTTTTTAACATATTCTAAAATTATCCGGAAAAACACACAGACAAAATTAGACAATCCGATCGAAATACCGAGTCCCTAATACAACCCAGAAAACTCAACTCTTGAGTAAATTTAAAAAATTCCCATAAAACTCAGCATTTAAATAAAGAAGTTACTGTGCAAAAATGGTTGACTGAAGAGATTAAATGGGCGCGGAACCGCCGCAATAGGCGGCTAATGCCGCGGATCCGCCGCGCTTTAGACAGATCATTAGGTAATTTTTGCACCGTAATTCTTAGAATTTCCGGCTGAATTTTTTAAGCATTTTTAATTTGGAAAAAACCACTTTTTCAGAAAAAGCCCAGAGAGGGTTAAAAGTTAGGGTTTCGGGGTTCGAATGGGTTTCTAACATCGTCTACGCATCGCCTAAGGCTCTAGCTAGGCTCTGATACCACTGTAGGGTTCCTAGGCATACTAAGGAGGTCTCACAAGGCATCAACCATTCCAATTTCAAATTTTACGGGTGCCGAGAAACCCTAATACGGATCGTTAACTAGATTTTAGGCGACAAATGAAACTAGTTAACAACTTAACTACAAGAACGGAAATACAACCTTTGTAGATCCGGTCCTCCACCTCCATAGCTCCGCAATGAAGTCTCCTCGCTGTCCAAATCGAATCCCGGGCTCTAACGTCGGCTTCATCGGAGAAATGGGCGGGCTAGGTCATCGACTACGATGCCGAAGATGATCTACGTCGAGGCATCACAAGATCAAGCTCCCACTTCACCAAGTCAAGAAACTTGTGAAGAAAACACCCCATACTACTTGGCAAATGGTAGAGGATGAAGAAATAGGAAGTGGGTTCACTTTAGAATTGGATTTCTCACTCATTTTCTCAAGTTGCCATTGATGGAGGCAAGCTTCTTCTTGAAGAAGAAGAAGAAGAAGAAGAAGAAGATGAAAAATGTTATGATAAGTACATTAGAAATAGAAAAGAAAATCAATACTTATCATAATACTACCATGGTCAAGTGTAGAGAATGAACTAGGGTTAAGAGGATTAGTTAGGGTTAAGCATGAGACAAAATGGTCACTTAGTCAAAGCTTCATGAAGATTCAAGATGCAAACAAAGAAAGCCACCATTTTCTCTTTATGCCATTTATTTTCCAAAAAGAATAAATAAATAAATAAATGAATAAGAAAACAAAACCCTAACCATTCATATAACCAAGGTTAAATCTTTACACAAACCCAAGTAAACATGTATCATCAAACATGATACAATCAAGTGCACAAAAGTATATCACATATACAATGTGCACATCCGAGTGAGAAAATCCATTTAAATGGAACCGATACTAGTTAATGCAAAGTAATATATCAAATATATAACTATACATTAAATCATTAAATCAACACTTGATTTAACGATCCGGTCATATCGCATATAACCGACTAGTATCCTATGTATCGGCTTATCGAATCAATCTCCGATTCGATAACTAGGTTATATCGCATACAACCAATCGATACATTCATCACGAGAATAGAATACGGTATCACATACACGCATTATTCTCGGTCCTGCACATATCTCATATGCGCTCCTATTTCATTTTGCTTGAGCCAGGAAACCTCTGTGTAGGACTCTAAAGACTCGTCAATACGCCGGCAGCAGGTGATGATCATATCAAACACCCACAAGCCGCAAGCGGTCTGCTAAACGTAATGGCCACCCGGGTATTGAGCGACCAGAAGATCGACGAGCAAGCCCGCTCACACTCCTGTGAATCCAACCAGTAACACTTACCGTACAGTCCGGTCTCGTCGTCTGATATGTCGCATATCTTGCCTAGGGGTGGTAAACGTCAGACCCCAATAGCTCGATAAGTCGTGTCGATATGAGGTCTATAACAGTTCGAGAAACTACTGGTAACACTTACCAGTAAATCTCAGCAACCCTGGCCAGGGATTTCCGGTTATAGCCAATCGAACACAGCGCAACATCAACTCCCTATACCGGGAGAGACGAATCCCCTCCTATCGCTCATTGCCTCCATGTGATTCGGGACTGTACCCAAAAACCACCGTTTTGCACGCCCTCTTGGACGTGGTAAGGTGGAAATCAAAGTACAGTGGGAACCACACAAGACTCTATGACGATCTCGGGTCAACAGACTACTCTGTACCAGTGTCACCAGAGAACTGCCATCTGATGTATGGTATAATACCATCTGGGAGTTCTCGGCGAGTCCGTCCAGTGTACCCAGTCTCCACTGAGCACCCGTATATCATCTCTGATGTCAAACACCAATGGATATGGGATCATCCATCACCCATCTGTATGGGTCGAGAAGGTATACGCCAGTCTACTCTGGCATATCGATGCCCCGTCTCGATACACCCACGACTAGGGACCTTGAAGGATGTACTTATGGACTACCATGTCCCTACTAGTATGATCCGCATCATAGTCCAGGTAGTCAAGTACACATCCTAAGGGCTTTACCAACATGTAACAGAGAGACAATCAATGTACACGTTAAGGTAAAGATCAACCAGATAGCATACTATCATGTCGAGCAAGAAAGTCCTCCCTATATATTTCCAAGCATCCACTACAATATACATCCTATGTATAGTAATGGCCTCTAGGGCATACATATAACTAACATACCACCCCTAGGCGAGATATGCGACATATCAAACGAACAGACCGGACTGTACGGTTAAGTGTTACTGGTTGGATTCACAGGAGTGTGAGCGGGCTTGCTCGTTGATCTTCTGATCGCTTAATACCCGGATGGCCGTTACGTTTAGCAGACCGCTTGTGGCTTGTGGGTGTTTGATATGATCATCACCTACTGTCGGCGTATTGACGAGTCTTTAAAGTCCTACACAGAGGTTTCCTGGCTCAAGCGAAATGAAATAGGAGCGCATATGAGATATGTGTAGGACCGAGAATAATACCAGTATGTGATACTGAATTCTATTCTCGCGATTTATATCATAGGACGGTTATATAAGATATAGCCGGGTTACCGAATCAAATGTTGATTCGATACATTGATACACATGATATTAGTCGGTTATGACCGGATCGTTAAATCAAGTGTTGATTTAATGATTTAATGTATAATTATATATTTGATATATTACTTTACATTAACTAGTATTTGTTCACTTAAGATGTTTTTCTCACTTGATTGTGCACATTGTATATATGATATATGTTTGTACACTAGTTTGTATCATGTTTGATGATACATGCAAACTTGGGTGTGTGTATGCTTTAAACCATATTTAGGCTAATGGTTAGGGTTTTAATTTATTTATTTATTTTATTTATTTATTTTGGCAAAAACAAATATGGTGGCTTGCTTTGTTTTATTCCTGAAGCTTCCTGAAGCTTTGAAAGTCTTAACCATTTTGTTTTTCCCTTAACCTAACCATTACACCTAAACCCCAGTTTATTCTCTACATGTGTTTACTTCACCCATGGTTGCGTTATGATAAGAATCACTTGATTTATTATTTTCAAGAATTCATTTTTCCTTCTTCTTCTTCTTCATCTTCTTCAAGTGATGAAAACAATTCTTGAAATTTCCAAGTGATGAAATTAAGTGAGAAATCCAAATCCAAAGTGAACCTACTTCCTATTTCTTCATCCTCTACCACTTGCCATGTTGTATAGGGTGTTATCTTCACAAGTTTCATGACCTAGTGAAGATGGAGCTTGGGTTTGAGTCGCCTCGACGTAGATCATCTTCGGTATCGAAGTCAATGACCTAGCCCGATCATTTCTCCGATGAAACCAACGCTAGAGTCCAGGATCCCGATGGTCGCAGCGAAGGGATGTCGTCACGGAGCTTTGGAAGTGGAGGACCAGATCTACAAAGGTTGTAGTCCCTTTCACTTGTAGTTAAAGTAGTTAACTTGCTTGTTGTTTCGCCTATCCTCTAGTTAACGATCTTCATTAGGGTTTCTCGGCACATAAATTTTTGATTTTGGTATGGTTGATCAGTTGTAGAACCTCTTGAGTATGCCTAGGAACCCTTCAGTGGTATCAGAGCCTAGCTAGAGCTTTTGGCGAAGTGTAGACGAAATTAGAAGTCCGATCGAACCCGGAATCCCCCGATTATACTCTTCTCTGTACATTTTTTAAAACTGTGGATTTTTCCTAATTAAAAATGCTCAGAAAATTAAGCAGGAAAAACTAGGAATTACTGTGAAGTACGGACCTGTAACTCAAAAATTTGACCGCAGAACCTCGACCAAACTAGGGGTTTGGCGGCGGTTCCGCGGCCAAAATTGTGAATTAGTCCCTGGAACTTCATATATTTATTCCTAGGTCCTTTCTTGTCATTCTTTTCTGGGAATTTTTTAATTCCACTCATGTGTTGAGTTTTCTAGGGTTGTATTGGGAGCTCGTTAATTCGATCGGAAAGTTTAACTTCGTCTATGTGTTTTTCCGGGTAATTTAGAACGTGTTAAAATGTTCGACCGGATATCAATATCTTACTTTTTCTCCTGCCGGGAAATTTCCAAGTGTTGGATTTTTCCGTAGTTTAAGAACGTTCAAAGTAGTGCAAGTATCACGATGGACCCTCTAGAAGACAACAAACCTTAACTCGATTATGTGACCGTCTTGAACTGCCTTTTGAACCTTAGGGTTTGGGGCAGTACGGCGTGCCACATGTGAGGCGTAGGCTTGACCCTTCTACGGCTGGACCGTTGGTACTGTGGCATGAAATGGATGTTTTTAAACTTATTTCAAGTGTTGAGCTGTTTGGGAAAAACTTGGGTGTTTGATTATTTGATCGGAAAGTTTAACATTGTCTATTTATCTGGAATGTGATACAATATTTGGAATTCACAAGTTGGTATGAGATAACTGAATGAATGTTATAAACATAGCAGTTTAGTCTCATTTGATCGGTTGCCACGGAATTTTGATGTGATCAAAAGTCCGTCGCAATCACGTTGCGTACGCGGATACTCGACGGGTAAACTTAATAGACAGCCACACCCCATAGCCCCGACCAAGTGACTGTAGGAGAACCTCGTCGCCGAAAGCATCCGTTCGGGTGCTCGCGGCAGCGGTGTTCAGCCTTGGTGCACTTCGTCGACGGCATCGGGGGTGCGGCCGCCTACTAAAGTTTGCGACGAGCATTCGTTCTGGAAGTCGGGAATCTTGTTGAATTGCCCGACTTGATATTGAAAAGTGTTTTCGATAAAGAGACTAAAATGCGAGGTTTATAATTGTTAGGCATGCGATGTCTAAGGAATTCATTTGGTTAGGCATGCGATGTCTAAAGAAGTTGCGGATTCCAACTGTTGTAGTTTTACACTTTCTTTTCTGTGACCGTAAGTGTAGTATGTAGTTGTATCACCGTTTTCGTTGCTATACGTCGACGACAATCGGTGTATGCATAATTACTTACGTTGATGACATGTGATGTTATGTGTTGCTGGATATGTTATATTGGATCGTCGTGTTTGAATAGCCGGGGGGTTTTTATGTGAGATGGGTGTTTTTCTTTTTCATTCATGTAAAAACTTGTATGTAATATTCTTTTATTGGGGCACTTCCGGGTTGAGGATGATGTCACCATTGTATATTATTTACTTTTCCGTAGTAGGATAGACCCAAGGAGGGGAGCACAAGTAACCGGGTTTTAGGGTCCAGTGGGAGACCATCTCGAGGAGTCGAGTCCGGGTCTCCTAACCCTAGAATTGGTAGGGTTGCTTGCCGCTCTCATAGGGGTCTAGGGGTGTGGAATTGGCTATTCATCATGACCGTGGAATCCGTGTTTTATTCAGGCTCAAAATAAAACACGGGCGTCCTAGTATATCCAAAATTTCATATGATATTTTCTCCTGCGTTATCTGTGATGTGATCATATGATATGTTCAGATAGATATTGCATATAGTATATATGATATATTATATAGACGTTGCTTATGTTTTACACCCGTGCTAGCCCTGCCTCACTCTGGCGTTAGTTACCTAACCTAATGGTGCAGACGAGACATCGAGGCGAATGCGGATGGCATAAGCGTACGTTATATTTATCTGTGATGTTTTTATGGACTTAAATGATAGGACTTCATTAATGTGATTAATGAAAGAAAATAAATCTAAAAGATGTTGTGGAATCGAATTTTTCAAAAACAGGTAGCTACAGTTCTTGCTTTGCATCGCTGTGTTCCTTGTAGAACATCCTGCACCTTATTCGATAAGGAAAGGGCCGAGATCCCTTCATCGGGAGTGACCCCTTTAGCAATAACTGGCAGATGCTACAACCCTCGGTTTGTCTTTTGATTGCTTCTATAGTTTTTGCTTTGCACAGCGGTATATATGATATATCCTACACCTTATTCGATGAGGAAAGGGCCGACGATCCCTTCACCGGGAGTGACCCCTTTAGCAAAACTAGAAAAGCCCAAAAAACACTCCATTTTTAAAACCATTTGATTCCGCAACGAAATCAAGTTCAAAGCGTTAAAGGTTTTCTTAAAAACCATCCGCAACCCTCCGTCATTTTAGGAAGTAGAGTACTTAGTCTTCGTGCTGTGTTTGTTGACCATAGTCAAGGCACAGTGTACGGTAGCTAAGTGATGTCTTCCTACGCCGCATATGATGCGATTAGTTAGGACAGTCGCGTGACTTTGTTGACCTTAGTTAAGGGTCATGTGGGTGGGACTAATTAATCAAGAAATGACGGGTAGAACTTGACTAGTGCTTATGATTTGTTGACCATAGTTAAGGTCATAAGTGCTATGGGTAAAAACCATTATCGGGAGTTTCAAATGTTGAAATTTGCAATGAGATTATGTCACGACCCGAAAGTACGGAACGTAACTGGCACTTAGATTACGTGACGTCTAAAGGCGTACCGTAACCTAAGTCAGCCAAAGCCCAGAAAATCTAAACCAAAATCAAAAGCGAATGAAGGAAAACCTTTCATGAAAGCAATTTTTTTAAGTCAATTAGAATCCCTTTTTAAAAACATCAAAAATTTCCGAAAAATTTCGGCAGAGTCTCCCATGTATTTTCTATCCCACAAAATGGGTACAACAAGATAATAAACATGTAATCATAAAAATGGCATCCCCAAGCGGGAGCTAGCTCTTCGCCCAAGGCGGATCACAACCACATGCAATATAATAGCAACATCAAGAAAAGAGAATAAAAGAAACGCAAAATATCAGAAAACACAACGCCGGCTCAAGTGAGCTCAACCCAAAAGAAACCACAAATATACAAATCTCTCAGTCTCACCACTAGGTCACATATACAATATAAAGTGGTAGATGGAGAATACTAGATACAATGATAAAGCAAAAAGAAATAAAGTGTGCTCGCAACCCACCTACGGGCGATGTCGCGAGTCTGAGCAAAAGGAGCTGATGATAAGATAGCCGCCGCTACAAGACTGATGAGTCCGACCTGCAAGACACTGTGGCACAACGGGGGTGAGTTGCCAGCTCGTGAGTAAATATAACATCTAATAAGGCAATCGTAAGAATGCACGCAATGCACCACAACATGCAAGTCCATATGTGATATAATAGCTCTAGTATGCAATGTCATTTCTAGCTCTTTAAGTGTTTTAAATGCTAAGGGTACTGCGTTCTTAACTTTAGAAAATGAATATCTGTATAATAGCTAAGTACCATCAAGAAATCATCTGAAAACCCGTGTCAAGCATCGACACCAAATAGGAATCATATCTGTCTCAATATCAGGCTCCGTCAGTCCGGATCGGCCCATATCATAAATCTCACGACAACGGTCGGTATCCTCCGGATATCCGCCGCGCCAGACATCACCGGTAGGTAGTCTTCCCCTGTCAGGCTCATCGTCTACAACTCGATCTTCTTGCCCCTGGGTACCATACCGGGCCCACCATGTACCCGAGACGGTTCATCCACTCCTCGAATCGGGTCTCGAAATCCAACAGAAAACATGAAAACTCATGGTGGACGACACATACATCACGAGAAAACCGCAACTTTGTTTTAAAAATGATAAATATAAGCTTTTGTTAAATTCATGCGGTTTTCCCCCAAAAATCCAGAAATCGCAACAATACTGAAACCCTCAAGAAAATCATAATGTTCACATGTTATATATGATAATGTCTATGATATCAATGTATATGATGTGAGTTTTGGCTAGAAATCTATGTAGATATGATGGTAATGCGAGGTATATGCATGTTATGCAATTCCATATATCATGTATGAATGCAAATGGCATTATTAAGTTAAACAGGTTCTATAGTGCACGTGGTATGGCAATTACCAAAGGCGTGTGTGTCACATGAATAGTGCGCGTGCAACAGATGCCAATGGTAATGGTGTTCGTGTCCTACGAAGTGATATCGCATAAGTATAGATGAATGTCCATGCAATCTAATATACTGTTCGCCATAAGGGTATGCAGTGTATATGAATGGATAAGCTAGCTAACAATATAAATCTTGCAAAAAGTAGGGTAATCCTAACTAGGGGGGCGCCTCGCGCCATTCAGACGATTCCCCCATAGATGAATACATCTACTCACCTGAAATCCCCGCTAATCCGATCCGACCACCGCTTTGCCTTTACGCGCCGTGTCCGATGTTTCCCCGACCGATCCTATATTTGCACAACACCAAGCATAAGATTACAAAAACCTAAAACGATGCAAGTCACAATATACAATTATCGACGCTCTCGAATTAAACATAGCATGCACTCGGTGCGCGGGAAAACGCACGAAAATCGCTAATCTTTAACAAGAATCGACATTTCGGGGAAATCGACAAAACTACAACCCGACTAGACGAAACCCCACGTTCGCACACTCTAATAGTCCTATACGAAGCTAATTATATCGCTAACATAACGCAATTTGATCGCATTCTAATTTTTGTAAAAATCTAGTAAGCAAATTTCAAACAGATTCGATGCAAACGTCGCAATTTAACGATTTAGCGAGCGTAACCTTACGCAATTAACCACTCTAATCAAATAGGTAACCAAAGCCCTAACTTAACTCTAACAACCATGCTTCAAACCCTTGTTCAACATCAAATCCCATTCTTGATTTTCATGAACAAGAATTTACAACTAAATTAATACTTCAAAATTGAATTTTAGCACATATAACTACAAGTTAACAAACTAGTTTAGGATTTTACCTCACAAGTGGAACCCTAGCATGATCAAGCCACCAAAGAAGCCTCCTTTCTCCTAGTTTTGAACTAAATTTGGTTGAGGAGAGAGAGGATTAGGGTTTGGCTTTGAATTGAGATGGAAATTGTGAATTTTTATTGAATTTTTAGCAAGAAAAAGAAGCAAGAAAGAAGTGAGGAAATGGGGAATTCTGCAGGTGAGGCTCGGCCAGTAGGTGAGGGAGGGGGTGTGGGATTTTTTTGAGAAGTTTCTAGGTCAAAAAGATCCCTCAAATCTCATTTAATGCATTTCACATCAACTTTTTACTTCATTTTTTCACAAATTTCCAACCATAAAACTAAAATTCTATCAAGTCATGATACAATTTATTAGCACCCTATTTTAGCTTATAAAGATTCCTAATTATGAAATTTACCTAGAAAAATTTGTATTTATCACTAATTTAATGTATTTTAAAAAGCTTAAAATAATAAAAAAATAATTAATTACGAAAAAAAATTTATTTAACTAGAAAATTATAAGTGACATTTTAGTGCCAAAATTATAGTAATATCTTATCTAAATTTTGTATAATTAGGTCTACAATGAAAAATACCTATTTTGACTTTTTACGGAAAAAGCCGAAAAATTTGCCGATTACCGAAAAACTGCCTAAACGATTTTCGAAGGGTTACAATCTTCCCCCCTTAAAGAAATTCGGTCCCCGAATTTAGAATATAACTACACGTACCTTCAAAATGATGGGGATATCTCTTCCTCATCTCGACCTCGGTCTCCCAGGTGACCTCCTCGCTGTTCGGGCCACGCCAAAGGACCTTGACGGACGGTATAACCTTCGACCTCAATTTCTTCACCTGCCGATCCAGAATGACCACCGGCTGCTCGGTGAATGAAAGATCACGCTCTAGCTGGATCGTCTGGTGCTGAATCGCCTGGGAAGGATCATGAAGGTACTTGCGGAGCATCGAGACATGGAACACGGGGTGAACATCGGGGAAGCTGGGCGGAAGAGCTAACCGAAAAGCGACCAGACCAACACGCTCTAGGATCTCGAAAGGACCAACATATCTAGGACTCAGTTTCCCTTTCCGCCCAAATCTCATCACACCTTTCATCGTAGAGACCTTCAGGAAAACATGATCGCCAACAGCGAACTCGAGTCGGCGACGGCGCCTGTCAGCATAAGATTTCTGCCTGCTCTGTGCCGCTCTCATCCTATACCGAATCAGCTGTATCTTCTCGGTCGTCTCCTGTACGATCTGTGGCCCCAAAATACTGCTCTCCCTAATCTCTGTCCAACATACAGGCGATCGACATCCCCTCCCATATAAAGCCTCAAAAGGTGATCTGAATCGTCTCTTGGAAGCTATTATTGTAGGAAAACTCGATCAAAGGCAAATGATGATCCCAGCTACCACCGAAATCTAAAACACAAGCTCTGAGCAAGTCCTCAAGAGTCTGAATCGTACGCTCCGACTGACCGTCAGTCTGAGGATGAAAGGCTGTGCTAAAACTCAATCGGGTGCCCAATGCTTCCTGGAGTTTTTGCCACAATCGGCTGGTAAACTGGGTGCCCCGGTCGGACACGATGCAAGTCGGAACGCCATGCAGTCGCACTATCTCATCAATATAAACCTGGGCGTACTGAGAAAATCCAAAAGTGGTCTTCACTGGCAGAAAGTGAGCCGCTTTCGTCAGTCGATCCACAATCACCCAAATAGAGTCGTACCCTCGACTGGTCCTAGGTAGACCCACAATGAAATCCATGGAGACCTGTTCCCACTTCCACTCAGGGATGGGCAAAGGCTGTAACTCGCCGACTGGCCTCTGGTGCTCGACCTTGACTTGCTGACAAGTCAGGCATCTCGACACAAAGTCTGTAATATCCTTCTTCATCCCGTCCCACCAGTAAACCTCTCTCAAATCACGGTACATCTTGGTGGAACCTGGGTGAACACTGTATACTGATCTATGTGCCTCCTCGAGAATATCACGCCTCAGTCCCTCTGAATCTGGCACACACAGTCGAGTCCCAAATCGAAGTATCCCCTGATCATCAATCACGAACTCAGAAACTCTGCCCTGCCGAATCTGCTCAATAATCTCTAAAATACGGGCATCGCCGGACTGTGCCTCGCGCATACGGTCAAGTAACTGTAGGCGTGCTCTGAAATGGGCCAGCTGTCCCCCCGTAGGAGTAAACTCGAATTGCACTCTGCTGTCACATAGCACCTGCCAATCCGCCGTCGACTGCATTTGTACTGCGCTCAAACAAGATAAGCTACCTCCGGGCCTCCTACTCAAAGCATCTGCCACCACATTCGCCTTGCCCGGATGGTATAAAATCTCGCAGTCATAATCCTTCACCAACTCCATCCATCGGCGCTGTCTCAGGTTCAGATCTCGCTGCTGGAAAATATACTTCCAACTCTTGTGGTCAGTGAATATCTGGCACGACTCACCGTATAGGTAATGTCTCCAGATCTTAAGTGCAAATACCACTGCAGCCATCTCTAAATCATGGGTGGGGTAGTTCTGTTCGTGTTTCCTCAGCTGCCGAGAAGCATATGCGATAACTCTGTCGTGCTGCATCAATACACATCCCAGCCCCACTCGAGAAGCATCACAATATACCACGAACCCGCCTGATCCTGAAGGCAATGCTAACACTGGTGCAGTAGTCAGACGAGTCTTCAACTGCTGGAAACTATCCTCACATGCCTGGGTCCAATCAAAAGGAACCCCCTTCCGGGTCAACCCGGTCAACGGTGCAGCAATGCGGGAGAAATCCTGGACAAAACGTCGATAATAGCCGGCCAGACCTAGAAAGCTGTGAACCTCTGTAACTGATACCGGTCTAGGCCAATGCTGAACTGCCTCGATCTTCTTCGGGTCCACACAAATACCATCTCTCGTCACCACATGATCTAAGAAGTCGACACTGTCTAGCCAGAATGCGCACTTGGAGAATTTGGCGAACAGCTGATGCTCCCTCAAAGTCTGCAAGGTGATACGTAAGTGCTGCTCATGCTCCTCCCGGCTCCGAGAATAAACCAAGATGTCGTCAAGGAACACAATAATGAACTGATCGAGATACGGCCTGAATACACGGTTCATCAATTCCAGAAATGCTGCCGGGGCATTGGTGAGCCCGAACGACATCACCAAGAACTCGTAATGACCATATCGAGTACGGAAGGCAGTCTTCGGAATATCCTCCTTCCGAACCCGCAACTGGTGATAACCTGACCGTAAATCAACCTTCGAGAAAAACCCTGCACCCTGGAGCTGATCGAATAAGTCATCAATGCGGGGTAGGGGATACCTGTTCCGCACAGTAACCCGGTTCAGCTGACGATAATCAATGCATAAGCGCATACTTCCGTCCTTCTTCTTAACAAACAAGACGGGAGCACCCCAAGGTGACACACTCGGTCGGATAAGCCCTTTGTCCAGCAAGTCCTGTAACTGATCCTTTAGCTCTCTCAGCTCCGCCGGGGCCATCCGATAAGGCGGTATAGAGATAGGCCCCGTGCCAGGGATCAAGTCAATACAGAACTCAATCTCGCGCTCTGGTGGCAGACCAGGCAGCTCGTCGGGGAATACATCAGGAAACTCTCTCACAACAGGGACCTGGTCCAACGGAACCTCTGTGGAGCTAGTATCACAAACATATGCTAAGAATCCCTAACACCCTTTCCTCAAGAGCTGACCAGCGCGCAGAGAAGAAATCAAGCTAGGAAGGGTAGCGCTAAGATCTCCCTGAATAACAAGAACCGGCTCACCAGGAAAACTGAATCTGACTGCCTTTTCACGGCAGTCCACGGATGCATAACAGGTGGCTAGCCAGTCCATACCAAGAAGAACGTCAGAGTCTAGCATATCGAGGAGAATCAAATCAACTGAAGAATCTCTCTCCCCGATACGAACGGAACACGATCGGTGCACAAAACGGGCAACAAAAGACTCGCCTACCGGGGTAATAACGACAAGCGGCTGATCTAACGGAGAAGACTCTCGGCCCAAGCTCGGTGCAAAGTACGTGGATACATAGGAATGTGTGGAGACTGGATTAAATAATACCCGTGCATCAAAAGAACATACTGGCAGAGTACCTGTCACGACGGCATTGGATGCCTGTGCATCCTGAGGAGTCAACGCGAACACTCGGGCCTGTCCATCACTAATAACTGGCTGTCTTCTGCCTCTACCTCTGCCTCTGCCTCTGTCGCCTCGTCCTCTCGGAACCGGACCGCCACGCCCACGGCCTCTAGAAGCATTTGGCTGGCGTGAAGCATCATCAGGAGTAGGAAGTAAAGCTCTCTGAGAAGGTGGTGAGGGTGGTAAAGTCACATGCGGGACTGTCGCCGCGCCCTGGCGTCCCATGGTACAGTCTCTGACACGGTGATACTGACTCCCACACTGAAAACATCCTGGAGACGACTGCTGGGTCTGTGGATATGAACCAAATAACTGACCTCGTCTCAATCCTCTGCCTCCACCATCTCCCGGAAATAATCTATCACGATGTCTACCCATCTGCCGCTGAGCTGGCGTATCGGTACGGATCCTCTTGGGCCCAGAAACGACCGGAGTCTCAAAAATACGCTCCTCCAAAAGTATGGTTGCATCCATTGCGGCTGCGTATGTATCAAAGTGCTGGGTGCCGATGGCAAGGAATAGCTGTGTATCAAGCCCTCGCACAAACCTCTTTATTCTCTTCTCTTCTGTGTCGACTAGGTACGGAGCATATCGAGACAACTGGGTAAACTGTATATCATACTCCGACACTGTCATCCCAGGAGTCTTGCGCAAAGACTCAAAACTACGGGCTCGAGCATCTCGGACACTCTCCGGAAGAAAACGGGCAAGAAATGCAGCTGTAAACTCATCCCAGGTCATAGAAGGTAGACCTGCAGCTCGGCCTCTCTCTACTGAGTCGTACCATGTCTGGGCAAGACCCTCCAGACGAAAACTCGCAAACTCCACCAATCTATCATCAGAACACCTCAATGAACGGCAAATCCGAGCCATCCTATCAAGAAATGCCTGTAGGTCCTCTGTCGCATCTGTACCGGTAAAAGCTGGAGGTCTCAATCTCATGAACTCCTGTAGTGAAACAGGGATAGTCTCCGTAGTAGCAGCAGGAGTGACCATCTGTGCAGCAGGTACGATCGTGGTCTGTGCGGTGGAAGGAACGTCCTCGGATCTCTGTGCTCGGCTGGACTCAACTAAAGATCCCATCATCTGCCGCAACTCTTGCATGTCGGCCTCTAGTCTGGCAATACGATCTGGATATGGCGGATCAGTATGACCCTGAGGGGTAGGCGTATCCTCCCGCTCGATCCTCGCCTCAGACAGGCCCGCCCGAATCACATCCCTAGCGGCAGCCCGCCGAGCTCTTGTAGTCTTTGGCGGCATCGAAGCTGGAATAAGAAACAGGACTGATAAGAACATCGCAATTGAATCAGGGAATGCAAGGAATCAAGAAAGGAAATATAAGCAATTATGTCCTAAGGTCACATAGGCGGAGTACCGTATCGTAAGTATGTCGCGGATCATACCCACGGTACGCCACTCTGCTTAAGTCACCTACTCCATCTACCAAGGTCGTCCTACACTCAGAAAGGTAAAACCTACGCTCTGATACCAACTTTGTCACGACCCGAAAGTACGGAACGTAACTGGCACTTAGATTATGAGACGTCTAAAGGCGTACCGTAACCTAAGTCAGCCAAAGCCCAGAAAATCTAAACCAAAATCAAAAGCGAATGAAGGAAAACCTTTCATGAATGCAATTTTTTTAAGTCAATTAAGTTGCATAGAATCCCTTTTTAAAAACATCAAAAATTTCCGAAAATTTCGGCAGAGTCTCCCCTGTATTTTCTATCCCCCAAAATGGGTACAACAAGATAATAAACCTGTAATCATAAAAATGGCATCCCCAAGCGGGAGCTAGCTCTTCGCCCAAGGCCGATCACAAATACATGCAATATAATAGCAACATCAAGAAAAGAGCATAAAAGAAACGCAAAATATCAGAAAACACAACGCCGGCTCAAGTGAGCTCGACCCAAAAGAAACCACAAATATACAAATCTCTCAGTCTCACCACTAGGTCACATATACAATATAAAGTGGTAGATGGAGAATACTAGATACAATGATAAAGCAAAAAGAAATAAAGTGTGCTCGCATTCCACCTACGGGCGATGTCGCGAGTCTGAGCAAAAGGAGCTGATGATAAGATAGCCGCCGCTACAAGACTGATGAGTCCGACCTGCAAGACACTGTGGCACAACAGGGGTGAGTTGCCAGCTCGTGAGTAAATATAACATCTAATAAGGCAATCGTAAGAATGCACGCAATGCACCACGACATGCAAGTCCATATGTGATATAATAGCTCTAGTATGCATGCACAGGTATGCAATGTCATTTCTAACTCTTTAAGTATTTTAAATGCTAAGGGTACTGCGTTCTTAACTTTAGAAAATGAATATCTGTATAATAGCTAAGTACCATCAAGAAATCATCTGAAAACCCGTGTCAAGCATCGACACCAAATATGAATCATATCTGTCTCAATATCGGGCTCCGTCAGTCCGGATCGGCCCATATCATAAATCTCACGACAACGGTCGGTATCCTCCGGATATCCGCCGCGCCAGACATCACCGGTAGGTAGTCTTCCCCTGTCAGGCTCATCGTCTACAACTCGATCTTCTTGCCCCGGGGTACCATACCGGGCCCACCATGTACCCGAGACGGTTCATCCACTCCTCGAATCGGGTCTCGAAATCCAACAGAAATCATGAAAACTCATGGTAGACGACACATACATCATGAGAAAACCGCAACTTTGTTTTAAAAATGATAAATATAAGCTTTTGTTAAATTCATGCGGTTTTCCCCCAAAAATCCAGAAATCGCAGCAATACTGAAATCTTCAAGAAAATCATAATGTTCACATGTTATATATGATAATGTCTATGATATCAATGTATATGATGTGAGTTTTGGCTAGAAATCTATGTAGATATGATGGTAATGCGAGGTATATGCATGTTATGCAATTCCATATATCATGTATGAATGCAAATGGCATTATTAAGTTAAACAGGTTCTATAGTGCACGGGGCATGGCAATTATCAAAGGCGTGTGTGTCACAGATGCCAATGGTAATGGTGTTCGTGTCCTACGAAGTGATATCGCATAAGTATAGATGAATGTCCATGCAATCTAATATACTTTTCGCTATAAGGGTATGCAGTGTACAAGAATGGATAAGCTAGCTAACAATATAAATCTTGCAAAAAGTAGGGTAATCCTAACTAGGGGGGCGCCTCGCGCCATTCAGACGATTCCCCCATAGATGAATACATCTACTCACCTGAAATCCCCGCTAATCCGATCCGACCACCGCTTTGCCTTTACGCGCCGTGTCCGATGTTTCCCCGACCGATCTTATATTTGCACAACAGCAAGCATAAGATTACAAAACCTAAAACGATGCAAGTCACAATATACAATTATCGACGCTCTCGAATTAAACATAGCATGCACTCGGTGCGTGGGAAAACACACGAAAATCGCTAATCTTTAACTAGAATCGACATTTCGGGGAAATCGACAAAACTACAACCCGACTAGACGAAACCCCGCGTTCGCGCACTCTAATAGTCCTATACGAAGCTAATTATATCGCTAACATAACGCAATTTGATCGCATTCTAATTTTTGTAAAAATCTAGTAAGCAAATTTCAAACCGATTCGATGCAAACGTCGCAATTTAACGATTTAGCGAGCGTAACCTTACGCAATTAACCACTCTAATCAAATAGGTAACCAAAGCCCTAACTTAACTCTAACAACCATGCTTCAAACCCTAGTTCAACATCAAATCCTATTCTTGATTTTCATGAACAAGAATTTACAACTAAATTAATACTTCAAAATTGAATTTTAGCACATATAACTACAAGTTAACAAACTAGTTTAGAATTTTACCTCACAAGTGGAACCCTAGCATGATCAAGCCACCAAAGAAGCCTCATTTCTCCTAGTTTTGAACTAAATTTGGTTGAGGAGAGAGAGGATTAGGGTTTGGCTTTGAATTGAGATGGAAATTGTGAATTTTTATTGAATTTTTAGCAAGAAAAAGAAGCAAGAAAGAAGTGAGGAAATGGGGAATTCTGCAGGTGAGGCTCGGCCAGCAGGTGAGGGAGGGGGTGTGGGATTTTTTTGAGAAGTTTCTAGGTCAAAAAGATCCCTCAAATCTCATTTAAGGCATTTCACATCAACTTTTTACAAAAAAAAACCCTTTTTACTTCATTTTTTCACAAATTTCCAACCATAAAACTAAAATTCTATCAAGTCATGATACAATTTATTAGCACCCTATTTTAGCTTATAAAGATTCCTAATTATGAAATTTACCTAGAAAAATTTGTATTTATCACTAATTTAATGTATTTTAAAAAGCTTAAAATAATAAAAAAAATAATTAATTACGAATTTTTTTTTATTTAACTAGAAAATTATAAGTGACATTTTAGTGACAAAATTATAGTAATATCTTATCCAAATTTTGTATAATTAGGTCTACAATGAAAAATACCTATTTTGACTTTTTACGGAAAAAGCCGAAAAATTCGCCGATTACCGAAAAACTGCCAAAACGATTTTCGAAGGGTTACAGATTGCATACCTTCTATATGATAGTTGGATCCAGATACCCACTGCGAGTAATTGTTACTCCTGGGAGAGTTTTGCACTTTGCAATTAGCCGATCAAGTAGGTGTCTAGAAAGGTGTCAACGGGGTTACGCCCCTGGGAAAACGAGGTTTATTTTAATTAGGTCCGTGCGAAAGCACGGGGAACCTCCCTCAAAGTACCGACACTGGCCTGGCTGAAAGATTGGCGAACTTGTAGAGTGTAATTAATCCCGGCTAGTCTTTCCTTTTAAGGTTTGAAGGAAGATTTGATAAAAACAGTGGGAGCCATCCTGATTAGATAAAATATATAACCAATCTAATCTTGCAAGAGCACACACAGAGTGTTTTCTTCTCTCTCTCTCTCCAGGTAGCGACCATATCACGCCTTAATCAAGATAATAATATGGATGTATTGACCGAACCCGCTTGCTATACTGAGCCGGGGAACGTTGGTCCCGCTCCAACTTATAATTATTATAAGACCGAGCAGGAAATAGGAGAATGCCAGGATTCCCATACCGCCCAAACGAAGAAAGTGCATGAGATGCATCTCCTTCGGGTGTGTTCATTACAAAGAACTGTTTCTCAGTATCCTCTACATCCTGGGTATTTGATACCGGATCAGGATCCCAAATATGTAATCTGTTACATAGGCTATAATAGGTAGAGAACTGAGAACGGGTGATAGGTTTCATGAGACAGAAAACGGTGCAAGTGTTGCAGCTAAGTCTATTGGTCACTGTCACCCTTTATTACCAATACATTGATTCTGAACAAATGCTATTAGATACCAAACCTGATATACAAAATCATATCAGTCTCTTTATTAGTAAAGAAAGGATATAATTTTGTATTGTTGAATATTGTTTTGAACATTTCAAAAGTTGATCGGTTTAGGCACGTTATCTAAAAGCATTGACGTTCTAAATCAAACTACAGTTCCTAGTATACAGAACACACACAAGAGGAAGAGTTCAGAAATGAACGAATCCTTCTTGAGGCATTGTAGACTAGGTCATATCAATGCGACCCGACTGGCTGAAGTTACATTTAGATGCATATTTAAATCAGTTTGAATTTACATCTTGTGAAACTTGCTAGTCATGTCACAAAGATTAGATGACCATAGCTCTGTTTATTGGAAACAGAGAAAGAATTGGTGAACTCTTGGGACTGATACATGATGATGTATGTAAGGTCCCCTGTCTACACATGCCAGGACCGGTTCTTTGTACTTCATTACATTCTCTGATGATCTCTTAAGATTCAGTCATATGTTCCTGTTGAAACATAAGTCCGAAACTTTTGAGATATTCACAGAATATAAGTTAGAAGTAGAGAAACAAAGTACAGGTATAAGTATTATGTCCTATGATGAGATCAAGGAGGAGAATACTTGTGCATGGAATTCTTGGACTATTCTAAAGGAGAATGAGATTCTCTCTCAGCATTACTCTTCCGTATACACCACAGCACGTAGGCGTATCGGGGCGAAGCAATCGCACCATATTAGATATGGTATGCTCTATGATGAGTACTACTAAGTTACCTATTTCCTTAAGGGGTTATGCACTTGAGAAGCTACATACCTATTGAATTAGGTTCGAATCAAATCAGTACCTACCACTCCATATAAGATATGGTATGGGAAGAGCCTATCTCTTAAGTAAGTTAAGATTTGGGATTGTCCGGCCTATGTCAAAAGCAAAATCCGGATAAGATCGAGGCAAGGTCAGTTCTATAGAACTGGAAGGAGTTCCAGCTATACAAACTACAGCTGATGATTTGAGAGAACCAAAGGATTCAATAGTCCCCGACGAACCTCAGCCACTCCGCCGATCTAGCAGGGTTCCTCATCCGCCTGAGAGATACTTCGGTTTCTCGATGACAGTGGGAGCGAAGAATGCATCATGAGATGATGACTCAACTAGTTTCGAGCAGGCCATCAAGAGTGGGGACTCTGTAAGAATGGCTGGATGCTTAGCAATCTGAGACGGAATCCATGTACACCAACAAAGTATGGACTTTGGTTGCCATATCTGAAGGGTTAAATCCCCATCAGGAGCAAGTATATCTTGAGAAGATTACTTGGTGTAGATGGAAAAGTTGAAACTTTCAAAGCTAGACTTGTTAATGGTTTTCATCATCGACCAGGCGTGGATAATGATGAAACATTTTTCCAGTGGCTATGCTTAAGTCCATCCGGATCCTACTTAATATTGCTGCATACATGACTACGATATCTAGAGGTTGGGTGTCATGACTGCTTTTCTAAATACTGATTTAGAAGAGAACGTCTATAAGTACACAGCCAGAGGGCTTCGTAGACAGTGGGAGCAGCGGAAACATGTGCAAGTTGCTTTACAGATTAAAGCAGGCATCGCAGAGTTGGAACGTCTGTTTTGATGCGATAGTCAAAGAGTTTGACTTCATCAAAATGGTAGAAGAACCTTGTGTAAACAAAAAGGTAGTAGGGAGTATGGTGGTGATCCTCGTAGAGTACGTAGATGACATACTCTTGATAGGAAAAGAGTTTCCTATGCTACGCTCGGGCAATCTCCTCTTATCACAAAGATTCTCCATATAGGATCTGTGTGATACCTCCTATATCCTAAATTTTGATCTATGAGATAGATCTAAAGGGATGTTAGGGTTCTCACTAGGTTTAGTGAGTTGGTACCAATCGATCCTGGGGAGACTCACTAGAAAAGTTCCATGGTGATAAGGACGACTGAATGTCAGTTGCAGGCATTGTCTTTACCCTCAGTGGAGGGACGGTATGCTGGAAGAGTTCCAAGCTAGATACCGTGGAAAACTAGACGATAAAGGCTGGTAACATAGCTATTAAAGATACTACCAAAGAGGAAGTTTGGGTGTATATTGGTTCATGAGATGAACTAGGTTCCTACCATTGTGTGACAATGGAAGGGTGGCTTCGGCCTAGGAACCCCAGTCCCATCAGTGACCCAGACATATTCTGAGGCAGCATCACCTGATCATGGAGATAGTTGATCTCCAGGGTGATCGAGGTTAGGAGAGTAGACTCAAAGGACAACACGACGGATCCACTCACAAAGGCCTTTTCCCAAAGAGAGACTTTTATGGGATGGTTGAGTATTAGATACTGCAACCACTGCTACAGATGGCCCTAGTGCAAGTGGGAGATTGTTAGTTATATGTATGCCCTAGAGGCTATTACTGTACATAGGATGTATATTGTAGCGGATGCTGGGACATATATAGGTAGGACTTTCTTGCTCGACATGATAGTATGCTATCTGGTTACTCTTTATCTTAACATGTATACTTGCTGTCTCTCTATTACATGTTGATAAAGCCCTTAGGATGTGTGCTCGACTTCCAGGACTATGATATAGATCATACTAGTGGGGCCTGGGTAGTCCATGAGTACATCCTTCAATGTTCGAGACGGGGCATCGATATTCCAGAGTAGACTAGCGTATATCTTCTTGACCCATGTGATGGGCGATGGATGATCCCATATCCATTGGTGTTTGACATCAGAGATGGTATGCGGGTGCTCAGTGGAGACTGGGTACACTGAACGGACTCGCCGAGAACTCCCAGATGGTATTATACCTCACGTCAGATGGTAGTTCTCTGGTGACACTGGTACAACTTAGTCTGTTGACCCGAGATCGTCATAGAGTCTTGTGTGTCTCCCACTGTGCTTTGATTTCCACCCTACCACGGCTCTACTGAGTCGTGCAAACAGGTGTTTTTTGGGTACAGTCCCGATTCACATGGAGGCAATGAGCGATAGGAGGGGATTCGTCTCTCCCAGTATTGGGGGTTGATGTTGCGCTATGCTCGACTGGCCATAACTAGAAATCCCTGGCCTGGGTTGCAGTGATATACTGGTAAGAGTTATCAGTAGTTTCACGCTTGTTATGGACCTTACATCGGCATGACTTATCAAGCTATTGTGGTCTGACGTTTACCACCCCTAGGCGAGATATGCGACATATCAGACGAACAGACCGGACTGTACGGTTAAGTGTTACTGGTTGGATTCACAGGAGTGTGAGCGGGCTTGCTCGTTGATCTTCTGATCGCTCAATACCCGGGTGGCCGTTACGTTTAGCAGACCGCTTGCGGCTTGTGGGTGTTTGATATGATCATCACCTACTGCCAGCGTATTGACGAGTCTTTAAAGTCCTACACAGAGGTTTCCTGTCTCAAGCGAAACGAAATAGGAGCGCATATGAGATATGTGCGGGACCGAGAATAATACCAGTATGTTATACTGAATTCTATTCTCGCGATTTGTATCATAGGACGGTTATATAAGATATAGCCGGGTTACCGAATCAAATGTTGATTCGATACATTGATAGACATGATATTAGTCGGTTATGACCGGGTCGTTAAATCAAGTGTTGACTTAATGATTTAATGTATAATTATATATTTGATAAATTACTTTACATTAACTAGTATTTGTTCACTTAAGATGTTTTTCTCACTTGATTGTGCACATTGTATATATGATATATGTTTGTGCACTAGTTTGTATCATGTTTGATGATACATGCAAACTTGGGTGTGTGTATGCTTTAAACCATGTTTAGGTTAATGGTTAGGGTTTTAATTAATTATTTTATTTTATTTATTTATTTTGGCAAAAACAAATATAGTCGCTTGCTTTGTTTTATTCTTGAAGCTTCATGAAGCTTTGAAAGTCTTAACCATTTTGTTTTTTCCTTAACCTAACCATTACACCTAAACCCTAGTTTATTCTCTACATGTGTTTACTTCGCCCATGGTTGCATTATGATAAGCATCACTTGATTTATTATTTTCAAGAATTCATTTTTCCTTATTCTTCTTCTTCATCTTCTTCAAGTGAAGAAAAAAATTCTTGAAATTTCCAAGTGATGAAATCAAGTGAGAAATCCAAATCCAAAGTGAACCCACTTTCTATTTCTTCATCCTCTACCACTTGCCATGTTGTATAGGGTGTTATCTTCACAAGTTTCATGACCTAGTGAAGATGGAGCTTGGGTTTGAGTCACCTCGACGTAGATCATCTTCGGCATCGAAGTCAACGACCTAGCCCGATCATTTCTCTGATGAAACCAACGCTAGAGTCCAGGATCCCGATGGTCGCAGCGAAGGGATGTCGTCACGGAGCTTTGGAAGTGGAGGACCGGATCTACAAAGGTTGTAGTCCCTTTCACTTGTATTTAAAGTAGTTAACTTGCTTGTTGTTTCTCCTAGCCTCTAGTTAACGATCTTCATTAGGGTTTCTCGACACATAAATTTTTGATTTTGGCATGGTTGATCAGTTGTGGAACCTTTTGAGTGTGCCTAGGAACCCTTCATATTAAACAAGGATATACATATAGTTATCTTTCATATTGAAAAGGATTTGGCATGTGTTTCTTTTCAGATGTTCTGATGAGTTTACAACGATGCGTACAATGTACATGTTATAGTTTTGATGTATATCATATTGGTTTTCGTATTGGATTTTGAGATTGGTATCTTCACCATAACTCCGATGATTGCATGATGCTTGACGGAGTTTTGATTTTTGAGTTATATACTCGTTCTTCACGCGCATGCGTTGCGCTGAAATATGTTTTATGTATGTATGATTTCGGAGCCCCGACGACTTGATCATTTTACTGAAATGTTTTGGTATTTGAGGGGTTTAAATTTAAATTCGGGGACCGAATTTATTTAAGGGGAGAAGACTGTAACATTTCATAAAAATAAAATATTATTTTTGGGAAGTTAAATAATTAAATAATAAATACTTTGAATATTCTAATGTGTGGAGATTAGTTTTAAATGATTTGGTATAATTAAATACCGATAAATTGGGAAATATTTGGAAATGTATGTTAATTATTGATTTTGAAAGAGATTATATGAATGGAGCATACATAGACTTTTTTTATAATTAATTATATTCTACGAATGAGAGGGTTTTCAGTCGAAGGAGTGGAGCGAAGCGGAACGGCGCTTCGGTTGAATGAGTGGAACGGCGTAGTCGCATTTTCCCCCGGTGCTTGAGGGGTTATGTTAATGCAAAACTCGATTAAATTTCACTAATCCTGCATTTAAGCTTGGTTATGCATTATGATATGCACCATAGCTTGTTAAAAGCCTTATTACATTTTTTGTGACCATGGATTCAATTGCAAGAAAAGGGTTTTTGAATTTTGTTTTAAAGAAAAGAAAAGGGAAAAGGAATAAGATTAAAATAAGGAGGTATGGGCAAGAGAGAGAAGAGAGAGAGAGGTGAGGGGTTCATTGACCATAGCTCATTTTTTCATTCCCTTCATTCTTCTTCTTCCTCCTCCATCTCCATGGCTGCCTTCCTCCCTCCACCACCTACACCACCTCATATCAACCCCAAAAACACCTCAAAACACCTATTTCCTTTCAAAAAAAGCATGCACAAGCTCACTACAACCATGATGGATCAAGAAAGTTTGGATTTTGAGTACTTGGGGCAACTCAAGAAAATTCTTATGTTGCCAAATGAGGTAATCCTTTTACTATTAGTGTAGTAATCATCCCCTTTAGCTTCTATTTTAGTTTAGAATCGTTTTGGTGAGGTTTAGTGATGTTTGAAAATTCATAGAAGAGGTTTTGAGGAATTCTTGAATTAAGATGGTGCAATTGAGATTTAGTAGTGATCTTATGCCCCATAGTGCTAAAAACCTGGACCAAACAGAGCCTAGACCATGCAATGTGAATTAGATATCGAAATGTCGGTTTTGTGTTTATATTATGCCTACAAGGAATCTGGAGTGACCTGAGACATTTACAAGAAAAACTAGCAACACCATTAACCTAGATTGAGCAAAAGGAGGCCACCCTACAAAGACAAACCCATTCCGAGCATCCCAAACCGAGCAGGCCGGTTTACATGGGCTTGTGGTCGGCCAAGTTGTGGAGGTTGGTGCATAGGTTGGTTCTGTGGCTCATATACCCCTGTACCACACCCCAGAACTACTTGTTTTTCCCTATTTCACCTGAACCAAAATCTGGGACCCTTTTCTTGAGTTGCTGCTTTGAATTCCTTGATGTTCATGACTTGAAGTTTTGATATTTGTGTTTTGTATCGGTCACTTGATGTTTGCAGGTCGATATCGGGTGTTATTTAGTTCTTTTGCATGAGTAGACCATTGGTTTTTACCTATGTGTGATACGTGTGCCGTTTTGGTTTTCGTGCATGATTTCGGTTTACGATACTTTGTGTTTATTGCAGGGTTGCTAGGCACACGCACAAGGGTCTACGAGGCATCAACCATGCCCGATTTAAAATTTAGCCGTGCCGAACAACCCAAAGACGGATCTTTAAACTAGAGTTTATGCGAAAACTAACATGTTAAACACTTTTACACTAAGTGAGAGAGATTACAACCTTTGTAGATCCGGTCCTTCACTTCTTAAGCTCCGTGTTGAGGTCCCTTCGCTGCGATCATCGTGTTCCGGACTCTCGAGAGGTTCCACGAAGAGAAAGATGCATGCTTGCTTCCGATCTTCGATATAAAGATGATCTACCTTGAAGTTTCATTAACACAAGCTAACACTCACCGAATGAAGTGAACACTCTCATCTAAAGGGAAATGATAGATGAGAATGATGAAGTAGGATTTTTTTTCTCTTTTGTTTTCATATTCTCACTCACTTTCATCACTTAGCAAAAAGCTAGAAAGCTTTTTCCAAGAAGGAACTCAAGGAAGAAGATGATAGAATCCTTTTGTGATGAACAATGAATTAATGTAGTGGTTACAAATCTAACCAAGGGTTAAGCATGAAGGAGTTAACCCTTGTAGAGAATTAACTTGAGTTAATGGTTTGGATTGGGTTAACATAATATCTTCACAAAATATCAAGTAAAACACAAAGTCAAAGCTTCATGAAGCTTCATGCAAAAGCTAACCCTAATCCAAACCCTAACCAAGTTTAAACCCTAAACCATTGTTAAATTTGTAACCCTAACATGTTACAATATTATATATCGCATATACAATATATTTTGTAACAATAGAAAATAATACGATTAACATATATCGCATATATATCAATGTATTATCCCATGAGAAAATGAATCTTTTAGTGAGCTAATATTAGTTAATGTAATTTAATATATCATATATATTATTATACATTAAATTATCGAATCAACACTTGATCCGACAATCCGGCTATATCGCATATAACCGACTAATACGATGACCCGGCTATATCACATATACCAGGCCGATATATCATATCGCGAGAATCCAAGACGGTATCACATATCGCATTATCCTCGGTCCCGCACATATCACATATGTGCTCCTACTCCGTTTTGCCTGAGTCAAGAAACCTCTGTGTAGGACTCTAAAGAATTGTCAATACGCCGGCAGTAGGTGATGATCATATCAAACACCCACAAGCTGCAAGCGGTCAGCTAAACGTAACAGCCACCCAGGTATTGAGCGCTCAGAAGATCAACAAGCAAGCCTGTACATTCTCCTGTGAATCCAATCAGTAACACTCCCGTACAGTCCGGTCTCGTCGTCTAATATGTCGCATATCTCGCTTAGGGGTGGTAAACGTCAGACCCTAGTAGCTCGATAAGTCATGTCGATATGAGGTCTATAACAGTTCGAGAAACTACTGATAACCCTTACCAGTAGATCTCAGCAACCCTGGCCAGGGATTTCCGGCTATAGCCAATCGAACACAGCGCAACATCAACTCCCTATACCGGGAAAGACAAATCCCCTCTTATCGCTCATTGCCTCCATGTGATTCGGGACTGTACCTAAAAGTCACCTTTTTGCATGCCCTCTTGGACTTGGTATGATGGAAATCAAAGCACAGTGGGAATCACACAAGACTCTATGACGATCTCGGGTCAACAGACTACTCTGTACCAGTGTCACCGGAGAACTGCCATCTGACGTGAGGTATAATACCATCTGGGAGTTCTCGGCGAGTCCGTCCAGTGTACCCAGTCTCGACTGAGCACCCGTACACCATCCTTGATGTCAAACACTGATTGATATGGGATCATCCATCGCCCATCATATGGGTCAAGATGCGTATACGCTAGTATACTCTGGTGTATCGATGCCCTGTCTCGATACACCCTCGACTAGGAATAGTTATAGGATGTACTCGTCGACTACCGTGGCCCCACTAGTATGATCTCATCATAGTCCCAGTAGTCGAGTACATATCCTAAGGGCTTTATCAACATGTAATATAGAGATAATCAGAGTACATATTAAGATAAAGTACAACCAGATAGCATACTATCATGTCGAGCAAGAAAGTCCTCCCTATATATGTCCAAGCATCCATTACAATATACATTGTATGTACAGTAATGGCCTCTAGGGCATACATATAACTAACAATCTCCCACTTGCACTGGGGCCATCTATTGTGGTATCACATACCCAACAATTAGCTGTGGTTGAAGTATCTCATACTCAACCATCCCATAAAAGTCTCTACTGGGAAAAAGGCCTTTGTGAGTGGATCCGCTTTGTTATCCTCTGTGTCTACTCTCCTAACCTCGATCTCCCTGGAGATCAACCATCTCCATGATCAGGTGATACTGCCTAAGAATTATATCTGGATTTCTGATGGGACGGGCATTCCTTGGCATAAGCCACAACTCCATTGTCACACAATGCTAGGAACGAAGTTCATCTCATGAACTTATATATATCCAGACTGCCTCTCTGGTAGCATCTTTGGTAACAATGTATCTTGCCTTTAATCATCTTGTAAGTCACGGTATCTACCTTGGAACTCTTCCAAAATACCGTCCCTCCACTGAAGGTAAATACAATGCCTGCGACTGACATTCAGTCGTCCTTATCACCCTGGAACCTTTCCAGTGATTCTCCCCAAGATCAAATGATACTATCTCACTACAACTAGTGAGAATCCTAACATCCAATTAGATCTATCTCATAGTTCCAAAACCCAGGATTTAGGAGGTATCACTTTGGTCCTATATGGAGAATCCTTGTGATAAGCGGAGATTGACCGAGCATAGCATAGGAAACTCTTTCCCTATCAAGAGTATGTCATCCACGTACTCTACGAGGATCACCACCATACTCCCTACTACCTTTTTGTATATACAAGGTTCATCTACCATTTTGATGAAGTCAAACTCTTTGACTACCACATCAAAACAGATGTTCCAAATCCGCGATGCCTACTTTATTACATAAAACATCTTGCACACGTTTCCGCTGCTCCCACTGTCTATGAAGCCCTCTGGCAATGTACTTATAGACGCTCTCTTCTAAAACATCATTTAGAAAAGCAGTCATGACACCCAACCACCAGATATCATAGTCATGGTATGTAGCCGTGGCAAGCAGGATCTGGATGGACTTAAGCATAGCTTTGAAAGTTTCAACTTTTCCATGTACACCAAGTAATCTTCTCAAGATATACTTTCTCCTGATGGGGATTTAACCCTTCAGATAAAGCAACCAAAGTCCATACTTTGTTGGTGTATAAGGATTCCATCTCAGATCGATAAGCATCCAGCCATTCTTACAGAGTCCCACTCCTGATGGCCTGCTCGAAACTAGTTGGGTCATCATCTCATGACGCAATCCTCGCTCCCACTGTCATAGAGAAAACCAAAGTATCTCTCAGGTGGGTGAAGAACCCAACTAGATCGGTGGAGAGGCTGAGGTTCGCTGGAATCTATTGAATCCTTTGGTTCTACCAAATCATCAGCTGCAGTTTGTATAGCTGGAACCTTTCCAGTTCTACATAACAGACCTTGCCTCGAGCTTGTCCGGATTTTGCTTTTAGACATAGGCCGGACAACCCCAAATCTTAACAAACTTAAGATATGGGCTCTTCCCTTTCCATATCACATATGAAGTGGTAGGCAACATGATTTGATTTGAACCCTATTCAATAGGTATGCAGCTTCTCAAGTGCATAACTCCCAAAAGGAAATAGGAAACTCAGTAGTACTCATCATAGAGCACACCATATCACATAGGGTGCTATTGCACTACCCCAATATACCATCGTGCTATGGTGTATACGGAGGAGTAATGCTGAGAGAGAATCTCATTCTCCTTTAGAATAGTCTAGGAATTCCGTGCTCAAGTATTCTCCTCCATGATCTCATCAAAGGACATAACACTTATACCCGTTTTTGGCTCTATACTTCTAATTCATATTCATTGAATATCTCAAAAGTTTCGGACTTGTGTTTCAACAGAAACATATGTCTGAATCTTGAGAGATCATCAGTGAATCTAATGAAGTACAAAGAACCGGTCTTGGCATGTGTAGACAGGGGACCTTCATAAATCGGCATGTATCAATCCCAAGAGTTCACTAACTCTTTCTCTGTTTCTAATAAATGGAGCTGTGGTCATCTTATCTCTGTGACATAACCGGCAAGTTTCACAAGATGTAAATTCAAACTAATTTAAATATGCATCTATGTGTAACTTCAGCTAGTCGGGTCGCATTGATATGACCTAGTCTACAATGCCTCAAGAAGGATTCGTTCATTTCTGAACTCTTCCTCCTGTGTGTGTTCTGTATACTAAGAACTGTAGTTTGATTTAGAACGTCAATGCTTTTAGATAACGTGCCTGAACCGATCAACTCTTGATATAGGAAATGCTCAAAACATTATCCAACAATACAAAATTATATCCTTTCTTTACTAATAAAGAGACTGATATGATGTTGTATATCAGGTTTGGTATCTAATAACATTCGTTCAGAATCAATGTATTCTGGTAATACAGGGTGATAGTGACCAACAGACTTGGCTGCAACACTTGCACCGTTTTCTGTCTCATGAAACTTATCACCCGTTCTCAGTTCTCTGCCTATCTGTAGCCCATGTAACAATTACATATGTGGGATCCTGATCCGGTATCAAATACCCAGGACGTAAAGGATACTGAGAAACAGTTCTCTGCAACGAACACGCCCGAAGATGATGCATCAACATGCACTTTCTTCGTTTGGGCGGCACGGGAATTCTGGTAATCCCCAATTTCCTGCTCTGTCTTATAACAATTATAAGTTGGAGCGGGACTAACGTTCCCCAACTCAGTATAACAAGCGGGTTCGGTCAATACATCCGTATTATTATCTTGATTAAGGCGTGATATGGTCGCTACCTGGAGAGAGAGAGAAGAGAACACTCAGCGTATGCTCTTGCAAGATTAGATTGGTTATCTAATATATCTAATCAGGATATCTCCCACTGTTTTAGTCAAATCTTCCTTCAAACCCTAAAAGGAAAGTCTAGCCGGGATTAATTACACCCTACAAGTTCACCAATCTTTCAGCCAGGCCAGTGTCGGTACTTTGAGGGAGGTCCCCCGTGCTTTCGCACGAACCGAATTAAAGTAAACCTCGTTTTCCCAGGGGCATAACCCTGTTGACACCTTTCTAGACACCTACTTGATCGGCTAATTGTAATGTGTAAAACTCTCCCAGGAGTAACTCTTACTCGCAGCCGGTATCGGGATCCAACTATCTTATAGAAGGTATGCAATCTCATTGCAAATTTCAACACTTGAAATTCCCGATAATATTTTGCCCCTAGCAGCTATATGACCTTAACATAGTCAACAAATCATAAGTGCTAGTCAAGTTCAACCCTTCATTTCCCGATTGAATTAAACCCACCCGCACGACCCTTAACATAGTCAACAAAGTCGCACGACTACCCTAATCCAATCGCATCATATGCTTATACAGATAAGCACTAATCAGCTACCGCACACTACGCCTTAACATAGTCAACAAACGTAGCACGAATACTAACTAGTACTTATTTGAAATGATGGAGGGCTACGACAGGTTTTTGAGAAAACCTTTTGCGTAATGAACTTGATATCGTTGTAGAATCGAGTGATTTTAAATGGAGTGTTTTTGAGGCTTTTCTAGTTTGGCTAAAGGGGTCACTCCCGGTGAAGGGATCGTCGGCCCTTTTCTCATCGAATAAGGTGCAGATATTTCACAAATATCATTATGCAAAGCAAAAACTATAGAAGCAATCAAAAGACAAACCGAGTTTGTAGCATCTGCTAGTTTCACTAAAGAGGTGACTTCCGGTGAAGGGATCTCGGCTCTTTCCTTATCGAATAAGGTGCTGGATGTTCTACAAGGAACACCGCTATGCAAAGCAAAACCTAGAGGTACCAGTTTTTAAACAAGTTTCTACAACATCTTTAAGTTTCTTTTATTTCACTAATCTCATTAATGAAGTCCCATTTTATTATGCTTCACAAGTATCAGATATGAAACGAAATCAACAATATATAATATATATCTCATATATATAATATAAACATTCGTCTCAGACAGTAATATGATCTCATCATAGAAAACATTGCAGCAGAAGAACATATATGAAATATTGGATATACTAGGACGTCCGTGTTTTTAATACGAGCCTATATAAAACACGGATTCCACGGTCGCGATGAATAGCCAAACCCGCATCCCTAGACCCCTACGAGAGAGGAAAGCAACACTGCCAATTCTATGGTTAGGAGACCAGGTCTCGACTCCTCGAGATGGTCTCCCACTGGACCCTAAAACCCGGTTACTTGTGCTCCCCGTCTTGGGTCTACCTAATGCGGAAAAGTAAATAATATACAATGGTGACATCATCCTCAGCCCGGAAGTGCCCCAATAAAAGAATATTACATACAAATGAATTTTACATAAATGAAAAAATAAAAAACTCTCATCTCACATAAAACCCCCGGCTATTCAGAACGCGACGATCCAATATAACATATCACTGCAACACATAATATCTCATATCATCAAGGTAAGCAAGTATGCATATCCCGATTGTCGTTGATGTATAGCAACGAAGCCGGCGATACACCACATACTACGCTTACGGTCACAGAAAAGAAAGTGTAAAACTACAACAGTTGGAATCCGCAACCTCCTTAGATATCGCATGCCTAATCAAATGAATTCCTTAGACATCGCATGCCTAACAATTGTAAACCCCGCATTTTAGTCTCATTATCGAAAACTCTTTTCAATATCAAGTCGGGCAATTCAACAAGATTCCTGACATCCTGATCGAATGCTCGTCGCAAACTTTAGTAGACGGCCGCACCCCCAGATGCCGTTGACGAAGTGCACTAAGGCGGAACACCGCTGCCGCGAGCACCCGAATGGATGCTTTTGGCCACGGGGTTCTCCTACAGTCACTTGGTCGGGGCTATGGGGCATGGCTATCTATTAAGTTTACCCGGCGAGTATCCGCGTACGCTACGTGATTGCGATGGACTTTTGATCACATCAAAATTCCGTGGCAACCGATCAATTGAGACTAAACTGCTAGATTTATAACATTCAAATTTAGTTATCTCATAACTACATATGGATTCCAAATATTGTATCACATTCCAGATAAATAGACAATGTTAAACTTTCCGATTGAATAATCAAATACCCAAGATTTCCCCAATATATCTCAACACTTGAAATCGGTTTAAAAAACATTCATCACATGCTACAGTACCAATGGTCCTGCCGTAGAAGGGTCAAGCCAACGCCTCACATGTGGCACGCTGTACTGCCCCAAACCCTAAGGTTTAGAGACAGTTCAAGACGGTCACATAATCGAGTTAAGGTTTATTGTCTTCTAGAGGGTCCACCGTGTTACTTGCATGACTTTATGAAAGTTTCAAACACGAGAAAAAATCCAACTATTGAAAATTTTCCGACAGAGGAAAAAGTGAGTTATTGATATCCGTTCGAACTTTTTAACAGTTTCTAAAAATTACCCGGACAAAACTAAACGAAGTTAAATTATCCGATCGAATCAACGAGTTCCCAATACAACCTAAGAAAACTCAACACTTGAGTGTAATTAAAAAATTCCCAGAAAACAATGACAAGAAAGGACCTAAGAATAAATATATGAAGTTCTAGGGACTAATTAAAAATTTTGGCCGAGGAACCGCTGCCAAACCCTTGGTTTGGCAGCGGTTCGGCGGTCAAATAAGCGCATTACAGGTCCGTACTTCACAGTAATTCTTAGTTTTTCCTGCTTAATTTTCTGAGCATTTTTAATTCATAAAAAATCACATTTTTGAAAAATATCCAGAGAAGGGTTCGTGTCGGGGTTTCCGGGTTCGATCGGACTTTAAACTTCGCCTAGACTTCGCCTAAAGCTCTAGCTTGGCTCTGATACCACTGTAGGATTGCTCGGCACACGCACAAGGGTCTACGAGGCATCAACCATGCTCGATTTAAAATTTAGCCGTGCCGAACAACCCAAATCCGGATCTTTAAACTAGAGTTTATGAGAAAACTAACATGTTAAACACTTTAACACTAAGTGAGAGGGATTACTACCTTTGTAGATTCGGTCCTTCACTTCTTAAGCTCCGTGATGAAGTCCCTTCGCTGCGATCATCGTGTTCCGGACTCTCGAGAGGTTCCACGAAGAGAAAGATGCATGCTTGCTTCCGATCTTCGATACAAAGATGATCTACGTTGAAGTTTCATTAACACAAGCTAACACTCACCGAATGAAGTGAACACTCTCATCCAAAGGGCAAGGATAGATGACAATGATGAAGTAGGATTTTTGCACTCTTTTGTTTTCATATTCTCACTCACTTTCATCACTTAGCAAAAAGCTAGAAAGCTTTTTCCAAGAAGGAACTCAAGGAAGAAGATGATAGAATCCTTTTGTGATGAACAATGAATTAATGTAGTGGTTACAAATCTAACCAAGAGTTAAGCATGAAGGAGTTAACCCTTGTAGAGAATTAACTAGAGTTAATGGTTTGGATTGGGTTAACATAATATCTTCACAAAATATCAAGCAAAACACAAAGTCAAATCTTCATGAAGATTCATGGAAGCTTCATGCAAAAGCTAACCCTAATCCAAACCCTAACTAAGTTTAAACCCTAAACCATTGTTAAATTTGTAACCCTAACATGTTACAATATTATATATCACATATACAATATATTTTGTAACAATAGAAAATAATACGATTAACATATATCGCATATATATCAATGTATTATCCCATGAGAAAATGAATCTTTTAGTGAGCTAATATTAGTTAATGTAATTTAATATATCATATATATTATTATACATTAAATTATCGAATCAACACTTGATCCGACAATCCGGCTATATCGCATATAACCGACTAATACGATGACCCGGCTATATCACATATACCAGGCCGATATATCATATCGCGAGAATCCAAGACGGTATCACATATCGCATTATCCTCGGTCCCGCACATATCACATATGTGCTCCTACTCCGTTTTGCCTGAGTCAAGAAACCTCTGTGTAGGACTCTAAAGAATTGTCAATACGCCGGCAGTAGGTGATGATCATATCAAACACCCACAAGCTGCAAGCGGTCAGCTAAACGTAACAGCCACCCAGGTATTGAGCGCTCAGAAGATCAACAAGCAAGCCTGTACATTCTCCTGTGAATCCAATCAGTAACACTCCCGTACAGTCCGGTCTCGTCGTCTAATATGTCGCATATCTCGCTTAGGGGTGGTAAACGTCAGACCCTAGTAGCTCGATAAGTCATGTCGATATGAGGTCTATAACAGTTCGAGAAACTACTGATAACCCTTTCCAGTAGATCTCAGCAACCCTGGCTCGGGATTTCCGGTTATAGCCAATCGAACACAGCGCAACATCAACTCCCTATACCGGGAGAGACGAATCCCCTCCTATCGCTCATTGCCTCCATGTGATTCGGGACTGTACCCAAAAGCCACCTTTTTGCACGTCCACTTGGACGTGGTATGATGGAAATCAAAGCACAGTGGGAATCACACAAGACTCTATGACGATCTCGGGTCAACAGACTACTCTGTACCAGTGTCACCGGAGAACTGCCATCTGACGTGAGGTAAAATACCATCCGGGAGTTCTCGGCGAGTCCGTCCAGTGTACCCAGTCTCCACTGAGCACCCGTACACCATCCTTGATGTCAAACACCGATGGATATGGGATCATCCATCGCCCATCATATGGGTCAAGATGCGTATACGCTAGTCTACTCTAGTGTATCGATGCCCTGTCTCGATACACCCTCGACTAGGAACAGTTATAGGATGTACTCGTCGACTTCCGTGGCCCCACTAGTATGATCTCATCATAGTCCCAGTAGTCGAGTACATATCCTAAGGGCTTTATCAACATGTAATATAGAGACAATCAGAGTACATGTTAAGATAAAGTACAACCAGATAGCATACTATCATGTCGAGCAAGAAAGTCCTCCCTATATATGTCCAAGCATCCATTACAATATACATCGTATGTACAGTAATGGCCTCTAGGGCATACATATAACTAACATTTATATGTTTAGGCACCCTCACGTGGACTCCGGACGATAAGGACGAGTATGGCGACATCAACTTCGGCAAGTAAGGATCAAAGTGGGTAGATGTATATCTACGGGGGAAGTCGGGTGGATGGCGTATATGTTAGATATAGTGCCCTCAGAGTCAATTATTGGATCACAGGCACGTGATTGCAATGATTGAGGGAGGACCTATGACGGTAGGACAGTCTTACTCAAGATGATAGTATGCTATCTGGTTAATGTTGGATATAGTGCCCTCAATGTCAATTATTGGATCGCAGGCACGTGATTGCAATGATTGCGGAGGACCTATACCGGTAGAACAGTCTTACTCGAGATGACAGTATGTGATCTGGTTTGCCTTTATCGATCGTGTACAGGTTCAGGTGACTGATCACTGTTACACTTTGATCGAGCCCTTAGGATCTTGCTTTACTACCAACAGTATGATGGCGATCATATACGTGAGAGTTGGGTGGTTTATAAGCATATCCTTAATTGTGGTCCCTTGTCGTGGGAGTTTCGAGACAGGGCATCGATACTCCGGAATAGACTAGTGTATACAGTCGAGACCCCGACGAGGGGCGGTGGCCGGTCTCACAAGCCACTCGCCGGGAATCTGCTAGTTGGTATTATACCTATCGTCAGATAGCAGTTCTATGGTGACATGTGTACAGATTAGTTCATCGACCTGAGGTCATCATTTTTCTCGTGTGAGTTCCCACTGTGCTTTGATTTCTACCCTACCACGGCTCAAAGGAGTCGTGCAAACAGGTATTTTTTGGGTACAGTCCCGAGCCACATGGAGGTAAGTGAGTAGATCTGCAGGGGATTCGTCTCTCCCGGTATTGGGGGTGAGATCGCGTTGTGTCTAGGAGAGCCATTACACAAAGCCCACGACCGTGGCAGGAGATTTACTGGTAGGTACTCCAGTACTATCTCAGGGCGTTTTTAGGCTACACTCCGACACGACTTATTCTGCTATTGGGGGTCTGACGTTATTAGCCCCCTAGGCCGATATGCGATACTCATACACGAACGGATCGAACTGTATTTACATTGTCACTGTTAGGCTCAGTAGGGTTCCAGGATGAGTTCGCTCATCGGCTTCCCTTGAGGTCAGTACATAAACAGCCGTTACGCACAGCTAGTGTCGCTGACGGTTCGTGGTTAAACCCACTGCCATGTTACTGATGAGTCATTAGAGTCCCCCACAGATAGTTTCCCAAGTTCGGGCGAAACGTTGTAGAGGCCGTATGGTTTTATGGCAGGGTTCGGAAAATGCACGTGCGTTTACGCACGTGTCATATTTCGGGCAGATAATACTGGTGGGCTTTGGTTTAAGCCGGATCTAAGTATTATATTGTGTAGATATAATATCTTTGTCTCAGCTGCATTTGTATTCGGTCGTAATATAAATGCGGGTATGTTTATACTGTTACGGGATTGTCCTGAAATTCGTTTCAGGATCGCTTTTGGAAGTTGCCAGTTTCCAGTTTTCTATCAGCCGTATTTAACATTTGGTTAAATGCAGATTTATCTTTTCTTCTCACGGGTGAGTCATGAGGGTGAGTCGTGGTTCTAAAAGCTTCTAGATTAGTGACTCATCTTGGCATTAATTATTGCATTAATGAGTTGATGAGGTGTATTAGTGACTTATTCTTTTGCATTGATGTTTATTGTTCTTGCTAAGATATTTCTTCTTGATCTTTTGTGAGAATCTTTTCTTGTAGTCACCTTCCCCTCTCCTACACTCACCCCCACCTCTATAAGTGGCCGTCCCCTCCCCTCCTCCTCACTAACTCTCATTTGGTTGGAAAGATTATGATAGTTTTGGATGTATGGAAATTTCATAGTTCATTTCTCATTCCATTTCATTTCGAGTGGCAACTTCATTAACCGTTCGTCCATGGCTTTGGACGAAGTGAGACAAAGTATTCTACTCATTCTTTACATCAATCTTGGTCATCTCTTTTAGCAAACTTGATGACCGAGTTTCCTCAAGTCAGAGGCGGGAGCCCGTTTAAAGATCCGCTGACATGGTGCCACCTGGACGAAGAGATCGGAGATCGACGAGATCGGAGCAGCCGCAACGGAGCGTGGGATGATGGTTAAAGAACGAAGGACTCGGATCGTTCGGTATAACCTTTCTACCCTCTTTGTAGTTTGTTAGTTTAGCAATAATGGCTGATCCGGGTTATAGTATACGATAGCGCCAGTTAAAAAGTTTTTATTTCGCATTTGGCGTCTGTTAGACGGCCGGGGCGCTACCGTAGACTTACAGTGGTATCAGAGCCTCACCATTATGCTTTATTAACTTGTGCTAACGCGTTTAAAATATCGATCGGACCGAATTTCAAAAACTATAATTTTTCGATGTTAAAGTTTCTGTTGATTTTAAATCTGGCCTAAAAATCATTTTGACCATACCAGAAAATTAAACAGGCTTTTTATAGAACACTGCAAAAAAACGACCCACTGTTTTGACCAAAAGGCTGCAAAAACGCGGTCAACTCCATGCTTTGACCACGGAACCGCGGCCGTCTTGGTGAATCAATGGGTAATTTTTCTTCTGGAGTTTCTACATGATAAATTGTGGTTTCTGGTACTCTTCTTTTGGGCCCAGATTTTGTTACTGTACAGCAGATGTACGTGGGGCCCACTTCGGGAAATTTAGTCGATCGAAATTTAAACATGTTAGTTTACAGTACTTACATTATATCTCCGACCGTGAATGTCATTCGAGCGGTAAACCACGTCGGATTGCTATAGTTCTTTTAGACGGGTTTGCGAATGTGACATTCGCGTTGATGTTCTGTGTTGTGCTGTGATATTGCGGATTTGTCGTGGTGGATAGTAGTATGCAATTGTATTGCAGTTTGAATTTATTTGTACATTTGATATTGCGGGGCGAGCGTCCAACATGTGGACTGCCGTCACTGCCTATTTGTATAATATTCTTTTAGGGCACGACCGGGTTGAGGTCGATGTACCCGTTGTACATATTTTTCATTTCTGTACTAGGTTTTACCCCGCGACGGAGTGCACGGATAGCCGGGTTCTGGAGGGCAACAGGTCCGCATCTCATGGCTTTGAGAGGCAGAGGGGCCTCACTCTAGAATTGGAAGACTGTTCGCTGCACTCATAGGGGGTACAGGTTGACCCAAGGAGGAGTACCCAAGTTACCGGATTCCGTGAAGTGCAGGGTGGTCCATTCACTATGCTGTAAAGGGGCTGCCTCGCTTCAGGTTTTGGCTGGTGACTTGCCGCACCCGCAGGGGTCTAGGTTTCATTGTATAGGCTATCCACACGACCAGGGGAACGTCGGGTTTCAATAGCGGCTCTGTGAAACCCGGGGATCCCAGATTATATGTTTTGTTCTGTGATGCTTATTAGTTTTCTGTAATGTTGCATATTATCATGCCTGGAGCTATTATTGTATATTAGTATATATACTAATAGATGTTGTATATGTTTTACACCCGCGCTAGTCCAGTCTCCGCTCTGTCATTAGTTAAGTAACCTAACGGGTGATGACGGGACCCAGTGACGAATGCGGATGGCATATACGTACATTTTATTTTCGTTCTTTTCTAGTGTGATTAATTGATGGGACTACGTTGATTCTGATCAGTGCAAAGGAAAACAAACCTATTTGGCAGTTGTTGGAACAGTTTTAAAAAGTGTTATTACAAAAACGTTTCCTTTTGTTTTGCATAGAGGTATTCGGTTGGAATATCCTGCACCTCATTCAACGAGGCAAGGGCCGATATCCCTTCATCGGGAATGACCCCTTGGGCAGAAGCTTGCATCAGGGTAATAACTTCACTATAGTCGATTACAAGTTGCTTTGGATCGCGGTATTCAGTTGGAATATCCTGCACCTCATTCCACGAGGAAAGAGCCGAGATCCTTTCACCGGGAGTGACCTCTTTAGCAAAAGGTTTTCGCCACTATATTTTTATAAAAAGCTATCAGGTTCCTTCAGCGATATCAAGTTCACTATGTTAAAGGTTTTTCGCTAAAAACCAGCCCTAGCCCTCCGTCATTTCTTTTGGGTATTCAGTAGTATTCAAGCTATGTATTTTGACCAACGCCAAGGCATAGTGTTTGGTAGCTGCTGGGTATTCATTTGTTGCATAGATAGATGAGTTGGTTTGGGACAGTCGTTCTGCCATTTTGGCCAACGTCAAGGGCATGTGCGGGTGGGTTCAAATTGACAAGATAGTGACGGGTAGAACTTGGCATGTGACTTATGACATTTTGACCAACGCCAAGGTCATAAGAGCATGGGGCAAAAATAATATCGGGAGTTTCTAAAGAAACTGAAACTTGCCAAGTATGCGCATACCTTCTGGAGTGTGATAACGTGAGTGGATTCCGTCACGTTATCAAGCGATGAGAGTTGGATCCCGATTCCCACTGATGAGTTGGTTTACTCTTCGGGTGATCCCGATTGATTCTTCTTTTAGGTTTGGAGGAGAATTTGACAGTTGTTCATACCAGAATATTGCATTTTATACCACCCATTCTTACGCTCGTGTGTTTATAGGTAGGTGCTTTTAATCCGTGTTTGTTACATATTTACAAAGTACAGGTTTCCAGTACAAATATTGCAAATCAAGACAAAATCTCCACAGTTACGTCAAAATACAGAACATCTGTCACAGCAGATAAAAGCCGGGTTCCGGTCATCCATATCCGTCCAGTGCCGAGTACCAGTTCCAGAGACAAGACATATGACAGTGGTCATTCGTGTCTGGGACAAGCACAAAGCACGAGGGGGGCTGCACAAGAATCAATGGGTGCGCGGAGCTCGAGAGAGATAAAGTCAAAAGTAAAGAAAAGAGTGCAATCTTGGACTAAGAATTCTGAAGATATTCTGGAAGACTTTTGTGCAGTTTTAAGATTTCAAACACAAGGACAAATGAAACCAGGGAAAACGACAAAAGCCCACAACCCAACTCCACTACATGGCCGCGGAACCGCGGCCAATGGGGGGTCTAGGCCGCGGTTCCGCGGCCATATAGCCTCCTCATTCTGTCATCTTTTGGGGGTATTTTTGGGATTTCATATGGGGTCAGAATTTGGCCCTAGGGTTTCTGTAAGCAGCCTATAAATACTCCAGAACTGAGCTAAGCCAAGGGTCCAATTGGGTGTTCATTCTTTGTTCCTCTTTTGTAGGTTTTAGTGTAGTTCTTCTTCTTCTTCTTCATTCTTCCTCCATGGAAATATAGTGAGAGCATTGAGTGGATGTTAATGAAGATGAGGGTTTTTGTATCTTTCTTGTTAGTTTAACTTCCCCTTGAGATTTTTGCTTCCTCTTGATCTTTCAACCTCTTCATTGAGCTTGAAAGGTTAAGGGTTAGTTATTGATCTCAAGGGTCGTATTTTCTTATGGAATTAGCGCTTCATTTCACATGCGTTCTCTACCCTTCTCTTGATCTTGCAACCTCTTGATTGAGCTTGCAAGTTTAAGGGTTGGCTATTGATCCCATGCTCGTCTTGAGTTCTAGTTTCTAATTCTTTTTATTGCTTATTTATTACTTGCTTTTTATTACCTTGCTTTACTTATTTGCAATTTAAATTCATGCACTTACTTACTTGTAATCTTTTCTTTTCTTTGTTCTTTTCTTTTGCTCTCTTTGGTTCTTTTTGTGAATGGTTGTAATTATTGTCGTTGTTAAGAATAAATACGGTATTGTAAGTTAACGTTTCTTTGCTCATTTCCTTTTCCCGTTATTTTCCATTGAACTCCGCCCAAACGTTACGCAAGCGCTCCGTTAGGCACCCTACCCTAACAAGGTAACGGTGATTCCTAACCGCGAACGGTTGCGTTCGGTTTGGCCGGAGGTGAAAGCAAGAGACAAGAACGGAAGGACAAGGGTAAATAAGACGGATTCCACGAATACCGCGCTTAAATCCCCTAATCCATGTTGTTGCCAATTGCTCTAGCTTCAATTGGTCAAGACTCGGCTCAAAGGTTTTGAGTGCGGATTTCTTCAGCTTACAATTTCGTATCTTTTTCTTAACAACTTTATAATTGCAAATAATACACATAGGTTAGATTGAACAAACTCATACAATTCTTTATTGACTCGTCTAAAACAAGAAAGGGCATACAACCATCTCCCTGTGGATCGACCCGTGCTCAACCGGCTAGCTGCATAGCGACACCGTCCTGATCGTGGTTATAACTTTAGAACTTTGAACATCCGACACGCCAAAAGCGTGCGATCAACAGTACAGTGGGAGGTTTCCATATTAGATAAAGTGATAACCATTCTGATCTAGGTTAGAGTGCACGCAGAGTGTTTCTATTCTCTCTCTATTTGGCAGCGACCTTTGACCGACCCTAGACTATGACTCAATGACCAAGTTGACCGAACCTTCTTAAAATACTGGCTTTTGGATTGTCTAAGTTGCATAAATCATTGCTGCTCCTTCTTTTACCCTTTGCATTTCTCAGAACACCCCGTATTACTACGAACATCCACTTCCATTGGATAGATCCATCATATGGTTATATACGAACCCGAAGGACTTCTTCGAGGATGGATCAAGGTTCAGGAGAAAAGGAATTGGTTTATTCAGTTGTCTTTTATTATCACCTTCTCTCAGGTTGCGAGGGCTCCTTAGTTTTGGAGAGTATACCTATTACGCTTATTGGATAGTCTTATTCCAAACCATAGGCAGGTGCCGAAAGGTAGGGAATGAAGAAAACCAATTAGCCTAAGTATGGTGTACAGAAGGTAATATGTAAAGACAAAATAAAGGGATTAGAAAGAGGGCAAAGTAAATTGCGACTGCTATCATTCACGACCAAACCATGTACTTCATCGCCACTCCTATTTCACCTTTGCTTTTTTCCCAGTTCGGGAGAAATAGGATAAGGTATTATTCAGTTGTCTTTTATCATCACCTTCTCTCAAGTTGTGAGTACTCCTTGGTTTAGGAGGGTACACCCTATTATGCTTACTGGATAGTCTTCTTCCGAACCATAGGCTGGTGCCGAACGGTAGGGAAGGATGAAAACCATTTAGCCTAATGATGGTGTACAGAAGGTAATGAATAAAGACAAATAAAGGGATTTGGAGAGATGGCAAATGAAATATACGGTTAAAGTCATGAATTAGATTATGGAAGAGGCATTACTAGGAATACCAGGATGCCCTTACGAAACATTTTCATATTTCTGTGCATTGTTAAAGCAAAACTGTTTTCCCGATTAGATACTTACTCTAGGGTATGTATTTACCAGGTATGATTCTCATATCTGTATGGTTTTACAGATGATGAGTGGGAGTAAGTTATTGGGAATTAGATAATTATCCTCATCATATCGGAATTCGTTGTAATTGGTGATATTTGAGGAAATTGCCTGGGTACAGTTTTCAACCTACGATGCACAGGTTTTGAGTTGTTCAACTCAACGGAATTATACAGAGTATTGTATGCTGTCCAGTGTCCATCAGGACAAAGGGGTAGGGCCCCGTACTATGTTCTGTTTACTTATGACTTCTCTAATTTTTAGACAAGTGTTTCGTAGAAATACAAGGTCTAAGTTTTAAGAAGTTGTGGGTATAAGAATAAAGTAGAGAACCAGGTGTCACAAGTATCGGGATTTTTCAAAGAGATCGAAGATGTAGATTCTTGTGATTAGTATTCAAGTAATGGTTTCGAGAAACTAGTTTCTCTTTCAGGTTGCTCATAATTGGATGGATTCCTAAGTTGAGTAATGCTGATTAGCCTCTTTCCATTAAGTTGATATGCACTGGAGACAGCTGCATGATTGAATCTGGTTCCAATTAAATAAGTGCCAAAGTTTCTATATTGGATATAGAATGGTTCATATCTTAGCGATGTTAAGGTACGGTGAGTTGTCCAGCTTATGCTTAAAACCAGACTCTGGATAACTCAAGGCACGTTTCGTAATGGCAGTTTGTGGGTTGACCCTGGCTATGACGAGGGTTGATTTTCTACCATCTGGAAGATCAATAGTGATATTTTTCTTGACTCGCCACAGTTTTAGTAAAATGGATTTTTTTAGAAAACAGTAGTGGGAGTATGGTAGAACTGGAAGAGATTCCAGAATCGCAAACGATTACGGAAAATTTAATAGGACATATATATTCAATCAGGTTTGACATTCCAATAGCCACTCCGCAGACATGGTGGGTAACCTCAGACACCCGAGAGGTACTCCGGTAGCCTCAAGGACGGTGACAGGGAGGTTCTTATCTATCAAGACTTGACACTACTGTTGTTCTAGGCTATGAGCCCCGGCAGGAGGTTTAGTATAGCGTCGTTCTAAACTCGCTTTAGAAGTGCACGTATATATTATTCCGCCAGAGGGTTGTCGTAGTCAGTGGGAGCAGCGGAAGCATAGTGGGCAAGTAGCTTATGTCTATTTATAGACTTGAGCAGATATAGCGGAGATAGATCATCTATATTTGACGTGACAGTCATGGGTTTGACTTCATCAGAATAGGGGATGGATCTGTTAAGAAGGTAGTAGGGTGTGATGTCATGGTATTTGAATGACATACACAGAGTAGGAAGTAAAATTCCAATACTACGATCGGTTGTACTGTGGTCGTCACACAGTTGTTTCTCCAGACAGGATATGGATATAATATATGACATTCTGGTTTCTAGATCTATGGTTTTAGATCTAGATTTGGGTAGTTTCCCTATATGGGTACTTCGACAGTGTTCTGATAGTTTTTAGAATAGTTGACTCCTGGCATGGTGGTGTACTTGCAGATGATGGAGTCACCTTCTCTAAAGGTGCCTTACAGACTAAAGGGGAGAGGGATGTGCATGATTGGCAGATCACTTGCTTAGGCAATTGAGTCAATCGTGAGATGTCAAGTGCCACACCAGATGTTGTTTTTGTACTAGATGCGATAAGTTTGTATTAATCCATTCCTGGAGAAACATTAAGAAGCAGTTTTAGAACATAAGTGCATGTTCTACGGATTTGATGACGGCAGCCTCCATCGGGAGACGGTTATCATTCCAGGCTTCAAAGGTAACATGGATGACAGAGTGATTATCAGAGTTATAGTTTTCCCTCTGATGAGGGAAAGTATTATGGACAGGTGGTCCAAGAGGATACTGTGGGAGGCATGGTGTTGGATACTAATTAGGTTTAGTTATCGATACTGTCTGAGAAGTTTGGATTTGAAGTTCATTTATGAACTAGGTCCCATCAGATATCCAGACATATTCTAAGACAGGTATTACTCAATTCGGGAGATGGCTTTATCCGCGAACTTGAGATTAAGAGTGATATAGAAAGAAACATCAAGGCGGATCCACTCACTGAGGCTATTTCTCGAACACAATAGTTTTACAAACGGGCTTTGTGAAACTGATTAGTAGAGGAGTTGGATGTTCGTTTTCACACGGTCTGTGAGTATGCGACATCGCAATAATTAGCTTTAAGTGCAAGTGGGAGATTGTTGGATATAGTGCCCTCAAAGTCAATTATTGGATCGCAGGCACGTGATTGCAATGATTGCGTAGGACCTATACCGGTAGGACAGTCTTACTCGAGATGATAGTATGCTATCTGGTTTGCCTTTATCAGTCGTGTACAGGTTCAGGTGACTGATCACTGTTACACTTTGATAGAGCCCTTAGGATCTTGCTTTACTACCAACAGTATGATGGCGATCATATATGTGAGAGTTGGGTGGTTTATAAGCATATCCTTAATTGTGGTCCCTGGTCATGGGAGTTTTGAGACAGGGCATCGATACTCCGGAGTAGACTAGTGTATACAGTCGAGACCTCGACGAGGGGCGGTGGCTGGTCTCACAAGCCACTGGTGTCAGTTAAATCACCTAAGATGTATACAGGTGCCCATTAGGTTATGAGTACACCGGACAGGACTCGCCGGGAATCTGCTAGGTGGTATTATACCTATCGTCAGATAGCAGTTCCCTGGTGACATGTGTACAGGTTAGTTCATCGACCTGACGTCGCCATTTTTCTCGTGTGATTTCCCACTGTGCTTTGATTTCTACCCTACCACGGCTCAAAAGAGTCGTGCAAACAGGTATTTTTTGGGTACAGTCCCGAGCCACATGGAGGCAAGTGAGCGGATCGGCAGGGGATTCGTCTCTCCCGGTATTGGGGGTGAGAACGCGCTGTGTCTAGGAAAGCCATTACACAAAGCCCACGGCCATGGCAGGAGATTTACCGGTAGGTACTCCAGAAGTATCTCAGGGTGTTTTTAAGCTACACTCCGACACGACTTATACTGCTATTGGGGGTCTGACGTTACTAGCCCCCTAGGCTGATATGCGATACTCATAGACGAACGGACCGGACTGTATTTACATTGTCACTGTTAGGCTCAGTAGGGTTCCAGGATGAGTTCGCTCATCGGCTTCCCTTGAGGTCAGTACATAAACAGCCGTTACGCACATCTAGTGTCGCTGACGGTTCGTGGTTAAACCCACTGCCATGTTACAGACAAGTCATTAGAGTCCCCCACAGATAGTTTCCCAAGTTCGGGCGAAACGTTGTAGAAGCCGTATGGTTTTATGGCAGGGTTCGAAAAATGCACGTGTGTTTACGCACGCGTCATATTTCGGGCAGATAATACTGGTGGGCTTTGGTTTAAGCCGGATCCAAGTATTAAATTGTGTAGATATAATATCTTTGTCTCAGTTGCATTTGTATTCGGTCGTAATACAAATACGGGTATGTTTATACTGTTACGGGGTTGTCCTGAAATTCGTTTCAGGATCACTTTTGGAAGTTGCCAGTTTCCAGTTTTCTATCAGCCGTATTTAACATTCGGTTAAATGCGGATTTATCTTTTCTTCTCACGGGTGCGTCATGAGGGTGAGTCGTGGTTCTAGAAGCTTCTAGATTAGTGACTCATCTTGGCATTAATTGTTGATTTAATGAGTTGATGAGGTGTATTAGTGACTCATTCTTCTGCATTGATGTTTCTTGTTCTTGCTAAGATATTTCTTCTTGATCTTTTGTGAGAAGCTTTTCTTGTGGTCACTTTCCCCTCTCCTACACTCACCTCCCACCTCTATAAGTGGCCGGCCCCTCCCCTCCTCCTCACTAACTCTCATTTGGTTGAAAAGATTATGATAGTTTTGGATGTATGGAAATTTCATAGTTCATTTCTCATTCCATTTCATTTCGAGTGGCAACTTCATTAACCGTTTGTCCACGGCTTTGCACGAAGTGAGACAAAGTATTCTACTCATTCTCTACATCAATATTGGTCATCTCTTTTAGCAAACTTGATGACCGAGTTGCCTCGAGTCAGAGGCTGGAGCCCGTTTAAAGATCCGTTGACGTGGTGCCACCTGGACGTGGAGATCGGAGATCGACGAGATCGGAGCAGCCGCAATGGAGCGCGGGATGATGGTTAAAGAACGAAGCACTCGGATCGTTCGGTATAACCTTTATACCCTCTTTGTAGTTTGTTAGTTTGGCAATAATGGCAGATCCAGGTTATAGTATACGATAGCGCCAGTTAAAAAGTTTTTGTTCCGCATTTGGCGTCTGTTAGACAGCCGGGGCGCTACCGTAGACTTACAGTTTATCTTTATCATCGTGTACCGCTTTAGGTGACATTACAGGTCACTATTACACATTAATAAAGCCCTTAGGATACTTGCTTGACTACCAACAGTATGGTGGCAATCATATACGTGAGAGTTGGGTAGTGTATAAGCACATCCTTAAAAGTGGTCCCTAGTCGTGGGAGTTTCGAGACTGCGCATCGATACTCCATTAGTAGACTAGTGTATACAATCGAGACCCCGACGAGGGGCGGTGGCTAGTCTCACAAGCCATTGGTGTCAGTTGGATCACCTAAGATGTATACATGTGCTCATTGGGTTATGAGTACACCGGACAGGACTCCCCGGTAACATGCTAGTTGGTAATATACCTGACGTCAGATAGCAGTTCCCTGGTGGCATGAGTACAGGTTAGTTCATCAAACTGAGATCGTCATTTGTCTCGTATGAGTTCCCACTGTGCTTTGATTACTACCCAACCACGGCTCAAAGGAGTCATGCAAACAGGTTTTAGTTGGGTACAGTCCCGAGCCACATGGAGCCAGTGAGCGCATCGGCAGGGGTTTCGTCTCTCCCGGTATTGGGGGTGAGATCGCGCTGTGTCTAGGAGATCCATTACACGAAGTCCTTGGCCAAGGCATGAGATTTACTGGTAGGTATTCCAGTAGTATCTCAGGGTGTTCTGGGCTACACTCCAACATGACTTGTACCGTTTTTGGGGGTCTGACTTTTACCAACCCCCTAGGCCCGACATGCGATGCTCATAGACGAACAGACCGAACTGTTCGGATATTGTCACTGATAGGCTCAGTAGGGTGTCAGGATGAGTTCGCTCATCGACCTCCCTTTTGGTCAATACCTGTTGGCCCGTTACGTATAACTAGCACCATTGACGTGCTAGTGGTTAAATCCACAGCCAAAGTATTGACGACTCTTTAGAGTCCCCAACAGACAATTTCTCATGTTTCGGGCGAAACGTTGTAGAAGCCGTATGATATATGGCAGGGTCCGATCATATACGTGTAGTAGTGCACGAATCATGATCGGGCGGATCATACTAGTGGGCTTTGGTTTAAACCGGATCCTAGTATTCTATTTGTTGGATTACTTTATTCTCATTGCATTTGCATTCATTCGGAATGCGGATGCAGGTAAGTATATACTGGTGAGGGGTATCCTTGTGATCCGTCACGAGTTTACTTTAGATGTTGCTGTATTTTTTTGTTGGACCAAACATTTGGATTAATGTTTGGATGGTGGAAATTGTGAGTGGATTTCATCATGAGGTGCATTTATTGTGACACATGCAGTCTAGTGACTCATGGTCTCTTTTATTGTGCATATGTCACATTTTGGATTGATTTTATGTGTTGAAATGAGATGTAAAGAGAGAGAGGGCAGCCATGAGGAAAAGGTTAGCTCTTGGATTATTATTATTGCTCTCACATTATCATTCTCAACACATAAGAAAAAGAGAGCCTATTCTTCTTCTTCTTCCTCTAGCTCACAAATTCCATCAATGGCATCATCTTCAACCTCCATCCATACACTCTCATGTGATGAGAATCAATGGATGCAAGAGACAAAGTGATCACACACATTCTCTCCTTCACCTTGGACACGTCGGCTAGCGAACATCATGCCCGAGTTGCTTCGGATGAAGCGGGAGCCCGTAAAAAGACTCAATGATGTGGTTCCCTTTCCGACGAGGAGACCAGAGCTCGGAGATGCCGCGAGGAGCTTGGGATGGTAGCCAAAGACCGAAGGATACGGATCGATCGGTATAGCTTTTCTATCCCTTCTTTAGTTTGCTAGTTATAGTTTAATGGTTCGATCCGGGTTTAAAGTCTGCGATAGCGCCGGTTTCAAGTTTAGAAAAAGTCTTTGTTTCTGCATTTTGGCCTCGGATCGACGGCCGGGGCGCTACCGTAGACTTACATGGTATCAGAGCCTTACATGGTATCAGAGCCACGCCATTAACCTTTACTAGCTTGTTCTAGCATATTTAAAATATCGATCGAACGAAATTTCCAAAACCGCGATTCTAATTTTGCAGTTTCTGTCGTATTTTTTTTGTCGTCGAAAAATTATTTTGAGTGTTGCAGAAAAACAGGCAGGCGTTTTTAAGAAATCTGAGAATTTTTGGTACACTGATTTCACTGTAGCACCGCGGAACCGCGGCCGTACCCACGTTTTGGCCACGGTTCTGCCGCAGTACTGTAGCAACACTGCATCAAATTTTTTGCAGTGGTCTCTGACTTGGAATTGGAGTTTCTGGTATTTTCTGTTTTGGCCCAGATTATTTTGAGTACTGGATTTGTGCTTGGGGCCCACTTCGGGAAATTTTGTCGATCGAAAATTTTAAATATGTTAGTTTACAGTACTTACTTTATATCTGTGACCGTGAATGCCATTCGAGCGGTAAATCTTGTCTAATTGCTATAGTTCTTTTAGACGGATTTGCGAACGTGACATTCACGTTGATGTTCTGTATTGTGTTATGATGTTGCGGATTTGTCGTGGTGCATAGCCTGGATGCAATGGTAGTACAGTTTGGTTGTATTTGTACATTTGATATTGTGGGGCGAGTGTCCAACATATGGACTGCCGTCACTGCCTGTTTGTATATTATTCTTTTGGGGCACGACCGAGCTGAGGTCGATGTACCCGTTATATATTTTTTAGTTTCTGTACTAGGATTACCCCACGGTGGGGTGCACGGACAGCCGGGTTCTAGAGGGCAACGAGCCCGCATCTCATGGCTTTGAGACGGAGGGGGATTCACTCTAGAATTGGCGGGCTATTCGCCGCACTAGTAGGGGGTATAGGTTGACCCAAGGAGGGGTGCTCAAGTTACCGGATTCCGTGAAGTGCTGGGTGGTCCATTCACTTTGTTGAAGGGGGCTACCTCGCTTCAGGTTTTGGCAGGTAACTTGCCACGCCCGTAGGGGTCTAGGATTTCATTACACAGGCTATCCACACAAGCAGGGGAACGTCGGGTTTCAGTAGCGGCTCTATGAAACCCGGGGATCCCAGATTATCTGTATTGTTCTGTGATGCTTATTACATTTCTGTGATGTTGCATTTTATCACGCCTTGAGCAATTGTTATATATTGATACATATACTAGTAGATGTTGTATATATTTTACACCCGCGTTAGTCCAGTCCCCGCTCTGTCGTTAGTTAAGTAACCTAACTGGTGATGATGGGACCCAGTGGCGAATGCGGATGTCAAATATATACATCATATTTTCGTTCTTTTGTGGTGTGATTAATTGATGGGACTGCATTGATTCGGATCAATGCAAGCTAAACAAACCTATTCTGATGTTGTTGGAACATTTTTCAAAAAAGGCTGTTATTGCAAGGACGTTTTCTTTTGTTTTGCACAGTGGTATTCGGTTATGAATATCTAGCACCTCAGTCGACGAGGCAAGAGCCGAGATCCTTTCACCGGGAGTGACCCCTTGGACAGAAGTTTGCGTCAGGGTAATAACTTCACTATAGTCGATTACTTTTTGCTTTTCATCATGGTATTCAGTTGGAATATCCTGCACCTCATTCTATGGGGGAAGAGCCGAGATCCCTTCACCGGGAGTGACCTCTTTAGCGAAGGTTTTCGCCACTATATTTTTATAAAAAGCTTTCCGATTCCTTCAACGATATCAAGTTCATTACGTTAAAGGTTTTTCGCCAAAAACCATTCGTAGCCCTCCGTCATTTCAGATGGGTAGCACTTAGTATTCATGCTATGTTTGTTGGCCTTAGTCAAAGCATAGTGTATGGTAGCTATTTGTTACTTTTCTGTTGCATAGATAGATGCATTTGTTAGTTATATGTATGCCCTAGAGGCCATTACTGTACATAGGATGTATATTGTAGTGGATGCTGGGACATATATAGGGAGGACTTTCTTGCTCGACATGATAGTATGCTATCTGGTTGCTCTTTACCTTAACGTGTACACAGATTGTCTCTTAATTACATGTTGGTAAAGCCCTTAGGATATGTACTTGACTACCTGGACTATGATGCGGATCATACTAGTGGGGACATAGTAGTCCATAAGTACATCCTTCAAAGTCCCTAGTCGAGGGTGTATCGAGACGGGGCATCGATATACCAGAGTAGACTAGCGTATACCTTCTCGACCCATACAGATGGGCGATGGATGATCCCATATCCATTGGTGTTTGACATCAGAGATGATATACGGGTGCTCAGTAGAGACTGGGTACACTGGACGGACTCGCCGAGAACTCCCAGATGGTATTATACCTCACGTCAGATGGCAGTTCTCTGGTGACACTGGTACAGAGTAGTCTGTTGACCCGAGATCGTCATAGAGTCTTGTGTGGTTCCCACTGTGCTTTGATTTCCATCTTACCACGTCCAAGAGGGCGTGCAAAACGGTGGTTTTTGGGTACAGTCCCGAGTCACATGGAGGCAATGAGCGATAGGAGGGGATTCGTCTCTCCCGGTATAGGGGGTTGATGTTGCGCTGTGTTCGATTGGCTATAACAGGAAATCCCTGGCCAGGGTTGCTGAGATTTACTGGTAAGTGTTACCAGTAGTTTCTCGAACAGTTATAGACCTCATATCGACACGACTTATCGAGCTATTGGGGTCTGACGTTTACCACCCCTAGGCGAGATATGCGACATATCAGACGATCAGACCGGACTGTACGGTAGTGTTACTGGTCGGATTCACTGGAGTGTGAGCGGGCTTGCTCGTCGATCTTCAGATCGCTCAATACCCGGGTGGCCGTTACGTTTAGCAGACCGCTTGCGGCTTGTGGATGCTTGATATGATCATCATCTGCTGCCGGCGTATTGACGAGTCTTTAGAGTCCTACACAGAGGTTTCCTGGCTCAAGCGAAACGAAATAGGAGCGCATATGAGATATGTGCGGGACCGAGAATAATGCGTGTATGTGATACCGTATTTCATTCTCGCGATGAATGTATCGATTAAGTTATATGCGATATACCCTAATTATCGAATCAAGGGTTGATTCGATAAACCGATGCATTGCATACTAGTCGGTTATATACGATATGACCGGATCGTTAAATCAAGTGTTGATTTAATGATTTGATGCATAATTATATATTTGATATATTACTTTGCATTAACTAGTATCGGTTCACTTTAAATGGATTTTCTCACTCGGTAGTGCACATTGTATATTCGATATAGTTTTGTGCACTTGATTGTATCATGTTTGATGATACATGTTTACTTGTGTTTTGTGTAAAGTTTAAACCATGGTTATGTAATGGTTAGGGTTTACATTTTCATATCTATTTATTTATTCATTTATTCATTTTGGAAAATGTAAAGCAAATGAGAAAATGGTGGCTTCTTTTGTTTTGTTCATGAAGACTTTGACCAAATTACCATTTTGTCTCATGCTTAACCCTAACCATCCCACTAACCATGATTTATTCTCTACACTTGACCATGGTTCAAGTTATGATAAGGATTATATATTTCTTTTCTTTTTTAATTAAAACTTATCATAATAATTATCATCTTCTTGCTTTCTTCTTCTTCTTCATTTCAAGAAGAAAAGCTTGACTACATCAATGGTGGATTGATGAAATGAGTGAGAAATCCAAAACTAAAGTCTACCCACTTCCTATTTCTTCATCCTCTACCTCTTGCAAAGTAGTAAAGTGTGTTTCCTTCACAAGTTTTCAAGACTTGGTGAAGGTGGAGCTCGATCTACTGATGCTTCGACGTAGATCATCTTCGGCATGTCGTCGACGACCTAGCCCGTCCATTCTCCGATTAAGCCGACGCTAGAGCCCGGATTTGATTTGGACAGCGGAGACGACCTCATCTCGGAGCCGTGGAGGTGGAGGACCGGATCTACAAAGGTTGTATTTCCGATTCTTATAGTTAAGTGTTAACTAGATTACTTTTCGCCTAGAAATCTAGCCGACGATCCGTAGTCGGGTCTCTCGGCACCCGTAAAATTTTATATTGGCATGTTCGATGCCTTGTGAGACCTCCATAGGGTGCCTAGGAACCCTACAGTGGTATCAGAGCCTAGCTAGAGCCTTAGGCGAAGTCTAGACGGATTTTGAAGTCCGAACGACCCGAAACCCCAACCGGAAAATGCTCTCTGGACGTTTTCTGAAAACGTGGATTTTTTCAAATTAAAAATTGCTAAAAAATTCAGCAGGAAAAAATAAGAATTATGATGCAAATTTTTTTCGATGAACAGTACAAACCGCGGCGGAACCGCGGCAGAAGCCTGCCTTCTGCGACGGTTCCGCGGCGGAATGATGACGTCATCGTACACTGTTTGCACAGTAACTCCTATTATTTTATGCTGGATTTTCTGGGTATTTTTAAAATTTATTCGAGAGTTGTATTTTTTGGGATTATTTTGGGGATTCGGTGTTTCGATCGGAGTATCAAATTTTGTCTGTGTGGCTTTCCGGATAAATTTTAGAATATGTTAAAAAGTTCGACCGGATATAAATACCCAATTTTTCCCCTGTCGGGAAATTTCCAAGTGTTGGATCCTTCCGTAGTTTAACGACGTTCTAAGTAGTGCAAGTAACGCGATGGACCCTCTAGAAGACAACAAACCTTAACTCGATTATGTGACCGTCTTGAACTGCCCTTTGAACCTTAGGGTTTGGGGCAGTACGGCGTGCCACATGTGAGGCGTTGGCTTGACCCTTCTACGGCTGGACCGTTGGTACTGAGGCATGAACGGAATGTTGTTAGACTTGTTTCATGTGTTGATCTGTATCGGGAAATCTTGGGTGTTCGAATGTTCAATCGGAAAGTTTAACATTTTCTAATTATCTGGAATGGGATACAATAATTGGAATTCACAAATAGTTATGAGATAACTGAATGAATGATATAAACATAGCAGTTTAGTCTCACTTGATTGGTTGCCACGGAATTTTGATGTGATCAAAAGTCCATCGCAATCACGTAGCGTACGCGGATACTCGCCGGGTAAACTTAATAGACAGCCTCACTCCATAGCCCCGACCAAGTGACTGTAGGAGAACCCCGTCGCCGAAAGCATCCCTCCGGGTGCTCGCGGTAGCGGTGTTCCGCCTTGGTGCACTTCGTCGATGGTATCGGGGGTGCAGCCGTCTACTGAAGTTTGCGACGAGCATTCGATCAAAATGTCGGGAATCCTGTTGAATTGCCCGACTTGGTATTGAAAAGTGTTTTCGATAAAGAGACTAAAATGCGGGGTTTATAATTGTTAGGCATGCGATGTCTAAGAAATTCATTTGGTCAGGCATGCGATGTCTGAGGTGGTTGCGGATTCCAACTGTTGTAGTTTTACACTTTCTTTTCTGTGACCGTAAGTGTAATATGTGATATCGCCGGTTTCGTTGCTATATATCAACGACAATTGGGATGCGCATATTTACTTACGTTGATGACATGTGATGTTATGTGTTGCTGGATATGTTATATTGGATCGTCGTGTTTGAATAGCCGGGGGTTTTTTATGTGAGATGAGTGTTTTTCATTTTCATTCATGTAAAAACTTGTATGTAATATTCTTTTATTGGGGCACTTCCAGGTTGCGGAAGATGTCACCCTTTGTATATTATTTACTTTTCCGCACTAGGATAGACCCAAGGAGGGGAGCACAAGTAACCGGGTTCTGGAGTCCAGTGGGAGACCAACTCGAGGAGTCGAGTCCGGGTCTCCTAACTCTAGAACTGGTAGGGTTGCTTGCCGCTCTCGTAGGGGTCTAGGGGTGTGGGTTTGGCTATTCATCGCGACCGTGGAATCCGTGTTTTATACTGGCTCGTATTGAAAACACGGACGTCCTAGTATATCCAATATTTCATATGAATCTTCTGCTGCGATATCTGTGATGTGATCATGTGATATGTTCTATGATGGATACTGTATATAGTATATATGATATATTATATAGACGTTACTTATGTTTTACACCCGCGCTAGCCCTGCCCCGCTCTGCCGTTAGTTACCTAACCTAACGGTGCACGAGGGGACATCGAGGCGAATGCGGATGGCATAAGTGTACGTCGTATTTATCTGTGATGTTTAGGTACTTAAATGATGGGACTTCATTAATGTGATTAATGAAATAAAAGAAACCTAAGATATTGTAGAATCGAATTTCAAAACAAAACAGGTAGCTACAGTTCTTGCTTTGCACAGCGGTATATGTGATATATCCTGCACCTTATTCGATGAGGAAAGGACCGAGATCCCTTCACCGGGAGTGACTCCTTTAGCAATAACTGGCTGATGCTACACACTCGGTTTGTCTTTTGATTGCTTTTAAGTGTTTTTGCTTTGCACAGTGATATATGTGATATATCCCGCACCTCATTCGACGAGGAAAGGACCGACGATCCCTTCACCGGGAATGACTCCTTTAGCAAAACTAGAAAAGCCTCAAAAACACTCCATTTCAAAATTCATTCGATCCTACAACGATATCAAGTTCATTACGCAATAGGTTTTCAGAAAAACCTGACGTAGCCCTCCGTCATTTCAGATAAGTGCTGTTTAGTATTCGTGCTGCGTTTGTTGGCCTCCGTCAAGGCGCAGTGTGCGGTAGCTAACCAGTATTTATCTGCTTATGCATATGATGCAGATTGAGTTAGGGTAGTCGTGCGACCTTGTTGGCCTCCGTCAAGGGTCGTGCGGGTAGGTTTGATTCGATCAAGAAATGACGGGTTGAACTTGACTAGTAGCCTATGGTTTGTTGGCCTCCGTCAAGGTCATAGGGTGCTAGGGGCAAAATATTATCGGGAATTTCAAGTGTTGAAATTTGCAATGAGATTGCATACCTCCTATGAGATAGTTGGATCCCGATACCCGCTGCGAGTAAGAGTTACTCCTGGGAGATTTTTGTACATTATAATTAGCCGATCAAGTAGGTGTCTAGAAAGGTGTTAACGAGGTTACGCCTCTGGGAAAACGAGGTTTACATTAATTAGGTTCGTGCGAAAGCACGGGGGACCTCCCTCAAAGTACCGACACTGGCCTGGCTGAAAGATTGGCGAACTTGTAGTGTGTAATTAATCCCGGCTAGTCTTTCCTTTTAGGGTTTGAAGGAAGATTTGATAAAAAGCAGTGGGAGCCATCCTGATTAGATAAAATTATAACCAATCTATTCTTGACAGAGCGCACGCTGAGTGTTTTCTTCTCTCTCTCTCCTGGTAGCGACCATATCACGCCTTAATCAAGATAATAAAACGGAATATTGACCGAACCCGCTTGTTATACTGAGCTGGGGAACGTTGGTCCTGCTCCAACTTATAATTGTTATAAGACAGAGCAGGAAATTGGGGAATACCAGATTTCCCGTGCCGCCCAAACGAAGAGAGTGCATGCTGATGCATTATCTTCGGGTGTGTTCGTTACAAAGAACTGTTTCTCAGTATCCTTTACGTCCTGGGTATGTGATACCAGATCAGGATCCCAGATATGTAATCTGTTACATAGGGCTACAGAAAGGTAGAGAACTGAGAACGGGTGATAAGTTTCATGAGGCAGAAAACGGGGCAAGTGTTGCAGCCAAGTTTGTTGGTCACTGTCACCCTGTATTACCAATACATTGATTCTGAACAAATGCTATTAGATACCGAACCTGATATACAAAATCATATCAGTCTCTTTATTAGTAAAGAAAGGATATAATTTTGTATTGATGGATAATGTTTTGAACATTTCCTATATCAAAAGTTGATCGGTTCAGGCACGTTATCTAAAAGCATTGAAGTTCTAAATCAAACTACAGTTCCTAGTATACAGAACACACACAAGAGGAAGAGTTCAGAAATGAACGAATCCTACTTGAGGCATTGTAGACTAGGTCAGATTAATGTGACCCGACTAGCTAGAGTTACATATAGATGCATATTTAAATCAATTTGAATTTACATCTTGTGAAACTCGCCAGTCATGTCACAAACATAAGATGACCATAGCTCCGTTTACTGGAAACAGAGAAAGAGTTACTGAACTCTTGGGATAATACATGTTGATGTATGTAGGTCCCCTGTCTACACATACCAAGACCGGTTCTTTTTACTTCATTACATTCTCTGATGATCTTTCGAGATTCAGACCTATGTTCCTGTTGAAACACAAGTCCGAACCTTTTGAGATATTCATAGAATATAAGTTAGAAGTAGAGAACCAATAAGTGTATAAGTATTATGTCCTTTGATGTGATCAGGGAGGAGAATACTTGAGCACGGAATTCCTGGACTATTCTAAAGGAGAATGAGATTCTCTCTCAGCATTACTCCTCCGTATACACCATAGCACGATGGTATATCGGGGTGGAGCAATAACACCCTATATGATAAGGTGTGCTCTATGATGAGTACTACTGAGTTACCTATTTCCTTTTTGGGAGTTATGCACTTGAGAAGCTGCATACCTATTGAATAGGGTTCGAATCAAATTAGTTGCCTACCATTTCATATGTGATATGATAAGGGAAGAGCCCATATCTTAAGTTGGTTAAGATTTGGGGTTGTCCGGGCTATGTCTAAAAGAAAAATCCGGACAAGCTCGAGGCAAGGTCTGTAATGTAGAACTGGAAAGGTTCCAGCTATACAAACTGCAGCTGATAATTTGAAAGAACCAAAGGATTCAATAGTTACCAACGAACCTCAGCCTCTCCGCCGATCTAGTAGGATTCCTCACCCACCTGAGAGATACTTTGGTTTCTCTATGACAGTGGGAGCTAGGATTGCATCATGAGATGATGACCCAACTTGTTTCGAGCTGGCCATCAGGAGTAGGACTCTGTAAGAATGGCTGGATGCTTAGCGATCTGAGATGGAATCCTTATACACCAACAAAGTATGGACTTTGGTTGCTATATCTGAAGGGTTAAATCCCCAACAGGAGCAAGTATATCTTGAGAAGATTACTTGGTGTAGATGGAAAAGTTGAGACTTTCAAAAACTAGAGTTGTTAAAGGTTTGCATCATTGACCAGGTGTGGATCATGAGGAAACCTTTTTCTAAGGAGCTAGGCTTAAGTCCATCCAGATCCTACTTGCCACGGCTATATACCATGACTACGATATCTGGCGGTTGAGTGTCATGACTGCTTTTCTAAATGATATTTTAGAAGAGTCCGTCTATAAGTACACAGCCAGAGGGCTTCGTAGACAGTGGGAGCAGCGGAAACGTGTGCAAGATGCTTTATAGGATAAAGCAGGCATCGCGGAGCTGGAACATTTGTTTTGATGCATTAGTCAAAGAAGTTGACATCATCAAAATGGTAGATGAACCTTGTGTAAAAAAGAAGGTAGTAGGGAGTATGGTGACGATCCTCGTAGAGTACGTGGATGACATACTCTTGATAGGGAAGGAGTTTCCTATGCTACGCTCGATCAATCTCCGCTTATCACAATGATTCTCCATATAGGATCAAAGTGATACCTCCTAAATCCTGGGTTTTTGGATCTATGAGATAGATCTAATTGGATGTTAGGACTCTCACTAGTTGTAGTGAGATGGTATCAACCGATCCTGGAGAGAATCACTGGAAGGGTTCCAGGGTGATAAAGACGACTGAATGTCAGTCACAGGCATTGTCTTTACCCTCAGTGGAGGGACGGTATGTTGGAAGAGTTCCAAGCAAAATACCGTGACATACTAGATGATAAAGGCGGGATACATCTCTACTTAAGATGCTACCAAAGAGGCTGTTTGGATGTATATTAGTTCATGAGATGAACTACGTTCCTACCATTGTGAGACAATGGAGTTGTGGCTTATGCCAAGGAACGTCCGTCCCATCAGTGATCCAGACAAATTCTAAGGCAGTATCACTTGATCATGGAGATGGTTGATCTCCAGGGAGATCGAGGTTAGGGGAGTAGACTCAGAGGACAACACAGCAGATCCACTCACAAAGGCCTGTTCTCAGAGAGAGACTTTTATGGGATGGTTGAGTATGAGATACTACAACCACTGCTACAGATGGCCCTAGTGCAAGTGGGAGATTGTTAGTTATATGTATTGTTAGTGTATATGCCCTAGAGGCCATTACTGTATCATACTGGTTTGTATATTACTTAATGGATGCTTGGGATATTCACCTTGTATATACAATCTTGCTCAAAATAGTAGTATGCTACTTGGTTTGTTTCTACTTCAATGTGTACATGTGTTTATTTTTGTATATCGCCTATACACATTAGTAGAGCCCTTAGGATCTTTGCTTGATTACCAGCGATGTGATGGCCGTCACACTAGTGGGGCTGGGTAATCTATAAGCACATCCTTATGCAGGTCCCTGGTCGCAGGACTATCGAGACAGGGCATCGATACTCCGGAGTAGACCAGCGCATGCGCTTCTCATCCCAGTGTGGGAGACGGTCTGTCCCACAGCCGTCAGTACGTCGTACTTGAGATAGTATGCGGGTGCTCGTTAGGTTACGGGTACACTGGACAGGACTCGTCGGGAACTGACTAGTTGGTATTATACCTATCGTCAGTTATCAGTTCCCAGGTGACATGAGTACAGCTTAGTCCGCTGACTTGACACTGTCACTTCGCCTCGGGTGTGTTCCCACTGTACTTTGATCACTACCCTACCACGGCTCAAAGGAGTCGAGCAAACAGGCGGTGGTTGGGTGCAGTCCCGAAGCACTTGGAGGCAGTGACGGTTAGACAGGATTCGTCTCTCCCGGTATTGGGGGTTGACATCGCGCTGTGTCTAGGAGAGCCATTACACGAGTAGTCCCTGGCCAGGGCAAACGAGATATACTGGTAGGTTTCCAGTGTTATCTCAGGGTGTATTGGGCTTCACTCCGGCACGACTTGTACCGCTATTGGGGGACTGACGTTTACCGCCCCCTAGGCCCGCCATGCGATGTATCAGACGAACAGACCGGACTGTACGGAGAATGTCACACTCAGGCTCAGTAGGAGTTCAGATGGGTTTCGCCTCGTCGGTCTTCTTGTCGGCATTACCTGGGGACCGTTACGCACAGCTAGTGCCGCTTGCGGTCTGTGGTTAAACCCACTGCCAGCGTAGTGTCGAGTCTTTAGAGTCCCACACAGAAAGCTTTTCGCCTTTAGGCAAAAGAGTAGAGGTCGCATGGTATTGCGACAGGTCGCATGGTTTTGCGACAGGGTTCGGTCACATCCGTGCACTTGTGCACGTACAGTGTCCGGACAGTTTACACTAGCGGGCTTTGGTTTAAGCCAGATCCTAGTGTACCTTATGGGATTGGATTTATCCAGTTTGCATTCGTGTTCCTCGGAACGCGGATGCGGGTGTGTATGCACAGTTGACAGGGAGGCACAGACAGCGGATTCTCATTAGGGTTGTTGACAGTTGACCGTTGACTTTTTGACTTTTTGCTCAACCCTAATGAGAATATGATATGTGATTAACTATTATATTAATTAAGTATTATGGTGATATGGTTGTTGACTTGTTGACTTTTGTTGACTTGTTGACTTTGGTGACTTGTTGATTTTTGTTGACTTGTTGACCGGTTGACTAGGCTTGACTAGTTGACCATCATGATAACCATGGTTATCATTTCATGCCAAAGACTTTTTCTTGCTTGTTCATTTGAGTAAAATGAGTGCATGACATGATAAGGTTATGGTTACTTCAACCATCACATAAAACTTTTGTTGATATGATGAGTTATCATTGCTTTGGATTATGAGAGGGTGAGAGACAAAATACTTGCTCAATTCTTTCTTGCTCATTCTCTCTCTTGTTCTTGAGCTCTCCTCTTGCTCTCACCCTCAACCTCTTCCTCCCTCTCTTGATCTATGGTTCTCTTGTCTCATGAGTTGAGAATCAAGAACCATAGATAAAATCCCATTCTAAATCATCTCTACTCATTCTAGTTCACTAGGTTTAGCAAACCAAGTGAACTAGTTTCTTCAAAGAACGAAGAAGGAGCTAAAGGTTGGAGCTTTCAAGTGGATCTATCTTCGGCGTACGGAGACAACGAGAAGGAGCCATCGAACCACCATCGGAGCTTGAAGAGAAGGAGTTCAAGTTTAGGTATAACCATCTTCATCCGAGTAGCTAAATATCTTTAGCTTAGTTTGCTAGTTTTAGTTTAGACAACGATCCCGACCATAGTTTAGTCCATGTTGCCTCTTGCGATAAAAATTCGTTTTTTATACCGTTTCCGCCTCCCCGTAAGAACCGGGGGTCGCAACGTGGACTTACAGTGGTATCAGAGCCTAACTAAGCTTAAACTAGCTTAGTAGTGAAGTGTAACGAAGTTCGGAACCGGAAAAAATCACAAAACCGGATAATCACAAAAACTGAGTTTCTGTTGAAATTTTTTCTGCTCAAAATGAAAAACTTTATACTCCTAAATTCGGCTCAGGGTTTTGTGTGAACACCCAAGAAAAACGATACAGTGATTCGCCTAAAGTGCCGCGCTTCCGCCGCGTGATCCTTCTTAGACGCCGCGGAACCGCCGCGACTTGGTGTCTTCTCTGCATCGTTTTTCGTGCAGTGTGTTTATGTGTTGGTTTTGGGATTTTTAAAATATATTATATGTGCCCAGATTTTCCAGAAAAGAAATTTCCTTTTGGGGTCCTATAATTCCGTATTTTTTCCGAACTTCACTGCACTTTGACTATGATGGTTATATCTGTGATGCTTGCATGTATTGAACGTCGGCTAATCGCTATAAGTCGATTAGTCGGGGTTATACATGATCTGTAATGTGCTGGAATGTGTATATGAATGTGTTGGACTGTCGCGGGTGAATAGCCGGGGTGGATGTGAGATGAGCTTTTGTTTTTCTTTCATTCATTGTAAATGTAAATTGATGTAATAATTATTATTTGTTTGACCGCACAACCGGGTCGGGGTTGTAGCCGTCATTGTATAATTCTTTTTACTGTTTTTGCTCCTAGGATAGACCCATGGAGGGGTGCACAAACTACCGAGTACTTGGCGGGTAGTTTGCCGCACCCGTAGGGGTCTTGGGTGGGGTATTTGGCTATTCACCGCGACCGTGTTATCCGCTTTTCGTTTCAGGCTCGAAAGGATTGCGGATTGCTAGTATATCCAATGCATTCATCTGTGATCTGTAATGTCTATCATTGCTTATTATTTAGGCGTTGCTTATGTTTTACAGACGCGCTAGCCCAGCCCCCGCTCTGTCGTTAGTTAAGTAACCTAACGGGTAATGACGGGGCCCAGTGGCGAATGCGAATGGCATAAGCGTACGTCATATTTTGGTTGTTTTCTGCAATGGTAGGGTTAAATGATGGGACGCATTAAAAGAACTAATGCAAGAATATCACGCATTAAAAGAACTAATGCAAGATAATAAACCAAGTTAAAGTCGTTGGAACACTTTCGAAAAACCACTCGGTTCTTTTCAAAACAAACTTTTAAAATACGGAGTTTGAGCCACTCCATTTAAAAGCTATCTCGTTCCATCGACCATATCAAGTTCACTACGTTCACGGTTTTGCCAAAACCATCCGTAGCCCTCCGTCGTTTCACATGAATAGTCAATAGTATTCAAGCTGTGTATGTTGGCCAAAGTCAAGGCACAGTGATTGGTAGCTATTGGGTGTTCATGTGTAGCATAGATAGATGCGTTGGTTTGGGACAGTCGTACTGCCATTTTGGCCAAAGTCAAGGGTAGGTACGGATGGATCCAAATTAACCTGGATAATGACGGGTAGAACTTGACATGTGACTTATGATATTTTGGCCAAAGTCAAGGTCATAAGAGCATGGGGCAAAAATCCACATCGGGAGTTTCATAAGTACTGAAACTTGCTAGATTTGCATACCATTTGGAGTGTGATGATTCTGGTAGGATTCCTTCAGTTTCGTCACGCAATGATATTTGGATCCCGATCCTACTGTGAGTATATGCTACTCCTCGGGAAATTTCTCACTTAACGATCAATGCTATAAACCTAGTAGGTGCCTAGAAAGGTGTTAGCGGGGCTACGCCCCCAGGGAAAAGAGGTTCTCTAATTAAGGAACTTCGCGAAAGCGTTGGAAAACCTCCCTCGAAGTACCGACACCGGCCTGGCTGAACGGTTAAGCAAGTATTGTACGGTGGGATTGATCCTGACTAATTCTTCCTTTATGGTTTGAGGAGGGATTCGAGAAACAGTGGGAGCCATCCTGTTTAGACAAACTAAAAACCACTCTAAACTTGCAAGAGCATCATGCTGAGTGTTTCTTCTTCTCTCTCCTAATTGCAGCGACCAATCAACATGACTGGACTTAAGTTACTCCTAGATAAAAACAAACTGACAGGGCCAAACTACAAAGATTGGCTCAGGAATGTCACGATAGCAATCACTTATGACAAGCTGGGGTATCTTCTTACCACCAAAGCTCCCCCTGTCCCTGGTCCAACTTCCAGTGTCGCGGATAAGGAAATCCGCAAGACTTGGGAGATTGATAGCGCGAAGGCCAAGTGCCTCCTGCTTGCCTCGATGGACAACGAACATCAGAGGAGGCATGAGAATATGGACATGGAGTCCATATTGCTCCATACAAAAGAACTGTATGGAGAGCAATCACGTATCGCAAGATACGAAGCGTCGAAAAAGTTATTTTCGACAAGAATGGCCGTCGGATCATCAGTAGCCGAGCATGTGCTAAAAATGATCGGCTTCATTGAGGAGCTCGCTGACCTAGGGATCACATTGGAGAGTGAGCTATATACGGATATAGTTCTCCAGTCCCTTCCTTCCACTTACGCCCAGTTTATACTGAACTTCAACCTACAAGAAAAAGAGGTTGAACTATCAGAGCTCCTCAACATGCTGAGGAGCGCAGAGGGCACCCTACAGAAAGGTAGGGAAACATCCACTTTGTTTGTAGGAGGATCATCTTCTTCTAGGTCCAAGGCGAAAGCCAAGGGAAAGAAGAAGAAGGCCCCCGCCAAACCAAGGGGCGGTGTTGGTAAAGTGGATACGAAGGGAAAAGGCAAAGCAACAAAGATAGCGGGGAAGCTTGTGGATAAGGAAGAATGCTTCTATTGTCATAAGAAAGGACACTGGAAGAATGATTGCAGGGCCTGGAAGGCCAGAACACAGGAATTGAAGCAGGTTGCAGCTTCAGCTTCAGGTGTGTATGTTATTGAAAACTGTCTTTCAATAAACTCTACTTCCTGGGTATTGGATACCGGATCAGGATCTCATATCTGTAATTCTTTGCAGGCGTTGAGAAACCGTAGTGTTTTGAAAGCAGGTGACATGACCCTCAGAGTTGCAAACGGAGCTAGCATGGATGCTAAAGCCGTGGGGGACTATCACCTGGGAATGTCAGATGGACATGTTTTGGTTTTGCGTAATTGCTTTTTTGTACCCAACGCAACTTGTAATATCATTTCTGTATCTTTAGTTTCTAAAGAAGGTTATGAATTTGCGTTTGTAAGTAATGTTGTAAACATTCACCTTAATCAAGTTTTGATTGGGTCAGGTACATTGAGTAATGGTATATACGTGTTAAACCAACCACAGATTTTCAACGTCCAGAATACACACAAAAGAAAGTCTCCAGAAATAAATCAGACTTTCTTATGGCATTGTAGATTGGGTCACATCAATGAGAGAAGGTTGACTAAGTTACATACAGAAGGATATTTGAATGCGTTCGAATATCAATCGTATGCCACTTGTCAATCTTGTCTCAAAGGAAAGATGACAAAGACTCCGTTTACTGGACAAGGAGTAAGAGCGAGCGAGCTCTTGGGACTCGTACACAGTGACGTGTGCGGTCCAATGTCTACACATGCCCGAAGCGGACATTCTTACTTCATTACTTTTACGGATGACTTCTCAAGGTACGGTTATGTCTTCTTAATGAAACATAAGTCCGAGGCCTTTGGAAAATTCCAGGAGTATAAGAATGAAGTAGAGAAACAGACCGGCAAAAGTATTAAGATTCTAAGATCGGATCGAGGTGGAGAATACTTAAGTGCCGAGTTCCTGGACTATTTAAAAGAGAACGGAATTCTCTCTCAGCTTACTCCTCCATACACCCCGCAACATAACGGTGTATCGGAGAGACGGAACCGCACCCTATTGGATATGGTGCGGTCCATGATGAGTAACGCTGAGTTACCGCGATCATTCTGGGGGTATGCGCTAGAATCAGCCGCATACCTTTTGAACCGAGTTCCCACTAAGACTGTGCCTACCACGCCATTTGAGATGTGGTGTGGGAAGAGACCCCATCTTAATCACATTAAGATATGGGGAAGTCCAGCTTTTGTCAAAAAGCAGCATACGGACAAGCTCGAGGCACGCTCAGTACTGTGCAAGTTTGTGGGATATCCAAAGAATTCCAAGGGATATTTCTTCTACTGTGAAGAGGAACAAAAAGTTCTTGTTTCTCGACATGCCCACTTTCTAGAACACCAGTTCATAGAAAAAGAAATAAGTGGGAGCGCAGTAGAACTGGAAGAAATTCCAGAACCACAGACTGTTACTGAAAGCTTGATGGAACCAGAGGGTTCAACAGAACAGGACATTCCTACGCCGCTCCGCAGGAGTAGTAGGCAGTCTCATCCGCCCGAAAGATACTACGGTTTTCTCATAGACGGGGATAGAGAGGATTGCATCATAGATTATGATGAGCCTACTAGCTTCCAGCAGGCCGTTCAGAGCGTTGACTCAGTGAAATGGCTGGATGCAATGCGGACCGAAATGGAGTCCATGTACACCAACAAGGTATGGACGTTGGACATTGCTCCAGACGGGGTAAAACCCGTAGGATGCAAGTGGATCTTCAAAAGGAAGATTGGTGTAGATGGACAGGTTGAGACCTATAAAGCTAGGCTGGTAGCAAAGGGTTTTCGTCAAAGACCTGGCTTGGACTACGACGAAACCTTTTCTCCAGTAGCCATGCTGAAATCCATTCGGATCCTTCATGCCATTGCTGCCTTCCACGATTATGAGATCTGGCAAATGGACGTAAAGACAGCTTTTCTAAATGGAAATTTAGAGGAGTGTGTCTATATGGACCAGCCAGAGGGTTTCATTCAGAGTGGGAGCAGCGGAAAGGTGTGCAAGTTGCTTAAGTCCATCTATGGACTAAAGCAGGCATCGCGGAGTTAGAACATCTGCTTTGATGAGACGGTCAAAGAATTTGGCTTTATCAAAAATCCAGATGAACCATGCATCTATAGTAGATTTGTAGCGAGAACTGTAGTATTCCTCGTTTTATACGTGGATGACATTCTCTTAAAAGGAAATGACATTCCTATGCTACAATCTGTCAAGGGGTTCTTGTCACACAGGTTCTCCATGAAAGACCTAGGTGATGCCTCATACATTCTGGGTATCCGGATCTACCGTGACAGATCCAAGAGGATATTAGGACTTTCACAGTCCAGGTACATCGACACCATACTGAAGAGGTTCAGTATGGAAGATTCCAAGCGCGGTAACCTACCGGCTTGTCACGGGATCACCCTCTCTAAAGAGATGTCTCCCAAGACTGATTTGGAGAGGGATCGCATGTCTATTATACCCTACGCTTCTGCGGTAGGCTCTATAATGTATGCGATGTTGTGTACCAGACCGGATGTAGCTTATGCACTGAGTGTGGTAAGCCGGTATCAGTCTAACCCAGGGGAGAAACACTGGATAGCGGTAAAGAACATTCTCAAGTACCTGAGAAGGACTAAGGAGATGTTCTTGGTGTATGGCGGAAAAGACCTCCAGATCGAGGCCTTTGCTGACTCCAGCTTCCAGAGTGACAAGGATGATTCCAAGTCCATGTCGGGTTTTGTCTTTACCCTCAATGGAGGGGCGGTGTGTTGGAAGAGTTCCAAACAGGAAACCGTTGCAGACTCGACGATGGAAGCGGAATACATCGCTGCATCTGATGCCGCAAAAGAAGCTGTCTGGATAAGGAAGTTCTTGAAAGAACTTCAGGTGGTTCCGTCCATTGTTGATCCAATACCTCTGTATTGCGACAACAACGGGGCTATAGCTTTAGCGAAGAAACCCAGGTCCCATCAGAGATCCAGGCACATCTTAAGGCGGTATCACTTGATCAGGGAGATCGTAGATCGCCAGGAGATCGAGGTTCGGAGAGTCGCTTCAGAAGATAACACTGCTGATCCATTCACCAAGGCCCTGCCCCAGACTCAGTTCGAGCGGCTGATCGAGATGATAGGTCTTCGATACGCCAGTACATGGCCTTAGTGCAAGTGGGAGATTGTTAGTGTATATGCCCTAGAGGCCATTACTGTATCATACTGGTTTGTATATTACTTAATGGATGCTTGGGATATTCACCTTGTATATACAATCTTGCTCAAAATAGTAGTATGCTACTTGGTTTGTTTCTACTTCAATGTGTACATGTGTTTATTTTTGTATATCGCCTATACACATTAGTAGAGCCCTTAGGATCTTTGCTTGATTACCAGCGATGTGATGGCCGTTACACTAGTGGGGCTGGGTAATCTATAAGCACATCCTTATGCAGGTCCCTGGTCGCAGGACTATCGAGACAGGGCATCGATACTCCGGAGTAGACCAGCGCATGCGCTTCTCATCCCAGTGTGGGAGACGGTCTGTCCCACAGCCGTCAGTACGTCGTACTTGAGATAGTATGCGGGTGCTCGTTAGGTTACGGGTACACTGGACAGGACTCGTCGGGAACTGACTAGTTGGTATTATACCTATCGTCAGTTATCAGTTCCCAGGTGACATGAGTACAGCTTAGTCCGCTGACTTTACACTGTCACTTCGCCTCGGGTGTGTTCCCACTGTACTTTGATCACTACCCTACCACGGCTCAAAGGAGTCGTGCAAACAGGCGGTGGTTGGGTGCAGTCCCGAAGCACTTGGAGGCAGTGACGGTTAGACAGGATTCGTCTCTCCCGGTATTGGGGGTTGACATCGCGCTGTGTCTAGGAGAGCCATTACACGAGTAGTCCCTGGCCAGGGCAAACGAGATATACTGGTAGGTTTCCAGTGTTATCTCAGGGTGTATTGGGCTTCACTCCGGCACGACTTGTACCGCTATTGGGGGACTGACGTTTACCGCCCCCTAGGCCCGCCATGCGATGTATCAGACGAACAGACCGGACTGTACGGAGAATGTCACACTCAGGCTCAGTAGGAGTTCAGATGGGTTTCGCCTCGTCGGTCTTCTTGTCGGCATTACCTGGGGACCGTTACGCACAGCTAGTGCCGCTTGCGGTCTGTGGTTAAACCCACTGCCAGCGTAGTGTCGAGTCTTTAGAGTCCCACACAGAAAGCTTTTCGCCTTTAGGCAAAAGAGTAGAGGTCGCATGGTATTGCGACAGGTCGCATGGTTTTGCGACAGGGTTCGGTCACATCCGTGCACTTGTGCACGTACAGTGTCCGGACAGTTTACACTAGCGGGCTTTGGTTTAAGCCAGATCCTAGTGTACCTTATGGGATTGGATTTATCCAGTTTGCATTCGTGTTCCTCGGAACGCGGATGCGGGTGTGTATGCACAGTTGACAGGGAGGCACAGACAGCGGATTCTCATTAGGGTTGTTGACAGTTGACCGTTGACTTTTTGACTTTTTGCTCAACCCTAATGAGAATATGATATGTGATTAACTATTATATTAATTAAGTATTATGGTGATATGGTTGTTGACTTGTTGACTTTTGTTGACTTGTTGACTTTGGTGACTTGTTGACTTTTGTTGACTTGTTGACCGGTTGACTAGGCTTGACTAGTTGACCATCATGATAACCATGGTTATCATTTCATGCCAAAGACTTTTTCTTGCTTGTTCATTTGAGTAAAATGAGTGCATGACATGATAAGGTTATGGTTACTTCAACCATCACATAAGACTTTTGTTGATATGATGAGTTATCATTGCTTTGGATTATGAGAGGGTGAGAGACAAAATACTTGCTCAATTCTTTCTTGCTCATTCTCTCTCTTGTTCTTGAGCTCTCCTCTTGCTCTCACCCTCAACCTCTTCCTCCCTCTCTTGATCTATGGTTCTCTTGTCTCATGAGTTGAGAATCAAGAATCATAGATAAAATCCCATTCTAAATCATCTCTACTCATTCTAGTTCACTAGGTTTAGCAAACCAAGTGAACTAGTTTCTTCAAAGAACGAAGAAGGAGCTAAAGGTTGGAGCTTTCAAGTGGATCTATCTTCGGCGTACGGAGACAACGAGAAGGAGCCATCGAACCACCATCGGAGCTTGAAGAGAAGGAGTTCAAGTTTAGGTATAACCATCTTCATCCGAGTAGCTAAATATCTTTAGCTTAGTTTGCTAGTTTTAGTTTAGACAACGATCCCGACCATAGTTTAGTCCATGTTGCCTCTTGCGATAAAAATTCGTTTTTTATACCGTTTCCGCCTCCCCGTAAGAACCGGGGGTCGCAACGTGGACTTACATGTATGCCCTAGAGGCCATTACTGTACATAGGATGTATATTGTAGTGGATGCTGGGACATATATAGGGAGGACTTTCTTGCTCGACATGATAGTATGCTATCTGGTTGCTCTTTACCTTAACGTGTACACAGATTGTCTCTCAATTACATGTTGGTAAAGCCCTTAGGATATGTACTTGACTACCTAGACTATGATGCGGATCATACTAGTGGGGACATAGTAGTCCATAAGTACATCCTTCAAAGTCCCTAGTCGAGGGTGTATCGAGACGGGGCATCGATATACCAGAGTAGACTAGCGTATACCTTCTCGACCCATACAGATGGGCGATGGATGATCCCATATCTATTGGTGTTTGACATCAGAGATGATATACGGGTGCTCAGTAGAGACTGGGTACACTGGACGGACTCGCCGAGAACTCCCAGATGGTATTATACCTCACGTCAGATGGCAGTTCTCTGGTGACACTGGTACAGAGTAGTCTGTTGACCCGAGATCGTCATAGAGTCTTGTGTGGTTCCCACTGTGCTTTGATTTCCATCTTACCACGTCCAAGAGGGCGTGCAAAACGGTGGTTTTTGGGTACAGTCCCGAGTCACATGGAGGCAATGAGCGATAGGAGGGGATTCGTCTCTCCCGGTATAGGGGGTTGATGTTGCGCTGTGTTCGATTGGCTATAACAGGAAATCCCTGGCCAGGGTTGCTGAGATTTACTGGTAAGTGTTACCAGTAGTTTCTCGAACAGTTATAGACCTCATATCGACACGACTTATCGATCTATTGGGGTCTGACGTTTACCACCCCTAGGCGAGATATGCGACATATCAGACGATCAGACCGGACTGTACGGTAGTGTTACTGGTCGGATTCACTGGAGTGTGAGCGGGCTTGCTCGTCGATCTTCAGATCGCTCAATACCCGGGTGGCCGTTACGTTTAGCAGACCGCTTGCGGCTTGTGGATGCTTGATATGATCATCATCTGCTGCCGGCGTATTGACGAGTCTTTAGAGTCCTACACAGAGGTTTCCTGGCTCAAGCGAAACGAAATAGGAGCGCATATGAGATATGTGCGGGACCGAGAATAATGCGTGTATGTGATACCGTATTTCATTCTCGCGATGAATGTATCGATTAGGTTATATGCGATATACCCTAATTATCGAATCAAGGGTTGATTCGATAAACCGATGCATTGCATACTAGTCGGTTATATACGATATGACCGGATCGTTAAATCAAGTGTTGATTTAATGATTTGATGCATAATTATATATTTGATATATTACTTTGCATTAACTAGTATCGGTTCACTTTAAATGGATTTTCTCACTCGGTAGTGCACATTGTATATTCGATATAGTTTTGTGCACTTGATTGTATCATGTTTGATGATACATGTTTACTTGTGTTTTGTGTAAAGTTTAAACCATGGTTATGTAATGGTTAGGGTTTACATTTTCATATCTATTTATTTATTCATTTATTCATTTTGGAAAATGTAAAGCAAATGAGAAAATGGTGGCTTCTTTTGTTTTGTTCATGAAGCTTCATGAAGACTTTGACCAAGTTACCATTTTGTCTCATGCTTAACCCTAACCATCCCACTAACCATGATTTATTCTCTACACTTGACCATGGTTCAAGTTATGATAAGGATTATATATTTCTTTTCTTTTTTAATTAAAACTTATCATAATAATTATCATCTTCTTGCTTTCTTCTTCTTCTTCATTTCAAGAAGAAAAGCTTGACTACATCAATGGTGGATTGATGAAATGAGTGAGAAATCCAAAACTAAAGTCTACCCACTTCCTATTTCTTCATCCTCTAACTCTTGCCAAGTAGTAGAGTGTGTTTCCTTCACAAGTTTTCAAGATTTGGTGAAGGTGGAGCTCGATCTAGTGATGCTTCGACGTAGATCATCTTCGGCACGTCGTCGACGACCTAGCCCATCCATTCTCCGATGAAGCCGACGCTAGAGCCCGGATTTGATTTGGACAGCGGAGACGACCTCATCTCGGAGCCGTGGAGGTGGAGGACCGGATCTACAAAGGTTGTATTTCCGATTCTTATAGTTAAGTGTTAACTAGATTACTTTTCGCCTAGAAATCTAGCCGACGATCTGTAGTCGGGTCTCTCGGCACCCGTAAAATTTTATATTGGCATGTTCGATGCCTTGTGAGACCTCCATAGGGTGCCTAGGAACCCTACAGCATTGGTTTAGGATAATCGTACAGCCTTATTGGCCCTAGTCAAGGGCTTGTATGGGTGGGTTCAAATTAACGTGGACAATGACGGGTAGAACTTGACATGTGACTTATGATTTGTTGGCCTTAGTCAGGGTCATAAGAGCATGGGGTAAAAATCACATCATCAGTTTCTAAAGAAACTGAAACTTGCCAGATATGCACGTATCTTCTGGAGTATGATAACGTGAGTGGATTCCATCACGTTATCATGCGATGATAGTTGGATCCCGATTCCCACTGATGAGTTGGTTTACTCCTCGGGTGATCCCGACTAATTCTTCTTTTAGGTTTGGAGGAGAATTTGAGGTTACAGCGGGAGGTTTCCTGATTAGATAAATTGATAACCATTCTGATCTAGATTAGAGTGCACGCTGAGCATTTCTTTTCTCTCTCTCTTTGGCAGCGACCATGACCCGACCCTTGGCTATGACTCAATGACCTAGATTAACCGAACTTTCTTAAAACACTGGCTTTTGGATTGTCTGAGTTGCATACCTCATTGCCACTCCTACTTTTACCCTTTCCTCCAGAACACCCCGTATTACTACGAACATCCACTTCCATTGGATAAAACCATTGTATGGTTATATACGAACTCGAAGGAACTTATTCGAGGATGGTTTCCGGTTCTGGAGAAAACGAATAGGACTATTCAGTTGTCTTTTCCTTTTACCTTCTCTCAGGTTGCGAGTGCTCCTTGGATTAGGACGGTACACATATTACGCTTATTGGATAGTCTTCTTCCAAACCATAGGCTGGTGCCGAACTGCAGGGTATGAAGAAAACTATTTAGCCTAAAAGGTGTATAGAAGGTATTAAGTAAAGACAAATAAAGGGATTAGTAAGAGGGCAAAGTAATTGCGACTGCTATTCACGACCAAACCAAGTATTTCTTCGCCAATCCTACATCACCTTTGTATTTCTGCAGAACACTCCGTATCACTACGAAGATCCACAGTTTATTGGATACTCCATCGTATGGTTATATACGAACTCGAAGGGACTTGTTCCAGTTCGGTGATGGATTCTGGTTCAGGAGAAATAGGAATAAGGTTTTATTCAGTTGTCTTTTATCTTTACCTTCTCTCGGGTTGCGAGTGCTCCTAGGATTAGGAGAGTACACCCATTATACTTATTGGATAGTCTTCTTCCAAAGCATAGGTTGGTGCCGAACGGTGGGGAAGGAAGAAAACCATTTGGCCTAAAGGTGGTGTACAGAAGGTAATGACTAAAGACATATAAAGGGATTTGGAGAGATGGCAAAAAAATATACGGTTATAGTTGTGAATCTGATAATGGAAGAGGCATTACTAGGAATACCCGGATACCCCTTCGAAACATTTACATGTTTCAGTTTCACTTAGTATTGTTAGTGGAAAACTGATTTCCCAATTAGGTACTTACTCCAGGGTATGTATTTACCAGGTATGATTCTCACATCTGTATGGTTTTAGAGATGATGAGTGGGAGTAAGTTATTGGGAATTAGGTGATCATCCTCATTATATCGGAATTCGTTGTAATTGGTGATATTTGAGGAAATCGCCTAGGCTGTTTGCCGGACGGCAAATATTTGGTTTTGAATATCCATTGTTATGCACCAATTTCAAATTGATATATCTGTACGTTTATTTTTATAAAGTGAGATATAACTTTATGAAATTATGTCCATGACATTTACCTATATCAGTTGATGGTTAGGTAAGGAGTATTAAACAGCGGTGTAATTCTTCTTAACCATAAGTATAGTTTTTAACCTACGACACAAAGGGAATGAGTTATTAGACTCAGGGGACTTATACAGAGTATTGTATGTTGTCCAGTGTCCATTTGGACAGAGGGGTTGGTCCCCGTACTATATTCGGTTTTGCTTATGACTTCTCTAGTTTTTAGACAAGTGTTTTGTAGAAACACAAGGTCTATGTTTTGAGAAGTTATAGGTATATGAATAAAGTAGAGAACCAGGTATTGCAAGTATCAGGATTCTTCAAGGTGATCGAAAATGTAGATACTTGTGTATGGTATTCAATTGATAGTAATGATTATGAGAACTTGCTTCTCTTTCAGGTTACTCATATCTGGATGTATTCCTAAGTTGAGTAATGCTGATCGGCCTCTCTCCATTTAGTTTACATCCACTGGAGACAGCTGCATGATTTGAATCTAGTTTCAATTAAATCAGTGCCTCTCTTTCTATATTGGATATAGAACGGTTCATATCATAACGATGTTAAGGTACGGGGAGTTGTCCGGCTTATGCTTAAAACCAGACTCTGGATAACTCAAGGCACGTTTCTGTAATGGCTGTTTATGGGTTGACCCGGGCTATGACGAGGGTTGATTTTCTACCATCTGGAAGATCAATAGTGATATTGTTCTTGACTCGCCACAGTTTTGATAAAAATGGATTTTTTCAGAAAACAATAGTGGGAGTATGGTAGAACTGGAAGTGATTCCAGAACCGCAAACGATTACTGAAAATTTAATAGGACATAAAGATTCAATCTGGATTGACATTCCATTTGGCCACTCCGCAGATATGGTGGGTAACCTCAGGCACTTGAAAGGTACTTTGGTCTGCTCAAAGACGGTGACAGGGAGGTTCTTGTTTACCCAGACTTGACACTACTGTTGTTCCAAGCTATAAGACCCGGCAGGAGGATAAGTATAGCGTCGTTCTGAACTGGCTTTAGAAGTGCACGTGTATATTATTCTTCCAGAGGGGTGTCGTAGTCAGTGGGAGCAGCGGAAGTATAGTGGACAAGTGGCTTATGTCTATTTATAGACTAAAGCAGATATAGTGGAGATAGATCATCTATTTCTGATGTGACAGTCATAGGTTTGACTTCATTAGAATAGGGGATGGATCTGTTAAGAAGGTAGTAGGGTGTGATATCCTGGTATTTGGATAACATACACAGAGTAGGAAGTGAAGTTCCTACACTACGATTGGTTATGCTTTGGTTGTCACACAGTGGTTTTTCCACAAAGGACTTGGATATTACATCAGACATTCTGGTAACTAGATCTATGGTTTAAGATCTAGATTTGGGTAGTTTCCCAATCTGGGTACTTAGACAGTATTCTAAAAGTATTTAGAATAGACGACTCCTGGCACGGTAGTATACCTGCAGGTGATGGAGTCACCCTCTCTAAAGATGTCTTACAGACTAAAGGGGAGAGGGATGTGCATGATTTACATATCACTTGCTTAGGTAATTGAGTCAATCATGAGATGTCAAGTACCACACCAGATGTTGTTTTTGCACTAGATGCAATAATTTGGTATTAATCCAATCTTGGAGAAACGTTTGGAAGCAGTTTTAGAACATAAGTGGATGTTCTAGGGATCTGATAATGGCAGCCTCCTTCGGGAGACAGTTATCATTCCAGGCTTCCAAGGTTACCTGAGTGACAGAGTGACTGTCAGAGTTATAGTTTTCCCTCTGACGAGGGGCATTTTTTTGGACAGATGGTCCAAGCGGATACTGAGGGAGGCATGGGGCAGGATACTGATTAAATTCAGTTGACGATACAGTCTAAGAATTTTGGATTTGGAGTTCATTTATAAACTAGGTCCCATCAGATATCCAGACATATTCTAAGACAGGTATTGCTCATTTCGGGAGATGGCTTTCTCCGCGAACTTGAGATAAAGAGAGACATAGAAAGAAACATCATGGCGGATCCACTCACTGAGGCTATTTCTCGAACACAATAGTTTCGCAAACGGGCTTTGTGAAACTTATCAGTAGTGGAGTTGGGTGTTCGGTATCACATGGGGCTGTGAGTATGCGACATCGCAATAATTAGCCTTGAGTGCAAATGGGAGATTGTTGGATATAGTGCCCTCAGAGTCAATTATTGGATCACAGGCACATGATTGCAATGATTGAGGGAGGACCTATGCCGGTAGGGCAGTCTTACTCAAGATGATAGTATGCTATCCGGTTTATCTTTATCATCGTGTACAGCTTTTGGTAACATTACAGGTCACTATTACATATTGATAGAGCCCTTAGGATTCTTTCTTGACTACCAGCAGTATGATGGCGATCACATACGTGAGAGTTGGGTAGTCTATAAGCACATCCTTAAAAGTGGTCCCTAGTCGTGGGAGTTTCGAGACTGGGCATCGATACTCCACTAGCAGACTAGTGTATACAGTCGAGACCCCGACAAGAGGCGGTGGCTGGTCTCACAAGCCATTGGTGTCAGTTGGATCACCTAAGATGTATACAGGTGCTCATTGGGTTATGAGTACACCGGACAGGACTCGCCGGGAACATGCTAGTTTGTATTATACCTGACGTCAGATAGCAGTTCCCTGGTGGCATGTGTACAGGTTAGTTCATCGACCTGAGATCGTCATTTGTCTCGTGTGAGTTCCCACTGTGCTTTGATTACTACCCTACCATGGCTCAAAGGAGTCATGGAAACAGGTTTTAGTTGGGTACAGTCCCGAGCCACATGGAGGCAGTGAGCAGATCGGCAGGGTTTCGTCTCTCCTGGTATTGGGGGTGAGATCGCGCTGTGTCTAGGAGAGCCATTTCACGTAGTCCTTGGCTAAGGCAGGAGATTTACTGGTAGGTATTCCAGTAGTATCTCAGGTGTTCTGGGCTACACTCCGACACGACTTGTACCGCTTTCGGGGGTCTGACTTTTATCAACCCCTAGGCCCGACATGCGATGCTCATAGATGAACGGACCGGATTGTACGGATATTGTCACTGACAGGCTCAGTAGGGTGTCAGGATGAGTTCGCTCATCGACCTCCCTTTTGGTCAATACCTGGTGGCCCGTTACGTACAGCTAGTACCACTGACGTGCTAGTGGTTAAATCCACAGCCAAAGTATTGACGAGTCTTTAGAGTCCCCAACAGACAGTTTCTCAAGTTTCGGGCGAAACGTTGTAGAGGCCGTATGATATATGGCAGGGTTCGATCATATACGTGCAGTAGTGCACGGATCATGATCGGGCGGATCATACTAGTGGGCTTTGATTTAAGCCGGATTCTAGTATTCGATTTATTGGATTGCTTTAGTCTCATCGCATTCGCATTCAGTCGGAATGCGGATGCAGGTATGTATATACAGGTGAGGGGTATCCTTATGATCCGTCATGAGTTTACTTTAGATGTTGCTATATTTTTTTGTTGGACCAAACATTTGGATTAATGTTTGGAAGGTGGAAATTGTGAGTGGATTTCATCGTGAGGTGCATTTACTGTGACACATGCAATCTAGTGACTCATGGTCTCTTTTATTGTGCATATGTCACATTTTGGATTGATTTTATGTGTTGAAATGAGATGTAGAGGGAGAGAGGGCAGACATGAGGCAAGGGTTAGCTCTTGGATTTTTATTCTTGCACTCACATTATCATTCTCAACACATAAGAAAAAGAGAACCTCTTCTTCTTCTTCTTCTTCTTCCTCTAGCTCACAAATTCCATCAATGGCTTCATCTTTAACCTACATCCATACACTCTCATGTGATGAGAATCAATGGATGCAAGAGACAAAGTGATCACACACATTCTCTACTTCACCTTGGACACGTCGGCTAGCGAACTTCGTGCCCGAGTTGCTACGGATGAAGCATGAGACCGTAAAAAGACTCAATGATGTGGTGCCCTTTCCGACGAGGAGACTGGAGCTCGGAGATGCCGCGAGGAGCTTGGGATGGTAGCCACAGACCGAAGGACACGGATCGATCGGTATAGCTTTTCTATCCCTTCACTAGTTTGCTAGTTATCGGTTAATGGTTCGATCCTGGTTTAATGTCTGCGATAGCGCCTGTTTCAAGTTTAGAAAAAGTCTTTGTTTCCGCATTTTGGCCTCGGATCGACGGCCGGGGCGCTACCGTAGACTTACAGTATAGCACCCCCGCAGTTCGTAGTGTAGCATATGATATGTTATATATTTATATATGTGTTTTTGTGAAACGTGGTTAATTAGCAAGAAAGATTTTAGGAGAGCATGGGATAGTTTTAGTGTAATTGGACGAAACGTTTTTAGTTAGTCCTTAGTCGCGAACCCTAGAATAAGGTATACACACACACATGCACACACGGGTTATGTTTTGTTGTAGATGATATATGTATATATATATATATAGATAGATAGATAGATAGATAGATAGATAGATATGTATGTGGATGTGTTGCTATCTATCTATCTATCTATATATATATATATATACATATACGTATACGTGTATGATGAGGATAGTATATGATACTTGGAGATGAGTCGATGTGATTGGGCATGATGCCGTGAGATTGGTTATGTGATTTGGGTCGTGTTATGATATACTACATGATAGTATAGTGGATCGATGGGCGATATGCTTTATTCACACGCGGATATATGTTTGATGGTATCGGAATGTACGAGACTTTAGATCAGTACCCCTAATTCAGAATATGATGATAATGATACCAGATAAGTAATGTGTTATATGGGATAATTGACCCGTACCCCGATTTGGGATGCCGTATGATGGATTTTTCCGTACAATGTATAAATATGATGATTGATCCGCACTCTTGATTCGAGGATGTCGTATTATATATTTTATCGTACATGACGCTATTGAGGCGGGATCACTGACTACTAGATATATCGACTCGGACTTAGGTGGATTTCCTTACCCCTTTTGATTAGTCTCTTAGTTTTGTCCTGTAGTTTACTTAGTAGATGTTAAATGGGGCTCGAGTCATACTTATTTCCAAATCTAACGAATCGTGAGTATTTTAAAGAAAGGCTAAGGATACTACGGATATTTTAAAGGACATACCTTTTCTTAAAAATACCATAGCCCCTATTTTCTAAACAACACGATTTGTGATATTTCAAATTCCAAAACTGTATGACTCGTATTTATAATGTATATTCATTATTTTTGCGTTTACTATTCATTTTCCGTATATTCTTGCTATTCGCATCGCATTGCATGCTTAAATGTATTTTCGTAGTTATTATGAAACCCTGCTGTCAGGACACCAGCACCATTACCGATGATGCGTATGCTCCACGTACACTCACTTGCCGTCTCACACACATCATCATCGGTAATTTTCATGTCACGTACACATTAGAGAACACTACTTCATTGGTATAAATCGCTAGCTGATAGTTTCGACATAGTACTAGTGCGCTTGCTTTCATATGTTAGTTTAGACATTGCATTTATTACTGTGATATTTCATGGATGTGTATATTCATTTGTCATGCAATATTTTGGGGCTTTATGCCGGTATTCAGTGTTTATTGACTTTTGATTATGGGATTCGGATTTTCTATGAGATTTCTGGATTTGGAGAAACCGCAACGATTTTATAAACTCGTTATCATTTCTAAAAATAAAAATTACGGTTTTCTCATGATATGATGTGAGATATGTCCACCATGAGTTTTCTCGGCTCTTGAGCAGTATCATACACCCGATTCGAGGAGGAGGATTGTCACGACCCGAAAGTATGGACCGTGATCGGCACTTAAATTACGAAACGTCTAGAAGCGTAACGTAATCTAAGCAAGACAAAGCCCAAAAATCAAAACCATTTAAAAGAAAATGTGTGGGAAAACAAGTTTTAAAAGCAACATCAAATTTTCTCAAAAATTCCGGCAGAGTCTCCTTTGTAAAAACTGGCCCCAAACGGGTACAAACAAGAATATATACAAAAGCAATAATAAAGGCATCCCCAAGCGGGAGCTAACTCTTCGCCAATTGGCGGTCACAACCACAAGCAAAATAATATACAACACCGAAGGGCGAGGAACTAAACTCAGAAGAAAACCAAAATCCACAAGAAAACTATAACAATACAAGCGCGCCTCTATGGTCGAATGAATAAATAACTGGTCTACTAAATCTATCAAATAATACAAGTCTGGTTGATGGAGCTTACTAGATACAACTGAAATAAATTGGAATACAACGGCGGTCACGATACAAGTGAACCAACTTACCAAGCAATCACCCTGAATGAAGTGGTGTGCCAACAACCCGCCAAGGAAACATGTACATCTGAACCTGAATGAAAATTTGGCACAACGGGGGTGAGTTGCCAACTCGTGAGTAGAAGACATCTGCGGGTAGAAATCGAATGCACAACAATCTCCTAGGTAATAATAATATACTTAACATAACACTAGACATCTAGTAGTGACAGGGTGAGAACCTATGCATAAATGCAATACTCAGTGCGCGTGTAAGTGTCACTAAACAGTAATAAATCATTTATCTGATGTATGAATGCATCATGAATGAGAAAATCAACCATGAAATCTGAATAATCTTATATAAGAAAAACATCAATGAATCTTGTATAATAAAACTGAAACCTCATCAGTGAAATCGACAGAAAACCCGTGTCAAGTATCGACACAATATCTCAATATCTCAAAGTCTCAATGTCTCAATATCTCGGGCTCCGTCAGTCCGGATCGGCCCATATCATCAAATCTCACGACAACGGTCGGTATCCTTCGGATATCCGCCGCGCCAGACATCACCGTTAGAAAGTCCGTGCCCCTTCCAGGCTCATCGTCATCCCCACGAAATATCTTTCTCATCCCGGGATACCTACCGGGCCCACCATGTACCCGAGACGGTTCCTCCACTCCTCGAATCGGGTCTCGAAATCCAACAGAAAACATGAAAATTCATGGTGGACGACCCATACATCACGAGAAAACCGCAACTTGCAATTTAAAAAGAGAGAGAGTGAGAGAGAGAAGTTTATATATATATTCTAGCGGTTTTCCCCCAAATCCAGAAATCTCATGGAAATCCGAAATCCAAGAATCAAGAGTAAGTAAACAGTGAATATCGGCATAAAGCCCCAGAATAGTACATGAATGAATATATGAATGCATGAAGTATGTATGTAACGAATGAAATATCTGTAACATTTTAAAAATAAATAAAATCGTTTAAGTGAATTTTTATAATTTTCGGTAAAGTAAAACGTAGTTTTCATAAAACTAAACCGTAATTATTTTTCACTATAAATTTAAAAATACCTATTTTAATTATGTTATTTCTAGTAAATGGTGTTTATTTAGCGATTTATAAATTTTTGGTTTAATTAAATATTTTTCCTAAATTAATTATTTTAAATATTAACATAAGCTTTATTTATACACTAAATTAGTGTAAATTACAAATTTGAATGGGTTTAATTAGCAAAAGTGAACCATTACATATTAGAATCAAGTGTGTTTCATGTAAAATTTATTTTCAAAATTTTACAATGGTTCTAGACCATTCTAGGTCAAATGGAGTGAAGAAAATAAAGAATTTTTATTAATTTCATGAAAAGACTTAATGGAATGATATTTTTGTGAAACCTTCTACACTTTTCTTCACCTTTTCTCACTCTCCTCTCTTTTACTCACCTCATGGATGGCCTCACCACCATGGGCAGCCCCAAAATTTTCCCCCCATCATTTTTGTATTAAAAATCATCAAAATTCTTCAAAAATTCAATAAAAACCCCACAAAATCCTAATTAATTCCTACCCTCTATTCTTTGCACATCTTTACATGGATTTTGGAGATGGAAAGCATTCATTTTGGAGGCTTATTTTCATGTTTGGATTTGATGTTGTGGAGGTATAAATCTTCTTCTTTTGATTTATTGTTATTAGATGTTTCATTTAAGCATAATTAGATTTAATAAATAATTTCTATCTACAAGTTTTAAAATTCAAGTTAGGGTTTATAAAATTTAGTTATGGTTTTTATTAATTAAGTAGGGTTATAATAACTTGTTTAACATTTTTGGAAGTGGAAAATCTTGTATGGATGATATATTGTAAATTGTTTATCCAAAATTGTTTAAATTAATCCATTTTGCAAACTAGATTTCTATATATTGTATAAATTGGTGAGATAAAATTCCAATTAATATTTGTAACACTAGAGTGTGGTTCTAATGAAAGTATTAACTTGTTGGTGGAATGAAAAACTTAAATTGATTACTAGTTTCTATTGGTAATTGAAAAATACAAATAAAAATGCGATTTTTACTAACTAGATTTTGGAAATTCTTAAATAAATGAAATTTAAAATATAAGTTATGGTTTCATTATATCATTATCATCATGAATTATATTTAAATGCATTAATTCATGCAAAATCCAGTTTAGATGTGATATTGTGACATTTTGCTTGCAAGGTGTTAAAATTGGTTTATTTGCAAACTAGAATTTTCTAATTAATACAATTGGGGCGTTAAAAAAATAGTAATGGGTTGTATAATCTAGTTATGATATTTAATGAGTTTTATGACCATTATTTTCATTTAAATGTCAAGTTTTGAAGTAAAACGGTAATTTGGCGTTTTCGGGTTTTTTCGAAATCGGACGATTTGATTGATTTTTAGGGTTTCGATGGATTAAATCATGTTTTATATTATAAGTAACGAGTTTTTAAACTACAAGTTATTTGTTGATGTTTATCTCGATCAATCGGCGTTTGTACACCGATATCGAGCGATATTTGGCTCTTTTGCATGAGCGGGACATAGGTTTTAACCTATGCGCGTTTCGTGCGTCATTTTGGCTTTGTCTGTGATTCAGTTTACGATATTATATGTGTTTGCGTATAGGTACCCCTCACGTAGACTTCGGACGAGGAAGAAGAGGAGGGCGACATCGTCTGCGGCAGACAAGGACCAGGTGAGTAGATGTATATCTACGGGAGGAAGTCGGGTGGATGGCATTTAGCACCCCCGCAAACGTAGAATAGGAATAGTACTTATTGTCATTAGGAAGCCAGACGTGACCTTAGAATTTCGGTGAGTAGGACCCTAGTAGTGACCTTAGGTTGGACTAGATTGATTTAGAAAGACCTTACCCGAGGATGAATATCTTGGAGGAGATTCGTAGGTTTCAGGTAGATACACACACGCACACACTGAGACTCGACGTGGTGTATACGTGTATGTGTATAAATATATATATAGGACTAGGTGTAGGTATATATATATACACACAATACGTATATGTGATACAAGGATGTGACATGATACACGGGGATGAAACAATATAACTGGGCTGATGCCGTGATTCTTGGCTATACAGTCGTGTTATGATATTAGCGGATCATTAGAAAATGAGATAATGGATTTGTATACATGAACAATAATAAAGGATGGTGATGATATTGAAGTATATGGTACTCTAAATAGAACCCGGACCGTAACCTGTGCCTGAAATTCTGATAAGATATATGTATGACCTGATTACGACATCATATAGATGTGACTTGATTTCGATATGATATATATGTGTAACTTGATTACGATATCATATAGGTGTGACATGATTACGATATGATCTAAGTATGACTTAATCACAATATGATACATATGACATGACATTTATGAGGATAATTAACGATGTATATTTATGCTGGCAATGATATATGATTGATGTATGCGATTACAGTATAGCACCTTGATCTTGACATGTGTTGATGATGATATTATACGAATGATGAGACACGTAGGAGATACTTGACCCGTACCCCGATATTGGGATGCCGTACGATGGACTTTACAGTACGAGGTGTAGATATGATGATTGATCCGCACTCTTGATTCGAAGAAGCCGTACTACGTACGTGACGCTATTGAGGCTGGATCGCCGTCTATTAGAGATATGGATTCAGACCTTAGGTGGACTCTTATTTCTTATTGACTAGTTTCTTAGGTTTAGTTCCTTAGGAGGGTAGATGTACACTAGTTTAGGCTCGAGTCATATAGTTGTAGTTATACTTGTATATCACAGATGAGTGGTTATTATACATCCGTCTTTACATTCATACCGTAAGCATAATGTTGCATGTTCATACATATGTTTCTATAATCGGTATAAAACTCTGCCTGTTAGGACACCAGCACCATTACCGATGATGCGCATATTCCACGCACACTTATTTGCCGGCTCACACACATCATCATCGGTAATTGCTATGTCACGTACACTTTAGATCATATTATCTTTTATTGATACAATCAGCTGATAGCTAGATCGATATAATATTGTGATTACTCTCTGTTGTTAGTATAGACATGGTATTTATTACTTAGACATTTCATGCATTCGCATTTTCATGTTATCATGCAGTATTATAGGGCATATGCCGACACTTATCATATACTTACTCATGATTTTGGGATTTTGGATTTCTATGAGATTTCTGGATTTTTGGGGAAAACCGCAAGAATATATAAAAACTTCTCTCTCTATCCTCCTCTCTTTTTAAAAACATAAGATGCAGTTTTCTCGTGATGTATGCGTCGTCCACCATGAGATTTCATGTTTTCTGTTGGATTTTGAGACCCGATTCGAGGAGTGGATGAACCGTCTCGGGTACATGGTGGGCCCGGTTTGGTACCCCGGGGCAAGAAGATCGAGTTGTAGACGATGAGCCTGGCAGGGGAGGACTACCTACCGGTGATGTCTGGCGCGGCGGATATCCAGAGGATACCGACCGTTGTCGTGAGATTTGATGATATGGGCCGATCCGGACTGACGGAGCTCGAGATATTGAGACTATGAGACATTGAGATTATGAGGTATTGAGACTTGAGATTTACATGTTTTGTGTCGATGCTTGACACGGATTTCCATGGATTTCATCGTTGATATTTCATATTTCTATACACATTTTACCTTGATAAAAGCTAAAGATTTCTTATACAGATATATCCAGATTTTAGGATTGATTGTTTTACATTCATGGTGCATGCATACTCATTCACATGAAATATTACTATTTAAGGCATGGACACGGGCACGGAGCTTTTGCACTACACGTAGTTTATTACCCTGCCATTACTAGATGATTAGTATTATATTAGTATATTATTATGACCTAGGACAGCGTCGTGCATTTGATTTCTTTTCGCAGATATCTTTTACACACGAGTTGGCAACTCACCCCCGTTGTGCCAAATTTTATTACAGGTTGATGTACAGGGTTCCTTGGCAGTTTGCTGGCACATCGTTTCATTCGGAGTGATTTGCACGGTAGGTTGGTTCATTTGTATCTGGACCGCCGTTGTATTTTTATTATTTCATTTGTATCTAGTAAGCTCCATCAACCAAACTTGTATTACTTGGTAGTTTACTGGACCATTTATTTATTTCGACCTTAGACTCGCGCATGTATTATTCTGGTTTGGTGGATTTGTTTTCTTTTGAGTTTTGAGCCTCGCCCTTTGGCGTTGTATATTATTGTGCTTGTTGTGGTTGTTTCCGCCTATTGGCGTTGAGCTGGCTCCCGTTGGGGATGCTTTTTATTGGTTATATGTATTCATTCTTGTTTGTACCCGTTTAGGTCCAGTTTTTACAAAGGAGACTCTGCCGAAATTTTTGAGAAATTGGATGTTGCTTTTAAACTTGTTTTCTTCATGTTTTCCATTATTTCTTCTTCTTTTATGGTTTAGATTTCTGGGCTTCGGCTTACTTAGATTACGTTGCGCCTCTAGACGCTTCGTAATCTAAGTGCCGGTCACGTTCCGTACTTTTTTTTGCTTTATCTGAAGGGTTAAATCCCCATCACGAGCGAGTATATCTTGAGAAGATTACTTGGTGTACATGGAAAAGTTAAGACTTTCAAAGCTATGCTTAAGTCCATCCGGATCCTACTTGCCACTGCTACTTACCACGACTACGATATCTAGTGGTTGGGTGTCATGACTGCTTTTCTAAATGATGTTTTGGAAGAAAGCGTCTATAAGTACACATCCAGAGAGCTTCGTAGACAGTGGGAGCAGCGGAAACGCGTGCAAGATGCTTTATAGGATAAAGCAGGCATCGCGGAGTTGGAACATCTGTTTTGATGTGGTAGTCAAAGAGTTTGACTTCATCAAAATGGTAGATGAACCTTGTATATACAAAAAGGTAGTAGGGAGTCTGGTGGTGATCCTCGTAGAGTACGTGGATGACATACTCTTGATAGGGAAGGAGTTTCCTATGCTACGATCGGTCAATCTCCGCTTATCACAAGGATTCTCCATATAGGATCAAGATGATACCTCTTAAATCCTGGGTTATGGATCTATGAGATAGATCTATTTGGATGTTAGGATTCTCACTAGTTGTAGTGAGATGGTATCAAACGATCCTGGGGAAAATCACTGGAATGGTTCCACGGTGATAAGGACGACTGAATGTCAGTCGCAGACATTGTCTTTACCCTCAGTGGAGGGACGGTATGTTGGAAGAGTTCCAAGCTAGATACCGTGACTTACTAGACGATTAAAGGAAAGATACATCGTTACCAAGGATGCTACCAAAGAGGCTGTCTGGATATATATAGGTTCATGAGATGAATTTCGTTCCTACCATTATGAGACAATGGAGTTGTGGCTTTGGCCAAGGAACCCCCGTCCTATCAGAAATCCAGATATAATTCTTAGGCAGTATCACCTGATCATGGAGATGGTTGATCTCCAGGGAGATCGAGATTAGGAGAGTAGACACAGAGGACAACAGCGCGGATCCACTCACAAAGGCCTTTTTCCCTGTAGAGGCTTTTATGAGATGGTTGAGTATGTGATACTTCAACCACAGTTAATTGTTGGGTATGTGATACCACAACAGATGGCCCTAGTGCAAGTGGGAGATTGTTAGTTATATATATGCCCTAGAGGCCATTACTGTACATACGATGTATATTGTAGTGGATGCTTGGACATATATAGGGAGGACTTTCTTGCTCGACATGATAGTATGCTATCTGGTTACTCTTTACCTTAACGTGTATACTGATTGTATCTCTGTTACATGTTGGTAAAGCCCTTAGGATGTGTACTTGACTACCTGGACTATGATGCGGATCATACTAGTGAGGACATGGTAGTCCATAAGTACATCCTTCAAGGTCCCTAGTCGTGGGTGTATCGAGACGGGGCATCGATATACCAGTGTAGACTCGCGTATGCCTTCTCGAACCATACAGATAGGCGATGGATGATCCCATATCCATTGGTGTTTGACATCAGAGATGATATACGGGTGCTCAGTGAAGACTGGGTACACTGGACAAACTCGCCGAGAACTCCCAGATGGTATTATACCTTACGTCAGATGGCAGTTCTCCGGTGACACTGGTACAGAGTAGTCTGTTGACCCGAGATCGTCATAGAGTCTTGTGTGATTCACACCGTGCTTTGATTTCTATCATAACACGTCCAAGAGGGCGTGCAAAAAGGTGGCTTTTGGGTACAGTCCCGAATCACATGGAGGCAATGAGCGATAGGAGGGGATTCGTCTCTCCCGGAATAGGGAGTTGATATTGCGCTGTGTTCGATTAGCTATAACCGGAAATCCCTGGCCAGGGTTGCTGAGATTTACTGGTAAGTGTTATCAGTAGTTTCTCGAACTGTTATAGACCTCATATCGACACGACTTATCGAGCTACTGGGGTCTGACGTTTACCACCCCTAGGCGAGATATGCGACATATCAGACGACGAGACCGGACTGTACGGGAGTGTTACTGATTGGATTCACAGGAGAATGTACAGGCTTGCTTGTTGATCTTCTAAGCACTCAATACCTGGGTGGCTGTTACGTTTAGCTGACCGCTTGCAGCTTGTGGGTGTTTGATATGATCATCACCTACTGCCAGCGTATTGACGATTCTTTAGAGTCCTACACAGAGGTTTCTTAGCTCAGGAAAAACGGAGTAGGAGCACATATGTGATATATGCGGGACCGAGTATAATGCGGTATGTAATGCCGTATTGGATTCTCGCGATATGAGATATCGGCCGGGTATATGTGATATAGCCGGGTCATCGTAATAGTCGGTTATATGCGATATAACCGGATTGTCGGATCAAGTGTTGATTCGATAATTTAATGTATAATAATATATATGATATATTAAATTACATTAACTAATATTAGCTGACTAAAAGATTCATTTTCTCACGGGATAATACATTGATATATATGCGATATATGTTAATTGTATTATTTTCTATTGTTACAAAATATATTGTATTTATGATATATAATATTGTAACATGTTAGGGTTACAAATTTAACAATGGCTTAGGGTTTAAACTTGGTTAGGGTTTGGATTAGGGTTAGCTTTTGCATGAAGCTTCCATGAAGCTTCATGAAGCTTTGACTTTATGGTTGCTTGATATTTTGTGAGATATTATGTTAACCCAATCCAAACCATTAACTCTAGTTAACTCTCTACAAGGGTTAACTCTTTCATGCTTAACCCTTGGTTAGATTTGTAACCACTACAATAATTCATTGTTCATCACGAAAGGATTAAGTTATCATCTTCATTCATTCTTCTTCTTGCTTTTGTTTTCTTCATGAAAAAGCTTTCTTTTGTGATGAAAGTGAGTGAGAAAAAGATTATAAATGAGTGCAAAAATCCTACCTCATCATCCTCATCTATCCTTGCCATTTAGATGAGGGCGTTCACTTCATTTAGTTAGTGTTAGCTTGTGTTAATGAAACTTCAAGGTAGATCATTTATGTTATCGAAGATCGGAAGCAAGGTTGCATCATTCTCTTCGTGAAGCCTCTTGAGAGTCCGGAACACGATGATCGAAGTGAAGGGACCTCAACACGGAGATTAAGAAGTGAAGGACCGGATCTACAAAGGTTGTAATCCCTCTCGCTTAGTGTTAAAGTGTTTAACATGTCAGTTTTCGCCTAAACCCTAGTTTAAAGATCCGGGTTTGGGTTGTTCGGCACGGCTAAAATTTTAATCGGGCATGGTTGGTACCTCGTAGACCCTTGTGCGCGTGCATAGAAACCCTACAGTGGTATCAGAGCCAAGCTAGAGCTTTAGGCGAAGTCTAGACAAAGTTTAAAGTCCGATCGAACCCGAAAACCCCGATGTAAACCCTTCTCTGTACTTTTTTTGAAATGTGATTTTTTATGAATTAAAAATGCTCAGAAAAACAAGAAGGAAAAACTAAGAATTACTGTGAAGTACGGTCCACTAAGTCTCTGAAATGCGCGGCCAAAATTTGGACTTAGTCCCTCATATTTCATATATTTATTCTTAGGTCCTTTCTTGTCAATTTTTTCTGGGAATATTTTTATTCCACTCAAGTGTTGAGTTTTCTAGGGTTGTATTAGGGATTCGTTGATTCGATCGGATAATTTAACTTTGTTTAGTTTGTTCCGGATATTTTTAGAAACTGTTAAAAAGTTCGACCGGATATCAATAACTCACTTTTTCCCGACCCGGAAAATTTCCAAGAGTTTGATTTTTCAGTTGTTTAAGAACGTTCTAAGTCGTGCAAGTAACGCGATGGACCCTCTAGAAGAAAACAAACCTTAACTTGATTATGTGACCGTCTTGAACTGCCTTTTGAACCTTAGGGTTTGGGGCAGTACGGCGTGCCACATGTGAGGCGTTAGCTTGACCCTTCTATGGCTGGATCATCGGTACTGTGGCATGTGATGGATATTTTTGAACTCCGCTCAAGTGTTGAGCTATTTGGGAAAACTTGGGTGTTTGATTATTCGATCGGAAAGATTAACATTGTCTATTTATCTAGAATGTGATACAATATTTGGAATCCACAAGTAGTTATGAGATAACTGATTTGAATGTTATAAATCTAGCAGTTTAGTCTCAGATGATCGGTTGCCACAGAATTTTGATGTGTTCAAAAGTCCAACGCAATCACGTAGCGTACGCGGATACTCGCCGGGTAAACTTAATAGACAGTCATGCCCCATAGCCCCGACCAAGTGACTGTAGGAGAACCCTGTCGCCAAAAGCATCCGTTCGGGTGCTCGCGGCAGCGGTGTTCCGCCTTAGTGCACTTCGTCGATGGCATCGGGGGTGTGGCCGTCTACTAAATTTTGCGACGAGCATTCGATCAGGTTTTCGGGAATCTTGTTGAATTGCCTGACTTGATATTGAAAAGTGTTTTCGATAATGAGACTAAAATGCGGGGTTTATAATTGTTAGGCATGCGATGTCTAAGGAATTTATTTGGTTAGGCATGCGATGTCTAAAGAGGTTGCGGATTCCAACTGTTGTAGTTTTACACATTCTTTTCTGTGACCGTAAGCGTAGTATGTAGTGTATCGCCGGCTTCGTTGCTATTCATCAACGACAATCGGGATACGCATACTTGCTTACGTTGATGATATGAGATATTATGTGTTGTTGTGATATGTTGTATTGGATCGTCGCGTCTGAATAGCCGGGGGTTTTATGTGAGATGATAGTTTTTCTTTTTCATTCATGTAAAATTCATTTGTATGTAATATTCTTTTATTGGGGCACTTCTGGGCTGAGGATGATGTCACCATTGTATATTATTTACTTTTCCGCATTAGGTAGACCCAAGGCGGGGAGCATAAGTAACTGGGTTCTATGGTCCAGCCGGAGACCATTTCGAGGAGTCGAGACCGGGTCTCCTAACCCTAGAATTGGCAGTGTTACTTGCCACTCTCGTAGGGGTCTAGGGATGTAGGTTTAGCTATTCATCGCGACCGTGGAATCCGTGTTTTATAGAGGCTCAAAATAAAACACGGACGTCCTAGTATATCCATTATTTCATATGTTTCTTCTGCTGCGATATCTATGATGTGATCATTTGATATGTTGTGATAGATACTATATATAGTATATATGATATATTATATAGACGTTACTTATGTTTTTTACCCGCGCTAGCCCTGCCCCGCTCTGCCATTAGTTACCTAACCTAACGGTGCACGAGGGGACATCGAGGCGAATGCGGATGGTATAAGTGTACGTCGTATTTATCTGTGATGTTTAGGTGACTTAAATGATGGGACTTCATTAATGAGATTAATGAAATAAAAGAAACCTAAAGATGTTGTAGAAACTTGTTTAAAAACAGGTAGCTCTAGTTCTTACTTTGCATAGCGGTGTTCCTTGTAGAACATCCAGCACCTTATTCGATAAGGAAAGAGCCAAGATCCCTTCACCGGGAGTGACCTCTTTAGTGAAACTAGCAGATGCTACACACTCGGTTTGTCTTTTGATTGCTTCTATAGTTCTTGCTTTGCATAGTGGTATATATGGTATACCCTGCACCTTATTCGATGAGGAAAGGGCCGACGATCCCTTCACCGGGAGTGACCCCTTTAGCAAAACTAGAAAGGCCTCAAAAACACTCCATTTAAAAATCACTCGATTCTACAACGATATCAAGTTCATTACGCAAAGGGTTTTCTTAAAAACCTGTCGTAGCCCTCCGTCATTTCAGATAAGTACTAGTTAGTATTCGTGCTACGTTTGTTGACTATGTTAAGGCGTAGTGTGCTGTAGCTGATTAGTACTTATCTGTATAAGTATATGATGCGACTGGATTAGGGTAGTCGTACGACTTTGTTGACTATGTTAAGGGTCGTGCGTGTGGGTTTAATTCAATCGGGAAATGACGGGTTGAACTTGACTAGCAGTTATGATTTGTTGACTATGTTAAGGTCATATAGCTGCTAGGGGCAAAATATTATTGGGAATTTCAAGTGTTGAAATTTGCAATGAGATTGCATACCTTCTATGAGATAGTTGGATCCCGATACCCGCTGCGAGTAAGAGTTACTCCTGGGAGAGTTTTACACATTACAATTGTAAGTGCACGGCGGCGCCCCGGCCGTCAATCCGACGCCGGAATGCGGAAGCGGTGATAAACTTTAATTTTTTTGGACTTTGCAAACCGGCACCACCGCGCACTAAACTCCGGATCGTAACCATTAACAAGTCTAAGCAATTAACAAGAAAGAGAAGAGATGTATACCGACTGATCCGAGTCCTCCGGTCTTCATCTCCACTCCGATCTCCTCGCGGGATCTCCGTCCGTCTCCTCCTCGTCGGAAAGGGCACCACATCGCCTGTAGCTTTTACGGGCTCCCACCTCAATACCGAGGCAACTCGGGCGCGAAGCTGGCGAATCGACGCGTCCAAGATTTGCTGTAGGAAGTGTAGTGTAGAGTGGATGTCTCACTTTGGGGTTTGTTGCCTTTTGAAAGATGATGGAGGAATCAAGAAGAAAAATGGTGCTTGCATTTTTCTAGCATCGAAAATGAGATCAAGAATGCTACTCTCTCAAAGATGAAGCTCTCATCTTCTTCTCACTCAACCATGGAAAAAACTTATTCCATCAAGTGAGAAGAAAATGGTGGAGAAAAAGAATATATGAAAGCAAGAGGGAGGTGAGTGTAGGAGATGAAGAAAGGTGACCCTAAACAAACATCAACCATGCTTGCACTTTTATCAAACCATACCTCACTTCAAATCTCACTTAATGCAAAAGCATGGAGCAAAAGAAATGATGCTATCATAATAAATCCTTATGCAATAAACCCCCTCCACAAATGTTATTTGCACAATTGCAAATAACCCCCTCCATCGGAAAAGTCCGGCCGGGAAAGAACAAAGGAAAACCGGCCGGAACGGAATGCAAACTGGCAACTCCAGAAAACTGGTCCCGTAATAAATTACAGGAAAACCCCGATACTGTGCATACACACCCGCATCTGTATTCCGTCCGGATACAAATACAAAGAGACAAAATCTACACTGTACTAAACTAGGACCGGCTTAAACCAAAGCCGGCTAGTAATGTCCGTTCGATCCTGATCCGTGCAATACCGCACGTATCTGATCGAACCCTGCCATATACCTATACGGCTACTAGTACAAACTGTCCGATCCTGATCCGTGCAATACCGCACGTATCTGATCGGACCCTGCCATATCTCCATACGGCCTCTACAGCGTTTCGCCCGAAACTTGAGTAACTGTAAGTGTGGTGGACTCTAAAGACTCGTCAATACTATGGCTGTGGATTTAACCACTAGCACGTCAGAGGTATAAGCCAATACGTGACGGGCCACCAGCTATTGACCAAAAGGGACGTCGATAAGTAAACTCATCCTGACACCCTACTGAGCCTGTCATTGACAATATCCGTGCAGTCCGGTCCGTTCGTCTATGAGTATCGCATGGCGGGCCTAGGGGGTGGGTAAAAGTCAGACCCCCAAAAGCGGTACAAGTCGTGTCGGAGTGTAGCCCAGAACACCCTGAGATACTACTGGAATACCTACCAGTAAATCTCCTGCCTTGGCCAAGGACTTCGTGTAATGGCTCTCCTAGACACAGCGCGACCTCACCCCCAATACCGGGAGAGACGAACCCCTGAAGATACGCTCACTGCCTCCATGTGGCTCGGGACTGTACCCAACTAAAACCTGTTTGCACGACTCCTTTGAGCCGTGGTAGGGTAGTAATCAAAGTACAGTGGGAACTCACACGAGACAAATGACGATCCCCAGGTCGATGAACTAACCTGCACACATGTCACCAGGGAACTGCCATCTGACGTCTGGTATATGACCAACTAGCATGTTCCCGGCGAGTCCTGTCCGGTGTACTCATAACCCAATGAGCACCTGTATACATCTTAGGTGATCCAACTGACACCAGTGGCTTGTGAGACCGGCCACCGCCCCTCGTCGGGGTCTCGACTGTATACACTAGTCTACTAATGGAGTATCGATGCCCGGTCTCGAAACTCCCACGACTAGGGACCTTTTAAGGATATGCTTGTAGACCCCCAGCTCCCACTTATATGATCGCCCTCATACTGCTGGTGGTCAAGCAAGAATCCTAGGGGCTCTATCAACGTGTAATAGCGACGTGTCAGGTCACCTAAAGCAGTACACGATGATAAAGGTAAACCAGATAGCATACTATCATCTCGAGTAAGACTGTCCTACGGGATAGGTCCTCCTTCAATCATTGCAATCACGTGCCTGTGATCCAATAATTGACTCTGAGGGCACTATCTCCAACAATCTCCCACTTGCACTCAAGGCTAATTATTGCGATGTCACATACTCACAGCCCGTGTGATACCGAACACCCAACTCCTCTACTAGTCAGTCTCACAAAGCCTGTTTGCGAAACTCTTGCGTTCGAGGAATAGCCTCAGCGAGTGGATCCGCTCTGATGTTTCTTTCTATGTCTCTCTATATCTTAAGTTCGCGGAGAAAACCATCTCCCGAAATGAGCAATACCTGTCTTAGAGTGTCTGGATGTCTGATGGGACCGAGTTCATAAATGAACTCCAAATCCAAACTTCTTAGACTGTATCGTCAACTGAACTTAATCAGTATCCTGCGCCATGCCACCCTCAGTATTGCCTTGGACCACCTGTCCAAAATACTGCCCCTCATCAGAAGGAAAACTATAACTCTGACAACCTCCTTGTCGTCCATGTCACCTTGGAAGCCTGGAATGATAACTGTCTCCTGAATGAGGCTGTCGTTATCATCTCCCTAGAACATCCACTTATGTTCTAAAACTGCTTCCAACTGTTTCTCCAGGATTGGATAAATATCAACTTATCGCATCTAGTGCAAGAACAACATCTGGTGTGGTACTTGACATCTCATGATTGACTCAATTGCCTAAGCAAGTGATCTGCCAATCATGGATATCCTTCTCTACTTTAGTCTATAAGACACCTTTAGAGAGGGTGACTCCATCACCTGCAGGTACACTACCGTGCCAGGAGTCGTCCATTCTAAATACTCTTAGAATGCTGTCAAAGTACCCTGATTGGGAAACCACCCAAATCTAGATCTAAAACCATAGATCTAGTAACCAGTATGTTTGATATAATGTCCAAGTCCTTTGTGGAGAAAACACTGTGTGACGACCAAAGTATAACCGATCGTAGTATAGGATTTTCTTTTCCTATTCTATGTATGTCATCCAAATTCCAGGATATCATACCCTACTACCTTCTCAACAGATCCATCCCCTATTCTGATGACGTCAAACCTATGACTGTTACATCAGAAATAGATGATCTATCTCCGCTATATCTGCTTTAGTCTATAAATAGACATAAGCAACCTGTCCACCAATGCTTCCGCTACTCCCACTGACTACGACAACCCTCTGGCAAAGTCATATAGACGTGCACTTCTAAAGCTAGTTTAGAACGACGCTATACTCATCCTCCTGCCGGGTCTCGCAGCCTGGAACAACAACAATGGCAAGTGTGGGTAAACAAGAACTTCCCTGTCACCGTCCTTGAGGCTACCGGAGTACCTCTCGGGTGCCTGAAGTTACCCACCTTATCTGCGGAGTGGCCAATGGAATGTCAAATCAGATTGAATCTTTAGGTTCCTTATTAAATCTTCAGTAATCGTCTGCGGTTCTGGAATCACTTCCAGTTCTACCATACTCCCACTACTGTTTTCTGAAAAAATCCATTTTTATTAAAACTGTGGCGAGTGAAGAACAATATCACTATTGATCTTCCAGATGGTAGATAGTCAACCCTCGTCATAGCCTGGGTCAACCCACAAACAGCCATTACAGAAACGTGCCTTTGAGTTATCCAGAGTCTGGTTTTAAGCATAATCCGGACAACTCCCCGTAACTTAACATCGTTAAGATACGAACTGTTCTATATTCAATATAGAAACAGAGGCACTGATTTAATTTAACCAGATTCAAATCATGCAGCTATCTCCAGTGCATGTCAACAAAATGGAAGGAGGCCGATCAGCGTTACTCAACTTAGGAATGCTTCCAATTATGAGTAACCTGAAAGAGAAGCAAGATCTTTTTATCATTACTATCAACTGAATACCATACACAAGTATCTACATCTTCGATCTCTTTGAAGAATCCCGATACTTGCTATACCTGGTTCTCTACTCTATTCAAATACATATAACTTCTCCAAATTCGGACCCTGTGTTTCCATGAAACACCTGTCTAAAAAATAGAGGAGTCATAAGTAAACCGAATATAGTACGAGGACCATCCCCTCTGTCCTGATGGACCCTGGACAACATACAATACTCTGTAAAAGTCCCTTGAGTCTGAAAACTCATTCACTGTGTGTCGTAGGTTGAAAACTGTACTTATGGTTAAGAAGAATTACACCGCTGTTTAATGCTCCTTACCTAACCATCCACTGATATAGGTAAATGTCGTAGACATAATTTCAGAAAGGTATATCTCACTCTATGAAAATAGACGTACAGATATATCAATTTGAAATTGGTGCATAACAGCGGATATTCAAAACCAGATATTTGCCGACCGGCAAACAGCCCAGGTGATTTCCTCAAATATCACCGATTACAACGAATCCTGATATAATGAGGATAATCACCCAATTCCCAATAACTTACTCCCACTCATCATCTGTAAAACCATACAGATGTGAGAATCGTACCTGGTAAATACATACCCTGGAGTAAGTATCTAATCGGGAAATCAGTTTTCCTTTAACATTACACAGTGAAACTGAAACATTGAAATGTTCCGATGGGGTATCCTGGTATTCCTAGTAATGCCTCTTCCAGATTCACGACTGTAACCGTATAGTTCTTTGCCACCTCTCCAAATCCCTTCATATGTCTTTAGTCTTTACCTTCTGCACACCCTTTTAGGCCAAATGGTTTTCTTCCTTCCCTACCGTTCGGCACCAGCCTATGGTTTGGAAGAAGACTATCCAATAAGCATAATAGGTGTACTGTCCCAATCCTAGCAACACTCGCAATGAGAGAGGGTGATGATAAAAGACAACCGAATAAACCTTATTCCTATTTCTCCTGAACCAGAATCCATCCCCGAACTGGAACCAGTTCCATTCGAGTTCGTATATAACCATACGATGGAGTATCCAAATAAACTGTGGATCTTCGTAGTGATACGGAGTGTCCTGGAGAAATACAAAGGTGATGTGGGAGTGGTAACGAAATATTTGGTTTGGTCGTGAATGTCTGTTGCAATTTACTTTGCCCTCTTACTAATCCCTTGCTTTGTCTGAACTTAATACCTTCTGTACACCGTTTAGGCTAACTGGTTTTCTTCATTTCCTACCGGTCGGCACCAGCCTAAGGTTTGGAAGAAGACAATCCAATTTGCGTAACAGGTGTACTACCCCTAAACCAAGGAGTACTCGTAACCTGAGAGAGGGTAAAAGGAAAAGACAACTGAATAATCCTATCCGTTTTCTCCAGAACCGGAAACCATCCTCGAATAAATTCTTTCGAGTTCGTATCTAACCATACGATGGTTTTGTCCAATGGAAGTGGACGTTCGTAGTAATACGGGGTGTCCTGGAGAAAAGGGTAAAAGTAGGAGTGGCAATGAGGTCTGCAACTCTGACAATCCAAAAGCCAGTGTTAAGTAGGTTCGGTCAACTTGGTCACTGAGTCATAGTCTTAGGGTCGGGTCAATGGTCGCTGCCAGAGAGAGAGAGAGAAAAGAAACACTCAGCGTGCACTCTAACCAAGATCAGAATGGTTACCAATTTATCTAATCTGGAAACCTCCCACTGTACCTCAAATTCTCCTCCAAACCTGAAAGAAGAATTAGTCGGGGTCACCCGAGGAGTAAACCAACTCATCAGTGGGAATCGGGATCCAACTCTCATCGCATGATAACGTGACGGAATCCGCCCACGGTATCACACTCCAGAAGGTATGCGCATATCTGGCAAGTTTCAGTTCTTTTGAAACTCCCGATGTAATTTCTACCCCATGCTCTTATGACCTTGGCGTGAGGTCAAAATATCATAAGTCACATGTCAAGTTCTACCCATCATTGTCCAGGTTAATTTGAACCCACCCGTACATACCCTTGACGTAGGCCAAAATAGTAGTACGACTGTCCCAAACCAACGCATCTATCTATGCAACAGATAAATACCTGGTAACTACCAAACACTATGCCTTGGCGTGAGGTCAAAATACATAGCTTGAATACTACCGAATATTTAACTGAAATGATGGAGGGCTACGAATGGTTTCTGGCGAAAACCTTTAACGTAATGAACTTGATATCGTTGAAGGAACGGATAGCTTATTAGAAAATATAGTGACGAAAACCTTTACTAAAGAGGTCACTCCCGGTGAAGGGATCTCGGCTCTTTCCCCGTAGAATGAGGTGCAGGATATTCCAACTGAATACCACGATGCAAAGCAAAAGTAATCGGCTATAGTGAAATTAATGCCCTGACGCAAACTTCTGTCCAAGGGGTCACTCCCGGTGAAGGGATCTCGGCCCTTGCCTCGTCGACTGAGGAGCAGGATATTCTAAATGAATACCACGATGCAAAAAAAAAGTGAACGTCCTTGCAATAACAGCTTTTTGAAAAGTGTTCCAACAACATCAGATTAGGTTTGTTTAACTCGCATTGATCCGAATCAACGCAGTCCCATCAATTGATCACATCACAAAGAACGAAAATATACTGACGTACGTATATGCCATCCGCATTCGCCACTGGGTCCCGTCATCACCCGTTAGGTTAGCTAACTAACGGCAGAGCGGGGACTGGACTAGCGCGGATGAAAAACATATACAACATCTACTAATATATATACCAATATATAGTATTTCGCTCAAGGCGTGAATAAAATGCAACATCACAGAAATGTACAGCATCACAGAACAATACAGATATCTGGGATCCCCGGGTTTCACAGAGCCGCTGCTGAAACCCGACGTTCCCCTGGTCGTGTGGATAGCCTGTGCAATGAAATCCTAGACCCCTACGGGCGCGGCAAGTCACCCGCCAAAACCTGAAGCGAGGCAGCCCCCTTCAGCACCGTGAATGGACCACCCAGCACTTCACGGAATCCGGTAACTTGGGCACCCCTCCTGGGTCAACCTGTACCCCCTACGAGTGCGACGAATAGCCCGCCAATTCCAGACTGAAGCCCCCTCCGTCCCAATGCCATGAGATGCGGGCTTGTTGCCTTCTAGAACCCGGCTATCCGTGCACCCCTCCGCGGGGTAACCCTAGTACAGAAAGTAAAATATACATGCACCGGGTACATCGACCGCAACCAGGTCGTGCCCCAAAAGAATAATACAAACTGGCAGTGACGGCAGTCCACAAGTCGGACGCTCGCCCCGCAATATCAAATGTACATAATACAACAACACTGTACTAGCATTGCATCCAGGCTATCCCCACAACCGATCCGCAACAACACAGCAAATACATAGAACATCAACGTGAAAGTCACGTTCGCAAATCCGTCTAACCGGGCTATAGCAATTAGACAGGATTTACCGATCGAGTGACATTCACGGTCGCAGATATAATGTAAATACTGTGAAAAATGTGTTTAAAATTTTCCGATTGATCAAACAATTAACAAATGGGCCCCCAAAATAAACTGTAGCACTCACAGAAATCCTGGGCCCAGTTTTAATATTCCAAAACCCATATTTTAAGCCCAGAAGGCCTCTGTAAAAAATTGGTGAAGTGATGTGAATAGTGCGCGGCGGAAGGGCCGCACAAATGGGGTTTTCGCGGCGGTTCCGCGCTCCAACTGTGGAGTCACTTCATCGAATTTTTACAGAGCTCTTAGATTTTCCAGTACATCAATATTTTACAACCTGAAAAATTTTTAGACTTCAAAAAATTTCAACAGAAACTGATGTGAAGGAAAAATACGGTTTTTGGAACTTTGGTCGATCGGAACTGAAAAACACATTACACAAAGCTAGACTAAGTTAATGGCGAGGCTCTGATACCACTGTAAGTGCACGGCGGCGCCCCGGCCGTCAATCCGACGCCGGAATGCGGAAGCGGTGATAAACTTTAATTTTTTTGGACTTTGCAAACCGGCACCACCGCGCACTAAACTCCGGATCGTAACCATTAACAAGTCTAAGCAATTAACAAGAAAGAGAAGAGATGTATACCGACTGATCCGAGTCCTCCGGTCTTCATCTCCACTCCGATCTCCTCGCGGGATCTCCGTCCGTCTCCTCCTCGTCGGAAAGGGCACCACATCGCCTGTAGCTTTTACGGGCTCCCACCTCAATACCGAGGCAACTCGGGCGCGAAGCTGGCGAATCGACGCGTCCAAGATTTGCTGTAGGAAGTGTAGTGTAGAGTGGATGTCTCATTTTGGGGTTTGTTGCCTTTTGAAAGATGATGGAGGAATCAAGAAGAAAAATGGTGCTTGCATTTTTCTAGCATCGAAAATGAGATCAAGAATGCTACTATCTCAAAGATGAAGCTCTCATCTTCTTCTCACTCAACCATGGAAAAAACTTATTCCATCAAGTGAGAAGAAAATGGTGGAGAAAAAGAATATATGAAAGCAAGAGGGAGGTGAGTGTAGGAGATGAAGAAAGGTGACCCTAAACAAACATCAACCATGCTTGCACTTTTATCAAACCATACCTCACTTCAAATCTCACTTAATGCAAAAGCATGGAGCAAAAGAAATGATGCTATCATAATAAATCCTTATGCAATAAACCCCCTCCACAAATGTTATTTGCACAATTGCAAATAACCCCCTCCATCGGAAAAGTCCGGCCGGGAAAGAACAAAGGAAAACCGGCCGGAACGGAATGCAAACTGGCAACTCCAGAAAACTGGTCCCGTAATAAATTACAGGAAAACCCCGATACTGTGCATACACACCCGCATCTGTATTCCGTCCGGATACAAATACAAAGAGACAAAATCTACACTGTACTAAACTAGGACCGGCTTAAACCAAAGCCGGCTAGTAATGTCCGTTCGATCCTGATCCGTGCAATACCGTACGTATCTGATCGAACCCTGCCATATACCTATACGGCTACTAGTACAAACTGTCCGATCCTGATCCGTGCAATACCGCACGTATCTGATCGGACCCTGCCATATCTCCATACGGCCTCTACAGCGTTTCGCCCGAAACTTGAGTAACTGTAAGTGTGGTGGACTCTAAAGACTCGTCAATACTATGGCTGTGGATTTAACCACTAGCACGTCAGAGGTATAAGCCAATACGTGACGGGCCACCAGCTATTGACCAAAAGGGACGTCGATGAGTAAACTCATCCTGACACCCTACTGAGCCTGTCAGTGACAATATCCGTGCAGTCCGGTCCGTTCGTCTATGAGTATCGCATGGCGGGCCTAGGGGGTGGGTAAAAGTCAGACCCCCAAAAGCGGTACAAGTCGTGTCGGAGTGTAGCCCAGAACACCCTGAGATACTACTGGAATACCTACCAGTAAATCTCCTGCCTTGGCCAAGGACTTCGTGTAATGGCTCTCCTAGACACAGCGCGACCTCACCCCCAATACCGGGAGAGACGAACCCCTGAAGATACGCTCACTGCCTCCATGTGGCTCTGGACTGTACCCAACTAAAACCTGTTTGCATGACTCCTTTGAGCCGTGGTAGGGTAGTAATCAAAGTACAGTGGGAACTCACACGAGACAAATGACGATCCCCAGGTCGATGAACTAACCTGCACACATGTCACCAGGGAACTGCCATCTGACGTCTGGTATATGACCAACTAGCATGTTCCCGGCGAGTCCTGTCCGGTGTACTCATAACCCAATGAGCACCTGTATACATCTTAGGTGATCCAACTGACACCAGTGGCTTGTGAGACCGGCCACCGCCCCTCGTCGGGGTCTCGACTGTATACACTAGTCTACTAATGGAGTATCGATGCCCGGTCTCGAAACTCCCACGACTAGGGACCTTTTAAGGATATGCTTGTAGACCCCCAGCTCCCACTTATATGATCGCCCTCATACTGCTGGTGGTCAAGCAAGAATCCTAGGGGCTCTATCAACATGTAATAGCGACGTGTCAGGTCACCTAAAGCAGTACACGATGATAAAGGTAAACCAGATAGCATACTATCATCTCGAGTAAGACTGTCCTACGGGATAGGTCCTCCTTCAATCATTGCAATCACGTGCCTGTGATCCAATAATTGACTCTGAGGGCACTATCTCCAACAACAATTAGCCAATCAAGTAGGTGTCTAGAAAGGTGTTAACGGGGTTACGCCTCTGGGAAAACGAGGTTTACTTTAATTAGGTCCGTGCGAAAGCACGGGGAACCTCCCTCAAAGTACCGACACTGGCCTGGCTGAAAGATTGGCGAACTTATAGCGTGTAATTAATCTCGGCTAGTCTTTCCTTTTAGGGTTTGAAGGAAGATTTGATTAAAACAGTGGGAGACATCCTGATTAGATATATTAGATAACCAATGTAATCTTGCAAGAGCATACGCTGAGTGTTTTCTTCTCTCTCTCTCCAGGTAGCGACCATATCACGCCTTAATCAAGATAATAAAACGAATCTATTGACCGAACCCGCTTGTTATACTGAGCTGGGGAACGTTGGTCCCGCTCCAACTTATAATTGTTATAAGACAGAGCAGGAAATTGGGGAATACCAGATTTCCCGTGCCGCCCAAACGTGGAAAGTGCATACTGATGCATCTTCTTCGGGTGTGTTCATTACAGAGAACTATTTCTCAGTATCCTTTACGTTCTGGGTATGAGATACCGGATCAGGATCCCGCATATGTAATCTGTTACATGGGCTACAGAAAGGTAGAGAACTGAGAACGGGTGATAAGTTTCATGAGATAGAAATGGTGCAAGTGTTGCAGCCAAGTTTGTTAGTCACTATCACCCTGTATTACCAGAATACATTGATTCTGAACAAATGTTATTAGATACCGAACCTAATATACAACATCATATCATTCTCTTTATTAATAAAGAAAGGATATAATTTTGTATTGTTGGATAATGTTTTGAACATTTCCTATTTCAAGAGTTGATCGGTTCAGGCACGTTTTCTAAAAGCATTGACGTTCTAAATCAAATTACAGTTCTTAGTATACAGAACACACATAAGAGGAAGAGTTCAGAAATGAACGAATCCTTCTTGAGGCATTGTAGACTAGGTCATATTAATGCGACCCGACTAGCTGAAGTTACATAAAGATATATATTTAAATTAGTTTGAATTTACATCTTATGAAACTTGCCGGTCATGTCACAAAGATAAGATGACCTTAGCTCTGTTTATTGGAAACAGAGAAAGAGTTAGTGAACTCTTGGGATTATACATGTTGATGTATGAAGGTCCCTTGTCTACACATACCAAGATCGGTTCTTTGTACTTCATTACATTCTCTGATGATCATTCAAGATTCAGACATATGTTCCTGTTGAAACACAAGTCCGAACCTTTTGAGATATTCACAGAATATAAGTTACAAGTAGAGAACCAAAATGGGTATAAGTATTATGTCCTTTGATGTGATCAAGGAGGTGAATACTTGAGCACGGGATTCCTGGACTATTCTAAAGGAGAATGAGATTCTCTCTCGGCATTACTCCTCCGTATACACCATAGCACGATGGTATATCGGGGCGGAGCAATAGCACCCTATATGATATGGTGTTCTCTATGATGAGTACTACCGAGTTTCCTATTTCCTTTTGGGAATTATGCACTTGTGAAGCTGCATACCTATTGAATAGGGTTCAAATCAAATCAGTTGCCTAACATTTCATATGTGATATGGAAATGGAAGAGCCCATATCTTAAGTTTGTTAAGATTTGGGGTTGTCCGGCCAATGTCTAAAAGCAAAATCCGGACAAGCTCGAGGCAAGGTCTGTTATGTAGAACTGGAAAGGTTCCAGCTATACAAACTACAGCAGATGATTTGATAGAACCAATGGATTCAATAGTTACCAACGAAGCTCAGCCTCTCCGCCGTTCTAGTAGGGTTCCTCACCCACCTGAGAGATACTTCGGTTTCTCTATGACAGTGGGAGCGAGGATTACATCATCAGATGATGACCCAACTAGTTTCGAGCTGGCCATCAGGAGTGGGACTCTGTAAAAATGGCTGGATGCTTAGTAATCTGAGATGGAATCCTTATACACCAACAAAGTATGGACTTTTATTGCTTTATCTGAAGGGTTAAATCCCCATCAGGATCGAGTATATCTTGAGAAGATTACTTAGTGTACATGGAAAAGTTAAGACTTTCAAAGCTATGCTTAAGTCCATCCAGATCCTACTTGCCACTGCTACTTACCACGACTACGATATCTGGTTGTTGGGTGTCATGACTGCTTTTGTAAATTATGTTTTAGAAGAAAGCGTCTATAAGTACACATCCAGAGAGCTTCGTAGACAGTGGGAGCAGCGAAAACGTGTGCAAGATGCTTTATAGGATAAAGCAGGCATCGCGGAGTTGGAACATCTGTTTTGATGTGGTACTCAAAGAGTTTGACTTCATCAAAATGGTAGATGAACCTTGTATATACAAAAAGGTAGTAGGGAGTATGGTGGTGATCCTCGTAGAGTACGTGGAAGACATACTCTTAATAGGGAAGGAGTTTCCTATGCTATGATCGGTCAATCTCCGCTTATCACAAGGATTCTCCATATAGGATCAAGATGATACCTCCTAAATCCTGGGTTATGGATCTATGAGATAGATCTATTTGGATGTTAGGATTCTCACTAGTTGTAGTGAGATGGTATCAAACGATCCTGGGGAAAATCACTGGAATGGTTCCAGGGTGATAAGGACGACTGAATGTCAGCCACAGGCATTGTCTTTACCCTCAGTGGAAGGACGGTATGTTGGAAGAGTTCCAAGCTAGATACCGTGACTTACTGGACGATTAAAGGCAAGATACATCGTTACCAAGGATGCTACCAAAGAGGGAGTCAGGATATATATAGGTTCATGAGATGAACTTCGTTCCTACCATTGTGAGACAATGGAGTTGTGGCTTTGGCCAAGGAACCCCCAACCTATCAGAAATCCAGATATAATTCTTAGGCAGTATCACCTGATCATGGAGATGGTTGATCTCCAGCGAGATCGAGGTTAGGAGAGTAGACACAGAGGACAATAGCGCGGATCCACTCACAAAGGCCTTTTTCCCAGTAGAGACTTTTATGGGATGGTTGAGTATGTGATACTTCAACCACAGCTAATTGTTGGGTATGTGATACCACAACAGATGGCCCTAGTGCAAGTGGGAGATTGTTAGTTATATGTATGCCCTAGAGGCCATTACTGTACATACGATGTATATTGTAATGGATGCTTGGACATATATAGGGAGGACTTTCTTGCTCGACATGATAGTATGCTATCTGGTTACTCTTTACCATAACGTGTATACTGATTGTCTCTCTGTTACATGTTGGTAAAGCCCTTAGGATGTGTACTTGACTACCTGGACTATGATGCGGATCATACTAGTGGGGACATGGTAGTCCATAAGTACATCCTTCAAGGTCCCTAGTTGTGGGTGTATCGAGACGGGGCATCGATATACCAGTGTAGACTAGCGTATGCCTTCTCGACCCATACAGATGGGCGATGGATGATCCCATATCCATTGGTGTTTGACATCAGAGATGATATACGGGTGCTCAGTGAAGACTGGGTACACTGGACGGACTCGCCGAGAACTCCCAGATGGTATTATACCTTACGTCAGATGGCAGTTCTCCGGTGACACTGGTACAGAGTAGTCTGTTGACCCGAGATCGTCATAGAGTCTTGTGTGATTCACACTGTGCTTTGATTTCCATCATACCACGTCAAAGAGGGCGTGCAAAAAGGTGGCTTTTGGGTACAGTCCCGAATCACATGGAGGCAATGAGCGATAGGAGAGGATTCGTCTCTCCCGGTATAGGGAGTTGATGTTGCGCAGTGTTCGATTGGCTATAACCGGAAATCCCTGGCCAGGGTTGCTGAGATTTACTGGTAAGTGTTATCAGTAGTTTCTCGAACTGTTATAGACCTCATATCGACACGACTTATCGAGCTACTGGGGTCTGATGTTTACCAGCCCTAGGCGAGATATGCGACATATCAGACGACGATACCGGACTGTACGGGAGTGTTACTGATTGGATTCACAGGAGAATGTACAGGCTTGCTTGTTGATCTTCTGAGCGCTCAATACCTGGGTGGCTGTTACGTTTAGCTGACCGCTTGCAGCTTGTGGGTGTTTGATATGATCATCACCTACTGCCAGCGTATTGACGATTCTTTAGAGTCCTACACAAAGGTTTCTTAGCTGAGGAAAAACGGAGTAGGAGCACATATGTGATATGTGCGGGACCGAGGATAATGCGATATGTGATGCCGTATTGGATTCTCGCGATATGAGATATCGGCCGGGTATATGTGATATAGCCGGGTCATCGTATTAGTCGGTTATATGCGATATAACCGGATTGTCGGTTCAAGTGTTGATTCTATAATTTAATGTACAATAATATATATGATATATTAAATTACATTAACTAATATTAGCTCACTAAAAGATTCATTTTCTCACGAGATAATACATTGATATATATGCGATATATGTTAATTATATTATTTTCTATTGTTACAAAATATATTGTATATATGATATATAATATTGTAACAAGTTAGGGTTACAAATTTAACAATTGATTAGGGTTTAAACTTAGTTAGGGTTTGGATTAGGGTTAGCTTTTGCATGAAGCTTCCATGAAGCTTCATGAAGCTTTGACTTTGTGGTTGCTTGATATTTTGTGAGATATTATATTTACCCAATCCAAACCATTAACTCTAGGTAACACTCTACAAGGGTTAACTCTTTCATGCTTAACCCTTGGTTAGATTTGTAACCACTACAATAATTCATTGTTCATCACAAAAGGATTAAGTTATCATCTTCATTCATTCTTCTTCTTGCTTGAGTTTTCTTCATGAAAAAGCTTTCTTTTGTGATGAAAGTGAGTGAGAAAAAGATTATAAATGAGGGCAAAAATCCTACTTCATCATCCTCATCTACCCTTGCCATTTAGATGAGGGTGTTCACTTCATTTAGTGAGTGTTAGCTTGTGTTAATGAAACTTCAAGGTAGATCATCTATGTTATCGAAGATCGGAAGCAAGGTTGCATCATGCTCTTCGTGAAGCCTCTTGAGAGTCCGGAACACGATGATCGAAGCGAAGGGACCTAAACACGGAGCTTAAGAAGTGAAGGACCGGATCAACAAAGGTTGTAATTCCCTCTCACTTAGTGTTAAAGTGTTTAACATGTTAGTTTTCGCTTAAACCCTAGTTTAAAGATCCGGCTTTGGGTTGTTCGGCACGGCTAAAATTTTAATCGGGCATGGTTGATGCCTCGTAGACCGTTGTGCGCGTGCATAGCAACCCTACAACCAGGACTCCTGACTCCCCAAGGTGGCCGGCCCCATACTCTAAAAATCTGGCGACATCGGCTATAGTAGGGAGTTGGGGTGTCATGCTTGTAGGGTAGTCTCCTGGTAGTCAATATAGGGTAATGGTCTTGCTAGTTTTTCCGGTAAGTGTCTAGGGTCACGCCAGATTCCCTGTAGGCTACCAATCTGACAAAAAAACCAAGATTTGGTATATAAAGTTTAAGTCGTGGCAATGTCGTAATACTACATTGTAGGAAATTGGTCCCAGATTTGGATGAGGGTGAAAACCAAGTGAGAAAACAACACTAGGGTGATATATAGGGTATATGTGACCTACAGAAGAAACCTGGACCCACACCCTCACCAAGTGGCTGAGCCCACTCTCATGGAAATCTGGTCTCGCTGGCCCTAGGGACTCTATTGTGGTTCGTCTTGCTACGGTGGGTTCCTATGGTCTCAAATGGGTCTCTGGAGTTGTTTATTTTTCCAGTAAAAATCCCAGTTCATTCCAAATTTGCCTGCACTCTCAAAGTTCGCAAAACGACATTGCAAAGTTCTGTAAATCCGTATTTTGGATTTCAGGTTTGGTTAGGTCTGGGTTTTAGACAATTGGGGAGTTTAAGGTCTCTACTAAAGTCCAATTACACAACCACAACTCAAAATAACCTTAACCCTCTCTAGGTTTTTCCAAAGCTCACCGAACTTCGCCAAATCGATACCAAACTTGAAAAGAGGCTTAAGAAACCGAAACACTACACTTTTTGTGAAAGGATATAACTCATTTAGCACCCATGAATCCTCCACAGCGCCAAAATGAAAGCTTTCTTGGTCCATAGTATAGCTTGTGAGCTTGTGCACCTTTTTTGTGAAGTGGGAATGAGGTTTTGGGGTGTTTTTCATGGAGTTTTTGAGAGGATGAAGATGGAGGAGGAGGAGGGCAGCAGCAGTAGCAATGATGAGGAGAGGGGAGAGGAATGAGTGAAAGAATGGAGAGGGAATGGCTCAAGACAAGGTTGACCCCTCACCCTCTCTTTCTCTCTCTTGTCGATACTCCTATAATATAATCTTTTCATTTTTTCCTTTTCTATTTTCCTTCTCTCCTCAATAGTAACCCAAAACAAATAGCCATGCACCCAAAATCATGTAGGAAAAAAGTAACAAGTGTAAAAAAAAAGATATGGTGAATGTTTGCACAAAACAAGCTTAAAGCCCGATTAGCGATTTTTAATCGCGATTAGCACTAAATTAGTGCCAAATAAATCATAAAATTTCATAATTTGCATAAATCACATAAAATACCCTCTTTTTAATAATTTCCAAAATTTTCAAAATTTTTCCTCAATTTATCGGTATTTAATTATACCGCCTTATTAAAATATTCAATATAATATTATTTAATTAAAAAAATTCCCAAAAATAATATTTTATTTTTTTGAAATGTTAAAATCTTCCCCCCTTAAAGAAATTCGGTCCCCGAATTTAAATTTAAACCCTTCAATACCAAAACATTTCAGTAAAAAGTCCAAATCATCGGGGTTCCGAAATCATCAATACATAAAACGTATCACAGCGCAATGCATGCGCATGAACAATGAGTAGATAACTCAAAATCAAAACACCGTCAAGCATCCCGCAATCATCGGAGTCACGGTGAAGACACAAATGTCAAATCCAATACGAAAGCCAATATGATATAAATTAAAACTAAACATGAAAACATCTGAAGGAAATGGATGTCAAACCTTTCATGTAGCTGTGCGATGCGCGTAACGCGGCACAGTGGCGGACGTTTATTGCAAGAAAATAACTATATATATACTTATCCTTTGTTTAATATGTACGTCCCGCCGTTTTGAAAACAATTTAGAAGGGTTTCCTTGTTTTAAACGTTTCGTGTCATATAAGACACGTAGGTAATACTGAGACTATAGCTCCTTTTTCTGGAAATCCCTTCGATAACTATCAATGCATGCAAAATATATCCAGGTACCGTCCTCTGACTAGTCTTGCTCAGTACGAAAACAAATAGTAAATATCATAAAAACGTACTGCTCCATAAGAAATAAACCCCAAAATGTATATAAGAATACCCTGTGCGTCTGGTGCGCACGGAAATCAAAATCCATATATATGCCATACATGTGCATAGAAACAACATCTAGGTGCAACGGGTGTGCACGAAACGTCTGTCATAGGCAACGTGTGTGCCTGACAGCAAAATCAGGTGCATCTGACATGCACGAAGAATCTCGATTTAGTGTATCTGGTGTGCACCAAAATCGCATCTCATAACATGCGCCCAATCATGCGCGAAAATCCAAATCAGGTGCATCCATTATGCACGAAGAAAATCTATATCAAGGGTACTGAGTGCAGGAAATCAACATCAATAGCATAACCGAAATCGATGGTATACAATAAAGTTCAACCCAAATCAGGTGTACTGTGGTATATAATCTCACAACCATGTTCATCAGCGTGCACAAACCAAATCAAAACACTAAAAGTGCATGAAAACTATGCCGAAAGCATAAGTCAAATCACATGCATAACATAGGCATGAAATCAAAATCAACATATTGAATGACATCAAGCCGAAGTCAGGTGCAACCGTGGTGCACGAAATATAATCCGGTGCGACAAACGCACAAAACATAAATCTGGCACGACAAACGCACTAAACATAAATCTGGCGCGGCAAATGCACAAAACATAAATATGGTGCGACAAACGCACGAAACATAAATCTGGTGCGACAAAAGCACGGAACATAAATCTGGCGCGACAAACGCATGAAACATAAATTAAATGCGTAAATAGCAACACCGAGTATACCAAGGTGTGAAAATCATAAACGTATGCAACTGCTTGCACAAAACACATATCAATGCACTACCAGTACATATAAGCTATACCGAGTGCAAAAACCATATCGTGTGCATACCATGTGCACAAAATCAACCCAACTTTATGAAATCCATGAAGTCATAAGCATGTGCAACCAAGGCACAAAAACGATATCAGGTGCAATAACTGTGCACAAATATGAATACCCAGTAGGTGCAACCATGGTGCATGAAAACAAATATCATGAAACTCGGTCATCAAAACTAAATCATGCGAATAGATCGCCCAAAATACTGAAATCCAAGGTGACGGATATATGATAATCGAATCACCAAATCACAAATCATATATACCGTCGTCGATATTTCCTCCTTCGCGGTCGAGAAGGTGTCGGCGCATCCAATGCCAGCAGAGCAAGATATCTATTTGCTTCATGTTCATGACCTATCGTCTGGTGCTTTTAGGCTTTTAGGCTCTTGTCTCTCACTGTGCATTGATAGATATATAGCTCCTCGGCTCAACGGCCCAATATGGAGTGACGACAGAAACAGTCCCGCTCTGGCACATCTTCTACAGGTCTCTGGCCAACTATCTCGTCGACGGTGCCGAACTCTGGCCAGCTGGGTGTGCGCAATATGACCGCTCCTGGGTCCAAGTCTTCTCGTATAATATCCCAGAATGGTCCTTCCGAGGTCTCTCTTAAATCTCATTTCTGCTGAATTGCCCAGAAGTTATCACCCTTTACTATATTTGTTTCTTGTTCCGGAACGGCTGCATAATCATCGTGACTCCTTCTAGAAGGTACATCCATATATATAACGCCTCTACTTGCATATCACATCTCTGATGTCGGCGGAGTGGAACGTCATCTCATCAAGATCTCGTACGAACCTCTTACTCCACCTTTCTCTGCAGTCGACTGCTTCGGACTCGTCTCATCGTGGCTGCGTGGATTGTGATCCAACGAGTACACTCGTATCTGGAGTCTCCCAAGCAATGCATCCCATCACATGATATCCGAAAGATGTCGAACCATCCGATCGACTTGTCAAAACCTCATGATCCCCCAAGAGATCAACATCTTGGGTACAGTTTAATAATATCGAGTACATACCACAGCATCGGTGGTCCAGCCGTAGAAGGGCAAACCCAAGCCTCATTAATGGCACCGCGGAACTGCCGCAAACCCTAAGGTTCAAAGGCTTTCACACGGTCATTATGTTGAGTTAGGGTTTCATTCTTCTAGAGGGTTCATAGAATCGATTGCATGTCTTTCCGAATACTTTAAACTTGGAAAATGGCTCCTAACATTCGATCGTCTCCATCGACTCACAACGTACCTGCGTGAAGTCCACTCTAGCTGGAATCAAACCATCTGATGACCTTGCATCGGGGTAAGCGAACGAACCACATGTCCTAGTCATTCATCCTCGGGTGACTAGCGACCTTCCATCATATCTCTAAGTATATACTCAAGCTACAGTAGCTCCAACATCTGGGCGATATCTTGTCATTCGCAGTAACAACTGGCTCCTTCGTCTGCATGCTGAACAGTGCCTCAATCATCATGAATAAACGATACTTCAATGGTCATCATATTCTGGCTGGCCTCTAGCAGTATCCTGATCCTCTGGTGCTGATCTGCACGTCCGAGAAATCCCATGAAAGCGATCCATCAAACGCTCATAGCGCGAAAACACAAGAAAACGACGCTACTCTATGCAATCGTATGTCTCTGGAATCACGCTCTGGTCAGTCCTCGTTCATGACGAGCTCGTGCTGACCACAACTCTAGCCTAGCTCTCTCTGCCCGTGTAATCGTGGCAGCAAAATCATAGCCAAAATCGATGAGGATAGATCATAGGAATGAATATAAAACTGTGCAAGGAAATGTACATCCTAAGGCTCCTTAACTGGAGTAGCGTATCGTAAATATGCCGTGGAACATACGTACCGTACGTCACACTACTTAAGTCATCTACTCCATCAACCAAGGTCAACCTACACGACGAAAGTTCGGGTCTAATACCCTCTCGACTATGTCTAAGTTCCGTAAGGTCAAGCCTAAGTTCCGTATATATATAAACGCTTTAGGCTCCGTATAGTCAAATTTAGACTAGAACCAAGCTTAACCTAGCGCTCTGATACCAACTTTGTCACGACCCGAAATAGCACGTGACAGGCTCTTGAATCATATGAAGTCTATAGGACCCCATCTAATTCAAGTAAGCCAAAAGCCCAGAAATCTAAAACCATTTTAAGGAGTAAATAAGGAAAACTAGTTTTTAAGAAGTAAAGAAAACATATTTTAAAAGCAAGGATTTTAAATAAGTAAGCCGAATCTGCATTTTTAAAATTTCAAGTCTTTTCTGAAAATTTCGGTAGAGTTTCCTTTGTAAATACTGGCCCCGAACGGGGTACAACAAGAATAATATATGCACAATAATAAAAGGCATCCTCAAGCGGGAGCTAGCTCTTCGTCAATCGACGGTCACAACCACGCAAGCAGTATAATACACAACGCCGAAGGGCGAGGATCAAAACTCAAAAGGAAACTCAAAATCAGCATGAAAACCATAATACTACAACGCGCGACTCTATGGTCGAAATAATACACAACTGGTTTTCTAAGTCTGAAACAATATGCAAGTTTGGTTGATGGAATTACTATATACAACTGATTAAAATAAATACAAGGGTGGTCACGATGTGAGTGAACCCACCTACCAAAGCAATCACCCAGAAAGGAAGCAGTATGCCAGAAAAGCCGCAATGAAACCTATACGGCAAAACCTGCAAGAACTGTGGGACAACGGGGGTGAGTTGCCAACTCGTGAATAGAAAACATCGCAGAGCAGAAATCGTATGTCTGACGCAATCCTAGGTCAATACGATCAGTAAATAATAATATCCTCAATATGAATAAATCCGAAGCATGATAAGGTGGCAAGGGTAAACGTGTATACATAAGTGTGGTACCAAGTGCTCGTGCCAGTGCCTCAGGTAGCAACATATCATAAATATGAGGTGTGATCAGTGTAATCCACATGAATCAATGTCAACTATGTCATGAAGTTTAAAATATGTGGATATCATCCAGCTATGTGATCAATGTCTATATGTATATGGATCTCGTCGACATGTCAACCAATGACATAAAACATCATGCATGTAAACATCATAAAGCATATGCATAGAAGTATGAGGATGTAAATCAACGTGTGTCCCTCACGACACATCAAAATCATGGAACCTGAGTGTCCAGCATCGACACTCAAAAACATCATGAAACCTGTGCCCAGCATCGGCACGTAAATCCTCATATATCGGGCTCCGTCAGTCCGGATCGGCCCACGGGCTTCGTCAGTCCGGATCGGCCCGTATCATCTCTTAACTCCGGTCGGTATCCTCCGGATATCCACCGAGCTCAAATACAATCACCGGTAGGTAGTAGTCCCTCTGCCAGGCTCACCGTCTGCAACACAGCGATCCGTTCTCGCCCCGGGGTACCATACCGGGTCCACCATGTACCCGCAATCGGCCTCATCTGTAAGTCCACGTTGCTCACCCCGGTACTTGCGGGGAGGCGGAAAACGGAATAAAAATCAAATTTTTATCAACTTAGGAAACATGGACTAGACAAAGAAGGATCTTTGCTAAACAAAAACAAGCTAAAGCTAACTAGAAACTAGCTAAGTGTTAGAAAGGTTATACCTAGGGCTTTATGTCCTTCTCTCCTTGCTCTTTGGAGTAGTGGAAAGAGGTCACCTTTTTCGTCTTCTCACGTCGAAGAAAGATCTACCCGAAAGCCTCAACCTTTAGCTTCAACTCCAAGCTAGAAGTAACTAGGATGCAAGAAGTGCTAATTCTAGAATCCTAGATGAGAGTAGAGATTATCAAGAAGAGGTTTTTCTCAAGCTCAAGTGTTTCTCAACACATGAGAGGTGAGAGCTTGAGGGAGAGGAAGAACAAGAGAGAGAAAGGAAAAAATAGAATGAGAGAAAATATGAAGCATTCTCTCATATATGTGTGAATTATTGTAATTAGATAATTAGCTAGATAATTGTCATGGTTAATCAAGACATGACTATTATCATTTCATTTTTAATACAATTTGCAAGGATCAAAGAGCATCTTCCAAATGAAATGATGATGGTCAAAGTGTCAACCAAGGTCAACAAGTCAAGGAGGTCAAATGGTCAACAACCATAACCATGCACAATTATTTAAACTAATATCAATTAACCATAATACACACATAAGTATTAGGGTTAATAAAATGACAATGGTCATTAACCCTAATCAAAGTCCTCTCCCTCTGTCTCAAGCAACTGTGCATACGCACCCATATTCGTGATCCGAGAAACACGAACGCAATGAGCTAAAACCAATCCCAAATCATATACTAGGATCTGGCTTAAACCAAAGCCCGCTAATATAAGCTGTCCGGACAGCAAACGTGCATAAGTGCGCGGATGTGAACGAACCCTGTCGCAAAACCATGCGACCTCTACTCATTTTGCCTAAAGGCGAATAGCTCTCTGTGTGGGACTCTAAAGACTCTACACTATGATGGCAGTGGGTTTAACCACAGACCACAAGCGGCTCTAGCTGTACGTAACGGTCCCCAGGTAGATGTCGATAAGAACACTGACGAGGTGAACCCCATCTGAACTCCTACTGAGCCTGTATGTGACAGTCTCCGTACAGTCCGGTCTGCTCGTCTGATACATCGCATGGCGGGCCTAGGGGGCGGTGAACGTCAGTCCCCTAATAGCGGTACAAGTCGTGTCGGAGTGTAGCCCAGAACACTCTGAGATAACACTGGAAACCTACCAGTATATCTCGCTTGCCCTGGCCAGGGACTACTCGTGTAATGGCTCTCCTGGACACAGCGCGATGTCAACCCCCAATACCGGGAGAGACGAATCCTGTCTAACCGTCACTGCCTCCAAGTGCTTCGGGACTGCCCCCAAAAACTACCTGTTTGCACGACTCCTTTGAGCCGTGGTAGGGTAGTAATCAAAGTGCAGTGGGAACATACTCGAGGCGAAGTGACAGTGTCAAGTCAGCGGACTAAGCTGTACACATGTCACCTGGGAATTGATAACTGACGATAGGTATAATACCAACCAACAGTCCCCGACGAGTCCTGTCCAGTGTACTCATAACCTAACGACCACCCGCATACTATCTCAAGTACGACGTACTGACGGCTGTGGGACAGACCGTCTCCCACGCTGGGATGAGAAGCGCATACGCTAGTCTACTCCGGAGTATCGATGCCCTGTCTCGATAGTCCAACGACTAGGGACCTGTATAAGGATGTGCTTATGGATTACCCAGCCCCCACGAGTGTGAGCGCCATCACAACGCTGGTAATCAAGCAAAGATCCTAAGGGCTCTACTAATATGTATATCAGCGATATGCTAAAAGAAACACATGCACATATTAAAGCAGAGACAAACCAAGTAGCATACTACCGTTTCGAGCAAGATTGTATATACAACTGTGAATATCCCAAGCTTCCATCAAGTAATATACAAACTAGTATGATACAGTAATGGCCTCTAGGGCATATACACTAACAATCTCCCACTTGCACTAAGGCCATGTACTGGCGTATCGAAGACCTATCATCTCGATCAGCCGCTCGAACTGAGTCTGGGGCAAGGCCTTGGTGAATGGATCTGCTGTGTTATCTTCTGAAGCAACCCTCCGAACCTCGATCTCCTGGCGATCCACGATCTCCTTGATCAGGTGATACCGCCTCAAGATGTGTCTGGATTTCTGATGGGGCCTGGGTTCCTTCGCTAAAGCTATAGCCCCGTTGTTGTCGCAATACAGAGGTATTGGGTCAACAATGGACGGAACCACCTGAAGTTCTCTCAAGAACTTCCTCATCCAGACAGCTTCTTTTGGGCATCAGATGCAGCGATATATTCCGCTTCCATAGTCGAGTCAGTAACGGTTTCCTGTTTGGAGCTCTTCCAACACACCGCCCCTCCATTGAGGGTAAAGACAAAAACCGACATGGACTTGGAATCATCCTTGTCACTCTGGAAGCTGGAGTCAGCAAAGGCCTCAATCTGGAGGTCTTTTCCGCTATACACCAAGAACATCTCCTTAGTCCTTCTCAGGTACTTGAGAATGTTCTTTACTGCTATCCAATGTTTCTCTCCAGGGTTTGACTGATACCTGCTTACCACACTCAGTGCATAAGCCACATCCGGTCTGGTACACAACATCGCATACATTATAGAGCCTACCGCAGAAGCGTAGGGTATAATAGACATGCGATCCCTCTCCAAATCAGTCTTGGGAGACATCTCTTTGGAGAGGGTGATCCCGTGACAAGCCGGTAGATTACCGTGCTTGGAATCTTCCATACTGAATCTCTTCAGTATGGTGTCGATGTACCTAGACTGTGAAAGTCCTAATATCCTCTTGGATCTGTCACGGTAAATCCGGATACCCAGAATGTATGAGGCATCACCCAGGTCTTTCATAGAGAACCTGTGTAACAAGAACCCCTTGACAGATTGTAGCATAGGAATGTCATTTCCTATTAAGAGAATGTCATCCACGTATAAAACGAGGAATACTACAGTTCTCGCTACAAATCTACAATAGATGCATGGTTCATCTGGATTTTTGATAAAGCCAAATTCCTTGACCGTCTCATCAAAACAGATGTTCCAACTCCGCGATGCCTGCTTTAGTCCATAAATGGACTTAAGCAACTTGCACACCTTTCCGCTGCTCCCACTCTGAATGAAACCCTCTGGCTGGTCCATATAGACACACTCCTCAAAATGTCCATTTAGAAAAACTGTCTTTACGTCCATCTGCCAAATCTCATAATCGTGGAAGGAAGCAATTACAAGAAGGATCCGAATGGATTTCAGCATAGCTACTGGAGAAAAGGTTTCGTCATAGTCCAAACCAGGTCGCTGATGAAAACCCTTTGCTACCAGTCTAGCTTTATAGGTCTCAACCTGTCCATCTACACCAATCTTCCTTTTGAAGATCCACTTGCATCCTACGGGTTTTACCCCATCTGGAGCAATGTCCAACGTCCATACTTTGTTGGTGTACATGGACTCCATTTCGGTCTGCATTGCATCCAGCCATTTTACCGAGTCTACGCTCTGAATTGCTTGCTGGAAGCTAGTAGGCTCATCAAAATCTATGATGCAATCTTCTCTATCCCCGTCAATGAGAAAACCGTAGTATCTCTCGGGCGGATGAGACTGCCTACTACTCCTGCGGAGTGGCGTGGGAATGTCCTGATCTTTCGAACCCTCTGGTTCTACTAAGCTTTCAGTAATAGCTTGTGGTTCTGGAATTTCTTCCAGTTCTATTGCGCTCCCACTTAATTCTTTTTCTATGAACTGGTGTTCTAGAAAGTGGGCATGGCGAAAAACAAAAACCTTTTGTTCCTCTTCGCAATAGAAGAAATATCCCTTGGAGTTCTTTGGATATCCCACAAACTTGCACTGTATTGAGCGTGCCTCGAGCTTGTCCGCATGCTGCTTTGTTACAAAAGCTGGACATCCCCATGTCTTAATGTGATTAAGATAGGGTCTCTTCCCACACCACATCTGATATGGTGTAGTAGGCACAGTCTTAGTTGGAACTCGGTTCAAAAGGTATGCAGCTGATTCTAGCGCATATCCCCAGAACGATCGCGGTAACTCAGCATTACTCATCATGGACAGTACCATATCCAATAGGGTTCGGTTCCGTCACTCCGATACACCATTATGTTGCGGAGTGTATGGAGGAGTAAGCTGAGAGAGAATTTCATTCTCTTTTAAGTAACCCAGGAACTCGGCACTCAAGTATTCACCACCTCGATCAGATCTCAGTGCCTTGATACTTTTGCCTGTTTGTTTTTCTACTTCATTCTTATATTCCTGGAATTTTTCAAAAGCCTCGGATTTATGTTTCATTAAGAAGACATAACCGTACCTTAAAAAGTCATCCGTAAAAGTAATGAAGTAAGAATAACCGCTTCGTGTATGTGTAGACATTGGACCGTACATGTCGCTGTGTACGAGTCCCAAGAGCTCGCTCGCTCTTACTCCGTGTCCAGTGAACGGAGTCTTTGTCATCTTTCCCTTGAGACAGGATTGACAAGTTGCATACGATTGATATTCGAACGGATCCAAATATCCTTCTGTATGTAACTTAGTCAACCTTCTCTCATTGATGTGACCCAGTCTACAATGCCATAAGAAAGTTTTATTGATTTCTGGAGACTTTCTTTTGTGTGTATTCTGGACATTGAAAATCTGTGGTTGGTTTAACACGTATATACCGTTGTTCAATGTACCTAACCCAATCAAAACTTGATTAAGGTGAATGTTCACTACATTACTTACAAATGCAAATTCATAACCTTCTTTAGATAATAAAGATACAGAAATGATATTACAGGTTGCATTTGGTACATAATAACAACTACGCAAAACCAAAAAGTGTCCATCTGACAATCCCAGGTGATAGTCCCCCACGGCCTCAGCATCCATGCTAGCACCGTTTGCAACTCTGAGGGTCATGTCACCTGCCTTCAAAACACTACGCTTTCTCAACGCCTGCAAATAATTACAGATATGAGATCCTGATCCGGTATCCAATACCCAGGATGTAGAGTTTATTGATAGACAGTTTTCAATAACATACACACCTGAAGCTGAAGCTGCAACTCGCTTCAAATCCTATGTTCTGGCCTTCCAAGCCTTGCAATCCTGTTTCCAGTGACCACTTTTGTGACAATAGAAGCATTCTTCCTTCCCCACCAGCTTTCCCGCTACCTTTGTTGCTTTTCCTTTCCCTTCGTATCCACTTTACTGACGCCGCCTCTTGGTTTGGCGGGGGCTTTCTTTTTCTTGCCCTTGGCTTTCGCCCTGGACCTAGAAGAGGAAGATCCTCCTATAAACAAAGTGGATGTCTCCCTACTTTTCTGTAGGGTGCCCTCTGCACTCCTCAGCATGTTGAAGAGCTCTGAAAATTCAACTTCTTTTTCCTGTAAGTTGAAGTTCAGGATGAACTGGGCGTAAGTTGAAGGAAGGGACTGGAGAATCAAGTCCGTATAGAGCTCATTCTCCAACGTGGTCCCAAGTTCTGCGAGCTCCTCTATGTAGCCAATCATCTTAAGCACGTGTTCCGCTACTGATGATCCGACGGCCAACCTTGCCGAAAACAACTTCTTCGACACTTCGTATCTGGCGATACGAGACTGCTCTCCATACAGTTCTTTTGTATGAAGAAATATGGACTCTAGGTCCATATTCTCGTGCCTCCTCTGATGTTCGTTGTCCATCGAGGCAAGTACGAGGCATTTGGCCTTCGCGCAATCTATTTCCCATGTCTTATGGATTTCCCTATCCGCGACACTGGTTTTGGGACCTGGGACAGGGGGAGCTTTGGTGGTAAGGAAATACCCCAGCTTGTCGTAAGTGATTGCCATCTTGACATTCCTGAGCCAATCTTTGTAGTTTGGCCCTGTCAATATATTTTTATCTAGTAATAACTTAAGTCCGGTCATGTTGAATGGTCGCTGCAATTAGAAGAGAGAAAAGAAACACTTTAGCATGATGCTCTTGCAAGTTTAGAGTGGTTTTTAGTTTATCTAAACAGGATGGCTCCCACTGTCTCTCGAATCCCTTCTCAAACCGTAATGAAAGGATTAGTCAGGATCAATCTCACCGTACAATACTTGCTTAACCGTTCAGCCAGGCCAGTGTCGGTACTTCGAAGGAGGTTTTCCAATGCTTTCGCGAAGTTCCTTAATTAAGTAACCTCTTTTCCCTGTGGGCGTAGCCCCGCTAACACCTTTCTAGACACCTACTAAGTTTATAGCATTGATCGTTAAGTGAGAGTTTTCCCGAGGAGTAGCATATACTCACAGTAGGATCGGGATCCAAATATCATCGCGTGATAAAACCGAAAGAATCCTACCAGAATTATCACACTCCAAATGGTATGCAGCGCTAGCAAGTTTCAGTGCTTATGAAACCCCCGATGTGGATTTTTGCCCCATGCTCTTATGACCTTGACTTTGGCCAAAATATCATAAGTCACATGTCAAGTTCTACCCGTCATTCTCCTGGTTAATTTGGACCCACCCGTACCTACCCTTGACTTTGGCCAAAATGGCAGCACGACTGTCCCAAACCAATGCATCTATCTATGCTGCACATGAATACCCAATAGCTACCAATCACTATGCCTTGACTTTGGCAAAAATACATAGCTTGAATACTTTTTGACCATTCATGTGGAATGACGGAGGGCTACGAATGGTTTTGCCGAAACCGTGAACGTAGTGAACTTGATATAATCGATGGAACGAGATAGCTTTTAAAAGGAGTGGTTCAAGCTCCGCGTTTAAAAGTTTAGTTTTGAAAAGAACCGAGTGGTTTTCAAAGTGTTCCAATCGACTTTTACTTGGTTTATTTTCTTGCATTAGTTCTTTTAATGCGTCCCATCATTTAATCCTACCATTGCAGAAAACAACAAAAATATGACGTACGCTTATGCCATTCGCATTCGCCACGGTGCCCCGTCATCACCCGTTAGGTTACTTAACTAACGACATAGCGGGGGCTGGGCTAGCGCGGCTGTAAAACATAAGAAACGCCTAAATAGTTATCATATATAAATATATAGCAATGATAGACATTACAGATCACAGATAAATACATTGGATATACTAGGAATCCGCAATCCGTTCGAGCCTGCAACGAAAAGCGGATTACACGGTCGTGGTGAATAGCCAAATACCCCACCCAAGACCCCTACGGGTGCGGCAAACTACCCGCCAAGTACCCGAAGCGAAGCAACCTCGTTCAACACCGTGAGTAGGCCACTCGGCACTTCGAGATACCCGGTAGTTTGTGCACCCCCTCCATGGGTCTATCCTAGGAGCAAAAATAGTAAAAAGAATTATACAATGACGGCTACAACCCCGACCCGGTTGCGAGGCCATACAAATAATATTATTACATCAATTTACATATTACAATGAATGAATGAAAAAGAAACACTCATCTCACATCCACCACGGCTATTCACCCGCGACAATCCAACACATTCATATATACATACCATCATCTAACACAGATCACAGATATATATAACCCCGACTAATCGACATATAGCGATTAGCCGACGTTCAATACATATAAACATCAAAGATATAACCCTTATAGTCAAAGTGTAGTGAAGTTCGATAAAAATACGGATTTATAGGCCCCCAAAAACAAATTTCTATTCTGGAAAATCTGGGCACATATAAACCATCTTAAAAATCCCAAAACCAAACCAGAAAAACACTGCACCAAACTCGACCTAAAGCCGAGCCAACTTGGCCGCGGTTGCACGGCAATAGCTTGCTATTGCCGCGGAACCGCGGCGCTTTGGTCGATTCACTGGACCGGGTTTGGTGGCTTTCTTCACAAAACCCTGAGACGATTTTTGGAGTATGATAAATTTTATTTTGAGCAGGAAAAAATTTAACAGAAAGTTGGGTTTTTGAAAACTAGGTTTTTCGATTTTTCCGATTCGAACTTCCATACACTTTACTACCTAACTAGTTTATGTTTAGTTAGGCTCTGATACCACTGTAAGTCCACGTTGCCAACCCCAGTAATTGCGGGGAGGCAGAAAACGGAATAAAAATCAAATTTTCTTCAACTTAGGCAACATGGACTAGACAAAGAAGGATTTTTGCTAAACAAAAACAAGCTAAAGCTAACTAGAAACTAGCTAATTGTTAGAAAGGTTATACCTAGGGCTTTATGTCCTTCTCTCCTTGCTACTTGGAGTAGTGGAAAGAGGTCACCTTTGTCGTCTTCTCACGTCGAAGAAAGATCCACCCGAAAGCCTCAACCTTTGGCTTCAACTCCAAGCTAGAAGTAACTAGGGTGCAAGAAGTGCTAATTCTAGAACCCTAGATGAGAGTAGAGATTATCAAGAAGAGGTTTTTCTCAAGCTCAAGTGTTTCTCAACACATGAGAGGGGAGAGCTTAAGGGAGAGGAAGAACAAGAGAGAGAAAGGAAAAAATAGAATGAGAGAAAATATGAAGCATTCTCCCATATATGTGTGAATTATTGTAATTAGATAATTAGCTAGATAATTGTCATGGTTAATCAAGACATGACCATTATCATTTCATTTTTAATGCAATTTGCAAGGATCAAAGAGCATCTTCCAAATGAAATGATGATGGTCCAAGTGTCAACCAAGGTCAACAAGTCAAGGAGGTCAAATGGTCAACAACCATAACCATGCACAATTATTTAAACTAATTTCAATTAACCATAATACACACATAAGTATTAGGGTTAATAAAATAACAATGGTCATTAACCCTAATCAAAGTCCTCTCCCTCTGTCTCAAGCAACTGCGCATACGCACCCGTATTCATGATCCGAGGAACACGAACGCAATGAGATAAAACCAATCCCAAATCATATACTAGGATCTGGCTTAAACTAAAGCCCGCTAGTATAAGCTGTCCGGACAGCAAACGTGCACAAGTGCGCGGATGTGAACGAACCCTGTCGCAAAACCATGCGACCTCTACTCATTTTGCCTAAAGGCGAATAGCTCTCTGCGTGGGACTCTAAAGACTCGACACTATGCTGGCAGTGGGTTTAACCACAGACCACAAGCGGCACTAGCTGTACGTAACGGTCCCCAGGTAGATGTGGATAAGAAGACTGACGAGGTGATCCCCATCTGAACTCCTATTGAGCCTGTATGTGACAGTCTCCGTACAGTCCGGTCTGTTCGTCTGATACATCGCATGGCGGGCCTAGAGGGCGGTGAACGCCAGTCCCCTAATAGCGGTACAAGTCGTGTCGGAGTGTAGCCCAGAACACCCTGAGATAACAATAGAAACCTACCAGTATATCTCGCTTGCCCTGGCCAGGGACTACTCGTGTAATGGCTCTCCTGGACACAGCGCGATGTCAACCCCCAATACCGGGAGAGACGAATCCTGTCTAACCGTCACTGCCTCCAAGTGCTTCGGGACTGCACCCAAAAACTACCTGTTTGCACGACTCCTTTGAGCCGTGGTAGGGTAGTAATCAAAGTGCAGTGGGAACACACTCGAGGCGAAGTGACAGTGTCAAGTCAGCGAACTAAGCTGTACTCATGTCACCTGGGAACTGATAACTGACGATAGGTATAATACCAACCAACAGTCCCCGACGAGTCCTGTCCAGTGTACGCGTAACCTAACGAGCACCCGCATACTATCTCAAGTACGACGTACTGACGGCTGTGGGACAGACCGTCTCCCACGCTGGGATGAGAAGCGCATACGCTAGTCTACTCCGGAGTATCGATGCCCTGTCTCGATAGTCCAATGACTAGGGACCTGTATAAGGATGTGCTTATGGATTACCCAGCCCCCACGAGTGTGAGCGCCATCACAACGCTGGTAATCAAGCAAAGATCCTAAGGGCTCTACTAATATGTATATCAGCGATATGCTAAAAGAAACACATGCACATATTAAAGCAGAGACAAACCAAGCAGCATACTACCGTTTCGAGCAAGATTGTATATACAACTGTGAATATTCCAAGCTTCTATCAAGTAATATACAAACTAGTATGATACAGTAATGGCCTCTAAGGCATATACACTAACATCATCCGCCTCGTCGAATTAGGTTTCAGATGTCGCTCTCAGAACCGAGAAAACACATGATGGACGCACTGAAATATCATATCAAGGGTAACCTGGTTTTTAAAACAATACATACTCTCTTTTGAAATACCCACGGTTCCCAAATCCAAAAATATCATGGAAACAACATATCTCAATGCGTATAATCATAAAGCATGATGTATGCGACATATAAAAGAAATGTAAGCATATCAGTATATCATGCAACATGGAATAGTAATATGCACATATTGAGGGAAACCGCTCTTTTAAAATGAATACAGTTTTAAAATATATCCTGCGGTTCCCAAATCTCCAAAATCAAGCCAGAATCATCTATGTATGTGCAAATATGTATGTATGCAAATATGAGTGTACAATATGAATGTACACAAGTATGAGTGTACAATATGTATGTACACAAGTATGTCATGCAAGGGGTCATATCCTGAATGCAACAGTCTAAAAACCCTAATCTAACTATAGTACACCTAATCACATCTTGAATATCCATGTTGCACATAAGGCTATCATATATAAAGTATATATATAGTATACTAAATATCGAACTGCGGGGGTAGTGTATGCCATCCACCCGACTTCCCCCATAGATATAATCTACCCACCTCGACCTTCGCTTGCCGATGTCGACGTCGCCACGTGCTTGCTTGTCGTCTCGAAGTCGTCACGAGGGTACCTACACATCATAACGTTTCGTATCGCGTTAAAATCAAATTCGAAGACGAAACGACACAAGAAAAACAAAACGATACCCTGCCTATAGGTTAGAACCTATGGTTTGCCCTCGCAAAATAACCCGATATCACTCGATATAGACGTACAAACGTCACATGATCGAGATAAAGCACAAATACTGAAATCCAGAATTTAAAATATGCAAAACCATAACTCGAATCAAAATAGCAACACATGTATTCAGTCCCAGATTTTGATTATGGTGGAAACAATGTTTCAAAACAATACTGGAGTGATGTATAAAGTGTAAATGAGCTATGGAAGCAACCAGGACTCCTGATTCCATAAGGTGGCCGGCCCCATACTCTAAAAATCCGGCGACATCGGCCATGGTAGGGAGTTGGGGTATCATGCTTGTAGGGTAGTCTCCTGGTAGTCAATATAAGGTAATGGTCATGCTAGTTTTTCCAGTAAGTGTCTAGGGTCACTCCAGATTCCCTGTAGGCTACCAATCTAACAGAAAAACCAAGATTTGGTATATAAAGTTTAAGTCGTGGGAATGTCGTAATACTACATTGTAGGAAATTGGTCCCAGATTTGGATGAGGGTGAAAACCAAGTGAGCAAACAACACTAGGGTGATATATAGGGTATATGTGACCTACAGAAGAAACCTGGACCCACACCCTCACCAAGTGGCCGAGCCCTCTCTTATGGAAATCCGGTCTCGCCGGTCCTGGGGACTCCATTGTGGTTCGTCTACAGTCGGTTTCTATGGTCTCAAATGGGTCTCTGGAGTTGTTTATTTTTCTAGTAAAAATCCCAGTTCTTTCCAGATTTTCCTGCACACTCAAAGTTCACAAACTGACATTGCAAAGTTCTGTAAATCCGTATTTCGGGTTTCAGGTTTGGTTAGGTCTGGGTTTTGGACAATTGGAGAGTTTAAGGTCACTACTAATGTCCAATTACACAACCACAACTCAAAATAACCTTAACCCTCTCTAGGTTTTCCTAAAGCTTACCAAACATCGCCAAATCGATACCAAACTTGAAAAGAGGCTTAAGAAACCGAAACACTACACTTTTTGTGAAAGGATATAACTCATTTAGCACCCATGAATCCTCCACAGCGTCAAAATGAAAGCTTTCTTGGTCCATAGTATAGCTTGTGAGCTTGTGCACCTTTTTTGTGAAGTGGGAATGAGGTTTTGGAGTGTTTTTCATGGAGTTTTTGAGAGGATGAAGATGGAGGAGGAGGAGGGCAGCAGCAGCAGCAATGATGAGGAGAGGGGAGAGGAATGAGTGAAAGAATGGAGAGGGAATGGCTCAAGACAAAGTTGACCCCTCACCCTCTCTTTCTCTCTCTTGCCCATACTCCTATAATATAATCTTTTCTTTTTTTTCTTTTCTATTTTCCTTCTCTCCTCAATAGTAACCCAAAACAAATAGCCATGCACCCAAAATCATGTAGGAAAAACGTAACAAGTGTAAAAAACAAAGATATGGTGCATGTTTGGACAAAACAAGCTTAAAGCCCGATTAGCGATTTTTAATCGCGATTAGCACTAAATTAGTGCCAAATAAATCATAAAATTTCATAATTTGCATAAATCACATAAAATACCCTCTTTTTAATAATTTCCAAAATTTTCAAAATTTCCCCCCAATTTATCTGTATTTAATTATACCGTCTTATTAAAATATTCAATATAATATTATTTAATTATAAAAATTCCCAAAAATAATATTTTATTTTTTTGAAATGTTACAGTTTGATTGTTGAGTTTTCTCTGTATACAAAATCTGGGATCACCTAGGTAGATTCTTGTGTTTCGTTTAAGCGCGATACGTTATACGACACGGATCGTGCACTTTGTATGGTTTTGCTCTTCGGTTAGTTTCGTCATGTCGCTACACACGTTAGCCACAATACGAACACTTGAGAGTATGTTTTGTGTTGTTGTGTCGGTCAAATATAGTTTGTATGTGTTTTGGGTCTATTACTAATATGTACTTGCTTTATTGTTTTAATATTCTAGGTTCGCAGGCTGGGACTTCGGACACTGCTACAAAGAGAAAACAGGTGGTTGGCTTAACTTAGCCAGGAACGTTGGTGAGTAGATTTAACATCTACAGGGGAATCACCCGCATGGCGTTATGCGTCTGGGCTAGAGATGTTAATTTTGTCGCATATTCTATGACATATTTAGAATTGTGCATTCACCCTACTGCTTAGTTAATTGTTGTGCTTGGACTGGTATCCTTTGGACACTGCACTATTATTGACGGCTCATGTTCCACGAGCACTAATTGTATGCCACACACACCGTCAATAATTGCCATGTCACGCACAACCCACATACAGAAATGATACTATTTGGTTAGGGACATTAAGACACTGATTCATATTTCTTTATGCATATGACTTATAGCATACCTGTATACCTACATGCTTACACATATGCCTTGACATACTTACATGCTAGTTACCTGTATACCTATTGAGTATTGTACCATTAGCGATAGGTACATACACACTTCATGACATAGCTACAGGTATACCTTGCACACGTACTTCACTTATACCCAGGGGGTAAATTACATCATTACTTATAGGTAGATACATATACCTTGCTATACCTTTATGTTTACACATATATCTGGTTATAGCTACATGTTTACCTTTACTTGATGTTATTTAGAATTGGAGAAATTAGGAACCGCATGATATTTATATTAACTTGTTGCAGTTAATTAGCAGCTTTTCCTTTATATACCTACCTTACAGTTTTATGACGCGTATATTTTATTCATCGATTTTCGCATTGAGATATGGATTTTTTCATGATGTTTTCTGGATTTGGGGACCGTTGTAGTTTCATGAAATTATGCATTATTTGAAAAACCCGGTTTCCCTTGATATGATATTTCAGCATCCACCATGAGATTTATCGGTTCTGATATATATACCCCATGTGAGGAGGCGTCGAGGCCGTATGAGGGTACATGGTGGGGCCCGAAGGTACCCTGGGGCAAGACGATTGATGGACCTTGCCGATTGAGCCTGGCAGGGGAACCATACACTCCGGTGACATTACCAATGACTCGGCGGTTATCATGGGGATACCGACGGGAGTCGTATACGTATGGATATGTGGAAAGACGAGGGTCAGAGCTAGGCACTCGTGCTTTTCGGATAGCGTGTGATACGTACCTATCAGGGTGCTGGTCTTGGTGATAGCACCTGATAGATCAGCCTTTCTGTGTCGATACTTGACACATTGTTTTCATGATATTTTTCTTCTAAGTATATATAACAGTGGAATGGGACGCTGTTATATATGCATATATATATATATATATATATATGTAGGGTTACTAGGCACTCTAATAAGGATCTACAAGGCATCAACCATACCGGATTAAAATTTTAGCCGTGCCGAATAACTCTAAACAAGATCTTTGCTAGAAAATTAGGGTTTCAAATGCAAGTTAAACTCATTAACTCTAAGTGAATACGGAATACAACCTTTCTAGATCGGTCCTTCACTTCCTAAGCTCCTTGTAGTAGTCCCTTCGCTGCGATCATCGAACTCCCAGACTCTCGGACGGCTCCATGAGAAGAGGCAACGGAATTGCTTGAAGTCTTTGAGGCCGAAGATGATCTACGTCTAGGGGATACGAACTCAAGCTTCTGCTTCACTAACCAAAGAATTAGTGAAGCAAACACCCTAAACTAAAGTGCTAGTCTAGTAGAGGATGGTGAGATAGGAAATGGGTACACTTTATAATTTCTTTTCTCACTTTGATTCTCTCTCTTTTTCAAACCCTAGAAAGAAATTGAAGGAGGAAGAAGATGAGCTCAAATGAGAATGAAACTTATCAAGAGAGAGAATGAGCTAACCATGGTGAGTGAGTATCATATACTTAACTCATGTAGAGACATAACCATGGCTAAATATATTGGTTAGGTTAAATAATATCCAAAGCAAAACAAAAAGGGTTGAATTTGTCAAAGCACTCACAAGCTTCTACAAGCTTCATGCATTTAACAAATATTTACTAATTTTCTATTTACTTTGAATATTAAAAACCATACCAATATATATATATAATGGTGTATGTCTCATACACCCATGACAAGTGTATCAACAACCATGATACAAATAATAAATATATATCACATATATATCAAGTTGTGCAAAAGTGAGAAAAAATGAATGCTTAAGTGAACCAATGTAAGTTAATGTAAATTAGTATATCACATATACAATTACACACTAGATTATTAAATCAACACTTGACTTAATAATCCGGTTATATCACATATAACCGACTAGGATCCAATGTATCGACTTATCGAATCAACACTTGATTCGATATCCCGGTTATATCGCATATAACCGATCGATACATACATCGCGAGAATAGAATACGGAATCACATACACGCATTATTCTCGGTCCCGCACATATCATATATGCGCTCCTATTTCGTTTTGCCTGAGCCAGTAAAACCTCTATGTAGGACTCTAAAGACTCGTCAATACGCCGGCAGTAGGTGATGATCACATCAAGCACCCACAAGCCGTCAGCGGTACTAGCTGGACGTAACGGCTACCCGGGTATTGAGCGATCAGAAGATCAGCAAGCAAGCCCACTCCAACTCCTGCAAAAAACCTGACGGTGACACTACCGTACAGTCCGGTCTCCTCGTCGGATATGTCGCATATCAGTTCTAGGGGTGGTAAACGTCAGACCCCAATAACCGATAAGTCATGCCGATATGAGGCTCATAACGGGTCGAGAAACTACTGGTAACACTTACCAGTATATCTCTAAACCAGCCCTTGCCAGGGACTTCCCTGTTATGGCCAATCGAGCATAGCGCAACATCAACCCCCAATACCGGGAGAGACGAAACCCCTCCTATCGCTCATTGCCTCCATGTGACTAGGGACTGTACCCAAAAACCACTGTTTTGCACGCCCTCTTGGACGTGGTAAGGTGGAAATCAAAGCACAGTGGGAATCATACAAGACTCTATGACGATCTCGGGTCTACAGACTAATCTGTACCAGTGTCACCAGAGAACTGCTATCTGACGTAAGGTATAATACCATCTGGGAGTTCTCGGCGAGTCCGTCCAGTGTACCCAGTCTCCACTTAGCACCTGTATATCATCTCTGATGTCAAACACCAATGGATATGGGATCATCCATCGCCCATCTGTATGGGTCGAGAAGGCATACGCTAGTCTATTCTGGTATATCGATGTCCCGTCTCGATACAACCATGACTAGGGACCTTGAAGGATGTACTTATGGACTACCATGTCCCCACTAGTATGATCCGCATCATAGTCCAGGTAGTCAAGTACACATCCTAAGGGCTTTACCAACATGTAACAGAGAGACGGATCAGTATACACGTTAAGGTAAAGAGTAACCAGATAGCATACTATCTTGTCGAGCAAGAAAGTCCTCCATATATATGTCCAAGCATGCACTACAATATACATCTCATGTATAGTAATGGCCTCTAGGGCATACATATAACTAACAATATATATATATATATATATATATATATATATATATTAGTGGAATGGGACGCTAATATATATGTATACATATAAATTCATATACTTCATCATGCAAATATACCTAGGATATGAGAGATTTACTTGATATTGGATTTAGGACATTTGAGATTTACTTGATATTGTACATAAAGGATATATGAGATTCACTTGATTTTGTACATTCGGGATATATGAGATTTATTTGATATTGTACATTAAGGATTTGTGAGATTTATATGATATGAGAGCCAATTTGGGGGCTGATTTGAGGAATTTGGGATTTGGATCGTCTTGATGGATTTTGATCCTACCACGATATCAGGATTCCGTGGAAATGACATATTTCATTCCATACTTCACATTTATTGTTTATGCACTGCTTCCTATATTAGTAGTACCTGTTAGTGTACCTTTCATGACTGTTGCATTTACATACTTCATTTTATATGCATTGCTTCATATGTTAGTTGTACCTGTTAGAGTACCTTTCATGACTGTTGCATATATACATTCTCATATCATTATTGCATGATTATTTCATACCAATTGTCATATTATTGCTTCATGTATTTGTAGCAACTGTTAGTGTACTTTCCATGATTATTGCATTCATATAACCTTTTATTGCTTTTAATTGCATATGTTAGATTCGCGCTGTACGTGAATACTTATGATTACCTGCATATGTTATTTACTGTTCACGAGTTGGAAACTCGCCCCCATTATGCCACGATTGTTTTGCAGGTTGTTCCCTAGAGTAGTCGAGGCAGGCTACTCATCTATCTTATCATCTTTTGCTGCGGATACCGCATCAGCTCACAGTGTGCAGTTTGCTTAGGTAGGTTTTGTGGTTATTCGTTGTTGTATTGTATATTCGTTGTATCCTTATACTCTCCATCTACTACATTCATGTTGACTTAGAGACTTGATGTGAGGACGATATTGTATATTATTTTGTGACTTGGTTGTCTTTTATACAGTTTCCTTTTTATCGTCTTTTATTTCTTCGATACGACGTCGTATATCTGTTGTGGTGGTTGTTTTCCGCCTTTGGACGTGTATTTGCTCCCGTTTGGGGATGCTTTACTTTATATTTATATTGTACCCATTTTTGGGGCTAGTTTTTACAAAGGAGGTGCTGCCATAATTTTAAAGGAAATAAAGTTGGACTTTTAAATAATTTGGGTTGCGATTTCAAAAGTTTAAACAATGTTTCTTATCTTTTCTTGTCTTTTAAGGGTTTAGATTTCTGGGTTTTGGCTTTCTTTTACTGCGTTACGCCTGTAGATGTTGTGTAGTATTAGGGCCGTCACGTGCCAATTTCGAGTCGTGACAGCTGGACATCTCCATGTCTTCAGGTACTGAAGATAGGGTTTCTTTCCACTCCACATCTGATATGGTGTGGTAGGCATAGTCTTGGTTGGAACCTTGTTCAAAAGATATGCAGCTGATACTAGTGCATAACCCCAGAAAGATCGCGGTATCTCAGCCTTACTCATCATGGAACTAACCATATCCAATAGGGTTCGATTCCGCCTTTCCTATACACCGTTGGGTTGTGGTGTGTACGGAGGACTAAGCTGAGAGAGAATTCCATTCTCTTTTAAGTAACTCAAGAACTCGACACTTAAGTATTCACCACCTCGATCAGATCTCAGTGTCTTGATATATTATTGTATATTTGATATATATAAATATATATATATATATATATATATATTATATGAAGCATGGCATGTTTTTCTATTTTTATAAAATAAAAAAATGAGGTTTAAATTGTGGAGATATTTTGGATATGGTTAAGGCATGAGTTTTTATGAAATAATATTAGTTTTGACTCACTATTCAAGCATGGTTGCAATATAGAATTGCAACTTAATCCATGCTTGAATAAGTGAGGATAGATATTATTCATTTTATTCATTCTACACTTGCTCATGGTTCTTGATTTCATGCCTTAGCCATTTTTCAAGAGCTCATGCTCTCTTGCTCTCCTCAATTCTTCATCTCACCTCCAAGCTCAAAACCCTCACATGAGATGTGAATTATTGAGCATGTGAGAAACCTGGTGAGCTTTTCAAATCCGCTACTTCACCATCCCACACCAAAATAGCGATTTGGTGTGGTGTGTTTCCTACATTAAAGGAGTTTAGTGTAGAGTTAGCTTGAGCTAGAGGAACTTCGGGTGGATCGTTTTTGGCGTGAAGATCACGAAGAATGGTCATTAAACTCTAAGAAGAGCCTTGTAGAGTCGCGTGGATTTCAACCCAGAGCTTTAGAAGAGAAGGACTCGAACTTCAAAGGTTGTATGCTCTTTTCATCTCTTTAGCTAATCACATCACAAAGGCAAACCCTAATAATCTAGTAAAGATCTTGTTAGTCTAACTTAGCACCTAATAAAATTGTAAAATTTGGCATGCATGATGCCTCTAGAACCTCATGGTGGTGTTAAGGTCGACTTTCATGGTATCAGAGCCAAGCTAGAACATTAGGGTAATTTGTAGCGATATTAGAAATCCGTCGTTTTTGTCGCGCAAAAATTGTCGATAAAAACAGTTTCGAAATTGATGTTTTGAGTTGTTTGCACACCCCGCGGGGTCACGGTTTGAACCGAGAAGCCGCGGGAAAGAGCGTTCGCACCCTGGTGACACCCCAGGCGGGACCGAACAGCTGGTCTCACTCCCTAAGACCACTACAAGGTGGACTTAAGGGTGGGGACCCGAAACTGCCCCACAATAGGCAGTTTCGGGTCTGCCTCACCTCCTGGCCACCTTGTGGTGGCCTCGGGGGTGGGGTACCCCCTCTAGGCCCCCCATTCGATAGTTTATTTTGGGTCTTCGCTCCAGCGAAGATTCGGGTGGGTTTCGAGTTAGTTTTGACTCCCGGATTGGCTCAAAACGATCGGTTTTGGAACTTTAGCTCACTATTTTTTCAAGTGTTGGAAAAATTGGTTAAGTTTGCTAATTGCGTGCGGAATTCTAATGTCGCGGTTACTTTACAAGCATTTTGATGTGTGTGATACAATTATTAGAATCCGGATTAATTAGTTTTGTGAAAACTAGTTAGTATAATTGTAAACCTAGCCGTTTAGTCTCAATTGATCGATTGCAACGAAGTTTTGATTCGGATCAAAACTCCATCACAATTGCGTATTGTACGCGATCACTTAGTCGGGAATCTTGTTGAATTATCCGACAAGCAATTGAAAAGAGTTTTCAATTTGAGACTAAAATGCAAGTTTTACATGTTAGGCATGAAATCCGGAATATGAGATATTCCGGGATTATGATGTCTAAGGATATTGCGGATTCTAATCATCGTAGTTTTATGTTTCTTTTCTGCGACCGTAAGTGTAATATGCGGGGTATCCCTATCTCGTTGCTATATGTCAAAGAGTTTTCAGGATACACATATTTACTTACGTTGATGACATGAGATGTTATGTGTTGCTGTTTATATGATTTATTGGATCGTCGTGATTGAATAGCCGTGAGGTTTTATGTGAGATGAGAGTTTTTATATTTTCATTCATGTAAAATTCAATGTAATATTCTTTTATTGGGGCACTTCCGGTTTGAGGATGATGTCACCATTGTTGTATATTATTTACTTTTCCGCATTAGGATAGACCCAAGGTGGGGAGCACAAGTAATCGGGTTCTAGAGTCTAGAGGGAGACCATCTCAAGGAGTTGAGACCGGGTCTCATGACTCTAGAATTGGCAGGGTTACTTGCCGCTCTCGTAGGGTCTAAGGATGTCGGTTTGGCTATTCATCACGGCCGTGGAATCCATGTTTTACATTACTAGCTGAATTTAAAACATGGACATCCTAATATATCAAATATTTCATATGTTGCTTCTGCTGCTTGTTTCTATGATGTGATCATGTTATATTATATATATGATATATAATAAATGTTGTTTATGTTTTGCACCCGCGCTAGTCCAGCCCCCGCTCTGCCGGTAGTTAAGTAACCTGACGGTGCATGACGGGGCCCCGTGGTGAATGCGGATGGCATAAGCGTACGTTCTATTTTTGTTTTTTCTGTAATGTTTAGGAAACATTAAATTATGGGACTTCATTAATGTGATTAATGAAAAAAAAGAAACCAAAAGATGTTGTAGAATCAAATTTTCAAAAAAATGGTAGCTCTAGTTTTTGCTTTGCATAGTAGTATTCCTTGATGAATATCCAGCACCTCATTCGATGAGGAAAGAGCCGAGATCTTTTCACCGGGAGTGACCTCTTTAGCGAAACTAGCAAATGCTACAACCCACTCGGTTTTGTCTTTTGACTGCTTCTCTAGTTCTTGCTTTGTATAGTGGTATTCATGAATATCCAGCACCTCATTCGATGAGGAAAGAGCCGAGATCCCTTCACCGCGAGTGACATCTTTAGCGAAACTAGCAAAATCCTCAAAAACACTCCTTTTCAAAATCACTAGATTTTACAACAATATCAAGTTCATTATGCTCATGGTTTTCTTAAAAACTTGCGTAGCCCTCCGTCATTTCAGATAAGTGTTATTTTATTATTCGTGCTACGTTTGTTGGCCTGCGTCAAGGCGTAGTGTGCGGTAGCTGAATTAGTGCTTATCTACAGCATGTGATGCGATTGGATTAGGGTAGTTGTACGACTTTGTTGGCCTGCGTCAAGGGTCGTGCGGGTGGGTTTAATTCAATCAAGAAATGAACGGGTTGAACTTGACTAATGCCTTATAGTTTGTTGGCATGCGTCAAGGTCATAGGACGTTAGCGGTAAAACTATTATCGGGAAGTTCAAGTGTTGAAATTTGCAATGAGACTGCATACTTCTATATGATAGTTGGATCTCGATACCCACTGCGAGTAAGAGTTACTCCTAGGAGAATTTTGCACTTTACAATTAGCCGATCAAGTATGTGTCTAGAAAGGCATCAATGGGGTTTAGCCTATGGGAAAACGAGCTTTATTTTAATTAGGTCCATGCGAAAGCACGGGGAACCTCCCTCGGAGTACCGATACCTGCCTGGCCGAACGATTGGCGAACCTATAGGGTGTAATTAATCCCGGCTAATCTTACCTATTAAGGTTTGAAAGAAGATTTGATAAAAACAGTGGGAGCCATCCTGATTAGATAAGATAATAACCAATCTAATCTTGCAAAGAGCGCACACAAACACGTTTCCTTCTCTCTCTCTCTCCAGGCAGCAACCAATGTCACGCTTTAATCAAGATAATAATATGGATGTATTGACCGAACCCTCCTTTTATACAGGGCTAAGGAACGTTGGTCCCGCTCTATCTTATGAATGTCATAAGTATGAGCAAGGGATAGAGGAATGTCAGGATTCTCACGCCACCCGTAAGAAGAAACAGCATGTTGATGCATCTTCTTCGGGTGTGTTCGTTACCGAGAACTGTTTCTTAGTTTGTTCTACGTCCTGGGTATTGGATACTGGATCAGGATCCCATGTATGTAATTTGTTACATGGGCTAAAGAAAGGTAGAGAACTGGGAAATGGTGATAAATCCCTAACAGTAGGGAATGGTGCAATTGTTGCAGCCAAGGCAATTGGCGATTATCACCTTGTATTACCAACTGGTAATACATTAATTCTGAACGACTGTTACTACGTGCCAAAGATGATGTGCAACATTATTGTTAGTGTATATGCCCTAGAGGCCATTACTGTATCATACTAGTTTGTATATTATGTAATGGAAGCTTGGGATATTCACCTTGTATAGACAATCTTGCTCAATATAGTAGTATGCTACTTGGTTTGTTTCTACTTTAATGTGTACATGTGTTTATTTTAGTATATCACCTATGCACATTAGTGGAGCCCTTACGATCTTTGCTTGATTACCAGCGTTGTGATGGCAGTCACACTCGTGGGGCTGGGTAATCTATAAGCACATCCTTATGCAGGTCCCTAGTCGTAGGACTATCGAGACAGGGCATCGATACTTCGGAGTAGACTAGCGTATGCACTTCTCATCCCAGTGTGGGAGACGGTCTGTCCCACAGCCGTCAGTACGTCGTACTTGAGATAGTATGCGGGTGCTCGTTAGGTTACGAGTACACTGGATAGGACTCGTCGGGAACTGTTGGTTGGTACTATACCTATCGTCAGTTATCAGTTCCCAGGTGACATGAGTATAGCTTAGTCCGCTGACTTGACACTGTCACTTCGCCTCTAGTGTGTTCCCAATGTACTTTGATTACTACCCTACCACGGCTCAAAAGAGTCGTGCAAACAGGTAGGTTTTGGGTGCAGACCCGAAGCACTTGGAGGCAGTGACGGTTAGACCGGATTCGTCTCTCCCGGTATTGGGGGTTGACATCGCGCTGTGTCTAGGAGAGCCATTACACGAGTAGTCCCTGTCCAGGGCAAGCGAGATATACTAGTAGGTTTCCAGTGCTATCTCAGGGTGTTCTGGGCTTTACTCCGACACGACTTGTACCGCTATTAGGGGACTGACGTTTACCGCCCCTAGGCACGCCATGCGATGTATCAGACGAACAAACCGGACTGTACGGAGATTTTCACATTCAGGCTCAGTAGGAGTTCAGATGGGTTTCACCTCGTCAGTCTTCTTGTTGGCATCTACCTGGGGACCGTTACGCACAGCTAGTGCCACTTGCGGTCTGTGGTTAAACCCACTGCCAGCGTAGTGTCGAGTCTTTAGAGTCCCACACAGAAAGCTATTCGCCTTTAGGCAAAAGAGTAGAGGTCGCATGGTTTTGCGACAGGTCGCATGGTTTTGCGACAGGGTTCGGTCACATCCGTGCACTTATGCACGTTTGATGTCCGGACAGTTAACACTAGCGGGCTTTGGTTTAAGCCAGATCCTAATGTACGTTTTGGGATTGGTTTTATCTCGTTTGTATTCGTGTTTCTCGGAACGCGGATGCGGGTGTGTATGCACAGTTGACAGAGAGACAGAGGCAGAGGATTCTCATTGTGGTTGTTGACTGTTGACTATTGACTTTTGACTAAACCCTAATGAGAATAAGATATGTGATTAACAATAATATTAATTAAGTATTATAGTGACATGGTTGTTGAGGGGTTGACTTTATTGACTTATTGACTTTGTTGACCGGTTGACTAGGTTGGACTAGTTGACCATTATCATGACAATGGCTATCATTCCATGGCAAAGACTTTTGCTTGCTTGTTTATTTAGGCAAAATGAGTGCATGAAATGATATAGCCATTTTCACTTAAACCATCACACAATACTTGATTACTATTTTTGTTATGATGGCTTTTGGATTATGAGAGGGTGGATGAGAAAAGAGAGGCTCATTATTTCATTTGCTTTCTCTCTCTTGAGCTCTCTCATTCTCATGCTTTCCCTCTTCCTCTTGCTCTCTCTAGCTCAAGGCAAACCATTCTCATGTGTTGAGACTCATTGCCTTAGAGATAAAAAGACACCAAAATAATCCTCTACTCATTCTAGTTCACAAGGCCTAGCAAGCCAAGTGTTCTAGTTTCTTCAAAGTTCGAAGAAGAAGCCAAAGGTAGAAGCTTTCAGGTGGATCCATCTTCGGCGCAAGGAGACGACGAGGTGAGGCCGATCCGTACACCGGAAATAGTGGAAGACGAAGGAGTTCAAGAAAGGTATAGCCCCCTAACCGAGTAGGTAAAACTCTAGGTAGGTTGTTAGTTAGTTGTTTAACAAAGATCCGTATTTTGAGTCCATGTTACCACCCTCTTGAAAATCATTTTTTATCACTTCCGCAACCCCGTAAGTACCGGGGAAGGGTAGCATGGACTTACAGTGGTATCAGAGCCTAGTTAAACACTATCTAACATGTTAGCAAAGTAAGTAGAAGTTCGATCAAAGAAAAAGTCGCGAAACGAACCCGGAAAATCAAGTTTCTGCCGAATTTTTTTTCTTTCCAAAAAATGATAAATCTTATCTTAAAAATAGGCTCAGGCTTTTTGTTAAACACCCATGAAATTTGGTCCATCGATTCGATCAATGCGCCGCGGAACCGCGGCGGGAGCATGCTGCCGCCGAGGTTCCGCGGCCGACTTGACTCGGTCGAGGAAAATGTTTCTTGCAGTTTGTTTCTGGGGTTGTTTTGGGATTTTTAAAATATGTTTTTTCTGCCCAGATTTTACAGAAAGAAAAATTTGTATTTGGGGCCTAAAAATCCGTATTTGGATCGAACTTCTAAAGACTAAGGCTAACGGGTTTATATCTGTGATGTGATATTTGTATTGAACGTCTGCTAATCGCTATATGTCGATCAGTAGGGGTTATACAAATCTGTGATCTGTAATGTTGATGGTATGTGTATATGAATTCATTGGATTGTCGCGGGTGAATAGCCGGGGGTTGTGAGATGAGAGTTTTCTTTTATCTTTCAATTCATGTAATATGGAAATTGATGTAATATTATTTGTATGGCCGCACAACCGGGTCGGGGTTGTAGCCGTCATTGTATAATTTCTTTTTACTGTTTTTGCTCCTAGGATAAACCCAAGGTGGGGTGCACAAACTACCGGGTATCTCGATGTGCCGAGTGGCCTACTCACGTCGTTGAGGGAGGTTGCTCCACTTCGGATATTTGGCGGGTAGTTTGCCGCACCCGTAGGAGTCTAGGGTGGGGTATTGGCTATTCATCGCGACCGTGGAATCCGCTTTTCATTACAGGCTCGTACGAATTGCGGATTCCTAGTATATCCAATGTGTTCATCTGTGATCTGAAATGGCTATCATTGCAATATATCTATATATGATATTATTTAAGCGTTGCTTATGTTTTGCAGCTGCGCTAGCCCAGCCCCCGCTCTGTCGTTAGTTAAGTAACCTAACGGGTAATGACGGGGCCTCGTGGCGAATGCGAATGGCATAAGCGTACGTCATATTTTGGTTGTTTTCTGCAATGGTAGGATTAAATGATGGGACGCATTAAAAGAACTAATGCAAGAAAAATAAACCAAGTAAAAGTCGTTGGAACACTTTCAAAACCACTCGGTTTCTTTTCAAAATAACTTTTAAACGCGGAGCTTAAGCCGCTCCTTTTAAAAACTATCTCGTTCCATCGATTATATCAAGTTCACTACGTTTACGGTTTCGCCAAAACCATTCGTAGCCCTCCGTCGTTTCACATGAATAGTCAATAGTATTCAAGCTATGTATGTTAGCAAAAGTCAAGGCATAGTGATTGGTAGCTATTGGGTATTCATGTGCAGCATAGATAGATGTGTTGGTTTGGGGCAGTCGTTCTACCATTTTGGCCAAAGTCAAGGGTATGTGGGGGTGGGCTCAAATTAACCTGGAGAATGACGGGTAGAACTTGACATGTGACTTATGATATTTTGGCCAAAGTCAAGGTCATAAGAGCATGGGGCAAAAATCCACATCGGGAGTTTCAAAAGAACTAAAACTTGCTGTTGTTGCATACCATTTGGAGCGTGATGATTCTGGTAGGATTCCTTCAGTTTTGTCATGCAATGATATTTGGATCCCGATCCTACTGTGAGTATATGCTACTCCTCGGGAAATTTCTCACTTAACGATCAATGCTATAAACCAAGTAGGTGTCTAGAAAGGTGTTAGTGGGGCTACGCCCCCAGGGAAAAGAGGTTATTTAATTAAGGAACTTCGCGAAAGCGTTGGAAAACCTCCCTCGAAGTACCGACACCAGCCTGGCCGAACGGTTAAGCAAGTATTGTACGGTGAGATTGATCCTGACTAATTCTTCCTTTTTGGTTTGAGAAGGGATTCGAGAGACAGTGGGAGCCATACTGTTTAGACAAATTAAAAACCACTCTAAACTTGCAAGAGCATCATGCTAAGTGTTTCTTCTCTCTCTCCTAATTGCAGCGACCAAACATGATGACCAGACTTAAGTTACTACTAGATAAAAACATACTGACAGGGCCAAACTACAAAGATTGGCTTAGGAATGTCAAAATGGCAATCCCTTATGACAAGTTGGGGTATCTCCTTACCACCAAAGCACCCCCTGTCCTAGGTCCCAAAACCAGCGTCACGGATAGGGAAATCCGTAAGACCTGGGAAATCGATTGCACGAAGGCCAAGTGCTTTGTGCTTGCCTCTATGGACAATGAACATCAGAGGAGGCACGAGAATATAGACTTCGAATCCATATTTCTCCATACAAAAGAACTGTATGGAGAGCAGTCTCGTATCGCCAGATACGAAGTGTCGAAAAAGCTGTTTTCGGCAAGGTTGGCCGTCGGATCATCGGTAGTGGAACACGTGCTTAAGATGATTGGCTTCATAGAGGAGCTCGCGGACCTTGGGACCATATTGGAGAATGAGCTCTATACGGACTTGATTCTTCAGCCCCTTCCTTCCACTTACGCCCAGTTCATCCTGAATTTTAACTTGCAAGAAAAAGAAGTTGAACTTTCAGAGCTCCTCAACATGCCGAGGAGTGCAGAAGGCATGCTACAGAAAGGTAGGGAAACATCCACTTTGTTTGTAGGATGATCTTCCTCTTCTAGGTCCAAGGCGAAAGCCAAGGGAAAGAAGAAGAAAACCCCCACCAAACCAAGGGGCGGTGTTAGTAAGGTGGATACGAAGGGAAAGGCAAAAGCAACAAAGAAAGCGGGGAAGCTTGTGGATAAGGAAGAGTGCTTTTACTGTCATAAGAGTGGGCACTGGAAGAAAGATTGCAGGGCTTGGAAAGCCAGAACACAGGATCTGAAGCAAGTTGCGGTTTCAGCTTCAGGTGTGTATGTTATTGAAAATTGTCTATCAATAAACTCTACTTCCTGGGTATTGGATACCGGATAAGGATCTCATATCTGTAATTCTTTGCAGGCGTTGAGAAACCGTAGGTTTTTGAAGGCAGGTGACATGACCCTCAAAGTTGCAAACGGAGCTAGCATGGATGCTAAGGCCGTGGGGGACTATCACCTGAGAATGTCAGATGGACATGTTTTGGTTTTACGTAATTGCTTTTTTGTACCCAACGCAACTTGTAATATCATTTCTGTATCTTTGATTTCTAAAGAAAGTTATGAATTTGCGTTTGTAAGTAATGTTGTTAACATTCACCTTAATCAAGTTCTGATTGGGTCAGGTACATTAAGCAATGGTATATACGTACTAAACAAACCACAGATTTTCAATGTCCAGAATACACACAAAAGAAAGTCTCCGGAAATAAATCAGACTTTCTTATGGCATTGTAGACTGGGTCACATCAATGAGAGAAGGTTGACGAAGTTACAAATAGAAGGATATTTGGATCCGTTCGAATATCAATCGTATGCCACTTGTCAATCCTGTCTCAAAGGAAAGATGACAAAGACTCCGTTCACTGGACACTGAGTAAGAGCGAGCGAGCTCTTGGGACTCGTACACAGCGACGTGTGCGGTCCAATGTCTACACATGCGCGAAGAGGTTATTCTTACTTCATTACTTTTACGGATGACTTTTCAAGGTACTATTATGTCTTCTTAATGAAACATAAATCCGAAGCCTTTGGAAAATTCCAGGAATATAAGAATGAAGTAGAAAAACAAACCGGCAAAAGTATCAAGACACTGAGATCTGATCGAGGTGGTGAATACTTGAGTGCCGAGTTCCTGGATTACCTAAAAGAGAATGGAATTCTCTCTCAGCTTACTCCTCCATACACTCCGCAACATAACGGTGTATCGGAGAGACGGAACCGAACCCTATTGGATATGGTACGGTCCATGATGAGTAACGCTGAGTTACCGCGATCATTCTGGGGGTATGCACTAGAATCAGCTGCATACCTTTTGAACCGAGTTCCAACTAAGACTGTGCCTACTACACCATATCAGATGTGGTGCAGGAAGAGACCCTATCTTAATCACATTAAGACATGGGGAAGTCCAGCTTTTGTCAAAAAGCAGCATGCGGACAAGCTCGAGGCGTTCTCAGTACAGTGCAAGTTTGTGGGATATCCAAAGAACACCAAGGGGTATCTCTTCTATTACGCAGAGGAATAAAAGATCATTGTTTCTTGTATTGCCCATTTTCTGGAACACCGGTTCTTAGAAAAGGAAACAAGTGGGAGCGAAATAGAACTGGAAGAAATTCCAGAACCACAGACTATTACTGAAAGCTTAGTAGAACCAGAGTGTTCAAAAGAACATGACATTCCTACGCCGCTCTGCAGGAGTAGTAGGCAGTCTCATCTGCCCGAGAGATACTACGGTTTTCTCATAGACGGGGATAGAGAGGATTGCATCATTGATTATGATGAGCCGACTAGCTTCCAGCAGGCCATTTAGAGCGTTGACTCGGTAAAATGGCTGGATGCAATGCGGACCGAAATGGAGTCCATGTACACCAACAAAGTATGGACGTTGGACGTTGCTCCAGATGGGGTAAAACCCGTAGGATGCAAGTGGATCTTCAAAAGGAAGATTGGTGTAGATGGGCAGGTTGAGACCTATAAAGCTAGACTGGTTGCAAAGGGTTTTCGTCAAAGACCTGGTTTGGACTATGACGAGACCTTTTCTCCAGTAGCTATGCTGAAATCCATTCGGATCCTTCTTGCCATTGCTGCCTTCCACGATTATGAGATCTGGCAAATGGACGTAAAGACCGCTTTTCTAAATGGAAATTTAGAGGAGTGCGTCTATATGGACCAGCCAGAGGGTTTCATTCAGAGTGGGAGCAGCGGAAAGATGTGCAAGTTGCTTAAGTCCATATATGGACTAAAGTAGGTATCGCGGAGTTGGAACATCTGTTTTGATGAGACGGTCAAGGAATTTGGCTTTATCAAAAATCCAGATGAACCATGCATCTATAGTATATTTGTAGCGAGAACTGTAGTATTCCTCGTTTTATACATGGATGACATTCTCTTAATAGAAAATGACATTCCTATGCTACAATCTGTTAAAGGGTTCTTGTCACACAGGTTCTCCATGAAAGACCTGGGTGATGCTTCATACATTCTGGGGATCCGGATCTATCGTGACAGATCCAAGAGGATACTGGGACTCTCACAGTCCAGGTACATCGACACCATACTGAAAAGATTCAGTATGGAAGATTCCAAGCGCGTTAATCTACCGGCTTGTCACGGGATCACCCTCCCCAAAGAGATGTCTCCCATGACTGATTTGGAAAGGGATCGCATGTCTATTATACCCTACGCTTCTGCGGTAGGCTCTATAATGTATGCGATGTTGTGCACCAGACCAGATGTAGCTTATGCACTGAGTGTGGTAAGCCGGTATCAGTCAAACCATGGGGAGAAACACTGGATAGCAGTAATAACATTCTCAAGTACCTAAGAAGGACTAAGGAGATGTTCTTTGTGTATGGCGGAAAAGACCTCCAGATCGAGGCCTTTGCTGACTCCAGCTTCCAAAGTGACAAGGATGATTCCAAGTCCATGTCGGGTTATGTCTTTACCCTCAATGGAAAGGTGGTGTGTTGGAAGTGTTCCAAACAGGAAACCGTTGCTGACTCGACTATGGAAGCGGAATATATCGCTGCATCTGATGCCGCAAAAGAAGCCGTCTGGATGAGGAAGTTCTTGAAAGAACTTCAGGTGGTTCCGTCCATTGTTGATCCAATACCTCTGTATTGCGACAACAACGGGGCTATAGCTTTAGCGAAGGAACCCAGGTCCCATCAGAAGTCCAGACACATCTTAAGGCGGTATCACCTGATCAGGGAGATCGTGGGTCGCCAGGAGATCGAGGTTCGGAGAGTTTCTACGGAAGATAACACCGCCGATCCACTCACAAAGGTCTTATCCCAGACTCAGTTCGAGCGGCTGATCAAGATGATAGTTCTTCGATACGCCAGTACATGGCCTTAGTACAAGTGGGAGATTGTTAGTGTATATGCCCTAGAGGCCATTACTGTATCATACTAGTTTGTATATTACTTAATGGAAGCTTGGGATATTTACCTTGTATAGACAATCTTGCTCAATATAGTAGTATGCTACTTGGTTTGTTTCTACTTTAATGTGTACATGTGTTTATTTTAGTATATCACCTATGCACATTAGTGGAGCCCTTAGGATCTTTGCTTGATTACCAGCGTTGTGATGGCGGTCACACTCGTGGGGCTATGTAACGTTTTGAAAATCGTTTCGGTGAAATTTCGAAAAATCGGTAAAATAAGGTGGTTTTCTGTAAAAAGTCAAAATACAAATATCTTATTATAAAAATTAAATATACATATTCTAGCTATGTAATTGCTATTATTTGGTGTTTATTGAGCCGCTGGTGAAATTTCAAATTTTCTGAAAAAAATATTATTTTATTATTATTTTAAGCCGTCACTAATACATTTAATTAGGGAAAATTACAAATTGGAATGAGTTGAAACAAATTTTGTGCATCATAAAACATTAAATAAAATTTTATCATGTGGTTTTTGGAACGAAATCATTTGCCAAAACGGTTTAGAAATTATTGAAGAAAAAAGGCTTTTTTTTAGCGTAAATGGATGTTTGGGGTATTGTATTTATCATTTTTCATCACCCCACACCCGTACCCACACCCACACACCCCCATTCACTTCTCCCCTTGGTTGAATTCAGCTGCCCCCATCTTTTCCCCACTTGAATTTCAAAGGAAAAGAAATGAAAGAAAAGAAAAGAAAATGGAGAAATGAGGTGGACCTTTGACCTTGAATTGACTTTGACTTCTTCCCCCACTTTTTCTACCTCCCTCTCTCTCCTCTCCCACTCCCATTCCAGTAGCCCCCCTCCTACAGCAGCAGCAGCCCCCCTCCCCAATTCCCTTCTCTTTTCTCTTCAAACTTCATCAAAAATTGCCTCAAATCCATCAAAAAAAATCCCAAAACCCAAATCCGACTCCTACCCATTTTTAGCTTAGCCCGTATAGCATGGATCTTTGTGAAAAGAGAGCATTTTGGGAGGCCATGGATGCTTGTGGATCTTCAAATATTTTTGGGTATAATTCTAAAACATTTTTGCTTAATTTGTTACTAATTTCTTAAAGCTAAACTACTTAAGTGTTAATTAGGCTTAAGTTGCAAGTTTTGGAATTCAAGTTATGAATTTGAATGCAAGTTAGGGTTTTATAAAATTGGTGTATGGTTGTGTGTTATATTTAGGCTTTTTGTCATGTTAATACAAGATTAGTAGCTTGTGCTAATGGTTAGTTTAAAAATTGTGTTAATTTGCTAATTTGCTTACTAGGTTTTTGGAAATTATTGCAAATGTTAGACTAAAAATCTAATTAGGTTTTTCATGGCTTCATTAACTTTATTAAGTGTAGTTTAATGCTTTGGATCATGCAAATCTAATCTAGATTGTAGTTTGTGCATTTTTGCTTTGAAATTGTTAAAATTTAAGTATTTTGTAAACTAAAATATTAGGGTTTTTGGAATTTAATGAGATTAAATTCCGGAAATTGTTTATATGACTTATTTAAGATATTTAATAAGTATATTGGCCGCTACATTCATTTAAACATCATGTTTTGTACGAAACGGCGAATTGTGCTTGCTAGATTTTCGGAAAAATGACTTTTAAGTAAAATTGGGGTTTTTGTTAGTTTTAACCTAGTTTATAGTAAAATTAGTGTTCGTGAATGTGCAAATGAGTGTGATTGGATTTTTCTCGATGGTTTGACGTTTGTACATCGACATCGAGGGTTGGTTTGACTATTCTTGCATGCGTAGGCGATAGGTTTGGACCTATGCGTGATACGCGTGCCGATTTGATTTTCATATGCCGTTTCGATTTCGAATTTAGTTTTAATGCGATATGGTGCGTTATGGTATGTAGGTACCCCCATGTAGACTTCGAGACGACAAGCAAGCGCGTGGCGACGTCGGCACCGGCTAGCGAGGACCAGGTGAGTAGATTTATATCTACGGGGAGAAGTCGGGTGGATGGTGTATAGCACCCCCGCAGTCCGTGGTGGTGTATACGGATGCGTATACACACCAACAATTAGTATATGTTATTCGGGATTAATAATGATGCTTAGGATGGATATTGGTATGTTGGATTATTTTAGCGTTGCGAATCCTAGGGTAGTGTTGCACTACACATACACACATACATACTTGCATACTTTCCTATTGATATGTGCTCATGGGATTCTTTATAGTTATGTGTTCACATGGGTATGGGACTATGTGTTCACATACGGATTTGAGGATGATACTTGGGATTGAGCTGAGTCGATGAGATTTGATTTGAGGCCGTGAGATCGGTGATATAGCAGGGTTTGTATTTGAGATACGACATGACGTTGTTGCGGGTCCTTGACGTAGTGTTTCACACACATCTATGCATACGTAGGCGGTATCAGTATGGTACTAGACGTAGATCAGTACCGCGATCATGATATTTGATAAAGAGGATACCAGGTGAATAGTATGATGAATGTGATATTGACCCGTACCCAGATTTGGGATGCCGTACGACGGATTTACGTACGAGCTATATCTTGATGATTGATCCGCACTATTGACTTGGGATGTCTGATTTTAGATATGGTATCGGATATGATATTATTGAGGCGGGATCACCGACTAATATATATACAGGTATGTATATGTATCGACTCAGATGTTAAGCGGTTTCCTTACCTGTAGTTCAGCTTGTTAGCTTAGCCCTTTAGTTTAGTATAGTTGTTAGATTAGATCAGACTCCTACCTATTTCAAAAACTAACAAATCGTGGGTATTTTAAAAGACAGCCCAAGGGATCCTACGGATATTTCGAAAGACTTATCTTTTCATTAAAACACCGTAGCCCTATTTTCAAAACCCCATGATTCGTGTTATTTCAAAAGGCACCATTTGTAGGACTTATATTAGATTAATGCAGATTAGTTATAGTTGCGTCTAGTTTTCAGCTCCCGCTCTTCTTTTGTGGTCCGCTTCGCATCGCATGCTTATATTATGTTTCGTACTACATTATTGATATCATGCTGTTAGGACACCAGCACCATTACCGATGATGCATATGTACCACGTACACTTACTTGCCGGCTCACACACATCTTCATCGGTAATTGCCATGTCACGTACACTTTAGAGAATATATTTGCTTGACTTAGCTTGTTAGTTAGTAGTTTGATATGATATTAGTGTACCTGCCTTACATGCCTAGTTTATTAATCATGCATTGCAACTTGGTTATTGATACCATATGCATTCATTATCATTGATATATGCACTTGTGATGATTTTTTTGAGATTTATGATATTTCTGGATTTCGGGGAAAGCCGCAAAATTTACAACTTATGATCTTTTAAAATATAAAATGTTGCGGTTTTCTAGTGATGTAAAGTGTCGTCCACCATGAGTTTGCTGTGGTTTTCGAGATCCGTGTCGAGGAGTGGAAGACCGTCACGGGTACATGGTGGGCCCGGTGCGGTACCCCGGGGCAAGAGGAATGTGGTGTTGACGTTGAGCCCGGCAGGGGAGCACTACCGACCGGTGATATTACCCGACGCGTCGGATATCCGGAGGATACCGTCGTGGTCTTGAGATGGATGATAGGGGCCGGTCTGGACTGACGGCGCCCTAGATATTGAGATTGAGACATTGATATTTCGAGACAGTGAGATTTATGTTTTGTGTCGATGCTAGACACTGTTGATACTGATTTCATTTATGATACCTCAGTTTAAAAATACGAAGGAAATCTCACTAATTTATGAAAACAGTTTCTTCATTTACATGTATTCTGTTTTCATGCATGCATACCTCATTCATATGATATATTGCTACCTGAGGCACTGACACGGGCACATGAGTTTACACTCGGGTTAGATACTACCCTAGCCATTGTTATAGGCTGTATGTTATATACATTTTTGAGGATATATTTTGATCATTGACCTAGGATTGCGTTATTTATGCGATTTCTGTGCGTAGATGTTTTTCTATTCACGAGTTGGCAACTCACCCCCGTTGTGCCCCAGTTTCTTGCAGGTTTTACCGTACAGGTTCAATTACGGCTTTGCGGGCTCAGTTTCATTCGGGTGACTTGCTAGTAGGTGGGTTTTTCTTGTATCGTACCCATCATATTACCTTGTATAATATTATTCCGTTGTATCTAGTAAATTCCATCAACCAAACATGTTTTTATTGAGATAGAGACTAGTGTTGGTTATTCTTTCGACCTTAGAGTCGCTCGTTATATTTCTGGTGGTTTTGAGTTTCCTTTTGAGTTTTGATCCCCGCCGTTGGCGTTGTATATTATATTTCTTGTGTGGTTGTGACCGTCGATTGACGAAGAGCTAGCTCCCGCTTAGGGATGCCTTTTTATTGATTTCGTATACTATTCATGTTGTATCCCGCTTGGGAGCCAGTATTTACAAAGGAGACTCTGCCGAAATTTTCAGTAAATTATTGATGTTTTAAAAACCACATAATTCGGCTTATGCTATTGAAATTACTTGCTTTAAGTTGGTTTTTCCTGCACTCTACTACTTTTCTTGGTTTGGATTTCTGGGTTTTCGGTTTACTTAGATTACGTATGTCTCGAGACGTTCGTAGTTTAAGTGGCGGTCATGTTCCGTACTTTCGGGTCGTGACAAAGTTGGTATCAGAGCGTTAGGTTTTAACCTTCGGAGCGTAGGATTTCCCTTGGTTGATGGAATAGGTGACTAAAGTAGAGTGACGTACCGTTGGTATGTTCCGCGGCCTATTTACGACACGCCACTCCACTTATGAAGCCTTAGGATGTACATTTCCTTGTTCAGTATTATATTCCTTCCTGATCTATCCTCATCGGTACCAGTTTGGTTTTGCTGCTACGGTTACGGGCAAGGAGAGCTACGGCTAGAGTTGCGGTCAGCACACGCTCGTCACGAACGAGGACTGACCAGGGCGAAATTCCGGCGACACACGATTGCAGAGATGTGTCTTCTTACTGTGTTTCCGCGCCACGAGCATTTGGCGGATCGCCTTTATGAGGTTACTCGGAGGTGCTGATCGACACTAGAGAATTGAGCCAATGATGGAGGCCAGCCAGATTTTGATGACCGTTGGTGTGTTGCTTACTCCTGATGATTGAGGCACTGTTCAGTGTGCAGACGAGCGAGCCAGTTATTGCTGCAAACGACAAGATATTGCCTCATATGCTGGCGTTAGTGCAGAACGAGTTGTTCTAAGAGATGATAGAAGGTCGCTAGTCATCGAGGATGAATGACTAGGACATGTGGATCGTTTGCCTACCCCGATGCGAGGTCATCAGATAGATTGATTCCAGCTAGAGACGACTTCACGCGGAGACGTTGGGAGTCGACAGAGACGATCGAATGTCAGAAACCTTTTATTCCAAGTTTAAAGTAGTCGGAAAGACATGCAGGCAATTCTATGGTCCCTCTAGAAGAATGAAACCCTAACTCGACTTAATGACCGTGTGAAAGCCTTTGAACCTTCGGGTTTGTGGCAGTTCTACGGAGCCATTAGTGAGGCTTGGGTTTGCCCTTCTACGGCTGGACCACCGATGCTGTGGTATGTACTCGATACTATTAAACTGTGCCCAAGATATTGAGCTCTTGGGGGATTATGAGGTTTTGACGACTCGATCGGATGGCTCGACTTAATTCGGATGCTAGGTGGTGAGATGCATTTCTTGGGAGACTCCAGATATGAGGATAGCCGTTGGAGCTCAGTCCATGCAGCCACGACGAGACGAGTCCAAAGCAGACGACATTAGAGAAAAGTGGAGTAAGAGGTTCGTACCAAATCTAGATGAGATGACATTCCACTCCGCCGACATCAGAGATGCGATGCGCATGCCGAGGCATAGTACTTGGACTTACCTTCCAGAAGGAGTCGCGATGAGTATGCAGCCGTTCCAGAGCAAGATGCAGATATAGGAAAGGACAACGACTTCTAGATAGTTGGCAGAGACGAGACATGGAAGAGACCGTGAGCAGGATTCCTTCCAGGACACTGCTGCAATGATACTTGCACCCAGGATCAGATGTGTCATGTACATTCAGAGAGCCAGAGGCCGACGCCAGTGATATGCTGTCTTACGAGTGGTCATGATGATTGACCGGGAGATGATAAGAGACGTGCCAGAACTGGATCATCCCCGTTAGCACACCCGACAGGGCCGATGAGCCGATGGACCGAAAGATTGGTAATTCACAGTGAAGACCTTGACCCAGGAGTAGTCATGGTTACGCACACCAGCAGGACAGAGTTCATGATCATCGACGAGACGTCCCACTAGTGACCACGACAGTTGGCCGAGATTCTTAGAGGATGCGCTTGAGCAGTACTATTCCGCCATTGTTGATTATCATGTTTTGGGTGATTTATTCGTATGATTTGATTTTGATGATTGAGGATTTACGATCTTTGCACAGTGTTGCACTTGATATCGTTTTCGTGCTTCAGTTTCACATGTTTGTGATTTTATGATTTTAAACAGTTGAGTTGGTTTTGTGCGTATGCATGCACACGATTTCGTTCCTGCACTCGGTATAGTTTATATATGCTTGCAGTGCAGTGATACGCCTTTTGGGCACTTAGATGCACTGGACTTCGATTTCGATTGTGATACTCGATAATTGTTTTGTGCACCTGATTGATTTTGCGCACGTTCGGCGCTTGATATTGGATTTCATGATTTCGTGCACGATAGATGCACCTGATTTTGCTGTCAGGCACACATGTTGCCTACGAAAGATGTTTCGTGCACACCCGATGCACTTAGATGTTGTTTCTGTGCGCATGTATGGCACATTCATGGATTTTGATTTCCGTGCGCACTAGACGCACGTAGCATTCATGTGCATATTTTGGGATTGATTTCGTATAGAGCAGTACGTTTTTATGATATTGCTATGTATTTTCGTACTGAGCAGGACTAGTCAGAGGACAGTACCTGAATATATTTTGCATGCATTGATAGTTATTGAAGGGATTTCCAAAAAGCGAGCTATAGCCTCAGTATTTACCTACGTGTCTGATATGACACGAAATGTTTAAAACAAGGAGACCCTTCTAAATTGTTTCCAAAACGGCCGGAACGTACATTTCAAACAAAGGTATATATGTATATAGTTATTTTTTTATGATAGACGTCCGCCACTGTGCAGTGTTATACGCGTTGCACAGCGACTTAAAGAGATTTGGCATGCATTTCCTTCAGATACTTACAGATATAGATTTGATGTTTACATGTATAGTTTCGAGTTATATCATATTGGTTTGATTTAGATTTGGCATTGATGTCTTCCCCATGACTCCGATGATTGCAGGATGCTTGACGGAGTTGTGATTTGAGTTATATGCTCATTTTTCATGCGCATGCGCTGCGCTACGATTTGTTTTATGTATTTACAATTTCGGAGCCCCGACGACTTGATGGTTTTTCTTAGATGTTTTAGTATTTGGGGGAGTTTGAATTTAAATTCAGGGACCGAATTTCTTTAAGGGGGGAAGATTGTAACGTTTTGAAAATCATTTCGGTGAAATTTCGAAAAATCGGTAAAATAAGGGGGTTTTCTGTAAAAAGTCAAAATACAAATATCTTATTATAAAAATTAAATATACATATTCTAGCTATGTAATTGCTATTATTTGGTGTTTATTGAGCCGCTGGTGAAATTTCAAATTTTCTGAAAAAAATATTATTTTATTATTATTTTAAGCCGTCACTAATACATTTAATTAGGGAAAATTAAAAATTGGAATGAGTTGAAACAAATTTTGTGCATCATAAAACATTAAATAAAATTTTATCATGTGGTTTTTGGAACGAAATCATTTGCCAAAACGGTTTAGAAATTATTGAAGAAAAAAGGCTTTTTTTAGCGTAAATGGATGTTTGGGGTATTGTATTTATCATTTTTCATCACCCCACACCCGTACCCACACCCACACACCCCCATTCACTTCTCCCCTTGGCTGAATTCAGCAGCCCCCATCTTTTTCCCCACTTGAATTTCAAAGGAAAAGAAATGAAAGAAAAGAAAAGAAAATGGAGAAATGAGGTGGACCTTTGACCTTGAATTGACTTTGACTTCTTCCCCCACTTTCTCTACCTCCCTCTCTCTCCTCTCCCACTCCCATTCCAGCAGGCCCCCCCTCCTACAGCAGCAGCAGCCCCCCTCCCCAATTCCCTTCTCTTTTCTCTTCAAACTTCATCAAAAATTGCCTCAAATCCATCAAAAAAAATCCCAAAACCCAAATCCGACTCCTACCCATTTTAGCTTAGCCCGTATAGCATGGATCTTTGTGAAAAGAGAGCATTTTGGGAGGCCATGGATGCTTGTGGATCTTCAAATATTTTTGGGTATAATTCTAAAACATTTTTGCTTAATTTGTTACTAATTTCTTAAAGCTAAACTACTTAAGTGTTAATTAGGCTTAAGTTGCAAGTTTTGGAATTCAAGTTATGAATTTGAATGCAAGTTAGGGTTTTATAAAATTGGTGTATGGTTGTGTGTTATATTTAGGCTTTTTGTCATGTTAATACAAGATTAGTAGCTTGTGCTAAATTGTGTTAATTTGCTAATTTGCTTACTAGGTTTTTGGAAATTATTGCAAATGTTAGACTAAAAATCTAATTAGGTTTTTCATGGCTTCATTAACTTTATTAAGTGTAGTTTAATGCTTTGGATCATGCAAATCTAAGCTAGATTGTAGTTTGTGCATTTTTGCTTTGAAATTGTTAAAATTTAAGTATTTTGTAAACTAGAATATTAGGGTTTTTGGAATTTAATGAGATTAAATTCCGGAAATTGTTTATATGACTTATTTAAGATATTTAATAAGTATATTGGCCGCTACATTCATTTAAACATCATGTTTTGTACGAAAACGGCGAATTGTGCTTGCTAGATTTTCGGAAAAATGATTTTTTAAGTAAAATTGGGGGTTTTTGTGAGTTTTAACCTAGTTTATATTAAAATTAGTGTTCGTGAATGTGCAAATGAGTGTGATTGGATTTTTCTCGATGGTTTGATATTTGTACATCGACATCGAGGTTTGATTTGACTATTCTTGCATGCGTAGGCGATAGGTTTGGACCTATACGTGATACGCGTGCCGATTTGATTTTCGTATGCCGTTTCGATTTTGAATTTAGTTTTAATGCGATATGGTGCGTTATGGTATGTAGGTACCCCCATGTAGACTTCGAGACGACAAGCAAGCGCGTGGCGACGTCGGCACCGGCTAGCGAGGACCAGGTGAGTAGATTTATATCTACGGGGAGAAGTCGGGTGGATGGCGTATAGCACCCCCGCTGTCCGTGGTGGTGTATACGGATGCGTATACACACCAACAATTAGTATATGTTGTTTGGGATTAATAACGATGCTTAGGATGGATATTGGTGTGTTGGATTATTTTAGCGTTGCGAACCCTAGGGTAGTGTTGCACTACACATACACACATACATACTTGCATACTTTCCTATTGATATGTGCTCATAGGATTCTTTATAGTTATGTGTTCATATGGGTATGGGACTATGTGTTCACATACGGATTTGAGGATGATACTTGGGATTGAGCTGAGTCGATGAGATTTGATTTGAGGCCGTGAGATCGGTGATATAGCAGGGTTCGTATTTGAGATACGATATGACGTTGTAGCGGGTCCTTGACATAGTGTTTCACACACGTCCATGCATACGTAGGCGGTATCAGTATGGTACTAGACGTAGATCAGTACCGCGATCATGATATTTGATAAAGAGGATAACAGGTGAATAGTATGATGAATGTGATATTGACCCGTACCCAGATTTGGGATGCCGTACGACGGATTTACGTACGAGCTATATCTTGATGATTGATCCGCACTCTTAACTTGGGATGTCTTATTTTAGATATGGTATCGGATATGATATTATTGAGGCGGGATCACCGACTAATATATATACAGGTATGTATATGTATCGACTCAGATGTTAAGCGGTTTCCTTACCTGTAGTTCAGCTTGTTAGCTTAGCCCTTTAGTTTAGTGTAGTTGTTAGATTAGATTAGACTCCTACCTATTTCAAAAACTAACAAATCGTGGGTATTTTAAAAGATAGCCCAAGGGATCCTACGGATATTTCGAAAGACTTACCTTTTCATAAAAACACCGTAGCCCTATTTTCAAAACCCCATGATTCATGTTATTTCAAAAGGCACCATTTGTAGGACTTATATTAGATTAATGCAGATTAGTTATAGTTGCGTCTAGTTTTCAGCTCCCGCTCTTCTTTTGTGGTCCGCTTCGCATCGCATGCTTATATTATGTTTCGTACTACATTATTGATATCATGCTGTTAGGACACCAGCACCATTACCGATGATGCGTATGTACCACGTACACTTACTTGCCGGCTCACACACATCTTCATCGGTAATTGCCATGTCACGTACACTTTAGAGAATATATTTGCTTGACTTAGCTTGTTAGTTAGTAGTTTGATATGATATTAGTGTACCTGCCTTACATGCCTAGTTTATTAATCATACATTGCAACTTGGTTATTGATACCATATGCATTCATTATCATTGATATATGCACTTGTGATGATTTTTTTGAGATTTATGATATTTCTGGATTTCGGGGAAAGCCGCAAAATTTACAACTTATGATCTTTTAAAATATAAAATGTTGCGGTTTTCTAGTGATGTAAAGTGTCGTCCACCATGAGTTTGCTGTGGTTTTCGAGATCCGTGTCGAGGAGTGGAGGAACCGTCACGGGTACATGGTGGGCCCGGTGCGGTACCCCGGGGCAAGAGGAATGTGGTGTTGACGTTGAGCCCGGCAGGGGAGCACTACCGACCGGTGATATTACCCGACGCGTCGGATATCCGGAGGATACCGTCGTGGTCTTGAGATGGATGGTAGGGACCGGTCTGGACTGACGGCGCCCTAGATATTGAGATTGAGACATTGATATTTCGAGACGGTGAGATTTATTTTTTGTGTCGATGCTAGACACTGTTGATACTGATTTCATTTATGATACCTCAGTTTAAAAATACGAAGGAAATCTCACTAATTTATGAAAACAGTTTCTTCATTTACATGTATTCTGTTTTCATGCATGCATACCTCATTCATATGATATATTGCTACCTGAGGCACTGACACGGGCACATGAGTTTACACTCGGGTTAGATACTACCCTAGCCATTGTTATAGGCTGCATGTTATATACATTTTTAAGGATATTTTTTGATCATTGACCTTGGATTGCGTTATTTATGCGATTTCTGTGCGTAGATGTTTTTCTATTCACGAGTTGGAAACTCACCCCCGTTGTGCCCCAGTTTCTTGCAGGTTTTACCGTACAGGTTCAATTACGGCTTTGCGGGCTCAGTTTCATTCGGGTGACTTGCTAGTAGGTGGGTTTTTCTTGTATCGTACCCATCATATTACCTTGTATAATATTATTCCGTTGTATCTAGTAAATTCCATCAACCAAACATGTTTTTATTGAGATAGAGACCAGTGTTGGTTATTCTTTCGACCTTACAGTCGCTCGTTATATTTCTGGTGGTTTAGAGTTTCCTTTTGAGTTTTGATCCTCGCCGTTGGCGTTGTATATTATATTGCTTGTGTGGTTGTGACCGTCGATTGACGAAGAGCTAGCACCCGCTTGGGGATGCATTTTTATTGATTTCGTATACTATTCATGTTGTATCCCGTTTGGGAGCCAGTATTTACAAAGGAGACTCTGCCGAAATTTTCAGTAAATTTTTGATGTTTTAAAAACCGCATAATTCGGCTTATGCTATTGAAATTACTTGCTTTAAGTTGGTTTTTCCTGCACTCTACTACTTTTCTTGGTTTGGATTTCTGGGTTTTCGGTTTACTTAGATTACGTACGTCTCGAGACGTTCGTAGTTTAAGTGCCGGTCATGTTCCGTACTTTCGGGTCATGACAGGCTGGGTAATCTATAAGCACATCCTTATGCAGGTCCCTAGTTGCAGGACTATCGAGACAGGGCATCGATACTCCAGAGTAGACTAGCGTATGCGCTTCTCATCCCAGTGTGGGAGACGGTCTGTCCCACAGCCGTCATCACGACGTACTTGAGATAGTATGCGGGTGCTCGTTAGGTTACGAGTACATTGGACAGGACGCGTCGGGAACTGTTAGTTGGTACTATACCTATCGTCAGTTATCAGTTCCCAGGTGACATGAGTACAGCTTAGTCCGCTGACTTGACACTGTCAGTTCGCCTCGAGTGTGTTCCCACGGTACTTTGATTACTACCCTTCCACGGCTCAAAGGAGTCATGCAAACAGGTAGTTTTTGGGTGCAGTCCCGAAACACTTGGAGGCAGTGACGGTTAGACAGGATTCATCTCTCCCTGTATTGGGGGTTGACATCGCGCTGTATCTAGGAGAGCCATTACACGAGTAGTCCCTGGCCAGGGCAAGCGAGATATACTGGTAGGTTTCCAGTGCTATCTCAGGGTGTTCTGGGCTTCACTCCGACACGACTTGTACCGCTATTAGGGGACTGACGTTTACCGCCCCCTAGCCCCGCCATGCGATGTATCAGAGGAACAGACCGGACTGTACGGAGATTGTCACATTCAGGCTCAGTAGGAGTTCAGATGGGTTTCACCTCGTCAGTCTTCTTGTCGGCATCTACCTGGGGACCGTTATGCACAGGTAGTGCCGCTTGCGGTCTGTGGTTAAACCCACTGCCAGCGTAGTGTCGAGTCTTTAGAGTCCCACACAGAAAGCTATTCGCATTTAGGCAAAAGAGTAGAGGTCGCATGGTTTTGCGACAGGGTTCGGTCACATCCGTGCACTTGTGCACGTTTGATGTCCGTACAGTTAACACTAGCGGGCTTTGGTTTAAGCCAGATCCTAGTTTACGTTTTGGGATTGGTTTTATCTCGTTTGTATTCGTGTTCCTCGGAACGCGGATGCGGGTGTGTATACACAGTTGACAGAGAGACAGAGGCAGAGGATTCTCATTGGGGTTGTTGACTGTTGAATATTGACTTTTGACTAAACCCTAATGAGAATAAGATATATGATTAACAATAATATTAATTAAGTTCTATAGTGACATGGTTGTTGAGGGGTTGACTTTGTTGACTTGTTGACTTTGTTGACCGGTTGACTAGGTTGGACTAGTTGACCATTATCATGACAATGGCTATCATTCCATGGCAATGACTTTTGCTTGCTTGTTTATTTATGCAAAATGAGTGCATGAAATGATATAGCCATTTTGACTTAAACCATCACACAATACTTGATTACTATTTTTGTTATGATGGCTTTTGGATTATGAGAGGGTGGATGAGAAAAGAGAGGCTCATTCTTTCATTTGCTTTCTCTCTCTTGAGCTCTCTCATTCTCAAGCTTTCCCTCTTTCTCTTGCTCTCTCTAGCTCAAGGAAAACCATTCTCATATGTTGAGACTCATTTCCTTGCAGATAAAAAGACACCAAAGTAATCCTCTACTCATTCTAGTTCACAAGGCCTAGCAAGCCAAGTGTTCTAGTTTCTTCAAAGTTCGAAGAAGAAGCCAAAGGTAGAAGCTTTCAGGTGGATCCATCTTCGGCGCAAGGAGACGACGAGGTGAGGCCGATCCGTACACTGGAAAAAGTGGTAGACGAAGGAGTTCAAGAAAGGTATAGCCCCCTAACCGAGTAGGTAAAACTCTAGTTAGGTCGTTAGTTAGTTGTTTAACAAAGATCCGTATTTTGAGTCCATGTTACCACCCTCTTGAAAATCGTTTTTTATCACTTCCGCAATCCCGTATGTACCGGGGAAGGGTAGCATGGACTTAGAATTATATCGGTTTCTTTACTAACAAAAGAAGGATATAATCTCACATTAGAGGATAATGTTATGAATATTTTCCAGAGTCAAGTGTTGATTGGATCTAGTACATTATGTAATGGTATATACGTTCTTAATCAAAATACAGTTCTTAACATAGAGAACACAAACAAAAGGAAAAGTTCAGAAATGAATGAAGCCTTCTTGTGGCACTGTAGACTAGGTCATATAAATGCGACAAGACTGGCTAAGTTGCATAAAAATAGATATTTGAATCCGTTCGAATTTTCATCTTATGAAACTTGCCAGTCATGACTCAAAGGCAAGATGACTAAAACTCCATTTACTGGATACGGAGAAAGAGCTTCATAACTCTTAGCACTGATACATAGTGATGTATGCGGTCCTATGTCTACACATGTGAAGAATGGTTTTTCATACTTCATTACATTCACCGATGATCTCTCATGGTTCGGACATGTGTTCTTATTGAAACATAAGTCTGAAGCTTTTGAGAAATTCAAGGAATTTAAGTGAGAAGTTGAAAATCAGACGGGCAAAAGTATTAAAATCCTACGATCTGATCGGGAAGGACAATACTTGAGCGGGGAATTCCGAGACTATCTAAAAGAGAATGGGATTCTCTCTCAGCTTACTCCTCCGTATACATCACAGCACAACGGTGTATCGGAGCGGAGAAATTGCACCTTATTAGATATGGTACGCTCTATGATGAGTACTGCTGAGTTGCCTATTTCTTTTTGGTGATATGCGCTTGAAACAGCTGCAGACCTATTGAATATGGTACTCTCCAAATCTGTGCCTACCACTCCATATGAGATATGGAAAGGAAAGAGACCATACCTTAAATATGTTAAGCTATGGGGTTGTCTGGCCTATGCGAAAACACAAAATCCGGACAAGTTTGAGACAAGGTCAGTATTGTGCAAATTTATAGGATATCCCAAGAATTCTTGAGGGTGTATCTTCTACCACATAGAGGAACAAAAGGTGTTTGTTTCTCGACATGCCACCTTTTTAGAAAAGGAATTTCTTGTTAAAGAAATTAGTGGTGATGAGGTAGAACTGGAAGAAGTTACAGCAGCACAAACTACAACTGACGATTAGGTGGAACCAGGGGATCCAATAATACCCAACGAACCCCAGCCACTCTGCAGATCTAGTAGGGTTCCTCACCCACTTGAGAGATACTACGGTTTTATCATATACGGTGGGAGCGAGGATTGCATCATGGAAGATGATGACCCTACTCGTTTCGAGCAGGCCATCATGAGTGGGGACTCTGTGAAATGGCTGGATGCTATGAGATCCGAGATAGAATCCATGTATACCAACTAAGTATGGACTTTGGAAGTTGCTCCTGAAGGGTAAAACCCATTGGGAGCAAGTGGATCTTCAAAAAGAAGATAGGTGTAGATGGAAAAGTTAAGACTTTCAAAGCTAGACTTGGAGCAAAAGGTTTTCATCAACGACCTGGCGTCGACTATGATGAAACCTTTTCTCCTGTCGCTATGACGAAATCTGGCAAATGGATGTCAAGACCGCTTTTTTAAATGGTGATTTGGAAGAGAGCGTGTACATGACACAGCCAGAGAGATTCATAGACAGTAGGAGCAGCGAAAAGGTGTGCAAGCTGCTTAAATCCATCTATGGATTAAAGCAGGCATCGCGGAGTTAGAACATCTGTTTTGATGAAGCTATCAAAGAGTTTGACTTCATCAAAAATATAGATGAACCTTGTATATACAAGAAGGTAGTAGAGAGTAAGGTAGTCTTCCTCGTGTTGTACGTGGATGACATACTCTTGATAGGAAACAATGTTCCTATGCTACACTCGGTCAAGCTTTTCTTATCACTCAAGTTCTCCATGAAAGATCTTGGTGATGCCTCCTACATTCTAGGGATAAAGATCTATAGAGATAGATCTAAACGAATGTTGGGATTGTCCCAATCCAGGTATATAGACACCATACTAAAGAGGTTTAGTATGTAAGATTCCAAGCGAGATAATATACCCGCTTGTTCAGGAATCACTCTTTCTAAAAAGATGTCTCCCAAGACTGATTTGGAAAGGGCTCGCATGCACGGGATACCCTATGCTTCGGCAGTAGGCTATATCATGTATGCGATGTTATGTACCAGACCAGATGTAGCTTACTCACTAGGTGTAGTGAGAAGGTATCAATCAGATCCTAAGGAGAAACACTGGACAGCTGTGAAGAACATTCTTAAGTACTTGAGAAGGACTAAAGAAATATTCTTGGTGTATGGTAACGGTGAACTCCAGGTGGAGTCCATTACCGATTCGAGCTTCCAGAGTGATAAGGACGACAGCAAATCGGTCTCGGGTTTTGTCTTTACCCTCATCGGAGGGACGGTGTGTTGGAAAAGTTCCAACCAAGACACCATAGCAGACTCGACGATGGAGGCTGAATACATCGCTGCTAACGATGCTGCAAAAGAAGCTGTCTGCATGAAGAAATTCATTGCTGAGCTTGGTGTGGTTCTATCCTTTGAGCATCCAATACCTGTGTATTATGATAACAATAGAGCGGTGGCTTTGGCCAAGGAACCCAGGTCCCATCAGATATCCAGACATATTCTGATGCATTATCACCTGATCAGGGAGATAGTAGATCGCCGGAAGATCGAGGTCAGGAGAGTTGACATGAAGGACAACGTAGCGGATCCACTCACGAAGGCCCTCCTCCAGATACAGTTTGAGAGACTTTTTGGGATGTTGGGTATGAGATACTATAACACATTGCCTTAGTGCAAGTGGGAGATTGTTAGGAATATGTATGCCATAGAGGCCATTATTGTACATGTGATGTATATTATAGTGGATGCTTGGACATATATATAGAGGACTTTCTTGCTCGACATGATAGTATGCTATCTGGTTACTCTTTATCTTAACATGTTGACTGGTATTCTTTACTGTCTTGCTCTCGCATGATGATAAAGCCGTTAGGATATGTACTTGACTACCAGGACTATGATGAGATCGTACTAGTGGGGCCAGGGTGGTCCAAAAGTACATCCTTTAATCAGTTCTTAGTCGAGGAAATATTGAGACTAGGGCATCGATATTCCAGAGTAGACTAGTGTGTACGTTTTTTGTCCCTTAGAGGGCGATGGTTGATCCCACAACCATTGGTGTGTGACATCAATGATTGTACACAGGTGCTCATTGGAGAATGGGTACACCGAACAGGACTTGCTGAGGACTCCTATATGGTAGTATACCTATTGTCTCCGGTGACACTGGTACAGGTTATTCGGTAGACCCGAGATCGTCATAGAGTCTTGTGTGGCTCCCACTGTGCTTTGATTTCCTCCCTACCACGGCTAAAAGGGGTCGTGCAAACAGGTGGATTTTGGGTATAGTCCCGAGTCACATGGAGGCAATGAGTGATAGGAGGGGTTTCGTCTCTCCCGGTATTGGGGGTTGATGTTGCGCTATGCTCAATTGGCTATAACTGGAAGTCCCTGGCCAGGGCTGCTACTGAGATTTACTGATAAGAGTTATTAGTAGTTTCTCGAACCGTTATAGGCCAAACATCAGCATGACTTATCACGTTACTGGGGTCTGACGTTTACCACCCCTAGACATGATATGCGACATATCAGACAAAGAGACCGGACTGTAAGGTAGTGTTACTGATAGGCTTCATGGAGAGTATGGATGAGCTTGCTTGTTGATCTTCATATCACTCAATACCCGGGTAGCCGTTACGTCCATCTAGTGCCGCTTACGGCTTGTAGGTGACTGATGTGATCATCACCTACTGCTGGCGTATTGACGGGTCTTTAGAGTCCCACACAGAAGTTTCCTGGTTCGAGTGAAACGAAGTAGGTCACATATGTTGATATATGTGTGGGCCTGATTAAATATGAGTATGTGATACCGTAATATAATCTGACAGTTATATGATATCGGTCAGGTTATATGTGATATAACCGGATTATCGAGTCAAGTGTTGGTTTGATAATGCGATATTCAGATTAATGATATTAGTCGGTTATATGTGATATAACTGGATTATTAAATCAAGTGTTGATTTAATAAAGTGATATATATTATATGTGATATAATTATATATTAACTAATATCATTAGCTCACTAATTGCTTTATACACACACACACACATATAAATATAGATTAATGTATATTTGATATATATAAATATATATTATTATATGAAGCATGGCATGTTTTTCTATTTTTAGAAAATAGAAAAATGAGGTATAAATTATGGAGATATTTTGGGTATGGTTAAGGCATGGGTTTTTATGATATAATATTAGTCTGGACTCACTATTCAAGCATGGTTGCAATTTAGAATTGCAATTTAATCCATGCTTGAATAAGTGAGGATCGATATTATTTATTTTATTCATTCTACACTTGCTCATGGTTCTTGAGTTCATTCCTTAGCCATTTTTCAAGAGCTCATGCTCTCTTGCTCTCCTCAATTCTTTATCTCACCTCCAAGCTCAAAACCCTCACATGAGATGTGAATCATTGAGCTTGTGAGTAACCTAGTGAGCTTTTCAAATCCGCTACTTCACCATCCCACACCAAACTAGCAATTTGGTGTTGTGTGTTTCCTACATTAAAGGAGTTTAGTGTAGAGTTAGTTTGAGCTAGAGGAATTTCGGGTGGATCATCTTTGGCGTGAAGATCAAGAAGGAGGGTCGTTCAACTCGAAGAAGAGCCTTGTAGAGTCGCATGGACTTCAACCCGGAGCTTTAGAAGAGAAGAATTCGAACTACAAAGTTTGTATGCTCTTTTCTTCTCTTTAGCTAATCACATCACAAAGGCAAACCCTAATAATCTAGCAAAGATCTTGTTAGTCTAACTTAGCACCTAATAAAATTATAAAATTTGGCATGCTTGATGCCTCTAGAACCTCATCGTGGTGCTATGGTTGACTTTCAATTATTTTATCTAATCATGATGGCGCCCACTGTTTTTATCAAATCTTCCTTCAAACCCTAAAAGGTACGATTAGCCGGGATTAATTACACCCAACAAGTTCGCCAATCGTTCGGCCAGGCAGGTATTGGTACTCTGAGGGTGACTCCATATGCTTCTGCATTAAACTAATTAAATAACCTCGTTTCTGTAGGGGCATCAGCCCGTTAACACCTTTCTTAGACACCTAATGGATCAGTTAATTGTAAAGTGCAAAACTCTCCCAGCAGTAACTCTTACTCGCAGTGGGTATCGGGATCCAACTATCATATAGAAGGTATGCAGTCTCATTGAAAATTTCAACACTTGAATTCCCAATAATAGTTTTTACCCCTAGCTTCCTATGACCTTGACGTAGGTCAACAAAGCATAGGCCGCTAGTCAAGTTTAACTCGTTCATTTCTTGATTGAATTAAACCCACCCGCAAGACCCTTGACGGAGGTCAAAAAGGCCGTACGACTGCCCTAATCCAATCGCATCACATGCGGCAGATAAGCACTAATCAGCTACCGCACACTACGCCTTCTCGGAGGTCAACAAACGCAGCACGAATACTAAATAGTACTTATCTGAAATGACGGAGGACTACGGTTAGTTTTTAAGAAAACCTTTAAGATAATGAACTTGATATCGTTGTAGAATCTAGTGATTTGAAAAGGAGTGTTTTTGTAGCTTTGTCTAGTTTCGCTAAAGAGGTTACTCCCGGTGAAAGGATCTCGGTTCTTTCCTCATCGAATGAGGTGCTGGATATTCATCAAGGAATACCACTATGCAAAGCAAGAATGAGAGAAGCTATAAAAACAAAACCGACTAGGTTGTAGCATTTGCTAGTTTTGCTAAAGAGCTCATTCCCGGTGAAGGGATTGCAGGGTTACCTAGCACGACAGCGGGGTTTCGGGAGGCATCGTTCATGCCGTTTTCAAAAATTTACCGTACTAAAGAACCCTAACTTAGAATCTTAACTAGAGATTTAGACGAAACTAGCATGCAAACAACTTTACATACAAAGTGAACAAGGAATACAACCTTTGTAGACCGGTCCTTCACTTCAATAACTCCTTGTAGTAGTCTCTTTGCTCCAAATAGTGATCTCCCGAACTATAGTGAGGCTCCATAAGGTGAAATTAACAAGCTTGCTTGAAGTCTTCGAGGCCTAAGATGATCTGCGTCGAGGAGACACTAACTCAAGCTACCTTTTCACTAAGTCATGAACTAGTGAAGAAACAATCCAATCTAAATAGCTAATAGAGAAGAGGTTAATGAAGTAGGAATTTTTCTCACTTTAGAAATAATTTTCTCACTCATTTTCTTCACCTCACAAATTGCAAAAGAGCTAGAGGAAGAAGATGAAGAAAAGCAACCATGGAAAAAGTCAAGTGTAGAATGGGAACCATGGGTGAATTAATATCATATACTAACCCATGTAGAGACTAAACCATGGCTAATCATAATGGTTGGGTTAATAAATATCTTAAGTAAAACAAAATTGGTGGACTTAGTCAATGATTCTACAAGCATCCAATAAGCTTCAACCAAGACTAATTTCCACCCAATTTTGAATTACTTTAAATAAATAAAACCCTTGATTATGTTAAGCATGGTGTGAGTCACATATACTCATGTCACATGTATCATCTAGCATGACATACAAAAATGTACATTAATATATATCACATATATACTAAATGCCCAAGTGAGAAAAAGAATTCTTAAGTGAGCTAATATTAGTTAATGCAAAATAATATATCAAATATATAATTATACATTAAATTATTAAATCGACACTTGATCTAATAATTCGGCTATATCACCTATAACCGACTAATATCATATGTATCAACTTATCGAATCAACACTTGATTCGATAACCCGGCTATATCACATATAACCGACCGATATCACATATCATGAGAATAGAATGCGGTATCACATACGCGCATTAATCTCGGTCCCGCACATATCACATATGTGTTCCTATTTCGTTTCGCCTGAGCCAGGAAACCTCTGTGTAGGACTCTAAAGACTCGTCAATACGCCGGCAGTAGGTAGTGATCATATCAGTCACCCACAAGCCGCAAGCTGTCTGCTAAAAGTAACGGCCACCCGGGTATTGAGCGATCAGAAGATCAATAAGCAAGCCTGCTCATTCTCCTGCGAATCCAATCAGTAACACTACCGTACAGTCCGGTCTCTTAGTCTGATATGTCGCATATCTCTCCTGGAGGGTGGTAAACGTCATACCCCAATAGCTTGATAAGTCATGCCGATGAAAGGTCCATAATGGTTCGAGAAACTACTAATAACACTTACCAGTAAATCTCAGCAACCGTTGCCAGGGATTCCTGTTATAGCCAATCGAGCATAGCGCAACATCAACCCCCAATACCGGGAGAGAAGAATCCCCTCCTATTGTTCATTGCCTTCATGTGACTCAGGACTGTACCCAAAAACTACCGTTTTGCATGATCTCTTGAATGTGGTAAGGTGGAAATCAAAGCACAGTGGGAATCATACAAGACTCTATGACGATCTCGGGTTTACAGACTAACATGTACCAGTGTCACCAAAGAACTGCTATCTGATGATAGGTATATTACCATCTACGAGTTCTCGGCGAGTCCGCTCAGTGTACCCAGTCTCCACTGAGCACCCGTATACCATCTTTGATGTCAAACACCAATGGATATTGGATCATCCATCGCCCATCATATGGGTCGAGAAGCATATAGGCTAGTCTACTCTGGAATATCGATGCCCTGTCTCGATACTCCCACGACTAGGAACAATTGAAGGATGTACTTACCGACTACCCTGGTCCCCACTAATATGATCTCCATCATAATCCTGTTAGTCAGGTACTCATCCTAAAGGCTTTATCAACATGTAATAGAGAGACAATCAGTGTACATGTTAAGATAAAGAGCAACCAGATAGCATACTATCATTTCGAGCAAGAAAGTCCTCCCTATATATGTCTAAGCATCCACTATAATATATTTCGTATATACAGTAATGGCCTCTAGGGCATACATATAACTAACAATCTCTCACTTGCACTAAGGCCATTTGTTGCAGTATCTCATACCCAACGTCCCATAAAAGTTTCTATAGGGAAAGGACTCTGTGAGTGGATCCGCTGTATTATACTTCGCGTCAGCTCTCTTGACCTATGTTTCCTGGAGATCAACAATCTTCCTGATCAGGTGATACTGCCTCACAATATATCTAGAACGCTGATGGGACCTGCGTTCCTAGGCCAAAGCCACAACTCTATTGTTGTCACAATAACAGTTATGGACGCTCAATGGTAGGAACCATGTTCATCTTTTGAATAAGAAATATCTAGACAACCTCTTTGGTAGCATCGTTGGTAGCGATGTATTCAGCCTTTATCGTCTAGTATGCCATGGTATCTGGTTTGGAACTCTTCCAACATACCGTCCCTTCACTGAGAGTAAAGACAAATCCCGAGACTGACTATCAGTCGACCTTATCACTCTGGAAGCTCAAAACCAAGAATATTCTTTTAGTGTTTCTCAAGTACTTAAGAATGTCCTCCATTGCTTTCCAGTGATTTTCCCAAGATCCGATTGATTCCTGATCACTACTCCTAGTGAGTTAGCTACATCTAGTCTGGTATATAACATCGCATACATGACAGAGCCTACTGCCGAAGCAAAGGTTATCCCTCGCACGCGAGCTCTCTCCAAATCAGTCTTGGGAGACATCATTTTGGAGAGAGTGATTCCTAAGTAAGTGGGCGAACCACCATGCTTAGAATCTTCCATACTAAACCCCTTTAGTATGGTGTTAGTGTACCTAGATTTGGGACACTCCCAACATCCACTTAGATCTATCACCATAGATCATAAACCACAAGATGTAGTAGGTATCATCCAGATCTTTCATGGAGAATCCTCATGATAAGAGGAGCTTGACCGAGTGTAGCATAGGAAACCATTTCCTATCAAGAGTATGTCATCCACATACAATACGTGGAATACAACCTTCTTGTATATACAAGGTTTGTATACCTTTTTTATGAAGTCAAACATTTTGACTGCTACATCAAACCATATGTTCCAACTCCGCGATGCCTGCTTTATTCCTAATGGACTTAAGCATAGCTTTTAAAGTCTCAACTTTTCCATCTAAACCAAGAATCTTCTCTAGATCCACTTGCTCGTTATGGGTTTTACCCCTTCAGGTGCAACATTCAAAGTCATACTTTGTTGGTGTACATGGATTCCATCTTTGATTGCATAACATCCAGCCATTTCACAAAGTCTCCACCTGCGATGGGCTGTCTGAACCTAGTTGGGTCATCATCTACCATGATACAAACCTCTCTCCCACTGTCACCAAGGAAACCGTAGTATCTCTCAGGTGGATGAGGAACCCTACCAGATTCACGGAGAGGCTGAGGTTTGTTGGAGACTATCGAATCCTTTGGTTTCACCAAATCATCAGCTGTTAGTTTGTCTAGCTGGAACTCCTTCCAGTTCTACCTCATGACCACTAATTTCTTCATAAGAAATCCTTTCACTAAAAAGGTGGCATATTGAGAAACAAAACAGCTTTTGTTCCTCGTTTTGGTAGAAGATATTCCCTCGCAAATGTTTAGGATATCAAACAAACTTACCGAACTGACCTTGCCTCGAGTTTGTCCGGATTTTGTCTTTCAACATAGGCCGGACAACCCTATATCTTAACTCGTTTAAGACATGGTCTCTTCCCATACCATATCGCATATGGAGTGGTTGGCACTGATTTGGATGGAACCCTATTCAATAGGTATGCAGCTTCTCAACTGCATAACTCCAAAAGGAAACATGCAACTCAGCAGTACTCATCATAGAGCGCGCCATATCTCATAGGGCGTGATACCTCCGCCCCGATACACCGTTGTGCTGTGGTGTACTCGGAGGAGTAATCTGATAGAGAATTACATTCTCCTTTTAGATAATCCAGGAACTCCATGCCCAAGTATTCTCCTCGTCGATCACATCGAAGGACTTTAATACTTCTACCCATCTGGTTCTCAACTTCAATCTTATATTCCTTGAATTTCTCAAAAGTTTCAGACGCGTGATTTACCAGGAACACATGTCGGAATCTTAAGAGATCGTTGATGAATGTAATGAAGTACAAAAAACCAACCCTGGCATTTGTAGACATTGGACCGTATACATCATCATGTATCTGTCCCAAGAGTTTACTAACTCTTTCTTAGTTTCCAGTAAACGGAGTTTTGGTCGTTTTACCTTTGAGACATGACTGGAAAGTATCATAAGATGAAAATTTGAACAGATTCTCATATTAATCCTTATGTAACTTAGCTAGTCGTGTCGCATTGATATGACCTAGTCTACAATGCCACAAGAAGGATTCGTTCATTTCTGAACTACTCCTCTTGTGTGTGTTCTATATACTTTGAACTGTGGTTTGATTTAAAACGTATATGCCATTACATAACATGCCTGATCCAATCAACTCTTGATTAAGGAAAATGTTCACAACATTATCCATCAATACAAAATTATATCCTTCTTTAACTTATTAAAGAAACCGATGCAATGTTGTATATCAGGTTCGGTATGTAATAATATTCGTTAAGAATCAATGTATTTAATACAAGGTGATATCTGCCAACTGATTTGGCTGCAAAACTTGCACCATTCTCTACACTTAGAGACATATCACCCATTCCCAGTTCTCTACCTTTCTGTAGCCCATGTAACATATTATATCTGAGGGATCCTGATCCGGTATCACATACCCAGGACGTAGAGGATACTGAGAATCGGTTCTCGGTAATGAACACACCCGAAGAAGATGCATCAACATACACTTTCTTCGATTGGGTGGAATGGGAATCCTGGTATTCCCCAATTTCCTTCTATGACTTATAACAATTATATGTTGGAGCGGAACCAACGTTCCCTAGCTCAGTATAATAAGCAGGTTCAGTCAATACATTCATATTATTATCTTGATTAAGGCATGTTACGGTCGCTACTAGGAGAGAGAGAGAAGAAAACACTCTGCGTGCACTCTTGCAAGATCAGATTGGTTATTATTTTACATAATCAGGATGGCTCCCACTGTTTTTATCAAATCTTCCTTCAAACCCTAAAAGGTAATACTAGCCGGGATTAATTACACCTTACAAGTTCGCCAATCTTTCGGCCAGTCCAGTGTCAGTATTTTGAGGGAGGTTCCCCATGCTTTCGTGCGGATCTAATTAAAATAAACCTCGTTTTTCCAAGGGCGTAACTCCGTTAACACCTTTCTAGACACCTACTTGATCGGCTAATTGTAATGTGCAAAACTATCCCAGGAGTAACTCTTACTCGCAGTGGGTATCGGGATCCAACTATCTCATAGAAGGTATGCAATCTCATTGCAAATTTCAACACTTGAAATTCCCGATAATATTTTGCCCCTAGCAACTTATAACCTTAACAAGGTCAACAAATCATAAGCGCTAGCCAAGTTTAACCTGTCATTTCCTGATTGAATTAAACCCACCCTTACGACCCTTAATATAGTTAACAAAGTCGTATGACTACCCTAATCCAATCGCATCATATGCTTTAGCAGATAAGCACTAATTAGCTACTGCACACCACGCCTTAACATAGTCAACAAACGTAGCACGAATACTAAATAGTACTTATCTGAAATAACGGAGGGCTACGACAGGATTTTAAGAAAACCTTTTGCGTAATGAACTTTATATCATTGTAGAATCGAGTGTTTTGAAAAGGAGTGTTTTTTAGGCTTTTGCTGGTTTCGCTAAAGAGGTCACTCTCGATGAAGGGATCTCGGCTCATTCCTTATCGAATGAGGTGCTGGATATTTCACAAATACCACTATGCAAAACAAGAACTAGAGAAGCAATCAAAAACAAAACCGAGTGGGTTGTAACATCTGCCAGTTTCGCTAAAGAGGTCGCTCCCAGTGAAGGGATCTCGGCTTTTTCTTTATCGAATAAGGTGCTGGATATTCTACAAGGAATACCGCTATGCAAAGCAAGAACTAGAGTGTAACGTTTTAGAAATCGTTTTGTGAATGTTTCCGTTTTTGGGTAAAAATTTGTCGGTATCTTCTGTTTTAAACCGACTGTGATCAAACGACCATATAGACTTGCCAGCACCTAATTTAGCTAAAATAAAGCTAGTGCGTAAGTTTTGGGGGTATATGGGACGTTTTTGTCCAATTTAAAATTTTTCCCAATTTTATTATTATTTTAATACGATATTCACATTTTGGGAAATTTTCTCTTAATGTCTTCTTTCTAACAAAACAAGTGTGAGTTAGCCAACCCTTCTCTTTTATCTAGATCTTTTGTGTTGACTAGAATTAAGTTTTAGAGAAAAGGAAATGAAAAGAATGAGGTGGAACATGCATGAATGTGCATTTATGTGTGCATTTATTGCATTCTCACTTGCTTTTACTTGAACAATCCACACAATTCCCTCACCTTCATCCATTTTGGCCGAGCCCTCCCTCTCTCTTCTGCCCTTGTGCATTTCTTCTCCATTTGCATCAATTCAAAGCTCATTAAATCTCTAAAATCCCAAATTTTATCACAAAAATTATATCTTTGATCACTTTTGCCTCTTGGAGCAAGGAAAGCTTGGGTCTTTGTGTTCTTGAGGATAGGTAATGATCCTTATACGTTCTTTATTTAGTTTTTGTGCTTTGTAGCTAGTTAGTTTCAGTTTAGATAAGGTATGGTTAGAATTTGTGTGTAATATCGTATTTTAGTGTCGGTTTGCGATATCTGTGACCTGCTATGACCTGGATTTCGTACAGAAAAATCAAACAAAATTGTAGTGATGTACTAGTGACCCAGGAGCACCACCTGAGACACGAGACCCACCCCACCGGCCTGGGCCGGCGACGAGAAGACCAATTCCGGCGACGTCGGATTTTCTGGAGAGTTGGGATGTGGGTTTTTGAGGGTAGGTCTATGCTGGGGTTTGGGTGTTTTGGGTCTTGTTTGTTTATTTAGTTTTCACTGTATGCAAAATCTGGGATCACTTAGGTAGGTTGTAGTGTTTTGTGTCCGCGCGATACGTTATCCGACACGGATCGTGCACTTTGGGTGGTTTTGCTCTTTAGTTGTTTTCATCGTGTTGCTACGTACGTTAGCCACAGTACGAACACTTGAGAGTATGTTTTGTGTTGTTGCGTCGGTTTAATGTACTGTGTACGTGTTTTAGAGCTATTATTAATATATACTTGCTTTATTGTTTTGATGTGGTAGGTTCACAGGCGGGGAGTACGGACACTGCTGCAAGGGGAAAACAAGTGGTTGGCTACACTTAGCCAGGAGTGTTGGTGAGTAGATTTAACATCTACAGGGGAATCGCCCGCATGGCGTTATGCGTCTGGGCTAGAGATATTAACTTTGTCGCATATTCTATGTCATGTTTAGAATTGCGCATTTACCCTACTGCTTAGTAAATTGTTGTGCTTGGACTAGTATCCTTAGGACACTGCACTATTATTGACGGCTCATGTTGCACAAGCACTGATTGTATACCACACACACCGTCAATAATTGCCATGTCACGCACAACCCACGTATAGAAATGATATTGTCTGGTTAGGGACATTGTGACATTGATTCATATTTCTTATCGCGTATGACATATAGCATACCTGTATACCTATAGGGTATCGTACCATCAGCGATAGGTACATACACACCTAAGGACATAGCTACAGGTGTAATTTGCATTTCATATGTTCACATATATCTGGCTATAGCTACGTATTTACCCTTATTGATGTATTATTATGAATTGGAGATATTAAGAACCGCGTGATATTTATATTAACTGGTTGCAGTAAATTAGCGGCTTTTCCTTTATACGCTTACATTAAAGTTTTATGTTGCGTATACTTTATTCATGGATTTTCGCATTTAGATTTGGATTTTTCATGATGTTTTCTGGATTTGGGGACCATGGGAGTTCATGAAATTATGCATTATTTGAAAAACCTGGTTTCCCTTGATATGACATTTTAGCATCCATCATGAGATTTATCGGTTTTGATATATATACCCCATGCGAGGAGGCGTCGTGAGCCGTATGAGGGTACATGGTGGGGCCCGGAGGTACCCCGGGGCAAGAAGATCGAAGGTCCATGCAGTTGAGCCTGGCAGGGGAACCATACCATCCAGTGACATTACCTATTACTCGGCAGTTATCATAGGGATACCGTTGGGAGTCATGTACGTATGGATACATGGAAAGACGGGAGTCAGAGCTAGGCACCCGTGCTTTTCGGATAGCGTGTGATACGTACATATCAGGGTGCCAGTCTTGGTGACAGCACCTGATGGATCAGCATTTCTGTGTCGATGCTTGACACATTAGTTTCATGATATTTTTTTTACTCCGTTGTATATATAACATGGGATTGAGCCGCTGTTATATATGCCCTTACACCAATATTAGTGGAATGGGACACTAATATATGTGTATTGACTTTAATTATATACATCATCATATTTTATTCATGCAAATATACCTAGAATGTAAAGGACTCATTGACATTGGATTTAGGACATTTGAGAATTCATTTGATATTGATTACAGGATATATATGAGATTGCTGATTTTGTACACTCGGGATATGTGAGATCTACTTGATATTGTACATTAGGGGTATACGAGATACACTTGATATTGTACATACGGGATATGTGAGATCTACTTGATAGTGTACATTCAGGATTTGTGAGACTTATATGATATGAGAGCCAATTTGGGGGCTGATTTGAGGAATTGGGACTTGGATTGTCTTGATGGATTTTGATCCTACCACGATGTCAGGATTCCATGGAAATGACATGTTTCATTCCATACTCTACATTTACTGTTTATGCACTGCTTCATGCATTAGTGTACCTGTTAGAGTACCTTACATGACTGTTGCATTTACATACCTTTATTCATATCATTTCTTCATGTACTTGTAGTACCTGATAGAGTACCTTACATGACTGTTACCTTCATATCGTCATATTATTGCTTCATGTATTAATTGTACCTGCTAGTGTACTTTTCATGATTATTGCACTACATATGACCATTCATTGATTTTAACCTGCATGTGTTAGATTCGCGCTGTACGTACATACTCGCGATTACCTGCATATGTTATTTACTATTCACGAGTTGGCAACTCACCCCCGTTGTGCCACAGTGTTTGTAGGTGTTCCTCAAGATAGTCAGAGGCAGGCTATTTTCATCCTTCGTATCATCTTTTGGCTGCAGATACCACTTCGCCTGACAGTGTGCAGTTTTGCCCAGGTGGGTTTTGTGGTTATCTGATGTTGTATTGTATATTTGTTGTATCCATGTACTCTCCATCTACCAGTATTATGTATGACTTAGTGACTTGGTGTGAGGATGATATTGTATATTATTTTGTGACTTGGAGGTTTCAATGCAGTTTTATTTATATCGTCCATTTCTTCGCTACGGCGTCGTATATCTGTTGTGGTGTTTATTTTCCACCGTTGGGCGTGGATTTTGCTCCCGTTTGGGATTCTTTATATATATTTATGTTGTACCCATTTTTGGGGCTGGTTTTTACAAAGGAGGTGCTGCCAAAATTTTAAGGAATAAAAGTGAGACTTTAACGAATTTGGGTTGTGATTTCAAAGGCTTTGAAAATACTACTATCACTTTCTTGCTACTTTTGATGGTTTAGATTGCTGGGTTTTGGCTTTCTTTTACTACGTTACGCCAGTAGACGTTGCGTAGTATTAGGGCTGTCATGTGCCAATTTCGGGTCGTGACATAGAGCTACCAGTTTTAAAACAAGTTTCTACAACATCTTTAGGTTTCTTTTATTTCATTAATCTCATTAATGAAGTCCCATCAATTATGCTTCCTAAGCATCACAGAAGAAACGAAAGCAGCAATATTTATTATATATCATATATATAATATAAGCATTCGTCTCAGATTATCAAGTGATCACATCACAGAATATCAGTAGCAGAAGAACACATATGAAATATTGGATATACTAGGAATTCCGTATTTTAAATTAAGCCAGTAAAAAACACGGATTCCACGGTCGCGATAAATAGCCAAACCCACATCCCTAGACCCCTACGAGGGCGGCAAGCAACCTTCCCAATTCTAGAGTTAGGAGACCCGGACTCAACTCCTCGAGATGGTCTCCCACTGTACTCTAGAACCCGGTTACTTGTGCTCCCTTCCTTGGGTATCCTAATGCGGAAAAGTAAATAATATACATCAATGGTGACATCATCTTCAATCCGAAAGTGCCCCAATAAAAGAATATTGCATACATGTTTTAACACGAATGAAAATGAAAAACTCTCATCTCACATAAAAACCCCGGCTATTCAAAACACGACGATCCAATATAATATATCACGGCAACACATAATATCACATGTCATCAACGTAAGTAAATATGTGTATCCCAATTGTCGTTGACATATAGCAACGAAACCGGCGATACAACACATATTACACTTAAGGTCGCAGAAAAGAAAGTGAAAACTACAGCAATTGGAATCCGCAACCACCTTAGTCATCATAAACCCAATGTATCACATACTTTGGATTTCATGCCTAATCAAATGAATTCCTTAGGCATCACATCCCTAACAATTATAAACCCTGCATTTTAGTCTCGATATTGAAAACGCTTTTCAATAACTAGTCGGGTAATTCAACAAGATTCCCGACAACCTGATCGAATGCTCGTCGGAAACTTTAGTAAACGGCCGCACCACCCCGATGCCGTTGACGAAGTGCACTTAGGCGGAACACCATGGCCGCGAGCACCCGAACGGATGCTTTTGGCGACAGGGTTCTCCTACAGTCACTTGGTCGAGGCTATGGGGCGTGCCTATCTAGCATGGTTACCCGGCAAGTATCCGCGTACGCTACGTAATTGCGACAGACTTTTGATCCCCATCAAAATTTTGTGGCAACCAATCAAATGAGACTAAATTGCTAGACTTAAAAAATTCAAACTAGTTATCACATAACTAATTATTGTGGATTCCAAATATTGTATCACATTTCACAGATAGCTAGACGATGTTAAACTTTTCGATCGAGTCAACAAACACCCAAAATTTCCCAAAAAGCTCAACACTTGAGCAAAGTTTAAAAAACACCCAGAACATGCCACAGCACCTATGGACCAACCGTAGAAGGGTCAATCCTTGCCTCACCTATGGCGCCGCGGAACTAACGCAAACCCAAGGGTTTGGTAGCGGTTCCGACGGTCACAGAATCAAGTTAGGGTTTCGTTCTTCTAGAGGGTCCATAGAAAACACCTGCATGATTTTCTGAAGATTTTAAACTTGGAAAAAATCCAACTTTTGGAAAACTTCCAGCGAGGGAAAAAATTGGTTATTGATATCCGTTCGAACTTTTTAACGTCGTCTAAATAACCCGAAATGATGTTAGAATTACGACTACGAAACACTCTGAATTGCCTTTACAGAAATATAACGTCACATGCAATATCAATAAAAACAAGCAACCCCTGAATCACCAAAACCCAGAGACTGGAACACCACAAAAATTTGAAGCCAAAACAAGCATCCAAAACCGGCCAGGCCGGATTTTCATCACATGTGGCCGGCCAAAATCTGGTGAGGAGGGCTCAAATTTCTATAGTGTTCATGTTACATCTCCTGTAACATTTTGCAACTGCTTAAAAAAAATTTAGAAACCTTAAAAATTTCGACAGAAACTTGGTTTTTATTTCGAGTGTTTCGGAATTGTTTCGGTTTCGTAATTCTACAAACATCGTCTAATTTTCTAGCATGGCTCTGATAACACTGCAGGGTTACCTAGCACAGCAGGGTTTCGGGAGGCATCGTCCATGCCGTTTTCAAAATTTTGCCGTATTAAAGAACCCTAACCTAGAATCTTAACTAGAGATTTAGACGAAACTAGCATGTAAACATCTTTACATACAAAGTGAACAAGGAATATAACCTTTGTAGACCGGTACTTCACTTCAAAAGCACCGTGTAGTAGTCCCTTCGCTCCTAATAGTGATCTCTCGGACTCTAGTGAGGCTCCACAAGGAGAAATGAACAAGCTTGCTTGAAGTCTTCGAGGCCGAAGATGATCTACGTCGAGGAGACACTAACTCAAGCTACCTCTTCACTAAGTCATGAACTAGTGAAGAAACAACCCAATCTAAATGGCTAGTATAGAAGAGGTTGATGAAGTAGGAATTTTGCTCACTTTAAAAATAATTTTCTCACACATTTTCTTCACCTCCCAAATTGCAAGAGAGCTAGAGGAAGGAGATGAAGAAAAGCAACCACGGTAAAAGTCAAGTGTAGAATGGGAACCATGGGTGAGTTAATATCATATACTAACCCATGTAGAGACTAAACCATGGCTAATCTTAATGGTTGGGTTAATAAATATCTTAAGTAAAACAAAATTGGTGGACAAAGTCAATGATTCTATAAGCTTCCAATAAGCTTCAACCATGACTAATTTCCACCCAATTTTGAATTACTTTAAATAAATAAAACCCTTGATTATGTTAAGCATGGTGTGAGTCACATACACCCATGTCACATGTATCATCTAGCATGATACACAAAAATGTACATTAATATATATCACATATATACTAAATGCATAAGTAAGAAAAAGAATTCTTAAGTGAGCTAATATTAGTTAATGCAAAATAATATATCAAATATATATTTATACATTAAATTATTAAATCAACACTTGATCTAATAATACGGCTATATCACATATAACCTACTAATATCATATGTATCAACTTATCGAATCAACACTTGATTCGATAACACGGCTATATCACATATAACCGACCGATATCACATATCGTGAGAATAGAATGCGGTATCACATACGCACATTAATCTCGGTCCTGCACATATCACATACGTGCTCCTACTTCGTTTCGCCTGAGCCAGGAAACCTCTGTGTTGGACTCTAAAGACTCGTCAATACGCAGGCAGTAGGTGGTGATCATATCAGTCACCCACAAGCCACAAGCGGTCTACTAAACGTAACGACCACCCGGGTATTGAGCGATCCGAAGATTAACAAGCAAGCCTGCTCATACTCCAACGAATCCAATCAGTAACACTACCATACAGTCTGGTCTTTTCGTCTGATATTTCGTATATCTCGCCTTGGGGGTGGTAAACGTCAGACCCCAATAGCTTGATAAGTCATGCCGATGCAAGGTCCATAACGGTTCAAGAAACTACTGATAACACTTACCAGTAAATCTCAGCAACTCTGGCCAGGGATTTCCTGTTATGGCCAATCGAGCATAGCGCAACATCAACTCCCAATACCAGGAGAGACGAATCCCCTCCTATCGCTCATTGCCTCTATGTGACTCAGGACTGTACCCAAAAACCACCGTTTTGCACGATCTCTTGAACGTGGTAAGGTGGAAATCAAAGCACAGTGGGAATCACATAAGACTCTTTGACTATCTCGTGTCTACAGACTAACTTGTACCAGTGTCACCAGAGAACTGCTATTTAACGATAGGTATTTTACCATCTAGGAGTTCTCGGTGAGTCCGTTCAGTGTACCCAGTCTCCACTGAGCAGCCGTATACCATCTCTGATGTCAAACACAAATGGATATGGAATCATCCTGTTAGTTGTATATATGCCCTAGAGGCCAGTATTGTACATATGATGTATATTATATTGGATGCCTGGACATATATAGAGAGGACTTTCTTGCTCGACATGATAGTATGCTATCTGGTTGCTCTTTATCTTAACATATATACTTGTCTCTTGATACTGTCTTATGGTTACATGTTGGTAAAGCCCTTAGGATGTGTACTTGACTACCAGGACTATGATGCAGATCATACTAGTGGGGCCATGGTAGTGCATAAGTTCATCCTTTAATGTCCCTAGTCGTAGGTGTATCGAGACGGGGCATCGATATACCAGAGTAGACTAGCATGTGCACTTCTTGACCCATGAGATGGGCGATGGATGATCCCATATCCATTGGCGTTTGACATCAGAGATGCTATACGGGGGCTCAATGGAGACTGGGTACACTGGACGGACTCCCCGCGAACTCTGTCACGACCCGAAAGTACGGAACGTGACCGGCACTTAGATTACGAAGCGTCTAGAGGCGCAACGTAATCTAAGTAAGCCGAAGCCTAGAAATCTAAACCATAAAAAGAAGAAGCAGAGGAAACCATGTAGAAAAACAAGTTTAAAAGCAACATCAAATTTTCTCAAAAATTTCGGCAGAGTCTCCTTTGTAAAAACTGGCCCCAAACGGGTACAAATAAGAATAATATATACAAACAATAACAAGGCATCCCCAAGCGGGAGCTAGCTCTACGCCAACAGGCAGAAACAACCACACCAAGCACAATAATATACAACGCCAAAGGGCGAGGCTAAAAACTCAAAAGAAAACAAATCCACCAGATACCATAATAATACAAGCGTGACTCTAAGGTCAAAATAAATAACTAGTCCAGTAAACTTATCAAGTAATACAAGTATGGTTGATGGAGCTTACTAGATACAAATAAAATAATAAAAGTACAACGGCGGTTCAGATACAAGTGAACCAACCTACTGTGCAGATCACCCTGAATGAAAAGATGTGCTAGCAAGCTACCAGGGAAACCTGTACATCGAACCTGTAATAAAATTTGGCACAACGGGGGTGAGTTGCCAACTCGTGAGAAGAAGATATCTGCAAAAAGAAATCGAATGCACGACGCTATCCTACGTCATAATAATATACTAATATATTACTAATCACCTAGTAGTGGCAGGGTAATAAACTACGTGTAGTGCAAAAGCTCCGTGCTCGTGTCAGTGCCTCAAATAGTAATATGTCATGTGAATGAGTATGCATGCACCATGAATGTAAAACAATCAATCCTGAAATCTGGATATATCTGTATAAAAAATCTTTAACTTTTATCATGGTAATTTGTATAGAAATCTGAATATCATTGATGAAATCCATGGAAATCCAGATCAAGCATCGACACAAAACATGTAAATTTCAAGTCTCAGTACCTCATAGTCTCAATATCTCGGGCTCCGTCAGTCCGGATCGGCCCATATCATCAAATCTCACGACAACGGTCGGTATCCTCCGGATATCCACCGCGTCAGACATCACCGGTAGGTAGTCTTCCCCTGCCAGGCTCATCGTCTACAACTCGATCTTCTTGCCCTGGGGTACCGTACCGGGCCCACCATGTACCCAAGACGGTTCATCCACTCCTCGAATCGGGTCTCGAAATCCAACAGAAAACATGAAATCTCAAGGTGGACGACACATACATCACGAGAAAACCGCAACTTATATTTTAAACGAGAGGAGAAGGGAAAGAAGTTTATATATATTCTTGCGGTTTTCCCCAAAATCCAGAAATCTCATAAAAATCCAAAATCCCAAAATCATGAGTAAGCAAATGATAAATGTCGGTATAAGCCCCACAATACTGCATGATAACACGAAAATGTAAATGCATGAAATGTCTAAGTAATAAATGCCATGTATAGACGAACACATGAGAGTAATCATAATATTATATCGATCTAGCTTTTAGCTGATTCTATCAATAAAAGATAATATGTTCTAAAGTGTACGTGACATAGTAATTACCGATGATGATGTGTGTGAGCCGGCAAATAAGTGTGCGTGAAATATGCGCATCATCGGTAATGGTGCTGGTGTCCTAACAGGCAGAGTTTTATACTGATTATAGAAACATATGTATGAACATGCAACATGATGATTACAGTCTGAATGTAAAGACGGATGTGTATTAACCACTCATTTGTGATATACAGGTATAACTACAACTATATGACTCAAGCCTAAACTAGTGTCCATCTAACCTCCTAAGGAACTAAACCTAAGAAATTAGTCGATAAGAAATAAGAGTCCACCTAAGATCTGAGTCCATATCTCTAATAGTCGGCGATCCAGCCTCAATAGCGTCACGTACATAGTACGGCTTTCTCAAATCAAGAGTGCGGATCAATCATCACATCTATGCCTCGTACGGTAAAATCCATCGTACGGCATCCCAATATCGGGGTACGGGTCAAGTATCACCTACGTGTCTCATCATTCGTATAATATCATCATCAAATGATGTCATAATCAAGGTACTGTACTGTAATTGCATACATCAATCATATATCATTGCCAGCATAAATATACATCGTCAATTTATCCTCAGAAATATCATGTCACATATATCATATTGTGATTAAGTCACACTTATAACATATCGTAATCAAGTCACACCTATATGATATCGTAATCAAGTCACACATATATGATATCGTAATCAAGTCACACCTATATGATATCGTAATCAAGTCACACATATATCATATCGTGATTTCAGGCACAGGTTACAGTCCGGGTTCTCTTTTAGAGTCGCATGTACCTCTATATCATCACCACCTATTATTGTTTATGTATACATATCCATTATCTCATTTGCTAATGATCCGCTAACATCATAACACGACTGTATAGCCAAGAAATCACGGCATCAAGCTCAGTTATATTGTTTCATCCCCATGTATCATATCACATCCTTGTATCACATATACATGTTGTGTATATATATACCTACACATAGTCCCATATATATACACATACACATATACATCAAGTCAAGTCTCTATGTGTGCGTGTGTGTGTCTACCTGAAACCTACGAATCTCCTCTAAGATATTCATCCTCTGGTAAGGTCTTTCTAAATCAGTCTAGTCCAACCTATGTCATTACAAGGGTCCTACTCACCAAGATTCTAAGGTCACGTCTGACTTCCTAATGACAATAAGTAATATCCCTATTCTACGTTTACGGGGGTGCTAAACGCCATCCACCCGACTTCCCCCTGTAGATATACATCTATTCACCTGGTCCTTGTCTGCCGAAGACGATGTCGCCATCCACTTCTTCATCGTCCGAAGTCCACGTGAGGGGTACCTATACGCAAACATATATAATATCGTAAACTGAATCATGGACAAAATCAAAACGATGCACGAAACGCGTATAGGTTAAAACCTATGTCCCGCTCATGCAAAAGAACCAAATATCGCTCGATATCGGCATGCAGACGCCGATTGATCGAGATAAACACCAATAAACAACTCGTAGTTTCAAAGCCCATTTATTATAATATAAAACCTGGTTTAAATCATCGAAACCCTAAAATCGATCAAATCGTCAAATTCCGCAAAACCATGAAAATGTCAATTTACCGTTTTACTTCAAAACATGACGTTTAAATGAAACTAATGGTCATAATACTCATTAAATAGCATAACTAGATTATATAAACCACTACTATATTTTTAACACCCTAATTTGTATTAGTTTGGAAATTCTGGTTTGCAAACTTGCCCGATTTCGATACTTTTAAGCAAAATTTCACAATATCACAACTAAACTTGATTTTGTATGAATTAACTTATTAAACTACCATTCATGATGATAATAATATAATGAAACCATAAATTAGATTTTAAATCTCATTTATTTAAGAGTTTCTAAAATCTAGTTAGCAAAAATAGCATTTTTATCACTATTTTTCAATTATCAATAGAAACTAGTAACCAAAGTAAGTTTTTCATTCCTTTAACATATTAATATTCTCATTAAAACTACAATCTAATGATAACAACCTTAATTAGAATTTTATATCACCAATATTTTTGTTTTATAGAAATCTAATTAGCAAAAATACTTAATTTAAACAAATTGGAATGATCAAATTATAATTCAACAACCATGCAAGATTTTCGATTCCTAAAAATTGTTAAACTAGTTATTATAACCCCACTTAATTAATAAAACCATAACTTAATTTTATAAACCCTAACTTAAATTTTAAACTTGCAAATAGAATTAATTAGGAAAATCTAAATATGCTAGATTAAACATTTAATAACAATTAACCATAAGAATAAAATTTAAACCTCCATATGATGAAATCCAAACATGAAAATATGCCTCCAAAATAATGGTTTCCATATTCAAGATCCATGCTAAATAGGTCAAAGAATATTGGGTAAAAATTGAATATGAATTTTGAGGTTTATTTTGGAATTTTTGATGAAATTTTGTTGATTTTTAATGCAAAGTGAAGTGGGGAAATTTTTGGGGCAGCCAAGAGGTGAGGTCCGGCCATGTGAGGAGGAGGGAGAGGAGAGTGAGAAAAGGTGAAGAAAAGTGTAGAATGTTTCACAAAAATATCACACAATTAAGTCTTTTCATGAATTTAATAAAAATTCTTTATTTTCCTAACTCCATTTAACCTAGAATGGTCTAGAACCATGGAAAATTTTGAAAATAAATTTTGCATGAAACACACTTAATTCCAATATGTAATGGTTCACTTTTGCTAATCAAACCCATTCAAATTTGTAATTTACACTAATTTAGTATATAAATAAAGCTTATGATAATATTTAAAATAATTAATTTAGGAAAAATATTTAATTAAACTAAAAATTTATAAGTGACTAAATAAACACCATTTACTAGTAATTACATAATTAAAATAGGTCTTTTTAAAATTTATAATGAAAAATAATTACGGTTTAGTTTTACGAAAAATATGTTTTACTTTACCGAAAATCATAAAATTCACTAAAAGAATTTTATTTATTTAATTATTTATATTTAAAACGTTACAAACTCTCAGATGGTATTATACCTCATGCCAGATGGCGGTTCTCTGGTGACACTTGTACAGGTTAGTATGTAGACCCGAGATCGTCATAGAGTCTTGTGTGATTCCCACCGTGCTTTGATTTCCACCGTACCATGTCCAAGAGGGAGTGCAAAACGATGGTTTTTGGGTACAGTCCCATGTCACATGGAGGCAATGAGCGATAGCAGGGGTTTCGTCTCTCCCGGTATTGGGAGTTGATATTGCGCTGTGCTTGATTGGCAATAACAGGGAAGTCCCCGGCCAGGGCTGATTTAGAGATTTACTGGTAAGTGTTACCGGTAGTTTCTTGACCCGTTATGAGCCTCACATCGGCATGACTTATCGGTTATTGGGGTCTGACGTTTACCACCCCTAGACTAGACATGCGACATATCAGACGAGGAGACCAGACTGTACGGCAAGTGTTACCATCAGGATTTTGCAGGAGTTGGAGCGGGCTTGCTTGCTGATCTTCTGATCGTTCAATACCCGGGTAGCTGTTACGTCCAGCTAGTACCGCTGACGGCTTGTGGGTGCTTGATGTGATCATCACCTACTGCCGGCATATTGATGAGTCTTCAGAGTCCTACATAGAGATTTTACTGGCACAGGAAAAACGAAATAGGAGCACATATGTGATATGTGCGGGACCGAGAATAATGCATGTATATGATACAGTATTCTATTCTCGCGACTTTTGTATCGGTCGGTTATATGTAATATAGCCGGGTTATCGAATCAAGTGTTGATTCGATATGATGGTACATTTAGTGTTAGTCTGTTATATATGATATAGCCAGATTATTAAATCAAGTGTTGATTTAATAATTTAATGTATAATTGTATATTTGATATACTAATTTACATTAACTAATATTAGCTCACTTAAGCATTCTTTTCTCACTTGTGTGTACATGTAATATATATGTGGTATATATTGATGTGCATTATTTATTTTAGTGTGTCATGGTTGTTGATACACTATACATGGGTGTATGAGACATACTGTAACACCTTAGAATGCGTTTAGTGGTTAATTAAGCGAAAATATGGTTTTTAGTAAAAAGGTTTACCAAAATGGTTTTTAAATATTTTATAAAAATTAATGAATATTTTATTAGAATTTAATTGGGCTTGCACACACATGTATATGTTAACCTAGGGCTAATTTGGGGTTAAACCATGTTTAGCAGCCATGGTGCTTTAACCATTTCATTAGATAAAATATGTATTTAAATTAAGTATTTAAGTTTCAAAAAAAATTTGAATTTCCTTTTGGGTTGACTTAGAGGAGGAGGAAGAGAGAGAGGGCATGGGAGACAAAGCTTGCTTGGCATTAAATGAGGGGAGAGAAAATGCCATGATTTATCCCCTAACGCCCCCCTCACTCTCTCTATTCTTTTTCTAAAACTCTCGTTTTTTCTCACCTCACACACTCTCTCTCTCTCTCCCTCTCTTGTTCTGCTGCAGCAGCAGCCTCCCTCTCCCTTATTGTTTCTTCTTCTTCTTCTTCCTTTCATTCTAACCCCCAATCTCCATTAAAATTCCCTCCTCACTTCACTAAACCTCTTGCTTAGCACTTTCTTGTTGGTTTAGAGGCAAGTCTTTGCCTTTGAAGGCAAGGTTAGCAAGTTGAGCCATCACTAAACCCCTTTGAGGTATAAAGCTTACCCTAATCCTTTTCTTTGCTAAAATTTTAATTATTTAACTTAATTTAGGGTTTATGTGGTGTATTATTGGTAATTAGGTGAGTTATGTGTAGATTAGGTCAAGTAATGGTTTTTATGGCCTTATTAGCTTTATTTTGGGTTATTAGTGCTGTTAAATCCAAGTTTTTGCACCTGGTTACACTAAAACCCCATAATGTATTAATTTTAGTGTTTAATTATTGTTTAGTTAAGATTTATTGCCGTTTTGGGATCTGCTGTACTCCCGATGCTTCAGAGAAAAGTTGAGTTTACTGGAGCATGTTCACTAGACCTAGACCAAACACACGGAGCACGAGACCCTACTTCCCACCCCAGGCCGCAAATAAATTAGTTCTGGCCGCAAATTGTGGCCAAATAGGTGAGCTATGTGTCGGGGTTTGGTGGGTAAGGGTCTGCTACATATCTAAGATGTTTGGTGTATGCAACTTTTCTTAATTCTGTTCATATCAAAATCTGGAACCTAATTCCTTGTTTTAATGCTTTTAAACTTGCGCGACACGTACGTTTTGTGAATGGGTTTGGCAGTTGCTGTGTGTCGCAGCATGTCAGGGTGGTTTCAGACGAGTTTACACACGTTTTGGTGTGTTGGATGCACACGCATTTAGCTTACGGCGCGAGTTTCTCATTTGGTCTTGATATCGCATATTTGAAGGATTTTAGCCTTATGTGTGCTGTTTTGTGTAAATTCTATGTTCACAGGCGGGAACTTCGGACACTGCAATGAAGGAGAAGCAGGTGGTCGGATACGCTTAGCTCGAGATCACCGGTGAGTAGATTTAACATCTAAAGGGAAATCGCCCTTATGGCGTTATGCGTCAGGGCTTGATAGGATATTGTAGCCGCGTGTTATATTCATATATATATATACTGGTTGTGCATATGTACCATTGTAGCGTACCCATCTTTTGTTGGATATAGACATAGTATTCATGAAACACCACACTATTATTAACGGTTCATACTGCACGAGCACTAATTGTATGCTACACACACCGTTAGTAATTTCCATGACACACCTATACACATATTGTACATTCATACTTGCGTACATACCACTTGTACATCCATATTGGCACACATACATATTGTACACTCATACATGCGTATATACCACTTGTGCATCCATACCTACATACATACTTATTGCACATACATAGATGATGCTGGCTTTGGTTTTGGAGATTTGTGGACCGCATGAGATATTTTCAAAACTGGATCCATTTAAAAGAGCGGTTTTTCCTTAATATGTCATATCACTGTTCTATGTTGCATAATATTCGGATATGCTTACATTTTTATCATATGTCGCATACATCATGCTTTATGATTTTACGCATTGAGATATGTTGTTTTCATGAGATTTCTGGATTTGAGAACCGTGGCTAATTAAAAAGAAAGCATGTACTGTTTTAAAAACCCGGTTTCTCTTGATATGATATTTCAGTACGTCCACCATGCGTTTTCTCGGTTCTGAGACGTGTGACATGTGAAACCCGATTCGAGGAACAGGATGAGGCCGATTACGGGTACATGGTGGACCCAGTATGGTACCCCGGGGCGAGAACGGATTTGCTGTGCAGTGGATGGTGAGCCTGGCAGAGAGACTACATACCTACCGGTGATTAGTTGGACCTGGTGGTTATCCGAAAGATACTGATCAGAGTCGAGAGATGGATATGGGCCGACCCGAACTGCAGGGGCCCGAGGGCCGATTCCATAAACGGAGCCCGTGGGCCGATCCGGACTGATGGAACCCGATAGATGAGGATTTGCGTGTCGATGCTGGACACGAGTATTTCATGATGTTTTCGAGTGCCAATGTTGGGCACTCCGTTCATATGAGATTTACAGGATATGAGGGCCGATTAGTTTGACGGCACCTGAGTTACTTGGGGTTTAGGGTGTATTTGGTGAACACGTGGTTTTTCCCACGATGATGATTCGTCTTGATGATATGTTTTCCCATGCTCAGCACTCATTTATATGCATTACATCATGTATCTTTTATACCTGATAGAGTACTTCGCATGATTATTGCTTACCCAGATTACCATATTGAGGTTATCAGTTTTCACATGTTAGAGTATCGCAGTACGTGCATACTCACGATTACCTTTATATGTTATTTACTATTCATGAGTTGGCAACTCACCCCCGTTGTGACACAGTATTTGCTGGTCGACCCTCAGAGCAGTTGCGACAGGGCTACCTCCTTGTATTTTTTTGCTACGGATACCACTGTAGTTGGCGTATGAGCCGTTTGCTTATAGGTGGGTTTCTGCGGTATCCGTTTATTTTCCATTTGTACACTCTATTGTATCTAGTACTCACTATCTACCATTTCATGTATTGACTTAGAAACCATATGTGAGGACGATGTTGTATATTAATTTGTATTCTGGATGTCGAGCTCATGTGAGCCGACTTTATTATGCAGTTTTATCTTTTATGTTGTTTTTCACTTATATTGCTCATTTCTTCGCTACGGCGTCGTATATTATTCTCGTGGTTATTATTTCCGCCGTTGGGCGTGATTGCTCCCGTCTGGGGATGCCTTATTCTATATTATATGTCATTTTACTTGTATCAAGTGTTGTACCCATTCCGGGGCTAGTTTTTACAAAGGAGGTGCTGCCGAAATTTTGAAAAAAATAACTTAAACTTTAAAGATTTTCACTCGAGTTTTCTAAATGTTTTAAACTAATGTTTTCATCACTCACTACTTTTAATGGTTTTGATTTCTGGGTTTCGGCTTACTTAATCCCGTTACGCTTGTAGACGTTACGTGGTCAAGTGCCGGTCACGGGCCGAATTCGGGGTCGTGACAAAGTTGGTATCAGAGCGTAGCTTTTACCTTTTGAAGTGTAGGATGATCCTGGTATGATGGAGTAGGTAGCTGAAGAAGAGTGGCATAGCGTGTGTATGTTCCGCGGCATACCCACGACACGGTACTCCGCCTAATTGACCTTAGGACTTATTGATTGAAATTCCTTCGCGATATTATATACATTCTTGTGATTCTATTTCCGTATTCTTATCGAATCTTGTTTCATTTCTAGCCATTATGCTTCCGAAGACTAGGAGGGTGCAGAGAGCTGCCGCGAGAGCCGAGATCAGAGTTGACTCATCCGAGACGAGGACTGACCAGCGCGGTACGCCCGTTGTACCGGAGCAGATCGTTCCCCCTTCGGCATGTTAGTGTATATGCCCTAGAGGCCATTACTGTATCATACTATTTTGTATATTACTTGATGGAAGCTTGGGATATTCACAGTTGCATAGGCAATCTTGCTCAAAATGGTTGTATGCTACTTGGTTTGTTTCTACTTTAATATGTGCATGTGTTTATTTTAGCATATCGCTTATACATATTAGTAAAGCCCTTAGGATCTTTGCTTGATTACCAGCGTTGTGATGGTAGTCACACTCGTGGGGGCTGGGTAATCTATAAGCACATCCTTATACAGGTCCCTAGTCGTAGAATTATCGAGACAGGGCATCGATACTCTGGAGTAGACTAGCGTATGCGCTTCTCATCCCAGCAAGGGAGACGGTCTGTCCCACAGCCGTCAGTACGTCGTACTTGAGATAGTATGCGGGTGCTCGTTAGGTTACGAGTACACTGGACAGGACTCATCGGGAACTGTTGGTTGGTACTATACCTATCATCAGTTATCAGTTCCCAGCTGACATGAGTGCAGCTTAGTCCGCTGACTTGACACTGTCACTTTGCCTCGAGTGTGTTCCTACTGTACTTTGACTACTACCCTACCACGGCTCAAAGGAGTCGTGCAAACAGGTAGTAGTTGGGTGCAGTCCCGAAGCACTCGGAGGCAGTAACGGTTAGATAGGATTCGTCTCTCCCGGTATTGGGAGTTGATATCGCGTTGTGTCAAGGAGAGCCATTACACATAGTCGTCCCTGGCTAGGGAAAGCGAGATATACTGGTAGGTTTCCAGTGTTATCTCAGGGTGTTCTGGGATACACTCCGACACGACTTATAACGCTATTAGGGGATTGATGTTTACCGCCCCCTAGGCCCGCCATGCGATATTCTCAGACGAACAGACTGGACTGTACGGAGACTGTCACATTCAGGCTCGGTAGGAGTTCGGATGAGTTCACCTGGTCAGTCTTCTTATCGGCATCTACCTAGGGGCCGTTATGCACAGCTAGTGCCGCTTGCGGTCTGTGGTTAAACCCACTGCCAGCGTATTGTTGAGTCTTTAGAGTCCCACACAGAGAGCTATTCGCCTTTAGGCAAAAGAGTAGAAGTCGCATGGTTTTGTGACAGGGTTCGGTCACATCCACGCACTTGTGCACATTTGGTGTCCGGGCAGTTATTACTAGCGGGCTTTGGTTTAAGCCATATCCTATTATACGTTTTGGGATTTCTTTTATCTCGTTTGTATTCGTGTTTCTCAGAACGCGGATGCGGGTGTGTATGCACGGTAGACAGAGACAGAGGCAGAGGATTCTCATTAGGGTTGTTGACTGTTGACTTTTGCTAAACCCTAATGATAATAAGCAATATGATTAATAATATTATTAATTAAGTATTATTGTGTCATGGTTGGGTTGAATGGTTGACTTTGTTGACTTGTTGACTTTGTTGACCGGTTGACTAGTTTGGACTTGTTGACCATCATGATTACAATGGCTATCATTTCATGGCTATGACTTTTGCTTGCTTGTTTGTTCACAAAATGCATCAAATGCATGAAATGATAATGCCATAACATGAACCATCACAAGATGCTTAATTATTTGTTATTATTATGATTATTTTGTTTTTGAGAGCATCGCTGCAAAAGTCTTCACTCATTCTATCATATTGATTCTCTCTCTTCCTCAAGCTCTCCTTCTTCCTCTTGCTCTCTCTCTAGCTCATGGTTCTATTGTCTCATGAGTTGAGAAACACGAACCATAGAGATAAAACCCAAAACACTTCTTGACTCATCCTAGTGTACAAGGTCTAGCAAGCTAAGTATTCTAGTTTCCTCTAGATTGAGGTTGGAGCCAAAGGTAGAGGCTTTCAGGTGGATCCATCTTCGGCACTAGGAGACGACGAGGTGAGGCCGATCCGACCACCACAAAGAGTCGAAGAGAAGGAGTTCAAGTTAAGGTATAACCCCTAACATAGTAGTTAAGCTCTTAGTTAGGTTGTTAGATTGTTTGTTTAGCAAAGATCCGTTTTTAGAGTCCATGTTACCTCCACCGAAAAAATCGTTTTTCATCATTTCCGCATCCCCGAAAGAACCGGGATGGGTAACGTGGACTTACAGTGGTATCAGAGCCTAGCTAAACACTATCTAGCATGTTAGCAAAGTAACTAGAAGTTCGATCAGAAAAGAAAATCACAAAACATACCCGGGACGTATACTTTCTGCCGATTTTTATACAGCTTAAAAAATTATTTAACACATCTGAAAAATCGTCTCAGGGTTTTATTTGAACACAGCAGAAAAACGAACCGACGAACCGACCAACTCACCGCGGAACCGCGGCAAGAAGAGCTTCTTGCCGCGGATCCGCGGCCGAGTTGACTTGGCCGTGGATCAATTTTACTGTAGTGTGTTCTCTGTGCTATTTTAGGATTTTTGGAATATGATTTTTCTGCCCAGGTTTTCCAGAAAACAAAATTTGTTTTTGGGGTGGTTACAAATCCATATTTTGATCGAACCTCTATAAACTTTAGCTAACGGGTTATATCTGTGATGTGATATATGTATTGAATGTCTGCTAATCGCTATACGTCGATTAGTGGGGGTTATACATATCTGTGATTTGTAATGTTGATGGTTTGTGTATATGAATTCGTTGGATTGTCGCGGATGAATAGCCGGGGGTTGTGAGATGAGAGTTTTCTTTATCTTTCAATTCATGTAATTTGTAATTGATGTAATATTATTTATATGGCCGCACATCCGGGATGAGGTTGTAGCCGCCATTGTATAATTTCTTTTTACTGTTTTTGCTCCTAGGATAGACCCAAGGAGGGGGTGCACAAACTACCGGGTACCTCGAAGTGCCGAGTGGCCTACTCAGGTTGTTAAGGGAGGTTGCTTCACTTCGGGTATTTGGCGGGTAGTTTGCCGCACCCGTAAGGGTCTAGGGTGGGATATTGGCTATTCATCGCGACCGTGTAATCCGCTTTACGTTACAGGCTCGTACGAAATTCAGATTCCTAGTATATCCAATGTGTTCATCTGTGATCTGGAATGGCTATAATTGTATCTGACGAATGTATATATCTATGTATGATATCTATTTTGGCGTTGCTTATGTTTTGCATCCGCGCTAGTCCAGCCCCCGCTCTGTCGTTAGTTAAGTAACCTAACGGGTATTGACGGGGCCCCGTGGCGAATGCGGATGGCATAAGCGTACGTCATATTTTCATTATTTTCTGCAATGCTAGGATTAAACGATGGGATGCATTAAAATTAATATAAGAAAATAAACCAAAGTTAAAGTCGTTGGAACATTTTCAAAAACCACTTGGTTTCTTTTCAAAAATAACTTTTAAACGCGGAGCTTAAGCCACTCCTTTTAAAAGCTATCAAGGTTCCTTCGATTATATCAAGTTCACTATGTTCACGGTTTCGCCAAAACCGTTCGTAGCCCTCCGTCGTTTCGTATGAATATTCAGTAGTATTCAAGCTATGTTTGTTGACCTTCGTCAAGTCATAGTGATTGGTAGCTGTTGGGTGTTCATATGTAGCATAGATAGATGCATTGGTTTAGGACAGTCGTATTACCTTGTTGACCTTCGTCAAGGGTATATACGGGTGGGTTCAAATTAACCTGGACAATGACGGGTAGAACTTGACATGTGACTTATGATTTGTTGACCTTCGTCAAGGTCATAAGAGCATGGGGCAAAAATCCACATCGGGAGTTTATAAAGAAACTGAAACTTGCTAGCGCTGCATACCATTTGGAGTGTGATGATTCTGGTAGGATTCCTTCAGTTTTATCACGCGATGATATTTGGATCCTGATCCTACTGTGAGTATATGCTACTCCTCGGGAAATTTCTCACTTAACGATCAATGCTATAAACCAAGTAGGTGTCTAGAAAGGTGTTAGCGGGGCTACGCCCTCAGGGAAAAGAGGTTCTTAAATTAAGGAACTTCGCGAAAGCGTTGGAAAACCTCCCTCGAAATACCGACACTGGCCTTGCTGAACGGTTAAGGAAGTAATGTACGGTGAGATTAATCCCGACTAATTCTTCCTTTTTGGTTTGAGGAGGGATTCGAGAAACAGTGGGAGCCATCCTGTTTAGATAAACTAAAAACCAATCTAAACTTGCAAGAGCATCATGCTGAGTGTTTTTTTCTCTCTCTCTTAATTGCAGCGACCCAGTGACCACACATAGCTTACATCTAGATAATAAAATGACTAAATCTGACTGTTATGATTGGAAAAGGTCTGTCCAGATGTCCATTGCCCATAACAAGCTGGGACACCTCTTAACTAATCCAACCCCTGCAGTCTCAGGACCAGTTTCCCCTGTCACGGATATTGATATACGTACGACATCGGAAAAAGACTGTGTGAAAGCCAAGTGCCTCGTGTTAGCCTCAGTTGATGGTGCATACCAGAGGCAGCACGAGAAGATGGACTTAGCTTCTATCTTCCTCCATAACAAAGATTTATATGGAGAGCAATCTCATATCGCAAGATATGAGACCTCGAACGAATTGCTTCCAGCGAGGTTGGCTATCGGGTCATCTGTAGGGGGCAACGTCCTTACAGAGACCAGCTATTTTGAGCTCACGGACCTGAAGACCACGTTGAAAAACGGGTCAGATGCTGACTTGATTCTACAGTCTCTACCTTCTACCCTGAAGGAAACCAGGGAAGTAGAAGGAAAGGGAAGGGCAAAAGTTTCAGGACTGAATGTAGTAAAAGAGGGACGTTCCTATTGTTACGGGAATGAACATTGGCAGAAGGATTGCAGGGCTAGCAAAGCCAGTAGCCAGAATTCGAAGCATGTTGTGGGTTCGGCTTCGGGTGTGTTTGTAGTAGAGAACTGTATGTCAGTTAACCCTACTTCCCGGGTATTGGATACCGGATCAGGATCTCACATCTGTAATTCGTTACAGGCTCTGAGAAACCGTAGGGTTATCAGGAAAGGTGATATGACTCTCAGGGTTGCTAACGGAATGAGCATGGATGCTGAATCCGTAGGGGAATATCATCTTGGACTGACAACTGGGCAGATATTGATTCTGCATAACTGTTTGTATGTACCAGGTGCGACTTGTAATATCATATCTGTATCCTTACTTTCTAAGGAAGGATATGATTTTACTTTTGTAAGCGATATGGTCCACATCCACCTAAATCAAGTTCTGATTGGGTCAGGTACATTAGAAAATGGGATATACGTATTAAATCATGCTCAGATTTTCAGTGTCCAGAACACACTTAAAAGAAAGTCTCCGGAAAGAAATCAGGCTTTCTTATGGCATTGTAGACTGGGTCACATTAATGAGACACGATTAACAAAGTTACATAAAGAGGGATACTTGAACCCGTTCGAGCATCAGTCTTATGCCACTTGTGAATCTTGTCTCATGGGAAAGATGATAAAAACTCCGTTCACTGGACACGGAGAAAGAGCGAGCGAGCTCTTGGGACTCATACACAGTGACGTGTGTGGTCCAATATCTACACATGCGCGAAGTGGTTATTCATACTTCATTACTTTTACGGATGATTTCTCTAGGTATGGACATGTCTTCCTAATGAAGTATAAATCTGAGGCCTTTGAGAAATTTCAGGAATACAAGAATGAAGTTGAAAAACAAACAGGAAAGAGTATAAAAACACTGAGATCTGATCGATGTGGTGAATACTTGAGTGCCGCGTTTCTGGACTACTTAAAAGAGAATGGAATTCTCTCTCAGCTTACTCCTCCATACACACCACAACACAACGGTGTATCTGAAAGGAGGAATCGAACCCTATTGGATATGGTTCGTTCCATGATGAGTAAGGCTGAGTTACCGCGATCTTTCTGGGGTTATGCACTAGAAACAGCTGCCTATCTCTTGAACAAGGCTCCAACCAAGACTGTGCCCACCACCCCATATCAGATGTGGAGTGGGAAGAAACCCTGTCTTAAGTATCTTAAGACATGGGGATGTCCAGCTTTTGTAAAGAAGCAGCATGCGAACAAGCTCGAGGCACGTTCAGTACTGTGTAAGTTTGTGGGATACCCAAAGAACTCCAAGGGGTATCTTTTCTATTCCGCAGAGGAACAAAAGGTTTTGTTTCTCAGCATGTCCACTTCTTGGAAACTGAATTTTTAGAAAGTCAGATAAGTGGGAGCGCAATAGAACTGGAAGAAATTCCAGAACCACAAGCTATTACTGAAACCTCGGTAGAACCAAAAGTTTCTGGAGAACCGGACATCCCAGCGCCACTCCGCAGGAGTAGTAGGCAGTCACATCCGCCCGAGAGATACTACGGTTTTCTCATAGACGAGGATAGAGAAGATTGCGTCATTGATTATGATGAGCCTACTAGCTTCCAGCAAGCCATTCAGAGTGGTGACTCGGCAAAATGGCTGGATGCAATGCGGACCGAGATGGAGTCCATGTACACCAACAAAGTTTGGACTTTGGACTTTGCTCCAGAAGGGGTAAAACCCGTAGGCTGCAAATGGATCTTCAGAAAGAAGATTGGTGTAGATGGGCAGGTTGAAACCTATAAAGCTAGACTTGTTGCAAAGGGTTTTCGTCAAAGACCTGGTTTGGACTATGACGAGACCTTTTCTCCAGTGGTTATGCTCAAATCCATTCGAATCCTTCTTGCCATTGTTGCCTTCCACAATTATGAGATTTGGCAGATTGATGTAAAGACTGCTTTTCTAAATGGAAATTTAGAGGAGTGTGTCTATATGGACCAGCCGGAGGGTTTCATTCAGAGAGGGAGCAGCGGGAAGGTGTGCAAGTTGCTCAAGTCCATCTATGGACTGAAGCAAGTATCGCGGAGTTGGAACATCTGCTTTGATGATATGTCAAAGAATCCGACTTTATCAAAAACCCAGATGAACCATGCATTTACAGTAAGATTGTAGGGAGAACTGTAGTATTCCTCGCCTTTTACGTGGATGACATTCTCCTAATAGGAAATGATATTCCTATGTTACAGTCAGTCAAAGGATTCTTGTCATAGAGGTTCTCCATGAAGGACCTGGGCGATGCCAACTACATTCTGGGGATCCAGATCTATCGTGATAGATCTAAGAGGATGTTGGGACTTTCACAGTCCTGGTACATTGACACCATACTGAAACGATTCAGTATGGAAGATTCCAAGCGCGGTAATCTACCAGCTTGTCATGGAATCACCCTCTCCAAAGAGATGTCTCCCAAGACTGATTTGGAAAGGGCTCGCATGTCATCTATACCCTATGCATCTGCGGTAGGCTCTATAATGTATGTGATGTTATGTACCAGACCAGATGTAGCATACGCATTAAGCGTTGTAAGCCGGTATCAGTCGGACCCAGGGGAGAAACACTGGATAGCAGTAAAGAACATTCTCAAGTACCTGAGAAGGACTAAGGAGATGTTCTTGGTGTATGGCGGAAAAGACCTCCAGATCGAGGCCTTTGTCGACTCCAGCTTCCAGAGTGACAAGGATGGCTCCAAGTCCATGTCGGGTTATGTCTTTACCCTCAATGGAGGGGCGGTTTGCTGGAAGAGTTCCAAGCAGGAAACCGTTGCTGACTCAACTATGGAAGCGGAGTACATAGCTGCTTGCGATGCCGCAAAGGAAGCTGTCTGGATGAAGAAGTTCCTCACGGAGCTTCTGGTGGTTCCTATCATTGTTGATCCAATACTGCTGTATTATGACAACAACGGCGCTATAGCTTTAGCGAAGGAACCCAGGTCCCATCAGAAGTCCAGGCACATTTTGAGGTGGTACCACTTGATCAGGGAGATCGTAGATCGTCGCGAGATCGAGGTGAAGAGAGTAAATTCAGAAGATAACACTGCAGATCCACTCACGAAGGCCTTACCCCAGTCTCAGTTCGAGCAGCTGATCGAGATGATAGGTCTTCGATATGCCGGCACAAGGCCTTAGTGCAAGTGGGAGATTGTTAGTGTATATGCCCTAGAGGCCATTACTGTATCATACTAGTTTGTATATTACTTGATGTAAGCTTAGGATATTCACAGTTGTATAGACAATCTTGCTCAAAATGGTAGTATGCTACTTGGTTTGTTTCTACTTTAATATGTGCATGTATTTATTTTAGCATATCGCTTATACATATTAGTAGAGCCCTTAGGATCTTTGCTTGATTACCAGCGTTGTGATGGCAGTCACACTCGTGGGGGCTGGGTAATCTATAAGCACATCCGTATACAGGTCCCTAGTCGTAGGACTATCGAGACAGGGCATCGATACTCCGGAGTAGACTAGCGTATGCGCTTCTCATCCCAGCATGGGAGACGGTCTGTCCCACAGCCGTCAGTACGTCGTACTTGAGATAGTATGCGGGTGCTCGTTAGGTTACGAGTACACTGGACAGGACTCGTCGTGAACTGTTGGTTGGTACTATACCTATCGTCAGTTATCAGTTCCCAGCTGACATGAGTATAGCTTAGTCCGCTGACTGGACACTATCACTTCGTCTCGAGTGTGTTCCCACTGTACTTTGACTACTACCCTACCACGGCTCAATGGAGTCATGCAAACAGATAGTAGTTGGGTGCAGTCCTGAAGCACTTGGAGGCAGTGACGGTTAGATAGGATTCGTCTCTCCCGGTATTAGGAGTTGATATCACGTTGTTTCAAGGAGAGCCATTACATATAGTCATCCCTGGCCAGGGCAAGCAAGATATACTGGTAGGTTTCCAGTGTTATCTCAGGGTGTTCTGGGCTACACTCCGACACGACTTGTACCGCTATTAGGGGACTGACATTTACCGCCCCCCTAGGCCCTCCATGCGATATTCTCAGACGAACAGACCGGACTGTACAGAGACTGTCACATTCAGGCTCAGTAGGAGTTCGGATGAGTTCACCTCGTCAGTCTTCTTATCGGCATCTACCTGGGGGCCATTACGCACAGCTAGTGCCGCTTGTGGTCTATGGTTAAACCCACTACCAGCGTAGTGTCGAGTCTTTAGAGTCCCACACAGAGAGCTATTCGCCTTTAGGCAAAAGAGTAGAGGTTACATGGTTATGCGACAGGGTTCGGTCACATCCGCGCACTTGTGCACGTTTGGTGTCCGGGCAGTTATTACTAGCGGGCTTTGGTTTAAGCCGGATACTAGTATACGTTTTGGGATTGGTTTTATCTCGTTTGTATTCGTGTTCCTCGGAACGCGGATGCGGGTGTGTATGCACGGTAGACAGAGGTAGAGGATTCTCATTAGGGTTGTTGACTGTTGACTTATGCTAAATCCTAATGAGAATAAGAAATATGATTAATAATAATATTAATTAAGTATTATTGTATCATGGTTGGGTTGAAAGGTTGACTTTGTTGACTTGTTGGCTTTGTTGACCGGTTGACTAGTTTGGACTTGTTGACCATCATGATTACAATGGCTATCATTTCATGGCTATGACTTTTGCTTGCTTGTTTGTTCACAAAATGCATCAAATGCATGAAATGATAATACCATTGACATGAACCATCACAAGATGCTTAATTATTTGTTATTATTATGATTATTTTGTTTTTGAGAGCATGGTTGCAAAAGTCTTCACTCATTCTATCATATTGATTCTCTCTCTTGCTCAAGCTCTCCCTCTTCCTCTTGCTCTCTATCTAGCTCATGGTTCTATTGTCTCATGAGTTGAGAAACAAGAACCATAGAGATAAAACCCAAAACACTTCTCTACTCATCCTAGTGTACAAGGTCTAGCAAGCCAAGTATTCTAGTTTCCTCTAGATTGAGGTTGGAGCCAAAGGTAGAAGCTTTCGGGTGGATCCATCTTCGGCACACGGAGAAGACGAGGTGAAGCCGATCCGACCACCACAAGGAGTCAAAGAGAAGGAGTTCAAGTTAAGGTATAACCCCTAACATAGTAGTTAAACTCTTAGTTAGGTTGTTAGATAGTTTGTTTAGCAAAGATTCATTTTTAGAGTCTATGTTAACTCCACCGAAAAAATCGTTTTTCATCATTTCCGCATCCCCGAAAGAACCGGGACGGGTAACGTGGACTTACACGGCAGACCATATTGCTATGCTAGGAGCCGGTATGCAGGATTTGCGCCAGATGATGGGGTCGTTAGTTGAGGTAGTTCGAGCGCAGAGACAGGAGGTTGTTCCACCTTCTACTAGGGCTGCGATGTTACCTACAATTCAGGCTGTTGCACCTGCAGCTACAGAGGTGATCGCAGTATCATTATCAGAGTTTATGAGGCTGAAGCCTCTGGTCTTCATAGGCACCGATGCAGCCGAGGACCCGCAGTCATTTATCGATAGGATGGCCAGGATATGCCGTTCACTCAGATGCTCAGACGCGAGATGGGTGGAGTTCACGAGCTTTTGCCTGGAAGGTCTTGCGCAGAAATGGTGTGAGTCTCTAGAGAAGGGCAGAGCCGCAGTTCTTCTTCCTATGACCTAGGCTGAGTTTGTGGCAGTGTTTCTTGCCCGCTTTTTTCCACAGAGTGTTCGGGATGCTCGAGCGCGCAGGTTCGAGTCATTACACCAGACTTCAGGGATGACGGTGGCCGAGTACGACATACAGTTTACCGAGCTATCTATGTATGCCGCGTATTTAGTAGCTACTGAGGAGATGCGGGTCAAGAGGTTTGTTCAAGGCCTGCTTACCCCGCTGTTTCCTGCGATCAGCGCACAGCATTGCGAGACCTATGCAGCAGCTGTAGATGCAGCCCTATTAGTCGAGGAGCGCCTTGCTGAGACTTCAGAGGTTCCGGAGCCGAAGAGAGTTTGTACTGATACATCAGCACAGAGACAGCAGTTTAGACGCCATGACAGACGTCTTGCAGGTGGCAGGGACTTGGGGCGAGGCCGGTTGTTCAGCTCTTATCCTCGGGAGGGTCAGCGGTCTTTGTCGGGATGTTTCCGGTGCGAGAGTACTTATCATCATGTGCGAGATTGTCCTGAGCCACGTGAGGACGAGACAGCCGTACCACATGTCACTTTACCACCTTCTCCACCTCAGAGGGCATTGCCTCTTGCACCTGCTATTGCTCCGCGTCAGACTTATGCATAGGGAGGTCATGGTCGCGGAGGGTTTGTCGAGGGAGGACGAGGTGGCCGAGGCGGAGGACAGCCAGTTGCCAGCAAAGGACAGCCAGTTGCCGGTAGGGGACCGCCAGTCGTAGGTAGAGGACAGGCACGGGTATTCACTTTGACACATCAGGACGCGCAGGCGTCCAATGCAGTGGTCTTAAGTACTTTTTCAGTATGTTCTTTTGACGTAAATGTGTTGTTCAATCCGGGGTCTACGCACTCGTACGTTTCCACACATTTCATGCCGAGTTTGGGCAGAGAGTCTTGTTTGCTTGATCAGCCGCTTGTTGTGACCACTCCTGTGGGCGAGTCATTTGTTGCTAGACGCGTGTTCCGGTCATGTGTTGTCCGTATAGGTGAGAGAGAGTTGTCTGTCGACTTGATCCTTCTTGAGATGTTGGACTTCGACGTTCTCCTGGGCGTGGACTGGTTAGCCACGTGCTATGCGTCTGTGGACTGCCGCAAGAAGACATTTAGGTTTTGTTTACCCGATGAGTTGGTTTTTGTTGTGTAGAGGGACCATGGTGCCGCCCCTCACAATTTTATTTCGTCTCTTCGCGCTGGACAGATTTTGAGGAAGGGATGTCAGGGATTTCTAGCCTACGTTTGCGATACTAGAGCTACAGAGGTTCCTTTGGACCAGATCCCGATTGTTAGTGAGTTTCCTGATGTTTCCATGACAAGCTGCCTGGGCTACCGCCTGAGCGTGATATTGTTTTCTGCATTGACTTGATTCCTGGTACGGGGCCTATTTCCATACCGCATTATCGAATGGCCCCGGTGGAGCATAGAGAGTTGAAGGGTCAGTTGCAAGATTTGCTGGATAAAGAGCTTATTCGACCTAGTGTGTCTCATTGAGGTGCTCCTGTCCTGTTCGTCAAGAAGAAGGATGGCAGTTTGCACTTGTGTATTGATTACCGCTAGCTGAACAGGGTTACCGTACGGAACAGATATCCCTTACCATTTATCGATGACTTGTTCGACCAGCTTCAGCGTGCGGGATACTTTTCGAGGATTGACTTGCGATCAGGCTACCATCAATTGCGGGTTCGGCAAGAGGATATTCCGAGGATGGCTTTTCGTTCGCGTTACGGTCACTATGAGTTTTTGGTGATGTCGTTCGGACTTACCAACTCCCCGGCAGCGTTTATAGACTTGATGAACTGCGTCTTTAGGCCGTATCTTGATTAGTTCATCATCGTATTCATCGACGACATCTTAGTGTACTCCCGGAGCCGAGAGGAGCACGAGCAGCACTTGCGCATTACGTTGCAGACCTTGAGAGAGCATCAGCTGTTCGCTAAATTCTCTAAGTGCGCATTTTGGCTCGACAGTGTAGACTTCTTGGGTCACGTGGTGACGAGAGATGGCATATGTGTGGACGCGAAGAAGATCGAGGCCGTTCAGCATTGGCCTAGACCAACATCAGTTACGGAGATCCGCAGCTTCCTAGGACTGGCCGGCTACTACCGACGATTTGTTCAGGACTTCTCCCATATCGCTGCACCGTTGACCGAGTTGACCCGGAAGGGAGTCCCTTTTGATTTGACATAGGCGTGCGAGCATAGCTTTCAGCAGTTGCAGACTCGTTTGACTACGGCGCCGGTGTTATCTTTGCCTTCGGGATCGAGCGGATTTTTGGTCTATTGCGACGCTTCTCGAGTGGGACTAGGTTGCGTGTTGATGCAGCACGAAAGGGTTATCGCGTATGCTTCTCGGCAGCTGAAGAAACACGAACAGAACTAGCCCACTCGCGATTTGAAGATGGCTGCAGTGGTGTTTGCACTCAAGATCTGGAGACATTACCTATACGGCGAGTCGTGCCAGATATTCATGGAGCACAAGAGCTGGAAGTACATATTTCAGCAGCGAGACCTGAATCTGAGACAGCGCCATTGGATAGAGCCACTGAAGGACTACGATTGCGTGATCTTGTATCATCCGGGCAAGGCGAATGTAGTGGCGGATGCTTTGAGTTGGAGGCCCAGAGGTGGTCTATCTTGTTTGAGCGCAGTGCAGAGGCAGTCGTCGACAGATTGGCAGATTCTATGCGACAGCCGAGTGCAGTTCGAGTTTACTACGACCATGGGACAGCTTGCGCATATCTGTGCACGTCCACAGTTACTTGACCGTATCCGCGAGGCGCAGCCCAGTGATGACCGTCTTTCAGAGATCAGGGAGCAGATTAGACAGGGCAGAGACTCCAAGTTTGTGATCGATGATCAGGGGATACTGCGATTTGGGACTCGACTATGCGTACAAGATTCCGAGGGACTGAGGCGTGAGATTCTCGAGGAGGCGCATCGATCGGTGTACAGCGTTCATCCAGGTTCCACCAAGATGTACCATGATCTGAGAGATGTTTACTGGTGGGAAGGGATGAAGAGGGATGTCACAGACATCGTGTCGAGATGCCTGACTTGTCAGCAAGTCAAGGCCAAGCACCAGAGGCCCGTGGGAGAGCTACAGCCGTTGCCTATTCCGGAGTGGAAATCGGAGCAGATTTCTACGGACTTCGTTGTGGATCTACCCATGACCAGTCGAGTGTACAACTCCATTTGGGTGATCGTGGATCGATTGACGAAAGCGGCTCACTTTCTGCCAGTGAAGACCACTTTTGGATTCACTCAGTATGCCCAGATTTACATCGACGAGATTGTATGATTGCTTGGCGTCCCGACTTGTATCGTGTCCGGCCGAGGCACCCAGTTCACCAGCCGACTATGGCAGAGACTTCAGGAGGCTTTGGGCACCCACTTGAGTTTCATCACAGCATTCCATCCGCAGACCGACGGCCAGTCAGAGCGGACTATTTAGACTCTTGAGGACATGCTTCAAGCTTGTATTCTAGATTTTGGTGGCAGCTGGGATAGTCATTTGCCCTTGGTAGACTTCTCCTACAATAATAGCTTCCAGGATACGATTCAGATGGCACCTTTCGAGGCTTTATATGGGAGGAGATATCGATCGCCCATCTGTTGGACAGAGCTCAGCGAGAGCAGTATTTTGGGGCCGCAGATCATACAGGAGACGACCGAGAAGATACAGTTGATTCGAGAAAGGATGAGGACAGCTCAGAACAGGCAGAAATCGTATGCTGACAAACGCCGTCGCAGACTCGAGTTCGATGTTGGCGATCATGTTTTTCTGAGGGTCTCTCCGATGAAGGGCATGATGAGATTTGGGCGGAAAGGGAAGCTTAATCCCAGATTTATAGGTCCCTTCGAGATCCTCGAGCGTGTAGGCCCAGTGGCATATCGTTTCGCTCTTCCACCCGACTTTCCGGATGTTCACCCCGTATTCCATGTGTCGATGCTTCGCAGATACCTTCATGACCCTTCTCACATGATTCAGCACCAGACCGTTCAGCTTGAGCGTGATCTTTTATTCACCGAGTAGCCAGTAGTGATATTGGACCGGCAGGTGAAGAAACTTTGATCAAAGGTCTTGCCATCTGTGAAGGTTCTTTGGCGCAGCCCGAATGGTGAGGAGACAACTTAGGAGGCCGAGAGCGAGATGTGGAAGAAATTCCCTCATCTCTTTGAAGGTAGGCCTAGTAAAATTTTCTAATTCGGAGAAGAATTTCTTTAAGGGGGGAAGATTGTAACACCTTAGAATGTGTTTAGTGGTTAATTAAGCGAAAATATGGTTTTTAGTAAAAAGGTTTACCAAAATGGTTTTTAAATATTTTATAAAAATAAATGAATATTTTATTAGAATTTAATTAGGCTTGCACACACATGTGCATGTTAACCTAGGGCTAATTTGGGGTTAAACCATGCTTAGTAGCCATGGTGCTTTAACCATTTCATTAGATAAAATATGTATTTAAATTAAGTATTTTAGTTTCAAAAAAAATTTGAATTTCCTTTTGGGTTGACTTAGAGGAGGAGGAGGAGAGAGATGACATGGGAGACAAAACATGCTTGGCATTAAATGAGGGGAGAGAAAATGTCATGCTTTGTCCCCTAACCCCCCTCTCACTCTCTCTATTCTTTTTCTAAAACTCCCATTTTTTTCTCACCTCACACACTCCCTCTCCCTCTCTTGTTCTGCTGCAGCAGCAGGCCCCCCTCTCCCATATTGTTTCTTCTTCTTCATCCCTTCATTCTAACCCCCAATCTCCATTAAAAATCCCTCCTTACTTTGCTAAACCTCTTACTTAGCACTTTCTTGTTGGTTTAGAGGCAAGTCTTTGCCTTTGAAGGTAAGGTTAGCAAGTTGAGCCATCACTAAACCCCTTTGAGGTATAAAGCTTACCCTAATCCTTTTCTTTGCTAAAAGTTTAATTATTTAACTTAATTTAGGGTTTAAGTGATGTATTAGTGCTAATTAGGTAAGTCATGTGTAGATTAGGTCAAGTAATGGTTTTTATTGCCTTATTAGCTTAACTTTGGGTTATTAGTGCTGTTAAATCCAAGTTTTTGCACCTGGTTACACTAAAACCCCATAATGTATTAATTTTAGTGTTTAATTATTGTTTAGTTAAGATTTACTGCCGTTTTGGGATCTTCTGTAACTCCCGATGCTTCAGAGAAAAGTTGAGTTTACTGGAGCATGTTCACTAGACCTAGACCACACACACGGAGCACGAGACCCTACTTCCCACCCCAGGCCACAAATAAATTAGTTCTGGCCGCAAATTATGGCTAGATAGGTGAGCTATGTGTCGGGGTTTGGTGGGTAAGGGTCTGCTACATATCTAAGATGTTTGGTGTATGCAACTTTTCTTAATTCTGTTCGTATCAAAATGTGGAACCTAATTCCTTGTTTTAATGCTTTTAAACTTGCGCGACACGTACGTTTTATGAGTGGGTTTGGTGGTTGCTGTGTGTCGCAGCGTGTCAGGGTGGTTTCAAACGAGTTTACACACGTTTTGGTGTGTCGGATGCACATGCGTTTAGTTTGCGGCGCGAGTTTCTCATTTGTTCTTGATATCGCAGTTTTGCAGGATTTTAGCCTTATGTTTGCTGTTTTGTGTAAATTCTAGGTTCCCAGGCGGGGACTTCGGACGCCGCAAAGAAGGGAAAGCAGGTGGTCGGATACGTTTAGCTCGAGATCACCGGTGAGTAGATTTAACATCTACAGGAAAATCACCCATATGGCGTTATGCGTCAGGGCTTGATAGGATTTTGTAGCCGCGTGTTATATTCATATATATAATTGTTGTGCATATGTACCATTATAGCGTACCCCTCTTTTGTTGCATATAGACATAGTATTCATGAGACACTGCACTGTTACTAACGGTTCATGCTGCACGAGCACTAATTGTATGCTACACACACACCGTTAGTAATTGCCATGACACACAGATTGAAACGATTTTCCGATTGTGTAGAATGAAATGGTAAAGAAATCACAACCAAAAATATTTTGACCGCAATCAATAACGGTGTCGGATGTTGCGCGTTAGTAAGTGCGGATCGTCCACAGGGAAAGTGAGTTTCGTTCAATTTCCGAATTAGATGAGTTGAAAATTTAGGGCAAAGAAAAGAAAACAATTCATGATTTGCATTTAAAGATCAAGAAATAAGAAAAATCTTGATCTAGAAAAGACATTAAAAGCAAGAATTGAGATGTGTGATAATTTCCAACCAACAATCAAGATTAGAAGTATGGCTCGTAGGAGTAGATCGGATCTATAGATGTGATGAGATCTAAAGATTACTAATTCTTATCCATTAATGAATTGATACTAGATCGATGCAAAATTCATCGAGGTTTAAGGATCTTTGCTAGAAAATTAGGGATTCCGCAACTCATCCTTTTTCCTTTCGATGGATCGCATTCAAATTCTAGCTTCTAGTTAATCAAATGTTTAATAGTTGTTTCCTAGTTTCGAGTGAACACGATCAAGAAAGCATCATCTCGAAACTAGGTTATTAATCATTTGATTAACTAGAATTTTCAAACATTATAGGATTTAAGAATTGTAGAAATATCTAAATCATCATCATCTAAAGATCGTCACAACTCCTACACGAGCGGAGATTACTCAAACATCATGATCACAAACACAATCACAAATTGAATTCTAATCATTATGCTTGAATTAAAAGATAAGCAAGATATAGAAAATTCACCTTTATTTATCGACAAATTTCGTTACAACTCTCTTGAATTTACAAAAGGAAGGAACTAGATCGTCGATTTCGGCTTCGCTCGGCTCCTTGAGTCGCGGATCGGCGTGGATCTCTTGCTCCGTTGGAAATCCGGCGTCGCTTGCTAAAGGTTGAAGGCTCTCTTGCTCAAATTGATCTCGGGATCTTGATCTTGATTTTGAATTAGAGATGGGAATTGAATTTGAGGCACAAGCTTTTGTCACTAAACTTGTGGGTTGAAGATGGTGATAATTCTTGAACCATTTCCCCTCTAGATCTAGGCTCCCTTTTATAGACTTTCCAAATCTTAGATCTAGAATTGAAATTTGAATTCCCCCCACAAGTTAGTTATCAAATAATTTAAATTTCCCTCCAAAAAGTTAGTTAAGCTTTAAATTTTGAATTTCCCTCCAATAGTTTGTTGAGCCGAGCCTTCTAGATGTGCCACGTGGAGCTTCTGGGGTCTTCTGGAAGCTTTGGCCGTTATAATTGAGCATGTGATGAAATTGGGTGCAATGATCTCATTATATGGCCGCGGATCCGCCGCGCCAAGGGGGCTTGGGCCGCGGATCCGCGGCCCATTGGTGGCCTTGGTGATTTCTTTCCACATGGTAATTTCTGGGCTGACTGGTGGGCCTCTTTCTGATGCTTGGATTTTTATTTGGCCTTTCTGTATTGCTCCAGATCTTTAACCTTTGAATTGGTGTGTCTTTTATTAGTTCATTTCCCAATTAGGCCCTGTTTCTGGAATTTCCTGCACAATTTCACCGAGACAAGAGTTGCGCAATACAAGGATGATGCGATGCCATGAAAAACACACAATTTCCCTAAAAATGCTGGTTTTAGTACACAGTACAAGTAATCCCGTATTTTTCATGTGTTTTGCAAATATAGGTGATATGAATACCGGATATCTCTACTTGACTGCAAAAGGTGGGGAAATTGCTGTGTTAGAAATGCAGTATTTTCGACTGATCAAATTCCCCCAAACTTATTTTCGATCGTCTCGATCGAACTGTTTTATTAAAAAGAGAAGGAGAAAATAAAGAAAGAGAAAAGAGCACTTTCGTAGGCAACACGATTGCACTGAGCACGTGCAACAAGCCTTTAAACCTCTGGGTGTCCCTAGTAGGAGGAGTGTTGTCTCCTGAGGGTTTTCAGCGGATTGCACCCACAAAATCCGATAATAAAAGGAAGATCATGAATATTACATTTAAAGACAAGAATTGTAAAAGAAAAGCCTTGAAAATTAGGGTTTTCAACTAAGCTAGCTTTTCGGTTGTCATGAGCCCTATCTTAATGGTCATGAAAAGATGTTAGAAATCATGCCCTCCCTCAATAAAACATCGTCTTATTCTTCATTCCTATCTTTCTTCCAAACATCGATCATATCACCCTGCGTGTGTGTAAAGAACATCCCTACACCCGGAGAATTCAATTCAAGCTATCATACTCTTGCCCATCAGCCTCAGTATTTTTTTAATTTTGATGAGCTCACACACTTTCATGTGACCGTTAATACTTCTTGAGGTACTAACCGACCGATTACTCATGTGTAGGGTTCCTAGGCACACTAGTGAGGTCTCACAAGGCATCGAACATGCCAATTTCAAAAAATCTAGGTGCCGAGAGACCCGACTACGGATCGTTCGCTAGAAAACTAGGCGAAAAAGCTAACTAGTTAACACTTAACTATGAGAATCGGAAATACAACCTTTGTAGATCCGGTGCTCCACCTCCATAGCTCCGCAACGAAGTCGTCTCCGCTGTCCAAAAGGAATCCGGGCTCTAGAGTCGGCTTCGTCGGAGAAAAAGCGAGCTAGGTCGTCGATGTCCATGCCGAAGATGATCTACGTCGAAGCATCGCTAGATCAAGCTCCACCTTCACCAAGTCTTGAAAACTTGTGAAGGAAACACACTCTACTACTTGGCAAGAGGTAGAGGATGAAGAAATAGGAAGTGGGTAGACTTTAGAATTGGATTTCTCACTCAAAAACATCAATCACCATTGATGAGGTAAGCTTTTCTTCACTTGAAGCAAGGAAGAAGAAGAAGAATAATATGATAAGATTAATAGAATAGAAAAGAAAAATCCATCCTTATCATATTATGAACCATGGTTAGATGTAGAGAGCTAACTAAGGTTTAAGTGAGTGGTTAGGGTTAAGCATGAGACAAAATGGTCATGAAGTCAAAGTCTTCATGAATGTTCATGAATGAACAAAAGAAAGCAACCATTTTCCTCATTTTGCCTTTTCTTTCTCCAAAAAGATAAATGAATAAAAATGAAATCAAAAACCCTAATCACCCACTTAACTATAGTTTAATTCTTTACACTTAACCATAAGGCATGTATCATCAAACATGATACAAGCAAGTGCACAAAACTATATCGAATATACAATGTGCACACCCGAGCGAGAAAATCCATTTAAAGTGAACCGATACTAGTTAAATGCAAAGTAATGTATCAAATATATAATTATGCATTAAATCATTAAATCAACACTTGATTTAACGATCCGGTCATATCGCATATAACCGACTAGTATCATTAGTAACAACTTATCGAATCAACACTTGATCCGATAACCCGGCTATATCGCATATAACCGATCAATGTCACATTGCGAGAATCGAATACAGTATCACATACTGGTATTATTCTCGGTCCCGCACATATCTCATATGCGCTCCTATTTCGTTTCGCTTGAGCCAGGAAACCTCTGTGTAGGACTCTAAAGACTCGTCAATACGCCGGCAGCGGATGATGATCATATCAAACATCCACAAGCCGCAAGCGGTCTGCTAAACGTAACGGCCACCCGGGTATTGAGCGATCAGAAGATCGACGAGCAAGCCCGCTCACACTCCTGTGAATCCAACCAGTAACACTACCGTACAGTCCGGTCTGATCGTCTGATATGTCGCATATCTTGCCTAGGGGTGGTAAACGTCAGACCCCAATAGCTCGATAAGTCGTGTCGATATGAGGTCTATAACTATTCGAGAAACTACTGGTAACACTTACCAGTAAATCTCAGCAACCCTGGCCAGGGATTTCCTATTATAGCCAATCGAACACAGCGCAACATCAACCCCCTATACCGGGAGAGACGAATCCCCTCCTATCGCTCATTGCCTCCATGTGACTCGGGACTGTACCCAAAAACCACCGTTTTGCACGCCCTCTTGGACGTGGTAAGATGGAAATCAAAGCACAGTGGGAACCACACAAGACTCTATGACGATCTCGGGTCAACAGACTACTCTGTACCAGTGTCACCAGAGAACTGCCATCTGACGTGAGGTATAATACCATCTGGGAGTTCTCGGCGAGTCCGTCCAGTGTACCCAGTCTCTACTGAGCACCCGTATATCATCTCTGATGTCAAACACCAATGGATATGGGATCATCCATCGCCCATCTATATGGGTCGAGAAGGTATACGCTAGTCTACTCTGGTATATCGATGCCCCGTCTCGATACACCCACGACTAGGGACTTTGAAGGATGTACTTATGGACTACCATGTCCCCACTAGTATGATCCGCATCATAGTCCAGGTAGTCAAGTACAGATCCTAAGGGCTTTACCAACATGTAATAGAGAGACAAACAGTGTACACGTTAAGGTAAAGAGCAACCAGATAGCATACTATCATGTCGAGCAAGAAAGTCCTCCCTATATATGTCCCAGCATCCACTACAATATACATCCTATGTACAGTGATGGCCTCTAGGGCATACATATAACTAACAATCTCCCACTTGTACTAGGGCCATCTGTAGCAGTGGTTGTAGTATCTCATACTCAACCATCCCATAAAAGTCTCTCTCTGGGAACAGGCCTTTGTGAGTGGATCCGCTGTGTTGTCCTCTGAGTCTACTCTCCTAACCTCGATCACCCTGGAGATCAACCATCTCCATGATCAGGTGATACTGCCTTAGAATATGTCTGGATCACTGATGGGACCGGCGTTCCTTGGCATAAGCCACAACTCCATTGTCACACAATGGGAGGAACATAGTTCATCTCATGAACCAATATATATCTAGACTGCCTCTTTGGTAGTATCTCAAATAGCGATGTATCCAGCCTTTTTCGTCTAGTATGTCACGGTATCTAGTTTGGAACTCTTCCAACATACCGCCCCTTTACTGAGGGTAAAGACAATGCCTGTGACTGACACTCAGTCATCTTTATCACCCTGGAACACTTCCAGTGATTCTCCCCAGGATCGATTGATACCATCTCACTACAACTAGTGAGAATCCTAACATCCATTTAGATCTATCTCATAGATCCAAAATCCAGGAGTTAGTAGGTATCATTATGATCCTATATGGAGAATCTTTGTGATAAGCGGAGATTGATCGAGCGTAGCATAAGAAACTCCTTTCTTATCAAGAGTATGTCATCCACGTACTCTACGAGGATCGTCACCATACTCCCTACTACCTTTTTGTATATACAAAGTTCATCCACCATTTTGATGATGTCAAACTCTTTGACTAATACATCAAAACAGACGTTCCAACTCCGCGATGCCTGCTTTAATCCTATAAAGCATCTTGCACACGTTTCCGCTGCTCCCACTGTCTACGAAGCCCTCTGGCTGTGTACTTATAGACGCTCTCTTCTAAAACATCATTTAGAAAAGCAGTCATGACACCCAACCACCAGATATCGTAGTCATGGTATGTAGCCGTGACAAGTAGGATCTGGATGAACTTAAGCATAGCTACTTGAAAAGGTTTTAACATTATGATCCATATTTAGTCAATGATGCAAACCTTTAACAAGTCTAGCTTTGAAAGTCTCAACTTTTCCATCTACACCAAGCAATCTTCTCAAGATATACTTGCTCCTGATGGGGATTTAACCCTTCAGATATTGCAACCAAAGTCCATACTTTGTTGGTGTATAAGGATTCCATCTCAGATCGCTAAGCATCCAGCCATTCTTACAGAGTCTTACTCCTGATGGCCTGCTCGAAGCTAGTTGGGTCATCATCTCATGATGTAATCCTTGCTCCCACTGTCATAGAGAAACCGAAGTATCTCTCAGGTGGGTGAGGAACCCTACTAGATCGGCGGAGAGGCTGAGGTTCGTTGGAATCTACTGAATCCTTTGGTTCTATCAAATCATCAGATGCAGTCTGTATAGATGGAACATTTCCAGTTCTACATTACAGATTTTGCCTCGAGCTTGTCCAGATTTTGCTTTTAGACATAGGCCGGACAACCCCAAATCTTAATTGACTTAAGACATGGGCTCTTCCCATACCATATCTCATATGGAGTGGTAGGCAACTGATTTGATTCGAGTCCTATTCAATAGGTATGGAGCTTCTCAAGCGCACAACTCCCAAAAGGAAAAATGATAACTCAGTAGTACTCATCATAGAGCACACCATATCAAATAGGGTGTATCTGCTCCGCCCCGATATACCATCGTGCTATGGTGTATACGGAGGAGTAATGCTGAGAGAGAATCTCATTCTCCTTTAGAATAGTTCAGGAATTTCCGTGCTCAAGTATTCTCCTCCTTGATCTCATCAAAGGACATAATACTTATACCCGTATTTTGGTTCTCTACTTCTAACTTATATTATGTGAATATCTCAAAAGGTTCGGACTTGTGTTTCAACAGGAACATAGGTCTGAATCTCGAAAGATCATCAGAGAATGTAATGAGGTATAAAGAACCAGTCTTGGCATGTGTAGACAGGGGACCTACATACATCAACATGTATCATCCCAAGAGTTTACTAACTCTTTCTCTGTTTCCATTAAACGGAGCTATGGTCATCTTATCTTTGTGACATGACTGGCGAGTTTCACAAGATGTAAGTTCAAACTATTTTAAATATGCATCTTTATGTAACTCTAGCCAGTCGGGTCACATTGATCTGACCTAGTCTACAATACCTCAAGAAGGATTTGTTCATTTCTGAACTCTTCCTCTTGTGTGTGTTTCATATACTAAGAACTGTAGTTTGATTTAGAACATCAATGCTTTTAGACAACGTGCCTGAACAGATCAACTTTTGATATAGGAAATGTTCAAAACATTATCCAACAATACAAAATTTTATCATTTCTTTACTGATAAAGAGACTGATATGATTTTGTATGTCAGGTTCGGTATCTAATAACATTCGTTCAGAATCAATGTATTGGTAATACAGGGTGACAGTGACCAACAGACTTGGCTGCAACATTTGCCCCGTTTTCTGCCTCATGAAACTTATCACCCGTTCTCAGTTCTCTACCTTTCTGTAGCCCTATGTAACAGATTACATATCTGGGATTCTGATCCGGTATCACATACCAAGGATGTAGAGGATACTGAGAAACAGTTCTTTGTAATGAACACACCCGAAGATGATGCATCAGCATGCAGTCTCTTCGTTTGGGCGGCACGGGAATTCTGGTAATCCCCAATTTCCTGCTCTGTCTTATAACAATTATAAGGTGGAGCGGGACCAACGTTCCCCAGCTCAGTATAACAAGTGGGTTCGGTCAATAATCCGTATTATTATCTTGATTAAGGCGTGATATGGTCGCTACCTGGAGAGAGAGAGAAGAAAACACTCAGCGTGCGCTCTGTCAAGAATAGATTGGTTATTATTTTATCTAATCAGGATGGCTCCCACTGCTTTTTATCAAATCTTCCTTCAAACCCTAAAAGGAAAGACTAGCCGGGATTAATTACACACTACAAGTTCGCCAATCTTTCAGCCAGGCCAGTGTCGGTACTTTGAGGGAGGTCCCCCGTGCTTTCGCACGAACCTAATTACTGTAAACCTCATTTTCCCAGAGGCATAACCCCGTTGACACCTTTCTAGACACCTACTTGATCGGCTAATTGTAATGTATAAAACTCTCCCAGGAGTAACACTTACTCGCAGCGGGTATTGGGATCCAACTATCTCATAGAAGGTATGCAATCTCATTGCAAATTTCAACACTTGAAATTCCCGATAATATTTTGACCCTAGCTCGCTATGACCTTGACGAATGCCAAACAACCCATAGTCCACTAGTCAAGTTCTACCCGTACATTTCTTGATCGAATTAAACCCACCCGCACGACCCTTGACGAATGCCAAACAACGCCGTACGAATACCCTAATCCAATCGCATCATATGCTCAAGCAGATAAATACTAGTTAGCTACCGTACACTACGCCTTGACGAATGCCAAACAACCGCAGCACGAATACTAACTAGTACATATCTGAAATGACGGAGGGCTACGACAGGTTTTTCTGAAAACCTATTGCGTAATGAACTTGATATCGTTGTAGAATCAAATGATTTTTGAAATGGAGTGCTTTTGAGGCTTTTCTAGTTTTGCTAAAGGAGTCACTCCCGGTGAAGGGATCGTCGGTCCTTTCCTCGTCGAATGAGGTGCGGGATATATCATATATATCACTGTGCAAAGCAAAAACACTTAAAAGCAATCAAAAGACAAACCGAGTGTGTAGCATCTGCCAGTTATTGCTAAAAGAGTCACTCCCGGTGAAGGGATCTCGGTCCTTTCCTCATCGAATAAGGTGCAGGATATATCATATATACCGCTGTGCAAAGCAAGAACTGTAGCTACCTGTTTTATTTTGAAATTCGATTCTACAACATCTTTAGGTTTCTTTTATTTCATTAATCACATTAATGAAGTCCCATCATTTAAGTACCTAAACATCACAGATAAATACGACGTACACTTATGCCATCCGCATTCGCCTCGATGTCCCCTCGTGCACCATTAGGTTAGGTAACTAACGGCAGAGCGGGGCAGGGCTAGCGCGGGTGTAAAACATAAGTAACGTCTATATAATATATCATAAATACTATATACTGTATCGATCACAGAACATCATATGATCACATCACAGATATCGCAGCAGAAGAATCATATGAAATATTGGATATACTAGGACGTCCGTGTTTTCAATACGAGCCAGTATAAAACACGGATTCCACGGTCGTGATGAATAGCCAAACCCACACCCCTAGACCCCTACGAGAGCGGCAAGCAACCCTACCAATTCTGGAGTTAGGAGACCCGGACTCGACTCCTCGAGTTGGTCTCCCACTGGACTCCAGAACCCGGTTACTTGTGCCCTCCTCCTTGGGTCTATCCTAGTGCGGAAAAGTAAATAATATACAAACGGTGACTACTTCCGCAACCTGGAAGTGCCCCAATAAAAGAATATTACATACAAGTTTTTACATGAATGAAAATGAAAAACACTCATCTCACATAAAAACCCCCCGGCTATTCAAACACGACGATCCAATATAACATATCCAGCAACACATAACATCACATGTCATCAACGTAAGTAAATATGCGCATCCCAATTGTCGTTGACATATAGCAACGAAACCGGCGATATCACATATTACACTTACGGTCACAGAAAAGAAAGTATAAAACTACAACAGTTGGAATCCGCAACCTCCTCAGACATCGCATGCCTGACCAAATGAATTTCTTAGACATCGCATGCCTAACAATTATAAACCCCGCATTTTAGTCTCAAAATCGAAAACTCTTTTCAATATCAAGTTGGGGAATTCAACAGGATTCCCGACATGCTGATCGAATGCTCGTCGCAAACTTTAGTAGACGGCCGCACCCCCGATACCGTCGACGAAGTGCACCAAGGCGGAACACCGCTGCCGCGAGCACCCGAACGGATGCTTTCGGCAATGGGGTTCTCCTACAGTCACTTGGTCGGGGCTATGGGGTGTAGCTGTCTATTAAGTTTTCCCGGCGAATATCCGCGTACGCTACGTGATTGCGACGGACTTTTGATCGCATCAAAATTCCGTGGCAACCGATCAAGTGAGACTAAAGTGCTATGTTTATAACATTCATTCAGTTATCTCATAACTGTTGTGAATTCCAATTATTGTATCACATTCCGGATAAATAGAAAATGTTAAACTTTCCGATCGAACAATCGAACACCCAAGTTTTCCCGATACAGCTCAACACATGAAACAAGTCTAAAAACATTCAGTTCGTGCCTCAGTACCAACGGTCCAGCCGTAGAAGGGTCAAGCCAACGCCTCACATGTGGCACGCCGTACTGCCCCAAACCCGAAGGTTCAAAGGGCAGTTCAAGACGGTCACATAATCGAGTTAAGGTTTGTTGTCTTCTAGAGGGACCATCGCGTTACTTGCACTACTTAGAATGTCGTTAAACTTCGGAAAATCCAACACTTGGAAATTTCCCGACAGGGGAAAAATTGGGTATTTATATCCGGTCGAACATTTTAACAGTTTCTAAAATATCCGGAAAAACATAAACAAAGTTAAATTATCCGATCAAATTAACGAATCCCCAATAAAACCCTAGAAAACTCAACACCTGAGTGGAATTAAAAAATTCACATCAAAAATTGCCAAGAAAGGACCTAAGAATAAATATATGAAATTTGAAGGACTAAGTCGAAATTTGGGCCTCGGAAGCGCCGCCAAACCCCTGGTTTAGCCGCGGATCCACGCTCCAATTATTGAATTAGTCGACCAAACTTCACAGTAATTCTTAGTTTTTCCTGCTTATTTTTCTGCATATTTTTATTTCACAAAATACAACAGTTTTGAAAAATGTACAGAGAGCGATTTTGCTTGGGGTTTCGCGGTTCGATCGGATCTCTAACTTCGTCTACCGATCGCCTAAGGCTCTAGCTAGGCTCTGATACCACTGTAGGGTTCCTAGGCACACTAGTGAGGTCTCACAAGGCATCGAACATGCCAATTTCAAAAAATCTAGGTGCCGAGAGACCCGACTACGGATCGTTCGCTAGAAAACTAGGCGAAAAAGCTAACTAGTTAACACTTAACTATGAGAATCGGAAATACAACCTTTGTAGATCCGGTGCTCCACCTCCATAGCTCCGCAACGAAGTCGTCTCCGCTGTCCAAAAGGAATCCGGGCTCTAGAGTCGGCTTCGTCGGAGAAAAAGCGAGCTAGGTCGTCGATGTCCATGCCGAAGATGATCTACGTCGAAGCATCGCTAGATCAAGCTCCACCTTCACCAAGTCTTGAAAACTTATGAAGGAAACACACTCTACTACTTGGCAAGAGGTAGAGGATGAAGAAATAGGAAGTGGGTAGACTTTAGAATTGGATTTCTCACTCAAAAACATCAATCACCATTGATGAGGTAAGCTTTTCTTCACTTGAAGCAAGGAAGAAGAAGAAGAATAATATGATAAGATTAATAGAATAGAAAAGAAAAATCCATCCTTATCATATTATGAACCATGGTTAGATGTAGAGAGCTAACTAAGGTTTAAGTGAGTGGTTAGGGTTAAGCATGAGACAAAATGGTCATGAAGTCAAAGTCTTCATGAATGTTCATGAATGAACAAAAGAAAGCAACCATTTTCCTCATTTTGCCTTTTCTTTCTCCAAAAAGATAAATGAATAAAAATGAAATCAAAAACCCTAATCACCCACTTAACTATAGTTTAATTCTTTACACTTAACCATAAGGCATGTATCATCAAACATGATACAAGCAAGTGCACAAAACTATATCGAATATACAATGTGCACACCCGAGCGAGAAAATCCATTTAAAGTGAACCGATACTAGTTAAATGCAAAGTAATATATCAAATATATAATTATGCATTAAATCATTAAATCAACACTTGATTTAACGATCCGGTCATATCGCATATAACCGACTAGTATCATTAGTAACAACTTATCGAATCAACACTTGATCCGAAAACCCGGCTATATCGCATATAACCGATCAATGTCACATCGCGAGAAACGAATACAGTATCACATACTGGTATTATTCTCGGTCCCGCACATATCTCATATGCGCTCCTATTTCGTTTCGCTTGAGCCAGGAAACCTCTGTGTAGGACTCTAAAGACTCGTCAATACGCCGGCAGCGGATGATGATCATATCAAACATCCACAAGCCGCAAGCGGTCTGCTAAACGTAACGGCCACCCGGGTATTGAGCGATCAGAAGATCGACGAGCAAGCCCGCTCACACTCCTGTGAATCCAACCGGTAACACTACCGTACAGTCCGGTCTGATCGTCTGATATGTCGCATATCTTGCCTATGGGTGGTAAACGTCAGACCCCAATAGCTCGATAAGTCGTGTCGATATGAGGTCTATAACTATTCGAGAAACTACTGGTAACACTTACCAGTAAATCTCAGCAACCCTGGCCAGGGATTTCCTGTTATAGCCAATCGAACACAGCGCAACATCAACCCCCTATACCGGGAGAGACGAATCCCCTCCTATCGCTCATTGCCTCCATGTGACTCGGGACTGTACCCAAAAACCACCGTTTTGCACGCCCTCTTGGACGTGGTAAGATGGAAATCAAAGCACAGTGGGAACCACACAAGACTCTATGACGATCTCGGGTCAACAGACTACTCTGTACCAGTGTCACCAGAGAACTGCCATCTGACGTGAGGTATAATACCATCTGGGAGTTCTCGGCGAGTCCGTCCAGTGTACCCAGTCTCTACTGAGCACCCGTATATCATCTCTGATGTCAAACACCAATGGATATGGGATCATCCATCGCCCATCTATATGGGTCGAGAAGGTATACGCTAGTCTACTCTGGTATATCGATGCCCCGTCTCGATACACCCACGACTAGGGACTTTGAAGGATGTACTTATGGACCACCATGTCCCCACTAGTATGATCCGCATCATAGTCCAGGTAGTCAAGTACAGATCCTAAGGGCTTTACCAACATGTAATAGAGAGACAAACAGTGTACACGTTAAGGTAAAGAGCAACCAGATAGCATACTATCATGTTGAGCAAGAAAGTCCTCCCTATATATGTCCCAGCATCCACTACAATATACATCCTATGTACAGTGATGGCCTCTAGGGCATACATATAACTAACATCATGTGCTTGCTTATTTGGTGTATTTTCCTCGTCTTGCACCACCTTAGGTATAGCAGTGACTCCCAGACCAGTTGGCCTTAGGGCACTAGGTGAAGAGGCACCCTCGCTATATATCTTTTTATTGCTCTCGGTGATAACAAAAACCAGTGTTCATTTTTCTCACCACTTTCTTCATTTTTTTTCCTTCATACATCGGCTTTAAGACAAGAGCATTTCAAGGTATCCTCTACTATCCCGGGCTTTAAGACGTGTGTAAGTGTGAATAGCAGGGTATCAACGTTCAAAATATTTGGCTTTCCAGAATAGAAACTATTTTTCAGACTTATTTTTATCCTCAGATTAGTGACTTCCTTCATCTTACTAACCCTTGGGACAACGGCTCATAACTACTTATTTCTAGTTCGTATAAGAAAACTTCTAATTTTCTTAGTTTTCTTAAATTTTTCTAATCTCATGGATGTAATTGTTCACTATCTAATCTTTTATTATCATAAATATTAAATATTTTTATATTTTGAATTTTTTTTTCTTTTATGGATTTTGAAAATTTTTAAATTTTTATATGTTTTTTTTTTTAAAATTATTTACAAAAAATGATGAGCTAAAAATATGTACACAGAATTTTTATGGGTTTTGAAAATTTTTAAATTTTTATGGTTTTTAAAGAAAATGTGTTGTGCTTATGCAAATGATATGCACATGATGCAAAACTAAGCACAAACCTCCCCCAAACATGTTTTCAACAGTGTCCTCACTGTTGCCAACCGCTATATCTACCAAACCTGTAAGCTTGGGAGGAATTTATTAGTGGGGGCAAAATATATAAGTGAAGACCCTCCCCCAAACTTATTCTTGGCTCAAAACTTTTGTAAAAATTTTTCTTTCCAAGAGCCAGAAAAATTATCCCCCCCAAACTTGAGTTATGCAATGTTAAGCTTTTGAAAATCACATGAGGGGGTCAAGAAACATTGGTCGATGCCAAGTTTTGCAAAGACCGAAGATCAACACCAACCATTCGAAGATTTTATCAATGCAGTGCTCGGGTTGGTGGAAGAAGAAGTGGGGAAAGGGTAAGGGGTGGAAGAGAGTGTGTGTGCGTCTCATTTTGGAGAGACGAAGCAGTGAATGTGATGGATTACTCGCATTCTTTTTATAGTTCAGAAGAGGGGGTGGAGGTTCAATTTCATTGATTGGGAGATGATTCATCTCAACACCCGTGTTATTCAGAAATGCGAGTTCATCAGCGAAGATCTCCTCAAAAGTCTCATCAATACCCCGAAGAATAATGTCATCACAAAGTGCGGGGTGATCTTCAGACTCTAAAAGCAGTTCATAATCTGTGTCAGTTGTTGACCCGGACATCTCAGTGGAAGAGTCCGTATGTGTATGATACATAGTTGGGTCAAACAACAACGTATGAAAAGAGTCAAGACCGGTATCAGGAGGATCATCAAATTCGCTGCTGTCGACAGAACAGACATGAGCAGTAGGTTCGGAGGGTACACTTCCAATCTTGTAAATGTTCAGCTCTATTGACCTATTCCCGAAAGATAGGGTCATAGAACCATTTCGACAGTTGATTATTGCATTGGAAGTGGTCAAAAAGGGGCGACCTAAAATCACCGGAATTTGATTCCGGGGGTTCGCTACAGGCTGTGTATCAAGTACAATAAAATCCACAGGGAATACGAATTCCCCGATTTTTATTAACACATCCTCCAGTTCACCCCTAGGTTTGGTGATTGATCGGTCAGCCATCTGGAGAGTGCAATGGGCTGGTTTCAACTCTCCGATTCCTAGTTGCTCATAGACTGAGAAAGGAAGCAGGTTAACACTGGCGCCAAGGTCTAATAGAGCACGATTGATGTGTTTATCCCCAATAGAAATCGATATCGTAGGACATCCTGGGTCCTTACGTTTCTTTGGTAGCGGAGGGATAAAAGCAGTGCTAATGCTATTGGACATGAAGACCTTCTTTGGCACTTGAGTCTTCCTCTTCCTAGTGCACAAGTCCTTAAGAATTTTCGCATAAGCGGGGACTTGTTGAATCGCATCTAGGAGAGGGATGTTGATGTTAACTTGCTTGAACATGTCCATAATCTTCTCCATATGTGGACTCGATAGGTTAGCCCTTAACCGGTTCGGATAAGGTGCTTTAGCAATAAGCGCTGGGTCCATCATAGGGGAAGGAAGTGTGTGTGGCCCCGATCCCAGAATAGAAGTGGGGATCGTCTGTGGAGGAGTAAAAGAGGTGGGCTGAGGTGTTGAGCCTAGAGGGAAATGGATAATGGCTCGTGAGAAGGCGGTAGGGTAGAAGAACAAGAATCAGAAGCAGAAGCGTGTGTGTGAGGAAAGGTCTCAGCCGGGGTGTTGATAGGATCATCAATATCATCAACTTCTTCCCCAACATGGTTATCCAGCACTCTCCCAGATCTCAATGTGGTGATTGCATTCACATGATGTGAATATCCAGGATTGGGTACAGGTTGAGCTGGGAGTTTCCCTTTCTCTCTTGCACTCATTTCGGCCTTAAGTCGTGCAATTTCAGCTTCCATTGTTTTGATACTCTCAGCTTGGGACGCTGAGTTTTTCTTTATCTCACCAACGGAAGACTTAACCTCGGCCGAAACTTCCATGAAATTTGACATGAGTGATTTCATGGTTTGAGCGAATTGAGAGAACTCATCAGAACAGGTCGACTGCATAGGATTAGAAGGTGCAGGAGTGTTGACCTGGTTTTGGAAATTTTGTGACTGGTAGGGGTGCTGGGTGAGGTGAAGTGGTTGCTGTTGTGGTGGAGGGACCCGTTGGAATTGATTCGGGTTTGGAACCGTGTTTTGGGATTGGTTCCAAGCAAAATTCGGGTGATTCCTCCAACCCTGATTGTATGTGGAAGAAAAAGGGTCGTTTCCAGGTCTTTGAAATGCGGCATTGGTATGCTCGAGACCTCGAAACTGGGAGTTTAATGGACATTCTTCTGTCAAGTGAGAAGGGTCAGAACAGCACCCACAAACGGTTTTGGGGAGCGACATTGGGTTTAGGGAGGCTGCTAGGAATTTGTGTTCCATGGCGTCGAGCTTCTTTTGCATTGCTGCCATCTCAGCTCGAACACCTATGGACACGTCTATTTGGTGTACGCCACCCCTACTCGATGGCTGGGTTCCAGTCTCCCACTGAAGTGACTTTTCAGCGAACTCTTCTAAAAATTTCCACGCTTCCCCATCATCCTTGGTCATAAAGGTGCCTTGACACATGTTTTTAAGGTTTTGTTTAGTGGTAGGGTTACTGCCCTCATATATGATTCGGAAAAGTTCCCATCTCGGGATGCCGTGATGTGGGCATTGAACCAAAAGATCCTTGAATCGGTCAAAGTATTTTGAAAATGGTTCAGCCGGAAGCTGGGAGAATTGATAGAGTTCACTACGGATTCGAGCTGTCTTTTGCATCGGGTAGAATTTCTTAAGGAATGCAGCAACGAATTCTTCCCAATTCGTGATGGAATGTGCGGTGGTGTTATATAGCCACTTCTCGGCTAAATCGCACAAGGTAAATGGAAGAAGTCGTAGACGCATGGCATCCACAGAAAGTTGTGATGTACCCATCATTGCGCATACGTTTTCAAATTTGGTAATAAAAACGTACGCGTCTTCAGTCTCGAGACCGTGGAATTTGGGTAGAAGGTTGATGTACTGGGGCTTAATCTCAAAGTTATCCCCGTTGGCTGGTGGAATGGATAAGCATGTCGAGAGAGGACCTCGCAAAGGGTAACACCTCTCTTGGAGAGAGATGCGGGGTGGAATCTGCGCACCAACGGACGGCGGCAGAGTAGCAGCAAAGAGGTTTGATGGAGACTGATCCATCGGTGTAGGTGTGGTGGGGGGTAAAAGAAAGGTAAATGGAGAAATACCGACTTCGGAGTCGATCGAGGGGACGCGGACAAGTCGGGCACTAGAATCCCGTGTCCAGCCTATCTTGCACTAAAAGGGGTTAGTACAAGTGGCAGCGTGATTTATAATTAGGGGAATGAAGTGAGTATGGTGTTTGTTTTGAAAAATGATACGGATTTTGAAAATATGATGCAACAAGCAATACCCTAAAATTTATGGTCACCTAGGTCCAATCTCTAGACCGCTCCTAACTGCCAGAAGACAAGACGCAGGATAGAATTCTCCACTGCCTCTTTGTCCCTCCTGTGGCCAGGTAAGTGCCAGGTAAGTGGGAGGTTCTCCACTACGTAAGTAGTGGGCCTAATTAAGTAACCACTAGCCTTCGACACACTTTCCTAGGCACCACAAGAGAAACGCGGATAAGCAATGAATTACCCACGGCCTTCTTCTGTCCTAAGTGAGCGCGACGGTCCTTAGAGTCATCTCTAGATATTTTTTAATTAATGAGGGTAATGCGGATGCAGGTTTGTGATTTTTGGGGCCTAGGAAGGGTAATGAACTCCCCACCTAATCTAGATTTGGCCGTGCCCCTTAATTTCCGTATTTATTATGCAAACAACCACAAAATAAAAAAAACAAGCACACTTTATTTTGCTTTTTTGCGCGCTGCGAATATTTGCAAAGAAACCTGCACGAAATGTTAATTGGAGCAGATTTTAGGAGGGAGATAAGAAAGTTAGAAATTACCTGCAAAAGATTTTACAGAGAGCTCCTTGAACTGCCGCGGAACCGCCGCCTTAGGTAGGTATTTGCCGAGGAATCGCGGTGGGGGGAAGAGATCACTCTACCAAATTTCTACAGAGAGCTCCTGATCACTTCCTTGGTCCTCTGGAATTCTCCAAATAATTTTCCAATTTCTCAGTAAGCTCCAGATCTCCTTGCAATTAACCACAACAACACGTATTAGTGTTTGCGCGAGTTTTGATCTTTAAAATTTTTAGATGGAATAAACTTTTCAACTCAAATTTCAAAAAATGAACAAATAGCACACGATCCCCGGCAACGGCGCCATTTTGATTGAAACGATTTTCCGATTGTGTAGAATGAAATGGTAAAGAAATCACAACCAAAAATATTTTGACCGCAATCAATAACGGTGTCGGATGTAGCGCGTTAGTAAGTGCGGATCGTCCACAGGGAAAGTGAGTTTCGTTCAATTTCCGAATTAGATGAGTTGAAAATTTAGGGCAAAGAAAAGAAAACAATTCATGATTTGCATTTAAAGATCAAGAAATAAGAAAAATCTAGATCTAGAAAAGACATTAAAAGCAAGAATTGAGATGTGTGATAATTTCCAACCAACAATCAAGATTAGAAGTATGGCTCGTAGGAGTAGATCGGATCTATAGATGTGATGAGATCTAAAGATTACTAATTCTTATCCATTAATGAATTGATACTAGATCGATGCAAAATTCATCGAGGTTTAAGGATCTTTGCTAGAAAATTAGGGATTCCGCAACTCATCCTTTGTCCTTTCGATGGATCGCATTCAAATTCTAGCTTCTAGTTAATCAAATGTTTAATAGTTGTTTCCTAGTTTCGAGTGAACACGATCAAGAAAGCATCATCTCGAAACTAGGTTATTAATCATTTGATTAACTAGAATTTTCAAACATTATAGGATTTAAGAATTGTAGAAATATCTAAATCATCATCATCTAAAGATCGTCACAACTCCTACACGAGCGGAGATTACTCAAACATCATGATCACAAACACAATCACAAATTGAATTCTAATCATTATGCTTGAATTAAAAGATAAGCAAGATATAGAAAATTCGCCTTTATTTATCGACAAATTTCGTTACAACTCTCTTGAATTTACAAAAGGAAGGAACTAGATCGTCGATTTCGGCTTCGCTCGGCTCCTTGAGTCGCGGATCGGCGTGGATCTCTTGCTCCGTTGGAAATCCGGCGTCGCTTGCTAAAGGTTGAAGGCTCTCTTGCTCAAATTGATCTCGGGATCTTGATCTTGATTTTGAATTGGAGATGGGAATTGAATTTGAGGCATAAGCTTTTGTCACTAAACTTGTGGGTTGAAGATGGTGATAATTCTTGAACCATTTCCCCTCTAGATCTAGGCTCCCTTTTATAGACTTTCCAAATCTTAGATCTAGAATTGAAATTTGAATTCCCCCCACAAGTTAGTTATCAAATAATTTAAATTTCCCTCCAAAAAGTTAGTTAAGCTTTAAATTTTGAATTTCCCTCCAATAGTTTGTTGAGCCGAGCCTTCTAGATGTGCCACGTGGAGCTTCTGGGGTCTTCTGGAAGCTTTGGCCGTTATAATTGAGCATGTGATGAAATTGGGTGCAATGATCTCATTATATGGCCGCGGATCCGCCGCGCCAAGGGGGCTTGGGCCGCGGATCCGCGGCCCATTGGTGGCCTTGGTGATTTCTTTCCACATGGTAATTTCTGGGCTGACTGGTGGGCCTCTTTCTGATGCTTGGATTTTTATTTGGCCTTTCTGTATTGCTCCAGATCTTTAACCTTTGAATTGGTGTGTCTTTTATTAGTTCATTTCCCAATTAGGCCCTGTTTCTGGAATTTCCTTCACAATTTCACCGAGACAAGAGTTGCGCAATACAAGGATGATGCGATGCCATGAAAAACACACAATTTCCCTAAAAATGCTGGTTTTAGTATACAGTACAAGTAATCCCGTATTTTTCATGTGTTTTGCAAATATAGGTGATATGAATACCGGATATCTCTACTTGACTGCAAATGGTAGGGAAATTGCTGTGTTAGAAATGCAGTATTTTCGACTGATCACACACCTATACACATATTGTACATTCATACTAGCGTACATACCACTTGTACATCCATATTGGCACACATACATATTGTACACTCATACATGCGTATATACCACTTGTGCATCCATACCTACATACATACTTATTGCACATACATAGATGATGCTGGCTTTGGTTTTGGAGAATTGGGGATCGCATGAGATATTTTCAAAACTGGATTCATTTAAAAGAGCGGTTTTTCCTTAATATGTCATATCACTGTTCCATGTTGCATGATATTCGGATATGCTTACATTTTTATCATATGTCGCATACATCATGCTTTATGATTTTACGCATTGAGATATGCTATTTTCATAAGATTTCTGGATTTGAGAACCGTGGCTATTTCAAAAGAAAGCATGTACTGTTTTAAAAACCTGGTTTCTCTTGATATGATATTTCAGTACGTCCACCATGCATTTTCTCGGTTCTGAGACGTGTGACATGTGAAACCCGATTCGAGGAGCTGGATGAGGCCGATTGCGGGTACATGGTGGACCCGGTATGGTACCCCGGGATGAGAAAAGATTTGTTGTGCAGTAGAAGGTGAGCTTGGCAAAGGGACTACATACCTACCGGTGATTGGTTGGACCAGAGTCGAGAGATGGATATGGGCCGACCTGTACTGCAGGGGCCCGAGGGACGATTCCGCAAACGGAGCCCGTGGGCCGATCTGGACTGACGGAGCCCGATAGATAAGGATTTGCGTGTCGATACTGGATACGAGTATTTTATGATGTTTTCGAGTGCCGATGTTGGGCACTCCGTTCATATGAGATTTACAGGATATGATGGCCGATTAGATTGGCGGCGCCTGAGTTACTTGGGGTTTAGGGTGTATTCGGTGGACACCGGGTTTTTCCCACGATGATGATTCGTGTTGATAATCTGTTTTCTGATGCTCAACACTCATTTATATGCATTACATCACGTATCTTTTATACCAGATAGAGTACTTCTCTTGATTATTGCATACCCAGATTACCATATTGAGGTTATTAGTTTTCACATGTTAGAGTATCGCAGTACGTGCATACTCGCGATTAACTTTATATGTTATTCACTATTCACGAGTTGACAACTCACCCCCGTTGTGCCACAGTGTTTGCAGGTCGACCCTCAGAGTAGTTGCGGCAGGGCTACCTCCTTGTATCTTTTTGCTACGGATACCACTGCAGTTGGCGTGTGAGCCGTTTGCTTATAGGTGGGTTTCTGCGGTATCCGTTTATTTTCCATTTGTACACTCTATTGTATCTAGTACTCTCCATCTACCATTTCATGTATTGACTTAGAGACCAGATGTGAGGACGATGTTGTATATTATTTTGTATTCTGGATGTCGAGCTCATATGAGCCGACTTTATTATGCAGTTTTATCTTTTATGATGTTTTTCACTTATATTGCTCATTTCTTCGCTACGGCGTCGTATATTATTCTCGTGGTGATTGTCTCCGCCGTTGGGCGTGATTGCTCCCGTCTAGGTTGGCTTATTTTATATTATATTTCATTTTACTTGTATCATGTGTTGTACCCGTTTCCGAGCTAGTTTTTACAAAGGAGGTGCAGCCGAAATTTTTAAGAAAATAACTTAAACTTTAAAGATTTGCACTCGAGTTTTCTAAATGTTTTAAACTAATGTTTTCATCACTCACTACTTTTAATGGTTTTGATTTCTGGGTTTCGGCTTACTTAATATCGTTATGCCTGTAGACGTTACGTGGTCAAGGGCTGAATTCGGGGTCATGATACATACACTATTCTAATTATAATGGTGGGTTATTAATGTTTAAAGTAATTACAAAATTAGTGGATATTTGTTAAATGCATGAAGCTTGTGGATGCATTGACTAAGTCCACTAGATTTGTTTTACTTTAGATATTTGTTAACCTAACCATTTTAATTAGCCATGGTTATGTCTCTACATGAGTTAGTATATGATACTCACCATGGTTTACTCTCTCACTTGATCATTTCATTCTCTTCTCATTTGTTCATCTTCTTCCTCAAGCCAAAAGCTTACTAGGGTTTGAAACAAGTGAGAAAAATAATTCTAAAGTGAGCCCACTTCATTTTTCATCATCCTCTATTAGATTAGCAATTTAGTATAGGGTGTTTGCTTCACTAATCCTTTAGTTAGTGAAGTAGAAGCTTGAGCTAGTATTCCCTCGACGTAGATCATCTTCGGCCTCGAAGACTTCAAGCAAGATCGCTCTTTTCCCTCGTGAAGCCATGCAAGAGTCCGGGAGTTCAAAGATCGCAGCGAAGGGACTACTACAAGGAGCTTTAGAAGTGAAGGACCGATCTACAAAGGTTGTATTTCTATTTCACTTAGAAGTAAAAAGGTTTACTTTTGTTTCCGTATTATATTCTAGTTAACGATTCTAGTTTAGAGTTCCTTGAAACGACAAAAATTTTAAAATGGCTTGGACGATGCCTCCCGAAACCTTGCTGCCGTCGATAGGAACCCTTCGGTGGTATCAGAGCCTAGCTAGAAAATTATACAGATAATGTTAGATTACAAATACGAAACGAACTCCGAAACTTGAAACCCTAAAACCATGTTTCTGTCGATTTTAAAACGAGCTCGAAAAAATTTTCAAACAAGTGCAGAATCATCTATGAGCAAGTATAGGAGCATGGAAGAAAGTTGGGACCCTGTGCTCGGATTTGGACCGAGCACATGGGCTAGAAATCCGAGGAGGCCAGCCTGGGGAAGTCCTCTGGGTCCCAAATTTTTTTCATGCTCTGTGCTCTGGGATTTAGGGTTTTAGGCATTGTTTATTTTTGCTACTTTTTCATGTGCTGATTAACTCAATGCAAGGGCAACTTGGAGTGTTTCGTAGTCGTAATTTTAACTATTTTTGGGTTACTTTAGACGGTATTAAAAAGTTCAATCGGATATCAAATACTCATTTTAACCCTTGCTGAAAATTTCCAAGTGTTGGAATTTTCTTAAGTTAATTATATTCGATAGTCGTGCAAGTAACTCTATGGACCTTCTAGAAAAACAAAAACCTTAACTCGATTCTATTCCCTCGGAACCGTGACTGAACCTTAGGGTTTTCCATAGTTCCGCAGTGTCATAGGTGAGGCGTTGGTTTGGCCCTTCTACGGCTGGATCATAGGTACTGTGGCACGTTTTTGGGTACTTTAACTTCGCTCAAGTGTTGAGCTTTTCGGGTAATTTTGGGTGTTTGTTTATTCGATCGGAATGTTTAACATTTTTTAGTTTTTTCTGCGACCGTAAGTGTAATATGTGGTGTATCGCAGATTTCGTTGCTATATGTCAAAGACAATTGGGATACGCATATTTACTTACGTTGATGACATGTGATGTTATGTGTTGCTGTATATGTTATATTGGATCGTCGCATTTTGAATAGCCGGGGGTTTTATGTGAGATGAGAGTTTTTATTTTCATTCATGTAAAATTCAATGTATGTAATATTCTTTTATTGGGGAACTTCCGGGTTGAGGTTGATGTCACCATTGATGTATATTATTTACTTTTCCGCATTAGGATAGACCCAAGGAGGAGAGCACAAGTAACCGGGTTCTAGAGTCCAGTGGGGGACCAACTCGAGGGGTCGAGTTCGGGTCTCCAAACTCTAGAATTGGTAGGGTTGCTTGCTGCTCTCGTAGGGGTCTAGGGGTGTGGGTTTGGCTATTCATCACGATCGTGGAATCCGTGTTTTATATAGGCTCAAAATAAAACACGGACCTCCTAGTATATCCAATATTTCATATGTTTCTTCTGCTGCGATATCTATGATGTGATCATTTGATATGTTGAGATAGATACTGTTTATAGTATATATGATATATTATAGACGTTACTTATGTTTTACACCCGCGCTAGCCCTGCCCCGCTCTGCCGTTAGTTACCTAACTTAATGGTGCATGACGGGACATCGAGGCGAATGTGGATGGCATAAGTGTACGTCGTATTTATCTGTGATGTTTAGGTGACTTAAATGATGGGACTTCATTAATGTGATTAATGAAAGAAAAGAAACCTAAAAGATATTGTAGAATCAAATTTTCAAAAAGGGTAGCTATAGTTTTTCTTTGCATTGTGATATATATGATATATCCCGCACCTTATTCGATGAGGAAAGATCCGAGATCCCTTCACCGGGAATGACCTCTTTAGCAAAACTTGCAGATGATACAACACTCGGTTTGTCTTTTGATTGCTTTTGGTGTTTTGTTTTGCGTAGTGATATATGTGATATATTCCGCACCTTATTCGATGAGGAAAGAGCCAAGATCCCTTCACCGGGAGTGACCTCTTTAGCAAAACTAGGAAAAGCCTCAAAAACACTCATTTTCAAAATTCACTGGATTCTACAACGATATCAAGTTCATTACGTAAAAGGTTTTCGCAAAAACCTGTGGCAGTCCTCCGTCATTTCAGATAAGTAGTATTTAGTATTCATGCTGCATTTGTTGACCTTGTCAAGGCATAGTGTGCGGTAGCTAATTAGTGCTTATCTGCTTATGCATATGATGCAGATTGGATTAGGGTAGTCCTACGGCCTTGTTGACCTTGTCAAGGGTCGTACGGGTGGGTTTATTTCAATCAAGAAATGACGGGTTGAACTTGACTTGCGGTCTATGGTTTGTTGACCTTGTTAAGGTCATAGATCGTTAGGGGTAAAATATTATCGGGAATTTCAAGTGTTGAAATTTGCAATGAGATTGCATACCTTCTATGAAATAGTTGGATCTCGATACCCACTGGGAGTAATTGTTACACCTGGGACAGTTTTATACAGGACAATTAGCCGATCAACTAGGTGTCTAGAAAGGTGTCAACGGGGTTACGCCTTTAGGAAAAGGAGGTTTATTTTAATTAGGTCTGTGCGAAAGCACGGGGAACCTCCATCAAAGTACCGACACTGGCCTGGCTGAAAGATTGGCTAAATTGTAGGGTGTAATTAATCCCGAGTAGTCTTTCCTTTTAGGGTTTGAAGGAAGATTTGATAAAAACAGTGGGAGCCATCCTGATTAGATAAAATAATAACCAATCTGATCTTGCAAGAGCATACGCTAAAGTATTTTCTTCTCTCTCTCTCTCTCCAGGTAGCAACCATATCATGCCTTAATCAAGATAATAATATGGATGTATTGACCGAACCCGCATGTTATATTGTGCTGGGGAACGTTGGTTCTATTCTTTCATATAAAATTTATAAGACTGAACAGGATATAGTGGAATACAAGGATTCCCATGCCACCCGAATGAATAAAGTACATGTTGATGCATTTTCTTCGGGTGTGTTTGTTACAGAGAACTGTTTCTCCATTTGCTCTACGTCCTGGGTATTAGATACCCGGTCAGGATCCCATATATGTAATCAGTTACATGGGCTTATAAAAGGTAGAGAACTTGGAGAAGGTGATAAAGACATAAGGGTTTGAAATGGTGCAATTGTTGCAGCTAAAACCGTCGGGGAATATCACCTTGTATTACCAACTGGTAATACATTGATTTTGAACGAATGCTATTACATGTCGAACCTGATATGAAACATTATATCGATTTCTTTATTAAGTAAAGAGGGATATAATTTTGTATTACAGGATAATGTTATGAACATTTTCTTGAACCAAAAGTTGTTTGTATCAGGACGTTGTGCAATGGCATTTATGTTCTAAATCAATCAACAGTTCTGAACATAACAAACACACACAAGAGGAAGAGTACAGAACTGAACGAATCCTTCTTGTGGCATTGTAGACTAGGTCACATCAATACGAAATGGCTAGCTATGTTGCATAAGGATGGATATTTGAATCCGTTCGAATTTTCATCTTATGACACTTGTCAGTCATGTCTCAAAGGCAAGATGACCAAACCTCCGTTTACGGGACACGGAGAAAGAGTTACTGAACACTTGGGACAGATACATAGTGATGTATGCGGTCCCATGTCTACACATGCCAGGGATGGTTCTGCGTACTTCATTACATTCACTGACGATCTTTCTAAATTCGGATATGTGTTCCTGATGAAACACAAATCAGAAGCATTTGAGAAATTTAGAGAATATAAACAAGAAGTCGAGAACCAAACCGGAAAAAGTATTAAAATCTTTCGATCTGATCGAGGAGGTGAATACTTGAGCAATGAATTCCTGGACTTCCTAAAAGAGAATGGGATTCTCTCTCAGCTAACTCCTCCATATACACCACAGCACAACGGTGTATCGGAACGGAGGAACCGCACCCTATTGATATGGTGCGCTCTATGATAAGCACAGTTGAGTTACCTATTTCCTTCTGGGGATATGCGCTGGAGACAGCAGCATACCTATTGAATCAAGTTCCATCTAAATCTGTACCTACCACACCATATGAGATATGGAGTGGGAAGAGACCATATCTTAAACGAGTTATGATATGGGGTTGTCCGGCCTATGTCAAAAGGCAAAATCCGGACAAACTCGAGGCACGGTCAGTTCTATGCAAGTTTGTGGGATATCCGAAACATTCACATGGATATCTTTTCTACCTTGGCGAGGAACAAAAGGTGTTTGTTGCTCAACATGCCACCTTTTTAGCAAAGGAATTTCTTACAAAAGAAATTAGTGGCAACAAGGTAGAACTGGAAAAAATTCCGGCTATACAAACTCAAACTGAAGATTTAGTAGAACCCGAAGACTCAATAGTACCCAACGAACCTCAGCCTCTCCGCCGATCTAGTAGGGTCCCTCACCCACCTGAGAGATACTATGGTTTTCTCATAGATGGTAGGAGCGAGGATTGCATCATGCAGGAAGATGATCAAACTAGCTTCTGCTGGCCATCACGAGTGGTGACTCAGTGAAATGGCTGGATGCAATGCGGTCCGAGATGGAATCCATGTACACCAACAAAGTATGGACTTTGGAAGATGCTCCTGAAGGGGTAAAACCCATTGGGGGCAAGTGTATCTTCAAGAAAAAACTTGGTGTAGAAGGGAAAGTGGAGACTTTCAAAGCTAGACTTGTTGCAAAGGGTTTTCGTCAACGACCAGGTGTCGATTATGACGAAACTTTTTCTCCAGTGGCTATGCTTAAATCCATCCGGATCATGCTTGCCATCGCTACATATCATGACTACGAAATCTGGCAAATGGATGTTAAGACCGCCTTTCTAAATAGTGATTTAGACGAGAGCGTGTACATGACTCAGCCAGAGGGATTCGTAGCTAGTGGGAGCAACGGAAAGGTGTGCAAGCTGCTTAAATCCATTTATGAATTAAAGCAAGCATCGCGGAGTTGGAACATCTGCTTTGATGTCGTTATCAAAGAGTTTTATTTCGTCAAAAACGTAGATGAACCTTGTATATACAAGAAGTGTAAGTCTACGGTAGCGCCCCGGCCGTCAGTCCGAGGCCAAAATTCAGAAACGAAAACTTTTTCAAAACTTGAAACCGGCGCTATCACAGACATTAATCCCGGATCGAACCATTAAGCTATAACTAGCTAACTAGAGAAAGGTTAGAAAGGCTATACAGATCGATACGTGTCCTTCGGTCTTTGGCCACTTTCCCAAGCTCCTCGCGGCATCTCCGATCTCCGGTCTCCTCGTCGGAAAGGGCACCACATCTTTGAATCCTTTTACAGGCTCCCGCTTCATCAGAAGCAACTCGGACACGAAGTTTGCTAGCCGATGTGTCCAAGGTGATATAAAGAATGTGTGTGATCACTTTGTCTCTTGCATCCATTGATCCTCAACACATGAGAGTGTATGGATGGAGGTTGAAGATGAAGCCATTGGAGGAAATGGTGAGCTAGAGGAGGAAGAAGAAGAAGAGGCTTTTCTTTCTAAATGCTGTATGATCAAAATAAGAGAGTGAGATGAAATAATACAAGAGCAAACTCTACCCTTTGGCTGCCCGCTCTCTCTTCTTATCATATCAACACTTAAATCAATCACTAAACATGACATGGTTCAAAGAATAAGACCATGAGTCACCAACCTTGTCCATGTCATAATTAATGCACCTCATTATGAATTAAGCTCAATATTTCCACCAAAGTAAGCATTAACCCAAATGTTTACAACAATAAAAAGATACGGCAACATCTAAAGTAAACTCGTAACGGATCACAAGGATACCCCACACCTGTATATACAAACCTGCATCCGCATTCCGACCGAATGCGAATGCGATGAGACTAAAGTAATCCACCAAATCTAATACTAGGATCCGGCTTAAACCAAAGCCCACTAGTATGATCCGTCCGATCATGATGCGTGCACTACTGCACGTATATGATCGAACCCTGCCATATACCATACGGCCTCTACAACGTTTCGCCCGAAACTTGAGAAACTGTCTGTGGGGGACTCTAAAGACTCATCAATACTTTGGCTGTGGATTTAACCACTAGCACGTCAGTGGTACTAGCTGTACGTAATGGGCTACAAGGTATTTGCAGGGTTCCTAGGCACTCTAGTGAGGTCTCCCAAGCCATCTACCATGGCAATTTCAAAAATTATGGTGCCTACAAACCCTAAAGTACGGATCGTTTGCTAGATATCTAGGCGAACAAGAACTAGTTAACAGAATAACTAATGAGATACGGAAATTACAACCTTTGTAGATCCGGATATCCACCTCCACGACTCCGCAACGAGGTCGTCTCCGCTGTCCAAATCAAATCCGGGCTCTAGAGTCGGCTTCGTCGGAGAATGGGCAAGCTAGGTCGTCGATGTCCATGCCGAAGATGATCTACGTCGAAGCATCGATGAATCAAGCTCCACCTTCACCAAACCGTAAAAAGTTGTGAAGGAAACACACTCTACTACTTGGCAAGAGGTAGAGGATGAAGAAATAGGAAGTGGGTAGACTTTAGAATTGGATTTCTCACTCATTTCCAACAATCACCATTGATGGACCTTGCTTTTCTTCACTTGAAGAATGAAGAAGAAGAAGAAAAAGGTTATGATAAGATAATAGAAAAAGAAAAGAAAATGAATTCTTATCATAATTTTAACTAGAGTTAAGTGTAGAGAATGAATCATGGTTAGTGGGAATGGTTAGGGTTAAGGATGAGATAAGTATGGTTGACTTTATCAAAGCTTCATGAAGCTTCAACAAAAATCCAAATCTAGCAACCATTCTTTTCTCTTTTCTTTTATTCATTTATCAAAAATAAAAGGATAATTAAATAAGATAAATGAATAATAAATAATAAACCCTAACCATTTCATTAACCAAGGTTTAATCTTTACACTTGAACCCTAGCATGACTTGTATCATCAAACATGATACAATCAAGTGCACAAAAACATATCGCATATGCAATGCGCACGAACCAAGTGAGAAAATCCGTCTAAAGTGAACCGATACTAGTTAATGCAAAGTAATATATCAAATATATAATTATACATTAAATCATTAAATCAACACTTGATTCAATGATCCGGTCATGCGCACATAACCGACTGGTATCATTAGTAACATCTTATCGAATCAACACTTGATCCGATAACCCGGCTATATCGTATATAACCGATCAATGTCACATCGCGAGAATCGAATACAGTATCACATACTCGTATTATTCTCGGTCCCGCACATATCTCATATGCGCTCCTATTTCGTTTCGCTTGAGCCAGGAAACCTCTGTGTAGGACTCTAAAGACTCGTCAATACGCCGGCAGCGGATGATGATCATATCAAACATCCACAAGCCGCAAGCGGTCTGCTAAACGTAACGGCCACCCGGGTATTGAGCGATCTGAAGATCAACGAGCAAGCCCGCTCACACTCCAGTGAATCCGACCAGTAACACTACCGTACAGTCCGGTCTGATCGTCTGATATGTCGCATATCTCGCCTAGGGGTGGTAAAACGTCAGACCCCAATAGCTCAATAAGTCGTGTCGATATGAGGTCTATAACTGTTCGAGAAACTACTGGTAACACTTACCAGTAAATCTCAGCAACCCTGGCCAGGGATTTCCTGTTATAGCCAATCGAACACAGCGCAACATCAACCCCCTATACCGGGAGAGACGAATCCCCTCCTATCGCTCATTGCCTCCATGTGACTCGGGACTGTACCCAAAAACCACCGTTTTGCACGCCCTCTTGGACGTGGTAAGATGGAAATCAAAGCACAGTGGGAACCACACAAGACTCTATGACGATCTCGGGTCAACAGACTACTCTGTACCAGTGTCACCAGAGAACTGCCATCTGACGTGAGGTATAATACCATCTGGGAGTTCTCGGCGAGTCCGTCCAGTGTACCCAGTCTCTACTGAGCACCCGTATATCTCCTCTGATGTCAAACACCGATGGATATGGGATCTGTAAGTCCACGTTGTGACCCCCGGTTCTTACGGGGAGGCGGAAACGGTATAAAAAACGAATTTTTATCGCAAGAGGCAACATGGACTAAACTATGGTCGGGATCGTTGTCTAAACTAAAACTAGCAAACTAAGCTAAAGATATTTAGCTACTCGGATGAAGATGGTTATACCTAAACTTGAACTCCTTCTCTTCAAGCTCCGATGGTGGTTCGATGGCTCCTTCTCGTTGTCTCCGTACGCCGAAGATAGATCCACTTGAAAGCTCCAACCTTTAGCTCCTTCTTCGTTCTTTGAAGAAACTAGTTCACTTGGTTTGCTAAACCTAGTGAACTAGAATGAGTAGAGATGATTTAGAATGGGATTTTATCTATGGTTCTTGATTCTCAACTCATGAGACAAGAGAACCATAGATCAAGAGAGGGAGGAAGAGGTTGAGGGTGAGAGCAAGAGGAGAGCTCAAGAACAAGAGAGAGAATGAGCAAGAAAGAATTGAGCAAGTATTTTGTCTCTCACCCTCTCATAATCCAAAGCAATGATAACTCATCATATCAACAAAAGTCTTATGTGATGGTTGAAGTAACCATAACCTTATCATGTCATGCACTCATTTTACTCAAATGAACAAGCAAGAAAAAGTCTTTGGCATGAAATGATAACCATGGTTATCATGATGGTCAACTAGTCAAGCCTAGTCAACCGGTCAACAAGTCAACAAAAGTCAACAAGTCACCAAAGTCAACAAGTCAACAAAAGTCAACAAGTCAACAACCATATCACCATAATACTTAATTAATATAATAGTTAATCACATATCATATTCTCATTAGGGTTGAGCAAAAAGTCAAAAAGTCAACGGTCAACTGTCAACAACCCTAATGAGAATCCGCTGTCTGTGCCTCCCTGTCAACTGTGCATACACACCCGCATCCGCGTTCCGAGGAACACGAATGCAAACTGGATAAATCCAATCCCATAAGGTACACTAGGATCTGGCTTAAACCAAAGCCCGCTAGTGTAAACTGTCCGGACACTGTACGTGCACAAGTGCACGGATGTGACCGAACCCTGTCGCAAAACCATGCGACCTGTCGCAATACCATGCGACCTCTACTCTTTTGCCTAAAGGCGAAAAGCTTTCTGTGTGGGACTCTAAAGACTCGACACTACGCTGGCAGTGGGTTTAACCACAGACCGCAAGCGGCACTAGCTGTGCGTAACGGTCCCCAGGTAATGCCGACAAGAAGACCGACGAGGCGAAACCCATCTGAACTCCTACTGAGCCTGAGTGTGACATTCTCCGTACAGTCCGGTCTGTTCGTCTGATACATCGCATGGCGGGCCTAGGGGCGGTAAACGTCAGTCCCCCAATAGCGGTACAAGTCGTGCCGGAGTGAAGCCCAATACACCCTGAGATAACACTGGAAACCTACCAGTATATCTCGTTTGCCCTGGCCAGGGACTACTCGTGTAATGGCTCTCCTAGACACAGCGCGATGTCAACCCCCAATACCGGGAGAGACGAATCCTGTCTAACCGTCACTGCCTCCAAGTGCTTCGGGACTGCACCCAACCACCGCCTGTTTGCACGACTCCTTTGAGCCGTGGTAGGGTAGTGATCAAAGTACAGTGGGAACACACCCGAGGCGAAGTGACAGTGTCAAGTCAGCGGACTAAGCTGTACTCATGTCACCTGGGAACTGATAACTGACGATAGGTATAATACCAACTAGTCAGTTCCCGACGAGTCCTGTCCAGTGTACCCGTAACCTAACGAGCACCCGCATACTATCTCAAGTACGACGTACTGACGGCTGTGGGACAGACCGTCTCCCACACTGGGATGAGAAGCGCATGCGCTGGTCTACTCCGGAGTATCGATGCCCTGTCTCGATAGTCCTGCGACCAGGGACCTGCATAAGGATGTGCTTATAGATTACCCAGCCCCACTAGTGTGACGGCCATCACATCGCTGGTAATCAAGCAAAGATCCTAAGGGCTCTACTAATGTGTATAGGCGATATACAAAAATAAACACATGTACACATTGAAGTAGAAACAAACCAAGTAGCATACTACTATTTTGAGCAAGATTGTATATATAAGGTGAATATCCCAAGCATCCATTAAGTAATATACAAACCAGTATGATACAGTAATGGCCTCTAGGGCATATACACTAACAATCTCCCACTTGCACTAAGGCCATGTACTGGCGTATCGAAGACCTATCATCGATCAGCCGCTCGAACTGAGTCTGGGGCAGGGCCTTGGTGAATGGATCAGCAGTGTTATCTTCTGAAGCGACTCTCCGAACCTCGATCTCCTGGCGATCTACGATCTCCCTGATCAAGTGATACCGCCTTAAGATGTGCCTGGATCTCTGATGGGACCTGGGTTCCTTCGCTAAAGCTATAGCCCCGTTGTTGTCGCAATACAGAGGTATTGGATCAACAATGGACGGAACCACCTGAAGTTCTTTCAAGAACTTCCTTATCCAGACAGCTTCTTTTGCGGCATCAGATGCAGCGATGTATTCCGCTTCCATCGTCGAGTCTGCAACGGTTTCCTGTTTGGAACTCTTCCAACACACCGCCCCTCCATTGAGGGTAAAGACAAAACCCGACATGGACTTGGAATCATCCTTGTCACTCTGGAAGCTGGAGTCAGCAAAGGCCTCGATCTGGAGGTCTTTTCCGCCATACACCAAGAACATCTCCTTAGTCCTTCTCAGGTACTTGAGAATGTTCTTTACCGCTATCCAGTGTTTCTCCCCTGGGTTAGACTGATACCGGCTTACCACACTCAGTGCATAAGCTACATCCGGTCTGGTACACAACATCGCATACATTATAGAGCCTACCGCAGAAGCGTAGGGTATAATAGACATGCGATCCCTCTCCAAATCAGTCTTGGGAGACATCTCTTTAGAGAGGGTGATCCCGTGACAAGCTGGTAGGTTACCGCGCTTGGAATCTTCCATACTGAACCTCTTCAGTATGGTGTCGATGTACCTGGACTGTGAAAGTCCTAATATCCTCTTGGATCTGTCACGGTAGATCCGGATACCCAGAATGTATGAGGCATCACCTAGGTCTTTCATGGAGAACCTGTGTGACAAGAACCCCTTGACAGATTGTAGCATAGGAATGTCATTTCCTTTTAAGAGAATGTCATCCACGTATAAAACGAGGAATACTACAGTTCTCGCTACAAATCTACTATAGATGCATGGTTCATCTGGATTTTTGATAAAGCCAAATTCTTTGACCGTCTCATCAAAGCAGATGTTCCAACTCCGCGATGCCTGCTTTAGTCCATAGATGGACTTAAGCAACTTGCACACCTTTCCGCTGCTCCCACTCTGAATGAAACCCTCTGGCTGGTCCATATAGACACACTCCTCTAAATTTCCATTTAGAAAAGCTGTCTTTACGTCCATTTGCCAGATCTCATAATCGTGGAAGGCAGCAATGGCAAGAAGGATCCGAATGGATTTCAGCATGGCTACTGGAGAAAAGGTTTCGTCGTAGTCCAAGCCAGGTCTTTGACGAAAACCCTTTGCTACCAGCCTAGCTTTATAGGTCTCAACCTGTCCATCTACACCAATCTTCCTTTTGAAGATCCACTTGCATCCTACGGGTTTTACCCCGTCTGGAGCAATGTCCAACGTCCATACCTTGTTGGTGTACATGGACTCCATTTCAGTCCGCATTGCATCCAGCCATTTCACTGAGTCAACGCTCTGAACGGCCTGCTGGAAGCTAGTAGGCTCATCATAATCTATGATGCAATCCTCTCTATCCCCGTCTATGAGAAAACCGTAGTATCTCTCGGGCGGATGAGACTGCCTACTACTCCTGCGGAGCGGCGTAGGAATGTCCTGTTCTGTTGAACCCTCTGGTTCCATCAAGCTTTCAGTAACAGTCTGTGGTTCTGGAATTTCTTCCAGTTCTACTGCGCTCCCACTTATTTCTTTTTCTATGAACTGGTGTTCTAGAAAGTGGGCATGTCGAGAAACAAGAACTTTTTGTTCCTCTTCACAGTAGAAGAAATATCCCTTGGAATTCTTTGGATATCCCACAAACTTGCACAGTACTGAGCGTGCCTCGAGCTTGTCCGTATGCTGCTTTTTGACAAAAGCTGGACTTCCCCATATCTTAATGTGATTAAGATGGGGTCTCTTCCCACACCACATCTCAAATGGCGTGGTAGGCACAGTCTTAGTGGGAACTCGGTTCAAAAGGTATGCGGCTGATTCTAGCGCATACCCCCAGAATGATCGCGGTAACTCAGCGTTACTCATCATGGACCGCACCATATCCAATAGGGTGCGGTTCCGTCTCTCCGATACACCGTTATGTTGCGGGGTGTATGGAGGAGTAAGCTGAGAGAGAATTCCGTTCTCTTTTAAATAGTCCAGGAACTCGGCACTTAAGTATTCTCCACCTCGATCCGATCTTAGAATCTTAATACTTTTGCCGGTCTGTTTCTCTACTTCATTCTTATACTCCTGGAATTTTCCAAAGGCCTCGGACTTATGTTTCATTAAGAAGACATAACCGTACCTTGAGAAGTCATCCGTAAAAGTAATGAAGTAAGAATGTCCGCTTCGGGCATGTGTAGACATTGGACCGCACACGTCACTGTGTACGAGTCCCAAGAGCTCGCTCGCTCTTACTCCTTGTCCAGTAAACGGAGTCTTTGTCATCTTTCCTTTGAGACAAGATTGACAAGTGGCATACGATTGATATTCGAACGCATTCAAATATCCTTCTGTATGTAACTTAGTCAACCTTCTCTCATTGATGTGACCCAATCTACAATGCCATAAGAAAGTCTGATTTATTTCTGGAGACTTTCTTTTGTGTGTATTCTGGACGTTGAAAATCTGTGGTTGGTTTAACACGTATATACCATTACTCAATGTACCTGACCCAATCAAAACTTGATTAAGGTGAATGTTTACAACATTACTTACAAACGCAAATTCATAACCTTCTTTAGAAACTAAAGATACAGAAATGATATTACAAGTTGCGTTGGGTACAAAAAAGCAATTACGCAAAACCAAACCATGTCCATCTGACATTCCCAGGTGATAGTCCCCCACGGCTTTAGCATCCATGCTAGCTCCATTTGCAACTCTGAGGGTCATGTCACCTGCTTTCAAAACACTACGGTTTCTCAACGCCTGCAAAGAATTACAGATATGAGATCCTGATCCGGTATCCAATACCCAGGAAGTAGAGTTTATTGAAAGACAGTTTTCAATAACATACACACCTGAAGCTGAAGCTGCAACCTGCTTCAATTCCTGTGTTCTGGCCTTCCAGGCCCTGCAATCATTCTTCCAGTGTCCTTTCTTATGACAATAGAAGCATTCTTCCTTATCCACAAGCTTCCCCGCTATCTTTGTTGCTTTGCCTTTTCCCTTCGTATCCACTTTACCAACACCGCCCCTTGGTTTGGCGGGGGCCTTCTTCTTCTTTCCCTTGGCTTTCGCCTTGGACCTAGAAGAAGATGATCCTCCTACAAACAAAGTGGATGTTTCCCTACCTTTCTGTAGGGTGCCCTCTGCGCTCCTCAGCATGTTGAGGAGCTCTGATAGTTCAACCTCTTTTTCTTGTAGGTTGAAGTTCAGTATAAACTGGGCGTAAGTGGAAGGAAGGGACTGGAGAACTATATCCGTATATAGCTCACTCTCCAATGTGATCCCTAGATCAGCGAGCTCCTCAATGAAGCCGATCATTTTTAGCACATGCTCGGCTACTGATGATCCGACGGCCATTCTTGTCGAAAATAACTTTTTCGACGCTTCGTATCTTGCGATACGTGATTGCTCTCCATACAGTTCTTTTGTATGGAGCAATATGGACTCCATGTCCATATTCTCATGCCTCCTCTGATGTTCGTTGTCCATCGAGGCAAGCAGGAGGTACTTGGCCTTCGCGCTATCAATCTCCCAAGTCTTGCGGATTTCCTTATCCGCGACACTGGAAGTTGGACCAGGGACAGGGGGAGCTTTGGTGGTAAGAAGATACCCCAGCTTGTCATAAGTGATTGCTATCGTGACATTCCTGAGCCAATCTTTGTAGTTTGGCCCTGTCAGTTTGTTTTTATCTAGGAGTAACTTAAGTCCAGTCATGTTGATTGGTCGCTGCAATTAGGAGAGAGAAGAAGAAACACTCAGCATGATGCTCTTGCAAGTTTAGAGTGGTTTTTAGTTTGTCTAAACAGGATGGCTCCCACTGTTTCTCGAATCCCTCCTCAAACCATAAAGGAAGAATTAGTCAGGATCAATCCCACCGTACAATACTTGCTTAACCGTTCAGCCAGGCCGGTGTCGGTACTTCGAGGGAGGTTTTCCAACGCTTTCGCGAAGTTCCTTAATTAGAGAACCTCTTTTCCCTGGGGGCGTAGCCCCGCTAACACCTTTCTAGGCACCTACTAGGTTTATAGCATTGATCGTTAAGTGAGAAATTTCCCGAGGAGTAGCATATACTCACAGTAGGATCGGGATCCAAATATCATTGCGTGACGAAACTGAAGGAATCCTACCAGAATCATCACACTCCAAATGGTATGCAAATCTAGCAAGTTTCAGTACTTATGAAACTCCCGATGTGGATTTTTGCCCCATGCTCTTATGACCTTGACTTTGGCCAAAATATCATAAGTCACATGTCAAGTTCTACCCGTCATTATCCAGGTTAATTTGGATCCATCCGTACCTACCCTTGACTTTGGCCAAAATGGCAGTACGACTGTCCCAAACCAACGCATCTATCTATGCTACACATGAACACCCAATAGCTACCAATCACTGTGCCTTGACTTTGGCCAACATACACAGCTTGAATACTATTGACTATTCATGTGAAACGACGGAGGGCTACGGATGGTTTTGGCAAAACCGTGAACGTAGTGAACTTGATATGGTCGATGGAACGAGATAGCTTTTAAATGGAGTGGCTCAAACTCCGTATTTTAAAAGTTTGTTTTGAAAAGAACCGAGTGGTTTTTCGAAAGTGTTCCAACGACTTTAACTTGGTTTATTATCTTGCATTAGTTCTTTTAATGCGTGATATTCTTGCATTAGTTCTTTTAATGCGTCCCATCATTTAACCCTACCATTGCAGAAAACAACCAAAATATGACGTACGCTTATGCCATTCGCATTCGCCACTGGGCCCCGTCATTACCCGTTAGGTTACTTAACTAACGACAGAGCGGGGGCTGGGCTAGCGCGTCTGTAAAACATAAGCAACGCCTAAATAATAAGCAATGATAGACATTACAGATCACAGATGAATGCATTGGATATACTAGCAATCCGCAATCCTTTCGAGCCTGAAACGAAAAGCGGATAACACGGTCGCGGTGAATAGCCAAATACCCCACCCAAGACCCCTACGGGTGCGGCAAACTACCCGCCAAGTACTCGGTAGTTTGTGCACCCCTCCATGGGTCTATCCTAGGAGCAAAAACAGTAAAAAGAATTATACAATGACGGCTACAACCCCGACCCGGTTGTGCGGTCAAACAAATAATAATTATTACATCAATTTACATTTACAATGAATGAAAGAAAAACAAAAGCTCATCTCACATCCACCCCGGCTATTCACCCGCGACAGTCCAACACATTCATATACACATTCCAGCACATTACAGATCATGTATAACCCCGACTAATCGACTTATAGCGATTAGCCGACGTTCAATACATGCAAGCATCACAGATATAACCATCATAGTCAAAGTGCAGTGAAGTTCGGAAAAAATACGGAATTATAGGACCCCAAAAGGAAATTTCTTTTCTGGAAAATCTGGGCACATATAATATATTTTAAAAATCCCAAAACCAACACACAAACACACTGCACGAAAAACGATGCAGAGAAGACACCAAGTCGCGGCGGTTCCGCGGCGTCTAAGAAGGATCACGCGGCGGAAGCGCGGCACTTTAGGCGAATCACTGTATCGTTTTTCTTGGGTGTTCACACAAAACCCTGAGCCGAATTTAGGAGTATAAAGTTTTTCATTTTGAGCAGAAAAAATTTCAACAGAAACTCAGTTTTTGTGATTATCCGGTTTTGTGATTTTTTCCGGTTCCGAACTTCGTTACACTTCACTACTAAGCTAGTTTAAGTTTAGTTAGGCTCTGATACCACTGTAAGTCCACGTTGCGACCCCCGGTTCTTACGGGGAGGCGGAAACGGTATAAAAAACGAATTTTTATCGCAAGAGGCAACATGGACTAAACTATGGTCGGGATCGTTGTCTAAACTAAAACTAGCAAACTAAGCTAAAGATATTTAGCTACTCGGATGAAGATGGTTATACCTAAACTTGAACTCCTTCTCTTCAAGCTCCGATGGTGGTTCGATGGCTCCTTCTCGTTGTCTCCGTACGCCGAAGATAGATCCACTTGAAAGCTCCAACCTTTAGCTCCTTCTTCGTTCTTTGAAGAAACTAGTTCACTTGGTTTGCTAAACCTAGTGAACTAGAATGAGTAGAGATGATTTAGAATGGGATTTTATCTATGGTTCTTGATTCTCAACTCATGAGACAAGAGAACCATAGATCAAGAGAGGGAGGAAGAGGTTGAGGGTGAGAGCAAGAGGAGAGCTCAAGAACAAGAGAGAGAATGAGCAAGAAAGAATTGAGCAAGTATTTTGTCTCTCACCCTCTCATAATCCAAAGCAATGATAACTCATCATATCAACAAAAGTCTTATGTGATGGTTGAAGTAACCATAACCTTATCATGTCATGCACTCATTTTACTCAAATGAACAAGCAAGAAAAAGTCTTTGGCATGAAATGATAACCATGGTTATCATGATGGTCAACTAGTCAAGCCTAGTCAACCGGTCAACAAGTCAACAAAAGTCAACAAGTCACCAAAGTCAACAAGTCAACAAAAGTCAACAAGTCAACAACCATATCACCATAATACTTAATTAATATAATAGTTAATCACATATCATATTCTCATTAGGGTTGAGCAAAAAGTCAAAAAGTCAACGGTCAACTGTCAACAACCCTAATGAGAATCCGCTGTCTGTGCCTCCCTGTCAACTGTGCATACACACCCGCATCCGCGTTCCGAGGAACACGAATGCAAACTGGATAAATCCAATCCCATAAGGTACACTAGGATCTGGCTTAAACCAAAGCCCGCTAGTGTAAACTGTCCGGACACTGTACGTGCACAAGTGCACGGATGTGACCGAACCCTGTCGCAAAACCATGCGACCTGTCGCAATACCATGCGACCTCTACTCTTTTGCCTAAAGGCGAAAAGCTTTCTGTGTGGGACTCTAAAGACTCGACACTACGCTGGCAGTGGGTTTAACCACAGACCGCAAGCGGCACTAGCTGTGCGTAACGGTCCCCAGGTAATGCCGACAAGAAGACCGACGAGGCGAAACCCATCTGAACTCCTACTGAGCCTGAGTGTGACATTCTCCGTACAGTCCGGTCTGTTCGTCTGATACATCGCATGGCGGGCCTAGGGGGCGGTAAACGTCAGTCCCCCAATAGCGGTACAAGTCGTGCCGGAGTGAAGCCCAATACACCCTGAGATAACACTGGAAACCTACCAGTATATCTCGTTTGCCCTGGCCAGGGACTACTCGTGTAATGGCTCTCCTAGACACAGCGCGATGTCAACCCCCAATACCGGGAGAGACGAATCCTGTCTAACCGTCACTGCCTCCAAGTGCTTCGGGACTGCACCCAACCACCGCCTGTTTGCACGACTCCTTTGAGCCGTGGTAGGGTAGTGATCAAAGTACAGTGGGAACACACCCGAGGCGAAGTGACAGTGTCAAGTCAGCGGACTAAGCTGTACTCATGTCACCTGGGAACTGATAACTGACGATAGGTATAATACCAACTAGTCAGTTCCCGACGAGTCCTGTCCAGTGTACCCGTAACCTAACGAGCACCCGCATACTATCTCAAGTACGACGTACTGACGGCTGTGGGACAGACCGTCTCCCACACTGGGATGAGAAGCGCATGCGCTGGTCTACTCCGGAGTATCGATGCCCTGTCTCGATAGTCCTGCGACCAGGGACCTGCATAAGGATGTGCTTATAGATTACCCAGCCCCACTAGTGTGACGGCCATCACATCGCTGGTAATCAAGCAAAGATCCTAAGGGCTCTACTAATGTGTATAGGCGATATACAAAAATAAACACATGTACACATTGAAGTAGAAACAAACCAAGTAGCATACTACTATTTTGAGCAAGATTGTATATACAAGGTGAATATCCCAAGCATCCATTAAGTAATATACAAACCAGTATGATACAGTAATGGCCTCTAGGGCATATACACTAACAGGATCATCCATCGCCCATCTGTATGGGTCGAGAAGGTACACGCTAGTCTACTCTGGTATATCGATGCCCCGTCTCGATACACCCACGACTAGGGACTTTGAAGGATGTACTTATGGACTATCATGTCCCCACTAGTATGATCCGCATCATAGTCCAGGTAGTCAAGTACAGATCCTAAGGGCTTTACCAACATGTAACAGAGAGACAATCAGTATACACGTTAAGGTAAAGATCAACCAGATAGCATACTATCATGTCGAGCAAGAAAGTCCTCCCTATATATGTCCCAGCATCCACTATAATATACATCCCATGTACAGTAATGGCCTCTAGGGCATACATATAACTAACAATCTCCCACTTGCACTAGGGCCATCTGTAGCAGTGGTTGCAGTATCTCATACTCAACCATCCCATAAAAGTCTCTCTCTGGGAACAGGCCTTTGTGAGTGGATCCGCTGTGTTGTCCTCTGAATCTATTCTCCTAACCTCGATCACCCTGGAGATCAACTATCTCCATGATCAGGCGATGCTGCCTTAGAATATGTCTGGATCACTGATGGGACCGGCGTTCCTCGGCATAAGCCACAACTCCATTGTCACACAATGGGAGGAACATAGTTCATCTCATGAACCAATATACACCCAAACAGCCTCTTTGGTAGCATCTTAAGTAGCGATGTTTCCAGCCTTTATCGTCTAGTATGTCACGGTATCTAGCTTGGAACTCTTCCAACATACCGTCCCTTTACTGAGGGTGAAGACAATGCCCGCGACTGACATTCAGTCGTCTTTATCACCCTGGAACACTTCCAGTGATTCTCCTCAGGATCGATTGACACCATCTAACTCATCTAGTGAGTATCCTAACATCCATTTAAATCTATCTCATAGATCCAAAATCCAGGATTTAGTAGGTATCACTTTGATCCTAAGTGGAGAATCATTGTGATAAGCGGAGATTGATCGAGCGTAGCATAGGAAACTCCTTCCCTATCAAGAGTATGTCATCCACGTACTCTACGAGGATCGTCACCATACTCCCTACTACCTTTTTGTATATACAAGGTTCATCTACCATTTTGATGATGTCAAACTCTTTGACTAATCCATCAAAACAGATGTTCCAACTCCGCGATGCCTGCTTTATCCTATAAAACATCTTGCACACGTTTCCGCTGCTCCCACTGTCTACGAAGCCCTCTGGCTGTGTACTTATAGACGCTCTCTTCTAAAACATCATTTAGAAAAGCAGTCAAGACACCCAACCACCAGATATCGCAGTCATGGTATGTAGCCGTGACAAGTAGGATCTGGATGGACTTAAGCACAGTCACTTGAAAAGGTTTCATCATGATCCACGCCTGGTCAATGATGCAAACTTTTAACAAGTCTAGCTTTGAAAGTCTCAACTTTTCCATGCACACCAAGTAATCTTCTCAAGATATACTTGCTCCTGATGGGGATTTAACCCTTCAGATATAGCAACTAAAGTCCATACTTTGTTGGTGTATAAGGATTCCATCTCAGATCACTAAACATCCAGCCATTCTTACAGAGTCTTACTCCTGATGGCCAGCTCGAAACTAGTTGGGTCATCATCTCATGATGTAATCCTCGCTCCCACTGTCATAGAGAAACCGAAGTATCTCTCAGGTGGGTGAGGAACCCTACTAGATCGGCGGAGAGGCTGAGGTTCGTTGGAATCTACTGAATCCTTTGGTTCTATCAAATCATCTGCTGTAGTTCGTATAGCTGGAACATTTCCAGTTCTACATAACAGACCTTGCCTCGAGCTTGTCCGGATTTTGCTTTTAGACATAGGCCGTACAACCCCAAATCTTAACTGGCTTAAGACATGGGCTCTTCCCATACCATATCACATATGAAGCGGTAGGCAACTGATGTGATTGGAACCCTATTCAATAGGTATGCAACTTCTCAAGTGCATAACACCGAAAAGGAAACAGGTAACTCAATAGTACTCATCATAGAGCACACCATATCAAATAGGGTGTATCTGCTCCGCCCCGATATACCATCGTGCTATGGTGTATACGGAGGAGTAATGCTGAGAGAGAATCTCATTCTCCTTTAGAATAATCTAGGAATTCCGTGCTCAAGTATTCTCCTCCTTGATCTCATCATAGGACATAATACTTATACCCTTATTGGTTCCCTACTTCTAACTTATATTCTGTGAATATCTCAAAAGGTTCGGACTCGTGTTTCAACAGGAACATGTGTCTGAATCTTGAGAGATTATCAGAGAATGTAACGAAGTACAAAGAACCTGTCTTGGCATGTGTAGACTGGGGACCTACATACATCAACATGTATCATCCCAAGAGTTCACTAACTCTTTCTCTGTTTCCAATAAACGGAGCTATGGTCATTATATCTTTGTGACATGACTGGCAAGTTTCATAAGATGTAGATTCAAACTGATTTAAATATGCATCTACGCATAACTTCAGCTAGTCGGGTCACATTGATCTGACCTAGTCTACAATACCTTAAGAAGGATCCGTTCATTTCTGAACTTTTCCTCTTGTGTGTGTTCTGTATACAATGAACTGTAGTTTGATTTAGAACATTAATGCTTTTAGATAACGTGCCTGAACCGATCAACTTTTGATATAGGAAATGTTCAAAAAATTATCCATCAATACAAAATTATATCCTTTCTTTTCTAATAAAGAGAGTGATATGATTTGGTATATCAGGTTCGGTATCTAATAACATTCGTTCAGAATCAATGTATAGGTAATACAGGGTGACAGTGACCAACAGACTTGGCTGCAACACTTGCCCCGTTTTCTGTCTCATGAAACTTATCACCCGTTCTCAGTTTTTCTACCCTTTTGTAGCCCTATGTAACAGATTACATATCTGGGATCCTGATCCGGTATCATATACCAAGGATGCGGAGGATACTGAGAAACAATTCTGTATAATGAACACACCCGAAGATGATGCATCAACATGCACTCTCTTCGTTTGGGCGGCACGGGAATTCTGGTATTCCCCAATTTCCTGCTCTGTCTTATAACAATTATAAGTTGGAGCGGGACCAACGTTCCCCAGCTCAGTATAACAAGCGGGTTCGGTCAATAATCCGTATTATTATCTTGATTAAGGCATGATATGGTCGCTACCAGGAGAGAGAGAGAAGAAAACACTCAGCGTGCGCTCTGTCAAGAATAGATTGGTTATTATTTTATCTAATCAGGATGGCTCCCACTGCTTTTTATCAAATCTTCCTTCAATCCTAAAAGGAAAGACTAGCCGGGATTAATTACACACTACAAGTTCGCCAATCTTTCAGCCAGGCCAGTGTCGGTACTTTGAGGGAGGTCCCCCGTGCTTTCGCACGAACCTAATTAATGTAAACCTCGTTTTCCCAGAGGCGTAACCTCGTTGACACCTTTCTAGACACCTACTTGATCGGCTAATTGTAATGTATAAAACTCTCCCAGGAGTAACACTTACTCGCAGCGGGTATCGGGATCCAACTATCTCATAGAAGGTATGCAATCTCATTGCAAATTTCAACACTTGAAATTCCCGATAATATTTTGCCCCAGGCGATCTATGACCTTGACTGAGTCAACAAACCATAGACCGCAAGTAAAGTTCAACCCGTCATTTCCTGATTGAATTAAACCCACCCGCACGACCCTTGACTGAGTCAACAAGGCCGCACGACTACCCTAATCCAATCTGCATCATATGCATAAGCAGATAAATAGTAATCAGCTACCGCACACTACGCCTTGACTGAGTCAACAAACGCAGCACGAATACTAACTATTACTTATCTGAAATGACGGAGGGCTACGTCAGGTTTTTAAGAAAACCCTTTGCGTAATGAACTTTATATCGTTGTAGAATCAAATGATTTTGAAATAGAGTGCTTTTGAGGCTTTTCTAGTTTTGCTAAAGGAGTCACTCCCGGTGAAGGGATCGTCGGTCCTTTCCTCGTCGAATGAGGTGCGGGATATATCATATATATCACTGTGCAAAGCAAAAACACTTAAAAGCAATCAAAAGACAAACCGAGTGTGTAGCATCTGCCAGTTATTGCTAAAGGAGTCACTCCCGGTGAAGGGATCTCGGTCCTTTCCTTATCGAATAAGGTGCAGGATATATCATATATACCGCTGTGCAAAGCAAGAACTGTAGCTACCTGTTTTATTTTGAAATTCGATTCTACAACATCTTAGGTTTCTTTTATTTCATTAATCACATTAATGAAGTCCCATCATTTATGTACCTAATCATCACAGATAAATACGACGTACACTTATGCCATCCGCATTCGCCTCGATGTCCCCTCGTGCACCGTTAGGTTAGGTAACTAACGGCAGAGCGGGGCAGGGCTAGCGCGGGTGTAAAACATAAGTAACGTCTATATAATATATCATATATACTATATACTGTATCTATCATAGAACATCACATGATCTCATCACAGATATCGCAGCAGAAGAATCATATGAAATATTGGATATACTAGGACGTCCGTGTTTTTAATACGAGCCAGTATAAAACACGGATTCCACGGTCGTGATGAATAGCCAAACCCACACCCCTAGACCCCTACGAGAGCGGCAAGTAACCCTACCAGTTCTAGAGTTAGGAGACCCGGCCTCGACTCCTCGAGTTGGTCTCCCACTGGACTCCAGAACCCGGTTACTTGTGCCCTCCTCCTTGGGTCTATCCTAGTGCGGAAAAGTAAATAATATACAAACGGTGACAACTTCCGCAACCTGGAAGCGCCCCAATAAAAGAATATTACATACAAGTTTTTACATGAATGAAAATGAAAAACACTCATCTCACATAAAAACCCCCAGCTATTCAAACACGACGATCCAATATAACATATCCAGCAACACATAACATCACATGTCATCAACGTAAATAAATATGCACATCCCAATTGTCGTTGACGTATAGCAACTAAACCGGCGATATCACATATTACACTTACGGTCACAGAAAAGAAAGTGTAAAACTACAACAGTTGGAATCCGCAATCTCTTCAGACATCACATGCCTGACCAAATGAATTCTTTAGACATCGCATGCCTAACAATTATAAACCCCGCATTTTAGTCTCAAAATCGAAAACACTTTTCAATATCAAGTCGGGCAATTCAACAAGATTCCCGACATCCTGATCGAATACTCGTCGCAAACTTCAGTAGACGGCCGCACCCCCGATACCGTCGACGAAGTGCACCAAGGCGGAACACCGCTACCGCGAGCACCCGTACGGATGCTTTCGGCGACGGGGTTCTCCTACAGTCACTTGGTCGGGGCTATGGAGCGAGGCTGTCTATTAAGTTTACCCGGCGAGTATCCGCGTACGCTACGTGATTGCGACGGACTTTTGATCACATCAAAATTCCGTGGCAACCGATCAAGTGAGACTAAACCGCTACGTTTATAACATTCATTTAGTTATCACATAACTATTGTGAATTCCAATTATTGTATCACATTCCAGATAAACAGAAAATGCTAAACTTTCCGATCGAACAGTCGAACACCCAAGTTTTCCCGATACAGATCAACACATGAAATAAGTCTAACAACATTCAGTTCGTACCTCAGTACCAACGGTCCAGCCGTAGAAGGGTCAAGCCAACGCCTCACATGTGGCACGCCGTACTGCCCCAAACCCGAAGGTTCAAAGGGCAGTTCAAGACGGTCACATAATCGAGTTAAGGTTTGTGTCTTCTAGAGGGACCGTCGCGTTACTTGCACTACTTAGAACGTCGTTAAACTACGGAAAAATCCAACACTTGGAAATTTCCCGACAGGGGAAAAGTTGGGTATTGTATCCGGTCGAACTTTTTAACATATTCTAAAATTTATCCGGAAAGCCACACAGACAAAATTTGATACCCGATCGAAATACCGAATCCCCAAATCAACTCAGATTATTCAACACTTGAATAAAATTTTAAAAAATATCCAGAGAACTCATCACAGTTAAATAGGAGTTACTGTGCAAACAACCCCACATAAAACGACAAAACGGCCGCGCTTTCGCCGCACGAGGCATGCTCGTGCCGCGGAAGCGCGGCGCTTTAAGGGAATTAGGGCTACGGGTTGTACAGTTACTCTTAGATTTTCCTGCATGTTTTTCTGAATATTTTTAATGTTGAAAAATCCCTGTTTTTAAAAATTGTACAGAGAGCAATATTGAATCGGGGTTTCGGGTTCGTTCGGACTTCAATTTCCGTCTGGACTTCGCCTAAGGCTCTAGCTAGGCTCTGATACCACTGCAGGGTTCCTAGGCACTCTAGTGAGGTCTCCCATGCCATCTACCATGGCAATTTCAAAAATTATGGTGCCTACAAACCCTAAAGTACGGATCGTTTGCTAGATATCTAGGCGAACAAGAACTAGTTAACAGAATAACTAATGAGATACGGAAATTACAACCTTTGTAGATCCGGATATCCACCTCCACGACTCCGCAACGAGGTCGTCTCCGCTGTCCAAATCAAATCCGGGCTCTAGAGTCGGCTTCGTCGGAGAATGGGCAAGCTAGGTCGTCGATGTCCATGCCGAAGATGATCTACGTCGAAGCATCGATGAATCAAGCTCCACCTTCACCAAACCGTAAAAAGTTGTGAAGGAAACACACTCTACTACTTGGCAAGAGGTAGAGGATGAAGAAATAGGAAGTGGGTAGACTTTAGAATTGGATTTCTCACTCATTTCCAACAATCACCATTGATGGACCTTGCTTTTCTTCACTTGAAGAATGAAGAAGAAGAAGAAAAAGGTTATGATAAGATAATAGAAAAAGAAAAGAAAATGAATTCTTATCATAATTTTAACTAGAGTTAAGTGTAGAGAATGAATCATGGTTAGTGGGAATGGTTAGGGTTAAGGATGAGATAAGTATGGTTGACTTTATCAAAGCTTCATGAAGCTTCAACAAAAATCCAAATCTAGCAACCATTCTTTTCTCTTTTCTTTTATTCATTTATCAAAAATAAAAGGATAATTAAATAAGATAAATGAATAATAAATAATAAACCCTAACCATTTCATTAACCAAGGTTTAATCTTTACACTTGAACCCTAGCATGACTTGTATCATCAAACATGATACAATCAAGTGCACAAAAACATATCGCATATGCAATGCGCACGAACCAAGTGAGAAAATCCGTCTAAAGTGAACCGATACTAGTTAATGCAAAGTAATATATCAAATATATAATTATACATTAAATCATTAAATCAACACTTGATTCAATGATCCGGTCATGCGCACATAACCGACTGGTATCATTAGTAACATCTTATCGAATCAACACTTGATCCGATAACCCGGCTATATCGTATATAACCGATCAATGTCACATCGCGAGAATCGAATACAGTATCACATACTCGTATTATTCTCGGTCCCGCACATATCTCATATGCGCTCCTATTTCGTTTCGCTTGAGCCAGGAAACCTCTGTGTAGGACTCTAAAGACTCGTCAATACGCCGGCAGCGGATGATGATCATATCAAACATCCACAAGCCGCAAGCGGTCTGCTAAACGTAACGGCCACCCGGGTATTGAGCGATCTGAAGATCAACGAGCAAGCCCGCTCACACTCCAGTGAATCCGACCAGTAACACTACCGTACAGTCCGGTCTGATCGTCTGATATGTCGCATATCTCGCCTAGGGGTGGTAAAACGTCAGACCCCAATAGCTCAATAAGTCGTGTCGATATGAGGTCTATAACTGTTCGAGAAACTACTGGTAACACTTACCAGTAAATCTCAGCAACCCTGGCCAGGGATTTCCTGTTATAGCCAATCGAACACAGCGCAACATCAACCCCCTATACCGGGAGAGACGAATCCCCTCCTATCGCTCATTGCCTCCATGTGACTCGGGAATGTACCCAAAAACCACCGTTTTGCACGCCCTCTTGGACGTGGTAAGATGGAAATCAAAGCACAGTGGGAACCACACAAGACTCTATGACGATCTCGGGTCAACAGACTACTCTGTACCAGTGTCACCAGAGAACTGCCATCTGACGTGAGGTATAATACCATCTGGGAGTTCTCGGCGAGTCCGTCCAGTGTACCCAGTCTCTACTGAGCACCCGTATATCTCCTCTGATGTCAAACACCGATGGATATGGGATCATCCATCGCCCATCTGTATGGGTCGAGAAGGTACACGCTAGTCTACTCTGGTATATCGATGCCCCGTCTCGATACACCCACGACTAGGGACTTTGAAGGATGTACTTATGGACTACCATGTCCCCACTAGTATGATCCGCATCATAGTCCAGGTAGTCAAGTACAGATCCTAAGGGCTTTACCAACATGTAACAGAGAGACAATCAGTATACACGTTAAGGTAAAGATCAACCAGATAGCATACTATCATGTCGAGCAAGAAAGTCCTCCCTATATATGTCCCAGCATCCACTACAATATACATCCCATGTACAGTAATGGCCTCTAGGGCATACATATAACTAACAGTATTGACCAAAAGGGAGGTCGATGAGCGAACTCATCCGGACACCCTACTAAGCCTGTCAGTGACAATATCCGTACAGTCCAGTCCGTTCGTCTATGAGTATCGCATGTCGGGCCTAAGGGGTTGGTAAAAGTCAGACTCCCAAAAGCGGTACAAGTCATGTCGGAGTGTAGCCCAGAACACCCTGCGATACTACTGGAATATCTACCAGTAAATCTCCTGGCTTTGCCAAGGACTTCATGTAATGGCTCTCCTAGACACAGTGCGATCTCACCCCCAATACCGGGAGAGACGAAACCCATGCCGATCCGCTCACTGCATCCATGTGGCTCGGGACTGTACCCAACTAAAACCTGTTTGCACGACTCCTTTGAGCCGTGGTAGGGTAGTAATCAAAGCACAGTGGGAACTCACACAAGACAAATGATGATCTCAGGTCAATGAACCAAACTGTACACATGTCACCAGGGAACTGCTGTCTGATGTCAGGTATAATACCAACTAGCATGTTCCCGACGAGTCCTGTCCGGTGTACTCATAACCCAATGAGCACCTGTATACATCTTAGGTGAACCAACTGGCACCAATGGCTTGTGAGACCAGCCACCGCCCCTCGTCGAGGTCTTGACTGTATACACTAGTCTACTCCGGAGTATCGATGCCCTGTCTTGAAACACCCTCGACTAGGGACCTTTAAGGATGTGATTATAGACCACAGCTCCCACGTATATGATCTCCATCATACTGCTGGCAGTCAGGCAAGAGTCCTAAGGGCCCTATCAACATGCAATAGTGACCTATAATGTCACCTAAAGCATGTACATAATGATAAAGATAAACCAGATAGCATACTATCATCTTGAGTAAGATTGTCCTACCGGTATAGGTCCTCCCTCAATCATTGCAACCACGTGACTGCGATCCAATAATTGACTTTGAGGGCACTATATCCAACAATCTCCCACTTGCACTAATGGCTAATTATTGCGATGTCGCATACTCACAGCCCGTGTGATACCAAACACCCAACTCCTCTACTAATCAGTCTCACAAAGTCCGTTTGCGAAACTATTGCGTTCGAGGAATAGCCTCAGTGAGTAGATCCGCCCTAATGTTTCTTTCTATGTCTCTCTTTATCTCAAGTTCGCGGAGAAAGCCAACTCCCGAAATGAGCAATACCTGTCTTAGAATATGTCTGGATATCTGATGGGACCTAGTTCATAAATGAACTCCAAATCCAAACTTCTTAGACTGTATCGTCAACTGAATTTAATCAGTATCCTGCCCCATGTCTCCCTCAGTATCCCCTTGGACCACATGTCCAAACTACTGCCCCTCTTCAGAGGGAAAACTATAACTCTGACATTCACTCTGTCATCCAGTTCACCTTGGAAGCCTGGAATGATAACTCTCCCGAAGAAGGATGCCATTATCATATCCCTAGAACAACGACTTATGTTCTAACACTGCTTCCGAACGTTTCTCCAGGATTGGATTAATATCAACTTATTGCACATAGTGCAAAAACAACATCTGGTGTGGTACTTGACATCTCATGATCAACTTAATTGCCTAAGCAAGTGATCTGCCAATCATGCACATCCCTCTCCCTTTTAGTCTGTAAGATACCTTTAGAGAGGGTGACTCTATCACCTGTAGGTACACTACTATGCCTGGAGTCATCCATTCTAAAACACCTGTAGAATGCTGTCTAAGTACCCAGATTGGGAAACTACCCAAATCTAGATCTAAAACCATAGATCTAGTAACCAGAATGTCTGATATTATATCTATATCCTATGTGGAGAAACCACTGTGTAACAACCAAAGCATAACCGATCGTAGTATAAGAATTTCACTTCCTACTCTGTGTATGTCATCCAAATACCAGGACATCACACCCTACTACCTTCTTAATAGAACCATCCCCTATTCTGATGAAGTCAAACCTATGACTGTCACATCAGAAATAGATGATCTATCTCCGCTATATCTGCTTTAGTCCATAAATAGACATAAGCTACTTGTCCACTATACTTCCGCTGCTCCCACTGACTATGACAACTCTCTGGCAGAGTTATATACACGTGCACTTCTAGAGCTAGTTTAGAACGACGCTATACTCATCCTCCTGCCGGGACCCATAGCCTGGAACAACAATAGTGTCAAGTCTGGGTAAACAAGAACCTCCCTGTCACCGTCCTTGAGGCTACCAGAGTACCTCTCGGGTGCCTTAGGTTACCCACCATATCTGCGGAGTGGCCAATGGAATGTCAGACCAGATTGAATCTTTAGGTTCTTATCAAATTTTCAATAATCGTTTGCGGTTCTGGAATCACTTCCGGTTCTACCATACTCCCATTACTGTTTTCTGAAAAAATCCATTTTACTAAAACTATAGTGAGTCAAGAACAATATCACTATTGATCTTCCAGATGGTAGAAAGTCAACCCTCGTCATAGCCCGGGTCAACCCACAAACAGCCATTACAGAAACGTGCCTTGAGTTATCCAGAGTCTGGTTTTAAGCATAAGCCGGACAACTCCTCGTACCTTAATATCGTTAAGATATGAACCGTTATATATCCAATATATAAACAGAGGCACTGATTTAATTGGAACCAGATTCAAATCATGCAGCTGTCTCCAGTGCATGTCAACTAAATGGAGAGAGGCCTATCAACATTACTCAACTTAGGAATACATCCATATATGAGTAACCTGAAAAAGAAGCAAGTTCTCATAATCATTACTATTAACTGAATACCATACACAAGTATCTACATCTTCGATCACCTTGAAGAATCCTGATACTTGCAACGCTGGTTCTCTACTTTATTCTTATACCTATAACTTCCCAAAACTTAGACCTTGCATTTCTACGAAACAAACGTCGAAGAACTAGAGAAGTCACAAGTAAATAGAATATAGTACTGTCACGACCCGAAAGAGCACGTGACTGGCCCTTGAACCATATGAAGTCTATAGGACTCCATCTGATCCAAGTAAGCCAAAAGCTGTAGGGTTCCTAGGCACTCTCAAGAGGTCTCACAAGGCATCAACCATGCCAATTTCAAATTTTACAAGTGCCGAGAAACTCTAATACGGATCGTTAACTAGAATTTTAGGCGAAACATTAAACTAGTTAACAACTTAACTAAAGATAAGAAGCTACAACCTTTGTAGATCCGGTTATCCACTTTCTTAGCTCCACGTAGTCGTCCCCTCGCTGTCCATCTCGAATCCCGGACTCTTGCGTCGGCTTCATCGGAGAAAATGAGCGGACTAGTCGTCGGCTACGATGCCGAAGATGATCTACGTCGAGGTTACACAAGATCAAGCTCCAACTTCACCAAGTTGTGAAACTTGTGAAGAAAACACCCTATACTACTTGGCAAGAGGTAGAGGGTGAAGAAATAGGAGGTGGGTTCACTTTAGAATTGGATTTCTCACTCTTTTTCTCAAGGTGCCATTGATGGAGGCAAGGTTTTCTTCATGAAGATGAAGAAGAATAAGAAGATAGAATATGATAAGTATATTGAATAATTGAAAAAGAAGTGATCCTTATCATATTCTCAACTATAGTTAAGTGTAGAGAATGAACTAGGGTTAGTTCAAATGGTTAGGGTTAAGCATGAGACAAGAATGGTGACTTAGTCAAAGCTTCAAGAATCTTCAACTAACAAACAAACAAAGCCACCATTCATCTTTATCTTTCAAAAATGAATAAACAAATAAATAAATGAATAAGCAAAACCCTAATCATCAACTTAACCATGGTTTAATTCTTTACACTTAACCAAATAAGCATGTATCATCAAACATGATACAATCATGTGCACAAAAGTATATCACATATACAACTTGCACATCCAAGTGAGAAAATCCATTTAAAGTGAACCAATACTAGTTAATGCAAAGTAATATATCAAATATATAATTATACATTAAATCATTAAATCAACACTTGATTTAACGATACGGTCATATCGCATATAACCGACTAGTATCCTATGTATCGTCTTATCGAATCAATCCTTGATTCGATATCTAGGTTATATCGCATATAATCAATCGATACATTTATCGCGAGAATGGAATACGGTATCACATACACACATTATTCTCGGTCCCGCACATATCTCATATGCGCTCCTATTTCGTTTCGCTTGAGCCAGGAAACCTCTGTGTAGGACTCTAAAGACTCGTCAATACGCCGGTAGCAGATGATGATCATATCAATCAACTACAAGCCACAAGCGGTCTGCTAAACGTAACGGCCACCCGGGTATTGAGCGATCAGAAGATCGACGAGCTAGCCCGCTCACACTCCTGTGAATCCAACTAGTAACACTTACCGTACAGTCCGGTCTGTTCGTCTGATATGTCGCATATCAAGTCTAGGGATGGTAAACGTCAGACCCCAATAACCGATAAGTCGTGCTGATGTGAGGCTCATAACGGGTCGAGAAAATACTGGTAACACTTACCAGCAAATCTCTGAACAGCCCTGGCCAGGGACTTCCCTGTTACGGCCAATCGAGTACAGCGCAACATCAACCCCCAATACCGGGAGAGACGAAACCCTTCCTATCGCTCATTGCCTCCATGTGACTCGGGACTGTACCCAAAATCCACCGTTTTGCACGCCCTCATAGACGTGGTAAGGTGGAGATCAAAGCATAGTGGGAATTACACAAGACTCTATGACGATCTCGGGTCTACAGACTAACCTGCACAAGTGTCACCTGAGAGCTGCCATCTGACGTGAGGTATAATACCATCTGGGAGTTCTCGGCGAGTACGTCCAGTGTACCCAGTCTCCACTGAGCACCCGTATACCATCTATGATGTTAAACACCAATAGATATGGGATCATCCATCGCCCATCTCATGGGTCGAGAAGCGTATACGCTAGTCTACTCTGGTATATCGATGCCCCATCTCGATACACCCACGACTAGGGACCTTGAAGGATGTACCTATGGACTACCATGTCTCCACTAGTATGATCTGCATCATAGTCCAGGTAGTCAAGTACACATCCTAAGGGCTTTACCAACATGTAACTATAAGACAGTTTAAAGAGAAAAGTGTACATGTTAAGATAAAGAGCAACCAGATAGCATACTATCATATCGAGCAAGAAAGTCATCTCTATATATGTCCAAGCATCCAATATAATATATATCATCTGTACAATACTGTCCTCTAGGGCATACATACAACTTACAATCTCCCACTTGCACTAGGGCCAGCTGCTGTAGTATCGCATACCGAGCATCCCGAAGAGTCTCTCAAATTGTATCTGGGGAATGGCCTTCGTGAGTGGATCCGCCGTGTTGTTCTTCGTGTCAACCCTCCTGACCTCGATCTCCCGGCGATCAACTATCTCCGGATCAGGTGATACTGCCTCAGAATATGTCTGGATCACTGATGGGACCGGCGTTCCTTGGCATAAGCCACAACTCCATTGTCTCACAATGGTTGGAACGTAGTTCATCTCATGAACCAATATACACCCAAACATCCTCTTTGGTAGCATCTTAAGTAGCGATGTATCCTGCCTTTATCGTCTAGTTAGCCACGGTATCTAGCTTGGAACCCTTCCAACATACCGTCCCTTTACTGAGGGTAAAGACAATGCCTGTGACTGACATTCAGTCATTCTTATCATCCTGGAACCCTTCCAGTGATTCTCCTCAGGATCAATTGATACCATCTCACTACTACTAGTGAGATTCCTAGCATCCAATTACATCTATCTCATAGATGAATACTTAAGATTTAGGAGGTATCACTTTGATCCTATATGGAGAATCCTTGTGACAAGCGGAGATTGATCGAGCGTAGCATAGGAAACTCCTTCCCTATCAAGAGTATGTCATCCACGTACTCTACGAGGATCATCACCATGCTCCCTACTACCTTTTTGTATATACAAGGTTCATCTACCATTTTGATGATGTCAAACTCTCTGACTAACACATCAAAACAGATGTTCCAACTCCGCGATACCTGCTTTATCCTATAAAGCATCTTGTACACGTTTCCGCTGCTCCCATTGTTTACGAAGCCCTCTGGCTGTGTACTTATAGATGCACTCTTCTAAATCAATATTTAGAAAAGCAGTCATGACACCCAACCGCCAGATATCGTAGTCATGGTATGTAGCCGTGGCAAGTAGGATCCGGATGGACTTAAGCATAGCCATTGGAAAAGGTTTCATCATTATTCACGCCTGGTTGATGACGAAAGCCTTTAACAAGTCTTGCTTTGAAAGTCTCAACTTTTCCACCTACACCAAGTAATCTTCTCAAGATATACTTGCTCCTGATGGGGATTTAACCCTTCAGATATAGCAACCAAAGTCCATACTTTGTTGGTGTACATGGATTCCATCTCAGATCACTAAGCATCCAGCCATTCTTACAGAGTCCCACTCCTGATGGCCAGCTCGAAACTAGTCGGGTCATCATCTCATGATGCAATCCTCGCTCCCGCTGTCATCGAGAAACCGAAGTATCTCTCAGGTGGGTGAGGAACCCTACTAGATCGGCGGAGAGGCTGAGGTTCGTTGGAATCTACTGAATCCTTTGGTTCTACCAAATCATCTGCTGTTGTTCGTATAGCTGGAACATTTCCAGTTCTACATAACAGACCTTGCCTCGAGCTTGTCCGGATTTTGCGTTTAGACATAGGCCGGACAACCCCAAATCTTAACTAACTTAAGATATGGGCTCTTCCCTTTCCATATCACATATGATGTGGTAGGCAACTGATTTGATTTGAACCCTATTCAATAGGTATGCAGCTTCTCAAGTGCATAACTCCCTAAAAGGAAATAGGTAACTCAGTAGTACTCATCATAGAGCGCACCTTATCATATAGGGTGTGATTGCTCCGCCCCGATATACCATCGTGCTATGGTATATACGGAGGAATAATGCTGAGAGAGAATCTCATTGTCCTTTAGAAAAGTCCAAGAATTTCGTGCTCAAGTATTCTCCTCCTTGATCTCATCATAGGACATAATACTTTTACCCGTATTTGGTTCTCTACTTCTAACTTATATTCTGTGAATATCTCAAAAGGTTCGGACTTGTGTTTCAACAGGAACATAGGTCTGAATCTCGAAAGATCATCAGAGAATGTAATGAAGTACAAAGAACCGGTCTTGGCATGTGTAGACAGGGGACCTACATACATCAACATGTATCGTCCCAAGAGTTTACTACTTCTTTCTCTGTTTCTAGTAAACGGAGCTATGGTCATCTTATCTCTGTGACATGACTGGCAAGTTTCACAAGATGTAAATTCAAACTGATTTAAATATGCATCTAAAATGTAACTTCAGCCAGTCGGATCGCATTGATATGACCTAGTCCACAATGCCTCGAGAAGGATTCGTTCATTTCTGAACTCTTCCTCTTGTGTGTGTTCTGTATACTAAGAACTGTAGTTTGATTTAGAACATCAATGCTTTTAGATAACGTGCCTGAACCGATCAACTTTTGATATAGGAAATGTTCAAAACATTATCCAACAATACAAAATTTTATCATTTCTTTACTGATAAAGAGACTGATATGATTTTGTATATCAGGTTCGGTATCTAATAACATTCGTTCAGAATCAATGTATTGGTAATACAGGGTGACAGTGACCAACAGACTTGGCTGCAACTCTTGCCCCGTTTTCTGTCTCATGAAACTTATCACCCGTTCTCAGTTTTTCTACCTTTTTGTAGCCCTATGTAACAGATTACATATCTGGGATCCTGATCCGGTATCATATACCCAGGATTCGGAGGATACTGAGAAACAATTCTTTGTAACGAACACACCCGAAGATGATGCATCAACATGCACTCTCTTCGTTTGGGCGGCACGGGAAATCTGGTATTCCCCAATTTCCTGCTCTGTCTTATAACAATTATAAGTTGGAGCGGGACCAACGTTCCCCAGCTCAGTATAACAAGCGGGTTCGGTCAATATTCCGTATTATTATCTTGATTAAGGCGTGATATGGTCGCTACCTGGAGAGAGAGAGAAGAAAACACTCAGCGTGCGCTCTTGCAAGAATAGATTGGTTTTTATTTTATCTAATCAGGATGGCTCCCACTGCTTTTATCAAATCTTCCTTCAAACCCTAAAAGGAAAGACTAGCCGGGATTAATTACACACTACAAGTTCGCCAATCTTTCAGCCAGGCCAGTGTCGGTACTTTAAGGGAGGTCCCCCGTGCTTTCGTACAAACCTAATTACAGTAAACCTCGTTTTCCCAGAGGCGTAACCTCGTTGACACCTTTCTAGACACCTACTTGATCGGCTAATTGTAATGTGTAAAACTCTCCCAGGAGTAACAATTACTCGCAGCGGGTATCGGGATCCAACTATCTCATAGAAGGTATGCAATCTCATTGCAAATTTCAACACTTGAAATTCCCGATAATGCTTTTGCCCCAAACGATCTATGACCTTAACAAGGTCAACAAACCATAGACCGTAAGTCAAGATCAACTCGTCATTTCTTGATTGAATTAAACCCACTCGCACGACCCTTGACAAGGTCAACAAGGCCGTACGACTACCCTAACTCAATCTGCATCATATGCATAAGCAGATAAATACTGGTTAGCTACCGCACACTGCGCTTTGACAAGGTCAACAAACGCAGCACGAATACTAAACAGGAATTATCTGAAATGACGGAGGGCTACGACAGGTTTTTCTGAAAACCTTTTGCGTAATGAACTTGATATCATTGTAGAATCAAATGAAGTTTTTGAAATGGAGTGATTTTGAGGCTTTTCTAGTTTTGCTAAAGGGGTCACTCCCGGTGAAGGGATCGTCGGCCCTTTCCTCGTCGAATGAGGTGCGGGATATATCATATATATCACTGTACATGGCAGAAACTATAGAAGCAATCAAAAGTCAAACCGAGTTTGTAGCATCTGCCAGTTATTGCTAAAGGAGTCACTCCCAGTGAAGGGATCTCGGTCCTTTCCTTATCGAATAAGGTGCAGGATATATCATATATATCGCTGTGCAAAGCAAGAACTGTAGCTACCTGTTTTATTTTTGAAATTCAATTCTACAACATCTTTAGGTTTCTTTTATTTCATTAATCTCATTAATGAAGTCCCATCATTTAAGTACGTAAACATCACAGATAAATACGACGTATACTTATGCCATCCGCATTCGCCTCGATGTCCCCTCATGCACCGTTAGGTTAGGTAACTAACGGCAGAGCAGGGCAGGGCTAGCGCGAGTGTAAAACATAAGTAACATCTATATAATATATCATATATACAATATACAGTATCCATCACAGAACATATCACATGATCACATCACAGATATCGCAGCAGAAGAATCATATGAAATATTGGATATACTAGGACGTCCGTGTTTTCAATACGAGGCAGTATAAAACACGGATTCCATGGTCGTGATGAATAGCCAAACCCACACCCCTAGACCCCTACGAGAGCGGCAAGAAACCCTACCAATTCTAGAGTTAGGAGACCCGGACTCGACTCCTCGAGTTGGTCTCCCACTGGACTCCAGAACCCGGTTAATTATGCTCCCCTCCTTGGGTCTATCCTAGTGCGGAAAAGTAAATAATATACAAACGGCGACATCTTCCGCAACCAGGAAGTGCCCCAATAAAAGAATATTACATACAAGTTTTTACATGAATGAAAATGAAAAACACTCATCTCACATAAAAACCCCCGGCTATTCAAACACGACGATCCAATATAACATATCCAGCAACACATAACATCACATGTCATCAACGTAAGTAAATATGCGCATCCCAATTGTCGTTGACATATAGCAACGAAACCGGCGATATCACATATTACACTTACGGTCACAGAAAAGAAAGTGTAAAACTACAACAGTTGGAATCCGCAACCTACATAGACATCGCATGCCTAGTCAAATGAATTCCTTAGACATCGCATGCCTAACAATTATAAACCCCGCATTTTAGTCTCATTATCGAAAACACTTTTCAATATCAAGTCGGGCAATTCAACAAGATTCCCGACATCCTGATCGAATACTCGTCGCAAACTTTAGTAGGCGGCCGCACCCCTGATACCGTCGACGAAGTGAACTAAGGCGGAACACCGCTGCCGCGAGCACCCGAACGGATGCTTTCGGTGACGGGGTTCTCCTACAGTCACTTGTTCGGGGCTGTGGGGCGAGGCTGTCTATTAAGTTTACCCAGCGAGTATCCGCGTACACTACGTGATTGCGACGGACTTTTGATCGCATCAAAATTCCGTGGCAACCGATCAAGAGAGACTAAACTGCTATATTTATAACATTCATCCAGTTATCTCATAACTGTTTGTGAATTCCAATTATTGTATCCCATTCCGGATAAATAGAAAATATTAAACTTTCCGATCGAACATTCGAACACCCAAGTTTTCCCGAAACCGTTCAACACATGAAATAAGTTCAAAGATGATCACTTCATGCCTCAGTACCAACGGTCCAGCCGTAGAAGGGTCAAGCCAACGCCTCACATGTGGCACGTCGTACTGCCCCAAACCCTAAGGTTCAAAGGGCAGTTCAAGACGGTCACATAATCGAGTTAAGGTTTGTTGTCTTCTAGAGGGACCATCGCGTTACTTGCACTACTTAGAACGTTTTTAAACCTCAGAAAAATCCAACACTTGGAAATTTTCCGGCAGGGGAAAGATTGGGTATTTGCATCCGGTCGAACTTTTTAACATATTCTAAAATTATCCGAAAAACACATAGGCAAAGTTTGAAATTTCCGATCGAATCATCGAAGCTCCAAAACACCCTAGAAAAATCAACTCTTGAGTGCAAATTAAAAATTCCCAGAAAACTCAGCACCTGAAAACATGAATTACTGTGCAAAGTTTAAAGGCAAATCCCATCAAGTGGCCGCGGAACCGTCGCAGAAGGCAGGCTTCCGCCGCGGTTCCGCCGCGCTTTAGAGGTATCATGAGATAATTTTTGCACCGTAATTCTTAGAATTCCCTGCTGAATTTTTTAAGCATTTTTAATCTGGAAAAAACCCAGTTTTTGAAAAAAGTCCAGAGAGCAATTTGTTTTAGGGTTTCGATGTTCATTCGGGTTTCAAACGTCGTCTAGACTTCGCCTAAGGCTCTAGCTAGGCTCTGATACCACTGTAGGGTTCCTAGGCACTCTCAAGAGGTCTCACAAGGCATCAACCATGCCAATTTCAAATTTTACAAGTGCCGAGAAACTCTAATACGGATCGTTAACTAGAATTTTAGGCGAAACATTAAACTAGTTAACAACTTAACTAAAGATAAGAAGCTACAACCTTTGTAGATCCGGTTATCCACTTCCTTAGCTCCACGTAGTCGTCCCCTCGCTGTCCATCTCGAATCCCGGACTCTTGCGTCGGCTTCATCGGAGAAAATGAGCAGACTAGTCGTCGGCTACGATGCCGAAGTTGATCTACGTCGAGGTTACACAAGATCAAGCTCCAACTTCACCAAGTTGTGAAACTTATGAAGAAAACACCCTATACTACTTGGCAAGAGGTAGAGGGTGAAGAAATAGGAGGTGGGTTCACTTTAGAATTGGATTTCTCACTCTTTTTCTGAAGGTGCCATTGATGGAGGCAAGGTTTTCTTCATGAAGATGATGAAGAAGAAGAAGATAGAATATGATAAGTATATTGAATAATTGAAAAAGAAGTGATCCTTATCATATTCTCAACTATAGTTAAGTGTAGAGAATGAACTAGGGTTAGTTCAAATGGTTAGGATTAAGCATGAGACAAGAATGGTGACTTAGTCAAAGCTTCAAGAATCTTCAACTAACAAACAAACAAAGCCACCATTCATCTTTATCTTTCAACAATGAATAAACAAATAAATAAATGAATAAGCAAAACCCTAATCATCAACTTAACCATGGTTTAATCTTTACACTTAACCAAATAAGCATGTATCATCAAACATGATACAATCATGTTCACAAAAGTATATCACATATACAACTTGCACATCCAAGTGAGAAAATCCATTTAAAGTGAACCAATACTAGTTAATGCAAAGTAATAAATCAAATATATAATTATACATTAAATCATTAAATCAACACTTGATTTAACGATCCGGTCATATCGCATATAACCGACTAGTATCCTATGTATCGTCTTATCGAATCAATCATTGATTCGATATCTAGGTTATATCACATATAACCAATCGATACATTTATCGTGAGAATGGAATACGGTATCACATACATGCATTATTCTCGGTCCCGCACATATCTCATATGCGCTCCTATTTCGTTTCGCTTGAGTCAGGAAACCTCTGTGTAGGACTCTAAAGACTCGTCAATACGCCGGTAGCAGATGATGATCATATCAAGCACCCACAAGCCGCAAGCGGTCTGCTAAACGTAACGGCCACCCGGGTATTGAGCGATCAGAAGATCGACGAGCTAGCCCGCTCACACTCCTGTGAATCCAACCAGTAACACTTACCGTACAGTCCGGTCTGTTCGTCTGATATGTCGCATATCAAGTCTAGGGGTGGTAAACATCAGACCCCAATAACCGATAAGTCGTGCCGATGTGAAGCTCATAACGGGTCGAGAAAATACTGGTAACACTTACCAGCAAATCTCTGAACAGCCCTGACCAGGGACTTCCCTGTTACGGCCAATCGAGCACAGCGCAACATCAACCCCCAATACCGGGAGAGACGAAACCCCTCCTATCGCTTATTGCCTCCATGTGACTCGGGACTGTACCCAAAAACCACCGTTTTGCACGCCCTCATGGACGTGGTAAGGTGGAGATCAAAGCACAGTGGGAATCACACAAGACTCTATGACGATCTCGGGTCTACAGACTAACCTGCACAAGTGTCACCTGAGAGCTGCCATCTGACGTGAGGTATAATACCATCTGGGAGTTCTCGGCGAGTCCGTCCAGTGTACCTAGTCTCCACTGAGCACCCGTATACCATCTCTGATGTCAAACACCAATGGATATGGGATCATCCATCGCCCATCTCATGGGTCGAGAAGCGTATACGCTAGTCTACTCTGGTATATCGATGCCCCGTCTCGATACACCCACGACTAGGGACCTTGAAGGATGTACCTATGGACTACCATGTCTCCACTAGTATGATCTGCATCATAGTCCAGGTAGTCAAGTACACATCCTAAAGGCATTATCAACATGTAACTATAAGACAGTTTAAAGAGACAAGTGTACATTTTAAGATAAAGTGCAACCAGATAGCATACTATCATATCGAGCAAGAAAGTCATCTCTATATATGTCCAAGCATCCAATATAATATACATCATCTGTACAATACTGGCCTCTATGGCATACATACAACTAACAAAAGCCCAAAAATCTAAAACCTTTTTTAATAATAAATGAAGGTAAAATAGTTTTTAGAAGCAAGAAAACATGTTTCAAAAGTAACGTTTTTAAATACATAGCCGAATATGCATTTTTAAAATGTATAGTCTTTTCTAGAAATTTCGGCAGAATTTCCTTTGTAAATACTGGCCCCGAACGGGGTACAACAAGAATAATATATATGCAATGATAAAAGGCATCACCAAGCGGGAGCTAGCTCTTCGTCAATCGACGGTCACAACCACGCAAGCAATATAATATACAACGCCGAATGGCGAGGATCAAAACTCAAAAAGAAACTCAAATAACATGAAAATCGTAATACTACTACACGCGACTCTAAGGTCGAAATAATACATCACTGGTGTCTAAGTCTGAAACAGTATACAAGTTTTGGTTGATGGAATTTCTAGATACAAATGAGTAATACATATACATTGGTGGTTCTTGATGTAAAAGAACCCACCTACCAAAGCAAATCACCCGCAAAAGAAGCAGTGTACCAAAATGCCACCATGGAACCTGTACGGCAAAACCTGCAAGAACTGTGGCACAACGGGGGTGAGTTGCCAACTCGTGAATAGAAAACATCTGCAAGCAGAAATCGAATGCATGACATAATCCTAGGTCAATACGATCAGATATAATATAAACCTCAAAGAATAAGTCTGAAGCATGATAAGGTGGCAATGTAACATCTAAACATGTAGGTAGTGCCATGTACTCGTGCCCGTGCCTCAGGTAATAACATGTCATAAATATAAGGTATGTCTGCATGAAGTAAATATGATGAAGTATCAAAATGGATATCAATACACATATATTAGCGTCCCATTCCACTAATATTGGTGTAAGGGTATATATAACAGCGCCTTCATACCCTGTTATATATACATATGAAGTTTGATCAATGAAATCAAGTCTGTATGTGATCAATGTTTGTATATATGTGGATCCCCTCCACCTGTCACCCAATGACAATAAGCATCATGCATGTAAATATGAGGATATAATCCAAATCATGAAACCTGTGCCTAGCATCGGCACGAAATACTGATCTATCAGGGCTGTCACCAAGACTGGCACCCTGATAGGTACGTATCATACGCTATCTCGAAACCCGAGTGCCCAGCTTCGACCCTCGAATTTCGACGTAACAAGCGTACAAAACTCCGGTCGGTATCCCAAAGATAACCGCCGAGTAAAAGGTAATATCACCGGACCGTATGGTTCCCCTGACAGGCTCATCGCCTACTGTGCGACAGATCCGTTCTCGCCCCGGGGTAACTCCGGGCCCCACCATGTACCCTCATACGGCCTCTACGCCTCCTCGCATGGGGTATATATATATATATCAGAACTTATAAAACTCATGGTGGATGCTGAAATATCATATCAAGGGTAACCGGGTTTTTAAAACATTTACATAATCTCTTTGAAATACCCACGATTCCCAAACCCAGAAATATCATAGAAATAACATATCTCAATGCACAAAATCAGAAAGCATGACGTATGTGACATATAAACGAAATGCAAGCAGAACAGCATATCATGCAACATGGAATAATAGTATGCACATTTAAGGTCATATCCTGATGCGATAATACTACTATGTAGTGACATGGCAATTATCGATGATGAAGTGTGTGAGCCGGAATGCAAGTGTACGTGGAACATACGCATCATCGATAATGGTGCTGGTGTCCTAACAACATGATGGTAATATAGCAATAAACACATTTACAGATGCAAAGCGATGCGAATAGCATAAAAATGCGGAAATCAAATAATCAACGCAACAGTGTAGAATCTATATCAATATGTATATGTCATGCAGTTGAGCCATTTGAAATAAGACGAATCGGGGTTTTTGGTAAAATAAGGGCTACGGTATTTTTAAGAAAGGACACGACTTTGAAAATATCCGTAGAATCCCTTTTGCCTATCTTTGAAATATTCCCGATTCGTTAGTTTTGGAAATAGATTTGACTCGGGTCTAGTCTAACATCTACTATACTAACTACAGATCTAACTATCAAGTCAATCGGGAGGGGTATGGAAACCACCTAAATCTGAGTCGATATATATAGATATAACAGTCGGTGATCCCGCCTCAATAGTATCGCGTACGATACAGTATAGCATAAGACATCCTCGAGTCATGAGTGCGGATCTATCATCAATATATAGCTCGTACGGTAACTCGTCGTACGGCATCCCAATAGCTGGATACGGATCAATATCATAATCAACTCATCATTTATCTGGTATCCTTATCATCATCTCTCATAATCCGGGGTACTGATCTAAGTCTAGTACAACTGATACCATCTATATAACTGCGTGTGTAAACACACGTCCAAAGGCCTGCTAAGAATCACATGTCGTATCCCAAATACGAATCATATCAAATCACCGATCTCACGGCACTATGCCCAATATCATTGACTCATCTCCAATATCATCCAATATCATCATCAACACAGTGTAAGTATAATGAATATGCAAGGGTGTGCGTGTGGTGTAAATCTATTCTAGGGTTCGTGACTATGAACTATACTAGTTTACTTCTAACCCTAAACTATCCAAAGTACACCTAACACAATATCCACGACACACTATAAACTATCATATATATAATATATATATATAAGGTATACCAACTACGGACTGCGGGGCTGCTATACGCCATCCACCCGACTTCCCCCCGTAGATATAATCTACTCACCTTGCGTCTTCATTTGCCGACGTCGCCAAGCGCTTGCTTGTCGTCCCGAAGTCTTCATGGGGTACCTACAAGTCTGTTCCCCTCCGAAGGACGGCCGCGACGACGTGAGGACGTCTTGCCTGAGATTCGAGGCAGAGGCTATATGGTTTTATCCGTCTACCTCTCCGAGGATGCCAAGTTGATTTATGGCACCATGTATCGGAGGTTTAGACGGATGCGGTCGATGTAGCAGACTTCGTCAGATTTCCCCTCGCTTGAGAGGTTTTTGATTGTGGGGATGCTCTTCCCTGCAGGCGCAAGCCCCTGCAGTTAATTACGCTACCGCATCGCGGCAGCCACTTTCTCCTTCTCCAGAATTTCACTTCGTGTCGTGTGTGTTTGTTTTGTTTGTGGTTGCCCGTAGATTGTATACGGATACTGAGTAATGCCATCGCCCGTAGGACGTGGATTAGTCCAAATCCGTATTTACTTAGATTTGGGTTTGGTGTTTTTAATTTAAGGATACGTTAGCCATATTGAGGCTAAGATCAACTTAAACGTTCGTTAAGGATACATTAGTCTGATTTGAGACTAAGATCAACTTAACGTGGTGATCCATTGAATATATGGCCGTCGGGACTCATCACCTCTCTGACATCGTTGAAGGATTACAATGATAGGTGTCAGAAGAGTTCAGAGATGTACCCTTGAACCAAAGTCGATTTGGAGTTTATAGTCCATTTGAATGTTTAAGGATACGTTAGCCGTGCTTGGGGCTAAGATCAACTTAAACGGGATCGTTTAGATCCGGCAAAAGAGCATTTGGTGGCTCTATTGCTCTAGTTTAGGGACGTGGTGGTCCATGTTCCAGTTTAGGGACGTAGTGGTCCATCGCCAGTTTAGGGATGTGGTGGTCCCTCATTAGTTTAAGGACGTTTCGGTCCAACATTAGTTTAAGGACGTTTCGGTCCTATATTAGTTTAAGGACGTTTCGGTCCAACATTAGTTTAAGTACGTTTCGGTCCAATATTAGTTTAAGGACGTTTCGACCCACGAGTTTAAGGACCCCGCAGTCCGCATCGATGTGTGGTCGTCGGGACCCGTCACCTCTCTGACGTCGTTGAAGGATTACAACGATAGGTGTCAGAAGAGTTCAGAGATGCACCCTCGAACCGGAGGTAAATTGATTTAGGAGAGCAGTCTTGCTCAGTCAATTTAATTTTAGGACTTACGGCCATGATTGGGCTAAGTCCAGTTAAAAAAAAGTTCAACACTTTTATTTATTTTTGGTCTATTAGACCTATGCTAGGGCTTTGCCTACATTTAAATAATGCATTGCATTACTGTTTATTTTTTTTTTGGGCTCTGCAGAGCATCAATTTGTTTTGGGCTCTTCCTATTTATCAATTTTACTTGGGCTCTGCCCTTTATAAATGATGCAGAGCATCAATTTTATTTGGGCTCTGCCCCCTTTTATTGCTTTGCAATTTATTTTGGCTTGTTAGGTCTTTTTGACTTGGGCCTGGCCCTTTAACCAAAGAAATGCATTGCATTTTTCAGGCGCTTTGCGCCAATCAAAGAGCGCAAGCGCTTGTGGTGATGACAGGTGTCATGTAAGCGCAGTGCGCTGCGCTTGCGCGCTACGCTTGCGCTGCTGACACGTGGTGTGCTCTGGTGAGTTGCGCCAATTTCAGAGAGCAAAGCTCTATCTTAAAGCGCATAGCGCAAGTGGTTCAGATGCTGACACATGGTGCTCTCTGGTGGCTTGCGCCAACCCAAGAGTGCAACAGTGCAGATTTACAAGTGCAAGGCACTATTAACTTGAGAATCTTTTAGATACTAGAACCAAAGGTTCATAAAAGAAGTGCAAAGCACTTTTTAATTTCTAGATCCAATTTAGATCAAAGAAAACAAATGTTTCTTATTTTTCTTGATCATAGAGAACCAATGGTTCATAAGTGCAAAGAACTATTATTATTTTTTTTGTTTTTTATTAAAGATCATTGATCTTGTTCTTAGATCAATGATCTATTAGAAGAAATTCTTCTATCTAAAAGGTCTTTTACCTTTTTTTTTCTTGAAATTTCTTCAGAGTTCTCTGTTTGAAATTTTTGATTTCTCACCAAATGTGATGCTTTTGAATTGAGGTCTAGGGTCCTTTTTATAGTGCCCATAAATTAGTTAAATTTGTTAAAGAGATCTTTCTCTAAGTGATTTGGGGAATTTTCCCCACCGTTGGATCTTTGATCCGAGAGCTTCTGTTTTACAGAAGAAAATCTTCTTGTTTTAACAAGAACAGAAAGATTTCTTTGCAATTTTTATTCTGTTTGGCGCAAATGCCCAACGCGTGACACGTGTCGCGCAGCGCTCAGCGCAGCGCAACTGCGCTGACACGTGTCGCGCAGCGCATAGCGCAGCGCAACTGCGCTTGCGCAACTGCGCTGACACGTGTCGCGCAGTGCAGCGCTTGCGCAAAAGCGACTGCGCTGACACGTGTCGCGCAGCGCAGCGCTTGCGTAACTGAAGCTTTGCTTCTACTTGTTTTTTCATAGAACTTTGCTCTGATTGGACGCGCTGCCTTAGGCGCTGCGCTGACGTATCAGCGCCTGACACGTGGCGCGCTGCGCCCGGGATTAGAAGCGTTGCTTCAAAATTTGAATTTTGAATTTCAACAGAGCTTTGCTCTGATTGGGGAAACAAATGCCCCCCCACCGTTGCGCTCACATGGCGCGCACATGAGTGCAACGGTGGCAAGATCTTGGCCGTTGGATCAACGGGTGAGCTGAAGGGGCGCAAGCGCCTTATAAATAGGACTCTGGCCTTTTTAGAAAACTTCACCATTTTTCTAGATTTTAATTTTCCAGAGCTTTGCTCTTGCTTAAGAACTTCAGAGCTTTGCTCGTTTCCAAAGTTAGAAAACTTTTTAGGTAAAATTAATTTAAATCAAATTAACTTAAATCAATCTTAACCAAAAGAGCTTTGCTCTCATAGATCTCTTGATCTAAAGAAATCCCCATTGGGGTTTCATAAACAGAGCTTTGCTCTCAAAAACTTATAGATCTACAGAGATCTTGTTCATGGGTTCTAACCCATGAACAGAGCTTTGCTCTTAGATCAAATGTAGATCTTTTAGATCTGAAAAATGAAGAACTTATTATAAGTTTTCAAGGATTTTTTCAAGATTCCAAAAATTTTAATTCTTTTAAGTGTTAAAAAAAAAATTTGATGGATCTTTCCATTATTACCACAGAGCTATGCTCTTTTAAGGAATCCTATTCCCCTGAGACCAGAGTTTGACAAGTGTCACTCTGTGACAGAGCTTTGCTCTAAAAGAGGAGATTTTCTCCTTGTTTCTAGGGATTTCCCATTGATGAGAATATTCTCTTGGGGGTCTTTTCATTAAATGACAGCCTTACCTAATGATGGGGCTGTCTTATTAAATGAGGCGCTTTCATCCAGATTTTGTGGCTCCCCATTTGGTCCCCTACCCATTGCACTGCAGTGTGGTGTGATTAATTTTACTTAATTTTTAAATTCAGTTGATTAAAAATCTTTAAACGCCAAGCGTTGGAATTGCAACACTAACGTCTATTTTTTGTTCCCTTGCAGTGACCATGTCTCTCGATACCTCATTCCCGTTCGCCCGCTCGGAGGAAGGGTTTCCTGAAGCACCCTTGGACCGCGAAGTTCTAGCCATGATTAAGGACCACGACCCGGAATACAAGAGTCTCCAACTTTGGGGGTCGTGGTATAATCAGATTATCATGGGTCGACGGAGCTTCACGTGCGCCGTACCGTCAGAACCGATTACGGCGATTCATTATGCCACCCCACCCTCGGTGCAGTATGCCGTGGAAATGGTTGATTGGACCACGAAGGGCTTTCTTTATCCCGCCATAGATGCGATTCCGGTCCAGCTTCCTATGGTTTTGGATATCCTAGGACGCCACATCTGTCAAGGTGAGGCACGACCTTGGGGGCAATCATATAACATCGGTCTGATCCCCCGCCACCCGATCGGCTACCTGCCGTGGGCCCGGTATATCATGTCGAAGAAGAAGTCGCAGTTGATAAGGTTAGGATTATACACTGCGGTTTACGTCTCTCTCTTCCAGTATCCCACGCTCCCCACCTGGTGGTTCAAGGCTTTCTTGGAGCAGTGGAACATTCCTACCCACACTTTCCTCGCCATGGATCGGGAAGTGTCAATTTCTTTGGAGGAGTTCACGGAGGTATCCGGTTTACCGGTTATAAGGGAACACTATGAGGAGTTGCTCCCGACAGACAAGTATGTCTTCGGTGCTAAGCCGGTGGTAAGGGGGCTCACGCCAGAGAATACTGTTCAACACCAATTCCCAAGCTTGATTAAAGTGTTGAACATCTATGAGGCCCTTTTCATCGAACATGAGAGTCGCGGAGTTAGCTTTGAGGATTTCATCGCTCGGTTCCTTCGCCCAAGCGTCCTCTCATCAGAAGCTGCCAAGTTTGCTACCCTGGATGACCCTTTCGGTCTAGGCTTGGATAACATGCCGACGAAGGAAATAGACCAAAAGGGTTTTTTCCTTCCGTACTTCCCGACCATGTCTTTTGCAGAAATTGCAGCCCCTGGGATGGACGAGGAGGCCTTTTTCTTAGGATTTCTTGGGTTGTGGCTGAGTTGGTTTGCGATTCTAATGAACTCTCGCCATATGCGGCCATCTGTCTTTTACCCAGCCCACCGGATGACCAACGGGGTAAAAGTGGCCGTTGGGATCGCCGGCTTGGCACACTTATATCATGGCCTCAGTCAAACAGCGGATGCTAATGAGCCTGGGGTACTGCACGTGGTATTTCCGATGCACTACTTCGTATCATGGCTCGAGCTACACAAGGCGGGTGTCTTCGGCATGCACAAAAGGCCTTCGTTCTTCGACAGGTGCGGTTTCCCTCGCATTATACAGCTGATCGGCGCATCAATTGTAACCCCATCACCACGGAATGCCAAGGGTTTACTCCTTCGCCCTCACAATGTTGGAGCCGGGATTTCCTTTATTGACAAGGTATTGACTATTGGAAAGGCGTCCACCATTGCGGTGTGACCATTACAAGACTCCTTTAAGGATGGAGCCTCATTTTTGACGGCCCGGGAGACCCTTCACCTATATTCTATTAGACCGGGCTTCCTAGTCTTCAGTCAGAACAGTGCGGCGATTTTCATGAGATATAACCCGCATCGTTTCGCCCAACAACTGCGATACGATCAAGGGGTACCCTTGGAAGCTTTCCTACTGGAACCTGCTGCCACTGAAGAAGGGATGGAGAACGCGCTGCATCATTTCATGCGCCTGAATATGGGTTCTCACTTTTTTATCAGTGCGCCAGCTTACGCTCCACAACCAACAATGTATATAAAGAATGGTACAATCATGCGACAGGAGCCGTTATAAAGGAGGAAAGGCGATTGTTGGTCGACCGTAAGGGTACGCCTCCAGGTAGTGATCGCAACGCTCCTTTGGTGCTAAGGACCTTGGTAGTTCCCCCTTTGAAAGATGCAAGAGCCGGGCCACCGCGTGAGCAGAGTCCCCCACGCGAATTTCCGCTCCCTGATATTGCGGATGCACCACCAGTGCCCTGCGCTCCAGTGGAGACAGTGGTTGTAGTCTCGCCGGAGTCTGGCATGGGTACGGACAATAGGACCCGCCGCCCCAAGGTGGCTGCCAAGCGTAAGTTGATCCTGGGGGCACCTAGGATTGGTGAGCAAAAGAAGAAAAAGAAGTTGCTCTTCTCCGCTGATGTCGTGTTTGGTCAGGAACCCCACGCTCCCTATGCCGAGGGCCTGAGTGAATATGGGACTAACGAGGGATTAGTCATGCCGGATGACACGGATTTGGAGGCCGCCCTCGAAGCTTCGGAGCGGTTAGCAAGGCGTGATGCATGGCTGGCTAAGCTTGCGGCATCAGCTAATCACTAGTTGCATTTTCTATTGCATCATATCTTTATTATCGCCTTTGACTAACATTTTTCCTTCTTTTCTTCCAACAGGCATCACCACTGAAGAAGCCATTGCCGCTTCCCTCAAGACCTTTCAAGAGGAAGAACGCCTCAGGGCGTCTTTAGGCCTTAGTAAGCTTCAATTCATCAAGTTTTAATTTTCCTTGCGTTATGGTCGATCTAACCTCTCCCTTTTTATTGCAGGAACGTCAATTCCGTTCCCGCCAAGTGACGCGGATATTCCGCCAGCTGCCGATGTTCCTGCCTCTTCAGGGCTACCGCGGGAGGTCCATCTTGAAGAGCCAATGAGAGATGCCTTAAAGGCTCTGGAGGCATCTCTGAATGAGGAAGACGACGCCTTGATGAAAGATGTGTCGAAGAGGTCCATCGCGACAGCCCGGGAGGAAAGGAAGCGGTCGAGGCATGAAGCAAACGCACGCAGGGCTGCCTTGGCCATTGGAGCAGGCTCAAGCACCGTCCCTTGTGCCGATACTCCGTCAGAAGAGCCCCCAGTCGCCTTGTCTACAGCTCATATACAGGCGATTCGCGCCAATAGGGAGGCTAACGACAAGTCCAACTTAGGTAATATTTCTTTCAAAATCCTGTTGTAAGAATTATAAAGCTGCTGGTTATTATATATTCTATCCTGCAGGGCCAAGTCCGACCGAGGGGGAGGCAGAGACCGTCGAACCCAAGGAAACAGAGGTGGAGGCACTAGCCGAACCTGAGTCGACGGTGGGCAACATCGCTGGGGCTGCGGAGCCTGAGTTGGGGGCCGAGGGAGCTGCACTCGAGAAAGTCATTGATGCCGAGCCTGAGGTGGCGGCGAATGAGACGACCGCTATAAATGAGCCCGGGGCAGCGGCGGATGAGGCGCTTGAGACCGGCGACCTTATGGTGACGGCGGATGAACCGATGGAGACCGCTGAGCCCGAAGAAGTAGCGGGTGAGATGGGCACGACTCTTGGGGAAGAGTCAGCCGCTCTTTCTAAAGAGTCCGGCAATGCTCCGATCATTGCCCTCCCCGTCTACGACCTTCCGCCGTTTCCTGGCCACGCGAGCATGACGACGGCTCCTATTGAATCGGGTGATGAGGCCACGGGTGGTGGCCTCATGTCGATGGAGGAGGGAGTCGCCTCCGTTTCAGCCGGCAGCTCATCAGGTAAATCCCAAGTTGCCGTCTTTCTTTACCTTACAATCCTTTCTGACAAGTTCACCTTTGTTCGTAACGCAGGTGCAGCCAGCGCCGATGCCCCACTGCTCGAGGGAGCGCCTTCAACGACTGTCTTGGCGGTGGTCACCTCTCAACCCTCTCTCATACCATCGAAGATGTTGGAAGGTATGGGTTTGTAACTTATTAATCTTATCTTTTAGACGTATAATTTGTGTACTAAAATTGTATTGTTATGTCTTTTCAGGAGTGCTCTTTGACCATCTTTATCAAGTGTTGCTCCCACACTTCTCCTTCCAACCTGAACTCGCTTCTCCCTCTGGTGGCACTGGTGAGTATAGTTCCCGACTGATATCTTTCTTTTCCAGTGATGGAATTATTTCTAACTTTTTCTCGTCCCGGCTGCAGTGCTATAAATCGAAGGGGGGTCGAAAGATCGGTCGCGCCACCGGCCCTTCTGGCCTTGCCACCTGCTTCAACTGGTATAGTAGACTATCTTATCAATGACTTTTTCCATATCTATTGAATCGTCATCTAATCGCATTTTGTCTCTTCAGCTGCCGTTCCGGTCTTGGCGCCTTTTGAGTCTCATATTACAATGCCGGCCGGACCTTCCCAGAGACGTCCGTCCTCGAAAGGTGCTGCGAATAGTTTGCGCATGTTGAGCGACTACATCGAGGAACTCGACGTCAAGACTCCTACATCTGCTGCAGATTTCGCTACGACGGTTAACCCGATGCTGGTGATATTTACTAATTTCCATGACGAAGGCATCGTCGCATCTTGGGTTAATCACTGCAGGGAGATTGAGGCTCGCCTTGATCAGCTAGAGTCGATACGTCTTGCCCCCGAGGTTTTGGCCGTGAGTACTCAACGGGGAGCATGGCTCGAGCAAAGCACTTCTCATTTCCGCCATTTGGAACAAGAAGCAGCTTTGAGGCTGAAGGAGTGCCAGGAGTCTTCAAGCGAAACTGCTCGCCTATGTGCTGAAGTTGAGGCGAACGCCGCTGAGGTAAAGGCTGTCTTCGAGGGCCTTCTGGAGCGCATCTCAAATGGGCTGAAACTGAAGCGGGCACTTGACGCTGCCGAGCGTAATGCCCAACGCCGCGAAGCCACTCAGCAGGCCGTCAAGGAGCAACTCACATCCCTCTTGCAGCAAAGGGCTCAGGTGGAAGCAGAGATGGCGGTGGTGGCAGATCAGGAAAAGGCATGGAAGGAAGTGCATGAACAATTAATGGGGCTATGCATGACGCTTCCTTCCCAATAGTTGCCTTTGTACCTAGATACTTGTAAAAAAATTTCTTTTTAAATAATATGTATCCATTATTTATTCTTTTGTACGCTTCACCTTGTACTTGATTACATCCAATAAAGATACACATTTTTCTTTGCAATGTCTTGTACTATTTTCTTTGCTTTTTCCTTTCTCTTATTATCAGCATGCTGTCTTGATAAACACATTTGACCGATAATAGAGTAATCATCTAGATTTCCTCAAAAAAGAGCGATGGCTTAGGCCGCAGGTTCAGATCTGCCGCCTAAGACTTTTCAACTCTATGAGCCGTGAGGGTCTCATAGAGACTTTTCTCCCTACGGATCGAGAGGATCTCGTAAGTGGATTTTCTCCTTAGGAATCGTGAGGATTTCTAAGCGCATTTTCTCTTATAAGTCGTAAGGATCCTATAAGAGAATTTTCCCTCTTACGAGTCGAGAGGACCCTTAAGCGGTTGTTCCCCTCCTTGTCGAAATTCGACTTTGGAGAGTGAGACCCGTGACTAGTATGCAAGAGACTATTTTAGACCGACTTGCAGGGTCCCATTGTTCAGGAAGCAAGTTTTTTAATCCCCGCTGCCTGAGGCTTCATCTTGCAAGTTGAGACGAATCGGGAATTTCCCGCGGAGACACTGATTTCTCTACGAGCCGACGCGAATCAGGAGGCTTTCATCAAGGATGCTAGTTTCCCTGAATTGAAGTATTTGCCAAGGATTATTTGTTTCCCTGGTGTTGAAACGAATCGAGAATTTCCCGTGGAGACACTGGTTTCTCGACGAGTCGACGCGAATCAGGAGGCTCTCATCAAGGACGCTAGTTTCCCTGAATTGAAGTATTTGCCAAGGATTATTTGTTTCCTTGGTGTTGAAACGAATCAAGAATTTCCTACGGAGACACTGGTTGCTCTATGAGTCGACACGAATCAGGAGGCTCTCATCAAGGACGCTAGTTTCCCTGAATTGAGGTATTTGCCAAGGATTATTTGTTTCCCTGGTGTTGAAACGAATCGAGAATTTCCCGCGGAGACACTGGTTTCTCTGCGAGTCGACGTGAATCAGGAGGCACTCATCAAGGATGCTTGTTTCCCTGAGTTGAGGTATTAGCCACGGATTATTTGTTTCCCCGGTGTTGAAACGAATCGAGAATTTCCCACGGAGACGCTGGTTGCTCTGCGAGTCGATGCGAATCCGGAGGCTCTCGTCAAGGACGCTGGTTTCCCTAAGTTGAGGTGTTTGCCAAGGATTATTTGTTTCCCTGGTGTTGAAACGAATCGAGAATTTCCCACGGAGACACTGGTTGCTCTACGAGTCGACGCGAATCAGGAGGCTCTCATCAAGGATGCTAGTTTCCCTGAATTGAGGTATTTGCCAAGGATTATTTGTTTCCCTGGTGTTGAAACGAATCGAGAATTTCCCACGGAGACACTAGTTTCTCTGCGAGTCGACGCGAATCAGGAGGCTCTCATCAAGGACACTAGTTTCCCTGAATTGAGGTATTTGCCAAGGATTATTTGTTTCCCTGGTGTTGAAATGAATCGAGAATTTCCCACAGAGACACTGGTTTCTCTGCGAGTCGACGCGAATCAGGAGGCTCTCATCAAGGATGCTGGTTTCCCTGAGTTGAGGTATTTGCCAAGGATTATTTGTTTCCCTGGTGTTGAAACGAATCGAGAATTTCCCTTAGAGACACTGGTTTCTCTGCGAGTCGACGCGAATCAGGAGGCTCTCATCAAGGATGCTAGTTTCCCTGAATTGAGGTATTTGCCAAGGATTATTTGTTTCCCTGGTGTTGAAACGAATCGAGAATTTTCCACGGAGACACTGGTTTCTCTGCGAGTCGACGCGAATCAGGAGGCTCTCATCAAGGATGCTAGTTTCCCTGAATTAAGGTATTTGCCAAGGATTATTTGTTTCCCTGGTGTTGAAATGAATCGAGAATTTCGCACGGAGACACTGGTTTCTCTGCGAGTCGACGCGAATCAGGAGGCTCTTATCAAGGATGCTGGTTTCCCTAAGTTGAGGTATTTGCCAAGGATTATTTGTTTCCCTGGTGTTGAAACGAATCGAGAATTTCCCACGGAGACACTGGTTTCTCTGCGAGTCGACGCGAATCAGGATTTTCTTCGTCAAGTACACTTGTTTCCTCGAGTCGAAGGATTTTCCGAAGACACTGGTTTCTTCGGAGTTAGGATGAACCGTCAAGATTTGGCTTCGTTTTCTGGCGGAGCCTGTTGGGAAAGTATAGTTCCCTCTTTGTTTGCGCCCTTGGATTGTATACAGGGATCGATGTGATCTCAACTGTAGGGCCAAAGTTTTATCATTTCTTTTTTTTTGTTTTATTTCCGCGATGCTCTATCATTTCAGCTTTTATATCGCGAAGGTCGCGATTGCCCAATCATTTCGGCTATTTTTCGCGGTGCCCAATCATTTCGGCTGTTTATTTTATTTTTACTCGCTACTTTTTATTGCGAGTTGCCCCATCATTTCGGCTGTTTATTTTATTTTTACTCGCTGCTTTTTATTGTGAGTTTCCCCATCATTTCGGCTATTTCATATGCATGTGCGGCCTACTGGCTTTTCGCCGTAAACCTGAAATTAAACAACGATTTCGGCATCAGCACCGCTACAACTGGGATATTGCCAGGAGTGAATCATCATCTGCCTCTGTCGATGTCGAACATGGGTGGCTTAGCGAACAGGATTAAGGTCCTATCGACTAAGTCTTTTGACTTCATGAGCCGTAAGGGTCTCACAAAGGTATTTCTCCCTACAAGTCGTGAGGATCTTGTAGGTGTATTTTCTCCTTAGGAATCGTGAGGATTCCTGAGTGTTTGTTCCTCTGTAAGTCGTAAGGATCCTACAGGAGGGTTTTCTTCTTGTAAATCGAGAGGATTTACAAGGCTGTTCACCATGCGAACATATCCCCTAGTCTCGGATGGGACTTAGTTAGGGAAATGTTTATTCGCGCTCTTAGATTGTATACAAGTGCCAGTATTAGACCACTTATAGGGAAATATCGAAAGTTGTGGGGATTGCTTAAGCACAGGTTTAGGTCTCTGTAACTTAAGACTTTCAAATCTTATGAGCCGTGAGGGTCTCATAAGAGAGCTCTCTTTACGAGTCGTGAGGATCTCATAAGTGTATTTTCTCCTTAGGAATCGTGGGGATCCCTAAGTGTGTTGCTCCTTTGTGAGTTGTAAGGATCTCACGCAGGTGGTTTCTCCTTATAAGGTCGAGAGGATCTTGTAAGTGTCTTTTAACGAGGTTGCGCCCTTTCGGGTTTTCACAAACACTCGCCGGTAGCCCTGCTGTTTTTACTCACGGAGCCCTTTCGGGTTTTCATCCGTGCCCTTTTTGCTTATGGACGTACCGTTTTTTTTATATTCTTTTTTTATTTTCTTCTTCTTTTTCCTTTTTTTTACGAGGTCGTGCCCTTTCGGGTTTTCACGAACACTCGCCGGTAGCCCTGCTGTTTTTACTCACGGAGCCCTTTCGGATTTTCATCCGTGCCCTTTTTGCTTATGGACATACCCTTTTTTATATTCTTTTTTATTTTCTTCTTCTTTTTCCTTTTTTTTATAAGGTCGCGCCCTTTCGGGTTTTCACGAACACTCGCCGGTAGCCCTGCTGTTTTTACTCACGGAGCCCTTTCGGGTTTTCATCCGTGCCTTTTTTTGCTTATGGACATACCGTTTTTTATTTATTATTATTTTTTTCCTTTTTTTTTATCTCGTCAGCCTACGGATGCTGCGGTATTAGTTTAAGGACGTTTCGGTCCGCTATTAGTTTAAGGACGTTTCGGTCCGTCATTAGTTTAAGGACGTTTCGGTCCGTGCTAGAGAGGGCTGGCCACTGCTTATAAAGCCTGAGCTTAGGAAGATAGCGAGCGGACATAGTCGTCGTCATCTATCATTGACCTAGGCTGTAGCTCATTAAGCGTAGTATTTCTTTAGGAAGCGGCCGTTTATTGGCCTAAAAGGCCTTTCACCGTGCATATCCACAAGTAGATAGGCTCCACCCTGGTAGACCTTATCTATGATATAAGGGCCTTCATAGTTTGGCTCGAATTTTCCCCGCTTGGCGCGATTGAGGATCATAGGCCTTTTGACCACTAGCATGAGTTCGCCTTGGCGGAATGTCCTCGGCCGGGTCAATCTTTCATATAAGCGCATCATCTTTGCTTTATAAGCTTCCAGATTTTGTTGCGCTATGAGCCGTGTTTCTTCAAGGGCAACAAGCTCCTCAAGCTGAAGGTGTGCATTTTCTTCGTTCGTCAGCTCGTAGTGGACTGCCACTCGTAGAGAGGGTAACTCTATCGCGAGGGGGAGTACTGCTTCTGTACCGAATACCAACGCGTATGGCGTTGTGTTCGTGGCTGTCTTGAACATAGTTCGATATGCCCAATAAGCCTCTTGCAGTCTCTCATGCCAGTCCTTCTTATTTCGGGACACTATTTTTTTCATGATCTTCGTCAGGCTCTTGTTCAAGGCCTCGGCTAGACCATTAGCTCGTGGATTATAAACCGAGGAATATCTCCAGTCTATATTACGCTGCTGTGTGAAGCGACTGATCTTGTGGCTTCTGTAGGCTGGCCCGTTATCGGAGATGATCCGTCGTGGAGTTCCAAACCGATATATGACGTGCGTTTTGAAGAAATGGAGGATATTCTCCGTCTTCACTTCCTTCAGCGGTACCGCTTCTGCCTATTTGGAGAAGTAGTCAGTCGTCACCAGGATGAAACGATGTCCCTTGGACGATGCTGGTTCGATATGGCCGACTATGTCAGTTCCCCACATTTCGAACGGCCAGCTAGGCACCGTTGGATGTAGTGGATTTGGATGCTGATGGATGAAGTCCCCATGAATTTGGCATGAGTGGCATTACTTCGCATATTCGAGGCAGTCCTGAATCATCGAGGGCCAGTAGTAACCCATGCGTTTGATCTTCAATTTCATCTTTGGGCCTGCTTGGTGAGAACCACAGATTCCGTCATGGACTTCCTGAACGACTCTTTCCGCTTCGTCAGGTCCTAGGCATCTCAGCCACAGAGAATCAAATGACCTCTTGTACAGAGTATCATTGACGAAGGCGAAAGACAGAGCTCGTTTCATGAGCTGATGTCTTGTGGACGCATCTTCGGGCATTCGACGGGACTTAAAGTAGTCTATGAAGACATCCCTCCAGTCCTCGGCCTTTTCTCGTTCTTTTATTTGTAAGGTCGGCTGCTCAGTCGCTCCTTTTTCTTCGGATGATTCCGGAGATATTTCTGCTGGGGCGAGCACTCGCCGGCTTTGTACCACGATTCTGACGTCATCGAGGTTCTCGTCTGCCAGTTCCTTAGCGAGCTTAGCTAACGCGTCCGCTTTGCTATTTTCCGCGCGTGGTATGCTTTCCAAAGTATAGGAGGGAATTTGGGTCAACAGTTGTTGCACCTTTTCACCGTACTTTACCAACTCCGGTTTGCACGTTTGGGAGTCGCCGTTTACTTGACTAACGACTAGTTGAGAATCTCCGTATATGAGGTGGTTTTCAATTCCCATGTCGATGGCGATCTCGAGACCTGCTATCAAAGCTTCGTATTCAGCTTCGTTATTCGTCCTCGGCTCTGTTAGGGAGAAAGCAAAGCGCATTATCCCTCCTTGTGGAGTTACAAAGATGAGTCCTACCCCTGATTTGATTATAGGGGTATTTTGTTTGCGCTTCTTCATGGAGGATGCTCTGTCGAAATAAAGCTCCCATCGGGTATCACCAACGTCGATCGCATCAAATGCATGTTCGTCTGGAAGATCGCAATTCAAAGGAGAATCGGCGGGTATCGGATGCTCAGCGAGGAAGTCGGCGATGGCCTGGCCTTTCACTGTCTTGAGAGGTTGATAGGTTATCGAGAACTCCATCAAAAGCAGAGCCCATTTAGCGAGTCGTCCCGTCAATATGGCTTTTGACATTAAATATTTAAGGGGGTCTACCTTCGAGATGAGACGGACTTCATGCGCCAATGCATAGTGCCTGAGCTTTGTTATCGTGAAGATCAACGCCAGGCCGTGTTTTTCAATAGGTGAATAGTTGCTTTCTGCCCCCAGTAGAACTCGACTTAAGTAGTAGAGTGCTCTTTCTTTCCCCTGATCATTCTCTTGCGCCCACAATGCACCTAAAGAACCTTCGAGGGCGGTCGTGTAAAGAATGAGAGGCTTTCCCTTAACCAGAGCAGCCAACACGGGCGGGTTTTGCAGGTACTATTTAATCTCGTCCAGCGCGCCCTGGCATTTTTAATCCCAGAAGAATGGAGTCCCCTTCTTCATCAGGTGACTGTAAGGGCGGCACTTGCCAGAGAGGTTGGCTATAAATCACCGAATATATGCGAGCTTTCCTTGGAGAGACCGCAACTGTTTGAGAGTTCTCGGCGGAGGAATTTCCATGATCGCCTTGATCTTTGACGGATCTATCTCGATGCCTCGGTGTCAGACGATGAATCCCAGGAATTTGCCCGAAGAAACTCCGAATGCACACTTGAGAGAGTTCATCTTCAAGTTGTATTGTCGAAGACGTTGAAATACGGTCTATAGATGCTCGAGATGCTCCCCATATGGTTTGCTCTTGACCACGAGGTCGTCGATATAGCACTCGACGATCTCATGTATAAGGTCATCGAATATCTTCGTCATGGCCCTCTGATAGGTGGCGCCGGCGTTTTTTAAACCGAAGGGCATCACTTTATAACAGAATATTCCCAAAGGGGTCCTGAAGGCGGTGTGCTTCTGGTCTTCGGGATGCATTTTTATCTGATTATACCCTGATGAGCCGTCCATGAAAGAGAAAACCTCATGAGTGGACGTATTGTCTATCATTAGTTCGGTGACTGGTACCGGGAAATCATCCTTCGGACAGGCTTTATTGAGATCCCGAAAATCCACGTATATGTGCACCGTCCTATTTTTCTTCATCACCGGGACGATGTTGGCAATCCATTCAGGATATTGAACCTCCTGGATAAAACCAGAGTCGATTAGCTTCTTGACCTCAGCATTGATACTCATCTCAAGCTCAAGCCGCATCCTTCTTGGCGCCTGTTTGACTGGCTTGACGTCCGGGGATATCGCCAATTTGTGCACAGCAACTTCTGGATCTAGTCCCGGCATTTCGGAATAGTTCCATGCGAAGCAATCTTTATGCTGTACAAGGACGTCTTTTAACGCAGCCACCCTTTCTTCAGATAGCAGCTCACTGACGAACGTCGGCCGTGGGTCACTTGCCGTCCCCAACTCAATTTTCTTGAGGTTATCTGCAGTGGTATGTATTACATCCTCCAGTTCCTTCGGAGCTGGCGGAAATTCTGAGACCACCTCATCATTGCTGTTTTTGAAGCACCAGGGAAGGCTGTCCATGTTCTCGGGCTCTTCTTTTAATATTGTTATCATGTGACAAGTGCGAATCCGCTTCCAACCCCAATGTAGAGTTGGTTCTGTTCTTGTGGCTTTGGATTCGTGCTTCTGTGGCGGCACTACCCTCCAGTTGTCAGACAGAGCGAATTTGCCAAGCTGATACTGATCTTCAACCCAATTCTTGAAGGTGAAGCAATCTTCAAGAGGATGCCCTATTACTCGATGGTAAGAGCAATAATTTGGGTAGGAGACTTCGCCTGCTTGTTCGGGGTTTTTGGACTCCGGCAGTGTAAGCATTTGATGTTTTAGAGCAAGATCAAGTATCTTCTTCGTCTTGTCCCGGGGAAATGAGTACGCTCGACCCATTTTCGTCATGAGGGATAGATCAATAACGCTCGACTCCCGTTTGCATGGTTTCTTAGCCCCACTTTGTTGGCGTTGAGCGCTTTTTTGGCTTTTCGACTTATTTTTGCCTCTGCGTCGAGCCTTCTTTATAACAGGTTGACAGGGGGCCGGCACTTTCGTCTTTCACAGCCTGTTGAAGGAGGCGTCGCGTTTTGGCTTTTTCATAGATTGCCATTTCACGATTGTGATCATCTCGGACTTTTTGACAGCTTCCCTTATAAGCCTGTCCATTGGTTCTTCAAACGAAGGACTGGGCACTTTTGCATCAGGAACTTTTACTGGTTCAGGATTGGTGTCCTCCCGTTGAGCATCTGCTTCTTCATTGAAGTCGTGCACGACGTAACAGTCGCGGAGCAGCTCTCGTTTCTTAGAGCGAATGTATCCAAGTCCGATTGTCTCCATTCTCCTATTAGGCAGCTTGTGCTGAGTTCCGGGGACGTTCCAGACCCTGTCAAAGAATTTGGCCTTTCTAACGGTCTATTTGAAGGGTATCCCTTGGCGCTTCAACAGCCTCTTCAAGACTTCTGTATAATATCTGGGTAGACGGATGGTTTGAAGCCTGTCCAGCGTAGGATCCACACAGTGCCAGATTTCTTTCTCCGCTTTGTTTTCTTCAGAGCGGTAGAATAGAATTGCCTTCTCGCCTTCTCGCCTGGGAGGGATATAGAACGTCTGCAGCTCCTTTACACTGTCGGTATCAAGCGCATCCAGTTCTTTATAATGTTTAAGTGGCACCATAGCGACTTGTAGACTTTTCTCTTCCTCAGCGGAAGCTTGTATTGAAGGTCGAACAGAGAATACAGCATGGGCCTCATCCTCCGAATCACTACCAAAGATCAACATAGGAGCGGATGGTCCCGGCTTGGTGTATTGGGGCGGACCCGAATAAACTATCTCCTCTTCCTCCTCGGTATCACTGCCGAAGACAGGGATGGTAGCGTTAGCTTATTCTCCGGCTTGTGACACCTTTCCATGTCTTCGAAATTCGGCAAGAAGTATTTGGCATCTTCATATTTGCGAACTTCATTCATGGAAAACGGATTCAATTCCCCCATCACGGTATACTCGAGACCATCCCTAAAATATTTCATACACTGATGCTGTGTAGAAGGGATGATGTTATACTCGTGTAACCATGGTCGGCCGAGCAGAGCGTTGTAGCATGTCTTGGCATCTATGACGTGGAATTTAATGTCCGTGATGAGCAGCCCAAAACGTAGTGTCAGTATCACAGATCCAAGAGTCTTTGATGATTGGGAGTCGAACCCAGAGATGGTGATCTTATCCCGAGCAAGGTGCTGGACGCTCATGCAGATTTCCTTTAACACCCGCACATTGAGTAGAATAACAGACGACCCATTATCGATCAGGATTTTGCCTATCTTTATATCATGGCAGTATCCTGAGACATAGAGGAGGCGATTGTGTTCGCACGTCTCAAGGAGAAGGTCTTCATCGCCAAAAGTGACATCGGCCGTGTGCACTTCCTCCAATTCATCCTTCATCTTTTCTTAGGCTAGGAAAGCTTGGAACTGCTCCGGGTCCTGTAGTGCCTTAATTAACGAATTTCTCGCCTCCTTTGATAGTAAAAGGGCGTCAAGAATGCTGAGTTGCGAGGGTAGCTTCCTCAGATGCGCTAAGACGTTGTAATCTACCTTATTTTTCTTCGGCGGGTCTTCGGCAGTTAGCTCTTCCATGACTTGGTCATCTAGGGCGATATCCTCAGAGTCCTTTTCTTTCCCTTTATCTTTTTTGTTTGGGGGTCCGAGATTCTTTTCGGGCAACGTGCGATTACGCAGCCGGATATTTTCACAAATCTTCGGCTCTTCTTCTTTTCCCGAAGTGGACTCTTTAAAGAGGGGGCTAAGCTCCAACTCCTCATCAGAATCGCTCCTGAATGTGAGTACTTGTGATCCTCCGGCATTGACCATGCGACAATTGCCGGTGGTTCTGTTAAGCCCTTCGGTCGTACCGTTTTGCTCTCGGCGGGTCTTGCGCTTTTCCCGCTTAAACTGCTGCCGGTGAGCAACATATCCTTGCCACCATCTATCGAAAGCTTTGCACTTTTCAGTAGGGTGCGAAATCTTCCGATGATACAAGCAATAGGAGGGGTGCATTTCTGCTTCACCAGTAACGTTTCCCTCAGAGGATGGTAGTTTCATACCCATTGACACGGCTTTAGCAAACCTCTTCCTTATCTTGAATTTGATTTTATCCGCAGTGGGTGTGCTTTGCTCCAGCGGGAGTATCTCAATTTTTTCGTCAAGGCGTTGGCGTTTGGCCTTTTCGAATATGACCGCCTCGCGCTCCCGATCAGCTTTACTTTTTAAGAGAGCTTCATTAAGGAATGCGTCAATTACTTCATCCGACGGCCCCGAAAATTTTGGTTCATGATCTGTCCCCAGCTTTTCAGTACAAGGAGTCTCCTCATTGTTCGTGAGCGAATGAGAAATCATATGACATCTTGCCACATATTCCTCGGATCCATCAGATGAACTTTCTCCCTCATCTTCCTCTTGAAAGACGTGGTTGAGGAACTCTTGGAATGTAATGGGAGTCTGTGCCTTCTGGTTGTATTCCTCCAGCGCGTCAATTAGTTTTTGCAAGTCCGTGCGCTTGTCGCCAGGCTTCACGGGCTTCTTTGACTTCTTTTTCTTCTTCATTGAAGATTTCGACGGCTGGTTATGAATGCTTGGGCCACCTCTATCGATCTTTTGAGTTGGATGAGGCTTCAACATCCCTTCAATGATCTGCGGCTCCAATGGGTTCTTCCACTTGATCGCTGGGCATGTTTGAAGATCATTTAGCATCCTCTTTGTCTTGGCTGATAATACAACCTGCTAAGGAGCTTCTTCAATGACAGAGCATGTTGCCCCCGGCGTATTCATTCCTTTAGAGGTGTGGGGCTACGGTGGATTCACCTTCCATTTGTCGGGCAAGGCAAACTTGCCCTGTCGGTACTGGTCTTCAAGCCAATTCTTGAAGACGTAGCAATCCTCAATCGGATGACCCAGTACTCGATGATAAGGAAAGTAGTTGGGCTCATTGACGTCACTTGGTTGCGATGGACGTTTTGGATCCGGCAGATTTATGAGTCGGTTGTGCAACGCCAGCTCGAATAACCTTCTCGTTTTATGCTGGGGAAACGAGTAAGGATGTCCTATCCTCTCCTCAAGGGCTACGTACGGACGCATATTATTTTGACGAATGACCGGCTTCGAGTTGTTCGGCTGTTGTTGAGCATTAGCGACAACGATCGCTTTCCCCTTCCCCTTCTCATTTCGGGAGTCCGGCTTTGGAAGAGGTAGTTTATGGCCCATCTGATCCATTTGCGCCAGCTTGTCGATTAGTGCCTGCAAGGTGGTCGGCTTGAAGAACATCATAAATTGCGAGATGGTTGCTTGCAGATCGAGGGTTCCCACAAACATTCCCAGTACAGGAGCTTCTTCTATGCGCTGCTCGCATTTTGACCATAAATTACGCCACCGTATAGCATATTGGACCCATGTCTCGCCCGGCTTTACCCTGGCATTGATCAATGCCGTTATCGGGGTACGCTCGCTGGCACTCCTGAAACGTTGGGTAAACAGAAACTCCATCTCTGCAAAGGTCTTGATAGAGTCATTCGGGAGCTCGGAATACCACTCGAACGCTGTATCCGATAAGCTACCAACGAACTGGCGGAGCAGCAATTTATCATCACCGCTAGTGTTGCCGCAAAGCGCCCTGAACTGGGCGACATGCTGGTGGGGATTGCCAGCCCCCTTATACACATGGAATTTTGGTATCATATAACCTGGTGGGTACTTGATCTGGTCATACTAGCCCGGATACGGTCGCCCTGTTTTTACGACCTGACCTGCTGCTTCAGTCGCTTGATGAACCCGGATCTGCTGAGCTATATACTCGTCCAGGTCGGCTTTGGAGATCGCTTCCTCCTTGGCTGTTGACAGAGCCGGTGGAGGATTCGACGTTTCTCCCCTATCGTCTTCAAGGATGATCGGGGGATCTGCAGCAGGTGGATCCTGTTGAATCATCATGCCCACCATGTCCTGGAACAGGAGAGCCATTTTCTTTATGCTGGCTGCCTGTTCCGCAGCTTCTTTATCCTTTTTCTCCAGTATGCGACGAAGGAATTCGGCGTCAGTTCTTATTCCTGACGTTCATCCGAGGACGTTTCAGGGGTTTCTTTTGGCCCGGTGAGTGCGGCCATCACGGTCATCATCTCCTGGAGCTTTTTCTGTTGCTCCTGAGCCTTGGTCACTGACCGTGTAAGCGGTCTATGACCTGTGGATGCACGGCTGTCCTCCTTTCCCGACGCCATGTATACTGTATGAACTGTTATGCCCCCGGACTTAGGGCGTTTAGGTTCACCATCTTTAGCATTTGCCGCAGGCGCGGGGGTTTTCTCCGGCCTTCTTCTTTTGTGGGCCGTTGAAGTTGAAGGGGCCGTTGCAGTGGGCACCCTAGCGATTGTTGTCATCTGCTATTTAATAGGACGGTCCTTTTCTTTTTGCACCTTCGCCTTTTTCTGTTGACGAGAGTGATCTGGGTCAATCACGGAGTCTTGAACCCTCCGCCAAACCATGTATATTTTTGACGACAGCCGTTGAGGGGGCTGTTCTTGCTTTGTTTCCGGAACTCTCTCCGCAGGTGGAGGAGATCTTTTCAATGTAGCGGTTGGAGAGTTCTCACGTACCCTCCTCAGCAGTTCAAAGCTGTTCCCAGTTGGAACAGCAGCGTTGACTTCCACCACTGGAGCAGGTGGAGTTAGCCCTGAGGGGGAGTTGCCCCCTTCTTTCCTTACTCGTCGCCAATGGCGACGTCGAGCATGACGAGCCGTTGGGACTGGCTCGGAAATAGAGACAGCTTCTTTTTTCCCCCTGTCTGAATGAGGCGCCGCTGGTGTTAACTTCTTAAAGACTGAGGTTGTCCTTTGAGGGATGATATTCAACCTGTCGAAGATAGATCCTCGAGCAGGGGCAGGAGCAGGAATAGTCAGTCTTGAAAAGACTGACTATTTGACAGGGGAAGCCGCCTTGACGACTTCTAGAGCAGCGGCTACTGCCTTCCTTGGGATAGCCACCTTGGGATTCACAGGCTTCTTGGCGGGCCCCTCAGAGTTTTGATCCAGTCTAGCAAAGACAGAGGCTGTTGGCTTGGTAATGGATGACCCGTTGACAGGGGCCGTCGTAGCAGTGAGCCGGTCGAAGACCGACTTCTTGTTCGTTTCTGGTGCAGGTATTGGCATAGAGAAGCTTGTGGGTAGGATCATGGTCCCGAAAAACAGGCCAGTGGTGGCCTGGGTCACCTGTTCTACCGGCAGAGCGAGGAAGGAGGTCGCTTGGGGCTCATATGCTACACCTCCAGGTGAGGTGGAGCGTCCGTTGCAGTGGCACTTCGAGCAGTTCGTGCAGTTAGACGCCATTGATGCTTGAGTTCTGCGCCAGGCAAAAGACCAAATCTTAGTAACTTGAAATCCAAAGGCAACCGTTAGCAAACCGCGATTGGTTCGTGAAGACGACACACGAAGTGTGGAGTGGAAGGAGGAAAAGGTCCCACCGGGTGTGCCAGAATCTGTTCCCCTCCGAAAGACGGCCGCGACGACGTGAGGACGTCTTGCCTGAGATTCAGGGCAGATGCTATATGGTTTTATCCGTCTACCTCTCCGAGGATGCCAAGTTGATTTATGGAACCGTGTATCGAAGGTTTAGACGGATGCGGCCGATGTAGCAAACTTCGTCAGATTCCCCCTAGCTTGAGGGGTTTTTGATTGTGGGGACGCTCTTTACTGCAGGCGCAAGCCCCTGCAGTTAATTACGCTACCGCATCACGGCAGCCACTTTCTCCTTCTCCAGAATTTCACTTCGTGTCGTGTGTGTTTGTTTTGTTTGTGGTTGCCCGTGGATTGTATACGGAGACAGAGTAATGCCGTCGCCCGTAGGACGTGGATTAGTCCAAATCCGTATTTACTTAGATTTGGGTTTGGTGTTTTTAGTTTAAGGATACGTTAGCCATATTGAGGCTAAGATCAACTTAAACGTTCGTTAAGGATACGTTAGTCTGATTTGAGACTAAGATCAACTTAACGTGGTGATCCATTGAATATATGGCCGTCGGGACTCATCACCTCTCTGACATCGTTGAAGGATTACAACGATAGGTGTCAGAAGAGTTTAGAGATGTACCCTTGAACCAAAGTCGATTTGGAGTTTTATAGTCCATTTGAATGTTTAAGGATACGTTAGCCGTGCTTGGAGCTAAGATCAACTTAAACGGGATCGTTTAGATCCGGCAAAAGAGCATTTGGGAGCTCTATTGCTCCAGTTTAGGGACGTGGTGGTCCATGTTCCAGTTTAGGGATGTAGTGGTCCATCGCCAGTTTAGGGACGTGGTGGTCCATCATTAGTTTAAGGACGTTTCGGTCCAATATTAGTTTAAGGACGTTTCGGTCCATCATTAGTTTAAGGACGTTTTGGTCCAATATTAGTTTAAGGACGTTTCGGTCCAGTATTAGTTTAAGGACGTTTCGGTCCAATATTAGTTTAAGGACGTTTCGGTCCACGATTTTAAGGACCCCGCAGTCCGCATCGATGTGTGGTCGTCGGGACCCATCACCTCTCTGACGTCGTTGAAGGATTACAACGATAGGTGTCAGAGGAGTTCAGAGATGAACCCTCGAACCGGAGGTAAATTGATTTAGGAAAGAACTCTTGCTCAGTCAATTTAATTTGAGGACTTACGGCCATGATTGGGCTAAGTCCAGTTAAAAAAAGTTCAACACTTTTATTTATTTTTGGTCTATTAGACCTGTGCTAGGGCTTTGCCCACATTTAAATAATGCATCGCATTACTTTTTATTTTTGTTTGGGCTCTGCAGAGCATCAATTTGTTTTGGGCTCTGCCCATTTATCAATTTTACTTAGGCTCTGCCATTTATAAATGATGCAGAGCATCAATTTTATTTGGGCTCTGCCCCCTTTTATTGCTTTGCAATTTATTTTGGCTTGTTAGGTCTTTTTGACATGGTGTTCACACCAGAATATTGCATTATTATATTCCCCATTCTTATTCTTTTTATAAATAAACAGGTGCTTTTGACGCATGTCTGCTACAAGTTACAGGTTACAGGTTCTTGGACAGAAAACAGTGAAAACGATGTAAAGACGATGAAAAAGTGGACTTTGACCAACAAACAGAAGACTCTTGATCAAGCCTACAACGAAGAACAGTTCACAATCAACAAGGCAATGCAAGGTCCAAAATTACAAAGCGAACGGTCAAAAATCCATTGCAAATTTTTCACTGAAGATCTGGAACCAATGTAGAAGCCCAATTGATAAAAGAACCAAAGAACCAGAAGCCGAATAAGACCAAAAACAAAACCCTAAATTTTCAGCACCCAATCTTTCTAAAGAGCCGCGGAACCGTGGCCCAAGAACTAATCCCCGGCAACGGCGCCATTTGATTGATCTCAAAAACTATTTATTAACCGCAATCAAGAACGGCGTCGCTTTGCAGTTAGCCGGTGAGTACGGGTCGGTCCACAGGGATGTTGTGAATTTCCTAGTCGCTCTTACGAGTTAATTCCGAAGAGTGTTCGGATTGATTATTAAATCTAAAATCTAAATCTATCTATCTAAGATTATCTAGATCTAGTCTTGCTAGGGTTAGGTTTAGTGATGGTTTGGAAATTCAAGTAAATCTCAACGCTTTCTATACCCGAATGAAGATCTATGAGGAGTTATGGTAATTATCAATAAAGGGGATTAGATCCATTCGGGAAGGTGTTCCTTCCTCTAGGTTCTTATCCTTCCTTTAGAGATCCTTACCGTAACCTCCATGGAAAACGCGCACAACCGGGCCTTTATACTACGGTATCACCGCTACCTCGAGGGGTAGGGTGCCGTAGGGCGCGGTGTATGCGTGTATGCATGGAGTCCTATTGAAAAGATATAATGGGCAAGAAAGGGATGAGAGATCTCATCTCTCAAAAGCCTTCCCCAAAGCTGACTCTAAACAATTATCTACGGCAAGGAATTAAATCTACCTAGGGCAAAGAATTGAAATCTAAACTAGAGCAAGAAATTAAATCTACTTACAGATGCATCTCTCCAATCATCAACGCAGGTTTGTCAGATCTGAATTCATGAGTTGAAAAGAAACACCGATGCTCTCCATAAAGATATCTGAATTTATTATTTAAAAGGAGGCATAAAGTTTACAATAATTTTAGAGTCCCTATTTATAGAAGATAGGAAACCCTAGGTTACATTTTGATCCGCATGTCTAAATTTACAAAATAGCCCTTAGGTTGACCAGTCAGCGCCGCTAAACATTTTGGTAAAAAAATATCCGCGTACGGGCATAATATGGCCGCGGAACCGCGGCAATAGCAGGCTTGGGCCGTGGTTCCGTGGCTCTTTAGAAAGATTGGGTGCTGAAAATTTAGGGTTTTGTTTTTGGTCTTATTGGGCTTCTGGTTCTTTGGTTCTTTTATCAATTGGGCTTCTACATTGGTTCCAGATCTTCAGTGAACAATTTGCAATGGATTTTTAACCGTTCGCTTTGTAATTTTGGACCTTGCATTGCCTTGTTGATTGTGAACCGTTCTTCGTTGTAGGCTTGATCAAGAGTCTTCTGTATGTTGGTCAAAGTCCACTTTTTCATCGTCTTTACATCGTTTTCACTGTTTTCTGTCCAAGAACCTGTAACCTGTAACATGTAGCAGACATGCGTCAAAAGCACCTGTTTATTTATAAAAAGAATAAGAATGGGGAATATAATAATGCAATATTCTGGTGTGAACACTTGGGCCTGGCCCTTTAACCAAAGAAATGCATTGCATTTTTCAGGCGCTTTGCGCCAATCAAAGAGCGCAAGCGCTTGTGGTGATGACACGTGTCATGTAAGCGCAGTGCGCTGTGCCTGCACTGCTGACACGTGGTGCGCTCTGGTGAGTTGCGCCAATTTCAGAGAGCAACGCTCTATCTTAAAGCGCATAGCGCAAGTGGTTCAGATGCTGACACGTGGCGCTCTCTGGTGGCTTGCGCCAACCCAAGAGCGCAACAGTGCAGATTTATAAGTGCAAGGCACTATTAACTTAAGAATCTTTTAGATACTAGAACCAAAGGTTCATAAAAGAAGTGCAAAGCACTTTTTGATTTTTAGATCCAATTTAGATCAAAGAAAACAAATGTTTCTTATTTTTCTTGATTATAGAGAACCAATGGTTCATAAGTGCAAAGCACTATTATTATTTTTTTTGTTTTTTATTGAAGATCATTGATATTGTTCTTAGATCAATGATCTATTAGAAGAAATTCTTCTATCTAAAAGGTCTTTTACCTTTTTTCTTCTTGAAATTTCTTCAGAGTTCTCTCTATTTGAAATTTTTGATTTCTCACCAAATGTTGATGCCTTTGAATTGAGGTCTAAGATCCTTTTTATAGTGCCTATAAATTAGTTAAATTTGTTAAAGAGATCTTTCTCTGAGTGATTTGGGGAATTTTCCCCACCGTTTGATCTTTGATCCAAGGGCTTCTGTTTTACAGAAGAAAATCTTCTTGTTTTAACAAGAACAGAAATATTTCTTTGCAATTTTTATTCTGTTTGGCACAATTGCCCTAGCGCGTGACACGTGTCACGCAGCGCTCAGCGCGGCGCAACTGCGCTGACACGTGTCGCGCAGCGCTCAGCGCGGCGCAACTGCGCTGACACGTGTCACGCAGCGTAACTGCGCTGACACATGTCGCGCAGCGCTTGCACAAAAGCGACTGCGCTGACACGTGTCGCGCAGCGCAGCGCTTGCGCAACTGAAGCTTTGCTTCTACTTGTTTTTTCATAGAGCTTTGCTCTGATTGGGCGCACTGCCTTGGACGCTGCGCTGACATATCAGCGCCTGACACGTGGCGCGTTGCGCCCGGGATTTGAAGCGTTGCTTCAAAATTTGAATTTTGAATTTCAGCAGAGCTTTTCTCTGATTGGGGGAAACAATGTCAAAGTATCGTAAATGTGTATTAAAACCAAATCAATACTAAAGCGATACACGAAACACAAAACGATACGCTAAGGGGCCTATAGGTTAGAACCTATGGGTACGCTTTCAAAACAATCAATAATCCTCGATATCGTCGTATAAACGCCAAGTATTCGAGGTAAAACACAATACGTAAATTCAGAATTAAAAATACGGAATACGGAAACACAAATCAAAACAGCAGCTAAGGAAAAAGGCTCCAGATTTCACTCTAGGTCAAATTGGACAATTTTGCATATGCCAGGGGTCTAATCTATAGATGTAGGATCTAAAGAACCAAAACGACACAATTTGGTCCAGGTCTGGCTGCAATTTGCGGCCAGAGGGAATTTATTTGCGGCCGAGAAAGGGAAGTAGGGGCTAGGGTTCTTGTGGTAGCTTCCTGGGTGCCTGCACATATCCCTATCCAACCAAAATAATTTTCAGAGTATCGGGTTGATAGCAGATCTCATATAACTTTCACAGATTTCTTAAAACTTCCGATATCGGTTTCTAAATCCGTATTCTGGGTTTCAAGTCTCAGGTTTAGGCCTCAATTCATGTACTAGGGTGTTTGTATAATCTCTACTGAGCTCAATTTCACATCACAACTCAAAATTTCTCATAACCCTAACTAGGTTTTCCTTAAGTCCACCAAACCACACAATATCGATTCAATCTAACATAGGGGTATAAGTAATACAAAAACTAAACTAATAGTCCAGAAAATAGCTCATTTGGCAACTCAAGAATTTTCTTGAGTTGCCCCTAGTGGCCAAAATCCTTGCTTTCTTGGTCCAATGGGCTTGTCTTGAGCTTGTGCACACTTTTAGTGAAATGGTGATGAGGTTTTGGTGTAGTTTTAGAGGTGATTTGGGTCTTGAAGAGGGGAGGGAGATGAAGGAGCAGCAACAGGAGGAGAAGAGGAAGAGGGAGGGAGGAAATGAGAGGAAGAATGAAGAGAATGGCTAAGTCTTTGGTCAAAGTAAAACCATACCTCTCTCTCTCACCATACCTCATATTTTATTCCTTTCTCTTTTCTTTTCTTTTTCTTTTCCCTCTAAATCCTTTCTCACTCAAATAGTAAACCCAAATGAAAGGCCATGGTAAAAATGCACAAGAGTAGAAAAATGATATGTGCATGTTTTGCACAAAAATACTAAAAAACCGATTAGCGATTTTTAATCGCGATTAGCACTAAATTAGTATATAATTAATCATAAAAACTTAAAAATGGCATAATTCCATAAAATACCCTATTTTAGAATTTTCCATAATTTTTCCCATTTATCTGTATTTAATTATACCGAAATATTAAAATATTCATTAAAATAATATTAAATTATAAAAATTCCCAAAAAATAATATTTTATTTTTTTTGAAATGTTACAATCTTCCCCCCTTAAAAAAATTCGGTCCCCGAATTTAAATTTAAACCCCCAAATTCTAAATCATTTCAGTAAAAATCCAAATTGTCGGGGCTCCAAAAACATCAGTATATAAAACGCATCATAGCGCAATGCATGTGCATAAGTAATGAGCAGATAGTTCAAAATCAAAACACCGTCAAGCATCCCGCAATCATCGGAGTCATGATAAAGACGCAAATGTCAAATCCAAAACAAAACCAGTATGACGTATATCCAAATTATACATGTATATATAAAATCTATATATGTAAATAACTAAAGGAAATGCATGTAGGATATGTTCAGGTACTGTCCTCTGACTAGTCCTGCTCAAAAAGAAATCAATCCTAAAAGGTGTATATAAAAATATCCTGTGCGTCTGGTGCGCAAGGAAATCAAAATCCATATATGTACCATACATGTGCACAAAACAACATCTAGGTGCAACTGGTGTGCACGAAACATCTGCCAAGGGCAACGTGTGTGCCTGACAGCAAAATCAAGTGCATCTGCACAAGGAATCTCGATTTAGTGCATCTGCTGTGCACCAAAATCGTATCTCAAAGCATGCGCTTAACACGCACGGAAATCCAAATCAAATGCACAGAGTGCAACAAATCAACATCAATATCAGAAGCAAAATCGACGGTATACAATACGGCTCAATCAAGATCAGGTATACCGTGGTATATAAGCTCACAACCGTGTGCATCAGCGTGCACAAATCAAATCAAAACACTAAAGGTGCATGAAAACTATGCTGGAAGCGTAAATCAAATCACTGGCATAAAATAGGCATGAAATCACAATCAATATCTCAAATGTAATAACTATGCGCAAAATATAAATACCTAGTAGGTGCAACCATGGTGCATAAAAATAAATATCATGAAACTCAGCCATTAAGACTAAATCATGCAAACAGAACGCCCAAAATACCGAAATCCAAGATGACGGATACGTGATAATCGAATAACAAAATCACAATCATAAATACCGTCGACGGTAGTCCCTCCTTCAAAGTTGAGAAGGTGTCGGTGCATCCAATGCTAGCAGCGCAAGATATCTACTTGCCTCTTGCTCACGGTCTGGCGTCCTCTGTCTCTGGGTCTTTATCTTCTCTGCGGATTACCTATCTCGCAATCAATCGGCTCATCAGCCCTGTCAGGTGTGCTAACGAGGACGATTCCGTTCTGGCACTTCTCTGGTCATCTCTCGGTCAATCATCACGACCACTTGTAAGCAGCATATCACTGGCGTCGGCCTCTGGCTCTCTGAATGCACATCAAACATTTGTTCCTGATGCAAATCTTATTGCAGCAGTGTCCTGGAAGGAATCCTGCTCAAGGTCTCTGGTCTCGACGGGAAGTAATGACAGTTCGTTAGCGTCTCGCACGAACCTCTTGTCCCGTTTGTCTGTATCATCGTCCACTTGACGTCACGTCTTTATCTGCGCATTGGAACGTTCTCGGCTACGGTCCATCCGAAGTCTCTCGCATATCTCTTTTTTGCCGAATTACCCAGAAGTCATCGTCCATTGCTGAATCTAATTCTTGTTCCGGAACGGCTGCATACTCATTGCGCCTCTTTCTGGAAGATATATCCATATACAATGCCTCTGCGTGCGTATCGCATCTCTGATGTCAGCGGTGTGGGACGCCATCTCGTCGAAATCTCTTGCGAACTCTTTACTTCACTCTGCTTCAATGTTGACTGATTCGGACTCGTCTCATCGTGGCTGCATGGACTGTGATCCAATGGCTATGCTCGTATCTGGAGTCTCCCAAGCAGTATGTCCCATCACATGATATCCGAATGATGTCGAACCATCTGATCGACTCGTCAGAACCTCATAATCCCCCAAGAGATCAACATCTTGAGTACAGTTTAATAGTATCGAGTACATACCACAGCGTCGGTGGTCCAACCGTAGAAGGGCAAACCCAAGCCTCACTAATGGCGCCGCGGAACTGCCGCAAACCCTAAGGTTCAAAGGCTTTCACACGGTCATTATGTCGAGTTAGGGTTTCATTCTTCTAGAGGGTCCATAAAATCACTTGCATGTCTTTCCGAATACTTTAAACTTGGAAAATAGGTTCCTGACATTCGATCGTCTCTATCGACTCTCAACGAACCTGCATGAAGTCGTCCTTAGCTGGAATCAATCTATCTGATGACCTCGCATCGGGTAAGCGAACGAACCACGTGTCCTAGTCATTCATCCTCGGGTGACTAGCGACCTTCCATCATAACTCTAAGTATATACTCATGCTGCAGTAGCTCCAATCATCGGGGCGATATCTCGTCATTTGCAGCAGCAACTGGTTCATTCGTCTGTACGCTGAACAGTGCCTCCATCATCCTGAATAAGCGGTATATCAATGGTCATCACATCCTGGCTGGCCTCTACCAGTAGCCTGATCTGCTGGTACCAATCGGCACGTCCGAGAAACCTCGTGAAAGCGATCTGTCAAACGCTCATGGCGCGAAAACACAATAAGACGACGCCTCTCAATGAAATTGTATGTTCCTGGAATCACGCCCTGGTCAGTCCTCGTCTGCGACGAGCTCAAGCTGACGCAACTCTAGCCGTAACTCTCTCTGCCCGTGTGATCGTGGCAGCACAATCACAATCAGTATCGATGAGGGTAGATCATAGGAATGAATATAGTACTGTGCAAGAAAATGTACATCCTGAGGTTCCTTAAGCGGAGTGGCGTGTCGTAAGTATGCCGCGGAACATACACACGGTACGTCACTCTACTGAAGTCTCCTACTCCATCAACCAAAGGTCATCCTACGGGATGAATGTTAGGGTATAATACCCCATCGACTAAGTTTAAGTTCCGTAAGGTCAAGCCTAAGTTCGTATATATATAAAAACGCCCTAGGCTCCATATAGTCAAACTTAGATTCGAACCAAGGTTAACCTAGCGCTCTGATACCAACTTTGTCACGACCCGAAAGAGCACATGACTGGCCCATGAACCATATGAAGTCTATAGGACTCCATCTGATCCAAGTAAGCCAAAAGCCCAGAAATCTAAAACCATTTTTAATAATAAATGAAGGTAAAATAGTTTTTAGAAGCAAGAAAACAAGTTTCAAAAGTAAGGTTTTTAAATACATAGCCGAATATGCATTTTTAAAATGTATAGTCTTTTCTAGAAATTTCGGCAGAGTTTCCTTTGTAAATACTGGCCCCGAACGGGGTACAACAAGAATAATATATATGCAATGATAAATGATATCCCTAAGCGGGAGCTAGCTCTTCGTCAATCGACGGTCACAACCACGCAAGCAATATAATATACAACGCCGAATGGCGAGGATCAAAACTCAAAAAGAAACTCAAATAACATGAAAACCGTAATACTACTACACGCGACTCTAAGGTCGAAATAATACATCACTAGTGTCTAAGTCTGAAACAATATACAAGTTTTGGTTGATGGAATTTCTAGATACAAATGAGTAATACATATACAATGGTGGTTCTTGATGCAAAAGAACCCACCTACCAAAGCAAATCACCCGCAAAAGAAGGAGTGTGCCAAAATGCCGCCATGGAACCTATACGGCAAAACCTACAAGAACCGTGGCACAACGGGGGTGAGTTGCCAATTCGTGAATAGAAAACATCTACAAACAGAAATCGAATGCATGACATAATCCTAGGTCAATACGATCAGATATAATAGAAACCTCAAAGAATAAGTCTGAAGCATGATAAGGTGGCAATGTAACATCTAAACATATAGGTAGTGCCAAGTACTCGTACCCGTGCCTCAGGTAATAACATGTCTTAAATATAAGGTATGTCTGCATGAAGTAAATATGATGAAGTATCAAAATGGATATCAATACACATATATTAGCGTCCCATTCCACTAATATTGGTGTAAGAATATATATAACAGCGCCCTCATACCCTGTTATATATACATATGAAGTATGATCAATGAAATCAAGTCTGTATGTGATCAATGTCTGTATATATGTGGATCCCGTCCACCTGTCACCCAATGACAATAAGCATCATGCATGTAAATATGAGGATATAATCAAAATCATGAAACCTGTGCCTAGCATCGGCACGAAATACTGATCTATCTGGGCTGTCACCAAGACTGGCACCCTGATAGGTACATATCATACGCTACCTCAAAACCCGAGTGCCCAGCTTCGACCCTCGAATTTCGACGTATCATACGTACAAAACTCCGGTCGGTATCCCCAAGGTAACCGCCGAGTAAAAGGTAATATCACAGGATGGTATGGTTCCCCTGACAGGCTCATCGCCTACTGCGCGACAGATCCGTTCTCGCCCCGGGGTACCTCCGGGCCCCACCATATACCCTCGTACGGCCTCTACGCCTCCTCGCATGGGGTATATATATATATCAAAACCGATAAAACTCATGGTGGATGCTGAAATATCATATCAAGGGTAACCGGGTTTTTAAAACATTTACATAATCTCTTTGAAATACCTACGGTTCCCAAATCCAGAAATATCATAGAAACAACATATCTCAATGCGCAAAATCAGAAAGCATGATGTATGCGACATATAAACAAAATTCAAGCATAACAGTATATCATGCAACATGGAATAATAGTATACACATTCAAGGTCATATCCTGAGGCGATAATACTACTGTGTAGTGACATGGCAATTATCGATGATGAAGTGTGTGAGCCGGCAAGCAAGTGTACGTGGAACATACGCATCATCGATAATGGTGCTGGTGTCCTAACAACATGATGGTAATATAGCAATAAACACATTTAGAGCTGCAAAGCGATGCGAATAGCATAAAAATTCGGAAATCGAATAATCAATGCAACATTGTAGAATCTATATCAATATGTATATGTCATGCAGTTGTGCCATTTGAAATAAGATGAATCGGGGTTTTTGGTAAAATAAAGGCTACGGTGTTTTTAAGAAAGGACACGACTTTGAAAATATCCGTTGAATCCCTTTTGCCTATCTTTGAAATATTCCCGATTCGTTTGTTTTGGAAATAGGTATGACTCGGGTCTAGTCTAACATCTACTATACTAACTACAGATCTAACTATCAAGTCAATCGGGAGGGGTATGGAAACCACCTAAATCTAAGTCGATATATATATATATATAGATATAATAGTCAGTGATCCCGCCTCAATAGTATCGCGTACGATACAGTATATCATAAGACATCCTCGAGTCATGAGTGCGGATCTATCATTAATATATAGCTCGTACGGTAACTCGTCGTTCGGCATCCCAATAGCTGTGTAGGGGTCAATATCACAATTAGCTCATCAGTTATCTGGTATCCTTATCATCATCTCTCGTAATCTGGGGTACTGATCTAAGTCTAGTACAACTGATACCATCTATATAACCGGGTGTGTAAACACACGTCGAAAGGCCCGCTAAGAATCACATGTCGTATCCCAAATATGAATCATATCAAATCACCGATCTCACGGCACTATGCCCAATATCATCGACTCATCTCCAATGTCATCCAATATCATCATCAACACAGTATAAGTTTAATGAATATGCAAGGGTGTGCGTGTGGTGTTAATCTATTCTAGGTTCGCGACTATGAACTATACTAGTTTACTTCTAACCCTAAACTATCCATAGTACACCTAACACAATATCCACGACACACTATAAACTATCATATATATATATAATATATATATATAAGGTATACCAACTACGGACTGCGGGGGTGCTATACGCCATCCACCCGACTTCCCCTTGTAGATATAATCTACTCATCTCGCGTCTTCATTTGTCGACGTCGCCACGTGCTTGCTTGTCGTCCCGAAGTCTTCATGGGGTACCTTTATGTCAAAGTATCGTAAATGCGTATTAAAACCAAATCAATACTAAAGCGATACACGAAACCCAAAAGATACGCTAAGGGGCCTATAGGTTAGAACCTATGGGTACGTTTTCAAAACCATCAATAATCCTCGATATCGTCGTATAAACGCCAAGTATTTGAGGTAAAACACAGTACGTAAATTCAGAATTAAAAATACGGAATACGGAAACACAAATCAAAACAGCAAATAGGAAAAAAGGCTCCAGATTTAACTCTATGTCAAATTGGACAATTTTGCACATGCCAGGGGTCTAATCTATAGATGTAGGATCTACAGAACCAAAACGACACAATTTGGTCCAGGTCTAGCCGCAATTTGCGGCCAGAGGGAATTTATTTGCGACCGGGAAAGGGAAGTAGGGGCTAGGGTTCTGGTGGTAGCTTCCTGGGTGCCTGCACATATCCCTATCCAACCAAAATAATTTTTAGAGTATCGGGTTGATAGCAAATCTCATATAACCATCACAGATTTCTTAAAACATCCGATATCGGTTTCTAAATCCGTATTCCGAGTTTCAAGTCTCAGTTTTAGGCCTCAATTCATGCACTAGGGTGTTTGTATAACTTCTACTGAGCTCAATTGCACATCACAACTCAAAATTTCTCATAACCCTAACTAGGTTTTCCTTAAGTCCACCAAACCACACAATATCGATTCAATCTAACATAGGGGTATAAGTAATACAAAAATTAAACTAATAGTCCAAAAAATATCTCATTTGGCAACTCAAGAATTTTCTTGAGTTGCCCCTAGTGGCCAAAATCCTTGCTTTCTTGGTCCAAAAGGCTTGTCTTGAGCTTATGCACACTTTTAGTGAAAAGGAGATAAGGTTTTGGTGTAGTTATAGAGGTGATTTGGGGCTTGAAGAGGGGAGGGAGATGAAAGAGCAGCAGCAGCAGCAGCAGGAGAAGAGGAAGAGGGAGGGAGGAAATGAGAGGAAGAATGAAGAGAATGGCTAAGTCTTTGGTCAAAGTAAAACCATACCTCTCTCTCTCTCACCATAACTCATATTTTATTCCTTTCTCTTTTCTTTTCTTTTTCTTTTCCCTCTAATTCCTTCCTCACTCAAATAGTAAACCCAAATGAAAAGCCATGGTAAAAATGCACAAGTGTAGAAAAATGATATGTGCATGTTTTACATAAAAATGCTAAAAAACCGATTAGCGATTTTTAATCGCGATTAGCACTAAATTAGTATATAATTAATCATAAAAACTTTAAAATGGCATAATTCCATAAAATACCCTATTTTAGAATTTTCCATAATTTTTCCAAAATTTTTCCCATTTATCTGTATTTAATTATACCGAAATATTAAAATATTCATTAAAATAATATTAAATTATAAAAATTCCCAAAAAATAATATTTTATTTTTTTTTTGAAATGTTACAAGTACGAGTACCAACCCCTCTGTCCTCATGGACACTGGACAAAATACAATACTCTGTATAAGTCCCCTGAGTCTAATAACTCATTCGCTGTGTGTCGTAGGTTGAAAACTGTACTTATGTTTAAGTAGAATTACACCGCTGTTTAATGCTCCTTACCTAACCATCCACTGATATAGGTAAATGTCATGGACATAATTTCAAAAATTTATATCTCACTTTATAAAAATAAACATACAGATATATCAATTTAAAATTGGTGCATAACAACGGATATTCAAAACCAAATATTTACCGTCCGGCAAACAAACCAGGTGATTTCCTCAAATATCACCAATTACAACAAATCCCGATATAATGAGGATAATCACCACCTAATTCCCAATAACTTACTCCCACTGATCATCTGTAAAACCATACAAATGTGATAATCATAACTGGTAAATACATACCCTGGAGCATGGACTAATTGGGAAATCAGTTTTCTATTAACAATATACAGTGAAACTGAAACATGAAAATGTTTTGAAGGGGTATCCTGGTATTCTTAGTAATGCCTCTTCCATTATCCAGATTCATGACTGTAACCGTATATTTCTTTGTCATCTCTCCAAATCCGTTTATTCGTCTTTAGTCGCTACCTTCTGCACACCATCATTAGGCTAAATGGTTTTCTTCTTTCCCTACCGTTCGGCACCAGCCTATAGTTTGGAAGAAGACTATCCAATAAGCGCAATAGGTGTACTGTCCTAATCCAAGGAGCTCTCGCAACGCGAGAGAAGGTAAAGATAAAAGACAACCGAATAAACCTTATTCTATTTCTCCTGAACCAGAATCCATCCCCGAAATGGAACAAGTTCCATCGAGTTCGTATATAACCATACGATGGATTATCCAAATAACTGTGGATCTTCGTAGTGATACGGGGTGTTCTGGAGAAATACAAAGGTGAAATAGGAGTGGCGATGAAATACTTAGTTTGGTCATGAATAGCAGTCGCAATTTACTTTGCCCTCTTTCTAATCCGTTTATTTGTCTTTACTTATTACCTTCTGTACACCTCACTTAGGCTAACCGGTTTTCTTCATTCCCTACCGTTCAACACCAGCCTAAGGTTTGGAAGAAGACTATCCAATAAGCGTAACAGGTGTATTGTCCCCTAATCCAAGGAGCACTCGCAACCTGAGAGAAGGTAAAGGGAAAAGACAACTGAATAGTCCTATTCATTTTCTCCAGAACCGGAAACCATCATCGAATCTGGAACAAGTTCCTTCGAGTTCGTATATAACCATACGATGGTTTTATCCAATGGAAGTGGATGTTCGTAGTAATACGGGGTGTTCTGGAGAAAAGGGTAAAAGTAGGATTGGCAATGAGGTATGCAACTCAGACAATTCAAAAGCCAGTGTTTTAAGAAGGTTCGGTTAACTTGGTCACTGAGTCATAGTCTAGGGTCGGGTCATGGTCGCTGCCAAAGAGAGAGAGAAAAGAAACACTCTGTGTGCACTCTAACCTAGATCAGAACGGTTATCAATTTATCCAATCAGGAAACCTCCTACTGTATCGTCAAATTCTCCTCCAAACCTGAAAGAAGAATTAGTCAGGATCACCCGAGGAGTAAACCAACTCATCAGTGGGAATCGGGATCCAACTATCATCGCATGATAACGTGATGGAATCCACTCACGTTATCACACTCCAGAAGGTATGCGCATATCTGGCAAGTTTCAGTTTCTTTAGAAACTCCCGATGTGATTTTTATCCCATGCTCTTATGACCTTGACGAAGGTCAACAAATCATAAGTCACATGTCAAGTTCTACCTGTCATTGTCCAGGTTAATTTGAACCCACCCGTACAAGCCCTTGACGAAGGCCAACAAGGCTATACGACTATCCCAAACCAATGCATCTATCTATGCAACAGAAAGGTACAAGCAGCTACCATTCACTATGCCTTGATGAAGGTCAACAAACATAGCATGAATACTAAGTGCTACCCGTCTGAAATGACGGAGGGCTACGAATGGTTTTTGGCGAAAAACCTTTAACGTAATGAACTTGATATCGTTGAAGGAACCAGATAGCTTTTTATAAAAATATAGTGGCGAAAACCTTCGCTAAAGAGGTCACTCCCGGTGAAGGGATCTCGGCTCTTTCCCCGTAGAATGAGGTGCAGGATATTCCAACTTAATACCACGATGCAAAACAAAAAGGCAATCAGCTATAGTGAAGTTATTACCCTGACGCAAACTTCTGTCCAAGGGGTCACTCCCAGTGAAGGGATCTCGGCCCTTGCCTCGTCGACTGAGGTGCTAGATATTCATAACCGAATACCACTATGCAAAACAAAAGAAAACGTCCTTGCAATAACAGCTTTTTGAAAAATGTTCCAACAACATCAGAATAGGTTTGTTTAGCTTGCATTGATCCGAATCAATGCAGTCCCATCAATTAATCACACTACAAAAGAATGAAAATATGATGTACGTATATGCCATCCGCATTCGCCACTGGGTCCCGTCATCACCCGTTAGGTTACTTAAGTAACGACAGAGCGGGGACAGGACTAGCGCGGGTGTAAAAAATATACAACATCTACTAGTATATATATCAATATATAATAATCGCTCAAGGCGTGATAAAAATGCAATATCACAAAAATGTAATAAGCATCACAGAACAATACAGATAATCTAGGATCCCCGGGTTTCATAGAGCCGCAACTGAAACCCGACGTTCCCCTGATCGTGTGGATAGCCTGTGCAATTAAATCCTAGACCCCTACGGGTGTGGCAAGTTACCCGCCAAAACCTGAAGTGAGGCAGCCCCCTTCAACAAAGTGAATGGACCACCCAGCACTTCACGGAATCCGGTAACTTGGACACCCCTCCTTGGGTCAACCTATACCCCCTACGAGTGCGGCGAATAGCCCGCCAATTCTAGAGTGAAGCCCCCTCGGTCTCAAAGCCATGAGATGCGGGCCTATTGCCCTCTAGAACCCGGCTATCCGTGCACCCCACCGCGGGGTAATCCTAGTACAGAAAGTAAAATATATATACAACGGGTATATCGACCTCAGCCCGGTCGTGCCCCAAAAGAATAATATACAAACAGGCAGTGACGGCAGTCCACATGTCGGACGCTCGTCCCGCAATATCAAATGTACAAATACAACCAAACTGTACTACCATTGCATCCAGGCTATCCACCACGACAAATCCGCAACATCACAGCACAACACAGAACATCAACATGATTGTCACGTTCGTAAATCCGTCTAAAAGGGCTATAGCAATTAGACAAGATTTACCGATCAAATGACATTCACGGTCACAGATATAATGTAAGTACTGTAAACTAACATATTTAAATTTTTCGATCAACAAAATTTCCCGAAGTGGGCCCCAAGCACAAATCCAGCACTCAAAATAATCTGGACCAAAACTAAAAATGCCAGAAACCCCAATTCCAAGTCAGAGACCACTGTAGAAAATTTGGTGCAGTGAAGCTACAAAATGGCGGCGAAACCGCGGCCAAAACATGGGTATGACCGCAGTTCCGCGGCACTACTGTAGCATCATGCTACCAAATTTTCTCAGATTTCTTTAAAAAGCCTGCCTGTTTCTCTGCAACACTCAAAATAATTTTTCGACCACAAAAAAAATTCGACAAAAACTTCATTTTTGAAATTGCGGTTTCGGAAATTTTGTTTGATCGATATTTTAAATACGTTAGAACAAGCTAGTAAAGATTAATAGCGTGGCTCTGATACCATGTAAGTCCACGGTAGCGCCCCGGCAGTCAGTCCGAGGCCAAAATGCGGAAACGAGAACTTTTCAAAACTTGAAACCGGCGCTATCGCAGACTTTAATCCCGGATCGAACCATTAACCTATAACTAGCTAACTAGAGAAGGGTTAGAAAGACTATACCGATCGATCCATGCCCTTCGGTCTTTGGCCACCTTCCCAAGCTCCTCATGGCATCTCCGATCTCCGGTCTCCTCGTCGGAAAGGGCACCACATCTTCGAATCCTTTTACGGGCTCCCTCTTCATCTGAAGAAACTCGGACACGAAGTTTGCTAGCCGATGTGTCCAAGGTGATGTAGAGAATGTGTGTGATCACTTTGTCTCTTGCATCCATTGATTCTCAATGCATGAGAGTGTATGGATGGAGGTTGAAGATGAAGCCATTGGAGGAAATGGTGAGCTAGAGGAGGAAGAAGAAGAAGAGGCTTTTCATTCTAAATGTTGTATGATCAAAATGAGAGAGTGAGATGAAATAATACAAGAGCAAACTCTACCCTTTGGCTGCCCTATCTCTCTTCTTATCATATCAACACTTAAATCAATCACTAAACATGACATGGTTCAAAGAATAAGACCATGAGTCACCACCCTTGTCCATGTCATAATTAATGCACCTCATCATGAATTAATCTCACTATTTCCACCAAAGTAAACATTAACCCAAATGTTTACAACAATAAAAAGATACGGCAACATCTAAAGTAAACTCATGACGGATCACAAGGATACCCCTCACCAGTATATATATACCTGCATCCGCATTCCAACCGAATGCGAATGCGATGAGACTAAAGTAATCCAACAAATCTAATACTAGGATCCGGCTTAAACCAAAGCCCACTAGTATGATCCGTCCAATCATGATGCGTGCACTACTGCACGTATATGATTGAACCTTGCCATATACCATACGGCCTTTACAACATTTCGCCCGAAACTTGAGAAACTGTCTGTAAGGTACTCTAAAGACTCGTCAATACTTTGGCTGTGGATATAACCCCTGGCACGTCAGTGGTACTAGCTGTACGTAACGGGCTACCAGGTATTGACCAAAAGGGAGGTCGATGAGCGAACTCATCCTGACACCCTACTGAGCCTGTCAGTGACAATATCTGTACAGTCCGGTCCGTTCGTCTATGAGTATCGCATGTCGGGCGTAGGGGGTTGGTAAAAGTCTGACCCCCAAAAGCGGTACAAGTCATGTTGGAGTGTAGCCCACAACACCCTGAGATACTACTGGAATACCTACCAGTAAATCCCCTGCCTTGGCCAAGGACTTTGTGTAATGGCTCTCCTAGACACAGCGCGATCTCACCCCCAATACCGGGAAAGACGAAACCCCCGTCGATCCGCTCACTGCCTCCATGTGGCTCGGGACTGTACCCAACTAAAACCTGTTTGCACGACTCCTTTGAGCCGTGGTAGGGTAGTAATCAAAGCACAGTAGGAACTCACACGAGACAAATGACGATCTCAGGTCGATGAACTAACCTGTACACATGTCACCAGGGAACTGCTATCTGACGTCAGGTATAATACCAACTAGCATGTTCCCGGCGAGTCCTGTCTGGTGTACTCATAACCCAATGAGCACCTGTATACATCTTAGGTGAACCAACTGACACCAATGGCTTGTGAGACCAGCCACCGCCCCTCGTCGCGGTCTCGACTGTATACACTAGTCTACTCCGGAGTATCGATGCCCTGTCTCGAAACTCCCTCAACTAGGGTCCTTTTAAAGATGTGCTTATAGACCCCGGCTCCCACGTATATGATCGCCATCATACTGCTGGCAGTTAAGCAAGAATCCTAAAGGCTCTATCAACGTGCAATAGTGACCTATAATGTCACCTAAAGCATGTACATGATGATAAAGATAAACCAGATAGCATACTATCATCTGGAGTAAGACTGTCCTACTGGTATAGGTCCTCCCTCAATCATTGCAATCACGTGCCTGCGATCCAATAATTGACTTTGAGGGACTATATCCAACAAGAAGGTGGCAGAGAGTAAGGTTGTCTTTCTCGTATTGTACGTGGACAACATACTCTTGATAGGAAATGACATTCCTATGCTGCAATCGGTCAAGCTCTTCTTATCACAAAGATTCTCAATGAAAGATCTAAGGGATGCCTCCTACATCTTGGGGATTATGATCTATAGAGATAGATCTAAATGGATACTGGGATTGTCCTAATCCATGTACATTGACACCATACTAAAGAGGTTTAGTATGGAAGAATCCAAGCGTGGGTTTTTACCCACGATCTCAGGACTCACTCTCTCCAAAAAGATGTCTCCCAAGACTGATTTGGAGAGAACTCGCATGCAAGGGATACCCTATGCTTCGGCAGTAGGCTCTATCATGTACGCGATGCTATGTACCAGACCCGATGCAGCGTACTCACTAAGTACTTGAGAAGGACTAAAGAGATGCTCTTGGTGTATGGTAATGGAGAACTCCAAGTGGAGTCTTTTACCGATTCAAGCTTCCAGAGTGATAAGGACGACTCTAAGTCGCACTCGGGATTTATTTTTACCCTCAATGGAGGGGCTGTATGCTGGAAGAGTTCCAAGCAGGAAACCGTGGCAGACTCGACGATGGAGGATGAATACATCGCTGCCAACGATGCTGCCAAAGAGGCTGTCTAGATCAAGAAGTTCATAATTGAACTTGGAGTGGTTCCATCCATTGAGTATCCAATACATTTGTATTGTGATAACAATGGAACGGTGGGTTTGGCCAAGGAACCCAGGTCCCATCAGCGATCCAGGCATATTCTGAGGCGGTATCACCTGATCCGGGAGATAGTTGATCGCCGGGAGATCGAGGTTAAGAGGGTTGACACGAAGAACAACACAGCGGATCTACTCACAAAGGTCATTCCCCAGATACAGTTCGAGAGACTCTTCGGGATGCTCGGTATGAGATACTACAGCAGCTGGCCCTAGTGCAAGTAGGAGATTGTTAGTTGTATATATGCCCTAGAGGCCAGTATTGTACATATGATGTATATTATATTAGATGCTTGGACATATATAGAGAAGACTTTCTTACTCTACATGATAGTATGCTATCTGGTTGCTCTTTATCTTAACATGTATACTTGTCTCTTGATACTGTCTTATGGTTACATGTTGGTAAAGACCTTAGGATATGTACTTGACTACTAGAACTATGATGCAGATCATACTAGTGGGGCCATGGTAGTCTATAAGTTCATCCTTTAATGTCCCTAGTCGTAGGTGTATCGAGATGGGGCATCGATATACCAGAGTAGACTAGCGTGTGCGCTTCTCGATCCATGAGATAGGCGATGGATGATCCCATATCCATTGGTGTTTGACATCAGAGATGCTATACGGGTGCTGAGTGAAGACTGGGTACACTGGACGGACTCGCCGAGAACTCCCAGATAATATTATACCTCACGTCAGATGGCAGTTCTCTGGTGACACTTGAACAGGTTAGTCTGTAGACCCGAGATCGTCATAGAGTCTTGTGTGATTCCTACTGTGCTTTGATTTCCACCTTACCACATCCAAGAGGGCATGCAAAACGGTGGTTTTTGGGTACAGTCCCGAGTTACATGGAGGCAATGAGCGATAGGAGGGGTTTCGTCTCTTCCGGTATTGGGAATTGATGTTGCGCTGTGCTCGATTGGCCATAACAGGGAAGTCCCTGGCCAGGGCTGATTTAGAGATTTATTGGTAAGTGTTACCAGTAGTTTCTCGACCCGTTATGAGCCTCACATCGATATGACTTATCGGTTATTGGGGTCTGACGTTTACCACCCCTAGACTAAATATGCAACATATCAGATGAGGAGACTGGACTGTACGGCAAGTGTTACCGTCAGGCTTTTGCAGGAGTTGGAGCGGGCTTGCTTGCTGGTCTTCTGATCGCTCAATACCCGGATAGCCGTTATGTCCAGCTAGTACCGCTGACAGCTTGTGGGTGCTTGATGTGATCATCACCTACTGTCGGCGTATAGACGAGTCTTCAGAGTCTTACATAGAGGTTTTACTGGCTCAGGCAAAACGAAATAGGAGCACATATGTGATATGTGCGGGACCGAGAATAATGCGTGTATGTGATACAGTATTCTATTCTTGCGACTTTTGTATCGGTCGGTTATATATGATATAGCCGGGTTATCGAATCAAGTTTTGATTCGATAAGATGGTACATTTAGTGTTAGTCGGTTATATGTGATATAGCCGGATTATTAAATCAAGTGTTGATTTAATAATTTAATGTATAATTGTATATTTGATATACTAATTTACATTAACTAACATTAGCTCACTTAAGCATTCTTTTCTCACTTGTGTGTATATGTAATATATATATGATATATATTGATGTGCATTATTTATTTTATTGTGTCATGGTTGTTGATACACTATACATGGGTGTATGAGACATACATAATTCTAATTATAATGGTGGGTTATTAATGTTTAAAGTAATTACAAAATTAGTGGATATTTGTTAAATGCATGAAGCTTATGGAAGCTTGTGGATGCATTGACTAAGTCCACTAGGTTTGTTTTACTTTAGGTATTTGTTAACCTAACCATTTTAATTAGCCATGGTTATGTCTCTACATGAGTTAGTATATGATACTCACTCACCATGGTTTACTCTCTCACTTGATCATTTCATTCTCTTCTCCTTTGTTCATCTTCTTCCTCAAGCCCAAAGCTTACTAGGGTTTGAAACAAGTGAGAAAGTATTGTGAGAAAAATAATTCTAAAGTGAGCCCACTTCCTATTTCATCATCCTCTACTAGATTAGCACTTTAGTATAGGGTGTTTGCTTCACTAATCCTTTAGTTAGTGAAGTAGAAGCTTGGGCTAGTATTCCCTCGACGTAGATCATCTTCGGCCTCGAAGACTTCAAGCAAGATCTCTCTTTTCCCCTCGTGAAGCCATGCAAGAGTCCAGGAGTTCAACGATCGTAGCGAAGGGACCACTACAAGGAGCTTTAGAAGTGAAGGACTGATCTACAAAGGTTGTATTTCTATTTCACTTAGAAGTAAAAAGGTTTACTTTTGTTTCCGTATTATATTCTAGTTAACGATTCTATTTTAGAGTTCCTTGACACGACAAAAATTTTAAAATGGCATGGACGATGCCTCCCGAAACCTTGCTGCCGTCGATAGGAACCCTTCACATCCATCGCTCATCATATGGGTCGAGAAGCGTATACGCTAGTCTACTCTGGAATATCGATGCCCTGTCTCGATACTCCCACGACTAGGAACAATTGAAGGATGTACTTAACGACTACCCTGGTCCCCACTAGTATGATCTCCATCATAATCCCGATAGTCAAGTACTCATCCTGAGGGCTTTATCAACATGTAATAGAGAGACAATCAGTGTACATGTTAAGATAAAGAGCAACCAGATAGCATACTATCATGTCGAGCAAGAAAGTCCTCCCTATATATGTCCAAGCATCCACTACAATATACATCGTATGTACATTAATGGCCTCTAGGGCATACATATAACTAACAGGGATCTCGGCTCTTTCCTCATCGAATGAGGCGCTGGATATTCATCAAGGAATACCACTATACAAAGCAAGAACTAGAGCTACCCTTTTTAAAATTTTGATTCTACAATATCTTTAGGTTTCATTTCATTTCATTAATCTCATTAATGAAGTCCCATCATTTAATGTTTCCTAAACATCACAGAAAATGAAATGAAAATAGAACGTACGTTTATGCCATCCGGATTCGCCACGGGGGCCTGTCATGCATCGTTAGGTTACTTAACTAACGGCAGAGCGGGGGCTGGACTAGCGCGGGTGCAAAACATATGCAACGTTTATTATATATCATATATATAAAGCATTCGTCTCACGCAGTTATATGATTGTAGGGTGTTTTTCGTCACCATATTGAGATGGGAATACATGCTCGCTTGTCAGGCGTACTACAGATTCCCCCTACCTAGGGTAGGCTAGGGTTTAATGATTGTGGGGACCCGAATCTCCAGCAGCCGCGGACTAAGCTGCCATTAATTACCCCTCGCCTTTGGACTGAGTGTCACACCCCGCTTCCCAGAGTGCGCTAAGATAGGCACGTGACAGAGCAAACCATACTACTTGTAGATAGGAAAAATCCTCCACGGTCACATTACGGCTGTAGAGATATCAAGAATAGGAAAGTAAATAAACTATCTAGTACATGTCCATGAGCCAGAATAAACGAGTCAAGAAATAATATGTGGAAGCAATAAATCAAAGTAACAATAATATCTGGAAAGTAAGGAAATAACTAACTGAATACTAACAGGATCCTCACTGCACGGCCTGACGGCGGAAGTACTCCTGATCAGTCAGCTGCAAAGGTAGAGGATTTGGGCCTTGCAAAATCCAGACGTCAGTGCGTTATAATATCAAGCAATAATAAAATCAAGGAGTAGCAAGGCATGCAGGTACGAGCATGAATGGTAAAACAGGTACAACAGTAACATACATAAAGACAGTGAAGGGAAAAGACACTCGTGATGTGCAGTGAGTAATCTAAACTGGTCTACTGGGTTAACTACTCTCAAGTCTTTTGAAATCAATTTTATGAATCATCGATGTAACTCAATAGTATCCCGTGCATGCCGGGGACCACGGTCAAGATTCTCGGGCTGAATCCGGGACGTGCCGCTAGTCAGTAAAAGGTAGTATGTAACGATGAATGATGTCAGCAGCATCATCCTGGGGCTGGCTTAGCCCGTAAGACTGATCAGTAAAGGCATCGAACTGTCGAGTTACAAGTCAGGATTCATCATTGACCCATACCCTCAAGTTATGTGTTCAAGTCAGGTATTGATAAATCTGGAGCTAATGCCAACACAGGATCAAGCAGGTACAGGTTTTTCTGGATAGACAACAGGAAATGTTCATAGGGACAACAGGTCAAGATTGTCGGCATTAGTAACAAGATAAGGTAATATGTCAAGCTGTGGTATATCAGGTCATGTCAGGTAGTGTACATAGATCCAATCATGTCAAGTAGTGCACAATATCAAGTCGTGGCACGTAGTGGTGTATCAAGTCATGTTAGGGGTGCATAAGTATCACGTGAGTGCTCATTATCAAACTGTAATAAGCATGGATACACAAAGCAAGTATGGAGTACTAATATAACAATAAAACGGAATAATGTGATGTAGTCTGCCAATAGATATATGTTCAAAGATATGGATGCACAGTTATCTATAAGGGTTACAATTATAGTTCTAATACTAATTAGGATGCACTTTATTAAACATGGAGTGTTAATATCACATTATTATGTATTACTATGATCTATGGATGCAGTTATATATATTCTAAATGAGATGGATGCAAACGGGTATCCGAAAAGTTATAAAACTATAAAATGGTAACGTGGAAAATACAACTAAGCAATATGTGATATAAATATTGATATGGATGCAGTACCAAGTAATCTAGTATGTCACAAGATGAGTTTTCATGACCTAGATCTATAATGATGTAAACGGATGCAAACGGAACATCGAAACGTTATAAAATAAAACATGGGGTACTAGATTTAAACTACAGGTATGATATATATATATAAATAGGTATGTAATGAATTGTATAGCATGTAGCAAGATTAACTTGCCTAGACGGATCAAGAAACGGGTGTGTATGGAACGTCTCACGTCGGCGAAATGTCACGACGCGCGCACGGTACACGGAAACGGTTCCAAACAACGTACAAAGGTGATCACACAAGTCAGGTACGGCGTTTGGAACATCGAGATCGTCGATGTCACGTCCGGCTCCGGCGAACTACTGTAGACAGAGAACGGTTTCTTTAAAAACAGAAAGAAAGAAAGAAAAGGAAGAAGGAGGAAAGAAGGGGAGAGAGAAGGAAGAGAATGGCTCACTAAGGTGTACGGTGATATGGGAACGAGGGAGTGACGACGATATCGACGGTGGCGATCAACTCCGGCGGTGTAGCGTGTGCAGGGGTGCTCGGGTTTAGGTTTCAGGGTGTGCAGGGCTCGGGGAAAAAGAGAGGATGTGGAGGTAATGATGAGGGTGAGGAGGCGGCGACGAGACGGCGATGGCGACGACGACGGCGATGAGGTAGGCGAGGGGCGACGACGAGTGTTCGCGAGTTTCGTGGGTTAAAAGAAAATGAGAGAGGAAGGAGGGAGTTAAGATATAAATATATAGGGGGAGAGAGAGAGAAAAATAAAGCGAGAGGAGAGAGAGATTCTGAGAGAGAGGGGGGAGAGAGAGAAAACGAGATCGAGAGGAGAGAGAGAGAGATGAATAGTTAGGAGAGATAAAGTTGTTGTTTTGTAGGAGAGAGAAAGAGATAGCGGGTGAGATAGAGAGAGAAAGAGAGAAAGAAAGAAAGAGAGAGGGAGTGTGGGGCCATCGGGTCAGCGAGAGAGAGAGAGAGCTGGAAAGAGAGAGAGCTGGGATGAGCTGTGATTGGTTAGGAAAAATAAGATTTAAAAATTTTAAAAGATTTTTAGATTTAAAATTTTAGATAAAAGATTTCAGTTTGTTAAAGAAATCGTATGAAAATATTTAAACTAAATTTTAAAATTTAAATAAATTGAATTTTGGCGGGATACAAAAATATTTCAAAACGCGCCCGGGTCAGGTCTAAAAATTCAGATTTAAAATACGAAAAATATATGCGACTTTCAAAATTCAAAATGAATGCTCAGGTAACAAAAATGGATACCCCCAAGAACGGATGAACGTACGTGCACGTGGCCATCCAAATACGTCTGTTTCACTGAACGGGACGAGAACAAGATGCGCGGATACTACCACGGGGTTAGGGGTATCAAGCAGGCCATGTTATGTAATTTTAAAATATTTTACATGAATTAAAATGTTATATAATAAAAGATGCAATGCCAGTTAAAATGCCAGTATACACTAAACATGAAAGTGCACAATCTATGTAACAAGTCAGGGTAATTCATAAATATGAATCAAACAGGTTCAAGCAAGCGGGTCGGGTCGAATGCAATATAAAATGTAAAATACCATTCGCACCCAAAACATGATAAATCAAGAAAATACCACATATAAGTAAATACGGGAACTGGAAATTAGTATAAATGAACTAGGTTGTTATATTATACCCAACTACAAAAAGAATTTCTTCCTCAAAATTCCAAGAACAAGAAAGGATAAACAATCAAGAAACTACAAGAATAGATGTGGAAACTTCTGCCGAATTTCATCTTCTTTTTCCCAAGTTGATTCTCCATGCAAGCGATTTTCCCAAGAAACAAGTACTAGAGGAATAACATTATTCTTAAGAACCTTTTCTCTTCGATCCACAATCGACATCGGTCGCTCCTCAAAAGTTAAATCTTCACGTACAGTCAGCTCCGAATGATCCAGCACGTGTGTTTCATCTCGAACATACTTACGGAGTTGAGATACGTGAAACACGTCATGAACATTCGCCAAAGATTGCGGTAAAGCCAAACTATACGCCACTTCTCCAACACGCTCCAAAATCTCGAAAGGACCAACGAATCGAGGACTAAGCTTGCCTCGACTTCCAAAACGAATCACCCCTCTAGTCGGTGATATCTTCAAGAATACCAGATCACCAACAGCGAACTCTAGAGGTCTTCTCGATGTATCTGCCTAACTATTTTGTCGGTCTTGTGCTGCTTTCATATGATTCCGGATAGTATTAACCTTCTCCACTGTTTGCACGATCAAATCCGGTCCCAACAATCTTCGTTCTCCAACATCATCCCAACAAACAGGTGAACGACACTTGCGACCATATAATGCTTTGAATGGAGCCATCTAAATAGTCACCTGAAAACTGTTGTTGTAAGAAAACTCCACCAAGTGTAGATGATCCTCCCATGAATCCTTGAAATCTAACATGCAAGCTCTCAACATGTCTTCAAGAGTTTGGATCGTTCTCTCCGACTGGCCATCTGTCTGAGAATGATAAGTTGTGCTAAACTTCTATCGAGTCCCTAAACTTTCCTGTAAGCTCCTCCAGAAGTGGGATAAGAAATGGGTGTCACGGTCGTACACGATGCTCACCGGTACTCCATGCAATCTTACAATCTCCTGCATGTACCGTTCTGCCAAAGTTTCTGTTGATTGACCAACTCGAAATGGTATGAAATGAGCTGTCTTGATCAATCGATCAATAATCACCCAAACTGCATTGTTGCCTTTTGGACTCCGCGGTAGAGCTGTCATGAAATCCATGGTTATATGTTCCCACTTTCATTGAGGAATCTGAAGTGGTTGAAATAAACCAACAATCCTTTGATGTTCAGCCTTAACTTGCTGACACACCAAGCACTTCGCTACAAAGTGGGCAATCTCCCTGTTCACGCCTTCCCACCAGAAATGCTGTCTTAGATCGCGGTACATCTTCGTGCCTCCTGGATGTACGGAATATGTGGAACTGTGCGCCTCCTTCATAACTTCTTCGTGAATATCTCCCTCTGGCACACACAAACGGTTACCATAACGCAACGAACCATCTTCATGAATTAACAATTCCTTACGAAGTCCAGCTTCAACCTGTTCTCGAAACTTCTGCAATCTTGGGTCCTGCGACTGCGCTACTTTAATATTATCGATCAACGACGACTGTATTTGCAACTGCATCAACTGTTCCGAAGAATGCGGTAGCATAAACTCTAAATCGAACCTCCGAAAGTCTTCAATAAGTTCTTTTTGTGCAGTCAACATCTGAATTGCTGGCAACCTACTAAGCGCATCTGGCACAACATTAACTTTCCCCGGATGGTATTTAAGATCAAGATCGTAGTCAGCCATCAGCTCCAACCATCTACGCTGCCTCATATTAAGCTCCTTCTGTGTGAATACATACTTCAAGGTTTTGTGATCAATGAAAACTTCGACCCTTTCGCCCAATAAGTAGTGTCTCCAAATCTTCAAAGCGAAAATCACAGCTGCTAGCTCCAAGTCATGGATTGGGTAATTCTTCTCATGGGTCTTCAACTGTCTCGATGCGTAAGCTATAACCTTCCCATGTTGCATCAAAACACATCACAATCCTTTCTCAGATGCGTCGCTGTATATCACCAATCCTCCGGAACCTTCTAGCACGGTCAAAATAGGAGCGGTTATCAATCTCTGCTTCAACGCCTCAAAAGCTGACGCACACTGATCCGTCCACACAAATGGTACCTCCTTGCTCGTAAGCTTGGTCAAAGGCTCAGCCAAACGAGTAAAATTCTCCACGAACCTTCTATAATACCCGGCAAGTCCAAGAAAGCTTCTGATCTCTGCAACGTTCTTCGGAATCGGCTAATCACGAACTGCTGCATTCTTTTCGGGATCAACGGCGATTCCATCTCCGGTCATGACATGCCCCAAAAACTTCACTTCTTCAAGCCAAAACTCGCACTTGCTTATCTATGCGTACAATCTTTCGTGCCTCAATGTCTGCAGTGCGATCTTCAAGTGTTCTGCATGCTCTTCAATGCTCCTCGAGTAAACCAAAATATCATCAATTAACACCACTAAAAACTGGTCCAAGAATGGTGAAAATATTCGGTTCATCAAGTCCATAAATATCGTCGGTGCATTCGTTACTCCGAAGGGCATCACTAAATACTCGTAATGTCCATACTGAGTTCAGAACGCAGTCTTGCAAATATCTTCTGATTTAACTCGGACCTGATGATATCAGGATCGTAAATCCAGCTTCGAGAATACCCTCGCGCCACTAAGCTGCCCGAACAATTCGCCAATGCAAGGGATCGGGTACATGTTCTTAATAGTCACCCGGTTTAATTCTCGATAATCGATGCACATCCTCCTTGTGCCATCTTTCTTCTTGACTAGAAGAACCGGAGCTCCCCAAGATGAGTTACTGCTGCGAATCCAACCCTTCTCAAGTAATTCAGCAACCTGCTTCTTCACTTCTTCCAACTCCACTAGTGCCATTGGATAGTACGCCTTAGAGATTGGCGCTGCACCAGGAACAAGATCGATAGCGAACTCCACATCTCGTTTTGGAGGTAAACCTGAGATGTCTTCGAACACGTCCATAAAATCTTGAACTACCATTGGCGCTTCTTCCTTATCAACTTCCATAAACGAAAGAACATTATTTTTCGGCCTAGCCCGAAACTCGACTGGCACGAAAGAACTGCTTCCTCCAGTAAAGATAAACTCTGGACGTCCGGGAATCTGGAAAATTACTTTCTTTGCCCTACAGTCAATGTGAGCGTGGAACGTGCCGAGAAAATCTATTCCCAAGACGACTTCATAACTGCCGGTATCGGTCACCAAGAAATCTGCAAAAACATAAACTGGTAAACAATGAAACGTAGAGAACCAAGGTAATAGAACGGCCATGAAACAAGGAAATGAAACAAGACCAGGACTCCAAGTTACTTAAATAGAGTACCGCATTGTAACCATGCTGTAGGTCATAGTTACAATCACGTAACTCCACTCAAGTCGCCCAAATCCTAGTATCAGAATCAAGGAACATGGAGAAACAATAGGGAACCAAAAGGTTTCAGGTCGAGATGCAAAGTGGTTTGCATATCATCAAGGCAAAGGATAAAGAGAAAGACATGATTCAAGAATCATGAAAACAATGTGGCAGGACATGTTCCTAATCACGGATTTTCCGATTCGTGTATTGGGTCCAATACCCAACTAAAATTAATCAAACCCAATTAACCTAAATCCTATGGCTCTAATACCAAACAAACCCTGTCACGCCCCGCTTCCTAAATTGCGCTAAGATAGGCACGTAACAGAGCCAACCATGCTACCTGTGGATAGAAAAAATCCCTCCACGGTCACATTACGGCTGTAGAGATATCAAGAACAGGAAAGTAAATAAACTATCTAGTACATGTCCATGAGCCAGAATAAACGAGTCAAGAAATAATATGAGGAAGCAATAAATCCAAGTAACAATAATATCTGGAAAGTAAGGAAATAACTAACTGAATACTAACAGGATCCTCACTGCACGGCCTGACGGCGGAAGTACTCCTGATCAGTCAGCTCCAAAGGTAGAGGATCTGGGCCATGGAAAACCCAAACATCAGTGCGTCATAATATTAAGCAATAATAAAATCAAAGAGTAGCAAGGTGTGCAGGTACGAGTATGAATGGTAAAACAGGTATAACAGTAACATACATAAAGACAGTGAAGGGAAATGACACACGTGACGTGCAGTGAGTAATCTAAACTGGTATACTGGGTTAACTACTCTCAAGTCTTTTGAAATCAATTTGATGAATCATCGATGTAACTCAATAGTATCCCGTGCACGCCCGGGACCACGGTCAAGATTCTCGGGCTGAATCCGAGACGTGCCGCTAGGCAGTAAAAGGTAGTATGTAACGATGAATGATGTCAGCAGTATCATCCCGGGGCTGGCCTAGCCCGTAAGAATGATCAGTAAAGGTATCGAACTGTCGAGTTACAAGTCAGGTTTCACCATTGATTTCCCCATACCCCCAAGTTATGTCTTCAAGTCAGGTATTGATAAATCTGGAGCAAATGCCAACACGGGATCAAACAGGTACAGGTTTGTCTGGATAGACAACAGGAAATGTCCGTAGGGATAACAGGTCAAGATTGTCGGCATTAGTAACAAGATCAGGTAATATGTCAAGATATGGTACATCAGGTCATGTCAGGTAGTGTACAAAGATCCAATCATGTCAAGTAGTGTACAATATCAAGTCGTGTCACGTAGTGGTGTATCAAATCATGTCAGGGGGTGCACAAGTATCACGTGCGTGCTCATAATCAAACTGTAATAAGCATGGGTACACAAAGCAAGTATGGAGTACTTATATAACAATAAAATGGAATAATGTGATGTGCTATGCCAATAAATATATGTTCAAAGATATGGATGCACAGTTATCTATTAGGGTTACAATTATAGTTCTGATACTAATTAGGATGCACTTTATTAAACATGGAGTGTTAATATCACATTATTATGTATTACTATGATCTATGGATGCAGTTATATATATTATAAATGAGATGGATGCAAACGGGTATCCGAAAAGTTATAAAACTATAAAATGGTAACGTGGAAAATACAACTAAGCAATATGTGATATAAATATTGATATGGATGCAGTACAAAGTAATCTACAATGTCACAAGATGAGTTTTCATGACCTAGATCTACAATGATCTAAACGGATGCAAACGAAACATCGAAACGTTATAAAATAAAACATGGGGTACTAGATTTAAACTACAGGTATGATATATATATAAATAGGTATATAACGAATTATTTAGCATGTAGCAAGATTAACATGCCTAGACGGATCAAGAAACGAGTGTGTACAGAACGTCTCACGTCGGCGAAATGTCGCGTCACACGCACGGTACACGGAAACGGTTCCAAACAACGTACAAAGGTGATCACACAAGTCAGGTACGACGTCTGGATCGTCGGGATCATCGATGTCACGTCCGGCTCCGGCGAACTACTGTAGACAGAGAACAGTTTCTTTAAAAACAGATAGAAAGAAAGAAAAGGAAGAAGGAGGAATGAAGGGGAGAGAGAAGGAAGAGAATGGCTCACTGAGGTGTACGGTGATCTGGGAACGAGGGACCGACGACGAGATCGATGGCGGCGATCAACTCCGGCTGCGTAGCGTGTGCAGGGGTGCTCGGGTTTAGGTTTCAGGATGTGCAGGGCTCAGGGGAAAAGAGAGGATGTAGAGGTATTGATGAGGGTGAGGAGGCAGCGACGAGACAGCGACGACGACGGCGACGAGGTAGGCGAGGGGCGACGGCTAGGGTTCGCGGGTTTCGTGGGTTAAAAGAAAATGAGAGAGGAAGGAGGGAGTTATGATATAAATATATAGGGGGAGAGAGAGAGAGAGAGAATTAAACCGAGAGGAGAGAGAGAGATTCTGAGAGAGAGGGGGGGAGAGAAAACGAGATCGAGAGGAGAGAAAGAGAGATGAATAGTTAAGAGAGATAAAGTTGTTGGTTTGTGGGAGAGAGAGAAAGAGATAGTGGGTGAGATAGAGAGAGAGAAAGAAAGAAAGAGAGAGGGAGTGTGGGGCCATTGGGTCAGCGAGAGAGAGAGAGCTGGAAAGAGAGAGAGCTGGGATGAGCTGTGATTGGTTAGGGAAAATAAGATTTAAAAATTTTAAAAGATTTTTAGATTTAAAATTTTAGATAAAAGATTTCAGTTTGTTAATGAAATCGTATGAAAATATTTAAACTAAATTTTAAAATTTAAATAAATTGAATTTTGGCGGGATACAAAAATATTTCAAAACGCGCCCGGGTCAGGTCTAAAAATTCAGATTTAAAATACGAAAAATATATGCGACTTTCAAAATTCAAAATGAATTCTCAGGTAACGAAAATGCATACCCCTAAGAATGGATGCACGTACGTGCACGTAGCCATCCAAACACGTCTGTTTCACTGAACGGGACGAGAACAAGATGCGCGGATGCTACCACGAGGTTTGGGGTATCAAGCAGGCCATGTTATGTAATTTTAAAATATTTTACGTGACTTAAAATTTTATATGATAAAATATGCAATTCCAGATAAAATGTCAGTATGCACTAAACATGAAAATGCACAATCTATGTAACAAGTCAAGGTAATTCATAAATATGAATCAAACAGGTTCAAGCAAGCGGGTCGGGTCGAAAGCAATGTAAAATACCATTCGCACCTAAAACACGATAAATCAAGAAAATACCACATATAAGTAAATACGGGAACTAGAAATTGGTATAAATGAACTAGGTTGTTACACCGAGGGAACCTCCGATTGACTGGTCAAACAGGTCATGCGAACTCAATGTGCAGTGTTGTTTTTTGGGGGGAATTGGATATATCGGGGGCCCAACAGAGTTTTTACGGGGGTCCCGCTATCCGGATAGCGGGCTGGGGGTCAAGGGGGCTAGCAGCCCCTTTGCGGGGTGTGGGACAGCGCCCCGTTAGAAATTTTTCCTAACGGGGACAGTGTTTGTGGAGTGTGTGTGTATCTATACACACACACATACACACACACATATATACATGTATATAAGAAGGAGAAAAAGCGTCCAAAGGACACGTTGGGGGCCAGCGCCTCACGTGCATGGCACGCAAGCACTGGGCGCCAGCGCGCTGGGTGCTGGCGCCTCACGTGCTCGGCACGTAGGCGCCGGGCGCCGGGCCCGGGCGTGGGCGCATCACGTGGACGCGAGAGCGCCGGGCGCTGGCGCCTCACGTGCTCGGCACGTGGGCGCGAGCGTGCCGGGTGCGGGCGCCTCACGTGCTCGGCACGTAGGCCCTAGCGCGCCGGGCATGGGTGCCTCACATGCTCGGCACGTGGGTGCTAGCGCGCCGGGCGCTAGGCGTCGGGCGTCCGCAGAAAAAGGGACTTGGTCACTGCACTGGGAGCTGTGCTCTCGATTTGACTTATGGAGTTGAACTCCTAGAAAGAAAGACTTTTTTATATGGAGTTAAACTCACAGGAGCTTTGATTTGTAGAGTTAACTCCAAAAAAATCTTTGAAAATGCTCAAGGGGACCCCTTTCTTCTCCCCTGAGCCTTGGATCTTTCCCAAAATGGGATCTCTGGAGATGGGTCTTCTTCCTTCTCTTCTGTCGGCCGGATCTTGGAGAACAAGATGTAAGGTTACTAGGCACTATCACAAGGCTCTATAAGGCATCAACCATGCCAAAATCAAAATTTTCAAGTGCCGAACAACCTAAAGCAAGGATCTTTGCTAGAGAATTAGGGTAAACATTGAACAAGTAAACAACTTTACTTTTAAAAGATAGAGATTACAACCTTTGTAGTCCGTTCCTTCGCTTCATAAGCTCCATGTTGAGGTCCCTTCACTGCGATCATCAAGAACTCCGACTCTTGTGAGGCTCCAAGAGGTGAATGATGCATCTTGCTTGAAGTCTTCATGATCTAAGATGTTCTACCTTGAAGGATCTCTAATCCAAGCTTACACTTCACTAATGAAATGATTAGAGAAGTGAACACCCTAATCTAAGTGGTTAGAATAGATGAGGATGATGAAGTACGATTTTTGCTCTCTTTTATTTTCAATTTCTCACCATTTATCATCACAAACACAAAATCTAGTGAAGGTTTTTCAAGAGCTAGAAGAAGAAGATGATGAAGCATATCCATTTGTGATGAATAATGAATTATTGTAGTGGTTACAAATCTAACCATGAGTTAAGCATGATAGAGTTAACTCATGTAGAGAATTAACTAGAGGTTGAGGTTTGCGTTGGGTTAAATAATATCTTCACAAAATATCAAGCTTAAAGACAAAGTCAAAGCTTCATGAAGCTTCATGGAAGCTTCATGCAAAAGCTTACCCTAATCCAAACCCTAACCAAGTTTAAACCCTAAACCTTTGTTAAATTTGTAACCCTAACATGTTACAATATTATATATCACATATACAATATATTTTGTAACAAAAGAAAATAATACAATTAACATATATCGCATATATATCAATGTATTATCCCGTGAGAAAATGAATCAATAAAGGGAGCTTATATTAGTTAACATAACGTAATATATCACATATATAATTATACATTAAATTATCGAATCAACACATGATCCGATAACCTGGCTATATTACATATAACCGACTAATATAACATGTACCATTTCATCGAATCAACACTTGATCCGATGACCCAGCTATATCACATATACCCGGCCGATATCTCATATCACGAGAATAGAATACGGTATCTCATATCGTATTATTCTCGGTCCCGCACATATCACATATGTGCTCCTACTCCGTTTTGCCTGAGCCAAAAAACCTCTGTGCAGGACTCTAAAGAATCGTCAATACACCGGTAGTAGGTGATGATCATATCAAACACCCACAAGCTGCAAGCGGTCAGCTAAACGTAACAGCCACCTAGGTATTGAGCGATCAGAAGATCAACAAGCACGCCTGTACATTCTCCTGTGAATCCAGTCAGTAACACTACCGTATAGTCCGGTCTCTTCGTCTGATATGTCGCATATCAAGTCTAGGGGTGGTAAACGTCAGACCCCAGTAACCGATAAGTCATGTTAATGTGAGGCTCATAACGGGTCGAGAAACTACTGATAACTCTTACCAGCGGCACTCCATATCAGCCCTGGCCTGGGACTTCCAGTTATAGCCAATCGAACACTGCACAACATCAACTCCCTATACCGGGAGAGACGAAACCCTTCCTATCGCTCATTGCCTCGATGTGATTCGGGACTGTACCCAAAAGCCACCGTTTTGCACGCCCTCTTGGACGTGGTAAGGTGGAAATCAAAGCACTGTGGGAATCACACAAGACTTTATGACGATCTCGGGTCTACAGACTAACCTGTACCAGTGTCACCGGAGAACTGCTATCTGACGATAGGTATAATACCATCTAGGAGTTCTCAGCGAGTCCGTTCAGTGTACCCAGTCTCCACTGAGCACCCGTACACCATCTTTGATGTCAAACACCTATGGATATGGGATCATCCATCGCCCATCATATGGGTCAAGATGCGTATACGCTAGTCTACTCTGGAGTATCGATGCCCTGTCTCGATACTCCCTCGACTAGGAACAGTTATAGGATGTACTCTTGGACTACCCTAGCCCTACTAGTATGATCTGCATCATAGTCCTGGTTGTCGAATACATATCCTGAGAGCTTTATCAACAAGTGAGAGTAAGACAGTAAACTAATACAAGTCAACATGTTAAGACAAAGTGAAACAAAATAGCATACTATCATGTCGAGCAAGAAAGTCCTCTCTATATATATCCAAGCATCCACTATAATATACATCATATATACAACAATGGCCTCTAGGGCATATATATAACTAACAATCTCCCACTTACACTAAGGCCAGGTGTTGTAGTATCTCATACCCAACATCCCGAAGAGTCTTTCAAATTGTATCTGGGGTATGGCCTTCGTGAGTGGATCCGCAGTGTTGTCCTTCGTGTCAACTCTCCTGACCTCGATCCCGCGGCGATCAACTATCTCCCGGATCAGGTGATACCGCCTCAGAATATGTCTGAACTTCTGATGGGACCTGGGTTCCTTGGCCATAGCCACAGCTCCATTGTTATCACAATATAAAGGTATTGGATGCTCAATGGAAAGAACCACACCAAGTTTAGTGATGAACTTCTTCATCCAGACAGCCTCTTTGGCAGTATCGCTGGCAGCGATGTATTCAGCCTCCATCGTCGAGTCTGCCACGATTTCTTGCTTGGAACTCTTTCAACAAACCGCCCCTCAATTTAGGGTAAAGACAAATCCCGATTGCGACTTAGAGTCGCCCTTATCACTCTGGAAGCTTGAATCGGTAAAGGACTCCACCTGGAGTTCTCCGTTACCATACACCAAGAACATCTCCTTAGTTCTTCTCAAGTACTTGAGAATGTTCTTCATAGATGTCCAGTGATTCTCTCCTGGATCTGCTTGATACCTACTCACTACACTTAGTGAGTATGCTACATCGGGTCTGGTACATAACATCGCGTACATGATAGAGCCTACTGCCGAAGCATAGGGTATCCCTTGCATGCGAGCTCTCTCCAAATCAGTCTTAGGAGATATCTCTTTGGAGAGAGTGAGTCCAGAGATCGTGGGTTGGTTCCCACACTTGGATTCTTCCATACTAAACCTTTTTAGTATGGTGTCAATGTACCTGGATTGGGACAATCCCAGTATCCTCTTGGATCTATCTCTATAGATCCTAATCCCCAAAATGCAGGAGGCATCACCTAGATCTTTCATTGAGAATCTATGTGATAAGAAGAGCTTGACCGAGTGCAGGATAGGAACATCATTTCCTATCAAGAGTATGTCATCCACGTACAATATGAGGAAGACAACCTTACTCTCTGCAACCTTCTTGTATATACAGGGTTCATCTATGTTCTTGATGAAGTCAAACTCTTTGACTACCACATCAAACAGATGTTCCAACTCCACGATGCTTGCTATAACCCGTAGATGGATTTAAGCAGCTTAGACACCTTTCCGCTGCTCCCACTATCTAGGAAGCCCTCTGGCTGAGTCATTTACACGTACTCCTCTAAATCACCATTTAGAAAGGCGGTCTTAACATCCATTTGCCAGATTTCGTAGTCATGGTATGCAGCAATGGCAAGTAAGATCCAGATGGACTTAAGCATAGCCACTGGAGAAAAGGTTTCGTCATAATCAACACCTGGTCGTTGACGAAAACCCTTTTGCAACAAGTCTAGCTTTGAAAGTCTCCACTTTTCCATCTACACCAAGTTTCTTCTTAAAGATCCATTTGCTCCCAATGGGTTTTACCCCTTCAGGAGCAACTTCCAAAGTCCATAATTTGTTGGTGTATATGGATTCCATCTCAGATCGCATTGCATCCAGCCATTTTACAGAGTCTCCACTCGTGATGGCCTACTCGAAGCTAGTCGGGTCATCATCTTCCATGATGCAATCCTCGCTCCCACTGTCTATAAGAAAGCCGTAGTATCTCTCAGGTGGATGAGGAACCCTACTAGATCAGCGGAGAGGCTGGGGTTCGTCGGGAATTATTGAATCCTATGGTTCCATCAAATCTTCTGTCGTAGTTTGTGATGCTGGAACTTCTTCCAGTTCTACCTTATAGCTACCAATTTCTCTTTCAAGAAATTCCTTTTCTAAAAAGGTAGATGTCACGTCCTGAAAGTACGGAACATGACCGGCACCTAGACTACGAACATCACGAGGCGTACGTACCCTAAGTAAGCCGAGCCCAGAAATCCAAACCAAAAAAAGTAGTAGAGTGTAGGAAAACCACTATAAGTCAACCAGCTAGCAATATAATATACAACGCCTAAAGGCGAGAATCACAACAGAGAAGGAAACTCAAAGAGCATGAAATCCACAAAAATATAACGCGCGACTCTAAGGTCGAAAGAATAAATATCACTGGTCTCTATCTTAAATAAATGCATGTTTGGCTGATGGAACTTCTAGATACAACTGAAATATAATATAAAATATATAATGATGGGTACGATACAAATAACCCACCTACTAGCAAGTCATCCGAAAGAAGTAGTGCCTGCAAAGCCATAATGAAAGCTGTACGGCAACACCTGCAAGAAACTGGGGCACAACGGGGGTGAGTTGCCAACTCGTGAGTAGAAAAAGATCTACGAATAAAAATCGCATGTATGACGCAATCCTAGGTCATACTATCAAAATATATAATCCTCAAATATATAACCAGCAGTCCATAACAATGACTAGGGTAAATATCTAACCAAAGTGTAAATCCCATATGCCCGTGTCAGTGCCCCAGGTAGTAATATATCATATGGATGATGTATGAATGCATGAAACAGAATACATGTACTGAAGAAAACTGCTTTCATAAATTAGTGAGATTTCTGTATTTTTAAAATGAGGTATCATAATGAAATCAGCATAAAACAGTGCCTAGCATCGGCACAAAATATAAATCCCAATATCTCGATTTCTCTGTATCACAATCTCGGTAACTCAATATCTCAAAATCTCAATGTCTCAATCATAATATCTAGGGCGCCGTCAGTCCAGACCGGCCCTTACCATCCATCTCATGACCGCGACGGTATCCTCTGGATATCCGACGCGTCGGGTAATATCACCGGTCGGTCGTGCTCCCCTGCACAGGCTCAACGCTATCTCCTGCGATCTTCTTGCCTCGGGGTACGGCACCGGGCCCACCATGTACCCGAAACGGTTCATCCGCCTCCTCGAATCGGGTCTCGAAATCCATCAGCAAACTCATGGTGGACGACTCATACATCATGGGAAAACCGCACTTGTTATTTAAAAGAGAGAAAAGCAGTTTATATATATATTTTGCGGTTTCCTCCAAATCCAGAAAATCTCATGGAAATCCGAACCCAAATCATCAATAGCGTGCAAAACTATGAATATAGGTATGAGAATCCATGAATGTGGCATAACAATGAATAACAGTATGCATGAAGTGACAAGTAATAACTACAATGTCAAGCTGGCATATAAGGCAAGTACACTAATATCATGTCAACTAATAGCTAACAAGCTAAATCAAGCAATAATATTCTCTAAGTGTACGTGACATGGCAATTACCGATGAAGATGTGTGTGAGCCGGCAAATAAGTGTACGTGGTATATACGCATTATCGGTAATGGTGCTGGTGTCCTAACAGCATGATATCAATAATGGAATATGAATCACAACAGTATGTGATGCGAAGCAACAATAATAATATGCGGGAGCTGAATACTATACACCATGATCGCTAAACTGCATCTAATGTCATAAGAGTCATATAGCTACACCACTATAAAGCTGAGCTAAAGCTAACAGTAGGTAAGGGAAACTGCCTAACCTATAAGTCGATATATATATATATATATATATATATATATATATATATAGCCGGTGATCCCGCCTCGATAATATCACATCCGATACCATATCTCTATAATCGGTTATTCCCAAGTCAAGAGGTCGGATCAAACATCAAAATATAGCTCGTACGTAAATCCGTCGTACGGCATCCCCAAATCTGGGTACGGGTCAATATCACATTCGTCATATTACTCATCGGGTATTCTCTTTATCAAAGATCATAATCCGGGTACTGACCTACGTCTAGTACAAAGCTAATATCATCACTATTAATTATGATCTGACTACTAATCGACAGTCTCGTATTAATCGATAACATCATTACATATCATCACAAGGAGTAAACATCGCCGAATGCGGCCTATCATAATTATCTTGTCATATCATATCTCGTAACATAATCACATGTCGATCATTTTATATTTATATCACTATGCACATGGCATCGTCATCCAAGACCCGCTATCATATCAGGACGTATATCAAGTACGAATCCTGCCAATCGCCGATATCATAATCTCAGATCAAATATCATCGACTCATCTCAATCCCAAGTATCATCCTCAAGTCCGTATGCGAACACGTGGTCCCATACCCATGTGAACACATAACTATATAGGATCCCATAACAACATATAAAATAAGGATGTATGCAAGTATGTATGTGTGTGTGTATGTGTAGTGCACCCACTACTCTAGGGTTTCGTAACCTTTCACCAATCCAACACACCAATATCCATCTTAAACATCATCATGAATCACAAATAACATATAATATTTGTAAGTAGGTATACGCATCCATATAAATCACCACAGACTGCGGGGGTGCTATACGCCATCCACCCGACTTCTCCCTGTAGATATAAATCTACTCACCTTGCTTATGTGTGCCGGTGCCGATGTCGCCATTTGCATCTCCAACGCTTCGACGCCACGTGGGGTACTTATAAGGATATCACACGCTAAAACACATGAAAACCATGTCGGAAACCAAAATGGTGCACGCTGCGCCCATAGGTAAAAACCTGTGGCCTCGCGTGCAATCACAGCCAACAACCCTCTGTCGTTGGCGTTCAAACGCCACCCGACAGAAACGAATCATCGAATACCAAATCAATGCTAAAAAAAGTCGTAAATCATGCGCCAACTCAAGGAAATCAACTCAGATTCTACCCTGATTGGAACCAGACAAAACTAGACATACCCAGGGTCAAGTTTACAGGTAAAAGAGTCGTGCACCAAAAACGAGGGAGTTTTCCCCTGCTTTGGCCGCAAATTGCGGCCAGGGGGAATTAAATGGCGTCCAGGGAAAGGAGGTGGGGTCTAGGGTTTTGGGTGTTGGCTTCTGCCAGCCTGCACATCTCACTGCCAAGTCAATTTTATTTTAGGGTACCTTGGGTTGTAGCAGTTTCCAGAAAGGTCACAAAATCGACAAAATTGCTAATTTACGCCAAGTCGAATAAATCTGGTATTTGGGTGAAATCTGGAACAAACTTGGGTTAGCTGGTCTCAAACACACCTAATAAGGCTATACTAACATTCAAAACCAACACTTGGCCAAATCTCACTCAAATTTTCCTACACTAGCATTAATCTACATAATAACACTAAATTTCAGCTCAACAACTATAACTTAACAAGAAAGGAGTTAGATTGCAAGATTATACCTCAAGAAAGTCCTAGGACGAAGGAGAAGGGAAGAAGGAGAAGTGGGTTGGTGCTGCTGAAGTTCTGGGCTGATGTGGCTGTTGCAACAGATGCTGATGCTGATTCTATTGTTGTTGTTGTTGCCTTGGCTACTGCTGCTGCTCTGGCTGAAGCTGCTGCTGTTGATTTGGTTATATTTTATGTATGTATGTTGCAGCAGCAGCTAAAGAAGGGGTTTGATGTATTTGTGGTGAAGTGTTGAAGTTGTGTGCAGCTGGTGTAGAGTAGCTAGTGGGGTGTTGATGGCTGATGGTATTATTGCAGCTGAATCTAGGGGCTGGGGTGGCTGCTGATGCAGCTGATGTTAAGTTGCTGATGTTTGAGCAGTAGCTGAAGTGTTGATATAGGGGCTGAAGTTGTGCTGATGTGAGTGTGTAGGTGTTGGGCTATGGTGTTAGGGGCTGGTGTAGGGTTGGCTGATGTATTGTTTCAGCAGCTGCTGCTGCTGAGTTACTCCTGTTGCTGCTGATGTTGGCTGGAGTTGGACAATTGGGTCTGATGTGTGAGAGGGAGTGAAAGAACACAAGGGATTATGAAATGGGATGGATCATGGCACACCCTAGCCACCTCTCTCTCTCTCTCTCTTAATAAATGAACAACCATCATGGCTCTCTCTCTCTCTACACTAGGTCAACCCTAACCCTAATCACCTTTAACAAAGCTAAAAACCCTTAATTAAGCTAATTAACCTAACCAAATGGGTTAGACCACCATGGTCATCTAAGCATGGTTCAACCCTAGGCTACCATGAATCCAAAACATGAAACAAGTGTGACAAGTGTGGAAAATGTTATGTGCACATTTTTGCACAAAAAGCTAAAAATCCAATTAGCGATTTTTAATCGCGATTAACACTAAAATAGAATATACTTAACCATAAAAACTTAAAAATGGCATATTTCCACAAAATAACCTATTTTAGAATTTCCATAAAATTTTCCAGAATTTTCCCCATTTATCGGTATTTAATTATACCGAAATATTAAAATATTCATTAAAAATTAATATTAAATTATGAAAATTCCCAAAAATAATATTTTATTTTTTGAAATGTTACAGTGGCATGCCAAGATACAAACACTTATTGTTCCTCAGTGTGGTAGAAAATATACCCTTGTGAGTTCTTTGGATATCCTACAAACTTGCATAGGACAGACCTTACCTCGAGTTTGTCCGGATTGTGCCTTTTGACATAGGCCGGACAACCCCATATCTTAACATACTTAAGAGATGGTCTCTTCTCCTTCGATATTTTATATGGAGTGGTAGGCACTGATTTGGTAGGAACCATATTCAATATGTGTATGGCTGTCTTAAGCGCATACCCCCAAAAGGAAATAAGCAACTCAGCAGTGCTCATCATAGAGCGTACCATATCTAATAGAGTGAGATTCCTCCGCTCCGATACACCGTTGTGCTGTGGTGTATAGGGAGAAGTAAGCTGAGAGAGAATCCCATTCTCTTTTAGATAGTCCAGAAACTCATTGCTCAAGTATTCTCCTCCTCGATCAGATCGTAGGATCTTAATACTTTTGCCCGTTTGCTTCTCTACTTCGTTCTTATATTCTCTGAATTTCTCAAAAGCTTCAGACTTGTGTTTCATCAGGAATACATGTTCGTATCTTGAGAGATCGTCAGTGAATGTAATGAAGTAGGATGAACCATTCCTGGCATGTGTAGACATGGGACCACATACATCACTATGTATTTGCCCTAAGAGTTCTGTAACTCTTTCTCCGTGTCCACTAAATGGAGTTTTGGTCATCTTGCCTTTGAGACATGACTGGCAAGTATCATAAGATGAAAATTCGAACGGATTCAAATATCCATCCTTACGTAACTTAGCTAGCCTTGTCGCATTGATATGACCTAGTCTACAATGCCACAAGAAGGATTCGTTCATTTCTGAACTCTTCCTCTTGTGTGTGTTTTGTACATTAAGTACTGTAGTTTGATTGAGAACGTATATGCCAATAAATAACGAGCCTAATCCAATCAATTTTTGATTCAGGAATATGTTCATAACATTATCCTGTACTACAAAATTATATCCTTCTTTACTCAATAAAGAAACTGATATAAGATTGCATATCAGGGTCGGAATGTAATAGCATTCGTTCAGAACCAATGTATTACCATTTGGTAACACAAGGTGATATTCGCCAACTGCTTTGGCTGCAACATTTACACCATTCCCTACTCTTACGGAATGATCACCCTCTCCCAGTTCCCTACCTTTACGTAGCCCATGTAACATATTACATATATGGGATCCCGATCCGGTATCTAATACCCAAGACGTAGAGTGAACTGAGAAACAGTTCTCGATAACTAACACACCTGAAGAAGATGCATCAACATGCTTTTTCATCGATTGGGCGGCGTGAGAATCCAGATATTCTTTTATTCCCTGCTCAGACTTATAACAGTTACAAGTGGGAGCGGGACCAACGTTCCCCTGCTTAGTATAATAAGCGGGTCCAGTCAATACATCTATATTATTATCTTGATTAAGGCCTGATATGGTCGCTAACTAAAGAGAGAGAGAACTAAACAATTTAGCGTATGCTCTTGCAAGATTAGATTGGTTATTATCTTATCTAATCAGGATGGCTCCCACTGCTTTTTATCAAATCTTCCTTAAAACCCTAAAAGGTAAGATTAGCCGGGATTAATTACACCTTACTGTTCCCTGTTGGATATAGTGCCCTCAGAGTCAATTATTGGATCACAGGCACGTGATTGCTATGATTGAGGGAGGACCTATACCGGTAGGACAATCTTACTCGAGATGATAGTATGCTATCTGGTTTATCTTTATCATCGTGTACTGCTTTAGGTGACCATACAGATCACTATTGCACGTTGATAGATTCCCTAGGATTCTTGCTTGACTACCAGCAGTATGAGGGCAATCATATACATGGGAGCTGGGGTCTATAAGCACATCCTTAAATGGTCCATAGTCATGGGAGTTTCGAGACAGGGCATCGATACTTCAGAGTAGACTAGTGCATACAGTCGAAACCCCGACGAGGGGCGGTGGCCGGTCTCACAAGCCACTGGTGTCAGTTGGTTCACCTAAGATGTATACAGGTGCTTATTGGGTTATGAGTATACCGGATAGGACTTGCCGGGAACCTGCTAGTTGGGAATATACCAGATGTCAGATAGCAGTTCCCTGGTGACATGTGTACAGGTTAGTTCATCGACCTGAGATCGTCATTTGTCTCGTGTGAGTTCCCACTGTACTTAGATTACTACCCTACCACGCTCAAAGGAGACGTGCAAACAGGTTTTAGTTGGGTACAGTCCCGAGCCACATGGAGGCAGTGAGCGGATCTGCAGGGGTTCGTCTCTCCCGGGATTGGGGGTGAGGTCGCGCTGTGTCTAGGAGAGCCATTACACAAAGCCCTCGGCCGAGGCAGGAGATTTACTGGTAGGTATTCCAGTAGTATCTCAGGGTGTTCTGGGCTACACTACGACACGACTTGTACAGCTTTTGGGGGTCTGACTTTTACCAACCCCCTAGGCCCTCTATGCGATACTCATAGACGAACGGATCGGACTGTACGGATATTGTCACTGACAGGCTCAGTAGGGTGTCAGGATGAGTTCGCTCATCGACGTCCCTTTTGGTCAATAGCTGGTAGCTCGTTACGTATGGCTGATACCTCTGACGTGCTGGTGGTTAAATCCACAGCCATAGTATTGACGAGTCTTTAGAGTCCCCCACACACAGTTACTCAAGTTTCGGGCGAAACGCTGTAGAGGCCGTATGGAGATATGGCAGGGTTCGATCAGATACGTGCGGTATTGCACGGATCGTGATCGGACGGATTTTACTAGCAGGCTTTGGTTTAAGCCAGATCCTAGTATTAGACGGTGTAGATTTTGTCTCTTTGCATCTGTATTCAGTGGGAATACAAGTTCGAGTATGTATATACAGTCACGGGGTTTTCCTGTAATTTATTACGGGATCAGTTTTCTGAAGTTGCCAGTTTGCATTCCGTTCCGGCCAGTTTTCGTTTGTTCCTTCACGACCGGACTTTCCGATAGAGGGGGTTATTTGCAAATGTGCAAATAACATTTGTGGAGGAGTTTTCTTGCATTTTTTGGCTTCATGATAGTTCTTTCATCATGAGATTCTTTTTGAATCAACTCTTTGCAATTAATTGAGATTAGAATGGATTAGAAGTTGATGTGAGGCTTGCTTTTGGATGTGGTCACCCCTTTGCTTTTACTACTCTCACCTTCCTTCATGTTTTGATTCCTCCACCATTTTGATCATCATATGGGGCCGGCCACATTGCTAGAAGAGGGAGAAGGATTCATTTTGTGTGAAAAATTATTCATATCTCATTTTTCTACTTGCCAAAAAACTCAATATCTCTAAAGTTGATAGTTCATTCTCTTCTCCATCAAATGGCAACATAAACCCCATTGAGGCAAAGATTCTACACTACACCTACAGTACCCTTGGACGCGTCGACTTGCCAACTTCGCTCCCGAGTTGCCTCGGTCCAGAGGTAGTGATTGACACGAAAAATTGTGTTTGTATGCCGCAATCAATAACGGTGTCGCGTATAGCTAGACCGAGATGAGTACGGGTCATCCTCAGGGAAACGTGGAACCTTTTACTTTTAGTTTAGATGTGTTGAGAAAGAGAGGAGGGATAAAGAATTTTATAGAATGGTTTCTAGATCTACGTTAAACAAGAATGTAAAATATAGATCTAGATTATTTTAAAGATGTAATTAATATAATAAGAGGGCTTGTAGGGTTCGTTAGGATTTAGTAGTTATGGACGATTAATTAAAAGTTACCCATTTTATCCATTAATAGATTTAGAACTAGAACGACGGTGATGCGTATAGATTAGCGTTTCTGGAGGGAAAAGGAATCCCACTCTTAACCCTTATCTCGACACGGAACTCCGTTCATATCTAGCCTTTACCAAAATAATCATTAATCTAATCTCTAATCGCGGTCGCAACTAGCAAAGAATTGCTAGCGCGCCCGATTAGGATGTTAATAATTCTTTTGATAAAATTCCTAAACTTTATAGGACTTAAAAAGGGTTTAATTATTTTCATCGTCCATTAGCCTACTCTAATCCTACGAACCCTAACAAGCGGAGAATTACTCGCGCATGTTGGGATAAGAAGATGAAAAGACAAAGAGGGAAAACATAATGTAAAATGCAAAAACAATTAAATAAAATAACTACCTTTATTAATCGACTTGAACAAACTACACTTTATTCCTTAGAAAATGATTACAAAACTAGTTGCTTCTCGATCTCTTCCAAGGAGGTAGATGAACAGTTGATGATCAACCTGGATGCGTGAGCGTCTGGAGCTTCGTGATCTCTTCGGCTTGATAACTTTTTCAAGAGTCTCTCGGTGCCTTTTAATAGTGCAAAACCAGAATCTTTTGCTTCAAAAGTTGGTAAAATGTAGCAGAGAATCATGCCCCAAAATCTTGCCTCCTAATTCCCTAGAAGTGCGGCGGATCCGCGGCAAAAGGGGGAGTATGGCCGCGGATCCGCGGCCAATGGGTGAGATCTCTTGATCAATTTTCTTGTGCTTGCATCTTGTGACATGTGTCAATCCTAGGCACCTTCAGAATTCAGAAATCTTCTCTCGGTTGCTTCCAGACTTGGTCTCCAAGTTTTGCTTCTTAATTTGGCAAGTTTTCTTCAACAAATTGATTTGTTTGATAAATTCTGCATAACAACTTGGAAAATTCTGCACCATAATCTCAAATAATATTTAGTAGACTTAGTTCTACTAGAATTTGGTCAATAGATTTATTTGCATACATTTTCCTACCAAATGATAATAAAAATATATTAACACATGGAAAATAATGTTTTTTACACATAAACCCTCATATGTATAATATATCATATTAAAGTCCTTTTTTAATATAAAAATGGTAGGAAAAATGTAATACAAATGTGCAGTTTTATCAACTGAACAAATACCCCCAAACTTATCTTTGATCGTCCCGAGCAAACTAGTTTATTCAAGAGGGGAAAAAGAAAGGAGAAAACTAAGCACACTTTCGTAGGCAACACGATTGCACTGAGCACGTGCAACAAGCCGTTAAACCTCTAGGTGTCCCCAGTAGGAGGAGTGTTGTCTCCTGAGGGTTTTCAGCGGATTACACCCACAAAATCCTATAACAAAAGAAAGATTGTGAAATTTACATATAAAGATAAGAACCATAAAAGAAAGGCCTTGAAAAGAAGAGTTTCCAACTATACTAGCTTTTCAGTTGTCATGAGCCCTATCTTAATAGTCATGAAAAAATGTTAGAAATCACATTATCCCTCAATAAAACATTATTTTTATTCTTCATTCCTACCTTTCATCCAAACATTGATCATATAACCCCACGTGTGTGTAAAGAACATCCTTATACTAGGAGAATTCAATTCAAGCTATCATACTCTTGTCCATCTACCTTAGTACTTTTTAATTTGATGAATATTAAGATTTGCTCACACATTTTCATGCGACCGTTAATACTTCTTGAGGTACTAACAGACTGATTACTCGTGTGCTTGCTGATTAGGTGATAGTATTTTCCTCGTCTTGCACCACCTAAGGCTTAGCAGTGACTCCCAGACCAGTTGGCCTTAGGGCACTAGGTGAAGAGGCACCCTCGCTATATTTTTTTATTGCTGCCTTGGCGATACAAAACCAGTGTTCATTTTTTTTTCTTTCACCATTTTTATATTTTCTTCATTTTTTTTTCATTTCCTTCATACTTAGGCTTTTAGACAAGAGCATTTCAAGGTATCCTCTACTATCCCGAGTTTCAAGACGTGTGTAAGTGCATATAGTAGGGTATCAACATTCAAATGTTTGGCTTCCAGAATAGAAAATATTTTTCAGACTTATTTTTATCCTCAGATTAGTGACTTCCTTCATTTTACTAACCCTTGGGACAACAGCTCATAACTACTTATTACAAGTTCGTCTAAGAAAACTTCTAATTTTCTTGGTTTTCTTAAACTATTCCTATCTTTTGGATGTAATGTTTCACTTTTTATTCTTTTGTTATATAAAAAAAAATTTTAATGCCCGGTGTCAAAGATAATTCAGTGAATACAAACCTCCCCCCCAAACCTGTTTTCAGCAATGTCCTCACTGATGTAGCCTTTTGAAAACAAGGACATGTATACTAAGGGAGAGATACAAGGGGTAAAATAATAGTTAAATGAAAAATTCCCCCAAACTTATTTTTTGACACGCACAGATATTCAATCAAATCCATTTTTTACTCACCTCCATTTCTTAAAATGAGAAAATGTAACAAAAACATGGAGGTGAGGCGGAGAAAATTTAGTTTTGATAAAGCGACTCCTGTAAAAACAGGAGCTCCTCCGCGGGGTCAGCAGAAAAATACGGTTTTAATCTATGCCCATTCACTTTAAAAATCGAACCGTTTTTCGAATTTTCGACCTCAACTGCCCCGTGCGGGTGTACATACCGCACCACAAAAGGTCCTTTCCATTGAGATTTAAGCTTACCCGGATGAAGATGGAGACGGGAATCGTAAAGAAGGACTTGTTGCCCCGATGTGAAGGTTTTTCTAAAAAGATTTTTATCGTGGAACACTTTAGTCCTATTCTTTACTATCACCGCATTATCGTAAGCTTCATCGCGGAGTTCGCTTAGCTCATTAAATTGCAGCTTCCGATAGCTGCCTGCATGATCAAATCAAAATTAAGCTCTTTAATAGCCCACATTGCCTTATGTTCAATCTCGACAGGGAGGTGGCATGCCTTCCCAAACACAAGACGGTATGGAGACATACCAAGATCGGTCTTAAAAGCGGTGCAGAATGCCCAAAGAGCATCCGTCAATTTGGTTGACCAATCCTTACGGTTTTTCGAAACCGTCTTCTCCAATATCTGTTTGATCTGCCTATTTGAGATCTCAGCCTGCCCGCTTGTTTGGGGGTGATAGGGCGTAGAAAGCTTGTGAGTGATTGAATATTTCCGCATCAAGGCCTCGAAAGACCTATTGCAGAAATGTGTCCCGTTATCGCTAATGATAGAGCGAGGGTGTCCGAATCGCGAAAAGATATTTTCTTTAAGAAACTTAATGATAACTTTGTTGTCATTAGTGCGACACGGTACAGCTTCTACCCACTTCGAGACATAATCAACCGCTAACAAGATATATAGATTCCCAAAGGAGTTGGGAAAAGGGCCCATAAAATCAATACCCCAAACATCAAATATTTCCACAACCAATATAGGTTGGAGCGGCATCTCATTTCTTCATGAAATCCAACCCAAATGCTGACATCGCGGACAAGTTTTGCAATGTTCAAATGCATCTTTAAATAATGTTGGCCAATAAAAGCCACACTGCAAAACTTTCTCCGCCGTTTTTCGAGTTCCAAAATGACCGCCGCATGCCTGATCATGACAAAATGATAACACGCTCTTGAATTCATCGTTAGGGACACACCTGCGAATGATTTGATCGGAACAATACTTGAATAGATATGGTTCATCCCAGTAAAAATATTTTACTTGGGATAAAAAATCGAAGTTTGTCTTGTTTCGACCAATCGCTAGGTATAAGTCCCGTCGCAAGATAGTTCACGATATCCACGAACCAAGGTTCGTAAGATACATTCAAGAGCTGTTCGTCGGGAAATGAGTCATTTATCGGCACGGTCACAGTTGGCGAAGAAGTGATGCGTGAAAGATGGTCGGCTACAATGTTTTCACATCCACTCTTGTCTTTGATGACAAGATCAAATTCTTGTAACAATAGGATCCAACGTATTAGCCTGGCCTTCGCATCCTTCTTCGATAAAAGATGTTGTAGGGCGGAATGATCTGTGTAAACCACAATAGGAGAGCCAATCAAGTAGGGCCTGAATTTCTCTAATGCAAATACAACTGCCAAGAGTTCTTTCTCGGTAGTTGTGTAATTTATTTGTGCATCATTCAAGGTCCTACTTGCATAGTAAATTACATGTAGCATCTTATCAATGTGCTGTCCTAAGACAGCACCAATAGCAAAATCTGATGCGTCACACATAAGCTCGAACGGGTGGTTCCAATCTGGAGATGATAGAACGGGGGCTGTAGTGAGTGATTCTTTAAGCGATTCAAAAGCAGCCTCACAATCCGAATCGAAGTGAAAAGTAGTATCCTTGGCCAATAGAAGGGTTAAGGGTCTAGCAATTTTGCTAAAGTCCTTAATAAATCTCCTATAAAATCCTACATGACCAAGGAAGGATCGTATATCTTTGACGCAATTGGGACGAGAGAGGTTTTGAATGACATCTATTTTAGCTCTGTCGACCTCAATACCTTTATGTGAAATTATATGTCCAAGTACAATACCTTCTTTGACCATAAAATGGCATTTTTCCCAATTCAAAGTCAAGTTCTTATCCTTATAGCGGGTAAGAACAGCGTCAAGATTACGAAGGCAGTCCTCAAAGGAGTCCCCAAAAATGGAGAAATCGTCCATAAAAATTTCCAAAAAATTTTCCACCATATCTGAAAATATCCCTATCATGCACCGCTGAAATGTAGCGGGAGCGTTGCATAACCCAAAGGGCATGCGTCTATAAGAAAAAGTTCCGAAAGGACAAGTAAAAGTTGTTTTATCTTGATCCTTTTCGACGATGGGGACCTGGTTATAACCAGAGTATCCGTCCAAGAAACAGTAGTATTCGTGACCCGCTAATCGTTCTAACATTTGGTCAATGAAAGGTAGAGGGAAATGATCTTTCCTCATCGCGGCATTGAGTTTCCTGTAATCGATACATACGCGCCACCCAGTTTGGGTGCGTGTTTGGATTAACTCATTAGCCTCATTAGTGATGACCGTGATGCCAGAATTTTTAGGGACCACATGAATTGGACTTACCCATTGGCTATCAGATATGGGGTAAATTATTCCACTATCAAGTCACTTGACAATTTCTTTCTTTACCGCCTCCTTCGTAACGGGATTTAACCGTCTTTGTGGGTCTCGGTTGGTTTGGCTTCATCCATAAGATGTATGTGATGTTCAACAATTAAGGGACTAATCCCTTTGATGTCAACCATTGTCCAACCAAATGCTTGCCGATTCGATCTCAACACTGCCAAAAGTGTATTCTCTTGCTCTACGGCTAGAGAAGCGGATATAATTACTGGCAAAGTCTCATTCTCTCCTAAATATGAATATTTAAGATGAGAAGGTAGCGGTTTGAGATCAAGAATTGGCGGAGAGACAATAGAAGGAGGGGTAACGGAATGATATTCGGACTCCTTAAGAGGTTCAAAACTTGCATAAGATATTGACTCGGAAAGTGCTACTGACTTTTGCAACGAGTCAACGGGTTCAATCTCAAGGTCGGACTCATTGAACATATCCTCACTGTAAAGTGGTGCAAGATCAAACGATGTCTCAATAATGTTGTTGAGAACATCAAAGCAAAGCTCCTCATCCATGCAGCTTTCGGAAGCTATCTCGTGGATGGAACAAACATCCAGTAAATGAGCAGAAGGTTCTGATGGCTGACTTCCTAGCTTGTAAATATTAAGCTCAATTGTCATTTTCCCGAAGGATAAGTTCATAGAACCGTTACGACAATTAATTAGAAGTTGCTCGGAAGGGTCGACCAAGTATCATCGGGATTTGATTGCGTGGGTTTGCCACAGGTTGTGTATCTAAAACAATAAAGTCCACGGGAAATATGAATTCCCCGACTTTAATTAACAAATCCTCTAGTTCGCCCCAAGGTTTTGTGATAGATCGGTCTGCCATTTGGAGAGTACAATGGGCGGGTTTTAACTCTCCAATTCCTAACTGCTCGTATACTGAATAAGGAAGCAAGTTGACGCTAGCGCCTAGATCGAGTAAAGCACGATTTATATTTTTTCCCCCAATAGAAATAGAGATTGTAGGACAGCCGGGGTCCTTACGTTTCTTTGGTATTTGTTGGGTAAAAGCTGTGCTAACATTACTCGTCATGAAAACCTTTTTAGGAACTTGAGTTTTTCTCTTCCTAGTGCACAAGTCTTTAAGGATTCTTGCATAAGATGGGACTTGTTGAATAGCATCTAGAAGAGGAATATTCACGCTAACTTGCTTAAACATTTCCATAATCTTCTCCATTTGCGGGTTAGGTCTGTTGGCCCTTAATCGGTTTGGAAATGGAGCTCGATCAATAAGTTTTGGGTCCAACGTTTGTGGAGAAGACTGTGGGGACGGATTCGATCCCAAAATTGGAGTGGGAATCGACTTAGATAGATTTGATGAAATGGACGAAGGGTTCGAGCCTTGGGGAAAACGGAGAATAGGCTCGGTTGAAGGTGGAAGACTAGACAAATTAAGGGAAGAAGAAGAAGAAGTTGGGGTATCAAATGTGTCACTATCATCAAATTGCTCACCCACTCGGTTGTTCAGCACTCTTCCCGATCTCAACATAGTAATGGCATTCACATTATGACTTTGTGAATGGCCAGGATTCGGTAGGGGATGAGATGAGAGTTTCCCTTTCCCTCTCGCACTCATTGCGGTGTTTAACTGTGCGATTTGGTTTTCTATTGATTTGATACTCTCACCATGGGAAGATGAGTTTTTCGTTAGGGTATCAATAGAAGACCTCATCTCAGCCGAAATTTGCATGGATTGTTTCATGAACATATCCAAAGTTTGTGCAAGTAAGTTGTCAGTACTGGCCACTTGTGGTGTAGAAATGTTGGCCGGATTTTGGAAATTCTGTGACTGAAAGGGGGGCTGATTCTGTGGTTGTGGTTGCTGTGGAGGAGGTCTTTGATAATTACTTTGTAGGTTTTGATTCCAAGAAAAGTTAGGATGATTCCTCCATCCTTGATTATATGTGGAAGAATAAGGGTCATTTCTAGGTCGCTGCTGAAAAGCAGCATTAGCTTGAAACGATGCATTCATAGGACATTCTTCCGTTAAGTGTGAAGGATCCGAACAGCAACCACAGACAGTCTTGGGGAGCGTGACCTGATTTAGGGAGACTGATGAAAGTTTGTTCTCAATAGAATCGAGTTTCTTCTGCATCGCTGCCATTTCGGCTTTTACTGCGATGGAAACATCGAGTTGGTGAATACCTCCCTTAGTTGTAGGTGGTCTTATGCTTTCCCACTGCAACGTGTGTTCAGCAAGGTCTTCCAGATATTTCTACGCTTCACCATCATCTTTAGACATGAAATTGCATTGACACATTATTTCAAGCATCTGCTTTGTCGCTGGATTAATGTCCTCATATATAATCTGACATAAATCCCATCTTTGTATTCCGTGATGGGGGCATTGGACAAGCAGATCCTTGAAACGTTCAAAGCACTTCCAAAATGGTTCATTGAGAAGCTGGGTGAACTGGTTGATCTCGCTCCTAATATGAGCAGTCTTATGATTTAGGTAAAACTTCTTAAGAAATGCTACGACGAATTCATCCCAATTGGTGATAGAGTGTGCGGTAGTATTGTAAAGCCATTTTCTGCCAAGTCACACAGTGTGAATGGGAGAAGACGTAAGGGCATAGCATCTAAAGTCAATTGTGAAGTACCCATCATTGCGCATACGTTTTCGAATTTGGTGATGAAAACGTACGCGTCTTCCGACTCAAGCCCGTGAAATTTGGGCAGCAGGTTGATGTAGTGGGGTTTAATTTCGAAATTATCCCCGTTAGGTGGTGGAAGAGATAGACAAGTAGGAAGGGGACCACGAATAGGATAGCATCTCTCTTGGAGAGTGATGCGTGGTGGATTCTGCTCACCTGCGGGCGGTGGCAGCGTGGTGTTATAATTAGATGGAGTGCCGTCCATCACGGTCGATGTGGTGTATGGTGAGGGAAAAGAAGATGAAGAAGTACCGACTTCTGCGTCAATAGCAGGAACGCGGACAAGACGGGCACTAGGATCCTGTGTCCAGCCGAGCATGCACTAAGCGGGTTTAGTACAAGTGGCAGCGTGTGTGTGATTTTAAAATTGACTTGTTTTTGAAAAAGTGGGACTCAAAACAAATCACCCTACGATGCATAAGCAACCCTAGATCTAAGGTCACCTAGGTCAGTCTCTAGACCGCTCCTCGACTTCCAAAGGACAAGCCGCAGGATCAATCCTCTACCGCCTCCGTACTACCCTTGCAGCCAGATAAGTGCCAGGTAAGTGGGAAGGAACCACGTCGTGGGCCTAATTAAAAACCACTAGCCTTTGTCACACTTCCCTAGGCACTACAAAAGTAATGCGGATAAACGATAGATTACCCACGACCTTCCTCTGTCCTTATTGAGCGCGACAGTCCTTAGAGTCTGGTCTAGATATTTTTTAAATTAATGAAGGGTTGATCTATATGCTCGGTTTGTGATTTGTGGGGCTTAGGAAGGGTGATGAAATCCCCACCTAATCTTGATTTGGTCTTTACCCCTTAAAGTCCGTATTAAATATGCAAAACAAAACCAATCACAAAACTTTTGCAAAAAGATTTTTGAGCGGCGCAATTTTGCAAAGAATCCTGCATTAAATAGATTTTATTGGATTTGAGGGGAGAGAGAAGGAGTTAAGAAAGATACCAGAGAATTCTGTAGCCCTAACTCTTCTATCGTGCCGCGATTCCGCCGCACAAAGTGCCTTTACGCCGCGGTTCCGCCGCGTGGCAGAGGGATCACTTGATGAAAATTTTTGTATAGCCTTCTGTGCTCCTCTGGATCTCTAAAAATGGCTCTGTTCCCTGTTCCTCTTAATTCTGTGTCTCCAGATCTCCTTGCAAAAATTCAGGCACAAATCGTTAAATATGCAATATGCAGTTTTGTGTTAATAATGATATGACTCGTCTAAGAATTCAACACAAATAGTAAAAATAAAAAATTACGCACGTATCCCCGGCAACGGCGCCATTTGATTAACACGAAAAATTGTGTTTGTATGTGTAAGTCGATGTACTACGCCCCAGAACTTGTGGGGAGGCGGAAATTTCAAAAACGAACTTGTTTAGTGAACGAACATCGACTAACCGCTTGAATCGAAGCTAAACTATAAATAACCAAACACAAAGTGTTTCTAAACTACTGTGTTTAGGGATTATACCTAATGAACCAACTCCTTCGTCTTTACGAACTCCTTATCCTCCTCGGCCTTCTCTTTGTAGTAGACGATCCACCCGAGAGCAAAACTCCAAGCTTAGCCTCTAAACTTGAGGCAACTAACCTTCTTGGATTGCTAATCAAAGAAGATAGATTGAGATAGAGTGATGGTTATGGATTGTTTAGTCTAACTAATCCTAGATCTCAACACATGAGGGTGAGGATTAGTCTTTTTTTGAAGAGAGAGAGCTTGAGGAGAGAGAATGTGTAGATGATAATGATGAATAAGTTATGAGTATCATAACATATTATGAAGCATTCTCATTAAAGAATAAATGAATAAATGTGATGAATAAGCATGCTTCATAAATGTTAAGTGGTGATTCATTAGCATGAGTCATTAAGCAATAAATGTGCATTAATGAGATGAATGAATCACCCTCATGACTCATATAACTCATTCAATGTATATGACACATAACTCTCCTTAGTCACCATCTTCTAGAAGCTTCTCGTACAATTACGAGAACGCCCCTCCAATCCGTAAAAATACGGAAAAACTTTAGACTGTAAAAATCCAATAACCGAATACCAGTAACTGGCTTAAACCAAAGCCGACTGGTAAAAACTGTCCAAACGACGTAAGTGTGTAAACACACATACGCGTCCGAACCCTTTGTCGTAAAACCATACGACCTCTATATCGTTTCGCCTGGAGTAGGAAACTCTCTGTGTGGGACTCTAGAGACTCGACTACTACGCTGGCAGTGGGTTTAACCACAGACCGCAAGCGGCACTAGCTGTACGTAACGGTCCCCAGGTAGTTGTCGATAAGAAGGCCGATGAGGAAACCCATCCGAACTCCTACTGAGTCTGATGTGACAATCTCCATACAGTCCGGTCCGTTCGTCCAAGACTATCGCATATCGGGCCTAGGGGGGCGGCAAGCGTCAGTCCCCTAATAGCGGTATAAGTCGTGTCGGAGGGAAGCCCATTACACCATGAGAAACTACTGGAACCTACCAGCAAATCTCGCTTGCCATGGCCAGGGACTTTGCGTAATGGCTCTCTGACACAGCACGATATCTACTCCCAATACCGGGAGGGACGAATCCTGTCTAACCGCTACTGCCTCCAAGTGCTCGGGACTGCACCCAACTGCTACCTGTTTGCACGACTCATTTGAGCCGTGGTAGGGTAGCAATCTAAGAACAGTGGGACACACTCGAGGCGAAGCAGCAGTGTCAAGTCTGCGGACTATGCTGTACTCATTTCACCTGGGAACTGCTCACTGACGACTGGTATCAAACCAACCAACAGTTCCCTGTGAGTCCTGTCCGGTGTACCCGTAACCAAACGAGCACCTGCATACTATCTCCAGTACGACGTACTGACGGCTGTGGGACAGACCATCTCCCCAACTGGGATGAGAAGCGTACACACCAGTCTACTCCGGAGTATCGATGCTCTGTCTCGATAATCCAACGACCAGGGACCTGAATAAAGATGTGCTTGTAGACTATCCAGCCCCCACTAGTGTGACTGCCATCACAACGCTGGTAGACAAGCAAGATCCTAAGAGCTCTATCAATACGTACACTTACATATTCAGATAGAAAAACCAAGTAGCATACTACCATGTTTAGCAAGACTGTTATACACATGTGAATATCCCAAGCTTCCATTAAGTAATATACAAACTAGTATGATACAGTAATGGCCTTCTAGGGCATAAACACTAACAATCTCCCACTTGCACTAGGGCCATGTACTGGCATATCGTAGACCGATGATCTCGAGTAGCTTCTCGAACTGAATCTGAGGTAGGGCCTTTGTGAATGGATCAGCAATGTTCTCTTCAGAAGCAACACTCCGAACCTCGATCTCCTGACGATCAATGATCTCCCTGATCAGGTGATACCACCTCAAGATGTGTCTGGACTTCTGATGGGACCTTGGTTCCTTCGCTAAAGCTATAGCTCCGTTGTTGTCGCAATACAGAGGTATTGGATCAACTATGGTAGGAACCACCTGAAGTTCTTTTAGGAACTTCTTCATCCAGACTGCTTCTTTTGCGGCATCGCAAGAAGCTATATACTCCGCTTCCATCGTCGAGTCAGCAACGGTGTCCTGCTTGGAGCTCTTCCAGCACACCACCCCTCCATTGAGGTTAAAGACATAACCCGACATGGACTTGGAATCGTCCTTATCACTTTGGAAGCCGGAATCAGCAAAGGCCTCTAACCTGAGGTCTTTTCCGCCGTAAACCAAGAACATCTCCTTAGTCCTCCTCAGGTACTTGAGAATGTTCTTTACTGCTATCCAGTGTTTCTCCCCTGGGTCTGACTGATACCGGCTTACCACGCTCAGTGCGTAAGCAACATCTGGTCTGGTACACAACATCGCATACATTATAGAGCCTACCGCAGAAGCGTAGGGTATAATAGACATGCGTTCCCTTTCCAAATCAGTCTTGGGAGACATCTCTTTGGAGAGGGTGATTCCGTGACAAGCCGGTAGGTTACCGCGCTTAGAATCTTCCATACTGAATCTTTTCAGTACAGTGTCGATATACCTGGACTGCGAAAGTCCCAACATCCTCTTGGATCTATCACGATAGATCCGGATCCCCAGAATGTACGAGGCATCACCCAGGTCTTTCATGGAGAACCTGTGTGATAAGAATCCTTTGACAGATTGTAGCATAGGAATGTCATTTCCTATCAATAGAATGTCATCCACGTACAAGACGAGGAATACGACACTTCTGGCTACAACTTTACTATATATGCACGGTTCATCTGGATTCTTGATAAAGTCATATTCTTTGACTGTCTCATCAAAACAGATGTTCCAACTCCGCGATGCCTGCTTTAGTCCATAAATGGACTTAAGCAGCTTGCATACTTTCCCGCTGCTCCCACTCTGATTGAAACCCTCTGGCTGATCCATATAGACGCTCTCTTCTAAATTTCCATTCAGAAAAGCCGTCTTTACGTCCATCTGCCAGATTTCATAATCATGGAAGGAAGCAATAGCAAGAAGGACCCGAATGGATTTGAGCATAGCCACTGGAGAAAAAGTTTCGTCATAGTCCAAACCAGGTCTTTGACGAAAACCCTTTGCAACAAGTCTAGCCTTATAGGTTTCCACATGTCCATCTACACCAATCTTTTTCTTGAAGATCCATTTGCATCCTATGGGTTTTACCCCATCTGGAGCAAAGTCCAAAGTCCATACTTTGTTGGTGTACATGGACTCCATTTCAGTCCGCATTGCATCTAGCCATCGTACCGAGCCGCCGCTCTGGATGGCCTGCTGGAAGTCAGTAGGTTCATCATCATCTATGATGCAATCCTCTCTATCCCCATCTATGAGAAAACCGTAGTATCTCTCAGGCGTATGAGACGGCCTACTACTCCTGCGGAGAGGTGCGGGAATGTCCTGTTCTTCTTGAACTCCTGGTTCTACCAAACTTTCAGTAGCAGTTTGTGGTTCTGGAATTTCTTCCAGTTCTATTTCGCTCCCACTTGATTCCTTTTCTAAAAACTGATGTTCTAGAAAATGGGCATTATGAGAAACAAATACCTTTTGTTCCTCTGCGTAATAGAAATAATATCCCTTGGAGTTCTTTGGATATCCCACAAACAAACATTTTACTGATCGTGCCTCGAGCTTGTCCACATGCTGCTTTTTAACAAAAGCTGGACATCCCCAAACCTTCATATGTTGAAGATGGGGTTTCTTCCCAGTCCACATCTGATATGGAGTGGTAGGCACAGTCTTGGTAGGAGCCCTGTTCAAAAGATATGCCGCTGATTCTAGCGCATAACCCCAGAAAGATCACGGTAACTCAGCATTACTTATCATGGATCGTACCATATCAAATAGGGTTCGATTCCGTCTCTCCGATACACCGTTATGCTGTGGAGTGTATGGAGGAGTAAGCTGAGAGAGAATTCCTTTCTCTTTTAGGTAACCTAGGAACTCGGCACTTAAGTATTCTCCACCTCGATCAGATCTTAGTGTCTTAATACTTTTGCCTGTTTGGTTTTCTACTTCATTCTTATACTCTTGGAATTTCTCAAAAGCCTCGGATTTATGTTTCATCAGATAAATGAATCCGTATCTTGAGTAATCATCCGTGAAAGTAATGAAATAGGAAAAACCACCTCTCGCATGTGTAGATATTGGACCGCATACATCGCTGTGTATGAGTCCTAAGAGCTCGCTCGCTCTTACTCCTTGTCCAGTAAATGGAGTCTTTGTCATCTTTCCTTTGAGACAAGATTGACAGGTGTCATAAGTTTGATATTCGAACGTGTCCATATATCCTTCTCTATGCAACTTAGTCAACCTTCTCTCATTGATGTGACCCAGTCTACAATGCCATAAGAAAGCTTTATTTAAATCTGGAGACTTTCTTTTTAGTGTGTTCTGGACGTTGAAAATTTGGAGTTGGTTTAAAACATATATACCGTTATTTAGGGTACCGGACCCAATCAAACCATGATTTAGGTGGATGTTGACAACATCTCTTACAAACGTGAAATCATAACCTTTATTTAATAACAAGGAAACTGATATGATATTACACGTTAAGCTTGGTACAAAATAACAGTTATGCAAAACCAAAATATGTCCACTCGTCAATCCTAGGTGATAATCCCCGACGGACGCAGCTCCCACGTTAGCTCCGTTAGCAACCCTGAGGATCATATCACCTTCCTTCAGCACTCTACGGTTTCTCAGTACCTGCAATGAATTGCAAATATGAGATCCTGATCCGGTATCCAATACCCAGGAAGTAGAGTTGATCGACAGACAATTCTCAATTACAAACACACCTGAAGTCGAAGCCACAGCTTGCTTCGGTTCCTGGTTCTTGGCGTTCCACGCATTGCAATCCTTCTTCCAGTGCCCTTTCCTGTGACAATGGAAGCACTCATCCTGGCCCACTACCGGTACCGCAAACTTTTTCTTTCCCTTCCCTCCCACCTTACTAACACCTCCTCTAGGTTTGGGTGCGGCCTTCTTCTTCCTTCCTTTGGCCCTAGCCTTGGACCCGGAAGAAGATGCACCGCCAACAAACATAGCGGGTGTTTCCCTTACTTTCTGTAAGGTGCCCTCTGCACTCCTTAACATGTTCAGGAGTTCCGCAAGTTCAACTTCTTTTCCTTGAAGATTGAAGTTGAGGATAAACTGGGCGTAGGTGGGAGGAAGGGACTGGAGAATAAGGTCTGTATAGAGCTCATTATCCAAAGTCGTCCCAAGGTCTGCGAGCTCTTCAATATAGCCGATCATCTTTAGGACATGTTCACCTACCGATGACCCGACAGCCAACCTCGCTCGAAACAAGTTCTTAGAGGTCTCGTATCTTGCTATACGAGATTGCTCTCCATAAAGTTTCTTTGTATGGAGAAATATGCCATCTAGGGACATATCCCCGTGCCTCCTCTGATGTTCATTGTTCATTGAGGCAAGCACGATGCACTTGGCTCTCGCGCAATCTAAATCCCAGATTTTGCGGATTTCCTTATCCGCATTGCTGGATTTGGGACCAGGGACAGCAGGTGCCGTAGCGGTGAGGATGTACCCCAATTTGTCATAGGTCAAAGCCATTTTGACATTCCGCAGCCAATCTTTATAGTTTGGCCCTGTCAGTATATTTTTCTCTAAAAGTAACTTAAGTCCAGTCATTTTCAGGGTCGCTGCAATTAGGAGAGAAAGAAGAAAACTCTTTAGCATGATGCTCTTGCAAGTTTAGAGTGGTTTTTAGTTTATCTAAACTGGATGGCTCCCACTGTTTCTCGAATCCTTCCTCAAACCATAAAAGAAGAATTAGCCAGGACTATTCTCACCGTACAATACTTGCTTAACCGTTCAGCCAGGCCAGTGTCGATACTTCGAGGGAGGTTTTCCAACGCTTTCGCGAAGTTCCTTAATTAAATAACCTCTTTTCTCTGGGGGCGTAACCCCGCTGACACCTTTCTGGACACCTACTAGGTTTATAGCATTGATCGTTAAGTGACGAATATCCTGATAAGTAGCATATACTCACAGTAGGATCGGGATCCAAATATCATCGTATGATAATGTTGAAGGAGTGCTACCAACATTCATCAAACTCCAAATGGTATGCATCTCTTTGCAAATTTCAGTTTCTTTAGAAATTCCCGATATAAGTTTTTGCCCCATGCTCTTATGACCTTGGCTTTGGTCAAAATGTCATAAGTCACATGTCAAGTTCTACCCGTCATTATCTTGTCAATTTGAACCCATCCGTATATACCCCTGACTTTGGTCAAATGGTAATGCGACTGTCCCAAACCAACACATCTATCTTATGCAACAAATGAAAACCCAGCAGCTACCAAACACTATGCCTTGACTTTGGCCAAAATGCATAGCTTGAATACTACTGCATACCCAAATGAAATGACGGAGGGCTACGAATGGTTTTGGCGTAACCGTGAACGTAGTGAACTTGATATAACCGAAGGAACCTGATAGCTTTTTTAAAAGGAGTGGTTAAAGCTCCGCATTTAAAAAAATCTGTTTTTAAAATTAACCGAGTGGTTTCTTTTAAATTGTTCCAACGATTTAAACTTTGGTTTGTTTTTCTTTGCATTATAGATAATGCGTCCCATCATTAACCTATCATTGCAGAAAACAAAGAAAATACAACGTCCTCTTATGCCATCCGCATTCGCCACGGGGTCCCGTCATCACCCGTTAGGTTACTTAACTAACGACAGAGCGGGGGCTGGGCTAGCGCGGGTGTAAAACATAAGTGACGTCTAAATAGCTATCATATATATAGATATTTTACATTCGTCTGACGCAATGATATACATTCCAGAACACAGATAAACAATATTGGATTTGCAAGCAATCTGTATTTCTTTTGAGCCTGCAAGAAAAGACAGATTACACAGTTGTGATGAATAGCCGTTACCCCACCCTCGACCCCTACGGGTACGGCAAACTACCCGCCCGGCAGTTTGTGTACCCCACCTTGGGTCAGTCCTAGGAGCAAAAACAGTAAAATGAAATAATACAACGGTGGCTACAACCACAACCTGGATGTGCCCCGCAAAAATAATATTACAACAAATTACATTTACAACAAATGAATTAAACAATAACCCATTGCAAACCCCGGCTATACACCACAACAGTCCAATACAGTTTATATGCACAAACAGATATAATCATTACAGAAATGTGCAACCCCCTGCCAACCGACATACTAGCAGTTAGGGGTGGTTTACGAACACATTTATCAATCACAGATATAATCCAACATGCAAATACTGTACAATTTCGATCGATTAAACATCTTTAATATTGCTCCAAAAACTGCTCTGTAAAACTGAAACCTGAGCAAATATTAAATATCCCAGAAAATCCCAAATTACACAGAGAAGCAGCACAGGAAATTTGAGTTCCTGACTCGGCAACTCGGCGGCGGAAGCGCGGCGGATCGGTGCGATCCGCCGCGGTTCCGCGGCCGCGTTGCCGATTCAGGAGCTCAAATTTCTTGGGTGTTCTTCTGGTATCTTTTCAAGCTCTCTGAACTTACCTGAAAAATTTTTAGACTTCATTTTAATTTCGACAGAAACTTGACAGATTTAGGGTTTTCCGGCTTCGTTTTTCCGTTCGAAATTCGTACAAATTTGCAATAAAGTTATTTATTGTTTAGCGAGGCTCTGATACCACTGTAAGTCGATGTACTACACCCCAGAACTTGTGGGGAGGCGGAAATTTCAAAAACGAACTTGTTTAGTGAACGAACATCGACTAACCGCTTGAATCGAAGCTAAACTATAAATAACCAAACATAAAGTGTTTCTAAACTACTGTGTTTAGGGATTATACCTAATGAACCAACTCCTTCGTCTTTACGAACTCCTTATCCTCCTCGGCCTTCTCTTTGTAGTAGACGATCCACCCGAGAGCAAAACTCCAAGCTTAGCCTCTAAACTTGAGGCAACTAACCTTCTTGGATTGCTAATCAAAGAAGATAGATTGAGATAGAGTGATGGTTATGGATTGTTTAGTCTAACTAATCCTAGATCTCAACACATGAGGGTGAGGATTAGTCTTTTTTTGAAGAGAGAGAGCTTGAGGAGAGAGAATGTGTAGATGATAATGATGAATAAGTTATGAGTATCATAACATATTATGAAGCATTCTCATTAAAGAATAAATGAATAAATGTGATGAATAAGCATGCTTCATAAATGTTAAGTGGTGATTCATTAGCATGAGTCATTAAGCAATAAATGTGCATTAATGAGATGAATGAATCACCCTCATGACTCATATAACTCATTCAATGTATATGACACATAACCCTCCTTAGTCACCATCTTCTAGAAGCTTCTCGTACAATTACGAGAATGCCCCTCCAATCCGTAAAAATACGGAAAAACTTTAGACTGTAAAAATCCAATAACCGAATACCAGTAACTGGCTTAAACCAAAGCCGACTGGTAAAAACTGTCCAAACGACGTAAGTGTGTAAACACACATACGCGTCCGAACCCTTTGTCGTAAAACCATACGACCTCTATATCGTTTCGCCTGGAGTAGGAAACTCTCTGTGTGGGACTCTAGAGACTCGACTACTACGCTGGCAGTGGGTTTAACCACAGACCGCAAGCGGCACTAGCTGTACGTAACGGTCCCCAGGTAGTTGTCGATAAGAAGGCCGATGAGGAAACCCATCCGAACTCCTACTGAGTCTGATGTGACAATCTCCATACAGTCCGGTCCGTTCGTCCAAGACTATCGCATATCGGGCCTAGGGCGGCGGCAAGCGTCAGTCCCCTAATAGCGGTATAAGTCGTGTCGGAGGGAAGCCCATTACACCCTGAGAAACTACTGGAACCTACCAGCAAATCTCGCTTGCCCTGGCCAGGGACTTTGCGTAATGGCTCTCTGACACAGCACGATATCTACTCCCAATACCGGGAGGGACGAATCCTGTCTAACCGCTACTGCCTCCAAGTGCTCGGGACTGCACCCAACTGCTACCTGTTTGCATGACTCATTTGAGCCGTGGTAGGGTAGCAATCTAAGAACAGTGGGACACACTCGAGGCGAAGCAGCAGTGTCAAGTCTGCGGACTATGCAGTACTTATGTCACCTGGGAACTGCTCACTGACGACTGGTATCAAACCAACCAACAGTTCCCTGTGAGTCCTGTCCGGTGTACCCGTAACCTAACGAGCACCTGCATACTATCTCCAGTACGACGTACTGACGGCTGTGGGACAGACCATCTCCCCAACTGGGATGAGAAGCGTACACACCAGTCTACTCTGGAGCATCGATGCTCTGTCTCGATAATCCAACGACCAGGGACCTGAATAAGGATGTGCTTGTAGACTACCCAGCCCCCACTAGTGTGACTGCCATCACAACGCTGGTAGACAAGCAAGATCCTAAGAGCTCTATCAATACGTACACTTACATATTAAGATAGAAAAACCAAGTAGCATACTACCATGTTTAGCAAGACTGTTATACACATGTGAATATCCCAAGCTTCCATTAAGTAATATACAAACTAGTATGATACAGTAATGGCCTTCTAGGGCATAAACACTAACAGTATGTATTTAGCCGCAATCAATAACGGTGTCGCGTATAGCTAGACCGAGATGAGTACGAGTCGTCCTCAGGGAAACATGGAACCTTTTACTTTTACTTTTGATGTGTTGAGAAAGAGAGGAGGGATAAAGAATTTTATAGAATGGTTTCTAGATCTACGTTAAACAAGAATGTAAAATATAGATCTAGATTATTTTAAAGATGAAATTAATATAATAATAGGGCTTGTAGGGTTCGTTAGGATTTAGTAGTTAAGGATAATTAATTAAAAGTTACCTTTTTTATCCATTAATAGATTTAGAACTAGAACGACGGTGATGCGTGTAGATTAGGGTTTCTAGAGGGAAAAGGAATCCCACTCTTAACCCTTATCTCGACACGGAACTCCGTTCATATCTAGCCTTTACCAAAACAATCATTAATCTAATCACTAATGGCGGTCGGAACTAGCAAAGAATTGCTAGCGCGCCCGATTAGGATGTTAATGATTCTTTTGATAAACTTCCTAAACTTTATAGGACTTAAAAAGGGTTTAATTATTTTCATCGTCCATTAGCCTACCCTAATCCTACGAACCCTAACAAGCGGAGAATTACTCGCGCATGTTGGGATAAGAAGATGAAAAGACAAAGAGGGAAAACATAATGTAAAATGCAAAAACAATTAAATAAAATAACTACCTTTATTAATCGACTTGAACAAACTACACTTTATTCCTTAGAAAATGATTACAAAACTAGTTGCTTCTCGATCTCTTCCAAGGAGGTAGACGAACAGTTGATGATTAGCCTGGATGCGTGAGCGTCTGAAGCTTCGTGATCTCTTCGGCTTGATAACTTTTCCAAGAGGCTCTCGGTGCCTTTTTATAGTGCAAAGCCAGAATCTTTTGCTTCAAAAGTTGGTAAAATGTAGCAGAGAATCATGCCCCAAAATCTTGCCTCCTAATTCCCTAGAAGTGCGGCGGATCCGCGGCCAAAGGGGGGGTATGGCCGCGGATCCGTGGCCAATAGGTGAGATCTCTTGATCAATTTTCTTGTGACATGTGTCAATTCTAGGCACCTTCACAATTCAGAAATCTTCTCTCGGTTGCTTCCAGACTTGGTCTCCAAGTTTTGCTTCTTAATTTGGCAAGTTTTCTTCAACAAATTGATTTGTTTGATAAATTCTGCATAACAACTTGGAAAATTCTGCACCATAATCTCAAATAATATTTAGTAGACTTAGTTCTATTAGGATTTGTTCAATAGATTTATTTGCATACATTTTCCTACCAAATGATAATAAAAATATATTAACACATGGAAAATAATGTTTTTACACATAAACCCTCATATGTATAATATATCATATTAAAGTCCTTTTTTAATAAAAAAAATGGTAGGAAAAATGAATACAAATGTGCAGTTTTATCAACTGAACAGGTGGGAGCCCGTAAAAGAAATAGGCTACGTGGTGCCCTTTCCGACGAGAAGGTGACGAACGGTGATTCCGCGGGAGATTGGGACGACGACAAGAAGACCGAAGGACACGGATCACTCGGTATATCTCTCTACCCATCTTTTAGTTTGCTAGTAGTTAGGTTAATGGCCCGATCCGGGTTGACAGTGCGCGGTGGTGTCGGTTTGCAAGTTTCGCAAAGTTTTTCGTTTCCGCATTTCCGGCGTCGGATCGAGGGCCGGGGCGCCGCCGTGCACTTACAATGGTATCAGAGCCACGCCATTAACCTAGTCTAGCTTGGTCTAATGTTTTTAAAGACTCGATCGAACAAAAATCCCAAAAACCGTATTTTCTAGTGCATCAGGTTTCTGTCGAAATTTTTTGGGCTCTAAAAATTTTTCAGGTCATTGCAGAAATACATGCAGGCAATTCTAAGCATTCTGGGAAAATTCGATGCAATGATTCCTTAGTACGCGGTTCCGCGGTGGGAAAGTGCTATCGTTGCACCAAATTTTCACAGTAGGCTTCTGGTTAGGAAATGGAGGCTTTGGGATATTCTTTTTGGGCCCAGATTTTCTTTGAGTGCTACAGTAGTGCTTGGGGCTCACTTCGGTATATTTAATCGATCGAAAATTTTAAGCATATTAGTTCACAGTATTTATATTATATCTGCGACCGTGAATGTCATTTGATCGGTAAATCCTGTCTTACTGCTATAGCCCGGTTAGACGGGTTTGCAAACGTGACATTCACGTTGACGTTCTGTGTTGTGCTGTGATGTTGCGGATTGGTCGTGGGGGATAATCTGGTTGCAGTGGTAGTACAGTTTCGTTTTATATGTACATTTGATATTGCGGGGCGAGCGTCCGACATGTGGACTGCTGTCACTGCCTGTTTGTATATTATTCTTTTGGGGCACGACCGGGTCGAGGTCGATGTACCCGTTGTATGTATATTTTACTTTCTGTACTAGGATTAACCTAAGGAGGGGTGCACGGATAGCCGGGTTCTAGAGGGCAACGGGCCCGCATCTCATGGCGTTGAGACGGAGGGGTCTTTACTTTAGAATTGGCGGGCTATTCGACGCACTCGTAGGGGGTATAGGTTGACCCAGGAGGGGTGCCCAAGTTACCGGATTCCGTGAAGTGCTGGGTGGTCCATTCACGTTGCTGAAGGGGGCTGCTTCGCTTCAGGTTTTGGCGGGTAACTTGCTGCGCCCGTAGGGGTCTAGGATTTCATTGCATAGGCTATCCACACGACCAAGGGAACGTCGGGTTTCATTAGCGGCTCTGTGAAACCCGGGGATCCCAGATATCTGTATTTTTCTGTGATACTTATTACATTTCTGTGATGCTGCATTTTATCACGCCTTGAGCGAATATTATATATTGATATATATACTAGTAGATGTTGTATATGTTTTGCATCCGCGCTAGTCCAGTCCCCGCTCTGTCGTTAGTTAAGTAACCCAACAGGTGATGACGGGACCCAGTGGCGAATGCGAATGGCATATACGTATATCATTATTTTCGTTCTTTTGTGGTGTGATCAATTGATGGGACTGCGTTGATTCGGATCAATGCAAGATAAAAAAAACCTATTCTGATGTTGTTGGAAAAATTTTCAAAAAGTTGTTATTGCAAGGACGTTCTCTTTTGTTTTGCATAGTGGTATTCAGTTGGAATATCCTGCTCCTTAGTCGACGAGGCAAGGGTCGAGATCCCTTCACCGGAAGTGACCCCTTGGACAGAAGTTTGCGTCAGGGCAATAACTTCACTATAGCCGATTACTTTTGCTTTGCATCGTGGTATTCAGTTGGAATATCCTGCACCCCATCCTATGGGGAAAGAGCCGAGATCCCTTCACCGGGAGTGACCTCTTTAGCAAAGGTTTTCGTTACTATATTTTTATAAAAGCTATCCGTTCCTTCAACGATATCAAGTTCATTACGTTAAAGGTTTTTCGCCAGAAACCATTCGTAGCCCTCCGTCGTTTCAGACGGGTAGCACGTAGTATTCATGCTATGTTTGTTGACCTTCGTCAAGGCGTAGTGTATGGTAGCTGCTTGTTACCTTTCTGCTGCATAGATAGATGCGTTGGTTTGGGACAGTCGTATAGCCTTGTTGACCTTCGTCAAGGGCTTGTACGGGTGGGTTCAAATTAACCTGGACAATGACGGGTAGAACTTGACATGTGACTTATGATTTGTTGACCTTCGCCAAGGTCATAAAAGCATGGGGCAAAAATCACATCGGGAGTTTCTAAAGAAACTGAAACTTGCCAGATATGCGCATACCTTCTGGAGTGTGATAACGTGAGCGGATTCCGTCACGTTATCATGCGATGATAGTTGGATCCCGATTCCCAATGATGAGTTGGTTTACTCCTCGGGTGATCCCGACTAATTCTTCTTTCAAGTTTGGAGGAGAATTTGACGGTACAGTGGAAGGTTTCCAGATTAGATAAAGTGATAACCATTCTGATCTAGGTTAGAGTGCACGCTGAGTGTTTGTTTTCTCTCTCTCTTTGGCAGCGACCATTGACCCGACCCTAGACTATGACTCAGTGACCAAGTTGACCGAACCTTCTAAATACACTGGTTTTTGGATTGTCAGAGTTGCAAACCTCATTACCATTCCTACTTTTACCCTTTTCTCCAGGACACCCCGTATTACTACGAACGTCCACTTCCATTGGACAAAACCATCGTATGGTTATATACGAACTCGAAGGAATTTATTCGAGGATGGTTTCCGGTTCTGGAGAAAACGAATAGGACTATTCCGTTGTTTTTTCCTTTTACCTTCTCTCAGCTTGCGAGTGCCCCTTAGATTAGGGGATAGTACACCCATTACGCAAATTGGATAGTCTTCTTCCAAACCATAGGCAGGTGATGACCGGTAGGGAATGAAGAAAACTAATTAGCCTAAACGGTGTATAAAAGGTATTAAGTTAAGACAAAGAAAGGGATTAGAAGGAGGGCAAAGTAAATTGTGACAGATATTCACGACCAAACCAAATGTTTCTTTACCACTCCCATTTCACCTTTGTATTTCTCCAGGACACTCCGTATTACTACGAAGATCGACAGTTTATTGGATACTCCATCGTATGGTTATATACGAACTCGAAAGGAACTTATTCTAGTTCGGAGATGGATTCTGGTTCAGGAGAAATAGGAATAAAGTTTATTCGGTTGTCTTTTATCTTTGCCTTCTCTCACATTGTGAGTGCTCCTAGGATTAGGACAGTACAACCATTATGCTTATTGGATAGTCTTCTTCCAAACCATAGGCTGGTGCCGAACGGTAGGGAAGAAAGAAAACCATTTGGCCTAAAGGGGTGTGCAGAAGGTAATGACTAAAGACATATAAAGGGATTTGGAGAGGTGGCAAAGAAATATACGGTTGTAGTTGTGGATCTGGATGATGGAAGAGGCATTACTATGAATACCAGGATACCCCATCGAAACATCTCAATGTTTCAATTTCACCGTGTACAGTTAAAAGAAAACTGATTTCCTAATTAGACACTTGCTCCAGGGTATGTACTTACCAGGTATGATTCTCACATCTATATGGTTTTATAGATGATGAGTGGGAGTAAGTTATTAGGAATTAGGTGATCATCCTCATTATATCGGAATTCGTTGTAATTGGTGATATTTGAGAAAATCGCCTGGGTTGTTTGCCGGACGGCAAATATTTGGTTTTGAATATCCGTTGTTATGCACCAATTTCAAATTAATATATCTGTACGTCTTTTTTTATAGAGTGAGATATACCTTTTTGAAATTATGTCCATGACATTTACCTAAATCAGTGGATGATTAGGTAGGGAGCATTGAACAGCGGTGTAATTCTTCTTAACCATAAGTACAGTTTTCAACCTACGACACACAGTGAATGAGTCACTAGACTCAAGGGACTTATACAGAGTATTGTATATTGTCCAGTGTCCATTAGGACAGAGGGGTTGGTTTTCGTACTATATTCGGTTTACTTATGACTTCTCTAGTTCTTAGACAGGTGTTTCGTAGAAACACGGGGTCTAAGTTTTGAGAAGTTATAGGTATAAGAGTAAAGTAGAGAACCAGGTGTTGCAAGTATCGAGATTCTTCAAGGTGATCGAAGATGTAGATACTTGTGTGTGGTATTCAGTTGATAGTACTGATTAAGAGAACTTGCTTCTCTTTCAGGTTACTCATAATTGGAAGCATTCCTAAGTTGAGTAACGCTGATTGGCCTCCTTCCACATAGTTGACATGCACTGGAGACAGCTGCATGATTTGAATCTGGTTCAATTAAATCAGTGCCTCTGTTTCTGTATTGGATATAGAACAGTTCATATCTTAACGATGTTAAGGTACGGGGAGTTGTCCGGCTCATGCTTAAAACCAGACTCTGGATAACTTAAGGCACGTTTCTGTAATGGCTGTTTGTGGGTTGACCCAGACTATGACGAGGGTTGACTTTCTACCATCTGAAAGATCAATAGTGATATTGTTCTTGACTCACCACAATTTTAAAAGAAATGGATTTTTTTCAGAAAACAGTAGTGGGAGTATGGTAGAACTGGAAGTGATTCCAGAACCGCAAACGATTACTGAAAATTTGATAGGAACCTAAAGATTCAATCTGGTTTGACATTCCATTGGCCACTCCGCAGATACGATGGGTAACCTCAAGCACCCGAGATGTACTCCGGTAGCCTCAAGGACGGTAGCGGGGAGGTTCTTGTTTACCCAGACTTGCCATTGCTGTTGTTCCAGACTGTGAGACCCGGCAGGAGGATGAGTATAGCGTCATTCTAAACTTGCTTTAGAAGTGTACGTTTATATGACTCTGCCAGAGGGTTGTCATGGTCAGTGGGAGCAGCGGAAGCATTGGTGGATAAGTAGCTTGTGTCTATTTATAGACTAAAGCAGATATAGCGGAGATAGATCATCTATTTCTGATGTGACAGTCATAGGTTTGACTTCATCAGAATAGGGGATGGATCTGTTAAGAAGGTAGTAGGGTGTGATGTCCTGGTATTTGGATGACATACACAGAGTAGGAAGTGATATTCCTATACTACGATCGGTTATACTTTTGTCGTCACACAGTAGTTTCTCCATATAAGGCTTGGATATTATATCAGACATTCTGGTTACTAGATCTTTGGTTTTAGATCTAGATTTGGGAAGTATCCCAATCTGGGCACTTAGACAGCATTCTATGAGTATTTAGAATGGACGACTCCTGGCACGGTAGTGTACCGGCAGGTAATGGAGTCACCCTCTCTAAAGGTGTCTTATAGACTAAAGTAGAGAGGGATGTGCATGATTGGCAGATCACTTGCTTAGGCAATTGAGTCAATCACGAGATGTCAAGTACCACACCAGATGTTGTTCTTGCAGTAGATGCAATAAGTTGATATTAATCCAATCCTAGAGAAACGATCGGAAGCAGTTTTAGGACATAAGTGGATGTTCTAGGGATTTGATAACGGCAGCCTCCTTTAGGAGACGGTTACCACACCAGATGTTGTTCTTGCAGTAGATGCAATAAGTTGATATTAATCCAATCCTAGAGAAACGATCGGAAGCAGTTTTAGGACATAAGTGGATGTTCTAGGTATTTGATAACGGCAGCCTCCTTTAGGAGACGGTTACAATTCCAGGCTTCCAAGGTGACTTGGACGGCAGAGTGGCCGTCAGAGTTTAAGTTTTCCCTCTGATGAGGGGTAGTATTTTGGACAGGTGGTCCAGGTGGATTCTGAGGGAAGGATGGCGCGGGATACTGATTAAGTTCAGTTGACGATACAGTCTAAGAAGTTTGGATTTGGAGTTCATTTATGAGCTAGGTCCCGTCAGACATCCAGACATTCTAAGACAGGTATTGCTTATTTCGGGAGATGGTTTTCTCCGCGAACATCGGATAAAGAAAAACATAGAAAGAAACATCAAAACGGATCCACTCACTGAGGCTATTCCTCGAACGCAATAGTTTCGCAAACGAGCATTGTGAGACTGACTAGTAGAGGAGTTGGGTGTTCGGTATCACACGGGCTGTGAGTATGCGACATCGCAATAATTAGCCTTGAGTGCAAGTGGGAGATTGTTGGATATAGTGCCCTCAGAGTCTATTATTGGATCACAGGCACGTGAATGCTATGATTGAGGAAGGACCTATTCCGGTAGGACAGTCTTACTCGAGATGATAGTATGCTATCTGGTTTATCTTTATCATCATGTACTGCTTTAGGTGACCTTACAGGTCACTATTGCACGTTGATAGAGCCCCTAAGATTCTTGCTTGACTACCAGCAGTATGAGGGCGATCATATACGTGTTAGCTGGGGTCTATAAGCACATCCTTAAAAGGTCCCTAGTCGTGGGAGTTTCGAGACAGGGCATCGATACTCCAGAGTAGACTAGTGTATACAGTCGAGAACCCGACGAGGGGCGGTGGCCGGTTTCACAAGCCACTGGTGTCATTTGGTTCACCTAAGATGTATACAGGTGCTCATTGGGTTATGAGTACACCGGACAGGACTCGCCGGGAACCTGCTAGTTGGGATTATACCAGATGTCAGATAGCAGTTCCCTGGTGACATGTGTACAGGTTAGTTCATCGACCTGAGATCGTCATTTGTCTCGTGTGAGTTCCCACTATACTTAGATTACTACCCTACCACACGCAAAGGAGACGTGCAAATAGGTTTTAGTTGGGTACAGTCCCGAGCCACATGGAGGCAGTGAGCGGATCTGCTGGGGTTCGTCTCTCCCGGTATTGGGGGTGAGGTCGCGCTGTGTCTAGGAGAGCCATTACACAAAGCCCACGGCCGAGGCAGGAGATTTACTGGTAGGTATTCCAGTAATATCTCAGGGTGTTCTGGGCGACACTCCGACACGACGTGTACCGCTTTTGGGGGTCTAACTTTTACCAACCCCCTAGGCCCGCTATGCGATACTCATAGACGAACGGACCGGACTGTACGGATATTGTCACTGATAGGCTCAGTAGGGTGTCAGGATGAGTTCGCTCATCGACGTCCCTTTTGGTCAATAGCTGGTAGCTCGTTACGTATGGGTGATACCTCTGACGTGCTAGTGGTTAAATCCACAGCTATAGTATTGACGAGACTTTAGAGTCCCCCACACACAGTTACTCAAGTTTCGGGCGAAACGCTGTAGAGGCCGTATGGAGATTTGGCAGGGTTCGATCAGATACGTGCGGTATTGCACGGATCGTGATCGGACGGATTTTACTAGCGGGCTTTGGTTTAAGCCAGATCCTAGTATTAGACAGTGTAGATTTTGTCTCTTTGCATTTGTATTCAGTGGGAATACAAGTTCGGGTATGTATATACAGTCGCGGGGTTTTCCTGTAATTTATTACGGGTTCAATTTTCTGAAGTTGCCAGTTTGCATTCCGTTCCGGCCAGTTTTGCTTTGTTCCTTCACGGCCGGACTTTCCGATGGATGGGGTTATTTGCAAATGTGCAAATAACATTTGTGGAGGGGTTTTCTTGCATTTTGTGGCTTCATGATAATTCTTTCATCATGAGATTCTTTTTGAATCAACTCTTTGCAATTAATTGAGATTAGAATGGATTAGAAGTTAATGTGAGGCTTGCTTTTGGATGTGGTCACCCCTTTGCTTTTACTACTCTCACCTTCCTTCATGTTTTGATTCCTCCATCATTTTGATCATCATATGGGGCCAGCCACATTGCTAGAAGAGGGAGAAGGATTCATTTTGTGTGAAAAATTATTCATATCTCATTTTTCTACTTGCCAAAAAACTCAATATCTCCAAAGTTGATAGTTCATTCTCTTCTCCATCAAATAGCAACATAAACCCCATTGAGGCAAAGATTCTACACTACACCTACAGTACCCTTGGACGCGTCGACTTGCCAACTTCACGCCCGACTTGCCTCGGTCCATAGGAGGGAGCCCGTAAAAGAAATCGGCTACGTGGTGCCCTTTCCGACGAGGAGGTGACGAACGGTGATTCCGCGGGAGATCGGGACGACGACGAGAAGACCGAAGGACACGGATCGCTCGGTATATTTCTCTACCCATCTTTTAGTTTGCTGGTAGTTAGGTTAATGGTCCGATCCGGGTTGACAGTGCGCGATGGTGTCGGTTTGCAAGTTTCGCAAAGTTTTTCGTTTCCGCATTTCCGGCGTCGGATCGACGGCCGGGGCGCCACCGTGCACTTACAATGGTATCAGAGCCACGCCATTAACCTAGGCTAGCTTGGTCTAATGTTTTTAATGACTCGATCGAACAAAAATCCTAAAAACCGTATTTTCTAGTGCATCAGGTTTCTATCGAAATTTTTTGGGCTCTAAAAATTTTTCAGGTCATTGCAGAAACACATGCAGGCAATTCTAAGCATTCTGGGAAATTTCAATGCAATGATTCCTTAGTACGACCGCGGAAACGTGGCCAAACCCCTGGTTTGGCCGCGGTTCCGCGGTGGGAAAGTGCTATCGTTGCACCAAATTTTCACAGTAGGCTTCTGGTTAGGAAATGGAGGTTTTGGGATATTCTTTTTGGGCCCAGATTTTCTGTGAGTGCTACAGTAGTGCTTGGGGTCCACTTCGGTATATTTAATCGATCGAAAATTTTAAGCATATTAGTTCACAGTATTTACATTATATCTGCGACCGTGAATGTCATTTGATCGGTAAATCCTGTCTAACTGCTATAGCCCGGTTAGACGGATTTGCGAACGTGACATTCACGTTGACGTTCTGTGTTGTGCTGTGATGTTGCGGATTGGTCGTTAGGGATAACCTGGTTGCAGTTGTAGTACAGTTTCATTTTATATGTACATTTGATATTGCGGGGCGAGCGTCCGACATGTGGACTGTCGTCACTGCCTGTTTGTATATTATTCTTTTGGGGCACGACCGGGTCGAGGTCGATGTACCCGTTGTATGTATATTTTACTTTCTGTACTAGGATTACCCTTAGGAGGGGTGCACGGATAGCCGGGTTCTAGAGGGAAACGGGCCCGCATCTCATGGCATTAAGACGGAGGGGGCTTTACTCTAGAATTGGCGGGCTATTCGCCGCACTCGTAGGGGGTATAGGTTGACCCAGGAGGGGTGCCCAAGTTACCGGATTCCGTGAAGTGCTGGGTGGTCCATTCACGTTGCTGAAGCGGGCTGCCTCGCTTTAGGTTTTGGCGGGTAACATGCCGCGCCCGTAGGGGTCTAGGATTTCATTGCATAGGCTATCCACACGACCACGGGAACGTCGGGTTTCAGTAGCATCTCTATGAAACCCGGGGATCCCAGATATCTGTATTGTTCTGTGATACTTATTACATTTCTGTGATGCTGCATTTTATCACGCCTTGAGCGAATATTATATATTGATATATATACTAGTAGATGTTGTATATATTTTGCATCCGCGCTAGTCCAGTCCCCGCTCTGTCGTTAATTAAGCAACCTAACGGGTGATGACGGGTCCCAGTGGCGAATGCGGATGGCATATACGTACATCATTATTTTCGTTCTTTTGTGGTGTGATCAATTGATGGGACTGTGTTGATTCGGATCAATGCAAGATAAAAAAAACCTATTCTGATGTTGTTGGAACAATTTTCAAAAAGCTGTTATTGCAAGGACGTTCTCTTTTGTTTTGCACAGTGGTATTCAGTTGGATTATCCTGCTCCTCAGTCGACGAGGCAAGGGCCGAGATCCCTTCACCGGGAGTGACCCCTTGGAAAGAAGTTTGCGTCAGGGCAATAACTTCACTATAGCCGATTACTTTTGCTTTTCATCGCGGTATTCAGTTGGAATATCCTGCACCCCATCCTACGGGGAAAGAGCCGAGATCCCTTCACCGGGAGTGACCTCTTTAGCAAAGGTTTTCGTTACTATATTTTTATAAAAGCTATCTGTTCCTTCAACGATATCAAGTTCATTACCTTAAACGTTTTTCACCAGAAACCATTCGTAGCCCTCCGTCGTTTCAGACGGGTAGCACGTAGTATTCATGCTATGTTTGTTGACCTTCGTCAAGGCATAGTGTATGGTAGCTGCTTGTTACCTTTCTGCTGTATAGATAGATGCGTTGGTTTGGGACAGTCGTATAGCCTTGTTGACCTTCGTCAAGGGTTTGTACGGGTGGGTTCAAATTAACCTGGACAATGGCTAGTAGAACTTGACATGTGACTTATGATTTGTTGACCTTCGCCAAGGTCATAAAAGCATGGGGCAAAAATCACATCGGGAGTTTCTAAAGAAACTGAAACATGCCAGATATGCGCATACCTTCTGGAGTGTGATAACGTGAGCGGATTCCGTCAAGTTATCATGCGATGATAGTTGGATCCCGATTCCCACTGATGAGTTGGTTTACTCCTCGGGTGATCCCGACTAATTCTTCTTTCAAGTTTGGAGGAGAATTTGACGGTACAGTGGGAGGTTTCCAGATTAGATAAAGTGATAACCATTCTGATCTATGTTAGAGTGCATGCTGAGTGTTTCTTTTCTCTCTCTTTGGCAGCGACCATTGACCCGACCCTAGACTATGACTCAGTGACCAAGTTGACCGAACCTTCTAAATACACAGGCTTTTAGATTGTCAGAGTTGCAAACCTCATTGCCACTCCTACTTTTACCCTTTTCTCCAAGACACCCCGTATTACTACGAACGACTACTTCCATTGGACAAAACCATCGCATGGTTATATACGAACTCGAAGGAATTTATTCGAGGATGGTTTCCGGTTCTGGACAAAACGAATAGGACTATTTAGTTGTCTTTTCCTTTTACCTTCTCTAAGGTTGCGAGTGCCCCTTAGATTAGGGGATAGTACACCCATCACGCAAATTGGATAGTTTTCTTCCAAACCATAGGCAGGTGACGACCGGTAGGAAATGAAGAAAACTAATTAGCCTAAACGGTGTACAGAAGGTATTAAGTTCAGACAAAGAAAGGGATTAGAAGGAGGGAAAAGTAAATTGTGACTGATATTCACGACCAAACCAAATGTTTCTTTACCACTCCCATTTCACCTTTGTATTTCTCCAGGACACTCCGTATCACTATGAAGATGGACAGTTTATTGGATACTCCATCGTATGGTTATATACGAACTCGAAAGAAACTTATTCTTGTTCGGGGATGGATTCTGGTTAAGGAGAAATAGGAATAAGGTTTATTCGGTTGTCTTTTATCTTCGCCTTCTCTCGCATTGCGAGTGCTCCTAGGATTAGGACAGTACACCCATTATGCTTATTGGATAGTCTTCTTCCAAACCATAGGCTGGTGCCGAACGGTAGGGAAGAAAGAAAACCATTTGGCCTAAAGGGGTGTGCAGAAGGTAATGACTAAAGACAAATAAAGGGATTTGGAGAGGTGGCAAAGAAATATACGGTTGTAGTTGTGGATCTGGATGATGGAAGAGGCATTACTATGAATACCAGGATACCCCATCGAAACATCTCAATGTTTTAGTTTCACCGTGTACAGTTAAAAGAAAACTGATTTCCTAATTAGACACTTACTCCTGGGTATGTATTTACCAGGTATGATTCTCACATCTGTATGGTTTTACAGATGATAGGTAGAAGTAAGTTATTGGGAATTAGGTGATCATCCTCATTATATCGGAATTCGTTGTAATTGGTGATATTTGAGAAAATCGCCTGGTTTGTTTGCCGGACGGCAAATATTTGGTTTTGAATATCCGTTGTTATGCACCAATTTCAAATTGATATATCTGTACGTCTATTTTTATAGAGTGAGATATATCTTTTTGAAATTATGTCCATGACATTTACCTATATCAGTGGATGATTAGGTAGGGAGCATTGAACAGCGGTGTAATTCTTCTTAACCATAAGTACAGTTTTTAACCTACGACACACAGTGAATGAGTCACTACACTCAGGGGACTTATACAAAGTATTGTATATTGTCCAGTGTCCATTAGGACATAGGGGTTGGTCCTCGTACTATATTCGGTTTACTTATGACTTCTCTAGTTCTTAGACAGGTGTTTTGTAGAAACACGGGGTCTAAGTTTTGAGAAGTTTTAGGTATAAGAGTAAAGTAGAAGACCAGGTGTTGCAAGTATCGAGATTCTTCAAGGTGATCAAAGATGTAGATACTTGTGTGTGGTATTCAGTTGATAGTACTGATTAAGAGAACTTGCTTCTCTTTCAGGTTACTCATAATTGGAAGCATTCCTAAGTTGAGTAACGCTGATCGGCCTCTTTCCATTTAGTTGACATGCATTGGAGACAGCTGCATGATTTGAATCTGGTTCAATTAAATCAGTGCCTCTGTTTCTGTATTAGATATAGAACAGTTCATATCTTAACGATGTTAAGGTACGGGGAGTTGTCCGGCTCATGCTTAAAATCAGACTCTGGATAACTTAAGGCACGTTTCTGTAATGGCCGTTTGTGGGTTGACCCAGGCTATGACGAGGGTTGACTTTCTACCATCTGAAAGATCAATAGTGATATTGTTCTTGACTCGCCACAATTTTAAAAGAAATGGATTTTTTTCAGAAAACAGTAGTGGGACTATGGTAGAACTGGAAGTGATTCCAGAACCGTAAACGATTACTGAAAATTTGATAGGAACCTAAAGATTCAATCTGGTTTGACATTCCATTGGCCACTCCGCAGATACGATGGGTAACATCAAGCACCCGAGAGGTACTCCGGTAGCCTCAAGGACGGTAGCGGGGAGGTTCTTGTTTACCCAGACTTGCCATTGCTGTTGTTCCAGACTGTAAGACCCGGCAGGAGGATGAGTATAGCGTCATTCTAAACTTGCTTTAGAAGTGTACGTTTATATGACTCTGCCAGAGGGTTGTCATGGTCAGTGGGAGCAGCGGAAGCATTGGTGGACAAGTAGCTTGTGTCTATTTATAGACTAAAGCAGATATAGCGGAGATAGATCATCTATTTCTGATGTGACAGTCATAGGTTTGACTTCATCAGAATAGGGGATGGATCTGTTAAGAAGGTAGTAGGGTGTGATGTCCTGGTATTTGGATGACATACACAGAGTAGGAAGTGATATTCCTATACTACGATCGGTTATAATTTGGTCGTCACACAGTAGTTTCTCCACATAAGGCTTGGATATTATATCAGACATTCTGGTTACTAGATCTTTGGTTTTAGATCTAGATTTGGGAAGTATCCCAATCTGGGCACTTTGACAGTATTCTATGAGTATTTAGAATGGACGACTCCTGGCACGGTAGTGTACCTGCAGGTAATGGAGTCACTCTCTCTAAAGGTGTCTTATAGACTAAAGTAGAGAGGGATGTGCATGATTGGCAGATCACTTGCTTAAGCAATTGAGTCAATCATGAGATGTCAAGTACCACACCAGATGTTGTTCTTGCAGTAGATGCAATAAGTTGATATTAATCCAATCCTGGAGAAACGATCGGAAGCAGTTTTAGAACATAAGTGGATGTTCTAGGGATTTGATAACGGCAGCCTCCTTAAGGAGACGGTTATCATTCCAGGCTTCCAAGGTGATCTGGACGGCAGAGTGGCCGTCAGAGTTTTAGTTTTCCCTCTGACGGGGGGCAGTATTTTGGGCAGGTGGTCCAGGTGGATTCTGAGGGAAGGATGGCGCAGGATACTGATTAAGTTCTGTTGACTATACAGTCTAAGAAGTTTGGATTTGGAGTTCATTTATGAGCTTGGTCCCGTCAGACATCCAGACATTCTAAGATAGGTATTGCTCATTTCGGGAGATGGTTTTCTCCGCGAAGATGGGATAAAGAGAGACATAGAAAAAAACATCAAAGCGGATCCACTCACTGAGGCTATTACTCGAACGCAATAGTTTCGCAAACGAGCTTTGTGAGACTGACTAATAGAGGAGTTGGGTGTTCGGTATCACACGGGCTGTGAGTATGCGACATCGCAATAATTAGCCTTGAGTGCAAGTGGGAGATTGTTGGATATAGTGCCCTCAGAGTCAATTATTGGATCACAGGCACGTGATTGCTATGATTGAGGGATGACCTATACCGGTAGGACAGTCTTACTCGAGATGATAGTATGCTATCTGGTTTATCTTTATCATCGTGTACTGCTTTAGGTGACCTTACAGGTCACTATTGCACGTTGATAGAGCCCCTAAGATTCTTGCTTGACTACCAGCAGTATGAGGGCGATCATATACGTGGGAGCTGGGGTCTATAAGCACATCCTTAAAAGGTCCCTAGTCGTGGGAGTTTCGAGACAGGGCATCGATACTCCAGAGTAGACTAGTGTATACAGTCGAGACCCCGATGAGGGGCGGTGGCCGGTCTCATAAGCCACGGGTGTCATTTGGTTCACCTAAGATGTATACAGGTGCTCATTGGGTTATGAGTACACCGGACAAGACTCTCCGGGAACCTGCTAGTTGGGATTATACCAGATGTCAGATAGCAGTTCCCTGGTGACATGTGTACAGGTTAGTTCATCGACCTGAGATCGTCATTTGTCTCGTGTGAGTTCCCACTGTACTTAGATTACTACCCTACCACGCTCAAAGGAGACGTGCAAACAGGTTTTAGTTAGGTACAGTCCCGAGCCACATGGAGGCAGTGAGCGGATCTGCAGGGGTTTGTCTCTCCCGGTATTGGGGGTGAGGTCGCGATGTGTCTAGGAGAGCCATTACACAAAGCCCTCGGCCGAGGCAGGAAATTTACTGGTAGGTATTCCAGTAATATCTCAGGGTGTTCTATTCTACACTCCGACACGACTTGTACCGCTTTTGGGGGTCTGACTTTTACCAACCACCTAGGCCCGCTATGCGATACTCATAGACGAACGGACCGGACTGTACGGATATTGTCACTGACAGGCTCAGTAGGGTATCAGGATGAGTTCGCTCATCGACGTCCCTTTTGGTCAATAGCTGGCAGCTCGTTACGTATGGCTGATACCTCTGACGTGCTAGTGGTTAAATCCACAGCCATAGTATTGACGAGTCTTTAGAGTCCCCCACACACAGTTACTCAAGTTTCGGGCGAAACGCTGTAGAGGCCGTATGGAGATATGTCAGGGTTCGATCAGATACGTGCGGTATTGCACGGATCATGATCGAACGGATTTTACTAGCGGGCTTTGGTTTAAGCCAGATCCTAGAATTAGACAGTGTAGATTTTGTCTCTTTGCATTTGTATTCAGTGGGAATACAAGTGCGGGTATGTATATACAGTCGTGGGGTTTTCCTGTAATTTATTACGGAATCAGTTTTCTGAAGTTGCCAGTTTGCATTCCGTTCCGGCCAGTTTTCCTTTGTTCCTTCACGGCCGGACTTTCCGATGGAGGGGGTTATTTGTAAATGTGCAAATAACAATTATGGAGGGGTTTTCTTGCATTTTGTGGCTTCATGATAGTTCTTTCATCATGAGATTCTTTTTGAATCAACTCTTTGCAATTAATTGAGATTGGAATGGATTAGAAGTTGATGTGAGGCTTGCTTTTGGATGTGGTCACCCCTTTGCTTTTACTACTCTCACCTTCGTTCATGTTTTGATTCCTCCACCATTTTGATCATCATATGGGGCCAGCCACATTGCTAGAAGATGGAGAAGGATTCATTTTGTGTGAAAAATTATTCATGTCTCATTTTTCTACTTGCCAAAAAACTCAATATCTCCAAAGTTGATAGTTCATTCTCTTCTCCATCAAATGGCAACATAAACCCCATTGAGGCAAAGATTCTACACAACACCTACAGTACACTTGGACGCATCGACTTGCCAACTTCGCGCCCGAGTTGCCTCGGTCCAGAGGTGGGAGCCCGTAAAAGAAATAGGCTACGTGGTGCCCTTTCCGACGAGGAGGTGACGAACGGTGATTCCGCGGGAGATCGGGACGACGACGAGAAGACCGAAGGACATGGATCGCTCGGTATATCTCTCTACCCATCTTTTAGTTTGCTAGTAGTTAGGTTAATGGCCCGATCCGGGTTGACAGTGCGCGGTGGTGCCGGTTTGCAAGTTTCGCAAAGTTTTTCGTTTCCGCATTTCCGGCGTCGGATCGACGGCCGGGGTGCCGCCGTGCACTTACATTCCCCTCCGAACGGCGGCCAAGACGTGGGCGTCTAGCCTGAGATTCGGGGCAGATGCTATTTGGTTTTATCCGTCCACCTCTCCGAAGATGCCAAGTTGATTTATGGCACCGTGTATCGGAGGTTTAGACGGATGCGGCCGATGTAGCAGACTTCGTCAGATTCCCCCTCACTTGAGGGGTTTTTGATTGTGGGGACGCACTCTCCTGCAGACGAGAGCCCCTGCAGTTAATTACGCTACCGCATCGCGGTAATAACTTTCTCCTTCTCCAGAATTTCACTTCGTGTCGCGTGTGTTTGTTTTATTTGTGGTTGCCCGTGGATTGTATACGGAGACTAATTTATGTCGTCGCCCGTAGGACGTGGATTAGTCCAAATCCATATTTTCTTAGATTTGGGTTTGGGGTTTTAGTTTAAGGATACGTTAGCCATATTGAGGCTAAGATCAACTTAAACGTTCGTTAAGGATACGTTAGTCTGATTTGAGACTAAGATCAACTTAACGGAAAGAGCATTTAGGGGCTCTATTGTTCCAGTTTAGGGACGTAGTGGTCCATTTAATATATGGCCGTCGGGACCCGTCACCTCTCTGACGACGTTGAAGGATTACAACGACAGGTGTCAAAGGAGTTCGGAGATGTACCCTTGAACTAAAGTTGATTGGGGGTCTTATAGTCCAATTTGGGACTAAAGTCTGTTTGAATGTTTAAGGATACGTTAGCCATATTTGAGGCTAAGATCAACTTAAACGGGATCGTTTAGATCCGACAAAAGAGCGTTTGGGGGCTCTTTTGTTCCAGTTTAGGGACGTAGTGGTCTATAGGTAGTTTAAGGACATTGCGGTCCATTGCCAGTTTAGGGACATGGTTGTCCAGCTCCAGTTTTATGGACGGATATTAGTTTAAGGACGTATAAGTCTATGAGTTTAAGGACCCCACAGTCCGTATGGTTGTGTTTAAGGACGCATTAGTCCATTAGTTTAAGGACGCATAAGTCCATGGGTTTGAGGACCCCACAGTCCGTATTTTGGTTTAAGGACGCATAAGTCCATGAGTTTAAGGACCTCACGGTCCGTATGGATGTGTGGATGTCGGGACCCGTCACCTCTCTGACGTCGTTGAAGGATTACAACGATATGCGTCGGAGGAGTTCGGAGATGTACCCTTGAACTGGATGTAAATTGATTTAAGAGAGCAGTCTTGCTCAGTCAATTTAATTTGAGGACTTACGACCATGATTGGGCTAAGTCCAGTTGAGAATATTCAACGTTTTTATGTTTGGCCTATTAGGCCTGTGCTAGGGCTTTGCCCCTGTTTAATAATGCACTGCATTTTCTTTTAGCCTGCTAAGCCTTTTTGATTTGGGCTCTATCCCCTTTAAATGATGCACAGCATCTGTTTTTCTTTGGGCTCTGCCCTTTTTAAAATAATGCATTGCATTTTATTAGGCCTGTTAGGCCCTTTTTAATTGGGCTTGGCCCTTTTGTAAATAATGCAGTGCATTAATCAAACTGACAGTGGCCATGTGGCCTGTCAGGCGCTTTGCGCCAATTATTGAACGCAAGCGCATGTGGTGGTGACACGTGTCACGCTCTGGTGAGCGCAAGCGCAGTGCGCTGTGCCAGTGCGCTGCGCTGTTGCACTGCTGACATGAGGCGCGCTCTGGTGAGTTGCGCCAATTCAGAGAGCAATGCTCTATTTTTTAAAAGCGCGTAGCGCAAGTTATTGTAGTGCTGGCACGTGGCGCTCTCTGGTGGCTTGCATCAACCCAGGAGCGCAACAGTGCAGATTTACAAGTGCAAGGCACTGTTTTAATTTCTTGATCCAATTTTGGATTCAAGAAAAGAATCTTTAAGATTCCAGAACCATTGGTTCATGAAAAAGCAATGCTTTTGTCATTATTTATTTTTTATTGAAGATCATTGATCATATTCTTAGATCAATGATCTATTCAGAAGAAATTCTTCTTTTTTAAAGGGTTTTACCTTCTTTTTCCTTCTGAATTTCTTCTCAAAGTTCTTTAGAGTTCTCTCTCTGTTTCTAGAGTTTTTCTATTCTCTGTGTTCTTGTTGTTGATGATCATGTGTTTTTGAGTTGGGGTCTAGGGGCCTTTATATAGTGCCCATTAATTGGTTAAATTTGTTAAAGAGATCATTCCCTGAGTGATTTAGGGAATTTTATCCACCGTCGGACTTTTGATCCAAGAGCTTCTGTTTTTCAGAAGACAATCTTCTTGTTTTAACAAGAACAGAAAGATCTTAATGGAATTTTAATTCTGTTTGGCGCAAACGCACCAGCGCTTGACACGTGTCGCGCAGCGCAGAGCGCAGCGCAACTGCGCTGACACGTGTCGCGCAGCGCATCTGAAGCGTTGCTTCCTTTAATTTTATTTTAAATAGAGCCTTGCTCTGATTGGGCGCGCTACCTTGGGCACTGCGCTGGTGTGTCATCTTTTGACACGTGGCGCGTTACGCGCAGTGCAAAGAATTTGATGCGTTGCTTCAATTTTTGAATTTTTTTGAAATTCAAACAGAGCTTTGCTCTGATTTGGGGGGAAAAATGCTCCCCCACCGTTGCGCTCACGTGGCACACACGTGAGTGCAGCGGTGGTAAGATCTTGGCTGTTGGATCAACTGGTGAGTTGAAGGGGCGCAGGCGCCTATAAATAGGACCCTTGGTCCTTAGTAAATGATTTACCATTTTCAAGAATCTTGATTTTCAGAGCCTTGCTCTTGCTTTTGAGAACTTTAGAGCCTTGCTCTCGTTTCTTTTCAAGAACACCAGAGTTCAGATTTTTAGAACAACTTAGGTAAAATTTAACTTAAATTAAATTAAATTAACAGAGCCTTGCTCTTATAGATCTCTGATCTAAAGAAAACCCCTTTGGGGTTTCATCAACAGAGCCTTGCTCTCAAAAATCCATAGATCTACAGAGATCTTGTTTCATGGGTTTTAACCTATGAACAGAGTTTTGCTCATGGATCAAATGTAGATCTTTTTTTATCTGAAAATGAAGAACTCCTAAGAGTTTTCATGGATCTTTGAGATCTCAAAATTTTTACTTCTTTCAAGAGTTAAATTTTTCTTTTGATTGATCTTTCCATCATTATTACAGAGTAGGAAATTTTTATTCCCTTGAGACCAGAGTTTGACAAATGTCACTCTGTGACAGAGCTTTGCTCTGAAAGAGAAGATTTTCTCCTTGTCTCTAGGGATTTCCCATTAATGAGAATATTCTCTTGGGGATCTCTTCATTAATTGACGGTCTCATCTAATGATGGGGCTGTCTTATTAAATGATGCACTGTCATCCAGATTTTATGGGTCCCCCTTTGGTCCCCTACCCACTGCATTGCAATGTGGTATAAATTTTTAAAATGCCAAGCGTTGGAATTACAACACTGACGGCTGACTTTTGTCCCTCTACAGGAAACATGCCTGCTGACTTATCATTCCCGTTTGTCCGCTCGGAGGGAGGATTTCCCCAGGCACCTGTGGACCGAGAGGTGCTCACTCTCATCAAGGATCATGACCCTGAGCACAAGAACCTTCACCTATAGGGTAGGTGGTATAACGAGATCATCCAGGGTCACTGAAGCTTCAGTTCTGCTACGCCGTCCGAGCCCATATTTTCGATCCCCTATACGGATGAACCCCCGGTGAAGTATGCCGTGGAGGTCAAAAATTAGAACTCGGATGACCTCCTCCAGCCTGCAATTGGTGCTATTCCCGTGCAGCCGCCGCTGGCAATAGACATTTTGGGTAGGCGAATCTGTCAGGGTGAAGCACGCCCTTGGGGACAGGCCTATAACATTGGATTGATCCCAAACCCGCCTGTCGGATATTTGCAGTGGGCCCTGTACATCTTATCGGCGAAGAGGACCCATCTGATGAAGATTGGTTTGTATTCGGCCATCTACGTCTCGCTTTTTGAGTATCCCTCTCCTCCAACGTGGTGGATTAAAGCTTTTATCGAAGAATGGAATATCCCCACCCACACCTTCCTGATGACGGACAGGGAAGTCTCTATCTCCTTGGAGGAGTTTGCTGAAATCTCGGGTCTGCCGATGAGGGGGAGCATTACGAGGAGCTGCTTCCTTCTGACGAATACGTCTTTGCCACAAACCCGGTGGTGTTTGATCTGACGCCGGAAAACGCTATTCAGCACCAGTTTCCGGGCTTGGTTAATGTGCTGGACATATATGAAGGGCTCTATTTGGAATCAGGCGTCTGGAGAGTCAGTTTCGCAGATTTTATCGCCCGTTTCATTCGACCGGAGTTTCTATCGGAGCGGAGCGAGAAGTTCGCCCAGCTTGATGACCCTTTTGGCTTCGGCTTGGACCGTTGACCCACATCGGAGGACGCTCAAAACGGCTTTTATCTCCCCGGCGCCGCAGTCATGTCCTTGTCAGAAATTGCCGTCCCGGGCATGGATGAGGAGACCTTTTTTGTAGGGTTCCTAGGATTGTGGTTGTGCATCTTTGCGCTCCCTATGCACCCGCGCCACATGCGGACGTCTGTCTTTTACCCAGCGCATCAGATGGTGGCTGGCTTGCAGTTGACAGTAGGAATCGCCGGGTTGGCTCACCTATATAATGGACTTAGCGTGGCGGCGGACGCTAATGAACCTGGGTTGCAGTCTGCTAATTTCCCGATACACTACTTCACCTCATGGATGGAAATGCATGTGCACGGGGTGTTCGGCGCCCATAAGATCCCTCCGTTTTTCGAGAAGTGCAGACTCCCAAGAGTCATGCGGCTGGTCGGCGCCTCGATCGTGGTTGCGTCTCCGTGGGAGGCTAGGGGGCTGCTCCTTCGTCCACACCTGGTTGGAGTGAAGGTTTCTTTTTTGGATAAAGTGATAACCATAGGCTTAGAGACCACCAAGTCGGTAGTGCCGCTGCGCGATGATTTTAAGGACGGGGCCTCCATATTGAAAGCTCGGGAGATCCTCCACCTCTACTCCATTCGGTCGGGCTACCTGGTGTTTAGGCAGAATGAGACGACGCTCTTCATGAGGTATAACCCTCACCGGTTCGCTCAGCAATCGAGCTATCACCATGGGATCCCGATGAAAGCGTTCTTGGAAGAGCCCGTAGCCAGCCGAGAGGGGATAAGGAGTGCGATGCACCATTTCATGCAGCTTAACACGGGCTCCTATTTCTTTATCAGCGAGCCGAGCTGCGTCCCCAAGGTCGTCAACGCGTACGTGGCTTGCTACGCGCATGCAATGGGTCCAGTTGTCCTTATGGAGAAGCGCATGCTGGTTGACCGCAAGGGTGCGCCTCCCGGCGGCGATCGCAAGGCTCCCTTGAAGCCAAGGACCCCGGTCATTCCTCCCCTGAAAGATGCCGGAGTTAGGCCACCGCGCGTGCTGAGTCCCCCACACGGATTGCCGCTTCCTGATACGGTGGATGCGCCACCAGCGCCCCGTGCTCCAGCGGAAACGGTCAATGTGGTATCGCCGGAGTCCGGCGTGGGCGTGGATATCGGGACCCGCCGCCCTAAGGTGCCTGCAAAGCGCAAGTCAATCTCGGGTGCACCCAGGGCTGGTGGGTAGAAGTGGAAGAAGAAGTCACTCCTCTCTCTCGATGCTATCCTCGGTTTAGAGCCTCAGGCCCCTCTTACCGAAGGTATAAGCGAGTATGGCAGCAATAAGGGCTTCTCGGTAGACCCAGCAGACACCGATCTGGTGGCCGCCATTGCGGCTTCTGAGCGGTCAACCAGACTTGAAGCGTGGTTAGATAAACTAGCTCGAGCAGGTAATAATTAGCTGCACTCTTCGTCATTTTATCGCATTTTTATCATTATCTCCGACTAATGCTTTCCCCCCCTTTTTAACAGGTGTCACTACCGAAGAAGCCATCGCTGCCTCTTTAAAAACCTTCCAGGAGGAGGAAAAGAAGCGCGCTTTAATGGGCGTTAGTACGTCTCGCCTTATTAAGTTTTTGTACTCTTTTCTGATGGCCAACCTAACCTTCTTCCTTTGTCTCTTTGCAGGGGCTGCGCCAATTGATGTGGGGACTCCCCCCAGGCCCGCTACTGATGTCCCGGTCTCTTCAGTGCTGCTGCGAGAGCCTCAACTCGACAACTCAACGAGGGATGCCTTGAAGAATTTGGAGGCATCTCTGTTCACGGACGACGATGCCTCAATGAAGGAAGCCTTGAAGAGCTCCGTCTTGACGGCTCAGGAGGAGAAAAAGCGGTTAAGGCGTGAGGCGAAGGCACGGAGAGCTGCTTTGGCCGCGGGAGCGGGCCAAAGCACGGTCCCTCGTGCTGATACTCCCTCGAAAAAGCCCCCGGTCGCCCTGTCTACAGCTCGCATACAGGTGGCGCGTGCAGCTCGAGGAGCCAACGATCAGTCCACCTCATGTAACGTGTCTTTCAAGATTTTGATGTAAGAATTGTAAACCTGTCAGTTCTTATATATCTTGTCCTGCAGGGCCAAGTCCAACCGAAGGGGAGGCGGAAACCGTCGAACCTAAGGGGACAGAGGAAAAGGCACCGGCTGAACCTGAACCGGTGGTGGGCGACGTCGCCGGGGTTGCTGGACCTGAGTTGGGGGCCGAAGAAACTGTGCCGGAGAGGGTCGTCGATGCCGAGTCTGAGGTAGCGGCAAATGAGACGACCCTTTTACTGAGACTGGGGAAGCGGCGGACGGAGCACCTGAAATTGATGACCCCATGGTAACGGCGGACGAGACAACGACGACCACCGAGCCCAAAGGAGTAGCGGGCGAGATGGGCATGACTCCCGGGGAAAAGCCAGCCGCTTTTTCTCAAGAGTCTGGCAATGTTCCAGTTATTTCTCTCCCCGTCTACAATCCTCCGCCGTCCCCTGGCCGCGCGAGCACGACGACAGCCCCCGTTGAGTCGGGTGATGAGGCCACAGGAGGTGGGCTCGTATCGATGGAGGAGGGAGACGCCTCTATTTCGGCTGGTGGCTCCTCAGGTAAATTTCGGGTTACCGTCCTCCTTTTTTTTATCTTGAAATCCTTTCTGACAAGTTTATCTTTGTTTTTAACATAGGTGAGGCCAGTGCCGATGCTCCATTGCTCGAGGGAGCGCCATTAGCTACTGCCTTGCCGGTGGCCACCTCCCAGCCTTCCCTTGTACCATCGCAGATGTTAGAAGGTATGGATTTGCAACCCATTAGTTTTATCTTTCAGCCGCATAATTTATGTACTAATGTCGTACTATTGCGTCTTTTCAGGAGTGCTTTTTGATCATCTTTATCAAGTGTTGCACCCACACTTCTCCTTCCCATCTGAACTCGCTTCTTCTTCCAGTGGCACTGGTAAGTATCGTTTCCAATTGACGCCTTTCTTTTTTCAATAATGGAATTATTTTTTACTCTTCTTTGTCCTGATTGCAGTGCTACAAATCGAAGGAGGAGATGAAAGATCGGTCGCGCCACCGGCCTTGCCGCCTGCTGCAGTTGGTATAGTAAACTATCCCATCGATGACTTTTTTGTATTTCTTGAACCGTCATCTAATCGTATTTTGGTTTTTCAGCTGTCGTTCCGATCCCGGCGCCCTTTGAATCTCACGTTATAATGCCAGCAGGCCCCTTGAGACATCCGTCTTCAAAGGCTGCCGTAATGAGCTTGGGCATGCTTAGCGGATACGTCGAGGAGCTTGACGCAGACGCTCTCCCATCTGCTGCGGATTTCGCTGCGGAGGTTAACCCAATGTTGGCGGCGCTTGTGAATTTTCATGATGGAGGCATCGTCGAGCTTTGGGTCAATCACTGCAGGGAAATCGAGGTCCGCCTGCATCAATCGGAGTTTATGCGTCCTGCTCCCGAGACCTTAGCCGCAAGTAATCAAAGAGCAGCTTGGATCGAGCAAAGCGCTTCTTACTTCCATCACTTGGAACAAGAAGCGGCTTTAAGGATGAGGGAATGCCAAGAGACCTCAAGCGAGACGGCTCGTCTGTGCGCTGAGGTTGAGGCGAACGCTGCTCAGGTGAAGGCTATCTTCGAGTGCCTTCTGGAGCATATCTCTAATGGGCTAAACCTGAAGCGGAAGCTCGATACCGCCGAGCGTGACGCCCAAGGTCGCGAAGCAGCTCAGCAGGCCGTTGGGGAGCAGCTTGCATCCTTCTTGCAGCAGCGGGCCCAAGTGGAAGCGGAACTGGCGATGGTGGCCGATCAAGAGAAGGCATGGAAGGAAGTGTGCGAACAACTGATAGGGCTATTTAAGATGCTTCCTTTCCAGTAGCTGCCCTTGTATTGATATACTTATAAAAATTTTCGTTTTCGAATAAGATGTATCCATTCTTTTTTCTTTTGTACGATTCACCTTGTACTTGATTGAATTAATAAATAAAGATACACATTTTTTCTTTGCAATGTCTTGTTTCATTTATTTGCTTTCTCGCTTCTCTTATTATCAGCATGTTGTCTTAATAAACATGGTTGACAGATAATAGAGTAAGCATCTTGGTTTCTTCAAGAGATAGCGATGGCTTAGGCCGCAGGTTCAGATCTACTGCCTAAGACTTTTCAACTCTATGAACCGTGAGGGTCTCATAGAGACTTTTCTCCCTACGGATCGAGAGGATCTCGTGGGTGGATTTTCTCCTTAGGAATCGTGAGGATTCCTAAGTGCGTTTTCTCTTATAAGTCGTAAGGATCTTATAAGACAATTTTCCCTCTTGCGAGTCGAGAGGACTCGTAAGCGGTTGTTTCCCTCCTTATCGAGATTCGACTTTGGAGAGTGAGACCCGTGGATAGTATACAAGAGACCATTTTAGGCCGACTTGCAGGGTCCCACTGCTTAGGAAACAAGTTTTTTAATTCCTGTTGCCTAAGGCTTTATCTTGCATGTTGAGACGAATCGGGAAGTCCTCGCGAAGAAACTAATTTCCTCACGAGCCGAGACGAATCGGGCAGCTCTCGTCAAGGACACTGATTTCCCTGAGTTGAAGTATTTTGTCGAGGACACTGGTTTCCTCGATGTTGAAATGAATCGGAGTATTCCTGCAGAGACACTGGTTTCTCTGCGGGCCGACGCGAATCAGGAAGCTCTCATCAAGGACGCTAGTTTCCCTGAATTGAGGTATTTGCCAAGGACACTGATTTCCCTAGGGTTGAAACGAATCGATGTATTCCTGCAAAGACGCTAGTTTCTCTGCGGGTCGAGGCGAATCAAGATGTTCTCGTCAAGGACACTGGTTTCTCTGAGTTGAAGTATTTTGCCGAGGACACTGGTTTCCTCGGGGTTGAAACGAATCGGAGTATTCCTGCGGAGACGCTGGTTTCTCTGCGGGCCGACGTGAATCAAGAGGCTCTCATCAGGAATGCTTGTTTCCCTGAATTAAGGTATTTGCCAAGGACACTGGTTTTCCTGGGGTTGAAACGAGTCGAGGTGTTCCTGCAAAGACGCTGGTTTCTCTGCGGGCCGACGCGAATCAAGATGTTCTCATCAAGGACGCTAGTTTCCCTGAATTGAGGTATTTGCCAAGGACACTGATTTCCCTGGGGTTGAAACGAATCGACGTATTCCTGCAAAGACGCTAGTTTCTCTGCGGGTCGACGCGAATCAAGAAGTTCTCGTCAAGGACACTGGTTTCCCTGAGTTGAAGTATTTTGCCGAGGACACTGGTTTCCTCGAAGTTGAAACGAATCGGAGTATTCCTGCGGAGACACTGGTTTCTCTGCGGGCCGACACGAATCAGGAGGCTCTCATCAAGGACGCTAGTTTCCCAGAATTGAGGTATTTGCCAAGGACACTGGTTTCCCTGGGGTTGAAAAGAGTCGAGGTGTTCCTGCAAAGACGCTAGTTTCTCTGCCGGTCGACGCGAATCAGGATGTTCTCGTCAAGGACACAGGTTTCCCTGAGTCGAAGTATTTTGCCGAGGACGCTGGTTTCCTTGAAGTTGAAACGAATTAGAGTATTCCTGCGGAGACTCTGGTTTCTCTGCGGGCCGACGCGAATCAAGATGTTCTCATCAAGGACACTGGTTTCCTTGAATCGAAGTATTTTGCCGAAGACAATGGTTTCTTCGGAGTTGAAACGAATCGGAGTATTCCTGTGGAGACGCTGGTTTCTCTGCGGGCCGACGCAAATCAAGATGCTCTCATCAAGGACACCGATTTCCCTGAGTCGAAGGATTTTACCGAGGATGCCCTCGAAGTTGAAACGAGTCGAGGTGTTCCTGCAAAGACGCCAGTTCTCTGTAACACCTTAGAATGTGTTTTGTAGCTAATTATATTTTAATATATGGTTTTTCATAAAAAGTTTACCAAATTAAGTTTCAAATATTTTATCCTATTTATTGAGTATTTTATTATATTTTTTCCTAGGCTTGCACACACTTGTGCATGATAACTAGGCTTGTTTTTGGTGTTTAACCATGATGGTAACATGGTGAACTAACCATTCCTTAATCTAGTTTTAATTATTATCAAGTGTTTTGGGTTTTAAGTGTGCATGGTTGTTAAATTAAAAAGGGTTTTATTTTGAATTTTGTTATGAGTGTTGACTTGGTGTGTGAGAGAGAGAGAGAGTGCATTATGAGGCATGATGGCCTTGCCATGCCTCATTAAATGAAGAGAGAGAGGGGGGGTTGACCCTTGGTGCCACAATTTCCTTGCCTCTCAATTTCTTCTCACTTCTCTCATTTCTCTCACACAAACACACACACACACACACTCACACCTGAGGCAGCAGCAGAAGAAGCAGCAACAACAGCAGTAACAACAACAACAACTATAGCAGCAGCAGCTTCATCACCATCAGCAACAGCAGCAGGCAGCAGCAGCAGCAACAGCAAGCATCAACAGCAGCAGGAGAAGCCCCAGCACTTGCAGAAGCTCTCACCCCTCCATACACTTCTTCACCTGCTCTCTAGGGTTCTCTAGGGTATATTTCTGAACCCCAATCCCTAGTTTGCTTGGTTGTGTGTTACTTTAACTTCGGTTGGTGTTAATTAGCTAGTTTGGTGCTAGTTTTGGTGATTTGTGAGATGTGATGGTAAATTGTTGATTTTGTTAGCTACCTTTGTATATTTAAGTGTTAATAGGGCCACTTCAACTGAGAAATAGCCAGATTACACTAAAATACCATAGATTTTCCTTTTTGTGCAAATTGGTGATTTTAAAGCGATATTTGTGATTTCTGGAATCTGCTATGGATCCGGACCTTACAGAGTAAAATTGAGCAAACTGGGACATGATACCTAGGTTTATATCACACCATCAGAGCACGAAGTCCTAACTTCCAACTCTGGCCACCAATTTATTCATATTGGCCGCAAATTGCGGCCAGGAAGGGGTTCTGGGTGTTGGGGTTTTGTGTAGGGTAGTCTGCAGTGTTGTGTAGTGTTTTGGCATGTCTAGTTTTGTAATATTTCACCTGTAGGAAAATCTGGGACTATATATCGTTTTTGTGTCCGTTATGTTTGCGCGATACGCGCGATACGTGAGAGGGTTCTGTGATCCAGCGTATCACGGTGTGTAGCGATGGTTTTAGACGCGTACACACACGTTTTAGCATATCGTGCACACGCGCGTTTAGTTCGCGACGCGAGTTTCTCGTTTTGGTTCGATATCGCGTTTTGCGGAATATTTGGCTTATATATAATTTCCATGTATTATTTGCAGGGTTGCAGACAGGGACTACGGACACGGCTACAGGGGGAGCAGATGGTAGGATTCACCTAGCGTGGAGTATAGGTGAGTAGATTTAACATCTACAGGGGAATCGCCCGCATGGCGTTATGCGTCTGGGCTAGGATTCATATACCTGTCGCGCATTCTACGTCATTGTTAGAATTGCGCCCTTATGTTATTTCCTTGATATAGTTGTACTGTGACTAGCAGCCGTAGGACACTGCACATATTATTGACGGTTTATGTTGCACGAGCACGGATTGTATGCTACACACACACCGTCAATAATTGCCATGTCACACACAACCCTTTATTGATACTATATTGCTTATCATACTTGACATCTAGCTTATGGTATACCTTTAGTGATAGGTACATATACACCTTGCGATACAGTTACAGGTATACCTTGCACATATTTTAGTTATACCGGGGGGGGGGAATTTCCTACAAATGTTACTTATACCCAGGGGGGTATACGACATCAGTTCTTATAGGTAGATACCTATACTTGGCTGTACCTTAGTGATTTTGCATACATCTGGTTCAGCTATATACTTTTGTTTACCTGCTCGCATTCAGATATATCGCATATATTCATTCCTGGATCTGCGCATTGTTTATTTGGATTTTATATGATGTTTTCGGGATTTGGGAACCGCGGGGGTTCATGAAATTATTCATACATTGGACAACCCGGTTTCCTTGATATGATATTTGCGCGTCCACCATGAGTTTTATCGGTGCTGATTATATACTCCATATGAGGTGTGGTTGCCGTATGAGAGTACATGGTGGAGCCCGGTATGGTTCCCCTCGGCAAGAAGATCGATGGGTTTGCCGATTGAGCCTGGAGGCGGGCGAGTACCTACCGGTGATTGGTTGGACCTGGCGGTTGTCCAGAGGATACTGGCCAGAGTCGAGAGATGGATGCGGGATGATCTGTACTGCCGGGGCCGAGGGCCGACACCGCAGACGGGCCCCGTGGGCCGATCCGGACTGACGGAGCCCGATATACGAGGATTTCTGTGTCGAAGCTTGGCGCACTATTTTCATGATATTTCTTTTAATACCTTTGTATATATAACAGGGGATTTAGCCGTTGTTATATATACCTTTACACCAATATTAGTGGAATGGGACGCTAATATATGTGTATTGCCCCCATCATATTTATTTCTGTATATATATATGTTTAGGATGTTAGAGATTATTTGAGATTTGACTTGGGTTATTAGGTGATTCATCGAGATTGGATATTGGATATGAAAGATATGGTCGATTTGTACATTCGAGATATAGGAGAGCTATTCGATATTGTACTTGAGATGATGTGAGATCTATGTGATGTGAGAGCCCAGTTTGGGGGCCGATTTGATGTTTGGGATGTGAGTGTCTTGATGGATTGTGATCCTCCCACGATGTCAGGTTTCCGTGGAAATGACATATTCCACCCTATACCACACCCTCATCTACCTTATGCACGGATTCATATAGTGGTAGTACCCGTTGTATACCCTTATGATAGTTGCATATCTACATTTTCATATCCTTATTGCATAGTTACTGCATATTACTGTCATGATTACTATAGCTTCACATTTTGCATGTACCGGCTACTTTACTTTCCTTATTTCAGCATTTGCATGACATGCTATTACTGTAATCGCATATCTTAGATTCATGCTGTACGTGCATTCCTGCGATTACCTGCATATGTTATCTACTATTCACGAGTTGGCAACTCACCCCCGTTGTGCCACAGGTGTTTCAGGTTGTTCCCCAGAGTAGTCGAGGCAGGCTATTCCTCTATTCAGCCATTCCGCTTTCAGCTATCATCTTTTGCTCCAGATACCGCATCAGATCACAGTACGATTTTGCTTAGGTGGGTTGGTGGTTATCTGTATTTCATATTGTACATTCGTTGTATTTTGTACTCTCCATCTACTATTGTGCAGTTGACTTAGAGACTTGGTGAGGACGCTATTGTATATTATTTGTGGTTTTGATGTCTTTTATATACAGTTTCCTTTCTAATGTCTCTTATTTCTTCGCTACGGCGTCGTATATTTGTGAGGAGATTGTTTTTCGCCTTTGGGCCACTTTTTACAAAAGGGGGTGTTCCTAAAATTTTAAAGAAAGAAAGTAAGACTTTTTAAAGAATTTGGGTTGTGTTTTCAAATGTTTCAAAAACTTATACTATCTTTTCCGTATTTTCTTGGTTTAGATTTCTGGGTTTTGGTTTTCTTTTACTACGTTACGTCTTTAGGCGTTGCGTAGTATTAGGGCCGTCACGGGCCAATTTCGGGTCGTGACAAAGTTGGTATCAGAGCGCTAGGTTTTACCTTTCGGAGTGTGGGATGACCTTAGTATGATGGAGAAGGTAGCTTAAGCAGAGTAACGTAGTGTGTGTATGTCTGCAGCATACCCACGATGCGGTATTTCGCATTAAGTGACCTAAGTACAATTTGCTTGAAATTCCTTCCTTGATATTCCTATCCTTAAGATTCGATTTCCTTATTCTCATCGGATCTTATATCTATTTATAGCCTTGCCGCCGATGACTATGGGGACTAAGAATGATGCAGCGAGGGCCGAGGTCAGAATTGGCTCGGGTGGGACGAGTACTGACCAGGATGGCTGTAACGTGTTAAAAATGATTAAATAAATAATTAAATGAATAAAAGTGTTTAAGTGAATTTTAGGATTTTCGGTAAAGCAAAATGTATTTTTCGTAAAATTAAACCGTGATTGTTTTTCATTATAATTTCAAAAATACATATTTTAATTCTGTAATTACTAGTAAATGGTGTTTATTTAGCCACTTATAAATTTTTATTTTAACTAAATATTTTTCCTAAATTAAATATTTTAAATATTAACATAAGCTTTATTTTTTACACTAAATTAGTGTAAATTACAAATTTGAATGGTTTTAATTTGTAAAAATGAGCCATGGTATATTAGAATCAAGTGTGTAATATGCAAAATCTTTTCCAAAATCTCTCCATGGTTCTAGAAATTTCTAGAAAAAGGGTTAAATTGAAAAAGTTAGATAATAAAGGGTTTAAGTGAAAAAATGCATTATTTATGAACTTTCTACACAATACCACACATTTTTTCTCTCTCTCCACCCTCCTCCCTCTCCATGGCCGGCCTCCCCTCCATGGGTAGCCCCAAAATTTTTCCCCCATCATTTTTTTGCATTAAAAATCATCAAAATTCATCAAAAATTCCAAAAATAAATCTCAAAAATCAACATTCAACCTCTACCATTTTCCTTTGACCTATTTAGCATGGATTTTGGATATGGAAAGCATACATTTTGGAGGCTTATTTCATGTTTGGGTTTCATATTTTGGAGGTATAAATTTCCTTCTTTTGATTTATTGTTATTAGATGTTCATTTAAGCATAATTAGATTTAATATATTAATTCTATTTGCTACTTTTAAAAATTCAAGTTAGGGTTTGAAAAATCAAGTTGTGATTTTTATTGATTAAATAAGGTTATAATAGCTAGTTTAACATTTTTAGAGTGGAAAAATCTTGCATGTTTGTTGAATTGTAAATTTTTTCATTTAAAATTGTTTAAATGAAGCTATTTAGCTAACTGGTTTTTGTAAAATATATATGTGGGTGATATAAAATTCCAATTAAGGTGGCTATTATTAGATTGTAGTTTTAGTGAGAACTTTAGCATGTTAATGGAAAGAAAAACTTAGTTTGATTGCTAGTTTCTATTGATAATTGATAAATTGTGATAAAAATTGCTATTTTGTAAACTAGATTTTAGAAATTTCTAAATAAATGTGATTAAAAATATAATTTATGGTTTCATTAAATCATTATCATTATGAATTATGGTTTAATACATTAATTCAAGAAAAATCACGTTTTGTGGTGGAATTGTGGTATTTTGCTTGAAAAATGTTAAAAATTGTTAAAAGTTGCAAACTAGAAATTTCAAATAAATGCAAAATTGTGTAATAAAAATAAAGTAAGGGGTTGTATAGTCTAGTTATGCTATTTAATGAGTTTTATAACCATTGGTTTCATTTAAATGTCAAGTTTTGATGAAAAACGGTAAATTGGCATTTTCGGGTTTTACGAAATCGGGCGATTTGATGGATTTTAGGGTTTCGATGGATTTAATCATGTTTTATAATATAAGTAATGTGTTTTAAAACTACGAGTTATTTGTTAATGTTTATCTCGATCCATCGGATTTTGTACGCCGATATCGAGCGATATTTGGTGCTTTTGCGTGGACGGGACATAGGTTTTAACCTATACTTGTTCCTTGTATCATTTGACTTTTGTATGTGATTCGGTTTACGATGCTATTTATATGTTTGCATTTAGGTACCCTTCAAGTGGACTGCGGGCGATGAAGAGGAGGATGGCGACACCGCCGTCGGCAGACATGGACCAGGTGAGTAGATGCATATCTACGGGGGGAAGTCGGGTGGATGGCGTTTAGCACCCCCGCAACGTAGAATAGGAATAGTACTTATTGACATTAGGAAACCAGATGTGAACCTAGATTCTTACTGAGTAGGACCCTAGTAATGACCCTAGGCGGGACTAGACTGATTTAGGAAAACCACACCTGAAGATGAATACTTTGGGAGAGGTTCGTAGGTTTCTGATAGAAACACACACGCACACACTAAAACTTGACATGGCGTATACGTATATGTGTGTATATATATAAAACTAGGTATAGGTGTATATATATACACAACACGTATATGGGATTCATTGATGTGATATGATATCTGAGGTATGATGAAACAGTATAACTGGGCTTGATGCCGTGATTCTTGACTATACAGTCGTATTAAAGTGTTAGCGGATCATTAGAGAATGAGATAATGAACATGAATATATAAATTATAAAGGGTGGTGGTGATATTGAGGTATATGGGACGCTAAAATAGTACCTGGGCTGTAGCTTGTGACTGATCACGATATGATATATGTATGACTTGATTACGACATCATATAGGTGTGACCTGATGTTGATATCGTATAGGTGTGACTTGATGACGATAAGATATCGGTATGATTTAATCACAATATGGCACATGTGACATGATATTTCTGAGGATAAACTAAGGATTATTCTATGATGGCAATGATACATGATTGATGTATGCGATTATAGTTTAGCACCTTGATCATGAGATGTGTTGATGATGACGTTATACGAATGATGAGACACCTAGGAGATACTTGACCCGTACCCCGATATTGGGATGCCGTACGATGGATTTTACCGTACGAGGCCTAGATATGATGATTGATCCGCACTCTTGTTTCGAGGAAGCCGTAATACGTACGTGACGCTATTGAGGCGGGATCGCCGACTATTAGAGATATTGATTCAGACCTTAGGTAGACTCTAGTTTCTTACTGACTAGTTTCTTAGGTTTAGTTCCTTAGGATGTTAGATGGACACTAGTTTAGGTTCGACTCACATAGTGGTAGTTGTACTCGTATTTCGTGGAGGAGTGGATAATGCACACCTGTATTTACATTCATACTGTAATCATCATGGTGCATGTTCTTTCATATGTTGCTATAATCAGTATAAACTTTACCTGTTAGGACACCAGCACCATTACCGATGATGCGCATATTCCACGCACACTTATTTGCCGGCTCACACACATCATCATCAGTAATTGCTATGTCACGTACACTTTAGATTATATTATTTTTTATTGATAGAATCCGTTAACAACTAGACCGATATATTATCGTGATTACTCTCTGATGTTAGTATAGACATGATATCTATTACTTGACATTCATGCATTCATATTTTCATGTTATGCTGTAGTATCATGGGCATATGCCGACACTTATCATATACTTACTCATGATTTTAAGATTTGGATTTCTATGAGATTTCTGGATTTTTGGGGAAAACCGCAAGAAATTATAAAACCTTCTCTCTCTCTCCTCCTCTCTTTTTAAAATAAGATGCGGTTTTCTCATGATGTATGTGTCGTCCACCAAGAGATTTCATGTTTTCTGTTGGATTTTGAGACCCGATTCGAGGAGTGGATGAACCGTCTCGGGTACATGGTGGACCCGGTATGGTACCCCGGGGCAAGAAGATCGAGTTGTAGACAATGAGCCTGGCAAGGGAAGGCCACCTACCGGTGATGTCTGGCGCGGCGGATATCCGGAGGATACCGACCGTTGTCGTGAGATTTGATGATATGGGCCGATCCGGACTGACGGAGCCCGAGATATTGAGACTTGAGATTACATGTGTTGTGTCGATACTTGACACGGATTTCCATGGATTTCATTGTTGAGATTTCAGATTCTTATACACATTTTACTATGATAACAGCTAAAGATTTCTTATACAGATATTTCTGGATTTCTGGATTGGTTATTTTATATTCATGATGCATGCATATCCATTCATATGACATAGTATTATATGAGGCACTGACACGAGCACGGAGTATCTGCATTTACACGTTGTTTTACCCTGCTATTACTAGATGATTCGGATTTAATAGTGTAATATTATGACCTAGGATAGCGTCGTGCATTCGATTTCTTTTTATAGATATCTTCTACTCACGAGTTGGCAACTCACCCCCGTTGTGCCAAATTTTATTACAGGTTCGATGTACAGGTTTCCCTGGCAGCTTGCTGGCACATCTTTCATTCAGGGTGATTTGCACGGTAGGTTGGTTCACTTGTATCTGAACCACCATTGTATTTTTTATTCTTTCATTTGTATCTAGTAAGCTCCATCAACCATACTTGTATTACTTGATAAGTTTATTAGACCAGTCTTTTATTTCGACCTTAGAGTCGCGCATGTATTATTCTGATCTGGTGGTTTTGTTTTCTTTTGAGTTTTGAGCTTCGCCTTTTGGCGTTGTATATTATTGTGCTTGTTGTGGTTGTTTCCGCCTGTTGGCGTTGATGCTAGCTCCCATTTGGGGATGCTTTTTATTGTTTATGTATATTATACTTGTTGTACCCATTTGGGGGCCAGTTTTTATAGAGGAGGCTCTGCCGAAATTTTTGAAAAAATTTGCTGATACTTTTAAACTTGTTTTCTTTTCCTTCTTCTTCTTCTTTATGGTTTAGAATTCTGGGCTTCGGCTTACTTAGGTTACGTGGCACCTCTAGACGCTTCATAATCTAAGTGCCGGTCAAGTTCCGTACTTTCGGGTCATGACAAAGTTGGTATCAGAGCGCTAGGTTTAACCTTGTATAAGTCTAGGTGACCCTTGGTTGATGGAGTAGGCAATTTAGGTAGAGTAACGTACCGTGGGTATCGTCCGCGGCATACTTACGATACGCTACTCTGCTTGAGGAGCCCTAGGATTTACATTGTTTGCACCGTATTTCTTTCGTTCCTTTGATCTATCTTCATCGATGTCGGAGGGTGATTCTGTTACCACGGGCGCACTGGCAGAGGGAGCTATGGCTCGAATGCGATAACCATTAGAGTATTGGTTATTCTTGAGAATTGAAGCATTGCTTAGCGTGCGGACGAAGGGTATTCACATGTCGTCCGGATGAAGTTAAAGGGTTCGAACGATTATCAGGAAACCATTTTCCCAAGTTTAAAGTATTCGGAAGAACATGCAGGTATTTCGATGGACCCTCTAGAAGAATGAAACCCTAACTCGACATAATGACCACGAGAACGCCCTTGAACCTTAGGGTTTACGGCAGTTCCGCGGTGCCATTAGTGAGGCTTGGGTTTGCCCTTCTACGGCTGGATCATTGATGCTGGGGTATGTACCGGATATTTTTAAACTGTACTTAAGTGTTGAGCTCTCGGGGAATTATGGGATTTTGATGGATCGATCGAAAAATTTAATGTAGTACGGATATCAAGTGAAGGGATCGACTAGGTGGGAGACTCTAGACATGAGTATTGCCGTTAGTAGCGCAGTCAGCACACCTATGAAAGAACGAGTTCGAAGCAGTCGACATCAGAGGAAAGAGGCGCACATTGACGATAGTGTTTACGATTGTGATTTAGTGATTTGAATTTCATATTTTCGTTGATTGGACTTTTGTATTTTGAGGACTTTGTTCTACGATTGGTATTTCATGTGTGTACTTTCATTCTATCTGTGTTTCATATATCAGTTGTATTGATGTTGTTTAGTACACACCCAGTACACTTGATTTGGTTTTATATATATTGAGATTTTTGATTTGATTTCGTGCATAGGGGTTACACATGATTTTGACATATGTTTCGACCTAGTTTTCATGCATTTTTGTACTGTGATTTTTATTTTGATATTCGATGTATGTTTTCGTGCACCATGTGCACCTGATTAGGATTCGTGCGCATACTTGGCGCACTTGATGCGATTTTGTGCACACCAGATGCACTAAATCGGGGTTTTGTGCAGATTAGATGCACCTGATAGTGAGTCGTGCACTCCCGTTGCACTTGACAGATGTTTTTGGTGCACACCTGTTGCACTTAGTTTTTTTTTGTGCGTATTCATGGTTTCTGCATTTGGTTTCGATTTCAGTGCGCACCGGACGCACATGACATTTTATTGATGTGATTGGGATTGATTTTAGTTTGAGCAGTATGTTTTCATAATCATTATCATTTGATTTAGTAACCAGGCGGGACATGTATGTTAAATAAAAGATATATATATATATATATATATATATATATATAGTTATAGTTATTTTTTTTAAAAAATTAAACGTCCGCTAATTATGCCGTGACACGTGCATTGCACGGCGATTTTCAAGAGGGGTTTTTGTATGCTTCTTTATTATGATGATTCGGCGATTTTACTAGGATGCGAACTATATATAAGTTATAGATTGATGTATATTATGATGGTTTTCATATTGAGTTTTGATATTTTATTCTCGCCATAACTCCGATGATTGCGTTATGCTTGACGGAGTTGATTTTTGTTATGTATTGATGATTTCGGAGCCCCGACGATTTGAATGTTTTGCTAAACGTTTTAGTATTTGGAGGGGGAGTTTTAATTTAAATTCGGGGACCGAATTTCTAAAAGGGGGGAAGATTGTAACGTGTTAAAAATGATTAAATAAATAATTAAATGAATAAAAGTGTTTAAGTGAATTTTTGGATTTTCGGTAAAGTAAAATGTATTTTTCGTAAAATTAAACCGTGAGTGTTTTTCATTATAATTTCAAAAATACATATTTTAATTATGTAATTACTAGTAAATGGTGTTTATTTAGCCACTTATCAATTTTTATTTTAATTAAATATTTTTCCTAAATTAAATATTTTAAATATTAACATAAGCTTTATTTTTTACACTAAATTAGTGTAAATTACAAATTTGAATGGTTTTAATTTGTAAAAATGAGCCATGGTATATTAGAATCAAGTGTGTAATATGCAAAATCTTTTCCAAAATCTCTCCATGGTTCTAGAAATTTCTAGGAAAAGGGTTAAATTGAAAAAGTTAGATAATAAAGAGTTTAAGTGAAAAAAATGCATTATTTATGAACTTTCTACACAATACCACACATTTTTTCTCTCTCTCCACCCTCCTCCCTCTCCATGGCCGGCCTCCCCTCCATGGGTAGCCCCAAAATTTTTCCCCCATCATTTTTTTGCATTAAAAATCATCAAAATTCATCAAAAATTCCAAAAATAAATCTAAAAAATCAACATTCAACCTCTACCATTTTTCTTTGACCTATTTAGCATGGATTTTGGAGATGGAAAGCATACATTTTGGAGGCTTATTTCATGTTTGGGTTTCATATTTTGGAGGTATAAATTTCCTTCTTTTGATTTATTATTATTAGATGTTCATTTAAGCATAATTAGATTTAATATATTAATTCTATTTGCTACTTTTAAAATTCAAGTTAGGGTTTGAAAAATCAAGTTGTGATTTTTATTGATTAAATAAGGTTATAATAGCTAGTTTAACATTTTTAGAGTGGAAAAATCTTGCATGTTTGTTGAATTGTAAATTTTTTCATTTAAAATTGTTTAAATGAAGCTATTTAGCTAACTAGTTTTTGTAAAATATATATGTGGGTGATATAAAATTCCAATTAAGGTGGATATTATTAGATTGTAGTTTTAGTGAGAACTTTAGCATGTTAATGGAAAGAAAAACTTAGTTTGATTGCTAGTTTCTATTGATAATTGATAAATTGTGATAAAAATTCCTATTTTGTAAACTAGATTTTAGAAATTTCTAAATAAATGTGATTAAAAATATAATTTATGGTTTAATTAAATCATTATCATTATGAATTATGGTTTAATACATTAATTCAAGAAAAATCACGTTTTGTGGTGGAATTGTGGTATTTTGCTTGAAAAATGTTAAAAATTGTTAAAAGTTGCAAACTAGAAATTTCAAATAAATGCAAAATTGTGTAATAAAAATAAAGTAAGGGGTTGTCTAGTCTAGTTATGCTATTTAATGAGTTTTATAACCATTGGTTTCATTTAAATGTCAAGTTTTGATGAAAAACGGTAAATTGGCATTTTCGGGTTTTACGAAATCGGGCGAATTGATGGATTTTAGGGTTTCGATGGATTTAATCATGTTTTATAATATAAGTAATGTGTTTTAAAACTACGAGTTATTTGTTAATGTTTATCTCGATCCATCGGAGTTTGTATGCCGATATCGAGCGATATTTGGTGCTTTTGCGTGGACGGGACATAGGTTTTAACCTATGCTTGTTCCTTATATCGTTTGACTTTTGTATGTGATTCGGTTTACGATGCTATTTATATGTTTGCATTTAGGTACCCTTCAAGTGGACTGCGGGCGATGAAGAGGAGGATGGCGACACCGCCGTCGGCAGACATGGACCAGGTGAGTAGATGCATATCTACGGGGGGAAGTCGGGTGGATGGCGTTTAGCACCCCCGCAACGTAGAATAGGAATAGTACTTATTGACATTAGGAAATCTGATGTGACCCTAGATTTTTACTGAGTAGGACCCTAGTAATGACCCTAGGAGGGACTAGACTGATTTAGGAAAACCACACCTGAGGATGAATACTTTGGGAGAGGTTCTTAGGTTTCTGATAGAAACACACACGCACACACTAAAACTTGACATGGCGTATACGTATATGTGTGTATATATATAAAACTAGGTATATGTGTATATATATACACAACACGTATATGGGATTCATTGATGTGATATGATATCTGAGGTATGATGAAACAGTATAACTGGGCTTGATGCCGTGATTCTTGACTATACAGTCATATTAAAGTGTTAGCGGATCATTAGAGAATGAGATAATGAACATGAATATATAAATTATAAAGGGTGGTGGTGATATTGAGGTATATGGGACACTAAAATAGTACCTGGGCTGTAGCTTGTGACTGATCACGATATGATATATGTATGACTTGATTACGACATCATATAGGTGTGACCTGATATTGATATCGTATAGGTGTGACTTGATGACGATAAGATATCGGTATGATTTAATCACAATATGACACATGTGACATGATATTTCTGAGGATAAACTAAGGATTATTCTATGATGGCAATGATACATGATTGATGTATGCGATTATAGTTTAGCACCTTGATCATGAGATGTGTTGATGATGACATTATACGAATGATGAGACACCTAGGAGATACTTGACCCGTACCCCGATATTGGGATGCCGTACGATGGATTTTACCGTACGAGTCCTAGATATGATGATTGATCCGCACTCATGTTTTGAGGAAGCCGTAATACGTACGTGACGCTATTGAGGCGGGATCGCCGACTATTAGAGATATTGATTCAGACCTTAGGTAGACTCTAGTTTCTTACTGACTAGTTTCTTAGGTTTAGTTCCTTAGGATGTTAGATGGACACTAGTTTAGGTTCGACTCACATAGTGGTAGTTGTACTCGTATTTCGTGGAGGAGTGGATAATGCACACCTGTATTTACATTCATACTGTAATCATCATGGTGCATGTTCTTTCATATGTTGCTATAATCAGTATAAACTTTACCTGTTAGGACACCAGCACCATTACCGATGATGCGCATATTCCACGCACACTTATTTGCTGGCTCACACACATCATCATCGGTAATTGCTATGTCACGTACACTTTAGATTATATTATCTTTTATTGATAGAATCAGTTAACAACTAGACCGATATATTATCGTGATTACTCTCTGATGTTAGTATAGACATGATATCTATTACTTGACATTCATGCATTCATATTTTCATGTTATGCTGTAGTATCATGGGCATATGCCGACATTTATCATATACTTACTAATGATTTTAAGATTTGGATTTCTATGAGATTTCTGGATTTTTGGGGAAAACAGCAAGAAATTATAAAACCTTCTCTCTCTCTCTACCTCTCTTTTTAAAATAAGATGCGGTTTTCTCGTGATGTATGTGTCGTCCACCATGAGATTTCATGTTTTCTTTTGGATTTCGAGACCCGATTCGAGGAGTGGATGAACCGTCTCGGGTACATGGTGGGCCCGGTATGGTACCCCGGGGCAAGAAGATCGAGTTGTAGACGATGAGCCTGGCAGGGGAAGGCCACCTACCGGTGATGTCTGGCGCGGCAGAAATTCAGAGGATACCGACCGTTGTCGTGAGATTTGATGATATGGGCCGATCCGGACTGACGGAGCCCGAGATATTGAGACTTGAGATTACATGTGTTGTGTCGATACTTGACACGGATTTCCATGGATTTCATTGTTGAGATTTCAGATTCTTATACACATTTTACTATGATAACAGCTAAAGATTTCTTATACAGATATTTCTGGATTTCAGGATTGGTTATTTTATATTCATGATGCATGCATATCCATTCATATGACATAGTATTATATGAGGCACTGACACGAGCACGGAGTATCTGCATTTACACGTAGTTTTACCCTGCTATTACTAGATGATTGGGATTTAATAGTGTAATATTATGACCTAGGATAGCGTCGTGCATTCGATTTCTTTTCGTAGATGTCTTCTACTTACGAGTTGGCAACTCACCCCCGTTGTGCCAAATTTTATTACAGGTTCGATGTACAGGTTTCCCTGGCAGCTTGCTGGCACATCTTTTCTTCAGGGTGATTTGCACGGTAGGTTGGTTCACTTGTATCTGAACCACCATTGTATTTTTTATTCTTTCATTTGTATCTAGTAAGCTCCATCAACCATACTTGTATTACTTGATAAGTTTATTAGACCAGTCTTTTATTTCGACCTTAGAGTCGCGCATGTATTATTCTGATCTGGTGGTTTTGTTTTCTTTTGAGTTTTGAGCCTCGCCTTTTGGCGTTGTATATTATTGTGCTTGTTGTGGTTGTTTCCGCCTGTTGGCGTTGATGCTAGCTCCCATTTGGGGATGCTTTTTATTGTTTATGTATATTATACTTGTTGTACCCGTTTGGGGGCCAGTTTTTATAGAGGAGGCTCTGCCGAAATTTTTGAAAAAATTTGCTGATACTTTTAAACTTGTTTTCTTTTTCTTCTTCTTCTTCTTTATGGTTTAGATTTCTGGGCTTCGGCTTACTTAGGTTACGTGGCGCCTCTAAACGCTTCATAATCTAAGTGCCGGTCACGTTCCGTACTTTCGGGTCGTGACAATGGCACTCTAGTTGCACAGGTGCAGACGGATCAGCCTACGATCTATACCTTGGATAGACTTTTGGTAGAGATGCAGGACCTCCGCCAGGCGATGTGTTCTTTGGTTGATGTCGTTCGGGAGCTACGACAGGAGGTTGTCACCCCTGTTACTCAGCTGTCCCTTACGATCAGCATGCAGCAATCCGTCACCTACATAGCACCAGTGGTTGCAGCTCCAGTTGACGAGGCGCATATTCCTGAGGCTCAGAGAGCTCCAGGACAGTGGAGGACTCGTACCAGCGTACCAGCCCAGAGACAGAGGTTTGGTCATCGAGACAGATTTCGTGGCCACCGCGGGAGTAGCAGAGGCTTAGGACGAGGACAGTCATTCAGCTCTTATCCCCAGGATGGTCAGCAGTCAGCGCGTGGATGTTTTCGATGCGGAAGCCTTCAGCACTTCGTCAGGGATTGTTCTTTAGCACCTCGTCAGAGTCGTATTCAGAGAGGCCGTGAACGTGGAAGATTCGCTCAGAGGGCTCAGTCTACCAGAGGAGTTCATCCAGCTGCGAGTAGAGGGCAGACACAGGAGTTTGCTTCTACTTATCGGGACGCGCAGACGTCCAATGTGGAGTTTTCAGGTATCTTTTATTTTATATGTTCTCTTGATGTATTCGTTTGTTTTCTTGCTTGTACCGTTGTTGGGTAGATTAGTTATAGTTGTTTTAACTTCTGTCGGCGATCCTTTTGTTGCGCGACGCGTATTTCAGTTGTGTGCCAATCGGTTAGGAGATAGAGATTCGTCCGTCGTTTTAATCCTTCTAGAGAAGTTGGATTTGACGTTCTCCTGGGCATGGACTGGTTAACTACATGCTAGGCGTCTGTGGACTACCGTGAGGAAAACAGTCAAGTTTGTTTTTCCCGGTAGGTCAATTCTTGTTGTGCCGGTGGATAGTTGTGCCGCCTTTCACAGCTTGAATTCAGACTTTTTCGCTAGTCGGCTACTGAGGAGATGTCGTGGATTCTTGGCGCTTATTCGTGATACCGGAGCCACAGTGAGATTGTTGGACCGAGTTTCTTTCATGCGAGAGTTTTTCCGACGTTGTTCCGGATGAGCCGGCGAAGCTTGGGAACTAAAGGATCAGCTGTAGAGTTGTGGTTTGGGGAGTTTTGTGTGTCTAAGTGTTTCGCTTTTGGAAGCTCCGATTTCTGTTCGTCGAGGAGGAAGACGACAGTTTGAGGTTGTGTATCGACGGATCGTCAATTGAACCGGCTTACGGTGCGGATAGTTGTCCCTTACCTCCCATAGACGATTTCTTCGATCAACTCCAGAGCGCGAGACATTTTTCTAGGTTTGCTTGGGATCAGGTCATCATTATTGCAGGTTCGGAGTGATGGCATTCCGAAGACCGCCTTGTGCGTGCTATGGGCTTTGTGTGTTTTTGGTGAGTCGTTGGATTCACTAATGCCCTAGCAGCATTTGTAGATGTGATGAACCAGATTTCTTCAGGCCGTTCCTCGACCAGTTTTTGTTGTGTTATTTACGACATTCTGGTCTATCTAATGTGTCTTGAGGAACAGAAGCAGCACTTGAGGATTTGTTATGCAGATACTGGGAGAGCACCAGCAGTTTGCTAAATTCTCGGAGTGTTTCTTCAGGCTTGTTTTGCGTTGACTCCTAGGTCTTGTAGTCACGGGAGACGGTTTCGTATGGTTCCGAGGGAGATCGTGACCATACAGCTTAAGTCCAGACATGTGTGCAGGACGGAGATCCGCAGATTCTTGGACTTAGCAGGTTTTTACCGCTGTTTCATGCAGGATTGCTTGAGTAGTGCTGCACTGTCGACTGAATTGACCGAGATGGAGGTTTCTTTTCTGTGGACTGAGGCATGTGTACGGAGTTTTCGACAGTTGGAGATCCTGTTAACAACTGCATCAGTTCTTTCTTTGCTTTTGGTCCGGGCGACTTTGTTGTTTAACTGTAATGTTTCTTGAGTGGGCTCGATTGTGTACTGAGGTGACATTATAGAGTTATCGCTTTTGCTTCCCTATATTTGGAGGAAGTACGAGAAGGATATTCCACTCATGATCTGGAGATGGCCGCGGTGGTTTTGCGTTGGAGATTTGGGGACACTACTTGTTTGAGAGTCGTGTCAGATTTTCCACGGACCACTAGAGCTTAATGTACATCTTCCTGCAGCAGATTTTGATTGTTGTGACAGTCTTCTGCAGATTTACAGTTCTTGTGTGATCGTTGAGTACAGCTTTAGTTCGTCTCTACGGAGTGAACAGCTTGCTCATGTCCGCGCCCGACCACTTTCCTTAAATCGTTTTCGCGAGACACTGCCCGCCGAAGCTCGTTCGTCAGCGATACTTGAGCATACTCGGCTGGGTAATGATTCGGAGACCTTGATTTATGACAATGATGTGCTAAGTTAGGGACGCGTTTGTGTACCCGGTTTCATCGGGTAGAGACGTGAAATCCTAAGGCATGCACATCTGTCAACTCTCTAGATGCATTCAAGTTCCACCAACAGTGACGTGACTTGTGAGATAGTTACGGGTGGATAGGGATGTAGAGAGAAGGTTTAAGTTTCGTTTCAAGTGTCTATCTTGTTGTGTGCTAGGGTCGAGCATCTGAGGCCGGCTGGAGAATTGCAATCTTTTACCGTTCCGAAGCAGGGATGGGAGCAGATCTCCATGAATTCCGTTATGGTTTCTACCCAGGGTTAGTTAGGGTGTGACTCCATCCGGATTCTTGTCGTCCGGTTATACTCAGTTTACTCAGTTGTTTTGTTAAGTGTGGGTTTGTTTGGTCGTTGTCAGCAGTTGGGGATCGTCACTCGCCATCGTTAGGGTTCTCCTTCGATAGCCGTTATCAGGAGACACTCCAATTGGCCACCCTTAGGCTTAGGGGTTAGGTCGTGTCGATCACCAGTCTGTAGTTTTTCTGACTCCGTGTAAGTAGGACTTTGGACCCCATCTAGTCTAGAGACTTCGGAGACGGTCCAGTTGTGTTAGGTCAGGATGGAAATTGTCCATTTTGAACTGAGGTCTTGTGACGACTGTGTTGGTCATAGACTCGAGTTCGCAGGGACAGATCATGTATTCCTATGGACTTTCCGATGAATGACGGTATTGGATTTTGGGAAGCTTGTCCCAGGATTTAGGTCCTTTTAAGATCCTATAAACGAGTTAGTTTCGTTGCCTTTAAATTGGCACTTCCGCCCAGATTATTGGATTTTCACCCCGTATTCCTTGTGATGATACTCTACAATTACCTTCATTGCCTTTATTGCATGAATTGGCACCAGACCAATTAGCTTGGGCGCGATCTTTCGTTCACCGGCAGCCATGTGTGTTAATGGCTCGACAGGTGGAGAAACGTCGGTCAAGGGTCTTGCCATCTGTGAAGGGTTTTCTTGGACGTAGCCGTATAGTGAGGTAATCACTTGGGAGGCTGCGAGCGAGATTAGAGGATTTTAATCTTCTCTTTGAAGGTACGCGTATCGGTATATTTTTAAATTCGGGGACGACTTTCTTTTAAGGGGGGAGATTGTAACACCTTAGAATGTGTTTTGTAGCTAATTATATTTTAATATATGGTTTTTCATAAAAAGTTTACCAAATTAAGTTTCAAATATTTTATCCTATTTATTGAGTATTTTATTAGATTTTTTCCTAGGCTTGCACACACTTGTGCATGATAACTAGGCTTGTTTTTGGTGTTTAACCATGATGGTAACATGGTGAACTAACCATTCCTTAATCTAGTTTTAATTATTATCAAGTGTTTTTGGTTTTAAGTGTGCATGGTTGTTAAATTAAAAAGGGTTTTATTTTGAATTTTGTTATAAGTGTTGACTTAGTGTGAGAGAGAGCGAGAGAGTGCAATATGAGGCATGATGGCCTTGCCATGCCTCATTAAATGAAGAGAGAGAGGGGGGGTTGACCCTTGGTGCCACAATTTCCTTGCCTCTCAATTTCTTCTCACTTCTCTCATTTCCCTCACACAAACACACACATACACACACTCACACCTGAGGCAGCAGCAGAAGAAGCAGCAACAACAGCAGTAACAACAACAACAACTATAGCAGCAGCAGCTTCATCACCATCAGCAACAGCAACAGGCAGCAGCAGCAGCAGCAAGCATCAACAGCAGCAGGAGGAGCCCCAGCACTTGCAGAAGCTCTCACCTCCTCCATACACTTCTTCACCTGCTCTCTAGAGTTCTCTAGGGTATATTTCTGAACCCCAATCTCTAGTTTGCTTGGTTATGTGTTACTTTAACTTCGGTTGGTGTTAATTAGCTAGTTTGGTGCTAGTTTTGGTGATTTGTGAGATGTGATGGTAAATTGTTGATTTTGTTAGCTACCTTTGTATATTTAAGTGTTAATAGGGCCACTTCAACTAAGAAATAGCCAGATTACACTAAAATACCATAGATTTTCCTTTTTGTGCAAATTGGTGATTTTAAAGCGATATTTGTGATTTCTGGAATCTGCTATGGACCCGGACCTTACAGAGTAAAATTGAGCAAACTGGGACATGATACCTAGGTTTATATCACACCATCAGAGCACGAAGCCCTAACTTCCAACTCTGGCCGCCAATTTATTCATATTGGCCGCAAATTGCGGCCAGGAAGGGGTTCTGGGTGTTGGGGTTTTGTGTAGGGTAGTCTGCAGTGTTGTGTAGTGTTTTGGCATGTCTAGTTTTGTAATATTTCACCTGTAGGAAAATCTGGGACTATATATCGTTTTTGTGTCCGTTATGTTTGCGCGATACGCGCGATACGTGAGAGGGTTCTGTGATCCAACGTATCGCGGCGTGTCGCGATGGTTTTAGACGCGTACATACACGTTTTAGCGTATCGTGCACACGCGCGTTTAGTTCGCGACGCGAGTTTCTCGTTTTGGTTCGATATCGCGTTTCGCGGAATATTTGGCTTATATATAATTTCCATGTATTATTTGCAGGGTTGCAGACAGGGACTACGGACACGGCTACAGGGGGAGCAGATGGTAGGATTCACCTAGCGTGGAGTGTAGGTGAGTAGATTTAACATCTACAGGGAAATCGCCCGCATGGCGTTATGCGTCTGGGCTAGGATTCATATACCTATCGCGCATTCTACGTCATTGTTAGAATTGCGCCCTTATGTTATTTCCTTGATATAGTTGTACTGTGACTAGCAGCCGTAGGACACTGCACATATTATTGACGGTTTATGTTGCACGAGCACGGATTGTATGCTACACACACACCGTCAATAATTGCCATGTCACACACAACCCTTTATTGATACTATATTGCTTATCATACTTGACATCTAGCTTATGGTATACCTATAGTGTATCATACCTTTAGTGATAGGTACATATACACCTTGCGATACAGCTACAGGTATACCTTGCACATATTTTAGTTATACCGGGGAGGAATTTCCTACATATGTTACTTATACCCAGGGGGGTATACGACATCAGTTCTTATAGGTAGATACCTATACTTGGCTGTACCTTAGTGATTTTGCATACATCTGGTTCAGCTATATACTTTTGTTTACCTGCTCGCATTCAGATATATCGCATATATTCATTCCTGGATCTACCCATTGTTTATTTGGATTTTATATGATGTTTTCGGGATTTGGGAACCGCGGGGGTTCATGAAATTATGCATACATTGGACAACCCGGTTTCCTTGATATGATATTTGCGCGTCCACCATGAGTTTTATCGGTGCTGATTATATACTCCAGACGAGGTGTGGTTGCCGTATGAGAGTACATGGTGGAGCCCGGTATGGTTCCCCTCGGCAAGAAGATCGATGGGTTTGCCGATTGAGCCTGGAGGCGGGCGAGTACCTACCGGTGATTGGTTGGACCTGGCAGTTGTCCGGAGGATACTGGCCAGAGTCGAGAGATGGATGCGGGATGATCTGTACTGCCGGGGCCGAGGGCCGACACCGCAGACGGACCCCGTGGGCCGATCCGGACTGACGGAGCCCGATATACGAGGATTTCTGTGTCGATGCTTGGCGCACTGTTTTCATGATATTTCTTTTAATACCTTTGTATATATAACAGAGGATTTAGCCGTTGTTATATATACCTTTACACCAATATTAGTGGAATGGGACGCTAATATATGTGTATTGCCCCCATCATATTTATTTATGTATATATATATATGTTTAGGATGTTAGAGATTATTTGAGATTTGACTTGGGTTATTAGGTGATTCATCGAGATTGGATATTGGATATGAAAGATATGGTCGATTTGTACATTCGAGATATAGGAGAGCTATTCGATATTGTACTTGAGATGATGTGAGATCTATGTGATGTGAGAGCCCAGTTTGGGGGACGATTTGATGTTTGGGATGTGAGTGTCTTGATGGATTGTGATCCTCCCACGATGTCAGGTTTCCGTGGAAATGACATATTCCACCCTATACCACACCCTCATCTACCTTATGCACGGATTCATATAGTGGTAGTACCCGTTGTATACCCTTACGTGTAGGGTTCCTAGGCACTCTCAAGTGGTCTCACAAGGCATCAACCATGCCAATTTCAAATTTTACGGTGCCGAGAAACCCTAAACTACGGATCGTTGGCTAGATGTCTAGGCGAAAAACAAACTAGTTAACACTTAACTAAGGTTTAAACGGAAATACAACCTTTGTAGATCCGGTGCTCCACCTCCATAGCTCCGGAACGAAGTCCCCTCGCTGTCCAAATGAATTCCCGGGCTCTAGCGTCGGCTTCGTCGGAGAAATGGCGAGCTAGGTCGTCGATGTCCATGCCGAAGATGATCTACGTCGAGGCATCGCTAGATCAAGCTCCACCTTCACCAAGCCATGAAAACTTGTGAAGGAAACACCCTATACTACTTGGCAAGAGGTAGAGGATGAAGAAATATGAAGTGGGTAGACTTTAGAATTGGATTTCTCACTCATTTTCATCAATCACCATTGATGAAGTAAGCTTCTTCATGGAAGAAGAAGATGAAGAAGATGAATATATTGTTATGATAAGTTATTTTCAAAATAGAAAATAAAAGGAATGCTTATCATAATCTAACCATGGTGAAGTGTAGAGAATCAACTAGGGTTGAGTGGAGTGGTTAGGGTTAAGCATGAGACAAAATGGTGACTAAGTCAAAGCTTCATGAAGCTTCAACATGCAAGTCCAAAATTAGCCACCATTTCATTTCTTTATGCTTAATATTTTTCCAAAATAAATAAATGAATAAATAATGGATAAAACAAAACCCTAATTTCCAACTTAACCATGGTTTAATTCTTTACACTTAACCAAAAAGAATGTATCATCAAACATGATACAATCATGTGTACAAAAGTATATCACATATACAATGTGCACAAACCAAGTGAGAAAATCCGTTTAAAGTGAACCAATACTAGTTAGTGCAAAGTAATATATCAAATATATAATTATGCATTAAATCATTAAATCAACACTTGATTCAATGATTCGGTCATGTCGCACACAACCAACTAGTATTCAATGTATCGGCTTATCGAATCAATACTTGATTCGATAACTAGGTTATATCGCATACAACCATTCGATACATTCATCGCGAGAATAGAATACGGTATCACATACACGCATTATTCTCGGTCCCGCACATATCTCATATGCGCTCCTATTTCGTTTCGCTTGAGCCAGGAAACCTCTGTGTAGGACTCTAAAGACTCGTCAATACGCCGGCAGCAGGTGATGATCATATCAAACACCCACAAGCCGCAAGCGGTCTGCTAAACGTAACGGCCACCCGGGTATTGAGCGATCAGAAGATCGACGAGCAAGCCCGCTCACACTCCAGTGAATCCAACCAGTAACACTACCGTACAGTCCGGTCTGATCGTCTGATATGTCGCATATCTCGTCTAGGAGTGGTAAACGTCAGACCCCAATAGCTTAATAAGTCGTGTCGATATGAGGTCTATAACAATTCGAGAAACTACTGGTAACACTTACCAGTAAATCTCAGCAACCCTGGCCAGGGATTTCCTGTTATAGCCAATCGAACACAGCGCAACATCAACTCCCTATACCGGGAGAGACGAATCCCCTCCTATCGCTCATTGCCTCCATGTGATTCGGGACTGTACCCAAAAACCACCGTTTTGCACGCCCTCTTGGACGTGGTAAGATGGAAATCAAAGCACAGTGGGAACCACACAAGACTCTATGACGATCTCGGGTCAACAGACTACTCTGTACCAGTGTCACCAGAGAACTGCCATCTGACGTAAGGTATAATACCATCTGGGAGTTCTCGGCGAGTCCGTCCAGTGTACCCAGTCTCTACTGAGCACCCGTATATCATCTCTGATGTCAAACACCAATGGATATGGGATCATCCTGTAAGTGCACGGCGGCGCCCCGGCCGTCGATCCGACGGCCAAATGCGGAAGCGGTGATAAACTTTAATTTTCTTGAACTGGCAAACCGCCGCGCACTAATACCCGGATCGAACCATTAATTAGTCCTAGCTATCTACAAGAAAGGGAAGAGATATACCGACGATCCAAGTCCTCCGGTCTTCTCGTCGTCGTCCCAATCTCCTGCGGAATGTCCCGTCTCCTCCTCGTCGCCGGAAGTGCACCACATCGCCTACATCGTTTACGGGCTCCCACCTCAATGCCGAGGCAACTCGGGCACGAAGCCGGCTACTCGACGTGCCCAAGATTCGCTGTAGAAAATAGTAGAACTAGTGTCTCATTTGGGGTTTATGGAGGTGCCATTTTGGTGGAGGAAATGAGGTATGAACTTTTGTGGAGGAACTTGGGGATTTTTCTAGCACCAAGAGAGCAAAAATCCCCACTACAAAAATGGGCAACCCCTCCTCCATGCTTGGCCGGCCATGACTAGAGGAGAGGGAGAGTGAGAATGAGGGAGAGTCTCTCAAAAATAATGGGAGCCATTCTCAATAATACAAAGGAGAGAGAGAGAAGGCTATCATGCAAAAGGGAATGATCACAACAAATCCAACACTCCAAGGCAACCATCATCTCATGCATGATGGCTTCAAAAAGTCAAGCCATCATGAGAAGAAGAAGTCAAGTGATGGTGCTCATCATGAAAACCATCATGATACAAATAATATGCAAAGGACCCCCTCCACAAATGCTTATTTGCAACAATGCAAATAAGCCCTCCTCCACCAATCTTCGGCCAATGAACGGAACAATGGAAATCGGCCGAAACGGAAAGCAAACTGGCAACTCCAGAAAACTGGTCCCGTAATAAATTACAGGAAAACCCCGATACTGTGCATACACACCCGCATCTGTATTTCGACCGAAATACAAATGCAATGAGACAAAATCTACACTGTACTATACTAGGATCCGGCTTATACCAAAGCCGGCTAGTAATACCTGTTCGATCCTGATCCGTGCAATACCGCACGTATCTGATCGAACCCTGCCATATAACCATACGACCTATAGTACAGACTGTCCGATCCTGATCCGTGCAATACCGCACGTATCTGATCGGACCCTGCCATATCTCCATACGGCCTCTACAACCTTTCGCCCGAAAGCTGAGTAACTGAAATGTGGGGGACTCTAAAGACTCATCAACACCTTGGTTGTGGATTTAACCACTAGCACGTTAGAGGTATAAGCCAATACATAACGGGCCACCAGGTATTGACCAAAAGGGACGTCTGTGAGCGAACTCAGCCTGACACCCTACTGAGCCTGTCAGTGACAATATCCGTACAGTCCGGTCCGTTCGTCTATGAGTATCGCATGGCGGGCCTAGGGGGTTGGTAAAAGTCAGACCCCCAAAAGCGGTACAAGTCGTGTCGGAGTGTAGCCCAGAACACCTTGAGATACTACTGGAATACCTACCAGTAAATCTCCTTGCCTCGGCCGAGGGCTTTGTGTAATGGCTCTCCTAGACACAGCGCGACCTCACCCCCAATACCGGGAGAGACGAACCCCTGAAGATACGCTCACTGCCTCCATGTGGCTCGGGACTGTACCCAACTAAAACCTGTTTGCACGACTCCTTTGAGCCGTGGTAGGGTAGTAATCAAAGTACAGTGGGAACTCACACGAGACAAATGACGATCCCCAGGTCGATGAACTAACCTGCACACATGTCACCAGGGAACTGCCATCTGACGTCAGGTATATGACCAACTAGCATGTTCCCGGCGAGTCCTGTCCGATGTACTCATAACCCAATGAGCACCTGTATACATCTTAGGTGATCCAACTGACACAAGTGGCTTGTGAGACCGACCACCGCCCCTCGTCGGGGTCTCGACTGTATACACTAGTCTACTATGGAGAATCGATGCCCTGTCTCGAAACTCTCACGACTAGGGACCTTTTAAGGATATGCTTATAGACCCCAGCTCCCACTTATATGATCGCCCTCATACTGCTGGTGGTCAAGCAAGAATCCTAGGGGCTCTATCAACGTGTAATAGCGACGTGTCAGGTCACTTAAAACAGTACACGATGATAAAGGTAAACCAGATAGCATACTATCATCTCGAGTAAGACTGTCCTACCGGGATAGGTCCTCTATCAATCATTACAATCACGTACCTGTGACCTAATAATTGACTCTGAGGGCACTATCTCCAACAATCTCCCACTTGCACTCAAGGCTAATTATTGCGATGTCGCATACTCACAGCCCGTGTGATACCGAACACCCAACTCCTCTACTAGTCAGTCTCACAAAGCTCGTTTGCGAAACTATTGCGTTCGAGGAATAGCCTCAGTGAGTGGATCCGCTTTGTTGTTTCTTTCTATGTCTCTCTATATCTCAAGTTCGCGGAGAAAGCCATCTCCCGAAATGAGCAATACCTGTCTTAGGATGTCTGGATGTCTGATGGGACATAGCTCATAAATGAACTCCAAATCCAAACTTCTTAGACTGTATCGTCAACTGAACTTAATCAGTATCCTGCGCCATGCCACCCTCAGTATTGCCTTGGACCACCTATCCAAAATACTGCCCTTCGTCAGAAGGAGAACTATAACTCTGACAACCTCCTTGTCGTCCATGTCACCTTGGAAGCCTGGAATGATAACTGTCTCCCGAATGAGGCTGTCGTTATCATATCCCTAGAACATCCACTTATGTTCTAAAACTGCTTCCGACTGTTTCTCCAGGATTGGACTAATGTCAGCTTATTGCATCTAGTGCAAGAACAATATCTGGTGTGGTACTTGACATCTCATGATTGACTCAATTGCCTAAGCAAGTGATCTGCCAATCATACACGTCCCTCTCCCCTTTAGTCTGTAAGACACCTTTAGAGAGGGTGACTCCATCACCTGCAGGTACACTACCGTGCCAGGAGTCGTCCATTCTAAATACTCTTAGAATGCTGTCTAAGTACCCTGATTGGGAGACTACCCAAATCTAGATCTAAGACCATAGATCTAGTAACCAGTATGTCTGATATAATATCCAAGTCCTATGTCGAGAAACTACTGTGTGACGACCAAAGTATAACCGATTGTAGTATAGGAGTTTCTTTTCCTATTCTGTGTATGTCATCCAAATACCATGACATCACACCCTACTACCTTCTCAACAGATCCATCCCTTATTCTGATGAAGTCAAACCCATGACTGTCACATCAGAAATAGATGATCTATCTCCGCTACTGGTGCTTCAGTCTATAAATAGACATAAGCTACCTGTCCACCAATGCTTCCGCTGCTCCCACTGACTACGACAACCCTCTGGCAGAGTCATATACACGTACACTTCTAAAGCTAGTTTAGAACGACGCTATACTCATCCTCCCGCCGGGTCTCGCAACCTGGAACAACAGCAATGGCAATTGTGGGTAAACAAGAACTTCCCTGTCACCGTCCTTGAGGCTACCGTAGTACCTCTCGGGTGTCTGAAGTTACCCACCTTATCTGCGGAGTGGCCAATGGAATGTCAATCTAGATTGAATCTTTAGGTTCCTTATCAAATCTTCAGTAATCGTTTGTGGTTCTGGAATCACTTCCAGTTCTACCATACTCCCACTGCTGTTTTCTGAAAAAATCCATTTTTAATAAAACTGTGGCGAGTCTAGAACAATATCGCTATTGTTCATCCAGATGGTAGAAAGTCAACCCTCGTCATAGCCTGGGTCAACCCACAAACAGCCATTACAGAAACGTGCCTTGAGTTATCCAGAGTCTGGTTTTAATCATAAGCTGGACAACTCCCCGTTCCTTAACAACGTTAAGATACGAACTGTTCTATATCCCATATAGGACCAGAGGCACTGATTTAATTGAACCAGATCCAAATCATGCAACTGTCTCCAGTGCATGTCAACTAAATGGAAGGAGGCTGATCAGCGTTACTCAACTTAGGAATGCTTCCAATCATGAGTAACCTGAAAGAGAAGCAAGATCTCTTAAATCATTACTATCAACTGAATACCGTACACAAGTATCTACATCTTCGATCTCTTTGAAGAATCCCGATACTTGCTACACCTGGTTCTCTACTCTATTCAAATACCTATAACTTCTCAAAATTCGGACCCTGTGTTTCCTACGAAACACCTGTCTAAAAACTGGAGAAGTCATAAGTAAACCGAATATAGTACGAGGACCAACCCCTCTGTCCTGATGGACCCTGGACAACATACAATACTCTGTATAAGTCCCTTGAGTCTGATAACTCATTCACTGTGTATCGTAAGCTGAAAACTGTACTTATGGTTAAGAAGAATTACACCGCCGCTTAATGCTCCTTACCTAACCATCCACTGATATAGGTAAATGTCGTAGACATAATTTCATAAAGATATATCTCACTCTATGAAAATAGACGTACAGATATATCAATTTGAAATTGGTGCATAACAGCGGATATTCAAAACCAAATATTTGCCGAAGCTGAAAACTGTACTTATGGTTAAGAAGAATTACACCGCCGCTTAATGCTCCTTACCTAACCATCCACTGATATAGGTAAATGTCGTAGACATAATTTCATAAAGATATATCTCACTCTATGAAAATAGACGTACAGATATATCAATTTGAAATTGGTGCATAACAGCGGATATTCAAAACCAAATATTTGCCGACCGGCAAACTACCCAGGTGATTTCCTCAAATATCACCGATTACAACGAATCCCGATATAATGAGGATGATCACCCAATTCCCAATAACCTACTCCCACTCATCATCTGTAAAACCATACAGATGTGAGAATCATACCTGGTAAATACATACCCTGGAGCAAGTGTCTAATCGGGAAATCAGTTTTCCTTTAACAGTACACAGTGAGACTGAAACATTGAAATGTTTCGATGGGGTATCCCGGTATTCCTAGTAATGCCTCTTCCAGATTCACGACTGTAACCGTATAATTCTTTACCACCTCTCCAAATCCCTTTATATGTCTTTAGTCTTTACCTTCTGCACACCCCTTTAGGCCAAATGGTTTTCTTCCTTCCCTACCTTTCGGCACCAGCCTATGGTTTGGAAGAAGACTATCCAATAAGCATAATGGGTGTACTGTCCTAATCCTAGGAACACTCGCAAAGCGAGAGAAGGTGAAGATAAAAGACAACCGAATAAACCTTATTCCTATTTCTCCTGGACCAGAATCCATCCCCGAACTGGAACAAGTTCCTTTCGAGTTCGTATATAACCATACGATGGAGTATCCAAATAAACTGTGGATCTTCGTAGTGATACGGAGTGTCCTGGAGAAATACAAAGGTGATGTGGGAGTGGTAACGAAATATTTGGTTTGGTCGTGAATATCTGTTGCAATTTACTTTGCCCTCTTACTAATCCCTTGCTTTGTCTGAACTTAATACCTTCTGTACACCATCGTTAGGCTAATTGGTTTTCTTCATTCCCTACCGGTCGGCTCCAGCCTAAGGTTTGGAAGAAGACAATCCAATTTGCGTAATAGGTGTACTACCCCTAAACCAAGGAGTACTCGTAACCTGAGAGAGGGTAAAAGGAAAAGACAACTGAATAATCCTATCCGTTTTCTCCAGAACCTGAAACCATCCTCGAATAAATTCCTTCGAGTTCGTATCTAACCATACGATGGTTTTGTCCAATGGAAGTGGACGTTCGTAGCAACACGGGGTGTCCTGGAGAAAAGGGTAAAAGTAGGAGTGGCAATGAGGTTTGCAACTCTGACAATCCAAAAGCTAGTGTTAAGAAAGTTCGGTCAACTTGGTCACTGAGTCATAGTCTTAGGGTCGGGTCAAAAGGTCACTGCCAGAGAGAGAGAAAAAAGAAACACTCAGCGTGCACTCTAACCTAGATCAGAATAGTTACCAATTTATCTAATCTGGAAACCTCCCACTGTACCTCAAATTCTCCTCCAAACCTGAAAGAAGAATTAGTCGGGGTCACCCGAGGAGTAAACTAACTCATCAGTGGGAATCGGGATCCAACTATCATCGCATGATAACGTGACGGAATCCGCTCACGGTGTCACACTCCAGAAGGTATGCGCATATCTGGCAAGTTTCAGTTCTTTTGAAACTCCCGATGTGATTTCTGCCCCATGCTCTTATGACCTTGACTAAGGCCAACAAATCATAAGTCACATGTCAAGTTCTACCCGTCATTATCCAGGTTGATTTGAACCCACCCGTACAAGCCCTTGACTAGGGCCAACAAGGCTATACGACTGTCCCAAACCAACGCATCTATCTATGCAGCATATGAACACCCAACAGCTACCAAACACTGTGCCTTGACTATGGCCAACAAACACAGCTTGAATACTATTGACTACCCATATGAAACGACGGAGGGCTACGAATGGTTTCTGGCGAAAACCTTTAACGTAATGAACTTGATATCGTTGAAGGAACTGATAGCTTTTTTAAAAGTATAGTGACGAAAACCGTTGCTAAAGAGGTCACTCCCGGTGAAGGGATCTCGGCTCTTTCCCCGTAGAATGGGGTGCAGGATATTCCAAATGAATACCACGGTGCAAAGCAAAAGTAATCGGCTATAGTGAAGTTAATGCCCTGACGCAAACTTTTTGTCCAAGGGGTCACTCCCGGTGAAGGGATCTCGGCCCTTGCCTCGTCGACTGAGGAGCAGGATATTCCAACTGAATACCACGATGCAAAACAAAAGTGAACGTCCTTGCAATAACAGCTTTTTGAAAAAGTGTTCCAACAACATCAGATTAGGTTTGTTTTTAACTTGCATTGATCCGAATCAATGCAGTCCCATCAATTGATCACACCACAAAGAACGAAAATATACTGATGTACGTATATGCCATCCGCATTCGCCACTGGGTCCCGTCATTACCCGTTAGGTTAGCTAACTAACGACAGAGCGGGGACTGGACTAGCGCGGATGCAAAACATATACAACATCTACTAATATATATACTAATATATTATATTCGCTCAAGGCGTGAATAAAATGCAACATCACAGAGAATGAACAGCATCACAGAAACAATACAGATATCTGGGATCCCCGGGTTTCACAGAGCCGCTGAAACCCGACGTTCCCCTGGTCGTGTGGATAGCCTGTGCAATGAAATCCTAGACCCCTACGGGCGCGGCAAGTCACCCGCCAAAACCTGAAGCGAGGCAGCCCCCTTCAGCACCGTGAATGGACCACCCAGCACTTCACGGAATCCGGTAACTTGGGCACCCCTCCTGGGTCAACCTGTACACCCTACGAGTGCGGCGAATAGCCCGCCAATCCAAGAGTGAAGCCCCCTCCGTCTCAATGCCATGAGATGCGGGCCCGTTGCCCTCTAGAACCCGGCTATCCGTGCACCCCTCCGCGGGGTAATCCTAGTACAGAAAGTAAAATATACATACACCGGGTACATCGACCGCAACCAGGTCGTGCCCCAAAATAATAATACAAACAGGCAGTGACGGCAGTCCACATGTCGGACGCTCGCCCCGCAATATCAAATGTACATAATACAACCACAACTGTACTAGCATTGCATCCAGGCTATCCCCCACGACCGATCCGCAACATCACAGCAAAAACAAAACATCAACGTGAAAGTCACGTTCGCAAATCCGTCTAACCGGGCTATAGCGGTTAGACCGGATTTACCGATCAAGTGACATTCACGGTCGCAGATATAATGTAAATACTGTGAAATAATGTGTTTAAAATATCCGATCAATCAAATTTTAACAAGTGGGCCCCCAAGCAATACTGTAGCAGTTAAAGAAATTCTGGGCCCAATGTTAATATTCCAAAACCCCAATTTTAAGCCCACAAAGACACTGTAGAAATTTGGTGCAGTGATCTCCACAGTGTGCGGCGGAACAGCGGCGGGAAGGGGGTTTTCGCGGCGGTTCCGCGCTCCCATAGTGGAGTCACTTCATCGAATTTTTACAGTGCTCTTATATTTTCCAGTACATCAATATTTTACAACCTGAAAAATTTTTCGAGACCAAAAAATTTTCAACAGAAAACTGTCGATAGGAAAAACACGGTTTTGGAACTTTTTGATCGATCGGAAATGCAAACACATTAAACCAAGCTAGACTAAGTTAATGGCGTGGCTCTGATACCACTGTAAGTGCACGGCGGAGCCCCGGCCGTCGATCCGACGGCCAAATGCGGAAGCGGTGATAAACTTTAATTTTCTTGAACTGGCAAACCGCCGCGCACTAATACCCGGATCGAACCATTAATTAGTCCTAGCTATCTACAAGAAAGGGAAGAGATATACCGACGATCCATGTCCTCCGGTCTTCTCGTCGTCGTCCCAATCTCCTGCGGAATGTCCCGTCTCCTCCTCGTCGCCGGAAGTGCACCACATCGCCTACATCGTTTACGGGCTCCCACCTCAATGCCGAGGCAACTCGGGCACGAAGCCGGCTACTCGACGTGCCCAAGATTCGCTGTAGAAAATAGAAGAACTAGTGTCTCATTTGGGGTTTATGGAGGTGCCATTTTGGTGGAGGAAATGAGGTATGAACTTTTGTGGAGGAACTTGGGGATTTTTCTAGCACCAAGAGAGCAAAAATCCCCACTACAAAAATGGGCAACCCCTCCTCCATGCTTGGCCGGCCATGACTAGAGGAGAGGGAGAGTGAGAATGAGGGAGAGTCTCTCAAAAATAATGGGAGCCATTCTCAATAATACAAAGGAGAGAGAGAGAAGGCTATCATGCAAAAGGGAATGATCACAACAAATCCAACACTCCAAGGCAACCATCATCTCATGCATGATGGCTTCAAAAAGTCAAGCCATCATGAGAAGAAGAAGTCAAGTGATGGTGCTCATCATGAAAACCATCATGATACAAATAATATGCAAAGGACCCCCTCCACAAATGCTTATTTGCAACAATGCAAATAAGCCCTCCTCCACCAATCTTCGGCCAATGAACGGAACAATGGAAATCGGCCGAAACGGAAAGCAAACTGGCAACTCCAGAAAACTGGTCCCGTAATAAATTACAGGAAAACCCCGATACTGTGCATACACACCCGCATCTGTATTTCGACCGAAATACAAATGCAATGAGACAAAATCTACACTGTACTATACTAGGATCCGGCTTATACCAAAGCCGGCTAGTAATACCTGTTCGATCCTGATCCGTGCAATACCGCACGTATCTGATCGAACCCTGCCATATAACCATACGGCCTATAGTACAGACTGTCCGATCCTGATCCGTGCAATACCGCACGTATCTGATCGGACCCTGCCATATCTCCATACGGCCTCTACAACCTTTCGCCCGAAAGCTGAGTAACTGAAATGTGGGGGACTCTAAAGACTCATCAACACCTTGGTTGTGGATTTAACCACTAGCACGTTAGAGGTATAAGCCAATACATAACGGGCCACCAGGTATTGACCAAAAGGGACGTCTGTGAGCGAACTCAGCCTGACACCCTACTGAGCCTGTCAGTGACAATATCCGTACAGTCCGGTCCGTTCATCTATGAGTATCGCATGGCGGGCCTAGGGGGTTGGTAAAAGTCAGACCCCCAAAAGCGGTACAAGTCGTGTCGGAGTGTAGCCCAGAACACCCTGAGATACTACTGGAATACCTACCAGTAAATCTCCTTGCCTCGGCCGAGGGCTTTGTGTAATGGCTCTCCTAGACACAGCGCGACCTCACCCCCAATACCGGGAGAGACGAACCCCTGAAGATACGCTCACTGCCTCCATGTGGCTCGGGACTGTACCCAACTAAAACCTGTTTGCACGACTCCTTTGAGCCGTGGTAGGGTAGTAATCAAAGTACAGTGGGAACTCACACGAGACAAATGACGATCCCCAGGTCGATGAACTAACCTGCACACATGTCACCAGGGAACTGCCATCTGACGTCAGGTATATGACCAACTAGCATGTTCCCGGCGAGTCCTGTCCGATGTACTCATAACCCAATGAGCACCTGTATACATCTTAGGTGATCCAACTGACACCAGTGGCTTGTGAGACCGACCACCGCCCCTCGTCGGGGTCTCGACTGTATACACTAGTCTACTATGGAGAATCGATGCCCTGTCTCGAAACTCTCACGACTAGGGACCTTTTAAGGATATGCTTATAGGCCCCAGCTCCCACTTATATGATCGCCCTCATACTGCTGGTGGTCAAGCAAGAATCCTAGGGGCTCTATCAACGTGTAATAGCGACGTGTCAGGTCACTTAAAACAGTACACGATGATAAAGGTAAACCAGATAGCATACTATCATCTCGAGTAAGACTGTCCTACCGGGATAGGTCCTCTATCAATCATTACAATCACGTACCTGTGACCTAATAATTGACTCTGAGGGCACTATCTCCAACAATCTCCCACTTGCACTCAAGGCTAATTATTGCGATGTCGCATACTCACAGCCCGTGTGATACCGAACACCCAACTCCTCTACTAGTCAGTCTCACAAAGCTCGTTTGCGAAACTATTGCGTTCGAGGAATAGCCTCAGTGAGTGGATCCGCTTTGTTGTTTCTTTCTATGTCTCTCTATATCTCAAGTTCGCGGAGAAAGCCATCTCCCGAAATGAGCAATACCTGTCTTAGGATGTCTGGATGTCTGATGGGACATAGCTCATAAATGAACTCCAAATCCAAACTTCTTAGACTGTATCGTCAACTGAACTTAATCAGTATCCTGCGCCATGCCACCCTCAGTATTGCCTTGGACCACCTATCCAAAATACTGCCCTTCGTCAGAAGGAGAACTATAACTCTGACAACCTCCTTGTCGTCCATGTCACCTTGGAAGCCTGGAATGATAACTGTCTCCCGAATGAGGCTGTCGTTATCATATCCCTAGAACATCCACTTATGTTCTAAAACTGCTTCCGACTGTTTCTCCAGGATTGGACTAATGTCAGCTTATTGCATCTAGTGCAAGAACAATATCTGGTGTGGTACTTGACATCTCATGATTGACTCAATTGCCTAAGCAAGTGATCTGCCAATCATACACGTCCCTCTCCCCTTTAGTCTGTAAGACACCTTTAGAGAGGGTGACTCCATCACCTGCAGGTACACTACCGTGCCAGGAGTCGTCCATTCTAAATACTCTTAGAATGCTGTCTAAGTACCCTGATTGGGAGACTACCCAAATCTAGATCTAAGACCATAGATCTAGTAACCAGTATGTCTGATATAATATCCAAGTCCTATGTCGAGAAACTACTGTGTGACGACCAAAGTATAACCGATTGTAGTATAGGAGTTTCTTTTCCTATTCTGTGTATGTCATCCAAATACCATGACATCACACCCTACTACCTTCTCAACAGATCCATCCCTTATTCTGATGAAGTCAAACCCATGACTGTCACATCAGAAATAGATGATCTATCTCCGCTACTGGTGCTTCAGTCTATAAATAGACATAAGCTACCTGTCCACCAATGCTTCCGCTGCTCCCACTGACTACGACAACCCTCTGGCAGAGTCATATACACGTACACTTCTAAAGCTAGTTTAGAACGACGCTATACTCATCCTCCCGCCGGGTCTCGCAACCTGGAACAACAGCAATGGCAATTGTGGGTAAACAAGAACTTCCCTGTCACCGTCCTTGAGGCTACCGTAGTACCTCTCGGGTGTCTGAAGTTACCCACCTTATCTGCGGAGTGGCCAATGGAATGTCAATCTAGATTGAATCTTTAGGTTCCTTATCAAATCTTCAGTAATCGTTTGTGGTTCTGGAATCACTTCCAGTTCTACCATACTCCCACTGCTGTTTTCTGAAAAAATCCATTTTTAATAAAACTGTGGCGAGTCTAGAACAATATCGCTATTGTTCATCCAGATGGTAGAAAGTCAACCCTCGTCATAGCCTGGGTCAACCCACAAACAGCCATTACAGAAACGTGCCTTGAGTTATCCAGAGTCTGGTTTTAATCATAAGCTGGACAACTCCCCGTTCCTTAACAACGTTAAGATACGAACTGTTCTATATCCCATATAGGACCAGAGGCACTGATTTAATTGAACCAGATCTAAATCATGCAACTGTCTCCAGTGCATGTCAACTAAATGGAAGGAGGCTGATCAGCGTTACTCAACTTAGGAATGCTTCCAATCATGAGTAACCTGAAAGAGAAGCAAGATCTCTTAAATCATTACTATCAACTGAATACCGTACACAAGTATCTACATCTTCGATCTCTTTGAAGAATCCCGATACTTGCTACACCTGGTTCTCTACTCTATTCAAATACCTATAACTTCTCAAAATTCGGACCCTGTGTTTCCTACGAAACACCTGTCTAAAAACTGGAGAAGTCATAAGTAAACCGAATATAGTACGAGGACCAACCCCTCTGTCCTGATGGACCCTGGACAACATACAATACTCTGTATAAGTCCCTTGAGTCTGATAACTCATTCACTGTGTATCGTAAGCTGAAAACTGTACTTATGGTTAAGAAGAATTACACCGCCGCTTAATGCTCCTTACCTAACCATCCACTGATATAGGTAAATGTCGTAGACATAATTTCATAAAGATATATCTCACTCTATGAAAATAGACGTACAGATATATCAATTTGAAATTGGTGCATAACAGCGGATATTCAAAACCAAATATTTGCCGAAGCTGAAAACTGTACTTATGGTTAAGAAGAATTACACCGCCGCTTAATGCTCCTTACCTAACCATCCACTGATATAGGTAAATGTCGTAGACATAATTTCATAAAGATATATCTCACTCTATGAAAATAGACGTACAGATATATCAATTTGAAATTGGTGCATAACAGCGGATATTCAAAACCAAATATTTGCCGACCGGCAAACTACCCAGGTGATTTCCTCAAATATCACCGATTACAATGAATCCCGATATAATGAGGATGATCACCCAATTCCCAATAACCTACTCCCACTCATCATCTGTAAAACCATACAGATGTGAGAATCATACCTGGTAAATACATACCCTGGAGCAAGTGTCTAATCGGGAAATCAGTTTTCCTTTAACAGTACACAGTGAGACTGAAACATTGAAATGTTTCGATGGGGTATCCCGGTATTCCTAGTAATGCCTCTTCCAGATTCACGACTGTAACCGTATAATTCTTTACCACCTCTCCAAATCCCTTTATATGTCTTTAGTCTTTACCTTCTGCACACCCCTTTAGGCCAAATGGTTTTCTTCCTTCCCTACCTTTCGGCACCAGCCTATGGTTTGGAAGAAGACTATCCAATAAGCATAATGGGTGTACTGTCCTAATTCTAGGAACACTCGCAAAGCGAGAGAAGGTGAAGATAAAAGACAACCGAATAAACCTTATTCCTATTTCTCCTGGACCAGAATCCATCCCCGAACTGGAACAAGTTCCTTTCGAGTTCGTATATAACCATACGATGGAGTATCCAAATAAACTGTGGATCTTCGTAGTGATACGGAGTGTCCTGGAGAAATACAAAGGTGATGTGGGAGTGGTAACGAAATATTTGGTTTGGTCGTGAATATCTGTTGCAATTTACTTTGCCCTCTTACTAATCCCTTGCTTTGTCTGAACTTAATACCTTCTGTATACCATCGTTAGGCTAATTGGTTTTCTTCATTCCCTACCGGTCGGCTCCAGCCTAAGGTTTGGAAGAAGACAATCCAATTTGCGTAATAGGTGTACTACCCCTAAACCAAGGAGTACTCGTAACCTGAGAGAGGGTAAAAGGAAAAGACAACTGAATAATCCTATCCGTTTTCTCCAGAACCTGAAACCATCCTCGAATAAATTCCTTCGAGTTCGTATCTAACCATACGATGGTTTTGTCCAATGGAAGTGGACGTTCGTAGCAACACGGGGTGTCCTGGAGAAAAGGGTAAAAGTAGGAGTGGCAATGAGGTTTGCAACTCTGACAATCCAAAAGCCAGTGTTAAGAAAGTTCGGTCAACTTGGTCACTGAGTCATAGTCTTAGGGTCGGGTCAAAAGGTCACTGCCAGAGAGAGAGAGAAAAGAAACACTCAGCGTTCACTCTAACCTAGATCAGAATGGTTACCAATTTATCTAATCTGGAAACCTCCCACTGTACCTCAAATTCTCCTCCAAACCTGAAAGAAGAATTAGTCGGGGTCACCCGAGGAGTAAACTAACTCATCAGTGGGAATCGGGATCCAACTATCATCGCATGATAACGTGACGGAATCCGCTCACGGTGTCACACTCCAGAAGGTATGCGCATATCTGGCAAGTTTCAGTTCTTTTGAAACTCCCGATGTGATTTCTGCCCCATGCTCTTATGACCTTGACTAAGGCCAACAAATCATAAGTCACATGTCAAGTTCTACCCGTCATTATCCAGGTTGATTTGAACCCACCCGTACAAGCCCTTGACTAGGGCCAACAAGGCTATACGACTGTCCCAAACCAACGCATCTATCTATGCAGCATATGAACACCCAACAGCTACCAAACACTGTGCCTTGACTATGGCCAACAAACACAGCTTGAATACTATTGACTACCCATATGAAATGACGGAGGGCTACGAATGGTTTCTGGCGAAAACCTTTAACGTAATGAACTTGATATCGTTGAAGGAACTGATAGCTTTTTTAAAAGTATAGTGACGAAAACCGTTGCTAAAGAGGTCACTCCCGGTGAAGGGATCTCGGCTCTTTCCCCGTAGAATGGGGTGCAGGATATTCCAAATGAATACCACGGTGCAAAGCAAAAGTAATCGGCTATAGTGAAGTTAATGCCCTGACGCAAACTTTTTGTCCAAGGGGTCACTCCCGGTGAAGGGATCTCGGCCCTTGCCTCGTCGACTGAGGAGCAGGATATTCCAACTGAATACCACGATGCAAAACAAAAGTGAACGTCCTTGCAATAACAGCTTTTTGAAAAAGTGTTCCAACAACATCAGATTAGGTTTGTTTTTAACTTGCATTGATCCGAATCAATGCAGTCCCATCAATTGATCACACCACAAAGAACGAAAATATACTGATGTACGTATATGCCATCCGCATTCGCCACTGGGTCCCGTCATTACCCGTTAGGTTAGCTAACTAACGACAGAGCGGGGACTGGACTAGCGCGGATGCAAAACATATACAACATCTACTAATATATATACTAATATATTATATTCGCTCAAGGCGTGAATAAAATGCAACATCACAGAGAATGAACAGCATCACAGAAACAATACAGATATCTGGGATCCCCGGGTTTCACAGAGCCGCTGAAACCCGACGTTCCCCTGGTCGTGTGGATAGCCTGTGCAATGAAATCCTAGACCCCTACGGGCGCGGCAAGTCACCCGCCAAAACCTGAAGCGAGGCAGCCCCCTTCAGCACCGTAAATGGACCACCCAGCACTTCACGGAATCCGGTAACTTGGGCACCCCTCCTGGGTCAACCTGTACACCCTACGAGTGCGGCGAATAGCCCGCCAATCCTAGAGTGAAGCCCCCTCCGTCTCAATGCCATGAGATGCGGGCCCGTTGCCCTCTAGAACCCGGCTATCCGTGCACCCCTCCGCGGGGTAATCCTAGTACAGAAAGTAAAATATACATACACCGGGTACATCGACCGCAACCAGGTCGTGCCCCAAAATAATAATACAAACAGGCAGTGACGGCAGTCCACATGTCGGACGCTCGCCCCGCAATATCAAATGTACATAATACAACCACAACTGTACTAGCATTGCATCCAGGCTATCCCCCACGACCGATCCGCAACATCACAGCAAAAACAAAACATCAACGTGAAAGTCACGTTCGCAAATCCGTCTAACCGGGCTATAGCGGTTAGACCGGATTTACCGATCAAGTGACATTCACGGTCGCAGATATAATGTAAATACTGTGAAATAATGTGTTTAAAATATCCGATCAATCAAATTTTAACAAGTGGGCCCCCAAGCAATACTGTAGCAGTTAAAGAAATTCTGGGCCCAATGTTAATATTCCAAAACCCCAATTTTAAGCCCACAAAGACACTGTAGAAATTTGGTGCAGTGATCTCCACAGTGTGCGGCGGAACAGCGGCGGGAAGGGGGTTTTCGCGGCGGTTCCGCGCTCCCATAGTGGAGTCACTTCATCGAATTTTTACAGTGCTCTTATATTTTCCAGTACATCAATATTTTACAACCTGAAAAATTTTTCGAGACCAAAAAATTTTCAACAGAAAACTGTCGATAGGAAAAACACGGTTTTGGAACTTTTTGATCGATCGGAAATGCAAACACATTAAACCAAGCTAGACTAAGTTAATGGCGTGGCTCTGATACCACTGTAAGTGCACGGCGGAGCCCCGGCCGTCGATCCGACGGCCAAATGCGGAAGCGGTGATAAACTTTAATTTTCTTGAACTGGCAAACCGCCGCGCACTAATACCCGGATCGAACCATTAATTAGTCCTAGCTATCTACAAGAAAGGGAAGAGATATACCGACGATCCAAGTCCTCCGGTCTTCTCGTCGTCGTCCCAATCTCCTGCGGAATGTCCCGTCTCCTCCTCGTCGCCGGAAGTGCACCACATCGCCTACATCGTTTACGGGCTCCCACCTCAATGCCGAGGCAACTCGGGCACGAAGCCGGCTACTCGACGTGCCCAAGATTCGCTGTAGAAAATAGTAGAACTAGTATCTCATTTGGGGTTTATGGAGGTGCCATTTTGGTGGAGGAAATGAGGTATGAACTTTTGTGGAGGAACTTGGGGATTTTTCTAGCACCAAGAGAGCAAAAATCCCCACTACAAAAATGGGCAACCCCTCCTCCATGCTTGGCCGGCCATGACTAGAGGAGAGGGAGAGTGAGAATGAGGGAGAGTCTCTCAAAAATAATGGGAGCCATTCTCAATAATACAAAGGAGAGAGAGAGAAGGCTATCATGCAAAAGGGAATGATCACAACAAATCCAACACTCCAAGGCAACCATCATCTCATGCATGATGGCTTCAAAAAGTCAAGCCATCATGAGAAGAAGAAGTCAAGTGATGGTGCTCATCATGAAAACCATCATGATACAAATAATATGCAAAGGACCCCCTCCACAAATGCTTATTTGCAACAATGCAAATAAGCCCTCCTCCACCAATCTTCGGCCAATGAACGGAACAATGGAAATCGGCCGAAACGGAAAGCAAACTGGCAACTCCAGAAAACTGGTCCCGTAATAAATTACAGGAAAACCCCGATACTGTGCATACACACCCGCATCTGTATTTCGACCGAAATACAAATGCAATGAGACAAAATCTACACTGTACTATACTAGGATCCGGCTTATACCAAAGCCGGCTAGTAATACCTGTTCGATCCTGATCCGTGCAATACCGCACGTATCTGATCGAACCCTGCCATATAACCATACGGCCTATAGTACAGACTGTCCGATCCTGATCCGTGCAAGACCGTACGTATCTGATCGGACCCTGCCATATCTCCATACGGCCTCTACAACCTTTCGCCCGAAAGCTGAGTAACTGAAATGTGGGGGACTCTAAAGACTCATCAACACCTTGGTTGTGAATTTAACCACTAGCACGTTAGAGGTATAAGCCAATACATAACGGGCCACCAGGTATTGACCAAAAGGGACGTCTGTGAGCGAACTCAGCCTGACACCCTACTGAGCCTGTCAGTGACAATATCCGTACAGTCCGGTCCGTTCGTCTATGAGTATCGCATGGCGGGCCTAGGGGGTTGGTAAAAGTCAGACCCCCAAAAGCGGTACAAGTCGTGTCGGAGTGTAGCCCAGAACACCCTGAGATACTACTGGAATACCTACCAGTAAATCTCCTTGCCTCGGCCGAGGGCTTTGTGTAATGGCTCTCCTAGACACAGCGCGACCTCACCCCCAATACCGGGAGAGACGAACCCCTGAAGATACGCTCACTGCCTCCATGTGGCTCGGGACTGTACCCAACTAAAACCTGTTTGCACGACTCCTTTGAGCCGTGGTAGGGTAGTAATCAAAGTACAGTGGGAACTCACACGAGACAAATGACGATCCCCAGGTCGATGAACTAACTTGCACACATGTCACCAGGGAACTGCCATCTGACGTCAGGTATATGACCAACTAGCATGTTCCCGGCGAGTCCTGTCCGGTGTACTCATAACCCAATGAGCACCTGTATACATCTTAGGTGATCCAACTGACACCAGTGGCTTGTGAGACCGGCCACCGCCCCTCGTCGGGGTCTCGACTGTATACACTAGTCTACTATGGAGAATCGATGCCCTGTCTCGAAACTCTCACGACTAGGGACCTTTTAAGGATATGCTTATAGACCCCAGCTCCCACTTATATGATCGCCCTCATACTGCTGGTGGTCAAGCAAGAATCCTAGGGGCTCTATCAACGTGTAATAGCGACGTGTCAGGTCACTTAAAACAGTACACGATGATAAAGGTAAACCAGATAGCATACTATCATCTCGAGTAAGACTGTCCTACCGGGATAGGTCCTCTATCAATCATTAGAATCACGTACCTGCGACCTAATAATTGACTCTGAGGGCACTATCTCCAACAAATCCATCGCCCATCTGTATGGGTCGAGAAGGTATACGCTAGTCTACTCTGGTATATCGATGCCCCGTATCGATACACCCATGACTAGGGACTTTGAAGGATGTACTTATGGACTACCATGTCCCTACTAGTATGATCCGCATCATAGTCCAGGTAGTCTAGTACACATCCTAAGGGCTTTACCAACATGTAACAGAGAGACAATCAGTGTACACGTTAAGGTAAAGAGCAACCAGATAGCATACTATCATGTCGAGCAAGAAAGTCTTCCCTATATATGTCCCAGCATCCACTACAATATACATCCTATGTACAGTAATGGCCTCTAGGGCATACATATAACTAACATTATGATAGTTGCATATCTACATTTTCATATCCTTATTGCATAGTTACTGCATATTACTGTCATGATTACTATAGCTTCACATTTTGCATGTACCGGCTACTGTACTTTCCTTATTTCAGCATTTGCATGACATGCTATTACTGTAATCGCATATCTTAGATTCATGCTGTACGTGCATTCCTGCGATTACCTGCATATGTTATCTACTATTCACGAGTTGGCAACTCACCCCCGTTGTGCCACAGGTGTTTCAGGTTGTTCCCCAGAGTAGTCGAGGCAGGCTATTCCTCTATTCAGCCATTCCGCTTTCAGCTATCATCTTTTGCTCCAGATACCGCATCAGATCACAGTACGATTTTGCTTAGGTGGGTTGGTGGTTATCTGTATTTCATATTGTACATTCGTTGTATTTTGTACTCTCCATCTACTATTGTGCAGTTGACTTAGAGACTTGGTGAGGACGCTATTGTATATTATTTGTGGTTTTGATGTCTTTTATATACAGTTTCCTTTCTAATGTCTCTTATTTCTTCGCTACGGCGTCGTATATTTGTGAGGAGATTGTTTTTCGCCTTTGGGCCACTTTTTACAAAAGGGGGTGTTCCTAAAATTTTAAAGAAAGAAAGTAAGACTTTTTAAAGAATTTGGGTTGTGTTTTCAAATGTTTCAAAAACTTATACTATCTTTTCCGTATTTTCTTGGTTTAGATTTCTGGGTTTTGGTTTTCTTTTACTACGTTACGTCTTTAGGCGTTGCGTAGTATTAGGGCCGTCACGGGCCAATTTCGGGTCGTGACATTCTCTGTGGGTCGACGCGAGTCAAGATGTTCTCGTCAAGGATACTGGTTTCCTTGAGTCGAAGTATTTTGCCGAGGACGCTGGTTTCCTCGAAGTTGAAATGAATCGGAGTATTCCTGCGGAGACACTGGTTTCTCTGCGGGCCGACGCGAATAACGAGGCTCTCATCAAGGACGCTAGTTTCCCTGAATTGAGGTATTTTGCCGAAGACACTGGTTTCTTCGGAGTTGAAACGAATTGGAGTATTCCTGCGGAGACACTGGTTTCTCTGCGGGCCGACGCGAATCAAGATGTTCTCATCAAGGACGCTAGTTTCCCTGAATTGAAGTATTTTGCCGAGGACACTGGTTTCCTCGGGGTTGAAACGAATCGGAGTATTCCTGCGGAGACGCTGGTTTCTCTGCAGGCCGACGCGAATCAAGAAGATCTCATCAAGGACACTGGTTTCCCTGAGTCGAAGGATTTTGCCGAAGACACTGGTTTCTTCGGAGTTTAAACGAATCGGAGTATTCCTGCGGAGACACTGGTTTCTCTGCGGGCCGACGCGAATCAAGATGTTCTCATCAAGGACGCTAGTTTCTCTGAATTGAAGTATTTGCCAAGGACACTGGTTTCCCTGGGGTTGAAACGATCTGTGGCGGTCTTTCAGGTTTTACATAAGTCACCGTCAAAACCGTGAAGCTAGGAATTTGACCTTCGCATCGTTTGCTGGCACTGCGTCTGCTATATCGAGACGAATGTCACGGTTGTCTCTAGTTTGTTGGTGAGCCGTCGAGATTTGGCATTGCTTTCTTGCGGAGCCTGTTGGGAAGGTGTGGTTCCCTCTTTGTTTGTGCCCTTGAATTGTATACTGGGATCGACGTGATCTCACCTGTAGGGCAAAAGTTTCATCACATTTTTTTATTGTTTTATTTCCGCGATGCTCTATCATTTCAACTTTTATATCGCGAAGGTCGCGATTGCCCAATCATTTCGGCTATTTTTTGCGGTGCCCAGTCATTTCGGCTGTTTATTTTATTTTTACTCGCTGCTTTTTATTGCGAGTTGCCCAATCATTTTGGCTGTTTTGTGCGCATACATTTTTACTTGCTGCTTTTTATTGCAAGTTGCCCCATCATTTCGGCTATTTCGTATGCATGCGCGGCTTGCTGGCTGTTTGCCATAAGCATGGAATTAGACACCGATTTTGGCATCAGCACCGCTACAACTGAGATATTGCCAGGAGCGAATCATCATTTGCCTCTGTCGATGTCGAACAAAGGTGGCTTAGCGAAAAGGGTTAAGGTCCTGTCGACTAATGCTTTTGACTCCATGAGCTGTAAGGGTCCCACAAAGGTATTTCTCCCTATAAGTCGTGAGGATCTTGTAGGTGTATTTTCTCCTTAGGAATCGTGAGGATCCCTAAGTTTATGTTCCTCTGTAAGTCGTAAGGATCCTACAAGAGAGCTTTCTCCTTGTAAGTCGAGAGGACTTATAAGGGTCGTTCACCATGCGAACATATCCCCAGTCACGGATGGGACTTGGTTAGGGAAATGTTTATTTGCGCCCGTGGATTGTATACAAGGGTCAGTATTGAACCACTTGTAGGGCAATATCGAAGGTTATGGGGGTTGCTTAAGCACAGGTTCAGGTCTCTGTAACTTAAGACTTTCAAATCTTATGAGCCGTGAGGATCCCATAAGAGAGTTCTCCTTACGAGTCGTGAGGATCTCGGAAGTGTATTTTCTCCTTAGGAATCGTGATGATCCCTAAGTGTGTTTCTCCCTTGTGAGTCGTAAAGATCTTACGTGGATGGTTTCTCCTTACAAGGTCGAGAGGACCTTATAAGTGTCCTTTAATGAGGTTGCGCCCTTTCGGGTTTTCACAAACACTAGCCGGTAGTCCTGCTGTTTTTACCCACGGAGCCCTTTCGGGTTTTCATCCGTGCCCTTTTTGCTTATGGACATACCGTCTCTCTTTTTTTTATTCTTTTATTCTTTTTATTCTTTTTTTTAACGAGGTCTCGCCCTTTCGGGTTTTCACGAACACTCGCCGGTAGCCCTGCTGATTTTACTCACGGAGCCCTTTCGGGTTTTCATCTACGCCCATTTTGCTTATGGACATACCTTTTTTCTAGTTTTTTTAACATATTTTTTTTATTCTTTTTTTTTCTTCTTTATTCTCTCTTTTTCTTATCTCGTCAGCCTGAGGATGCTGCGGTAGTAGTTTAAGGACGTTTCGGTCATCAGCTAGTTTTAGGACGTAGTGGTCCGTCATTAGTTTAAGGACGTTTCGGTCCGTCGTTAGTTTAAGGACGTTTCGTCTGGTCCGGAGAAGGCCGGCTACTGCTTATAGAGTTTGAGCTTAGGAAGATAGCAAGCGGACATAGTCGTCGTCATCTATCATTGATCTAGGCTGTGGCTCATTAAGCGTAGTATTTCTTTAGGAAGCGGCCGTTTATTGGCCTGAAAGGCCTTTCACCGTGCATATCCATGAGTAGATAGGCTCCACCCTGGTAGACCTTGTCTATTATGTACGGGCCTTCATAGTTCGGCTCGAATTTTCCCCGCTTGGCGCGATTGGGGATCATAGGCCTTTTGACCACTAGCACGAATTCACCTTGGCGGAATGTCCTCGGCGTTAATCTTTCATATGAGCGCGTCATCTTTGCTTTATAAGCCTCTAGATTTTGTTGCGCTATGAGCCGGGTCTCATTAAGGGCATCAAGCTCCTCAAGCCGAAGGTGAGCACTTTCTTTGTCCGTCAGTTCGTAGTGGACTGCCACTCGTAGATAGGGTAACTCTATCTCGAGGGGGAGTACGGCTTCTGTACCGAATACCAATACATACGGCGTTGTGTTCGTGGCCGTCTTGAACGTAGTTCGATATGCCCAGAGAGCTTCTTGCAGTCTCTCATGCCAGTCCTTCTTATTTCGTGACACCGTCTTCTTCATGATCTTTGTCAAGGTCTTGTTGAAGGCTTCAGCTAGACCGTTAGCTCGCGGGTTATAAACTGAGGAATATCTCCAGTCTATATTATGCTGCTGCGCGAAGCGACTGATCTTGTGGCTTCTGTAGGCTGGCCCGTTATCGGAGATGATCCGTCGCGGAGTTCCAAACCGATATATGACGTGCGTCTTGAAGAAACAGAGGATATTCTCCGTCTTCACTTCTCTCAGTGGTACTGCTTCTGCCCATTTGGAGAAGTAATCAGTCGTCGCCAGGATGAAACGATGTCCTCTAGACGATGCTGGTTCGATGAGGCCGACTATGTTAGTTCCCCACATTTCGAACGGCCAGCTAGTCACCGTTGGATGTAGTGGATTTGGATGCTGGTGGATGAAGTCCCCATGGATTTGGCATGAGTGGCATTGCTTCGCATATTCGAGGCAGTCCTGAATCATCGTGGGCCAGTAGTAGCCCATCCGTTTTATTTTTAACTTCATCTTTGGGCCTGCTTGGTGAGAACCGCAGAGTCCGTCATGAACTTCGTGAACGACTCTTTTCGCTTCATCAGGTCCCAGGCATCTCAACCACAAAGAATCAAATGACCTCTTATATAGAGTATTATTGACGAAGGCGAAAGACAGAGCTCGTTTCATAAGCTGATGGCTTGAGGACGCATCTTCAGGCGTTCGTCGGGACTTGAAGTAGTCTATAAAGACTTCTCTCCAATCCTCAGCATTTTTCCCGGTCTTTTATTTGCAGGGTCGTCTGCTCAGTCGCTCCCTTTTCTTCGGATGATTCCGAAGATATTTCTGCTAGGGCAAGTACTCGACGGCTTTGTACCATGATTCTGACGCCATCGAGGTTCTCGTTAGCCAGTTCTTTAGCGAGTTTGGCTAACGCGTCCGCTTTGCTGTTTTCCGCATGCGGTATGTTTTCCAAAGTGTAGGAGGGAATTTGGGCCAACAGTTGCTGCACCTTCTCGTCGTACTTCACCAACTCTGGTTTGCATGTTTGGTAGTCGCTATTTACTTGACTGACGACCAGTTGGGAGTCTCCATATATGAGGAGGTCTTTAATTCCCATGTCGATGGCGATCTCGAGGCCTGCTATCAAAGCTTCATATTCGGCTTCATTATTCGTCCTCGGCTTTGTTAAGGAGAAAGCAAAGTGCATTATCCCTCCTTGTGGAGTTACAAAGATGAGGCCTACCCCTGACTTGATTATGGGCGTACTTTGTTTGCGCTTCTTCATGGAAGATGCTCCATCGAAATAAAGCTCCCATCGGGTATCGCTCCCATCGATCGCGTCAAACGCGTGTTCGTCGGGCAGATCGCAATTCAGAGGAGAATCGGCAGGTATCGGATGCGCAGCGAGGAAGTCAGCAATGGCCTGGCCTTTCACTGCCTTGAGAGGCTGATAGGTTATCGAGAACTCCATCAAGAGTAGGGCCCATTTAGCGAGTCGCCCCGTCAATATGGCCTTTGACATCAAATATTTAAGAGGGTCCACTTTCGAAATGAGACGGACTTCATGCCCCAGTGCATAGTGCCTGAGCTTTGTTATCGCGAAGATCAACGCTAGGCAGTGTTTCTCGATGCGAGAATAATTACTTTCTGCCCCCAAAAGAACTCGACTCAAATAGTAGAGTGCTCTTTCTTTCCCTTGGTCATTTTCATGTGCCCATAATGCGCCTAAGGAACCTTCGAGGGCGGTTGTATAAAGAATGAGGGGTTTTCCCTTAACCGGAGCAGCCAAAACTGGAGGGTTCTACAGATATTGCTTAATTTTGTCCAGCGTGCTCTGGCATTTGTGATCCCAAACGAAAGGGGTTCCCTTCTTCATCAGGTGGCTGTAAGGGCAGCACTTGCCTGAAAGGTTAGCTATAAATCGCCGGATATACGCGAGCTTCCCTTGGAGAGACCGCAATTGCTTGAGAGTCCTCGGCGGAGGTATTTCCATGATCACCTTGATCTTTGACGGATCTATTTCGATACCTCGGTGTCGGACGATGAATCCCAGGAATTTGCCCGAGGAAACTCCGAATGAACACTTGAGAGGGTTCATCTTCATGTTATATTGTCGAAGGCGTTGAAATACGGTCTTCAGATGCTCGAGATGTTCCCCGTATGATTTGCTTTTAACTACGAGGTCATCGATATAGCATTCGACGATTTCATGTATAAGGTCATCGATGATCTTCGTCATGGCCCTTTGGTAGGTGGCACCGGCGTTCTTTAGACCGAAGGGCATCACCTTGTAGCAAAATATACCCAAAGGGGTCCGGAAAGCGGTATGCTTCTGGTCTTCGGGATGCATCTTTATCTGATTATACCCTGATGAGCCGTCCATGAAGGAGAAAACCTCGTGAGTGGAGGTATTGTCTATCATCAGCTCGGTGACTGGCACTGGGAAATCGTCCTTCGGGCAGGCTTTATTGAGATCTCGGAAGTCCACGCATATGCGCACCGTCCCATTTTTCTTCATCACCGGGACGATGTTGGCGATCCAATCGGTATACTGAACCTCCTGAATAAACCCAGAGTCAATCAGCTTCTTGACTTCGGCGTTGATGCTCATCTCAAGCTCGAGCCACATTCTTCTCGGCGCCTGTTTGACTGGCTTGACGTCCGGGGATATTGCCAGTTTATATACAGCAATTTCTGGATCTAGTCCTGGCATTTTAGAATAGTTCCATGCGAAGCAATCTCTATGCTGTACAAGCACGTCTTTTAACGCAGCCACCCTTTCTTCAGATAGCAGCTCACTGACAAATGTTGGTCGTGGGTCGTTCGCCGTCCCCAACTCAATTTTCTTAAGGTTATCTGCAGTAGTATGTATTCCATCTTCCAGCTCTTTCGGTGCTGGTGGAAATTCTGAGATCACCTCATCGTTGCTGTTTTCGAAGCACCAGGGAAGGTTATCCATATTCTCGGGCTCTTCTTTTGATATTGTTATCATGTGACAAGTACGAGCTCGCTTCGAAGACCGATGTGGGTCAGGTTCTGCTTTTGTGGCTTTGGGTTCGTGCCTCTGTGGTGGCGTTACCCTCCAGCTGTCAGACAGAGCGAACTTGCCGAGCTGATACTGATCTTCGACCCAATTCTTGAAGGCGAAGCAGTCTTCGAGAGGATGCCCTATTACTCGGTGATAAGAGCAATAGTTTGGATGTGAGACTTCGCCTGTTTGCTCTGGGTGCTTGGACTCCGGCAGTGTAAGCATCTGGTATTTTATAGCTCGGTCAAGTATCTTCTTCGTCTTGTCCCGAGGAAAAGAGTATGCTCGACTCATCTTCTTTACAAGGGACAAATCTGGACTGCTTGATTCCCGCTTGCATGGCTTCTTAGTCCCGCTTTGTTGCTGTCGAGCGCCTTTTTCGCTTTTCGACTTGTTTCTGCCTCTATGTCGAGCCTTTTTTATAATAGGTTGACAGGGAGTGGCATTTTCATCTTTCACGGCCTGTTGGAGGAGGCGTTGCGTTTTGGCTTTCTCGTAGATGGCCATTTCACGGTTATGGTCGTCTCGGACTTTTTGACCAGCTTCCCTTATAAGCTTGTCCATTTGTTTTTCGAACGACGGACTGGGCACTTGCATCAGGAACTTTTACAGGTTCAGGATTAGCGTCCTCCCATTAAGCATCCGCTTCTTCATTGAACTCATGTACGACGTAGCAATCACGGAGTAACTCTCGTTTCTTGGACCGAATGTAACCAAGCCCGATTGTTTCCATCCTCCCACTAGGCAACTTGTGTTGAGTCTCGGGAACGTTCCTGACCCCGTTATAGAATTTGGCTTTTCGAGCGGTCTGCTTAAAAGGTATCCCCTGGCGTTTCAACAGCCTCTTCAAACCTTCTGTATAATATCTAGGCAAACGGATGGGCTGAAGCTTGTCAAGCGTAGGATCCGCACCGTGCCAGATTTCTTTCTCTACTTTGATTTCTTCAGAGCGGTAGAATAGGATTGCCTTTTCACCTTCTCGCCTAGGAGGGACATAGAACGTGCGCAGCTCCTCTACACTGTAGGTATCGAGTGCATCCAGTTCCTTATGGTGTTTAAGTGGAACCATGGCGACTTGCAAAATTTGCTCTTCGTCAGCGGGAGTTTGTATTGAAGGCCGAGCAGAGAATATAGGATGGACCTCATCTTCCGAGTCACTACCAAAGATCAACGTAGGAGCGGATGGTCCTGGCTTGTTGTATTAGGGAGGACCCAAATAAACTATCTCCTCCTCCTCCTCGGTATCACTTCCGAAGACAGGGATGGTGGCGTTAGCTTTGTTCTCCGGCTTGTGACACCTTTCTGTGTCTTCGAAATCCGATAAGAAGTATTTTGCATCTTCATATTTGCGGACTTCATTCATGAAGAACGTGTTCAGTTCTCCCGTCACGGTATACTCGAGACCATCCTTAAAATATTTCATACATTGATGTTGTGTAGAAGGGATGATGTTGTATTCGTGTAACCATGGTCGGCCGAGTAGAGCATTGTAGCATGTATTGGCGTCTATGACGTGAAATTTAATATCTGTGACGAGCAGCCCATAGCGTAGCGTCAGTATCACAGATCCAAGAGTTCGTGATGATTGAGAATCGAACCCGGAGATGGTGATCTTATCCCGAGCAAGGTGCTGGACGCTCATGCAGATTTCCTTTAACACCCGCACGTTAAGGAGATTAACGGAAGATCCATTGTCAACCAGGATTTTTCCTATCTTTATATCATGGCAATACCCTAAGACATAGAGAGGGAGATTGTGTTCGCACGTCCCAAGGAGAAGGTCCTCGTTACCAAAAGTGACATCGGCCGTGTGTACTTCCTCCAGCTCGTCCTTCATCTTTTCTTCGGCGAGAAAAGCTTGGAATTGCTCGGGCACTTGCAATGCTTTGATTAATGAATCTCTTGCCTCTTTTGATAGTAAAAAGACGTCAAGAATCCTGAGCTGCGAGGGTAGCTTCCTCAGATGCGCTAGAACGTTGTAATCCACCTTATTTTTCTTCGGCGGGTCCTTAGCGGCTAGCTCTTCCATGACTTGGTCATCTAGGGCGATATCCTTAGAGACCTTTTCTTTCCCTTTATCTTTTTTGTTTGAGGGTCCGAGATTCTTTTCGGGTAGCGTCCGATTACGCAACCGGATATTTTCGCAGACCTTCGGCTCTTCTTCTTTTCCCGAGGTGGACTCTTTAAAGAGGGGGCTAAGAGCCATCTCCTCGTCAGAGTCGCTCCCGAACGTGAGAACTTACGATCCCCCAGCGTTAACCATGCGACAATCACCGGTAGTTCTGTTAAGCCCCTCGGTCGTATTTTTTCGCTCCCGACGAGTTTTGCGCTTTTCCCGCTTAAAATGTTGTCGGTGAGCAACAAATCCCTGCCACCATCTATTGAAAGCTTTGCACTCTTCGGTGGGGTGCGAAATCTTCCGATGATACAAGCAGTAGGAAGGGTGCATTTCCGCTTCACCAGCAACGTTTCCTTCAGAGGGTGGTAGCTTCATACCCATTGATATGGCTTTAGCAAACCTTTTCCTCGTCTTGACTTTGCTTTTATCCGCAATGGATGTATTTTGATTTGATGGGAGTGCCTCAACCCTTTCATCTAATCGCCGGCGCTTGGCCTTTTCAAATAGGACCGTCTCGCATTCCTAATCATCCTTACTTTTCAACAGAGCTTCATTAAGGAATGCGTCAATTGTTTCATCCGATGGCCCCAGAAGTTCCGGTTTAGGATCTGCCCTAGCTTCTTAGTGCAAGAAGCTTCCTCATCGTCTGTAAACGAGTGGGAGATCATATGACAGCTCGCCACGTATTCTTCGGATTCATCCGACGAGCTCTTTCCCTCATCTTCCTCTTGAAAGACGTGGTTGAGGAACTCTTGGAGTGTGATGGGATTCCATGCTTTCTGGTTGTATTCCTCCAGCGCGTCAATTTGTTTTTGTAAGTCCGTGCGCTTGTCGCCAGGCTTCACGGGCTTCTTGGATTTCTTCTTCTTCTTCTTTGAAGATTTTGACGGCTCGTTGTGAGTCCTCGGGCCATCACCACCGATCTTCGGAGTTGGGCGCATCTTCAACATCCCTTCAATGATCTCAGGTTCCAACGGGTTCTTCCACCTGGTCGCCGGGCATGTCTGGAGGTCATTCAGCATCCTTTTTGTTTTGGCTGATAGCACAACCTCCCATGGAGCTTCTTCAACGAGGGAGCACGTTGCCACCGGCGTATTCACCTTTTTAGAGGTATGAGGTTGCGGCGGGTTCACCTTCCATCTTTCGGATAACGCGAACTTGCCTTGCTGATATTGATCTTCAATCCAGTTTTTGAAGACGTAGCAATCTTCAATCGGATGACCCAATATTCGGTGATAGGGACAGTAATTGGGATCATTGACGTCATTTGGCTGCGACGGACGTCTTGACTCCGGCAGATTAATGAGTCTGTTACGCAATGCCAGTTCAAACAGTCTTCTCGTTTTATTTTGAGGAAACAAGTAAGGACGTCCCAGCCTCTCCTCGAGGGATAGGTGTGGACGCATATTGTTTTGATGAACAACCGGCTTCAAGTTGCTCGGCTGTTGTTGAGCATTGGCGATGATGATCGCTTTCCCTTTCCCCTTCTCATTTCGAGAGTCCGGCTTTGGAGGGGACAGTCTGTGACCCATCTGGTCCATTTGAGCTAGCTTGTCGATCAAGGCTTGGAACGTGGTTGGTTTAAAGAACATCATGAACTGTGAGATTGTTGCATGAGGATCTCGAGTGCCCACGAACATGCCCACTACCGGCACTTCTTCAATGCGTTGTTCGCATTTTGACCACAAGTTCCGCCATCGGATTGCATATTGAACCCAAGTCTCGCCCGGCTTTACTCTTGCATTAATCAGAGCTGTGATTGGGGTACGTTCGCTGGCGCTCGCGAATCGCTGAGTAAACAACAACTCCATTTCAGCGAAGGTTTTGACGGAGTCATTCGGAAGTTCGGAGTACCACTCAAATGCCGTCTCCGATAAGCTACCGACGAACTGGAGAAGCAACAATTTATCATCACCGCCAGTATTGCCACAAAGGGCCCTGAACTGGGCAACATGTTGATGGGGATTGCCGGTCCCCTTATAAACATGGAATTTCGGTATTGTATAGCCCGGCGGGTACTTGATCTGATCATACCAGCTTGGATATGGTCGCCCCGTTCTGACAACTTGACCGGCTGCTTCAGTTGCCTGATGAACCCGTATCTGCTGAGCTATATATTCATCAAGGTCAGCTTTGGAAATTGTCTCCTCCTTAGCTGTTGACAGAGCCGGTGGAGGATTCGACGTTTCTCCTCTATCATCTTCAAGGACGATCGGAGGATCTTCGCAGGAGGATCTTGTTAGATCATCATACCCACCATGTCCTGGAATAAGAGGGCCATTTGTTTTATATTGGCTGTTTGTTCTGCAGCCTATTTATCCTTCTTTTCCAATATTCTCCGAAGGAACTCAGCGTCGGTTTCTTGCTCCTGTCGCTGATCCGAGGATGCTTCGGGGCTTTCTTTTGGCCCAGTGAGTGCAGCCATCGTGGTCATCATTTCCTGGAGCTTGTGCTTTTGCTCCTAAGCTTTAGTCACCGACCGTGTAAGTGGTCTATGGCCTGTGGATGTACGGCTGTCCTCTTTCCCGGAAGCCATGTAGACAGTGTGTACCACAATGCCCCCGGACTTAGGGCGTTTGGTTTCACTGCCTTTGACATTTGCTACGGGCGTGAGGACTTTCTCTGGCCTTCTCCTCTTGTGGGCCGTCGAAGCCGAGGGGGCCGTTGCAGCGGGCTCCCAAGTAGTTGTCGTCCTTTGCTATTTGACAGGACGGTTCTTTTCTTCCTGCACATTCACCCTCTTCTGCCGGCGAGGGTGATCTTGGTCGATTACTGAGTCCTGAACCCGTCCCCAGACCTTGTAAATTTTGGAAGACAGCCATTGAAGTGGCTGCTCCGGTTTTGTTCCCGCAGCACTCTCCGCAGGTGGAGGAGATCTTTTCAGCGTAGCAGTCGGAGAGTTCTTGTGTACCCTCCTTAGCGGTTCAAAGCTGTTCCTAGTTGGAACAGCAGCATTAATTTCCACCATTGGAGCCGGTGGAGTTAACCCAGAGGGGGAGTTGCCCCCGGCCTTCCTTACTCAGCGCCAGTGACGACGTCGAGTGTGTCGAGCTGTTGGGGCTGGTTCGGCGATGGGGATGGTTTCATCTTGCCCCCTGTCTAGACGAGGCACCGTTGGTGCCAGCCTCTTGAAGACTGATGTCTGTTGAGTAGCGGTATCCAATCTGTCAAAGACAGACCTTCGAGTGGGAACGGGAGCCGGAATAGTCAGTCTTGTGAAGACCGACTCATTAGTAGGAGAAGCCGTCTTAAAGACTTCAGGGGTAGAGATGGCTGTCTTCCTCGAGGTGGCCACTTCAGGGGTCACGGGCTTCTTGGCAAGCCCATCGGGGTTCAGGCTCAGTCTGGTGAAGACCAAGGCTGCCGGCTTGACATTGGACGACCCGTTGAGAGGGGCCGTGGTAGTAGTGAGCCGATCGAAGACCGACTTCTTTTGCGCTTCCAGTACGGGGACTGGAAGGCTAATGTTCACCGGCGGGAGCATGGTCCCGAAGAACAGACCGGTGGTAGCCTGAGTCACTTCTTCCACCGGCATAGCAAGGATGGAGGCCGCTTGAGGCCCATAGGCTACACCTCCCGGTGAGGCGGAGCATCGGTTGCATTGGCATTTGGAGCAATTTGAGCAGTTGGAGGCCATTACGGTTTGATTTCTGCGCCAAGCAAGAGACCAAATCTTAGTAAATTGAAACCCGAGGGCAACCATTAACAAACTGCTATTCATTCGCGAAGATGACACATGAAGTGTGGAGCGAAAAGAGGAAAAGGTTCCACCGGGCGTGCCAGAATCTGTTCCCCTCCGAACGGCGGCCAAGACGTAGGTGTCTAGCATAAGATTCGGGGCAGATACTATTTGGTTTTATCCGTCCACCTCTCCGAAGATGCCAAGTTGATTTATGGCACCGTGTATCGGAGGTTTAGACGGATGCGGCCGATGTAGCAGACTTCGTCAGATTCCCCCTCACTTGAGGGGTTTTTGATTGTGGGGATGCTCTACCCTGCAAGCGCAAGCCCGTGCAGTTAATTACGCTACCGCATCGCGGTAACAACTTTCTCCTTCTCTAGAATTTCACTTCGTGTCGTGTGTGTTTGTTTTGTTTGTGGTTGCCCGTGGAATTTATACGGAGACTAATTTATGTCGTCGCTCGTAGGACGTGGATTAGTCCAAATCCATATTTTCTTAGATTTGGGTTTGGGGTTTTAGTTTAAGGATACGTTAGCCATATTGAGGCTACGATCAACTTAAACGTTCGTTAAGGATACGTTAGTCTGATTTGAGACTAAGATCAACTTAACGGAAAATGCATTTAGAGGCTCTATTGTTCCAGTTTAGGGACGTAGTGGTCCATTTAATATATGGCCGTCGGGACCTGTCACCTCTCTGACAACGTTGAAGGATTACAACGACAGGTGTCAAAGGAGTTCGGAGATGTACCCTTGAACTAAAGTTGATTGGGGGTCTTATAGTCCAATTTGGGACTAAAGTCTGTTTGAATGTTTAAAGATACGTTAGCCATATTTGAGGCTAAGATCAACTTAACGGGATCGTTTAGATCCGACAAAAGAGCGTTTGGGGGCTCTTTTGTTCCAGTTTAGGGACGTAGTGGTCCATAGGTAGTTTAAGGACATTGCGGTCCATTGCCAGTTTAGGGACATGGTGGTCCAGCTCCAGTTTTATGGACGGATATTAGTTTAAGGACGCATAAGTCCATAGGTTTAAGGACCCCACAGTCCGTATGGGTGTGTTTAAGGACGCATTAGTCCATTAGTTTAAGGACGCATAAGTCCATGGGTTTGAGGCCCCCACAGTCCGTATTTTGGTTTAAGGACGCATAAGTCCATGAGTTTAAGGACCCCACAGTCCGTATTTTGGTTTAAGGACGCATAAGTCCATGAGTTTAAGGACCCCACAGTCCGTATGGATGTGTGGTTGTCGGGACCCGTCACCTCTCTGACGTCGTTGAAAGATTACAACGATAGGTGTCAGAGGAGTTCGGAGATGTACCCTTGAAGCGGATGTAAATTGATTTAAGAGAGCAGTCTTGCTCAGTCAATTTAATTTGAGGACTTACGACCATGATTGGGCTAAGTCCAGTTGAGAATATTCAACGTTTTTATCTTTGGCCTATTAGGCCTGTGCTAGAGCTTTGCCCCTGTTTAATAATACACTGCACTTTCTTTTGGCCTGCTAAGCCTTTTTGATTTGGGCTCTGTCCCCTTTAAATGATGCACAGCATCTGTTTTTGTTTAGGCTCTGCCCTTTTTAAAATAATGCATTGCATTTTATTAGGCCTGTTAGGCCCTTTTTAATTAGGCTTGGCCCTTCTGTAAATAATGCAGTGCATTAATCAAACTGACAGTGGCCATGTGGCCTGTCAGGCGCTTTGCGCCAATTATTGAGCGCAAGCGCATGTGGAGGTGACACATGTCACGCTCTGGTGAGCATAAGCGCAGTGCGCCGCGCTAGTGCGCTGCGCTGTTGCGTTGCTGACACGTGGCACGCTCTGATGTGTTGCGCCAATTCAGAGAGCAATGCTCTATTTTTTAAAAAGGCGTAGCGCAAGTTATTCTGGTGCTGACACATGGCGCTCTCTGGTGGCTTGCGCCAACCCAGGAGCGCAACAGTGCAGATTTACAAGTGCATGGCACTGTTTTAATTTCTTGATCCAATTTTGGATTCAAGAAAAGAATCTTTAAGATTCCAGAACCAATGGTTCATGAAAAAGCAATGTTTTTGTCATTATTTATTTTTTATTGAAGAGCATTGATCTTGTTCTTAGATCAATGATCTAGTCAGAAGAAATTCTTCTTTTTTAAAGGGTTTTACCTTCTTTTTCCTTCTGAATTTCTTCTCAGAGTTCTTTAGAGTTCTCTCTCTGTTTCTAGAGTTTTTCTATTCTCTGTGTTCTTGTTGTTGATGATCATGTGTTTTTGAGTTAGGGTCTAGAGGCCTTTATATAGTGCCCATTAATTAGTTAAATTTGTTAAAGAGATCATTCCCTGAGTGATTTGGGGAATTTTCCCCACTGTTGGATCTTTGATCCAAGGGCTTCTGTTTTACGGAAAACAATCTTCTTGTTTTAACAAGAACAGAAAGATTTTACTGGAATTTTAATTTTGTTTGGCGCAAACGCACCGGCGCTTGACACGTGTCGCGCAGCGCAGAGCGCAGTGCATCTGAAGCGTTGCTTCCTTTAATTTTGTTTTAAATAGAGTCTTGCTCTGATTGGGCACTGCGCTGGCATGTCAGCTTTTGACACGTGGCGCGTTGCGCGCAGCGCAAGGAATTTGAAGCATTGCTTAAATTTTTGAATTTTTTTGAAATTCAAATAGAGCTTTGCTCTGATTGGGGGGAACACTTACAAGTTCGCCAATCTTTCAGCCAGGCCAGTGTTGGTACTTTGAGGGAGGTTCCCCGTGCTTTCGCACGGACCTAATTAAAATAAACCTCGTTTTCCCAGAGACATAACCCCGTAAACACCTTTCTAGTCACCTACTTGATCGGCTAATTGTCCTGTGTAAAACTTGTTAGTTATATGTATGCCCTAGAGGCCATTACTATACATAGGATGTATATTGTAGTGGATGCTGGGACATATATAGGGAGGACTTTCTTGCTCGACATGATAGCATGCTATCTGGTTGAACTTTACCTTAACGTGTATACTGTTTGTCTCTCTGTTACATGTTGGTAAAGCCCTTAGGATGTGTGCTTGACTACCTGGACTATGATGCGGATCATACTAGTGGGGACATGGTAGTCCATAAGTACATCCTTCAAAGTCCCTAGTCGTGGGTGTATCGAGACGGGGCATCGATATACCAGAGTAGACTAGCGTATACCTTCTCGACCCAAACAGATGGGCGATGGATGATCCCATATCCATTGGTGTTTGACATCGGAGATGATATACGGGTGCTCAGTAGAGACTGGGTACACTGGACGGACTCGCCGAGAACTCCCAGATGGTATTATACCTCACGTCAGATGGCAGTTCTCTGGTGACACTGGTACAGAGTAGTCTGTTGACCCGAGATCGTCATAGAGTCTTGTGTGGTTCCCACTGTGCTTTGATTTCCATCTTACCACGTCCAAGAGGGCGTGCAAAACGGTGGTTTTTGGGTACAGTCCCGAGTCACATGGAGGCAATGAGCGATAGGAGGGGATTCGTCTCTCTCGGTATAGGGGGTTGATGTTGCGCTGTGTTCGATTGGCTATAACAGGAAATCCCTGGCCAGGGTTGCTGAGATTTACTGGTAAGTGTTACCAGTAGTTTCTCAAAGTGTTATAGACCTCATATCGACACGACTTATCGAGCTATTGGGGTCTGACGTTTACCACCCCTAGGCGAGATATGTGACATATCAGACGATCAGACCGGACTGTACGGTAGTGTTACTGGTTGGATTCACTGGAGTGTGAGCGGGCTTGCTCGTCGATCTTCAGATCGCTCAATACCCGGGTGGCCGTTACGTTTAGCAGACCGCTTGCGGCTTGTGGGTGCTTGATATGATCATCACCTGCTGCCGGCGTATTGACGAGTCTTTAGAGTCCTACACAGAGGTTTCCTGGTTCAAGCGAAACGAAATAGGAGCGCATATGAGATATGTGCGGGACCGAGAATAATACGTGTATGTGATACCGTATTCTATTCTCGCGATGAATGTGTCGAATGGTTGTATGCGATATAACCTAGTTATCGAATCAAGGATTGATTCGATAAGCCGATACATTGTATACTAGTCGGTTGTGTGCGACATGACCGGATCATTGAATCAAGTGTTGATTTAATTATTTAATGCATAATTATATATTTGATATATTACTTTGCATTAACTAGTATCGGTTCACTCTAAATGGATTTTCTCACTCGGATGTGCGCATTGCATATGCGATATGATTTTGTGCACTTGCTTGTATCATGTTTGATGATGCATGCCTTTTGGTTAAGTGTAAAGAATTAAACCTTGGTTAATGAAATGGTTAGGGTTTACTATTTCCTTATTCATTTATTCATTTATTTATTCTTTTGGAAATAGAAAAGCAAATGAGAAAATGGTGGCTTGTTTTCTTTTGTTCATGAAGCTTCATGAAGACTTTGACCAAGTGACCATTTTGTCTCATGCTTAACCCTAACCATCCCACTAACCATGATTTATTCTCTACACTTGACCATGGTTTGGTCATGATAAGTATTCTTTTAATTTTAATTTTTGGAATTAACTTATCATAGCTTTATCTTCTTCTTCTTCATCTTCAATGAAGAAACCTCCACTTCATCAATGGTGATTGATGAAGATGAGTGAGAAATCCAATTCTAAAGTCTACCCACTTCCTATTTCTTCATCCTCTACCTCTTGCCAAGTAGTAGAGTGTGTTTCCTTCACAAGTTTTCAAGGCTCGGTGAAGGTGGAGCTTGATCTAGTGATGCTTCGACGTAGATCATCTTCGGCACGTTGTCGATGACCTAGCCCGTCCATTCTTCGATGAAGCCGACGCTAGAGCCCGGGATCCGTCTTGGACAGCGAGGAGACTTCATTGCGGAGCCATGGAGGTGGAGCACCGGATCTACAAAGGTTGTATATCCGTATTCTCATAGTTAAGTGTTAACTAGTTAGCTTTTTTTCGCCTAGAATTCTAGCCAACGATCCGTAGACTAGGATTTCTCGGCACCGTATTTTTGAAAATTGGCATGGTTGATGCCTTGTGAGACCTCCTTGGGGTGCCTAGGAACCCTACAGTGGTGTCAGAGCCTAGCTAGAGCCTTAGGCGAAGTCTAGACGGAGTTTGAAGTCCGATCGACCCGAAACCCCATCTCAAATAATGCTCTCTGTCCTTTTTCTAAAAACGTGGATTTTTCAAAATTAAAAATATGCAGAAAACTCAGCAGGGAATTATAAGAATTACGGTGCAATTTTTTTTTCATGAACAGTACAAACCGCGGCGGAAGCGCGGCAGAAGCCTGGCTTCTGCGGCGGTTCCGCCGCACTTTGATGACGTCATCCTCAATTGATTGCACAGTAACTTCTATTATATTATGCTGGAGTTTCTGGGTATTTTTAAAATTTATTCAAGAGTTGAATTTTCTGGAGTTGTTTTGGGGATTCGGTGTTTCGATCGGGGTATCAAATTTTGTCTATTTGGCTTTCCGGATAAATTTTAGAATATGTTAAAAAGTTCGACCGGATATAAATACCCAATTTTTCCCCTGTCGGGAAATTTCCAAGTGTTGGATTTTTCCGTAGTTTAACGACGTTCTAAGTAGTGCAAGTAACGCGATGGTCCCTCTAGAAGACAACAAACCTTAACTCGATTATGTGACCGTCTTGAACTGCCCTTTGAACCTTCGGGTTTGGGGCAGTACGGCGTGCCACATGTGAGGCGTTGGCTTGACCCTTCTACGGCTGGACCGTTGGTACTGAGGCACGAACGGAATGTTGTTAGACTTATTTCATGTGTTGAGCCGTATCGGGAAAACTTGGGTGTTTGACTGTTCGATCGAAAAGTTTAACATTTTCTGTTTATCTGGAATGGGATACAATAATTGGAATTCACAAATAGTTATGTGATAACCGAATGAATGTTATAAACATAGAAGTTTAGTCTCACTTGATCGGTTGCCACGGAATTTTGATGTGATCAAAAGTCCGTCGCAATCACGCAGCGTACGCGGATACTCGCCGGGTAAACTTAATAGACAGCCTCACCCCATAGCCCCGACAAAGTGACTGTAGGAGAACCCCGTCGCCGAAAGCATCCGTTCGGGTGCTCGCGGTAGCGGTGTTCCGCCTTGGTGCACTTCGTCGACGGTAACGGGGGTGCAGCCGTCTACTGAAGTTTGCGACGAGTATTCGATCAGGATGTCGGGAATCTTGTTGAATTGCCCGACTTGATATTGAAAAGTGTTTTCGATTTTGAGACTAAAATGCGGGGTTTATAATTGTTAGGCATGCGATGTCTAAGTAATTCATTTGGTCAGGCATGCGATGTCTCAGGTGGTTGCGGATTCCAACTGTTGTAGTTTTACACTTTCTTTTCTGTGACCGTAAGTGTAATATGTGATATCGCCGGTTTCGTTGCTATATGTCAACGACAATTGGGATGTGCATATTTACTTACGTTGATGACATGTGATGTTATGTGTTGCTGGATATGTTATATTGGATCGTCGTGTTTGAATAGCCGGGGGTTTTTATGCGAGATGAGTGTTTTTCATTTTCATTCATGTAAAAACTTGTATGTAATATTCTTTTATTGGGGCACTTCCAGGTTGCGGAAGATGCCACCCTTTGTTTATTATTTACTTTTCCGCACTAGGATAGACCCAAGGAGGGGAGCACAAGTAACCGGGTTCTGGAGTCCAGTGGGAGACCAACTCGAGGAGTCGAGTCCGGGTCTCCTAACTCTAGAATTGGTAGGGTTGCTTGCCGCTCTCGTAGGGGTCTAGGGGTGTGGGTTTGGCTATTCATCACGACCGTGGAATCCGTGTTTTATACTGGCTCGTATTGAAAACACGGACGTCCTAGTATATCCAATATTTCATATGTTTCTTCCGCTGCGATATCTGTGATGTGATCATGTGATGTTCTGTGATAGATACAGTATATAGTATATATGATATATTATATAGATGTTACTTATGTTTTACACCCGCGCTAGCCCTGCCCCGCTCTGCCGTTAGTTACCTAACCTAACGGTGCATGAGGAGACATCGAGGCGAATGCGGATGGCATAAGTGTACGTCGTATTTATCTGTGATGTTTAGGTACTTGAATGATGGGACTTCATTAATGTGATTAATGAAATAAAAGAAACCTAAGATGTTGTAGAATCGAATTTCAAAATAAAACAGGTAGCTGCAGTTCTTGCTTTGCACAGCGGTATATGTGATATATCCTGCACCTTATTCGATGAGGAAAGGACCGAGATCCCTTCACCGGGAGTGACTCCTTTAGCAATAACTGGCAGATGCTACACACTCGGTTTGTCTTTTGATTGCTTTTAAGTGTTTTTGCTTTGCACAGTGATATATATGATATATCCCGCACCTCATTCGACGAGGAAAGGACCGACGATCCCTTCACCGGGAGTGACTCCTTTAGCAAAACTAGAAAAGCCTCAAAAACACTCCATTTCAAAATTCATTCGATCCTACAACGATATCAAGTTCATTACGCAATAGGTTTTCAGAAAAACCTGTCGTAGCCCTCCGTCATTTCAGATAAGTAGTAGTTAGTATTCGTGCTACGTTTGTTGGCCTGCGTCAAGGCGTAGTGTGCGGTAGCTAACTGGTGCTTATCTGCATAAGCATATGATGTGATTGGATTAGGGTAGTCGTGCGACTTTGTTGGCCTGCGTCAAGGGTCGTGCGGGTGGGTTTAATTCAATCAGGAAATGACGGGTTGAACTTGACTAGCGGACTATGGTTTGTTGGCCTGCGTCAAGGCCATAGGACGCTAGGGGAAAAATATTATCGGGAATTTCAGGTGTTGAAATTTGCAATGAGATTGCATACCTTCTATGAGATAGTTGGATCCCGATACCCGCTGCGAGTAAGAGTTACTCCTGGGAGAGTTTTATACATTACAATTAGCCGATCAAGTAGGTGTCTAGAAAGGTGTCAACGAGGTTACGCCTCTGGGAAAACGAGGTTTACATTAATTAGGTTCGTGCGAAAGCACGGGGGACCTCCCTCAAAGTACCGACACTGGCCTGGCTGAAAGATTGGCGAACTTGTAGTGTGTAATTAATCCCGGCTAGTCTTTCCTTTTAGGGTTTGAAGGAAGATTTGATAAAAAGCAGTGGGAGCCATCCTGATTAGATAAAATAATAACCAATCTATTCTTGCAAGAGCGCACGCTGAGTGTTTTCTTCTCTCTCTCTCCAGGTAGCGACCATATCACGCCTTAATCAAGATAATAATACGGATTATTGACCGAACCCGCTTGTTATACTGAGCTGGGGAACGTTGGTCCCGCTCCAACTTATAAATGTTATAAGACAGAGCAGGAAATTGGGGATTACCAGAATTCCCGTGCCGCCCAAACGAAGAGAGTGCATGCTGATGCATCATCTTCGGGTGTGTTCATTATACAGAACTGTTTCTCAGTATCCTTTACGTCCTGGGTATGTGATACCAGATCAGGATCCCAGATATGTAATCTGTTACATAGGGCTACAGAAAGGTAGAGAACTGAGAACGGGTGATAAGTTTCATGAGGCAGAAAACGGGGCAAGAGTTGCAGCCAAGTCTGTCGGTCACTGTCACCCTGTATTACCAATACATTGATTCTGAACGAATGTTATTAGATACCGAACCTGATATACCAAATCATATCACTCTCTTTGTTAGAAAAGAAAGGATATAATTTTGTATTGATGGATAATGTTTTGAACATTTCCTATATCAAAAGTTGATCGGTTCAGGCACGTTATCTAAAAGCGTTGATGTTCTAAATCAAACTACAGTTCTTAATATACGGAACACACACAAGAGGAAGAGTTCAGAAATGAACGGATTCTTCTTGAGGTATTGTAGACTAGGTCAGATCAATGCGACCCAACTGGCTGAAGTTACATTTAGATGTATATTTAAATCAGTTTGAATTTACATCTTGTGAAACTTGCCAGTCATGTCACAAAGATAAGATGACCATAGCTCCGTTTACTGGAAACAGAGAAAGAGTTAGTGAACTCTTGGGATGATACATGTTGATGTATGTAGGTCCCCAGTCTACACATGCCAAGACCGGTTCTTTGTACTTCATTACATTCTCTGATAATCTCTCGAGATTCAGACATATGTTCCTGTTGAAACACAAGTCCGAACCTTTTGAGATATTCACAGAATATAAGTTAGAAGTAGAGAACCAAAATATGGGTATAAGTATTATGTCCTTTGATGAGATCAAGGAGGAGAATACTTGAGCACGAAATTCCTGGACTATTCTAAAGGAGAATGGGATTCTCTCTCAGCATTACTCCTCCGTATACACCATAGCACGATGGTATATCGGGGCGGAGCAATCTCACCCTATATGATAAGGTGTGCTCTATGATGAGTACTACTGAGTTTCCTATTTCCTTTTGGGAGTTATGCACTTGAGAAGCTGCATACCTATTGAATAGGGTTCAAATCAAATCAGTTGCCTACCACTTCATATGTGATATAGAAAGGGAAGAGCCCATATCTTAAGTTAGTTAAGATTTGGGGTTGTCCGGGCTATGTCTAAAAGCATAATCCGGACAAGCTCGAGGCAAGGTCTGTAATGTAGAACTGGAAAGGTTCCAGCTATACAAACTACAGAGATGATTTGATAGAGCCAAAGGATTCAGTAGATTCCAACGAACCTCAGCCTCTCCGCCGATCTAGTAGGGTTCCTCACCCACCTGAGAGATACTTCTGTTTCTCTATGACAGTGGGAGCGAGGATTGCATCATGAGATGATGACCCAACTAGTTTCGAGCTGGCCATCGAGAGTAAGACTCTGTAAGAATGGCTGGATGCTTAGTGATCTGAGATGGAATCCATATACACCAACAAAGTATGGACTTTGGTTGCTATATCTGAAGGGTTAAATCCCCATCAGGAGCAAGTATATCTTGAGAAGATTACTTGGTGTACATGGAAAGGTTGAGACTTTCAAAGCTAGACTTGTTAAAAGTTTGCATCATTGACCAGGTGTGGATAATGATGAAACCTTTTCTAGTAGCTATGCTTAAGTCCATCCAGATCCTACTTGTCACGGCTACATACCATGACTGCGATATCTGATGGTTGGGTGTCTTGACTGCTTTTCTAAATGATGATTTAGAAGAGAGCGTCTATAAGTACACAGCCAGAGGGCTTCGTAGACAGTGGGAGTAGCGAAAACGTGTGCAAGATGCTTTATAGGATAGAGCAGGTATCGCGGAGTTGGAACATCTGTTTTGATGAAGTAGTCAAAGAAGTTGACATCATCAAAATGGTAGATGAACCTTGTATAAACAAAAAGATAGTAGGGAGTATGGTGAGATCCTCGTAGAGTACGTGGATGACATACTCTTGATAGGGAAAGGAGTTTCTTATGCTACGCTCGGTCAGTCTCCGTTTATCACAATGATTCTCCATATAGGATCAAAGTGATACCTCCTAAATCCTGGGTTTTTGGATCTATGAGATAGATCTAATTGGATGTTAGGACTCTCACTAGTTGTAATGAGACGGTATCAACCGATTCTGGGGAGAATCACTGGAAGGGTTCCAGGGTGATAGAGACGACTGAATGTCAGTCGCAGGCATTGTCTTTACCCTCAGTAAAGGGACGGTATGTTGGAAGAGTTCCAAGCTAGATACCGTGACATACTAGACGATAAAGGCTGGATACATCGCTACTTAAGATGCTACCAAATAGGCTGTTTGGGTGTATATTGGTTCATAAGATGAACTATGTTCCTCCCATTGTGTGACAATGGAGTCGTGGCTTATGCCAAGGAACGCAGGTCCCATCAGTGATCCAGACATATTCTAAGGCAGTATCACTTGATCATGGAGATGGTTGATCTCCCGGGTGATCGAGGTTTGGAGAGTAGATTCAGAGGACAACACAGCGGATCCACTCACAAAGGCCTGTTCCCAGAGAGAGACTTTTATGGGATGGTTGAGTATGAGATACTACAACTACTGCTATCAGATGGCCCTAGTGCAAGTGGGAGATTGTTAGTTATATGTATGCCCTAGAGGCCATTACTATACATAGGATGTATATTGTAGTGGATGCTGGGACATATATAGGGAGGACTTTCTTGCTCGACATGATAGCATGCTATCTGGTTGAACTTTACCTTAACGTGAATACTGTTTGTCTCTCTGTTACATGTTGGTAAAGCCCTTAGGATGTGTGCTTGACTACCTGGACTATGATGCGGATCATACTAGTGGGGACATGGTAGTCCATAAGTACATCCTTCAAAGTCCCTAGTCGTGGGTGTATCGAGACGGGGCATCGATATACCAGAGTAGACTAGCGTATACCTTCTCGACCCATACAGATGGGCGATGGATGATCCCATATCCATTGGTGTTTGACATCGGAGATGATATACGGGTGCTCAGTAGAGACTGGGTACACTGGACGGACTCGCCGAGAACTCCCAGATGGTATTATACCTCACGTCAGATGGCAGTTCTCTGGTGACACTGGTACAGAGTAGTCTGTTGACCCGAGATCGTCATAGAGTCTTGTGTGGTTCCCACTGTGCTTTGATTTCCATCTTACCACGTCCAAGAGGGCGTGCAAAACGGTGGTTTTTGGGTACAGTCCCGAGTCACATGGAGGCAATGAGCGATAGGAGGGGATTCGTCTCTCCCGGTATAGGGGGTTGATGTTGCGCTGTGTTCGATTGGCTATAACAGGAAATCCCTGGCCAGGGTTGCTGAGATTTACTGGTAAGTGTTACCAGTAGTTTCTCGAAGTGTTATAGACCTCATATCGACACGACTTATCGAGCTATTGGGGTCTGACGTTTACTACCCCTAGGCGAGATATGCGACATATCAGACGATCAGACCGGACTGTACGGTAGTGTTACTGGTTGGATTCACTGGAGTGTGAGCGGGCTTGCTATTCGATCTTCAGATCGCTCAATACCCGGGTGGCCGTTACGTTTAGCAGACCGCTTGCGGCTTGTGGGTGCTTGATATGATCATCACCTGCTGCCGGCGTATTGACGAGTCTTTAGAGTCCTACACAGAGGTTTCCTGGTTCAAGCGAAACGAAATAGGAGCGCATATGAGATATGTGCGGGACCGAGAATAATACATGTATGTGATACCGTATTCCATTCTCGCGATGAATGTGTCGAATGGTTGTATGCGATATAACCTAGTTATCGAATCAAGGATTGATTCGATAAGCCGATACATTGTATACTAGTCGGTTGTGTGAGACATGACCGGATCATTGAATCAAGTGTTGATTTAATTATTTAATGCATAATTATATATTTGATATATTACTTTGCATTAACTAGTATCGGTTCACTTTAAATGGATTTTCTCACTCGGATGTGCGCATTGCATATGCGATATGATTTTGTGCACTTGCTTGTATCATGTTTGATGATGCATGCCTTTTGGTTAAGTGTAAAGAATTAAACCTTGGTTAATGAAATGGTTAGGGTTTACTATTTCCTTATTCATTTATTCATTTATTTATTCTTTTGGAAATAGAAAAGCAAATGAGAAAATGGTGGCTTGTTTTCTTTTGTTCATGAAGCTTCATGAAGTCTTTGACCAAGTGACCATTTTGTCTCATGCTTAACCCTAACCATCCCACTAACCCTGATTTATTCTCTACACTTGACCATGGTTTGGTCATGATAAGTATTCTTTTAATTTTAATTTTTGGAATTAACTTATCATAGCTTTATCTTCTTCTTCTTCTTCATCTTCAATGAAGAAACCTCCACTTCATCAATGGTGATTGATGAAGATGAGTGAGAAATAAAGTCTACCCACTTTCTATTTCTTCATCCTCTACCTCTTGCCAAGTAGTAGAGTGTGTTTCCTTCACAAGTTTTCAAGGCTCGGTGAAGGTGGAGCTTGATCTAGTGATGCTTCGACGTAGATCATCTTCGGCACGTTGTCGATGACCTAGCCCGTCCATTCTTCGATGAAGCCGACGCTAGAGCCCGGGATCCGTCTTGGACAGCGAGGAGACTTCATTGCGGAGCCGTGGAGGTGGAGCACCGGATCTACAAAGGTTGTATATCCGTATTCTCATAGTTAAGTGTTAACTAGTTAGCTTTTTTTCGCCTAGAATTCTAGCCAACGATCCGTACACTAGGGTTTCTCGGCACCGTATTTTTGAAAATTGGCATGGTTGATGCCTTGTGAGACCTCCTTGGGGTGCCTAGGAACCCTACAAAACTCTCCCAGGAGTAACTCTTACTTTCAGTGGGTATCGAGATCCATCTATCTCATAGAAGGTATGCAATCTCATTGCAAATTTCAACACTTGAAATTCCCGATAATGCTTTTACCCCTAACGCGCTATGACCTTGACAAATGCCAACAAACCTTAGTTCGCTAGTCAAGTTCAACCCATACATTTCTTGATTGAATTAAACCCACCCGCATGACCCTTGATGAAAGCCAACAAAGCCATACGACTACCATAATCCTATCGCATCATATGCTTAAGAGATAAGTAGTAAACAGCTACCGTACACTATGCCTTGACGAAATCCAACAAACGTAGCACGAATACTAAATAATACTTATCTGAAATGACGGAGGGCTACGCAGGTTTTTCAGAAAACCATGAGCATAAAGAACTTGATATCATTGTAGAAACAAGTGATTTTGAAAAGGAGTGTTTTTTAGGCTTTTCTAGTTTCGCTAAAGAGGTCACTCCCGGTGAAGGGATCTCGGCTCTTTCCTTATCGAATAAGGTGAAGGATATTTCACAAATACCGCTGTGCAAAGCAAGAACTATTGAAGCAATCAAAAACTAAACCGTGAGTTTGTAGCATCTGCTAGTTTTGCTAAAGAGGTCACTCCCGGTGAAGGGATCTCGGCTCTTTCCTCATCGAATAAGGTGCAGGGTATATCATATATACCACGGTGCAAAGCAAAAACTGTAGCTACCCTTTTTGAAAGTTTGATTCTACAACATCTTTTAGGTTTCTTTTCTTTTATTAATCTCATTAATAAATCCCATTATTTATGCTTCCTAAGCATCACAGAAGAAACGAAAATACAACGTACGCTTATGCCATCCGCATTCGCCACAATGTTCTGTTATGCACCGTTAGGTTACTTAACTAACGGTATACCGGGACGGGACTAGCGCGGGTGAAAAACATAAGCAACATTTATTATATATCATATATACAATAATAAAGCATTCGTCTCACGCATATAATATGATCACATCACAGTATATTAGCAGCAGAAGAAACTGTAACACCTTAGGATGTGATTAGTAGTTAATTACACTTTAATATGTGGTTTTTAATAAAAAGTTTACCAAAACGATTTTCAAATATTTTATCAAAATTAATGAATATTTTATTAGAATTCATTTTGCCTTGCACAGACATGTGCATGTAAACTAAGGTTAAATTGGGGTTAAACCATGATTAGCAACCATGGTGGACTAACCATTTTCCTTAAGCTAATTTAAATTTTGAATTAAGTGTTTTGGGTTGTTTTTTTTTTAATTAGAAAATGATTTGTTTTAGTTGACTTGGAGAGAGAAAGAGAGAGAATGGCATCATGGCTTGAGCCATGCCTACATTTAATGAAGAGAGAGAGAGGGGGGGGTTGACTAGCATGGCTCTCATTCTTTTCTTTTGTTAACTCTTTTCCTCACAACTCTCTCACTCTCACTCTCACACACACACACCAACTGCTGCAGTAGAAGAAGAAGCTGCAGCAGGAGCTCCAGCAGCAGCAACAAGCAACAACAACAACAACAAGAGGCAGCAGCATCAGCATCAGCAGCAGCAGCAGCAGCAGCTGCAGCAACACTTCTCTTCCTCTTCTCCTCCTTTCTCCTTGCACCTAGGGTCAAGTAAGGTATAAATCTGAGCCCAACTTCCTAGCTTGCTAAACTTGTGTGTTAATTACCTTCGATTAGTGTTAAAAGTGAGATTTAGTACTTGAAATGGTGATTAGTGTGGACTTTTGGTTAAGAGATGTTTTTGGTGGTTAGCCTAGCCTAATTAAGTGTTATTAGGGCTACATACACCTAATTTAAACCCGGATTTCACTAAAATGCCATAGGGTTTCATTTAGTGCAAAATTTAACGTTTTAAAGCAAAAGTTTAGCCTTTCTGTGATCTGCTTTTGACCCGATTACTTCAGATAAAAACTGAGAAAACTGGGGCATGTATACTATACCTAGACCACACACACCAAGTACGAACCCCTATTTCTACACTCTGGCCGCCAATTAAATCGTTCTAGCCGCAAATTGCGGCCAGGCAGGGGACTTGGGTGATGGGGTTATGCCTAGGAGAGTCTGCTGCATATTTTAGTGTTTTGGTATGTGCAACTTTCTAAGTTTTCACCCGAGTCAAAATCTGGAACCAAATATCGTTTTTCCTATACGTTTACTTTGCGCGACACGCGTGATACGTGAGTGGGTTCTGTGTTCCAGCGTGTCGCGACGTGTCGGGGTTGTTTTAGACGCGTATACACACGTTTCAGCGTATCGGACACACGCGTGTTTAGTTCGCGACGCGAGTTTCTCGTTCGATTTCGATATCGCGTTTTTGCAGGATTTTGCTTATATGGTTTCCTTGTGTATAAATTCTAGGTTAGCAGGCGGGTACGTCGGACACCGCAAAGAAGGGGAAACAGGTGGTCGGCTACGCTTAGCACGCGACCAGGTGAGTAGATTTAACATCTACGGGGAAATCGCCCGTATGGCGTTAAGCGTCAGGGCGTGATAGGTTATTTAGTCGTAGATGTTTATGTGTACCATTGTAGCATACCTTCCTTGTTGCATATAGAAATGGTAGTTATAGAACACTGCACTGTCACTAACGGTTCAAGCTGCACGAGCACTATTTGTATGTTACACTCACACCGTTAGAGATTGCCATGACACTCGCACTATAGGATTGCTACGAATTATATATCGTCTTTATTTCCGCATCATTAATGATTGTCATGACTTGTTGCATATTGGCATATATTTATAATGATATCTTAATACTTGCGCACATGCACACTGTATATTCATACCAGTGCACACATATATTGATATTTTCATACTTGCGCACGTGCACACTGTATATTCATACTAGTGCACACATATATTGATATCTTCATACTTGCGCACATGCACACTATATATTCATACCAGTGCAGACATATATTGATATATTCATACTTGCGCACATGCACACTGTATTTTCATAGTGGTGCTACACTCATATTCGCGTATATATCCATTTGCACATCCATACCTACATACATACATATGTTACATGCATGGATGATATTGACTTGATTTCAAGAAAATAGGGACCGCATGAGATATTTTCAAAACTGGATTCTTTTAAAAGGGCGGTTTTCCCTTTTTACTCTTAATGTCATACGACACATTGCATGGATTTACGCATTGAGTTTGGATTTATGGGATTTCTGGATTTGAGAACCGTGGTATGATTTTAAGAAAAGACACACTGTTTTAAAAACCCGTTTTCTCTCGATATGATATTTCAGTGCGTCCACCATGAGTTTTCTCAGTTCCAGAGAGCTTGTGTGAGTATACCCGATTCGAGGAGTGGTAGGCACCGATTGCGGGTACATGGTGGACTCGGTATGGTATCCCGGGGCAAGAAGACTCATATTATTAGACGGTGAGCCCGGCGGAGGGACTACTACCTACCGATGATTGGTTGGACCTGGTGGTTATCCAGAGGATACTGATCAGAGTCGATAGATGGATACGGGATGACCCGTACTGCCGGGGCCGAGGGCCGATTCCGCAGACGGAGCCCGTGTGCCGATCCGGACTGACGGAGCCCGATACTTGAGGATTTGCGTGTCGATGCTAGACACGATTAATTTATGATATTTCGAGTGTCGATATTGGGCACTCACGATTCTATGAGGTTTACAGGATTTGAGGGCCGATTAGAGTGAAGGCGCATGAGTTTTACTGGAATTTGGGTGTATTGATGGACACCGGTTATTTTCCACGTTGACATTCCATGTAGATGTTATTTATTCCCCTGCTCAGCATTCAGTGTTATACATCTCATCCTGTATCTGTAGTACCTGATAGAGTACACTTGCTATGCACGATTATTGCATACCCTACTCATCATATAGAGATGTTATTAGATCGCACTTGTCGCATTATTATTGCTCACCTAGCTCATCATATAGATGTTATCTGTTGGCATAGATTAGAGTATCGCAGCACGTGCATACTCGCGATTACCTTTATATGTTATCTACTATTCATGAGTTGGCAACTCACCCCCGTTGTGCCACAGTGTTTGCAGGTTGCCCCTCAGAGTAGTCGCAGCAGGCTGCTTTCTTGCATCTTTTGATACGGATATCACTGCAGTTGGCGCGTGAGCCCTTTTGCTGATAGGTGGGTTTTGTGCGGTATCTGTTTATTTTCCAGTTGTATACACTGTTGTATCTATTACTCTCCATCTACTACTTATATATTGACTTAGAGACCAGTTGTGAGGACGATTTATATTATTTTGTACTCTGGTGTCAAGCTCGTTGTGAGCCGACTTTATTTATGCAGTTTTATATTTCATGTTGTCTTCACTTATTTTTTTGCTCATTCTTCTCTACGGCGTCGTATATTTTTATCGTGGTGATTGTTTCCGCCGTTGGGCGTGATTGCACCCGTTTGGGATGCTTTATTCTTATTGTATATCATTTTACTCATGTATTGCCTTGTACCCGATTTCGGGGCTAGTTTTTACAAAGGAAATGCTGCTGAATTTTTTTAAAAAGAAAACAACTTAAACTTTAAAGAATTTTACTAAATTACTTAAGGTTTTCTAAACATTTTAACAAATGTTTCTATCAAATGTTTTAACACTCATTACTTTTAATGGTTTTGATTTCTGGGTTTTCGGCTTACTTAGTCGCGTTACGCCTGTAGACGTTACATGGTTAAGTGTCGGTCACGGGCTGAACTTTGGGTCGTGACAAAGTTGGTATCAGGGCGTAGGTTTTACCTTTCGGAGTATAGGATGACCCTGGTATGATGGAGTAGGTAGCTGAAGCAGAGTGGCGTAGCGTGCATATGTTCCGCGGCATACTCACGACACGGTTCTCCGCCTAAGTGACCTTAGGACTTATTGATTAGAATTCCTTCATGATTGTATACATTCTTGTGATTCGATTTCCGTATCCTTATCGAATCCTACCTTCTTTTCAACCATTATGCCGCCAAAGACTACGAGGGCGCAGAGAGCGGCCGCGAGAGCCGAGATTCGAGTAGACTCGTCTGAGACGAAGACTGACCCGGGTAGTACACCCATTATACCAGAGCAGACTGTTCCTCCTATGACAGATCAGATAGCTATGCTAGCGACCAGTATGCAGGAGATGCACCAGATGATAGGGTCGTTAGTCGAGACGCTTCGAGCGCAACGACCAGAGGTAGTTCTACCCATTACGGGGATCGTGATGGTACCTACAGTACAGGCAGTTGCCCCTTGCAGCCATGGAGGTTATTATGGTATCGCTATCCGAGTTTATGAGGCTGAAGCCTCCGGTCTTCACAGGCACCGATGCAGCCGAGGACCCAAAGTCTTTTATTGATAGGATGGCCCGGATATGTCATTCACTCAGATGCTCAGATGCGAGATAGGTAGAGTTCGCGAGCTTTCGCCTGGAAGGTCCTGCGCAGAAATGGTGTGAATCGATCGAGAAGGACAGAGCAGCAGATCTTCCTCCTATGACCTGGATCGAGTTTATGACGGTATTTCTAGCCTGTTTCCTTCCCCAGAGTGTCAGGGATGCCCGAGCACGCAGGTTCGAGTCTTTACGCTAGACGCCAGAGATGACAGTGGCAGAGTACGATGTACTATTCATCGAGCTATTTGTTTATTCCCCATACCTAGTGGCTACTGAGGAGATGCGAGTCAAGAGATTTGTTTGAGGCTTACTTACCCCACTGTTCCTTGCGATCAGCGCGCAGCATTGCGAGACATATGCAGCAGTCGTAGACGCAGCCCTATTAGTCGAGGAGCGCCTTGCAGAGACTTCGGTAGTTCCAGGGCCGAAGAGGGTTTGTACGGATACAGCAACACGGAGACTTCTGTTCGGACGCCGTGATAGACGTCGTACAGGTGGCAGAGACTCGGGGCGAGGTCAGATGTTGAGCTCTTATCCCCAGGAGGATCAGCAGTCGTCACGTGGATGCTTTAGGTGTGGTAGTCCCCGTCACCGCGTCAGAGATTGTACCGAGATACGCCGAAGGGAGCCAGCAGTACCACATGTCACACTTCCACCTTCCCCACCCCATAGGGCGTTGCCTATTGTACCTACTGTTGCTCCGCGCCAGACGCATACACAGAGAGGCTATGGTCGCGGAGGGTTTGTTTATAGAGGACGAGGTGGCCGAGGCAGAGGACAGCCAGCTGTCGGCAGAGTACAGCCAGTTGCCTGTAGGGGACCGCCAATCGCTGGTGGAGGATAGGCATGGGTTTTCGCGTTGACGCATCAGGACGCGCAGGCGTCTAATGCGGTGGTTTCAGGTACCCTATCAGTATGTTCTGTTGACGCACACGTGTTGTTTGATCCCGGATCCACGCACTCGTACGTTTCCATACACTTCGTGCCGAGTTAGGGTAGAGAATCCAGTTTGCTTGATCAGACGCTTGTTGTGACCACTCCTGTGGGAGAGTCGTTTGTTGCTAGGCACGTGTTCCAATCCTGTATTGTCCGTATTGGCGAGGGAGAGTTGCCTGTCGACTTGATCCTTCTTGAGATGTTGGACTTCAACGTTCTTTTGGGCATGGATTGGTTAGCCATGTGCTATGCGTCTGTGTATTGCCGCGAGAAGACCGTTAGATTTTGTTTTCCCGGAGAGTCAGCTTTTGTTGTGCAGGGGGACTGTTGTGCCGCCCCTCACAGTTTGATTTCTTCTCTTCACGCTGGACAGCTGTTGAGGAAGGGATGTCAGGGATTTCTAGCCTATGTTTGCGATACTAGAGCTACAGGTGTTCTGTTGGACCAGGTTCCGATTGTTTGTGAGTTCCCTGATGTTTTCCCTGACGAGCTTCCTGGGCTACCGCCTGAGCGCGATATTATTTTCTGCATTGACTTGATTCCCGGCACGGGGCCTATTTCTATACCGCCTTATAGGATGGCCCCGGCGGAGCTTAGTGAGTCGAAAGGTCAGTTGCAAGATTTGCTGGGCAAGGGACTTATTCGACCCAGTGTGTCTCCTTGGGCTGCTCCGGTCCTCTTTGTTAAGAAGAAGGACGGCAGTTTGCGTTTGTGTATCGACTACCGCCAGCTGAACAGGGTTACCGTGCGGAACAGATATCCTTTGCCACGCATCAACGACTTGTTCGACCAGCTTCACGGGGCAGGATATTTTTCGAGGATCGACTTGCGATCAGGATACCATCAGCTGCGGGTTCGACGGGAGGATATTCCGAGGACAGCTTTCCGTACGCGTTACGGCCATTATGAATTTTTGGTGATGTCGTTCGGACTCACCAACGCCCCAGCAGCCTTTATGGACTTGATGAACCGTATTTTCCGGCCGTATCTTGATTTGTTCATCATCGTATTCATTGACGATATTTTGTTGTATTCCCGGAGCCGAGAGGAGCACGAGCAGCACCTACGGATCACACTGCAGACTTTGAGGGGACACCAGCTATTTGCAAAATTCTCCAAGTGCGCATTCTGGCTTGACAGTGTAGATTTCTTGGGTCACGTGATTACACGAGATGGTATATGTGTGTACCTGAGGAAGATCGAGGCCGTTCAGAGTTGGCCCAGACCTGCATCAGTTACTGAGATCCGCAGCTTTCTAGGACTGGCCGGCTACTACAGGCGATTTGTGTAGGACTTCTCCCGTATTGCTGCACCTTTGACCGGGTTGACCTGAAAGGGAGTTCCTTTCGACTGGACGGAGGAGTGCGAGCATAGCTTTCACCAGTTACGGACTCGTTTGACTACGGCGCCGGTGTTATCATTGCCTTCAGGATCGGGCAGATTTGTGGTCTATTGTGACGCTTCTCGAGTGGGGCTAGGGTGCGTATTGATGCAGCACGACAGGGTGATTGTAACGTTTTGAAAATCGTTTTGGTGAAATTTTGGAAAATCGGTAAAATAAGGGGGGGTTTCTGTAAAAAGTCAAAATACAAATATATTTATTTTGAAATTAAATATACATATTCAATCTATGTAATTGCTAGTATTTGGTGTTTATTGAGCCACTGGTGAAATTTCAAAATTTCTGAAAATTTTCCGAAATTAATTATCTTAATATTATTTTAATCCGTCACTAATACATTTAATTAGTGAAAATTACAAACTGGAATGAGTTGAAACAAATTTTGTGCATCATAACACATTAAACAAAATTTTAACATGTGGTTTTTGAATTGAATTGGAGTTGTTAACTGGTGTTAGAAAATATCGAAGAAAAAGGCTTTTTCGGTGAAATTAGTGTAAATGGAAGTAGGGTACAACTTTTATCTTTTTTTTCTCACCCAAACAAAACCCACACTGTCTTTTACTCCCTCTCACCATTGTGGCCGGCCTTGGCAGCCCCCACTCTCACTTGGTTCATAAGTGGCTTCTAGACTTAGGTTAAATGGAAAAAATGAAAAGAAAATGAATTAAACATGAAAAGACATAAAGAAAGAAATAAAGAGGGAACCTTCTACACTTCTCCACACACCTCACTCCCTCACTTTCCTTCCTCCAATTCCTGGCCAAGCACAGGTCCCCCCCCCCTCCTCTACACATTTCCATTTCAATTTTCTTCAAAAAACCCCTCCAAAATCCATCAAAAATAAACTCATATTAGCACAAATTCATCACTAAATCCTATCCAATTTCCTTTGCTCCTATTTAACTTGGAATTTGAAGGCAAGAGATCCATCTTGGAGGTCATGAAGCAAGGGTGATCTCAAATTTTTGTGGTATAAATTCTAAACCCATGTTAATTTGTTGTTAATTATTGCAACCCAATCAAATTAAAATGTTTAATTATGGTTTTGATTCAAGATTTAAATTTCTAGAATATGGTTATTAAATTATTATTAGGGTTTTGATTCTTGGGTGTTGATCTAAAATTGTAGTTTAACCTATTAGGAAATGTTAAACCTAATCTAGTAGCCAATTTGCTAGTGTTGCATTTAAATTGTTTAATTAGGTTCTTTTTGTAAACTAGATTTCTACTAAACATATAAATATGTTAGATAAAATTATAATTAGGGTTTTTATTATTAGATTGTGGTATTAGTGTGTAGATTAACATGTTAAATAAGCGTGAAACATAATCTAGTTGCAATCGCTAACTTTCACTTTAAAAATTGTCACAATATTGCTATTTTATTAAACTAGGTTTTGAAAATTTATTTAAAATAAGGGATTAAAAATAAAGTTAGGGTTTTAGAATATCTTTAAGGTTTCAAGGAGTTGTTTAACGATTTAAAATATGCAAAATCGAGTTTGGAAGTGAAATTGTGAAATTTTGCTTAAAATTATCGAAATCGGGCAAGATTGCAAATTAGAATTTCAATTTAATACAACTAGGGTGTTAAAAAATATAGTAATGGTTTATATAAGCTAGTTATTCTATTTAATGGGTATTATGACCATTAGTTCCAGTTAAACGTCAAGTTTTGAAGTAAAACGGTAGATTGACGTTTTCAAGGTTTTTCAGAATTGGATGATTTGACCGATTTTAGGGTTTCGATGATTTAAACCAAGTTTTATATTATCAGTACTGAGTTTTAAAACTACGAGTTGTTGTTGGTGTTTTATCTCGATAAATCGGTGTTTGTACGCCGATATCGAGCGATATTTGGTTCTTTTGCGTGAGCGGGACATAGGTTTTAAGCTATGCGCGTTCCGTGCGTCGTTTTGATTTTGTCCTTTATTCAGTTTACGATTTATATTTGTTTGCGTATAGGTACCCCTCACGTGGACTGCGGACGATGAAGAAGAGGATGGCAATACCGTCTTCGGCAGACAAGGACCAGGTGAGTAGATGTATATCTACGGGGGAAGTCGGGTGGATGGCGTTTATCACCCCCGCAAACGTAGAATAGGAATAGTACTTATTGTCATTAGGAAGCCAGACGTGACCTTAGATTCTTGGTAAGTAGGACCCTAGTATGACCTTAGGTTGGACTAGACTGATTTAGGAAGACCTTACCAAAGGATGAATATCTTGGAGGAGATTCGTAGGTTTCAAGTAGATACACACACGCACACTCAGAACTTGACTTGGTGTATATGTGTATGTGTATATATATATAGGGTTATGTGTAGGTATATATATACACAGCATGTATATGTGATATAAGGATGTGATATGATACATGGGGATGAAACAATATAACCGGGCTTGATGCCGTGATCTCTTGGCTATACAGTCGTGTCATGATGTTAGCGGATCATTAGAAAATGAGATAATGGATATGTATACATAAACAATAATAGGTGGTGATGATATTGAGGTACATGAGACTCTAAAATAGAACCCGGACTGTATCCCGTGACTGAATCACGATATCATATAAGCGTGACTTGATTACGATATGATAAGAGTGTGATTTAATCAAGATATGATATATATAACATGAAATTTCTGAGGATAAATTGACGATGTATTTTTATGCTCGCAATGATATATGATTGATGTATGCGATTACAGTACAGTACCTTGATCATGACATTATTGATGATGATATTATACGAATGATAATGTACGTAGGTGATACTTGACCCGTATCCCGATATTAGGATGTCGTACGATGGATTTTACCGTACGGGGAATAGATGTGATGATTGATCAGCACTCTTGATTCGAGGAAGCCGTACTACTTACGTGACGCTATTGAGGCTGGATCGCCGACTATTAGAGATATGGACTCAGACCTTAGGTGGACTCTTATTTCTTTTCGACTAGTTTCTTAGGTTTAGTTCCTTAGGGGGTTAGATGGACACTAGTTTAGGCTCGAGTCATATAGTTGTAGTTAGACTTATATATTACAAATGAATGGTTAATACACATCCGTCTTTACATTCAGACCGTAATCATCATGTTGCATGTTCATACATATGTTTCTATAATCAGTATGAAACTCTGCCTGTTAGGACACCAGCACCATTACCGATGATGTGCATATTCCACGCACATTTATTGCCGGCTCACACACATCATCATCGGTAATTGCTATGTCACGTACACTTTAGAACATATTATCTTTTATTGATAAAATCAGCTAAAAGCTAGATCGATATAATATTATGACTATTCTCAGGTGTTAGTCTAGACATGGCATTTATTACTTAGACATTTTATGCATTCACATTTTCTTGTTATCATGCAGTATTGTGAGGCTTATGCCGACACTTATCATTTACTTACTCATGATTTTGGGATTTTGGATTTCTATGAGATTTCTGGATTTTGGGGAAAACCGCAATAATATATATAAAAACTTCTCTCTCTCTTCTCTTTTTAAAATATAAGTTGCGGTTTTCTCGTGATATATGTGTCGTCCACCATGAGATTTCATGTTTTCTGTTGGATTTCGAGACCCGATTTGAGGAGTGGATGAACCGTCTCGGGTACATGGTGGGCCCAGTATGGTACCCCGGGGCAAGAAGATCGAGTTGTAGACGATGAGCCTGGCAGGAGAAGACTACCTACCGGTGATGTCTCGCGCGGCGGAAATCCGGAGGATACCGACCGTTGTCGTGAGATTTGATGATATGGGCCGATCCGGGCTGACGGAGCCAGAGATATTGAGACTATGAGATATTGAGACTATGAGGTATTGAGACTTGAGATTTACATGTTTTGTGTCGATGCTTGACATGGATTTCCATGGATTTCATCGATGATATTCAGAATTCTATACAAATTACCATGATAAAAGTTAAAGATTTCTTATAGAGATATATCCAGATTTCAAGATTGATTGTTTTACATTCATGGTGCATGCATACTCATTCACATGACATATTATTATTTGAGGCACTGACACGAGCACGGAGCAATTGCACTAACACGTACTTTATTACCCTGTCTTTACTTGATGACTAGTAGTATATTAGTATATTATGACCTAAAACAGCGTCGTGAATTCGATTTCTTTTCGTAGATGTCTTTTACTCACGAGTTGGCAACTCACCCCCGTTGTGCCAAATTTTATTACAGGTTCGATGTACAGGTTTCCTTGGCAGCTTGCTGGCACATCATTTCATTCAGGGTGATTTGCACGGTTGGTTGGTTCACTTGTATCAGGACCGCCATTGTACTTTTATTATTTCATTGGTATCTAGTAAGCTCCATCAACCAAACTTGTATTACTTGATAAGTTGTAAGGACCGGTTATTTATTTCGACCTTAGAGTCGCGCATGTTTTATTGTGGTTTGGTGGTTTTGTTTTCTTTTGAGATTTGAGCCTCGTCCTTTGGCGTTGTATATTATTGTTCTTGGTGTGGTTGTTTCAGCCTGTTGGCGTAGAGCTAGCTCCCGCTTGGGGATGCCATTTTATCGTTTGTATATATTTTACTTGTTTGTACCCGTTTGGGGCCAGTTTTTACAAAGGAGACTCTGCCGAAATTTTTGAGAAAATTGGACGTTGCTTTTAAACTTGTTTTGTACATGTTTTCCTTTACTTCTTCTTTTATATGGTTTAGATTTCTGGGCTTCGGCTTACTTAGATTACGTGGCGCCTGTAGACGCTTCGTAATTTAAGTGCCGGTCACGTTCCGTACTTTCGGGTCGTGACAAAGTTGGTATCAGAGCGCTAGGTTTAACCTTGTATAAGTCTAGGGTGACCCTTGGTTGATGGAGTAGGTGACTTAGGTAGAGTGACGTACCGTGGGTATGATCCGCGGCATACTTACGATACGCTACTCTGCTTAAGGAGCCTTAGGATGTACATTTCTTTGCACCGCATTTCATTCGTTCCTTTGATCTATCTTCATCGATATCGGGTGGTGGTTTTTGTTACCACGGTCGCACGGGCGAAAGAACTGCGGCTCGAATGCGATAACCCTTACGGTATCGTTTATTCTTGAGGATTGAAGAATTGTTTAGCGTGCGGACGAAGGGTATTCACATGTTGTCCAGGCGAAGTTAAAGGATTCGAACGATTGTCAGAAACTCATTTTCCCAAGTTGAAGGTATTCGTAAGAACATGCAGGTATTTCTATGGACCCTCTAGAAGAATGAAACCCTAACTCGGCATAATGACCACGAGAACGCCCTTGAACATTAGGGTTTACGGCAGTTCCGTGGTGCCATTAGTGAGGCTTGGGTTTGCCCTTCTACGGCTGGACCATCGATGCTGGGGTATATACTGGATATTTTTAAACTGTACTTGAGTGTTGAGCTCTCGGGGAATTATGGGATTTTGATGAATCGATCGAAAAGTTTAATGTAGTCCGGATATCAGGTGAAGGGATAGATTACGTGGGAGACTCTAGATATGAGTATTGTCGTTGGTAGCGCGGTCAGCACACCTATGAAGAGATGAGTTCGAAGCAGTCGACACCAGAGGAAAGAGGAAAGAGGCGCATATTGACGATAGTGTTTACGATTGTGATTTGGTGATTTGAATTTCATATTTTCGTTGATTGGATTTTGGTATTTAGACTTACTTAGCTTTCGGCATTTCTTAAGTTTTCCTTCTAGGGTTACATCTCCACTCAGGAATTTCTATCAACTCTATTAAAGATACAAATTTTATCTTTCATTCCTTTCTCTTATCTAAATTCCAATCACGTACGCCTACGTGTGTGTATAGATCACCCCTACACTTGAAAATTCAAATCAAGCAATCGTACTCTCGTCCATTGTCCAAAGTACTAATTAGTTGGTGAATGAAATTTGCTTACACATCCTTCATGCGACCGTTAATACTTCTTGAGGTACCAACGACCGATTACAAAATGCGTTTGCACTTTAAAGCGTACTTCCTAGTCTTTGCAACACCCAAGGCTTTAGAAGTGACTCCCAAACCAGTTGGTCTAAGGCACTAGGTGATGAAGCACCCTCGCTAAATATTTTTCTATTTTTTTACAGCCTTAAGTAACCACAAAAACCAGTGTCCATTTTTTTTTCTTTATTCACTTTTTTTTTCATTGTACTAAGGACTTTAGACAAGAGCATTTCAAGGTCTCTTCTACTATTCCAAGTTTCAAGGTGCGTGATTGTGCAGATTGTAGGGTATATATTTTCAGAATCTAGACTTAAGCTAGGAACTATCTTTCAAACTTATACTCTAATAAGAGCATCAATACTTGTCCTTCATTTTGACTTAACTCAAGAAGTGAACCCAAAATTTGCCTACTACAAGGCATATACTTTCTACCGTTAAACTTTAAGGAAGGTTATTTTTAGGGTTTTTAATTCACTAAGTCAAAGATCTAGTTGTTCCTAGCCAGTTAACCTATTTGTCAAACTCAAGTCAATGAGCCAAAATTGAATACAATTATTTTTATAATTTTTTGAAATTTTTCAATTTTTATGGGTTTTCAAATAGGTATGCAAATGCAAAAATATGTACAAATGAATGCGAAGGAAGAAGACGTACCGAGCATACCCCCAAACTTGAACTTGACAGTGTCCTCACTGTCATGCTAAATCAAGAGGGTCAAAATACCGATACTCCCCTGTTTATTTATAATAAAAAAAAATTTATTGTTAAAAAAAACAAAGAATATATACAAAAAGGCCCTTCCCCAAACTTCATTTAAACCATGTTAGACATTACTGCCAAACTTTGCCTAGACCAAACGTCAACACCAACCAGTTGAAAAATTTATCAGTAAAGAATATTGGGTGGTGGAAAAATAAGTTGTGGTGGTCCGCAAAGAATTGGGAAAGATAGAAGTAGTGGTATGGGAGGTGTGGAGGTAAATATACAGGTGATGGTGATGCATTGATACGAGAATGTAAGTGATCAGCAATCAGTGGAGTGTTGGCATTCTCGTACCTTATTAAAAGAAATGGGGGTATTTCAGCTTCTAAGGGAGGAAGTTGGCTCACCACAATACCCCCAAGATGTTCCCGTGTGTCCTCTATTGACATGGCATCATCCATCAATTGTGTATGATATTCAATTATGAGGGAACTGATCTCCTCGATGTCCGCCATAGTCCTACCGAAAACTTGCCTCTTTTCTTGTAAGACCGTTAAGAGGGCATTCTCTTGCTCGAGGGCTAGAGAGGCCGATATGATAATGGGAAAGGTCTCATTCTCACCTATGTAAGCATATCTAAGGTGAGACGGCAAGGGCGTGAGTTCGAGTTTCGGAGGCGAAAGAATCATTGCGGAATCTACCTCGAACTCAAAGGACTCCAACACAGGTTCGAAATCACTGCAAACAACCGATTCGGATGGTTCGACTGACTCATCCAAAAATTCAAACGACTCATATTCGGGCTGTGAGTCGTCATCATCCAAAAAAGTGAAACATTCATAATCAACATCGGTTGTGTCAACGGTGGTAGGCTCAAGGAGGGACGCACTAGTGGCGTCAAAACTGTTTTCATCAAATAGAAATCTTTCAAGCTCGCAGTCCTCCTGCGTGATTTCGTGAATAGAGCAAACTTCTCGTGTACTACTTTTAGGTACGGGGGGCAGACTTCCCATCTTATAAATATTGAACTCACTAGACCTCTTTCCGAAGGATAGGGTCATGGAGCCATTGGGACAATTTATTACGGCATTGGAAGTGGCCAAAAATGGTCGACCAAGAATCACCGGAATTTGATTTATTGGGTTAGCAACAGGTTGTGTATCCATAACGATAAAATCAACGGGGAATATGAATTCCCCGACTTTAATCAACACATCCTCTAGCTGACCCCTTGGATAGGTGATTGATCGATCAGCCATTTGGAGAGTGCAACGAGTGGGTTTCAACTCTCCAACCCCTAATTGTTCGTACACGGAGTAGGGAATCAGGTTAACACTAGCCCCAAGATCTAAAAGTGCTTGATTAATTTTCTTATCCCCAATTGTAATTGAAATCGTAGGACAGCCGGGGTCCTTTCGTTTTTGGGGTAAGGTTTGATGGTGGTTAATAGCATTGCTCACTGCACTAGCCACTAGCACTTTCTTGGGTACTTGAGATGCTTTTCTCTTTGAAGTGCATAATCCCTTTAAGATTTTCGCATATGAAGGGACTTGTTGGATAGCATCCAAGAGAGGTATATTTATGCTAACCTGCTTAAAGATCTCCACAATTTTCTCCACTTGTGTATTTGGTTTATTAGGACTCAACCTGTTTGGAAATGGTGCATTCTGAAAATTTGTTGAGTCAAAAGTCTGTGGAGTAGAATGTGGAATAGGAACGGATCCCAGTGTGGATGTGTTCATGTTGTTAGAAATGGGTCCGTTCGAGTCAGAAGAAGTAGAGCCGTGTGAAGGGTGGAGAATAGGCTCTAAAGAAAAAGGTGAAGAAGGAAGTGAAGAAAATGAAGAAGGGGAAGAAGAACCACCGGCGGGGATGTCATCACTGGTTTCCACATTATTTTGCAACTCTCTTCCGGATCTCAACGTGGTCACCGCATTTACATTGTGATTGTGATATGCGTTTTGTGGGTGACCGGGATTGGGCAATGGTTGAGATGGAAGCTTTCCCTTTTCTCTCTCGCTCAACGCAGCAGTTAATTGTGCAATTTGTGCCTCAATAGATTTGATACTTTGATCGTGTGAGGCATTGTTATTCATTAAAGATTGCACATAACTTTCAAATCTTGCTGCGGATTCTGTAGTTTGCTTGAGAAATGCTTCAAGACTTTTCTCGAGCGAGCTAACCTTATCATCATTAGGTTGGACCAAATTGTTCGTTTGATTTGTATAAGGTTGTTGTTGGAAAGGTTGCTGGTTTTGAGTTTGTAAGGGTGCTTGTTGTTGTTGTGGATGAGGTCTTTGAAAATTATTGTTCCCTTGGACTTGTTGATTTTGGTTCCAAGCGAAATTCGGGTGACTCCTCCACCCCTGATTGTATGTCGAAGAGTAAGGATCATTTCTTTGTCGTTGCTGAAATGCAGCATTGACTTGATCCTGTCCTTGAATAGGTGCATTATAAAGACACTCTTCGGTTAAATGCGATGGGTTCGAACAACAAGCACAAACAGTTCGTGTGGGTAGAGTAGGGGCAGGAGAAGACGATGAGATTTTGGTCTCAATGGCTTCTAGCTTTTTCATAAGTGAGGCCATCTCGGCCTTCATAGCAATCGACATATCTACTTGATGTATGCCTGCCCTAGATTGACCACTAAAAGAAGATGATGTGGTCTTGGTACTCTCCCATTGAATTGTTTGCTCACTTAGATCCTCAAGAAACTGCCAAGCTTCGTCGCTAGACTTGGAGAGAAAATGACCTTGACATATTGTTTCTAGCAACTGCTTCGTTGCTGCATTCAATCCCTCGTATAATGTTTGGCAAAGTTGCCAATTTTCTATCCCATGATGAGGGCATTGAACGAGTAGGTCCTTAAATCTCTCGAAACACTTCCAGAATGGTTCGGACGGAAGCTGTGAAAATTTTATGATTTCGTTTCTGATTCTAGCAGTTTTGTGGTGAGGATAGAACTTTTTCAGAAAAGCTCTCACAAACTCGTCCCAATTTCTAATGGAGTGTGATGCGGTGCTATATAGCCACTTCTCGGCTAGGTCACATAAGGTAAAAGGAATGACCCTTAGCCTTATTGCGTCATCACTTAATTGGGTTGTCTTCATCATGCTGCAAACGTTTTGGAATTTATTAATGAAAATATATGCATCTTCGGATTCCAAACCATGAAACTTAGGCAGCATATTGATGAAATGTGGTTTTATTTCAAAATTATCCCCATTCGCCGGTGGGGGTGAAAGACATGTGGGTAAAGAAGTGCGGACGGGGTAGAAGAGATCCTGGAGCGCAACTCGTGCGGGCGCTACAACAGGCGGTAGATTCGGGTTATTCGCACCTGGCGGAGGTGGAATCATTCCCGTCGTTAAGGTATCGTTGGGGTTGAATCCCGACATACCTTCGAAAGAAGAATTTGAATGTGGAGGTAAGGAAGTGGAAGGAAGATCGACGAAGGGTTCGTCGAAGGGTTCGTTGGTCGGTACCAACGAAACGCGGACTAATCGGGCGTTAGTATCCCTAGTCCAAAATGACATACACTAAAGGGTAGTGCAGTCAAAAAAAAAAGAGAAAAACAGAATGTGGGGGTAAGATAACGTCAGTGAGAAGAAGTGGTGGAAGTGAGTTTCAAGTTTCTTCGCGACAAGTTGCAAGTTTTGAAAAGATTTTTTTTTTTTGTGTGAGTTTTGCAAAGAAGTTTTTAGAAAACGGACTCGTGACACAAAAGTATCAACCACACATGCACAATCAGGCCTAGATCTAGGGTCGCCTAGGTCTACTAGACAGCTCCTAACTAGGGCTAGAAATAGACCTCAAACCGCCTCTTCACAGACAAATGCGGCCAGGTAAGTGGGAAGGAACCACCACTACAGTGGGCCTAATTAAAAACCACTAGCCTAGACACCGCAATGTCGGTTAGGATAAACGGCCGATGCCTACCCTAGTCCTTTTCCTATTGAGCTCGCTGTCCTTAGGTCTGAGTCTAATCTTTTTTTAATTAAAGGTGGTTAATGCAAAATGCTTAGGTGTTTTCTGGGGTCCTGGGAAGGGTGATGAAATCCCCACCCAATCTGAGTTTGGTCAAATAGCCCCTTAGAGTCCGGTTAAATTATGCAAAACAAATAAAATTTCACTTGCAATCAATTTTTTTTAGCGCGGCGCAAAGAAACCTGCAGGAATCTATTATTGAGAAGGGGGAGAAAGACTCTTTACGCAAAGAAATCCTGCAGAAAACTTTTTACAGAGAGATATATGGGAGGTTGCAGAGGGGAGAAAAAGAGAGCAAACCCATAAAATTTCAATTGCTGACGTGTCCTTCAGAGCGCGGAACCGCGGCAGGTATAGGGTTCAGGCCGCGGAAGGGCGGCTGTATGAGGAGAACAGTGTTTCAGAAAATTTGAGTGTCTCTGTTGTGGATTTTCCCTTCTGTTCTGATATGTACTTTTATAATTTACCCTCTGTAAAATTCCAGATCCACAATCCTTTCCTGCCCCTGCAAGATTCAAAAAATATACACCCTTCAAACAGATCAAAATTGATAAATTTTTTATTTTTTTATATTTTCAGATTTTTATAATTTTTAAAATTTATATCAACCCGAAAATTCACAAAAAGAAATATTACGCCGTCCCCGGCAACGGCGCCATTTGATTGGTAGAGATTTTACGATCAAAAATATAATTACCGCAATCAGAAACGGCGTCGCTTCGCAGCTAGCCGGTGAGTGCGGGTCGATCCACAGAGACGGGTAAATTTCTTTAGTGTGTCTTAACGAGTTGATTCTATTTGTCGTTTTGGTTTTATAAAAATCTAGATCTAAAACTTAATTAATCTAATTTAAATTCTTGCTAGGGTTAGGCTTAGAGAAAGTTTTGGAGATTGATGTTTCCTTCACCGCTTTCAATGCCGTAATATAGATCCATTAGGTGTTATAGTAATTATCGATAAAGTGGATACGACTCTTTTGGGAAGATGTTTTCTTCCTCTAGATTCGTATCCTTCCTTTATCGTTAATTACCCTAACCCCTATGGAAGACGCGCGCAACCGGCCCTTTATACTGCGGTTCACCGTTACCTCGAGGGGTAGGTTGCCGCAGGGAGCGATTGTGCGCGCATGCATGGAGTTCTTAATGGTTAGGCATTGAAAGGGGTGAGAGATCTCATCTCTCAACCCTTTCCCTAAGGCTAACCCTAACAAGCGAGGAGACTACTCGCTCATTAGGGGATTAGAAAACATTATAATTAAAAGAATAAAAAGACTTACTAATGGTGATGGCTCCCTCCAAGCGATAAAGAACAGATCTGAATGTCACTTCCAGAGTTGCTGAATTTTATTTATTGAAAAGAGGCATAGGGTTTTACAATCTAAAATTACAATTTATAAGTAAACAGGAGAATTAGGGTTTCAGAGTCTCGCACATGCGCAATTACTGATTTGCCCCCTAAGAATCCCAACACCCACAACAACGCACCGTCACAGAAAAACTGCGCCGACACGGGCATATAATGGCCGCGGAACCGCGGCTCCAGGTAGGGTTTGGCCGCGGATCCGCGGCCAAACTAGGGAATTGGGCTGTGATTTTTTGTGGGCTTTCTTCTGGGCTTCTTGGCTTTCTGTTTCTATAGTCCTTTTCTCTGTTAGGCTTCTAGGTATTCTCCAGATATTTCAGTGAATATTTGTAGCGATCTTTCAACCGTTCTCATGACATTTTGGACCTTGCACTGTTCTCTGACTAGGCGTGACTAGTATCGGTCTGCTTGTTGGTCAAAGTCCCTTTTCTGTTGTTTTGTGTCTTTTTCACTGTATTTTCTCCAGAAACCTGTAACCTGTAATATGCAACAAACGTGCGTCAAGAGTACATGTTTATTTATAAAAAGGGTAAGAATAGGGGAATGATAAATGCAATATTATGGTCTGAACAGTATTTTGAGGACTTTGTTCTACGATTGATATTTCTTATGTGTACATTCATTACATTCTATTTGTGTTTCATATATCAGTTGTATTGATGTTGTTTTGTACATAACCAGTGCACTCGATTTGGTTTTAATACATTTTGAGATTTTGATTTGATTTGGTGCATATGGGTTACACATGATTTTGACATATGCTTCGACCTAGTTTTCATGCACTTTCGTACTGTGATTTCGATTTTGATATTCGGTGTATGTTTTCGTGCACCATGTGCACCTGATTAAGATTCTTGCGCACATTTGGCGCACTTGATGCGATTTTGTGCACACCAGATGCACTAAATCGGGGTTTTGTGTAGATTAGATGCACTTGATATTAGAGTCGTGCACGCCCGTTGCACTTGACAGATGTTTTTGGTGCACACCGGTTGCACTCAGTTTTGTTTTTGTGCGTATTCGTGGCATCTGTATTTGGTTTTGATTTCAGTGTGCACCGGAAGCGCATGATATTTTTATGATGTGATTGGGATTGATTTCTGTTTAAACAGTATGTTTTTATAATCATTACTATTGATTTGGTAACCAGACGGGACATGTATGTTAAATAAAAGATATATATATATATATATAGCTTTTTTTTTAAAATAAACGTCTGCTACTTATGCCGTGACACGTGCATCGCACGGCAATTTTCAAGAGGGTTTTTGCATGCTTCTTTATTAAGATGTTTAGACGATTTTACTACGATGCGCACTATATATATAAGTTATAGATTTGATGTATATTATGTTGGTTTTCGTATTGGGCTTGGATATTCTATTTTCACTATAACTCCGATGATTGCGTTATGTTTGACGGAGTTTGGATTTTGGGTTATGTACTTGTTTTTTTCATGCGCATGCATCGCGCTAAAAATGTGTTTTATGTATTGATGATTTCGGAGCCCCGACGATTTAAGTGTTTTGCTAAATGTTTTAGTAATTGGAAGGGGAGTTTTAATTTAAATTCGGGGACCGAATTTCTTTAAGGGGGGAAGATTGTAACGTTTTGAAAATCGTTTTGGTGAAATTTCGGAAAATCGGTAAAATAAGGAGGGGTTTCTGTAAAAAGTCAAAATACAAATATCTTTATTTTAAAATTAAATATACATATTCAAGCTATGTAATTGCTAGTATTTGGTGTTTATTGAGCCACTGGTGAAATTTCAAAATTTCTGAAAATTTTCCGAAATTAATTATTTTAATATTATTTTAAGCCGTCACTAATACATTTAATTAGAGAAAATTACAAACTGGAATGAGTTGAAACAAATTTTTTGCATCATAACACATTAAACAAAATTTTAACATGTGGTTTTTGAATTGAATTGTGTAAGTGCACGGCGGCGCCCCGGTCGTCAATCCGACGGCCAAATGCGGAAACAGTGATAAACTTTAATTTTGCGAACTTTGCAAACCGGCACCACCGCGCACTAAACCCCGGATCGGGCCATTAAACTTGTCCTAGCTAAGTAACAAGATAGGGAAGAGAAATACCGAGTGATCCGAGTCCTCCGGTCTTCTCGTCATCGTCCCGATCTCCCGCGGAAACTCCGGTCGTCGCCTCCTCGCCGGAAGGGCACCACATCGCCTGTTTCTTTTACGGGCTCCCACCTCAATACCGAGGCAACTCGGGCATGAAGCCGGCAAGTCGACATGCCCAAGATAAGCTGTAGAATGTGTAGTGTAAAGGCTATGTCTCGTTTGGGGTTTTGTTGCCATGATGGAGGAATAAGGTTATGAAAAATGGTGCTTTCATTTTTCCAAAACAAGAAGAATAAGATGAAGAAATATGTGCCACACTCAAAAGGAAATTTCTCTCATCCCTTAACCAAAGTGGCCGGCCCCCCCTTTTTGTATGGAAAATGGTGGAGGGAAAAACCAAATGCAAGAAGGAAAGTGAGTGTAGGAAAAGATGGAGGGGTGACCACATCCAAATATCAACCATGCTTATTCCACATCAAACCCATATCCTTTCATAATCACAATAAATGCATCATGGATGAAAAAGCAAAGATGCTTAACATATCAATCCTTTTGCAATAAATCCCTCCACAAAGTGTTATTTGCAAACTTGCAAATAACCCCCTCCATCGGAAAAGTCCGGCCGGGAAAGAACAAAGGAAAACCGGCCGGAACGGAATGCAAACTGGCAACTCCAGAAAACTGGCCCCGTAATAAATTACAGGAAAACCCCAATACTGTGCATACACACCCGCATCTGTATTCCGTCCGGATACAAATGCAAAAAGACAAAATCTACACTGTACTAAACTAGGATCCGGCTTAAACCAAAGCCGGCTAGTAATATCCGTCCGATCCTGATCCGTGCAATACCGCACGTATCCGATCGAACCCTACCATATATCTATACGGCCTCTAGTACAAACCGTCCGATCCTGATCCGTGCAATACAGCACGTATCTGATCGGACCCTGCCATATCTCCATACGGCCTCTACAGCGTTTCGCCCGAAAGCTGAGTAACTGAAAGTGTGGTGGACTCTAAAGACTCGTCAATACTATGGCTGTGGATTTAACCACTAGCACGTCAGAGGTATAAGCCAATACGTAACGGGCCACCAGCTATTGACCAAAAGGGACGTCGATGAGCGAACTCATCCTGACACCCTACTGAGCCTGTCAGTGACAATATCCATACAGTCCGGTCCGTTCGTCTATGAGCATCGCATGTCGGGCCTAGGGGGTGGGTAAAAGTCAGACCCCCAAAAGCGGTACAAGTCGTGTCGGAGTGTAGCCCAGAACACCCTGAGATACTACTGGAATACCTACCAGTAAATCTCCTGCCTTGGCCAAGGACTTCGTGTAATGGCTCTCCTAGACACAGCGCGACCTCACCCTCAATACCGGGAGAGACGAACCCCCGAAGATCCGCTCACTGCCTCCATGTGGCTCGGGACTGTACCCAACTAAAACCTGTTTGCACGACTCCTTTGAGCCGTGGTAGGGTAGTAATCAAAGCACAGTGGGAACTCACACGAGACAAATGACGATCCCCAGGTCGATGAACTAACCTGTACACATGTCACCTGGGAACTGCTATCTGACGTCAGGTATAAGACCAACTAGCATGTTCCCGGCGAGTCCTGTCCGGTGTACTCATAACCCAATGAGCACCTGTATACATCTTAGGTAAACCAACTGACACCAGTGGCCTGTGAGACCGGCCACCGCCGCTCGTCGGGGTCTTGACTGTATACACTAGTCTACTCTGGAGAATCGATGCCCTGTCTCGAAACTCCCACGACTAGGGACCTTTTAAGGATGTGCTTATAGACTCCAGCTCTCACTTATATGATCGCCCTCATACTGCTGGTCGTCAAGCAAGAATCCTAGGGGCTCTATCAACGTGCAATAGCGACCTGTCAGGTCACCGAAAGCAGTACACGATGATAAAGGTAAACCAGATAGCATACTATCATCTCGAGTAAGACTGTCGTACCGGGATAGGTCCTCCCTCAATCATTGCAATCACGTGCCTGTGATCCAATAATTGACTCTGAGGGCACTATCTCCAACAATCTCCCACTTGCACTCAAGGCTAATTATTGCGATGTCGCATACTCACAGCCCGTGTGATACCGAACACCCAACTCCTCTACTAGTCAGTCTCACAAAGCCTGTTTGCGAAACTCTTGCGTTCGAGGAATAGCCTCAGCGAGTGGATCCGCTCTGAAGTTTCTTTCTATGTCTCTCTCTATATCTCAAGTTCGCGGACAAAGCCATCTTCCGAAATGAGCAATACCTGTCTTAGACTGTCTGGATGTCTGATGGGACCTAGCTCATAAATGAACTCCAAATCCAAACTTCTTAGACTGTATCGTCAACTGAACTTAATCAGTATCCTGCGCCATGCCTCCCTCAGTATTGCCTTGGATCACCTGTCCAGAATACTGCCCCTCGTCAGAAGGAAAACTATAACTCTGACAACCTCCTTGTCGTCCATGTCACCTTGGAAGCCTGGAATGATAACTTTCTCCCAATGAGGCTGTCGTTATCATATCCCTAGAACATCCACTTATGTTCTAAAACTGCTTCCGACTGTTTCTCCAGGATTGGATCAATGTCAACTTATTGCATCTCGTGCAAGAACAACATCTGGTGTGGTACTTGACATCTCATGATTGACTCAATTGCCTAAGCAAGTGATCTGCCAATCATGAACTTCCCTCTCTACTTTAGTCTATAAGACACCTTTAGAGAGGGTGACTCCATCACCTGCAGGTACACTACCGTGCCAGGAGTCGTCCATTCTAAATACTCTTAGAATGTTGTCGAAGTACCCTAATTGGGAAACCACCCAAATCTAGATCTAAAACCATAGATCTAGTAACCAGTATGTCTGATATAAAATCCATTTCCTTTGTGGAGAAACCACTGTGTGACGACCAAAGTATAACCGATCGTAGTACATGAATATCACTTCCTACTACCTTCTCAACAGATCCATCCCCTATTCTGATGACGTCAAACCTATGACTGTCACATCAGAAACAGATGATCTATCTCCGCTTTATCTGCTTTAGTCTATGAATAGACATAAGCCTGATGTCCACCAATGCTTCCACTGCTCCCACTGACTACGACAACCCTCTGGCAGAGTCATATAGACGTGCACTTCTAAAGCTAGTTTAGAACGACGCTATACTCATCCTCCTGCCGGGTCTCGCAGCCTGGAACAACAACAATGGCAAGTGTGGGTAAACAAGAACTTCCTTGTCACCGTCCTTGAGGCTACCGGAGTACCTCTCGGGTGCCTGAAGTTACCCACCGTATCTGCGGAGTGGCCAATGGAATGTCGAAACAGATTGAATCTTTAGGTTCCTTATTAAATCTTCAGTAATCGTTTGCGGTTCTGGAATCACTTCCAGTTCTACCATACTCCCACTACTGCTTTTGAAAAAATCCATTTTTAATAAAACTGTGGCGAGTCTAGAACAATATTTCTATTGATCTGCCAGATGGTAGAAAGTCAACCCTCGTCATAGCCTGGGTCAACCCACAAACAGCCATTACAGAAACGTGCCTTGCGTTATCCAGAGTCTGGTTTTAATCATAAGCCGGACAACTCCCCGTACCTTAACAATGTTAAGATATGAACTGTACTATATCCAATATAGAACCAGAGGCACTGATTTAATTGAACCAGATTCAAATCATGCAGCTGTCTCCAGTGCATGTCAACTAAATGGAGAGAGGCCGATCAGCGTTACTCAACTTAGGAATGCTTCCAATTATGAGTAACCTGAAAGAGAAGCAATTTCTCTTTATCATTACTATCAACTGAATACCATACACAAGTATCTACATCTTCGATCACTTTGAAGAATCCCGATACTTGCTACACCTGGTTCTCTACTCTATTCAAATACTTATAACTCCTCAAAACTTAGACCCTGTGTTTCTACGAAACACATGTCTAAGAACTAGAGAAGTTAAAAGTAAACAGAACATAGTATGAGGACCAACCCCTCTGTCCTAATGGACACTGGACAACATACAATACTCTGTATAAGTCCGCCGAGTCTAACAACTCTTTCACTGTGTGCCGTAGGTTGAAAACTGTACTTATGGTTAAGAAGAATTACACCGCTGTTTAATACTCCTTACCTAACCACCCACTGATATAGGTAAATGTTATCGACATAATATCAAAAGGTATATCTCACTCTATAAAAATAGACGTACAGATATATCAATTTGAAATTGGTGCACAACAGCGGATATTCAAAACCAAATATTTGCCGACCGGCAAACAGCCCAGGTGATCTCCTCAAATATCACCGATTACAACGAATCCCGATATAATGAGGATGATCACCCAATTCCCAATAACTTACTCCCACTCATCATCTGTAAAACCATACAGATGTGAGAATCAAACCTGGTAAATACATACCCTGGAGTAAGTGTCTAATCGGGAAATCAGTTTTCTTTTAACAGTACACAGTTGAACTGAAACATTGAAATGTTTCGATGGGGTATCCTGGTATTCCTAGTAATGCCTCTACTATTATCCAGATTCACAACTATAACCGCATAATTCTTTGCCACCTCTCCAAATCCCTTTATATGTCTTTAGTCGTTACCTTCTGCACACCCCTTAGGCCAAATGGTTTTCTTCCTTCCCTACCATTCGGCACCAGCCTATGGTTTGGAAGAAGACTATCCAATAAGCATAATGGGTGTACTGTCCTAGTCCTAGGAGCACTCGCAATGCGAGAGAAGGTAAAGACAAAAGACAACCGAATAAGCCTTATTCCTATTTCTCCTGGACCAGAATCCATCCCCGAACTGGAACAAGTTCCTTTCGAGTTCGTATATAACCATACGATGGAGTATCCAATAAACTGTGGATCTTCGTAGTGATACGGAGTGTCCTGGAGAAATACAGAGGTGATTTAGGATTGGCGAAAAAATAGTTGGTTTGGTCGTGAATATCAGTTGCAATTTACTTTGCCCTCTTACTAATCCCTTGCTTTGTCTTAATCTTAATACCTTCTGCACACCGTTCAGGCTAATTGGTTTTCTTCATTCCCTACCGGTCGGCACCAGCCTAAGGTTTGGAAGAAGACTATCCAATTTGCGTAATAAGTGTACTATCTCCTAAACCAAGGAGTACTCACAACTTGAGAGAAGGTAAAAGGAAAAAGACAACTGAATAATCCTATCCGTTTTCTCCAGAACCGGAAACCATCCTCGAATTCCTTCGAGTTCGTATCTAACCATACGATGGTTTTGTCCAATGGAAGTGGACATTCGTAGTAATACGGGGTGTCCTGGAGAAAAGGGTAAAAGTAGGAGTGGCAATGAGGTCTGCAACTCTGACAATCCAAAAGCCAGTGTTAAGAAGGTTCGGTCAACTTGGTCACTGAGTCATAGTTTAGGGTCGGGTCAATGGTCGCTGCCAGAGAGAGAGAAAAGAAACACTCAGCGTGCACTCTAACCAAGATCAGAATGGTTACCAATTTATCTAATCTGGAAACCTCCCACTGTACCTCAAATTCTCCTCCAAACCTGAAAGAAGAATTAGTCGGGGTCACCCGAGGAGTAAACTAACTCATCAGCGGGAATCGGGATCCAACTATCATCGCATGATAACGTGACGGAATCCACTCACGCTATCACACTCCAGAAGGTATGCGCATATCTGGCAAGTTTCAGTTCTTTTGAAACTCCCGATGTGGATTTTTACCCCATGCTCTTATGACCTTGACTAAGGCCAACAAATCATAAGTCACATGTCAAATTCTACCCGTCATTGTCCAGGTTGATTTGAACCCACCCGTACAAGCCCTTGACTAGGGCCAACAAGGCTATACGACTGTCCCAAACCAACGCATCTATCTATGCAGCATATGAATACCCAATAGCTACCAAACACTGTGCCTTGACTATGGCCAACAAACACAGCTTGAATACTATTGACTACCCATATGAAACGACGGAGGGCTACGAATGGTTTCTGGCGAAAACCTTTAACGTAATGAACTTGATATCGTTGAAGGAATGGATAGCTTTTCAGAAAATATAGTGGCGAAAACCTTTACTAAAGAGGTCACTCCCGGTGAAGGGATCTCGGCTCTTTCCCCGTAGAATGGGGTGCAGGATATTCCAAATGAATACCACGATGCAAAGCAAAAGTAATCAGCTATAGTGAAGTTAATGCCCTGACGCAAACTTCTGTCCAAGGGGTCACTCCCGGTGAAGGGATCTCGGCCCTTGCCTCGTCGACTGAGGAGCAGGATATTCCAAATGAATACCACGATGCAAAACAAAAGTGAACGTCCTTGCAATAACAGCTTTTTGAAAAGTGTTCCAACAACATCAGATTAGGTTTGTTTATCTTGCATTGATCCGAATCAATGCAGTCCCATCAATTGATCACACCACAAAGAACGAAAATATACTGACGTACGTATATGCCATCCGTATTCGCCACTGGGTCCCGTCATCACCCGTTAGGTTAGCTAACTAACGGCAGAGCGGGGACTGGACTAGCGCGGATGAAAAACATATACAACATCTACTAATATATATACCAATATATAGTATTTCGCTCAAGGCGTGAATAAAATGCAACATCACAGAAATGTAAAGCATCACAGAACAATACAGATATCTGGGATCCCCGGGTTTCACAGAGTCACTACTGAAACCCGACGTTCCCCTGGTCGTGTGGATAGCCTGTGCAATGAAATCCTAGACCCCTACGGGCGCGGCAAGTCACCCGCCAAAACCTGAAGCGAGGCAGCCCCCTTCAGCACCGTGAATGGACCACCCAGCACTTCACGGAATCCGGCAACTTGGGCACCCCTCCTGGGTCAACCTGTACCCCCTACGAGTGCGGCGAATAGCCCGCCAATTCCAGACTGAAGCCCCTCCGTCTCAATGCCCTGAGATACGGGCCCGTTGCCCTCTAGAACCCGGCTATCCGTGCACCCCACCGCGGGGTAACCCTAGTACAGAAAGTAAAATATACATACAACGGGTACATCGACCGCAACCAGGTCGTGCCCCAAAATAATAATACAATCAGGCAGTGACGGCAGTCCACATGTCGGACGCTCGCCCCGCAATACCTAATGTACATAATACAACAACACTGTACTAGCATTGCACCCAGGCTATCCCCACGACCGATCCGCAACATCACAGCAAATACATAGAACATCAACGTGAAAATCACGTTCGCAAATCCGTCTAACCGGGCTATAGCAGTTAGACCGGATTTACCGATCAAGTGACATTCACGGTCGCAGATATAATGTAAATACTGTGAAAAATGTGTTTTAAAATATCCGATCGATCAAAAATTAACAAGTGGGCCCCCAAGCAATACTGTAGCACTCACAGAAAATCTGGGCCCAATATTAATATTCCAAAACCCCTAAAATCACCCCAGAAGCCCACTGTAAAAACCCGACCCACTGAATCCTCCATACTGCGGCGGAACCGCGGCAACAAGTAGGGTTTTGCCGCGGTTCCGCGCTCAACTGAAGAGATCAGTGTCTCGAATTTTTCCAGATTTCTTAGAACTTCTAGTACATCAATTTTCTACAACCTGAAAAATTTTTAGACTTCAAAAAATTTCGACAGAAAACTGATGTAAAGGAAAATGTAGATTTTTGAATTTTGGTCGATCGCAAATGCAAAACACATCAAACGAAGCTAGACGAAGTTAATGGCGAGGCTCTGATACCAATGTAAGTGCACGGCGGCGCCCCGGTCGTCAATCCGACGGCCAAATGCGGAAACGGTGATAAACTTTAATTTTGCGAACTTTGCAAACCGGCACCACCGCGCACCAAACCCCGGATCGGGCCATTAAACTTGTCCTAGCTAAGTAACAAGATAGGGAAGAGATATACCGAGTGATCCGAGTCCTCCGGTCTTCTCGTCATCGTCCCGATCTCCCGCGGAAACTCCGGTCGTCGCCTCCTCGCCGGAAGGGCACCACATCGCCTGTTTCTTTTACGGGCTCCCACCTCAATACCGAGGCAACTCGGGCATGAAGCCGGCAAGTCGACATGCCCAAGATAAGCTGTAGAATGTGTAGTGTAGAGGCTATGTCTCGTTTGGGGTTTTGTTGCCATGATGGAGGAATAAGGTTATGAAAAATGGTGCTTTCATTTTTCCAAAACAAGAAGAATGAGATGAAGAAATATGTGCCACACTCAAAAGGAAATTTCTCTCATCCTTTAACCAAAGTGGCCGGCCCCCCCCTTTTTGTATGGAAAATGGTGGAGGGAAAAACCAAATGCAAGAAGGAAGGTGAGTGTAGGAAAAGATGGAGGGGTGACCACATCCAAACATCAACCATGCTTATTCCACATCAAACCCATATCCTTTCATAATCACAATAAATGCATCATGGATGAAAAAGCAAAGATGCTTAACATATCAATCCTTTTGCAATAAAACCCTCCACAAAGTGTTATTTGCAAACTTGCAAATAACCCCCTCTATCGGAAAAGTCCGGCCGGGAAAGAACAAAGGAAAACCGGCCGGAACGGAATGCAAACTGGTAACTCCAGAAAACTGGTCCCGTAATAAATTACAGGAAAACCCCAATACTGTGCATACACACCCGCATCTGTATTCCGTCCGGATACAAATGCAAAAAGACAAAATCTACACTGTACTAAACTAGGATCCGGCTTAAACCAAAGCCGGCTAGTAATATCCGTCCGATCCTGATCCGTGCAATACCGCACGTATCCGATCGAACCCTGCCATATATCTATACGGCCTCTAGTACAAACCGTCCGATCCTGATCTGTGCAATACCGCACGTATCTGATCGGACCCTGCCATATCTCCATACGGCCTCTACAGCGTTTCGCCCGAAAGCTGAGTAACTGAAAGTGTGGTGGGCTCTAAAGACTCGTCAATACTATGGCTGTGGATTTAACCACTAGCACATCAGAGGTATAAGCCAATACGTAACGGGCCACTAGCTATTGACCAAAAGGGACGTCGATGAGCGAACTCATCCTGACACCCTACTGAGCCTGTCAGTGACAATATCCGTACAGTCCGGTCCGTTCGTCTATGAGCATCGCATGTCGGGCCTAGGGGGTGGGTAAAAGTCAGACCCCCAAAAGCGGTACAAGTCGTGTCGGAGTGTAGCCCAGAACACCCTGAGATACTACTGGAATACCTACCAGTAAATCTCCTGCCTTGGCCAAGGACTTCGTGTAATGGCTCTCCTAGACACAGCGCGACCTCACCCCCAATACCGGGAGAGACGAACCCCCGAAGATCCGCTCACTGCCTCCATATGGCTCGGGACTGTACCCAACTAAAACCTGTTTGCACGACTCCTTTGAGCCGTGGTAGGGTAGTAATCAAAGCACAGTGGGAACTCACACGAGACAAATGACGATCCCCAGGTCGATGAACTAACCTGTACACATGTCACCTGGGAACTGCTATCTGACGTCAGGTATAAGACCAACTAGCATGTTCCCGGCGAGTCCTGTCCGGTGTACTCATAACCCAATGAGCACCTGTATACATCTTAGGTGAACCAACTGACACCAGTGGCCTGTGAGACCGGCCACCGCCCCTCGTCGGGGTCTTGACTATATACACTAGTCTACTCTGGAGAATCGATGCCCTGTCTCGAAACTCCCACGACTAAGGACCTTTTAAGGATGTGCTTATAGACTCCAGCTCTCACTTATATGATCGCCCTCATACTGCTGGTCGTCAAGCAAGAATCCTAGGGGCTCTATCAACGTGCAATAGCGACCTGTCAGGTCACCTAAAGCAGTACACGATGATAAAGGTAAACCAGATAGCATACTATCATCTCGAGTAAGACTGTCGTACCGGGATAGGTCCTCCCTCAATCATTGCAATCACGTGCCTGTGATCCAATAATTGACTCTGAGGGCACTATCTCCAACAAACTGGAATGAGTTGAAACAAATTTTGTGCATCATAACACATTAAACAAAATTTTAACATGTGGTTTTTGAATTGAATTGGAGTTGTTATTTTAAGCCGTCACTAATACATTTAATTAGAGAAAATTACAAACTGGAATGAGTTGAAACAAATTTTGTGCATCATAACACATTAAACAAAATTTTAACATGTGGTTTTTGAATTGAATTGGAGTTGTTAACCGGTGTTAGAAAATATCGAAGAAAAAGGCTTTTTTCGGTGAAATTAGTGTAAATGGAAGTGGGGTACAACTTTTATCTTTTTTTTCTCATCCAAACAAAACCCACACTCTCTTTTACCCCCTCTCACCATTGTGGCCGGCCTTGGCAACCCCCCTCTCACTTGGTTCATTAAGTGGATTCTAGAATTAGGTTAAATGGAAAAAATGAAAAGAAAATGAATTAAACATGAAAAGACATAAAGAAAGAAATAAAGAGGGAACCTTCTACACTTCTCCACACACCTCACTCCCTCACTTTCCTCCCGCCAATTCCTGGCCGAGCACAGGTCCCCCCCCCCCAAACATTTCCATTTCAATTTTCTTCAAAAAAACCCTCCAAAATCTATCAAAAATCAACTCATATTAGCACAAATTCATCACTAAACCCTATCCAATTTCCTTTGCTCCGATTTAACTTGGAATTTGAAGGCAAGAGCTCCATCTTGGAAGTCATGAAGCAAGGGTGATCTCAAATTTTTGTGGTATAAATTCTAAACCCATGTTAATTTGTTGTTAATTATTGCAACCCAATCAAATTAAAATGTTTAATTATGGTTTTGATTCAAGATTTAAATTTCTAGAATATGGTTATTAAATTATTATTAGGGTTTTGATTCTTGGGTGTTGATCTAAAATAGTAGTTTAACCTATTAGGAAATGTTAAACCTAATCTAGTAGCCAATTTGCTAGTGTTGCATTTAAATTGTTTAATTAGGTTCTTTTTGTAAACTAGATTTCTACTAAACAAATAAATATGTTAGATAAAATTATAATTAGGGTTTTTATTATTATATTGTGGTATTAGTGTGTAGATTAACATGTTAAATGAGCGTGAAACATAATCTAGTTGCAGTCGCTGGCTTTCACTTTAAAAATTGTCACAATATTGCTATTTTATTAAACTAGGTTTTGAAAATTTATTTAAAATAAGGGATTAAAAATAAAGTTAGGGTTTTAGAATATCTTTAAGGTTTCAAGGAGTTGTTTAACGATTTAAAATATGCAAAATCGAGTTTGGAAGTGAAATTGTGAAATTTTGCTTAAAATTATCGAAATCGGGCAAGATTGCAAATTAGAATTTCAATTTAATACAATTAGGGTGTTAAAAAATATAGTAATGGTTTATATAAGCTAGTTATTCTATTTAATGGGTATTATGACCATTAGTTCCAGTTAAACGTCAAGTTTTGAAGTAAAACGGTAGATTGACGTTTTCAAGGTTTTTCAGAATTGGATGATTTGACCGATTTTAGGGTTTCGATGATTTAAACCAAGTTTTATATTATCAGTAATGAGTTTTAAAACTACGAGTTGTTGTTGGTGTTTTATCTCGATAAATTGGTGTTTGTACGCCGATATCGAGCGATATTTGGTTCTTTTGCGTGAGCGGGACATAGGTTTTAAGCTATGCGCGTTTCGTGCGTCGTTTTGATTTTGTCCTTTATTCAGTTTACGATTTATATTTGTTTCCGTATAGGTACCCCTCACGTGGACTGCGGACGATGAAGAAGAGGATGGCAATACCGTCTTCGGCAGACAAGGACCAGGTGAGTAGATGTATATCTACGGGGGAAGTCGGGTGGATGGCGTTTAGCACCCCCGCAAACGTAGAATAGGAATAGTACTTATTGTCATTAGGAAGCCACACATGACCTTAGATTCTTGGTGAGTAGGACCCTAGTAATGACCTTAGGTTGGACTAGACTGATTTAGAAAGACCTTACCAGAGGATTAATATCTTGGAGGAGGTTTATAGGTTTCAGGTAGATACACACACACGCACACTCAGAACTTGACTTGGTGTATATATGTATGTGTATATATATATATATATATATAGGGTTATGTGTAGGTATATATATACACAGCATGTATATGTGATATAAGGATGTGATATGATACATGGGGATGAAACAATATAACTGGGCTTGATGCCGTGATCTCTTGGCTATACAGTCGTGTCATGATGTTAGCGGATCATTAGAAAATGAGATAATTATACATAAACAATAATAGGTGGTGATGATATTGAGGTACATGAGACTCTAAAATAGAACCCGGACTGTATCCCGTGACTGAATCACGATATCATATAAGTGTGACTTGATTACGATATGATAAGAGTGTGACTTAATCAAGATATGATATATATGACTTGAAATTTCTGAGGATAAATTGACGATGTATATTTATGATGGCAATGATATATGATTGATGTATGCGATTACAGTACAGTACCATGATCATGACATTATTGATGATGATATTATACGAATGATGATGTACATAGGTGATACTTGACCCATACCTCGATATTGGGAAGCCGTACGATGGATTTTACCGTACGGGGAATAGATGTGATGATTGATCCACACTCTTGATTCGAGAAAGCCATACTACGTACGTGACGCTATTGAGGCTGGATCGCCGACTATTAGAGATATGGACTCAGACTTTAGGTGGACTCTTATTTCTTATCGACTAGTTTCTTAGGTTTAGTTCCTTAGGGGGTTAGATGGACACTAGTTTAGGCTCGAGTCATATAGTTGTAGTTAGACTTGTACATTACAAGTGAATGGTTAATACACATCCGTCTTTACATTCAGACCGTAATCATCATGTTGCATGTTCATACATATGTTTCTATAATCAGTATGAAACTCTGCCTGTTCGGATACCAGCACCATTACCGATTATGTGCATATTCCACGCACACTTATTGCCGGCTCACACACATCATCATCGGTAATTGCTATGTCACGTACACTTTAGAACATATTATCTTTTTTTGATAAAATCAGCTAAAAGCTAGATCGATATAATATTGTGACTATTCTCAGGTGTTAGTCTAGACATGGCATTTATTACTTAGACATTTCATGCATTCACATTTTCTTGTTATCATGCAGTATTGTGAGGCTTATGCCGACACTTATCATTTACTTACTTATGATTTTAGGATTTTGGATTTCTATGAGATTTCTGGATTTTGGGGAAAACCGCAATAATATATATAAAAACTTCTCTCTCTCATCTCTTTTTAAAATATAAGTTGCGGTTTTCTCGTGATGTATGTGTCGTCCACCATGAGATTTCATGTTTTCTGTTGGATTTCGAGACCCGATTCCAGGAGTGGATGAACCGTCTCGGGTATATGGTGGGCCCGGTATGGTACCCCAGGGAAAGAAGATCGAGTTGTAGACGATGAGCCTGGCAGGGGAAGACTACCTACCGGTGATGTCTCGCGCGGCGGATATCCGGAGGATACCGACCGTTGTCGTGAGATTTGATGATATGGGCCGATCCGGACTGACGGAGCCCGAGATATTGAGACTATGAGATATTGAGACTATGAGGTATTGAGACTTGAGATTTACATGTTTTGTGTCGATGCTTGACACGGATTTCCATGGATTTCATCGATGATATTCAGAATTCTATACAAATTACCATGATAAAAGTTAAAGATTTCTTATACAGATATATCCAGATTTCAGGATTGATTGTTTTACATTCATGGTGCATGCATACTCATTCACATGACATATTATTATTTGAGGCACTGACACGAGCACGGAGCATTTGCACTTACACGTAGTTTATTACTCTGTCTTTACTTGATGACTAGTAGTATATTAGTATATTATGACCTAGGACAGTGTCGTGCATTCGATTTCTTTTCGTAGATGTCTTATACTCACACGTTAGCAACTCACCCCCGTTGTGCCAAATTTTATTACAGGTTCAATGTACAGGTTTCGTTAGCAGCTTGCTGGCACATCATTTCATTCAGGGTGATTTGCATGGTAGGTTGGTTCACTTGTATCAGGACCGCCATTGTACTTTTATTATTTTATTGGTATCTAGTAAGCTCCATCAACCAAACTTGTATTACTTGATAAGTTGTAAGGACCAGTTATTTATTTCGACCTTAGAGTCGCGCATGTTTTATTGTGGTTTGGTGGTTTTGTTTTCTTTTAAGTTTTGAGCCTCGCCTTTTGGCGTTGTATATTATTATGCTTGGTGTGGTTGTTTCCGCCTGTTGGCGTAGAGCTAGCTCCCGCTTGGGGATGCCATTTTATCGTTTGTATATATTTTACTTGTTTGTACCCGTTTGGGGCCAGTTTTTACAAAGGAGACTCTGTCGAAATTTTTGAGAAAATTGGACGTTACTTTTAAACTTGTTTTCTATATGTTTTCCTTTACTTCTTATTTTATATGGTTTAGATTTCTAGGCTTCGACTTACTTAGATTACGTAGCGCCTCTAGACGCTTCGTAATTTAAGTGTCGGTCACATTCCGTACTTTCGGGTCGTGACAGTGATCGCGTATGCTTCTCGGCAGCTGAAGAAACATGAACAGAACTACCCCACTCACGATTTAGAGATGGCTGCAGTGGTCTTTGCACCCAAGATCTGGCGACATTACCTATACGACGAGTCATGCCACATATTCACCGATCACAAGAGCTTAAAGTACATATTTCAGCAGCGAGACCTGAATCTTAGACAGCGCCGTTGGATGGAACTAGTAAAGGACTACAATTGCGAGATCTTGTATCACCCGGGCAAGGCGAATGTAGTGGCGGATTCTTTGAGTAGGAGGCCCGGGGGTAGTCTATCTTGTTTGAGCACAGTGCAGAGGCAGTCGTCGGCAGATTGGCAGATTTTATGCGACAGCCGAGTGCAGTTCGAGTTCACGCTGATCGGGGGACAGCTTGCGCAAGTTCATGCATGCCCACAGTTGCTTGGCCGTATACATGAGGCACAGTACAGTGATGACCGTTGTTCAGAGATCATGGCGCAGATTGGACAGGGCAGATTTTCCAAGTTCGTGATTGATGATCAGGGGATACTGCGATTTGGGACTAGACTGTGCGTACCAGATGCTGAGGGACTACGGCGTGAGATTCTTGAGGAGGCACATCGATCGGTGTATAGTGTTCATCCGGGTTCCACTAAGATGTACCATGATATGAGAGACGTTTACTGGTGGGACGGAATGAAGAGAGACATCACAGACTTCGTGTCGAGGTGCCTGACTTGTCCGCAAGTCAAGGCCGAGTACCAGAGGCCAGCGGGAGAGCTAGAGCCGTTACCCATTCCGGAGTGAAAATGGGAGCAGATTTCGATGGACTTCGTTGTGGGTCTACCCAGAACTAGGCGAGGGTATGACTCCATTTGGGTGATCGTGGATCGATTGACGAAAGCGGCTCACTTCCTGCCAGTGAAGATGACTTTCGGATTTGCTCAGTATGCCCAGATATACATCGACGAGATTGTACGACTGCATGGAGTCCCGACATGTATCGTGTCCGACCGAGGCACCCAGTTTACCAGCCGACTATGGCAGAGGCTTCAGGAGGCTTTGGGCACCCGCTTGAGTTTTAGCACAGCATTTCATCCGCAGACCGACGGCCAGTCAAAGCGGACTATTCAGACTCTCGAGGATATGCTCCGAGCGTGCATTTTATACTTTGATGGTAGCTGGGATCATCATTTACCCTTGGTGGAGTTCTCCGACAACAATAGTTTCCAGGATACTATTCAGATGGCACCTTTCGAGGCCTTGTATGGGAGGAGATATAGACCGCCCATCTGTTTGACAGAGCTCAGTGAGAGCAGTGTTTTGGGGCCACAGATCGTACAGGAGACGACCGAGAAAATACAGCTGATTCGAGATAGGATGAGGACAGCTCAGAGCGGGCAGAAATCGTATGCTGACAGACGCCACCGCAGATTAGAGTTCGCAGTTGGCGATCACGTTTTTCTGAGGGTCTCTCCGATGAAGGGAGTGATGAGGTTTGGACGGAAGGGGGAGCTTAACCCCAGATTCATAGGTCCCTTTGAGATCCTCGAGCGTGTGGGTGCAGTAGCATATCGTTTGGCTCTTCCACCCGACTTCCCAGATGTTCACCCCGTATTCCACGTGTCGATGCTTCGCAGATACCTACATGACCTTTCTCACATGATTCAGCATCAGACCATTCAGCTAGAGCACGATCTTTCGTTCACCGAGCAGCCAGTCGTAATATTGGACCGGCAGGTGAAGAAACTTCGATCGAAGGTCTTGCCATCTGTGAAGGTGCTTAGGCACAGCCCAAATGGTGAAGAGATCACTTGGGAGGCCGAGGGCGAGATGCGGAAGAAATTCCCTCATCTCTTTGAAGGTACGCGTAGCTATATATTTTAAATTTGGAGAAGAATTTCTTTAAGGGGGGAAGATTGTAACACCTTAGGATGTGATTAGTAGTTAATTAAACTTTAATATGTGGTTTTTAATAAAAAGTTTACCAAACGATTTTCAAATATTTTATCAAAATTAATGAATATTTTATTAGAATTTATTTTGCCTTGCACAAACATGTGCATGTAAACTAGGGTTAAATCATGATTAGCAACTATGGTGGACTAACCATTTTCCTTAAGCTAATTTAAAAGTTGAATTAAGTGTTTTGGGTTGTTTTTTTTAAATTGGAAAATGATTTGTTTTAGTTGACTTGGAGAGAGAGAGAGAATGGCATCATGGCTTGAGCCATGCCTACATTTAATAAAGAGAGAGAGGGGGGTTGACTAGCATGGCTCTCATTCTTTTCTTTTGTTAACTCTTTTCCTCACAACTCTCTCACACACACACACCAACTGCTGCAGCAGCAGAAGAAGAAGCAGCAACAGGAGCTCCAGCAGCAGCAACAAGCAGCAGCAGCAACAAGCAGCAGCAACAACAACAAGAGGCAACACAAGCAGCAACAGCATCAGCATCAGCAGCTGTAGCAGGCAGCAGCAGGAGCCCCAGCAGTTGCAGCAGCACTTCTCTTCCTCTTCTCCTTCTTTCTCCTTGCACCTAGGGTCAAGTGAGGTATAAATCTGAGCCCAACTTCCTAGCTTGCTAAACTTGTGTGTTAATTAGCTTCGATTAGTGTTAAAAGTGAGATTTAGTGCTTGAAATTGTGATTAGTGTGGACATTTGGTTAAGAGATGTTTTTGGTGGTTAGCCTAGCCTAATTAAGTGTTATTAGGGCCACATACACCTAGTTTAAACCCAGATTTCACTAAAATACCATAGTGTTTCATTTAGTGCAAAATTTAACGTTTTAAAGCAAAAGTTTAGCCTTTCTGTGATCTGCTTTTGACCCGGTTACTTCAGACAAAAACTGAGAAACTGGGGCATGTATACTATACCTAGACCACACACACCAAGCACGAAACCCTATTTCCACACTCTGGCCGCCAATTAAATCGTTCTGGCCGCAAATTGCGGCCAGACAGGGGACTTGGGTCTGGGGGTTTTGCTTAGGAATGTCTGCTGCATATTTTAGTGTTTTGGTATGTGCAACTTTCTAAGTTTTCACCCGAGTCAAAATCTGGAACCAAATATCGTTTTTCCTATACGTTTAGTTTGCGCGACACGCGTGATACGTGAGTGGGTTCTGTGTTCCAGCGTGTCGCGATGTGTCGGGGTAGTTTTAGACACGTATACACACGTTTCAGCGTATCGGACACACGCGCGTTTAGTTCGCGACGCGAGTTTCTCGTTCGATTTCGATATCGCGTTTTTGCAGGATTTTTCTTATATGGTTTCCTTGTGTAAATTCTAGGTTCGCAGGCGGGTACGTCGGACACCGCAAAGAAGGGGAAACAGGTGGTCGGCTATGCTTAGCACGCGACCAGGTGAGTAGATTTAACATCTACGGGGAAATCGCCCGTATGGCGTTAAGCGTCAGGGCGTGATAGGATATTTAGTCGTAGATGTTTATGTGTACCATTGTAGCATACCTTCCTTGTTGCATATAGAAATGGTAGTTATAGAACACTGCGCTGTCACTAACGGTTCAAGATGCACGAGCACTATTTGTATGTTACACTCACACCGTTAGTGATTGCCATGACACTCGCACTATAGGATTGCTACGAATTATATATCGTCTTGATTTCCGCATCATTGATGATTGTCATGACTTATCGCATATTGGCATTTATTTATATTGATATCTTAATACTTGCGCACATGCACACTGTATATTCGTACCAGTGCACACATATATTGATATCTTCATACTTGCGCACATGCACACTGCATATTCGTATCAGTGCACACATATATTGATATCTTCATACTTGCGCACATGCACACTGTATATTCGTACCAGTGCACACATATATTGATAACTTCATACTTGCGCACATGCACACTGTATTTTCGTAGTAGTGCTACACTCATATTCACGTATATATCCATTTGCACATCCATACCTACATACATACATATGTTATATACATGGATGATATTGACTTGATTTCAAGAAAATAAAGACCGCATGAGATATTTTCAAAACTTGATTCTTTTAAAAGAGCAGTTTTCCCTTTTTACTCTTAGTATCATACGACACATTACATGGATTTACGCTTTAAGTTTGGATTTATGGGATTTCTGGATTTGAGAACCGTGGTATGATTTTAAGAAAAGACGCACTGTTTTAAAAACCCGGTTTCTCTCGATATGATATTTCAGTGCGTCCACCATGAGTTTTCTCGGTTCCAGAGAGCTTGTGTGAGTATACCCGATTCGTGGAGTGGTAGGCACCGATTGCGGGTACATGGTGGACCCGGTATGGTACCCCAGGTCAAGAAGACTCGTATTGTTAGACGGTGAGCTCGGCGGAGGAACTACTACCTACCGGTGATTGGTTGGACCTGGTAGTTATCCGGAGGATACTGACCAGAGTCGATAGATGGATACGGGATGATCCGTACTGCCGGGGCTGAGGGCTGATTCCGCAGACGGAGCCCGTGGGCCGATCCGGACTGACGGAGCCCGATACTTAAGGATTTGCGTGTCAATGCTAGACACGATTATTATATGATATTTCGAGTGTCGATGTTGGGCACTCACGATTTTATGAGATTTACAGGATTTGAGGGCCGATTAGAGTGACGACGCCTGAGTTTTACTGGGATTTGGGTGTATTGATGGACACTAGTTATTTTCCACGTTGACATTCCGTGTAGATGTTATTTATTCCCCTACTCAGCATTCATTGTTATACATCTCATCCTGTATCTTTAGTACCTGATAGAGTACACTTGCTATGCATGATTATTGCATACCCTGCTCATCATATAGAGATGTTATTAGATCGCACTTGTCGCATGATTATTGCTCACCTAGCTCATCATATAGATGTTATCTATTGGCATAGATTAGAGTATCGCAGCATGTGCATACTCGCGATTACCTTTATATGTTATCTACTATTCACGAGTTGGCAACTCACCCCCGTTGTGCCACAGTGTTTGCAGGTTGCCCCTCAAAGTTGTCGCGGCAGGCTGCTTTCTTGCATCTTTTGATACGGATACCTCTGCAGTTGGCGCGTGAGCCCTTTTGCTGATAGGTGGGTTTTGTACGGTATCTGTTTATTTTTCCAGTTGTATACACTGTTGTATCTAGTACTCTCCATCTACTACTTTTGTATTATCTTAGAGACCAGTTGTGAGGACGATGTATATTATTTTGTACTCTGGTGTCGAGCTCGTTATGAGCCGACTTTATTTATGCAGTTTTATATTTCATGTTGTCTTCACTTATTTTTTTGCTCATTCTTCGCTACGGCGTCGTATATTTTTATCATGGTGATTGTTTCCGCCGTTGGGCATGATTGCTCCCGTTTGGGATGCTTTATTCTTATTGTATATCATTTTACTCATATATTGCCTTATACCCTTTTTCGGGGCTAGTTTTTACAAAGGAAATGCTGCCGAATTGTTTTTAAAAGAAAACAACTTAAACTTTAAATAATTGTACTAAATTATTTAAGGTTTTCTAAACATTTTAACAAATGTTTCTATCAAATGTTTTAACACTCATTACTTTTAATGGTTTTGATTTCTGGGTTTTCGGCTTACTTAGTCGCGTTACGCCTGTAGACGTTACGTGGTTAAGTGCCGGTCACGGGCCGAACTTTGGGTCATGACAGAAACATATGAAATATTGGATATACTAGGACTTCCGTGTTTTATATCAAGCCTATATAAAACACGGATTCCACGGTCGCGATGAATAGCCAAACCCACATCTCTACACCCCTACGAGAGCGGCAAGTAACACTGCCAATTCTAGGGTTAGGAGACCCGGTCTCGACTCCTCGAGATGGCCTCCCACTGGACCCTAGAACCCGGTTACTTATGCTCCCCTCTTCGGGTCTATCCTAATGCGGAAAAGTAAATAATATACATTGGTGACAACAGCCTCAACCCGGAAGTGCCCCAATAAAAGAATATTACAAACATTGAATTTTACATGAATGAAAATAAAAAACCTCATCTCATATAAAAACCCCGGCTATTCAAAACACGACAATCCAATATAACATATCAAAGCAATACATAATATCTCATATCATCAACGTAAGCAAGTATGCGTATCCCGATTGTTGTTGATCTATAGCAACGAAGCCGGCGATACCCCACATACTACGTTTACGGTCACAGAAAAGAAAGTGTAAAACTACAATATTTGGAATCCACAATCACTTTAGACATCTTAAATCCGAAATATCACATACTTCGCATTTCATGCCTAACTATATGAATTCCACATATTGTATCACATTCCAGATAAATAGACAATGTTAAACTTTCCGATCGAATAATCAAACACCCAAGATTTCCCAGATAGCTCAACACTTGAGCAGAGTTCAAAAAGTTCCAGAAGATGCCACAGCCCCAATGCACCAGCCGTAGAAGGGTCAAACCAACGCCTCACATGTGGCAACGCTAAACTACCACAAACCCTAGGGTTCAATGGCAGTTTTGACGGGCACATAATCGAGTTAAGGTTACGTTCTTCTAGAGGGTCCACAGATATGCTTGCATGTTTTTCCGAAAGATTCAAACTCTGGAAAAAATCCAACACTTGAAAGTTTTTCGTGTCGGGAAAAAGTAAGTTATTGATATCCGTTCGAACATTTTAACACATTCTAAATTATCCAGAAAAATAAACGATGTTAAACTTTCCGATCGAATCAACGAATACAAAAGATCTCCAGAAAACTCAACACTTGAGTAAGATTAAAAATTTCCAGAAGCATGTAGTAATAGCTACGGATATTACCTACAAATACGTGTCCCTAATACCCAAGTACGGCCACGGAACCGCCGCGCAAAGCATGTTCTTGCCGCGGTTCCACGGCGACTTGAGGGTATTAGGGGTTCGTATTTCACAGTAATCCTTAGAATTCTCTGCTTAATTTTCTGAGTATTTTTAATAAGGAAAAATCCAAATTTTAAAAAAATTTCCAGAGAGGGGGTCAAAAATGACGTTTCGGGGTTCGATCGGACTTTTAACTTTGTCTACACGTCGCCTAATGCTCTAACTAGGCTCTGATGCCACTGTAAGGTTACTAGGCACTATCACAAGGCTCTACAAGGCATCAACCATGCCAAAATCAAATTTTTCAAGTGCCGAACAACCTAAAGCAAGGATCTTTGCTAAAGAATTAGGGTAAGCATTGAACAAGTAAACAACTTTACTTTTAAAAGATAGGGATTACAACCTTTGTAGTCCGTTCCTTCACTTCATAAGCTCCGTGTTGAGGTCCCTTCGCTGCGATCATCAAGAACTCCGACGCTTGTGAGGCTCCAAGAGGTGAATGATGCATCTTTCATGAAGTCTTCATGATCTAAGATGATCTACCTTGAAGAATCTCTAACCCAAGCTTACATTTCACTAATGAAGTAATTTGAGAAGTGAACACCCTAATCTAAGTGGCTAGAATAGATGAGGATGATGAAGTAGGATTTTTGCTCTCTTTTATTTTTAATTTCTCACCATTTATCATCACAAACACAAAAGCTAGTGAAGGTTTTTCAAGAGCTAGAAGAAGAAGAAGATGAAGCGTATCCATTTGTGATGAATAATGAATTATTGTAGTGGTTACAAATCTAATCATGAGTTAAGCATGATAGAGTTAACTCATGTAGAGAATTAACTAGAGGTTGAGATTTGGGTTGGGTTAAATAATATCTTCACAAAATATCAAGCTTAAAGACAAAGTCAAAGCTTCATGAAGCTTCATGGAAGCTTCATGAAAGCTTCATGCAAAAGCTAACCCTAACCAAGTTTAAACCCTAAGCCTTTGTTAAATTTATAACCCTAACATGTTACAATATTATATATCACATATACAATATATTTTGTAACAAAAGAAAACAATATAATTAACATATATCGCATATATATCAATGTATTATCCCGTGAGAAAATGAATCAATAAAGCGAGCTTATCGTAGTTAACGTAACTTAATATATCACATATATAATTATACATTAAATTATCGAATCAACACTTGATCCGATAACTCGGCTATATTACATATAACCGACTAATATAACATGTACCATTTCATCGAATCAACACTTGATCCGATGACCCGGCTATATCATATATACCCGGCCGATATCTCATATCGCGAGAATAGAATATAATATCTCATATCGTATTATTCTCGGTCCCGCACATATCACATATATGCTCCTACTCCGTTTTGCCTGAGCCAGGAAACCTCTGTGTAGGACTCTAAAGAATCGTCAATACGCCGGTAGTAGGTGATGATCATATCAAACACCCACAAGCTGCAAGCAGTCAGCTAAACGTAACAGCCACCCAGGTATTGAGCGATCAGAAGATCAACAAGCAAGCCTGTACATTCTCCTATGAATCCAGTTAGTAACACTACCGTACAGTCCGGTTTCTTCGTCTGATATGTCGCATATTAAGTCTAGGGGTGGTAAACGTCAGACCCCAGTAACCGATAAGTCGTGTCGATGTGAGGCTCATAACGGGTCGAGAAATTACTGATAACTCTTACCAGCAGCACTCCATATTAGCCCTGGCCAGGGACTTCCAGTTATAGACAATCGAACACTGCACAACATCAACTCCCTATACCGAGAGAGACGAAACCCCTCCTATCGCTCATTGCCTCCATATGATTCGGGACTGTACCCAAAAGCCACCGTTTTGCATGCCCTCTTGGATGTGGTAAGGTGGAAATCAAAGCACAGTGGGAATCATACAAGACTCTATGACGATCTCGGGTCTACAGACTAACCTGTACCAGTGTCACCGGAGAACTGCTATCTGACGATAGGTATAATACTATTTAGGAGTTCTCGGCGAGTCCGTTCAGTGTACCCAGTCTCCACTGAGCACCCGTACACCATCTTTGATGTCAAACACCTATGGATATGGGATCATCCATCGCCTATCATATGGGTCAAGATGCGTATATGCTAGTCTGCTCTGGAGTATCGATGCCCTGTCTCAATACTCCCTCGACTAGGAACAGTTATAGGATGTACTCTTGGACTACTCTAGCCCCACTAGTATGATCTGCATCATAGTCCTGGTAGTCGAGTACATATCCTAAGGGCTTTATCAACATGTGAGAGTAAGACAGTAAACTAATACAAGTCCACATGTTAAGACAAAGTGAAACCAAATAGCATACTATCATGTCGAGCAAGAAAGTCCTCTCTATATATATCCAAGCATCCACTATAATATACATCATATGTACAACAATGGCCTCTAGGGCATATATATAACTAACACAAGACGGGGGTGAGATTTAAAAATCTCCCCGTTTTGAGATCTAATGGAAGATCTGAGCTCCCTTTGATGGGTTTTGTGGTGGAAAACTATTTATTTTTGGAAAAGGAAGAGTAAAACTCTTGATTTAATTGAAAATGGGAAGAAAGTTTAGAATCTTGATGAAGGAGAAGGAGGCACAAAAACCCTAGAGTTTGAGAGAATGAAAAGTATATCCTTTATTCATCATCATGTTGCCTTATATAAGCTTACACATTTACATATAGCCCCTTGGGCTTTACAAAATGGAATTTTGCCCATCCCATATCTCATGTGCTCATTTCTTTTGTACATAAGCCATGGGCTTTACAAAAATTTGGTTTATGCCCATTTTTCTTACATTCATGCATAAAAAAATTACATCAAAATTATTTATTACATGATTTTTATTTTGGTATGTTTAAGCGTTTTGGTTTCTCGACCGCTCTGATTTTAAAACATTGCTTGGAGGACATATAAATCTCATGTGACTAGAAAAGCTTTGCTTGGTCTTGGTCATGTGTTAATCATGTGATAAAGAAAAAAGAGAATTGTCTGGTGGTATGTTCACGTGATAAGCTTGCGTGGAAAGAAAACAATCTTTTGATCTGCTGTGGAATAGAATAGTTGCTGCTGAGTTTTACGATGAAACCTTAATGGGGTTGAGTTAAAATCAATGGTTGAGATTGATTTGTGCATGGGTTGATCCTATCGGTAGCTGGTTTTCACGGTCAATGAATGGAATCTTATATTCTAAGGTGCGGCAGTGATGTTGGATTGTGTTTTAAATATTGGCGATATATAGTGGATATTGGCCGATACCTTAGAAATAGAGAAGAAATTATATAATTTATCAATGTAATATCGTTTTATAATTTTGGAAAAATATTGGCCGATACATCTGCATATCAGTTGATTTATCTAGTATTTGATATCTGATAATGTATCATGATTTTTTCTATTAAATTTTATTTTATGTTTATTAGGTTTTCAGATTATATTCGAACAAGTTCGACCCAACCCACAATGAAGAAATACTATAAGTCAAGAAAACCAGTAGGTCCAAACATTTCAATTCTTGTATTCGAGAAACCTAGATCTAAATCTTCATGTGCTTGTCTTTGAATTTCTTCTATCGTCTTCAAAGTTCGAGAAGACAATCACTTAATATGATCGCTTTATCACCGAGCTATTAGGAAAAACTCATTTAAAAATGTCATATTAGTATTGAGTTATATTTATGATCTTTATACTATAAAAATTTATAGTTCGATATTTAGAATCCAATACATCGTGATATCTGATATGAATATTTTTGTGCCGATATTATACAAATATCCGATATTAAGATAGGAAAAATTAAGTTTTTTGTGTGCTGATTTGGCACATTCTAATCATCTAGTGCTAATTTGATGATGATTATATGATTTTGGTGATTTTGTAGATCTGGGGGTGATCAAGGTTGATGGGGGCACCATAGCGCATCGCGAGGAGTGGTCCTTACGGTTTATGGGCATATTATGTTCTCGAACATGGTGTGGCACATAGTGCATACATCATCAAGTTTGTCTCGAGGCCGGTCCCAGTGTTGGACCGAGATGGAACGTTTGAGATGGTCATGAGAATCTGGTGCACATGTTTCCTGATCATGATGCTTGAGGAGAGTGCTTGTAGTGATCATGAGTGCTCGGAAGGAGAGTATGGTATAATGATCATGAGTGTGCATGAGCAGGTGTAGTGATCTGAGGGGTATTCGTGCAGGACGGATTGAGTTGATCATGATGCTCATGTTAAAGAGACAATGTTGATAATATGAGTCGTTCTTGGAAGGCGGAGTAGGATGCATGTGTGTGTTTATGGAGCGGGTGTCGAGAACAATGATGTATCTCTAGGGTAGGGCTCAATGGATTCGAGCTAAGATGGAGATTGTTGGATTGTGTCTCGTATCCGTTTGCCCATCCATGAGCTTTTTTGACAGGGCCACCTATTAATGTGAGCTACCAATAGGCAATAGGTGATGACTGATTTTAGAGTTGTAACACCATGAATTTGTTGCAAAAATTTTGAAAATGAGATTGCATCTCTTCTTTGGGTGAGAGTTAGGGAGCTTAAGATGTAGAGTGCTGTGAGTGTGACGTTGTGCCTCCTCTCTCGTGGTGTGAGAGCAAGAGAGGGGATGAGATGCGAGAGAATTGGGCTGTGTGATAGATTTGTAACATCCTCATATCAATAGAATCCTTTTACTTGTGTTTCATCCTATGGATGTAAGTTAAGGGTCGAACCATGTTATATCCGGTGTTCTTCTTTGGTGTGATTGTGTTATCTTGTCAGCTTGATGTGTTGTGGTGAAGGGATCAGAATCCCCAATACAAAATGTGTTGCAGCAATAAGAGTTAATTATTCTTCTCTTGGTAGATTAAATAGAAAGACATTGTCTATATATTTGATGCTATGTTTACATTATTTTTGTAAGTGTGCTCATGCTCGTGCCGCTAATTAGCAACCATGGCGGAATACAAAACAAAATTTTCTAAAACTAAAGCACGAACTTTTACGAGATAGAATCGAATCCAAACACTAAACTAGCGAACTAAAGAAGGTTAACTACTCGGATAGACGATGGCTACCTTTGTAGTCATGTCCTTCGTCTTCTTTCCCCTTCTTATGCTTTTAGGTCTACCGGGAACAAGCTAGGGGTCGGTCTTTCTTGTCGAAAATGATCCACCCGAGAGAACCCTGACCTAGACTTTAGCTTCACACTAAATATCTAAGTGAAGCAACTAGTGAACAAAGCTTGCTAGGATTTGATCACTAGAAGATGTAGTGGCTAATCTTTATGTTTTTCTCTCTTAATCTTTTTCTTTTTTCAACTCAAGAAAACTCAAGAAAAAGACAAAGATGATAATCGTGATGGTGATGATAAACTCAAGCATGACTCAAAAAGATAAAACCTTCTCTCTTTTCTTTTTCTTTATTTTTTAAATGTGAGGAATGGTGTAGACTTGTGAGTCACAAGCCCAGTCTTCTCACATAACCAAGAAGAGATGAGCAGAAAAGAGAGACCCACCTCATTTGTACACATATACATATGTATATGTATATATATAAATATATACAAATACACTAATACAAGTATATACTACAAATATATACACCCGTATTCGTATCAGGACACTAATACCCGTATTCGTATCAAGACCGTATTCTGTCAAAATACGAATACGAAAAGAGAGATACTAAAAAGAGATAAATAATATTAGCTCACATTTCATCTAAATGTGATAATTTGGTTATCTTTCAAACCGGCTAGTATTAACAAACTGTCCGATTAAAATTACGTATACAAAAACACGTATTTAATCAAACCCAAGTACATATCAAAATACATACACTACATCATTTCGTCTAAGCTGGAAAACCTTCTGTGTGAGACTCTAAAAACTCGACAATATGCTGGTAGTGTGTTTAACCACAAGCACGTCAGCGATACTAGCTGTACGTAACGGCTATTCAGGTATTGAATGACAGGAAAGCTGACAAGCAAATTTGGCCGTATCCCTACTGGGCCTGAAAGTGACAATCTTCGTACAGTCTGGTCTCTTCGTCTGAGAGCACCGCATACTGGGTCTAGGGAGGTGGAAAACGTCAAACCCTTAATAACCCAATAAGTTGTGTCGATATGCCCCAAAACCACCCCGAGAAACTACTGATCTTACAATCAGTAAATCTCAAATGCCTTGGCCAAAGTCTTATGGTGATGACCAATCGAACACAACGTAACATCAACTCCATATACCGGGAGAGACGAACCCCTTCTATCGCTCACTTCCCTTAAGTGCTTCGGGGCTGTACCAAACTAAAACCTGTTTATACAACTCTTTAAAGCCATGTGTTCATATCAGAAAATTGCATTCTAATACCGCTCACATTATCTAATTGTTGTATTTATCGGTATTATTGACCAGTGTCTGCTCAGTATTACAGATTACAGGTATCCATGACAAAATACTGGAAATGCATCCAACAGCACGGATATATCACTTGAGGGAAGACACTGCGACCAGAAACGCTAACCGACCGATACTTCAGGAGTTCCTTTACGCAACAAGTTGTGTACACATTTTTTTTCTAAATGGTCCAACACAACAAGTGTGTACACAAGACTTTTAAGCACATGTGGATATTATTTTATATACAATCAAGGATATGATTTTATATGCAATCAAGGATATGATTCTATATACAATCAAGGATATGATTTTATATGCAATCAAGGATATGATTCTGTTAGTTATATGTATGCCCTAGAGGCCATTACTGTACATTGGATGTATATTGTAGTGGATGATGGGACATATATAGGGAGGACTTTCTTGCTCGACATGATAGTATGCTATCTGGTTACTCTTTACCTTAACGTGTACATTGATTGTCTCTCTAATACATGTTGGTAAAGCCCTTAGGATGTGTACTTGACTACCTGAACTATGATGCGGATCATACTAGTGGGGACATGGTAGTCCATAAGTACATCCTTCAAGGTCCCTAGTCGTGGGTGTATCGAGACAGGGCATCGATATACCAGAGTAAACTAGCGTATACCTTCTTGACCCATACAGATGGGCGATGGATGATCCCATATCCATTGGTGTTTGACATCAGAGATGATATACGGGTGCTCAGTGGAGACTGGGTACACTGGACGGACTCGCCGAGAACTCCCAGATGGTATTATACCTTACGTCAGATGGCAGTTCTCTGGTGACACTGGTACAGAGTAGTCTGTTGACCCGAGATCGTCATAGAGTCTTGTGTGGTTCCCACTGTGCTTTGATTTCCACCTTACCACGTCCAAGAGGGCGTGCAAAACGGTGGTTTTTGGGTACAGTCCCGAATCACATGGAGGCAATGAGCGATAGGAGGGGATTCATCTCTCCCGGTATAGGGAGTTGATGTTGCGCTGTGTTCGATTAGCTATAACCGGAAATCCCTGGCCAGGGTTGCTGAGATTTACTCGTAAGTGTTACCTGTAGTTTCCAAACTGTTATAGACCTTATATCGACATGACTTATCGAGCTATTGGGGTCTGACGTTAACCACCCCTAGGCGAGATATGCGACATATCAGACGACGAGACCGGACTGTACGGTAAGTGTTACTGGTTGGATTCACAGGAGTATGAGCGGGCTTGCTCGTCGATCTTCTGATCGCTCAATACCCGGGTGGCCGTTACGTTTAGCAGACCGCTTGCGGCTTGTGGATGCTTGATATGATCATCATCTGCTGCCGGCGTATTGACGAGTCTTTAGAGTCCTACACAGAGGTTTCCTAGCTCAAGCGAAACGAAATAGGAGCGCATATGAGATATGTGCGGGACCGAGAATAATGCGTGTATGTGATACCGTATTCCATTCTCGCGATGAATGTGTCGATTGGTTGTATGCGATATAACCTAGTTATCGAATCGAGGATTGATTCGATAAGCCGATACATTGAATATTAGTCGGTCATATGCGATATGACCGGATCGTTAAATCAAGTGTTGATTTAATGATTTAATGTATAATTATATATTTGATATATTACTTTGCATTAACTAGTATTGGTTCACTTTAAATGGATTTTCTCACTTACATTGCACAAGTTGTATATGTGATATTCTTTTGTGCACTTGGATGTATCATGTTTGATGATACATGTATGCTAGGGTTTGTGTAAAGAATTAAACCTTGGTTAAGTAAATGGTTAGGGTTTTTATTTAGTTATTCATTAATTTATCTTCTTAATTGGATTAAAAAGAAATGGGATAAGAAAACAAAATGGTTGCTTTCATTCTTGAAGCTTGTTGAAGCTTCATGAAGCTTTGACCAAAGTGACCATTTTGTCTTCATCCTTAACCCTAACCATTCATCTAACCTTAGTCAATTCTCTATATATAACCATGGTTCATATTATGATAAGGATTGATTTTCTTTTGGATTAATCAAATTATCATAAGATTATATCATCTTCTTCTTCTTCTCCTTCTTCAAGAAGAAGAAAACCTTGCAACCATCAATGGTGATTTGATGAAAAGAGTGAGAAATCCAATTCTAAAGTGAACCCACCTCCTATTTCTTCATCCTCTACCTCTTGCCAAGTAGTATAGGGTGTTTTCTTCACAAGTTTCATGACTTGGTGAAGTGGGAGCTTGATCTTGTGATGCCTCGACGTAGATCATCTTCGGCATCGTAGTCGATGACCTAGCCCGCCCATTTCTCCGATGAAGCCGACGCTAGAGCCCGGGATTCGAATTGGACAGCAAGGAGACTTCATCATGGAGCTATGGAGGTGGAGAACCGGATCTACAAAGGTTGTATTTCCGTTCTTTTAGTTAAGTTGTTAACTAGTTGCTTGTTTCGCCTAAAATTCTAGTTAACAATCCGTATTAGGGTTTCTCGGCAGATTAAAAATGTTAAATTGGCATGGTTGATGCCATGTGAGACCTCATTATCATGCCTAGTAACTCTACAGTGGTATCAGAGCCTAGCTAGAGCCTTAAGCGATGCGTAGACGAAGTTTGAAACCCGAACGAACCCGAAACCCTAAAATTTCACGCTCTCTGGACTTCTTTCAAAAAATGGGTTTTTTCCAGATTAAAAATGCTTAAAAAATTCAGCAGGGAATTATAAGAATTACGGTGAAAAATTTGACCAATGATACCTCAAACATGCGGCGGAACCGCGGCAGAAGCCTAGCCTATGCGGCGGTTCCGCGGCTCTCTGGTGACATCAGCCAACCATTTTTGCACAGTAATTCCTATTTTATGGTGCAAGATTTTATGGGAATTTTTAATATTTATTCAAGAGTTGAATATTCTGGGTTGTTTTGGGGATTCGTTTATTCGATCGGATTATCAAGCTTTGTCTATGTGTCTTTCCGGATAATTATTGAATATGTTAAAAAGTTCGACCGGATATAAATACCCAATTTTTCCCCTGCCGGAAAATTTCCAAGTGTTGGATTTTTCCGGGGTTTAAAGACGTTCTAAGTAGTGCAAGTAACGTGATGGTCCCTCTAGAAGACAACAAACCTTAACTCGATTATGTGACCATCTTGAACTGCCCTTTGAACCTTCAGGTTTGGGGCAGTACGACATGCCACATGTGAGGCGTTGGCTTGACCCTTCTACGGCTGGACCATTGGTACTGAGGCACGAAGTGAATGTCTTTGAACTTATTTCATGAGTTGAGCTGTTTCGGGAAAACTTGGGTATTCGATTGTTCGATCGGAAAGTTTAACATTTTCTATCTTATTCGGAATGTGATACAATAATTGGAATTCACAAGAAGTTATGAGATAACTGAATGAATGTTATAAACATAGCAGTTTAGTCTCACTTGATCGATTGCCACGGAATTTTGATGTGATCAAAAGTCCGTCGCAATCACGTAGCGTACGCGGATACTCGTCGGGTAAACTTAATAGACAGCCTCGCTCCATAGCCCCGACCAAGTGACTGTAGGAGAACCCCGTCGCCGAAAGCATCCGTTCGGGTGCTCGCGGCAGCGGTGTTCCTCCTTGGTGCACTTCGTCGACGGCGTCGGGGGTGCGGCCGTCTACTGAAGTTTGCGACGAGCATTCGATCAGGATGTCGGGAATCTTGTTGAATTGCCCGACTTGATATTGAAAAGAGTTTTCGATAATGAGACTAAAATGCGGGGTTTATAATTGTTAGGCATGCGATGTCTAAGTAATTCATTTGATTAGGCATGCGATGTCTATGGAGGTTGCGGATTCCAACTATTGTAGTTTTACACTTTCTTTTCTGTGACCGTAAGTGTAATATGTGATATCGCCGGTTTCGTTGCTATATGTCAACGACAATTGGGATGCGCATATTTACTTACGTTGATGACATGTGATGTTATGTGTTGCTGGATATGTTATATTGGATCGTCGTGTTTGAATAGCCGGGGTTTTTTTATGTGAGATGAGTGTTTTTCTTTTTCATTCATGTAAAAACTTGTATGTAATATTCTTTTATTGGGGCACTTCCAGGTTGCGGAAGATGTCACCCTTTGTATATTATTTACTTTTCCGCACTAGGATAGACCCAAGGAGGAGGGCACAAGTAACCGGGTTCTGGAGTCCAGTGGGAGACCAACTCGAGGAGTCGAGTCCGGGTCTCCTAACTCTAGAATTGGTAGGGTTGCTTGCCGCTCTCGTAGGGGTCTAGGGGTGTGGGTTTAGCTATTCATCGCGACCGTGGAATCCGTGTTTTATACTGGCTCGTATTGAAAACACGGACGTCCTAGTATATCCAATATTTCATATGTTTCTTCTGCTGCGATATATGTGATGTGATCATGTGATGTTCTATGATAGATACTGTATATAGTATATATGATATATTATATAGGCGTTACTTATGTTTTACACCCGCGCTAGCCCTGCCCCGCTCTGCCGTTAGTTACCTAACCTAACGGTGCACGAGGGGACATCGAGGCGAATGCGGATGGCATAAGTGTACGTCGTATTTATCTGTAATGTTTAGGTACTTAAATGATGTGACTTCATTAATGTGATTAATGAAAGTTAAAGAAACCTAAAGATGTTGTAGAATCGAATTTCAAAAATAAAACAGGTAGCTACAGTTCTTGCTTTGCACAGCGGTATATATGATATATCTTGCACCTTATTCGATGAGGAGAGGACCGAGATCCCTTCACCGGGAGTGACTCCTTTAGCAATAACTGGCAGATGCTACACACTCGGTTTGTCTTTTGATTGCTTTTAAGAGTTTTTGCTTTGCACAGTGATATATATGATATATCCCGCACCTCATTCGACGAGGAAAGGGCCGACGATCCCTTCACCGGGAGTGACCCCTTTAGTAAAACTAGAAAAGCCTCAAAATCACTCCATTTCAAAAGCTTCATTTGATTCTACAACGATATCAAGTTCATTACGCAAAAGGTTTTCAGAAAAACCTGTCGTAGCCCTCCGTCATTTCAGATAATTCCTGTTTAGTATTCGTGCTGCGTTAGTTGACCTTGTCAAGGCGCAGTGTGCGGTAGCTAACCAGTATTTATCTGCTTATGCATATGATGCAGATTGAGTTAGGGTAGTCGTACGGCCTTGTTGACCTTGTCAAGGGTCGTGCGAGTGGGTTTAATTCAATCAAGAAATAACGGGTTGAACTTGACTTACGGTCTATGGTTTGTTGACCTTGTCAAGGTCATAGATCGTTTGGGGCAAAAGCATTATCGGGAATTTCAAGTGTTGAAATTTGCAATGAGATTGCATACCTTCTATGAGATAGTTGGATCCCGATACCCACTGCGAGTAAGAGTTACTCCTGGGAGAGTTTTACACATTACAATTAGCCGATCAAGTAGGTGTCTAGAAAGGTGTCAACGAGGTTACGCCTCTAGGAAAATGAGGTTTACATTAATTAGGTTCGTGCGAAAGCACGGGGGACCTCCCTCAAAGTACCGACACTGGCCTGGCTGAAAGATTGGCGAACTTGTAGTGTGTAATTAATCCCGGCTAGTCTTTCCTTTTAGGGTTTGAAGGAAGATTTGATAAAAAGCAGTGGGAGCTATCCTGATTAGATAAAATAATAACCAATCTATTCTTGCTAGAGCGTACGCTGAGTGTTTTCTTCTCTCTCTCCAGGTAGCGACCATATCACGCCTTAATCAAGATAATAATATGGATGTGTTGACCAAACCCGCTTGTTATACTGAGCTGGGGAACATTGGTCCCGCTCCAACTTATAATTGTTATAAGACAGAGCAGGAAATTGGGGATTACCAGAATTCCTGTGCCGCCCAAACGAAGTAAGTGCATGCTGATGCATCATCTTCGGGTGTGTTCATTATATAGAACTGTTTCTCAGTGTCCTTTACGTCCTGGGTATATGATACCGGATCAGGAACCCGCATATGTAATATGTTACATGGGCTACAGATAGGTAAAGAACTGAGAACGGGTGATAAGTTTCATGAGGCAGAAAACGGGGCAAGAGTTGCAGCCAAGTCTGTTGGTCACTGTCACCCTGTATTACCAATACATTGATTCTGAACGAATGTTAATAGATACCGAACCTGATATACAAAATCATATTAGTCTCTTTATCAGTAAAGAAATGATAAAATTTTGTATTGTTGGATAATGTTTTGAACATTTCCTATATCAAAAGTTGATCGGTTCAGGCACGTTATCTAAAAGCGTTGATGTTCTAAATCAAACTACAGTTCTTAGTATACAGAACACACACAAGTGGATGAGTTCAGAAATGAACGAATTTTTCTTGAGGTATTGTAGACTAGGTCATATCAATGCGACCTGACTAGCTGAAGTTACATTTAGATGCATATTTAAATTTGTTTGAATTTACATCTTATGAAACTTGCCAGTCATGTCACAAAGACACAATGACCATAGCTCTGTTTACTGGAAACAGAGAAAGAGTTAGTAAACTCTTGGGATGATACATGTTGATGTATATAAGGTCCCCTGTCTACATATGCCAGGACTGGTTCTTTATACTTCTTTACATTCTCTGATGATTTTTCGAGATTCAAACCTATGTTCCTGTTGAAACACAAGTACGAACCTTTTGAGATATTAGCAGAATATAAGTTAGAAGTAGAAAACCAAAACACGGGTATAAGTATTATGTCCTTTGATGAGATCCAGGAGGAGAATACTTGAGCACGGAAATCCTGGATTATTCTAAAGGAGAATGAGATTCTCTCTCAGCATTACTCCTCCGTATACACCATAGCACGATGGTATATCGGGGCGGAGCAATAGCACCATATGTGATATGGTGTGCTCTATGATGAGTACTACTGAGTTTCCTATTTTCTTTTGGGAGTTATGCACTTGAGAAGCTGCATACCAATTGAATTGGGTTCCAATCAAATCTATTGCCTACCGCTTCATATGTGATATGGAAAGGGAAGAGCCTATATCTTAAGTTGGTTAAGATTTGGGGTTGTCCGGGCTATGTCAAAAAGCATAATCCGGACAAGCTCGAGGCAAGGTCTGTTATGTAGAACTGAAAATGTTCCAGCTATACAAACTGCAGCTGATGATTTGAAAGAACCAAAGGATTCAATAGTTACCAACGAACCTCAGCCTCTCCGCCGATCTAGTAGGGTTCCTCACCCACCTGAGAGATACTTCGGTTTCTCGATGACAGTGGGAGCGAGGATTGCATCATGAGATGATGACCCAACTAGTTTCGAGCTGGCCATCAGGAGTGGGACTCTGTAAGAATGGACGGATGCTTAGTGATCTGAGATGGAATCCTTATACACCAACAAAGTATGGACTTTAGTTGCTTTATCTGAAGGGTTAAATCCCCATCAGGAGCAAGTATATCTTGAGAAGATTACTTGGTGTAGATGGAAAAGTTGAGACTTTCAAAGCTAGACTTGTTAAAAGGTTTGCATCATTGACCGGGTATGGATAATGATGAAACCTTTTCCAGTGGCTATGCTTAAGTCCATCCGGATCCTACTTGCAATGGCTACATACCATAACTACGATATCTGGCGGTTGGGTGTCATGACTGCTTTTCTAAATGATGTTTTAGAAGAGAGAATCTATAAGTACACAGTCAGAGGGCTTCGTAGATAGTAGGAGCAGCGGAAACGTATGCAAGATGCTTTATAGGATAAAGCAGACATCGCGGAGTTGGAACATCAATTTTGATGAGATAGTCAAACAGTTTGACATCATCAAAATGGTAGATGAACCTCGTATATACAAAAAGGTAGTAGGGAGTATGGTGGTGATCCTCGTAGAGTACGTGGATGACATACTCTTGATAAGAAAGGAGTTTCCTATGCTACGCTCGTTCAATCTCCGCTTATCACAACGATTCTCCATAAAGGATCAAAGTGATACCTCCTAAATCCTAAGTTTTGGATCTATGAGATAGATCTAATTAGATGTTAGGATTCTCACTAGTTGTAGTGAGATGGTATCAATCGATCCTGGGGAAAATCACTGGAAGGGTTCCAGAGTGATAAGGACGACTGAAAGTCAGTCACAGGCATTGTCTTTACCCTCAGTAAAGGGACGGTATGTTGAAAAAGTTCCAAGCTAGATACCGTGGCATACTAGACGATAAAGGCTGGATACATCGCTATTTGAGATGCTACCAAAGAGGAAGTCTGGGTGTATATTGGTTCATGAGATGAACTACGTTCATATCCATTGTGTGACAATGGAGTTGTGGCTTATGCCAAGGAACGCCTGTCCCATCAGTGATCCAGACATATTCTAAGGCAGTATCACCTGATCCAGGAGATGGTTGATCTCCAAGGAAATCGAGGTTAGGAGAGAAGACTCAAAGGACAACACAGTGGATCCACTCACAAAGGCCTTTTCCCAGAGAGAGATTTTTATGGGATGGTTGAGTATGAGATACTACAACCACTGCTATCAGATGGCCCTAGTGCAAGTGGGAGATTGTTAGTTATATGTATGCCCTAGAGGCCATTACTGTACATTGGATGTATATTGTAGTGGATGCCGGGACATATATAGGGAGGACTTTCTTGCTCGACATGATAGTATGCTATCTGGTTACTCTTTACCTTAACGTGTACATTGATTGTCTCTCTAATACATGTTGGTAAAGCCCTTAGGATGTGTACTTGACTACCTGGACTATGATGCGGATCATACTAGTGGGGACATGGTAGTCCATAAGTACATCCTTCAAGGTCCCTAGTCGTGGGTGTATCGAGACAGGGTATCGATATACCAGAGTAGACTAGCGTATACCTTCTCGACCCATACAGATGGGCGATGGATGATCCCATATCCATTGGTGTTTGACATCAGAGATGATATACGGGTGCTCAGTGGAGACTGGGTACACTGGACGGACTCGCCGAGAACTCCCAGATGGTATTATTGTAGGGTTCCTAGGCACTCTCAAGAGGTCTCACAAGGCATCAACCATGCCAATTTCAAATTTTACGGGTGCCGAGAAACCCTAATACGGATCGTTGACTAGAAGTTTAGGCGAAATACGAATCTAGTTAACAACTTAACTAAAGATAAGAAGCTACAACCTTTGTAGATCCGGATATCCACTTCCTTGGCTCCACGTAGGCATCCTCTCGCTGTCCATCTTGAATCCCGGACTCAATCGTCGGCTTGATCGGAGAAATGGGCAGACTAGGTCGTCGGCTTCGTGCCAAAGATGATCTATGTCGAGGCATCACAAGTTCAAGCTCCGTCTTCACAAATTTGTGAAACTTGTGAAGAAAACACCCAAAACAACTTGGCAAGAGGTAGAGGGTGAAGAAATAGGAGGTGGGTTCACTTTAGAATTGGATTTCTCACTTTAGAACTCAAGTTGCCATTGATGGCATCAAGCTTTCTTGAAGAAGAAGAGGATGAAGAAGAAAGAATATGATAAGTTTCTTATTTTAAAAATGAAACTAATATGAATACTTATCATATACTAACCATGGTCAAGTGTAGAGATAAAACTAAGGTTAGTTGGAATGGTTAGGGTTAACGATGAGATAAGAATGGTGGACTTTGTCAAAGCTTCAAGAAACTTCAACATAGAAACAAAATAAGCCACCATTCTTAATAATATCCAAAATGAATAAATAAATAAATAACTAAGTAAATAATCAAAACCCTAAACATTCATATAACCATGGTTTAATCTTTACACAAGCCCAAGTGAGCAAGTATCATCAAACATGATACAAACAAGTGCACAAAAAAATATATCACATATACAATGTGCATCAAGTGAGAAAATCCTTTTAAAATGAACCAATGCTAGTTAATGTAAAGTAATATATAAAATATATAATTATACATTAAATCATTAAATCAACACTTGATTTAACGATCCGGTCATATCGCATATAACCGACTAGTATCCTATGTATCGGCTTATCGAATCAATCCTTGATTCGATATCTAGGTTATATCGAATATAACCAATCGATACATTCATCGCGAGAATGAAATACGGTATCACATACACGCATTATTCTCGGTCCTGCACATATCTCATATGCGCTCCTATTTCGTTTCGCTTGAGCCAGGAAACCTCTGTGTTGGACTCTAAAGACTCGTCAATACGCCGGTAGCAGATGATGATCATATCAAGCACTCACAAGCCGCAAGCGGTCTGCTAAACGTAACGGCCACCCAGGTATTGAACGATCAGAAGATCGACGAGCAAGCCCGCTCACACTCCTGTGAATCCAACCAGTAACACTTACCGTACAGTCCGGTCTGTTCGTCTGATATGTCGCATATCAAGTCTAGGGGTGGTAAACGTCAGACCCCAATAACCGATAAGTCGTGCCGATGTGAGGCTCATAACGGGTCGAGAAACTACTGGTAACACTTACTAGCAAATCTCTGATCAGCCCTGGCCAGGGACTTCCCTGTTACGGCCAATCGAGCACAGCGCAACATCAACCCCCAATACCGGGAGAGACGAAACCCCTCCTATCGCTCATTGCCTCCATGTGACTCGGGACTGTACCTAAAGACCACCGTTTTGCACGCCCTCATGGACGTGGTAAGGTGGAGATCAAAGCACAGTGGGAATCACACAAGACTCTATGACGATCTCGGGTCTACAGACTAACCTGCACAAGTGTCACCTGAGAACTGCCATCTGACGTGAGGTATAATACCATCTGGGAGTTCTCGGCGAGTCCGTCCAGTGTACCCAGTCTCCACTGAGCACCCGTATACCATCTCTGATGTCAAACACCAATGGATATGGCATCATCCATCGCCCATCGCATGGGTCGAGAAGCGTATACGCTAGTCTACACTGGTATATCGATGCCCCGTCTTGATACACCCACGAGTAGGGACCTTGAAGGATGTACCTATGGACTACCATGTCCCCACTAGTATGATCTGCATCACAGTCCAGGTAGTCAAGTACACATCCTAAGGGCTTTACCAACATGTAACTATAAGACAGTTTAAAGAGACAAGTGTACATGTTAAGATAAAGAGCAACCAGATAGCATACTATCATATCGAGCAAGAAAGTCATCTCTATATATGTCCAAGCATCCAATATAATATACATCATCTGTACAATACTGGCCTCTAGGGCATACATACAACTAACAATCTCCCACATGCACTAGGGCCAGCTGCTGTAGTATCGCATACCGAGCATCCCGAAGAGTCTCTCAAACTGTATCTGGGGAATGGCCTTCGTGAGTGGATCCGCCGTGTTGTTCTTCGTGTCAACCCTCCTGACCTCGATCTCCCGGCGATCAACTATCTCCCGGATCAGGTGATACCGCCTCAGAATATGCCTGGATCGCTGATGGGACCTGGGTTCCTTGGCCAAAGCCACCGCTCCATTGTCATCGCAATACAAAGGTATTGGATGCTCAATGGATGGAACCACTCCAAGTTCAGTAATGAACTTCTTGATCCAGACAGCTTCTTTAGCAGCATCGTTGGCAGCGATGTATTCAGTCTCCATCGTCGAGTCTGCCACGGTTTCCTGCTTGGAACTCTTCCAGCTAACCGCCCCTCCGTAAAGGGTAAAGACAAATCCCGACTGCGACTTAGAGTCGTCCTTATCACTCTGGAAGCTCGAATCGGTAAAGGACTCCACTTGGAGTTCTCCGTTACCATACACCAAGAGAATCTCTTTAGTCCTTCGTAAGTACTTGAGAATGCTCTTCACAGCTGTCCAGTGACTCTCTCCACGATCAGCTTGATACCTGCTCACTACACTTAGTGAGTATGCTACATCGGGTCTGGTACATAGCATCGCATACATGATAGAGCCTACAGCCGAAGCATAGGGTATCCCTTGCATGCGAGCTCTCTCCAAATCAGTCTTGGGAGACATCTCTTTGGAGAGAGTGACTCCAGAGATCGTGGGTAAGTTCCCATGCTTGGATTCTTCCATACTAAACCTTTTTAGTATGGTGTCAATGTACCTGGATTGGGACAATCCCAAAATCCGTTTGGATCTATCTCTATAGATCCTAATTCCCAATATGCAGGAGGCATCACCAAGATCTTTCATCGAGAATCTTTGTGATAAGAAGAGCTTGACCGATTGCAGCATAGGAATATCATTTCCTATCAAGAGTATGTCGTCCACGTACAATACGAAGAAGACAACCTTACTCTCTGCTACCTTCTTGTAGATACAAGGTTCATCTGGGTTTTTGACGAAATCAAACTCTTTGACAACGACGTCAAAGCAGATGTTCCAACTCCGCGATGCTTGCTTTAATCCATAAATGGATTTAAGCAGCTTGCACACCTTCCCGCTGCTCCCACTGTCTACGAAGCCCTCTGGCTGAGTCATGTACACGCACTCTTCTAAATCACCATTTAGAAAGGCGGTCTTAACATCCATTTGCTAGATTTCGTAGTCATGAAAGGCAGCAATGGCAAGCATGATTCGGATGGATTTAAACATAGCCACTGAAGAAAAGGTTTCGTCATAGTCCACACCTGGTCTTTGACGAAAACCTTTTGCAACAAGTCTAGCTTTGAAAGTCTCCACTTTCCCATCTACACCAAGTTTTTTCTTGAAAATCCACTTGCTCCCGATGGGTTTTACCCCTTCAGGAGCAAAATCTAAAGTCCATACTTTGTTGGTGTACATGGATTCCATCTCGGACCGCATTGCATCCAGCCATTTCACTGAGTCCCTACTCGTGATGGCCTGCTCGAAGCTAGTTGGGTCATCATCCTCCATGATGCAATCCTCACTACCACCATCAATGAGAAAACCGTAGTATCTCTCAGGTGGACGAGAAACCCTACTAGATCGGCGGAGAGGCTGGGGTTCGTCGGGTACTACCGAATCTTCTGCTTCCACTAAATCTTCAGTTATAGTTTGTGTTTCTGGAACTTCTTCCAGTTCTACCTCAGAGCCACTAATCTCTTTTGCAAGAAATTCCTTTTCTAAAAAGGTGGCATGTTGAGCAATAAACACTTTTTGTTGTTCACTGTGGTAGAAAAAATATCCATTTGAATGTTTAGGATATCCCACAAACTTACATAGAACTGACCGTGCCTCGAGTTTGTCTGGATTTTGCCTTTTGACATAGGCCAGACAACCCCATATCTTAACTCGTTTAAGACATGGTCTCTTCCCACTCCATATCTCATATGGTGTGGTAGGTACAGATTTAGTTGGAACTTGATTCAATAGGTATGCTGTTGTCTCAAGCGCATACCCCCAGAAGGAAATAGGTAACTCAGCTGTACTCATCATAGAGCGCACCATATCTAATAGGGTGCGGTTCCTCCGCTCCGATACACCGTTGTGCTGTGATGTATAAGGAGGAGTAAGCTGAGAGAGAATCCCATTCTCTTTTAGATAATCTAGGAACTCATTGCTTAAGTATTCTCCTCCTCGATCAGATCGAAGGATCTTAATACTTTTTCCTGTTTGTTTTTCTACTTCGTGCTTATATTCTCTGAATTTCTCAAAAGCTTCAGACTTGTGTTTCATCAGGAACACATGTCCGAATCTAGAGAGATCGTCAGTGAATGTAATGAAGTAGGAAGAACCGTTCCTGGCATGCGTAGACATGGGACCGCATACATCACTATGTATCAGTCCTAAGAGTTCATTAACTCTTTCTCCGTGTCCACTAAACGGAGCTTTGGTCATTTTTCCTTTGAGACATGAATGGCAAGTATCATAAGATGATAATTCAAAAGAATTCAAATAACCATCCTTATGTAACTTAGCCAGTCGTGTCGCATTGATGTGACCAAGTCTACAGTGCCACAAGTAGGATTCGTTCATTTCTGAACTTTTCCTCTTGTGTGTGTTTTGTATATTGAGGACTGTATTCTGATTTAGAATGAATATGCCATTATGTAACGAGCCTGATGCAATCAGCTTTTGATCTTGGAATATGTTCATAACATTATCCTTTACTACAAAATTATATCCTTCTTTACTTAATAAAGAAACTGATATAATGTTGCACATCATGTTCGGTATATAATAGCACTCATTTAGAATCAGTGTATTACGACTTGGCAATACAAGGTGATATCCGCCAACAGCTTTGGCTGCAATACTTGCACCGTTCCCTACTTGAACGGAATGATCACCTTTTCCCAGTTCTCTACCTTTACGTAGCCCATGTAACATTTTACATATATGGGATCCTGATCCGGCATCCAATACCCAGGACATAGGGTGAACTGAGAAACAGTTCTCAATAACTAACACACCTGAAGAAGATGCATCAACATGCATGTTCTTTTGGGCGGCGTGAGTATCCAGATATTCTCCTATTTCCTATTCATTCTTATAACTCTTATAAGAAAGAACGGGTCCAACGTTCCCCTGCACAGTATAATATGCGGGTTCAGTCAGTACATCCATATTTTTATCTTTATTAGGGCATGAAATGGTCGCTACCTGGAGAGAGAGAGAAGAAAACACTTTATCGTATGCTCGTGCAAGATCAGATTGGTTATTATCTTATCTAATCAGGATGGCTCCCACTGCTTTTTATCAAATCTTCCTTCAAACCCTAAAAGGAAAGACTAGCCGGGATTAATTACACACTACAAGTTCGCCAATCTTTCAGCCAGGCCAGTGTCGGTACTTTGAGAGAGGTCCCCCGTGCTTTCGCACGAACCTAATTAATGTAAACCTCGTTTTCCCAGAAGTGTAATCCCGTTGACACCTTTCTAGACACCTACTTGATCGGCTAATTGTAATGTGTAAAACTCTCCCAGGAGTAACTCTTACTCGCAGCGGGTATCGGGATCCAACTATCTCATAGAAGGTATGCAATCTCATTGCAAATTTCAACACTTGAAATTCCCGATAATATTTTGCCCCTAGTGTGCCATGACCTTGACAGAGGTCAACAAACCATAGTGCACTAGTCAAGTTCAACCCGTCATTTCTTGATTGAATCAAACCCACTCGCACGACCCTTGACAGAGGTCAACAAGGTCGTATGAATACCCTAATCCAATCTGCATCATATGCATAAGCAGATAAATACTAGTTAGCTACCGCACACTACGCCTTGACAGAGGTCAACAAACGCAGCACGAATACTAAATAGTCTTTATCTGAAATGACGGAGGGCTACGACAGGTTTTTCTGAAAACCTATTGCGTAATGAACTTGATATCGTTGTAGAATCAAATGAAGTTTTGAAATGGAATGATTTTGAGGCTTTTTCTAGTTTTGCTAAAGGGGTCACTCCCGGTGAAGGGATCGTCGGCCCTTTCCTCGTCGAATGAGGTGCGGGATATATCATATATATCACTGTGCAAAGCAGAAACTATAGAAGCAATCAAAAGTCAAACCGAGTGTATAGCATCTGCCAGTTATTGCTAAAGGAGTCACTCCCGGTGAAGGGATCTCGGTCCTTTCCTCATCGAATAAGGTGCAGGGTTTATCATATATACCGCTATGCAAAGCAAGAACTGTAGCTACCTGTTTTGTTTAAAATCTGATTCTACAACATCTTAGGTTTCTTTTCTTTCATTAATCACATTAATGAAGTCCCATCATTTAAGTCACCTAAACATCACAGATAAATACGACGTACACTTATGCCATCCACATTCGCCTCGATGTCCCCTCGTGCACCGTTAGGTTAGGTAACTAACGACAGAGCAGGGCAGGGCTAGTGCGGGTGCAAAACATAAGTAACGTCTATATAATATATCATATATACTATATACTGTATCCATCACAGAACATCACATGATCACATCACAGATATCGCAGCAGAAGAAACATATGAAATATTGGATATACTAGGACGTCCGTGTTTTCAATACGAGCCAGTACAAAACACGGATTCCACGGTCGTGATGAATAGCCAATCCCACACCCCTAGACCCCTATGAGAGCTGCAAGCAACCCTACCAATTCTAAGGTTAGGAGACCCGGACTCGACTCCTCGAGATGGTCTCCCTCTGGACCCTAGAACCCGGTTACTTGTGCTCCCCTCCTTGGGTCTATCCTAGTGCAGAAAAGAAAATAATATACAAAGGGTGACAACTTCCGCAACCTGGAAGTGCCCCAATAAAAGAATATTACATACAAGTTTTTACATGAATGAAAATGAAAAACACTTATCTCACATAAAAAAACCCGGCTATTCAAACACGACGATCCAATATAACATATCCAGCAACACATAACATCACATGTCATCAACGTAAGTAAGTATGCATACCCTAATTGTCATTGACGTATAGCAACGAAACCGGCGATATCAACATACTACACTTACGGTCACAGAAAAGAAAGTGTAAAACTACAACAGTTGGAATCCGCAACCTCTTTAGACATCACATGCCTAATCAAATGAAATACTTAGACATCACATGCCTAACAGTTATAAACCCCGCATTTTAGTCCCATTATCGAAAACTCTTTTCAATATCAAGTGAGACTAAACCGCTAGATTTATAACATTCATTCAGTTATCTCATAACTGTTTGTGAATTCCAATTATTGTATCCCATTCCGGATAAATAGAAAATATTAAACTTTCCGATCGAACCTTCGAACACCCAAGTTTTCCCGAAACCGTCCAACACATGAAATAGGTTCAAAGACATTCACTTCATGCCTCAGTACCAACGGTCCAGCCGTAGAAGGGTCAAGCCAACGCCTCATATGTGGCACGCCGTACTGCCCCAAACCCGAAGGTTCAAAGGGCAGTTCAAGACGGTCACATAATCGAGTTAAGGTTTGTTGTCTTCTAGAGGGACCATCGCGTTACTTGCACTACTCAGAACGTCCTTAAACCACACAAAAATCCAACACTTGGATATTTTCCGGCAGGGGAAAAGTTGGGTATTTATATCCGGTCGGACTTTTTAACATATTCTAAAGTTATCCGGAAAAACACATAGACGAAGTTTAACAATCCGATCGAATCTACGATTCCCAATGCAACCCCAGAATACTCAACTCTTGAGTCAATTTAAAAATTCCCAGAAAACTCAGCATAATTAAATAGGAGTTACTGTGCAAACGAGGAGGGCTGACATCATCATCAGGCCGCGGAACCGCCGCATAAGGCATGCTTATGCCGCGGTTCCGCCGCACTATGTACTGTTCATGTGAAAAAATTTGCACCGTAATTCTTAGAATTCCCTGCTGAATTTTTTAAGCATTTTTAATATGGAAAAATCCCAGATTTTAGAAAAAGTCCAGAGAGCATGAAAAAGTTAGGGTTTCGGGTTCGATCGGGTTTCAAACATCGTCTAAGCATCGCCTAAGGCTCTAGCTAGGCTCTGATACCACTGTAGGGTTCCTAGGCACTCTCAAGAGGTCTCACAAAGCATCAACCATGCCAATTTCAAATTTTACGGGTGCCGAGAAACCCTAATACGGATCGTTGACTAGAAGTTTAGGCGAAATACGAATCTAGTTAACAACTTAACTAAAGATAAAAAGCTACAACCTTTGTAGATCCGGATATCCACTTCCTTGGCTCCACGTAGGCGTCCTCTCGCTGTCCATCTCGATTCCCGGACTTAATCGTCGGCTTGATCGGAGAAATGGGCGGACTAGGTCGTCGGCTTCGTGCCGAAGATGATCTACATCGAGGCATCACAAGTTCAAGCTCCGTCTTCACAAATTTGTGAAACTTGTGAAGAAAACACCCAAAATAACTTGGCAAGAGGTAGAGGGTGAAGAAATAGGAGGTGGGTTCACTTTAGAATTGGATTTCTCACTTTAGAACTCAAGTTGCCATTGATGGCATCAAGCTTTCTTGAAGAAGAAGATGATGAAGAAGAAAGAATATGATAAGTTTCTTATTTTAAAAATGAAACTAATATGAATATTTATCATATACTAACCATGGTCAAGTGTAGAGATTAAACTAAGGTTAGTTGGAATGGTTAGGGTTAAGGAAGAGATAAGAATGGTGGACTTTGTCAAAGCTTCAAGAAGCTTCAACATAGAAACAAAATAAGCCACCATTCTTAATAATATCCAAAATGAATAAATAAATAAATAAATAACTAAGTAAATAATCAAAACCCTAACCATTCATATAACCATGGTTTAATCTTTACACAAGCCCAAGTGAGCAAGTATCATCAAACATGATACAAACAAGTGCACAAAAAAATATATCACATATACAATGTGCATCAAGTGAGAAAATCCTTTTAAAATGAACCAATGCTAGTTAATGTAAAGTAATATATCAAATATATAATTATACATTAAATCATTAAATCAACACTTGATTTAACGATCCGGTCATATCGCATATAACCGACTAGTATCCTATGTATCGGCTTATCGAATCAATCCTTGATTCGATATCTAGGTTATATCGAATATAACCAATCGATACATTCATCGCGAGAATGAAATACGGTATCACATACACGCATTATTCTCGGTCCTGCACATATCTCATATGCGCTCCTATTTCGTTTCGCTTGAGCCAGGAAACCTCTGTGTTGGACTCTAAAGACTCGTCAATACGCCGGTAGCAGATGATGATCCTATCAAGCACCCACAAGCCGCAAGCGGTCTGCTAAACGTAACGGCCACCCGGGTATTGAGCGATCAGAAGATCGACGAGCAAGCCCACTCACACTCCTGTGAATCCAACCAGTAACACTTACCGTACAGTCCGGTCTGTTCGTCTGATATGTCGCATATCAAGTCTAGGGGTGGTAAACGTCAGACCCCAATAACCGATAAGTTGTGCCGATGTGAGGCTCATAACGGGTCAAGAAACTACTGGTAACACTTACTAGCAAATCTCTGATCAGCCCTGGCCAGGGACTTCCCTGTTACGGCCAATCGAGCACAGCGCAACATCAACCCCCAATACCGGGAGAGACGAAACCCCTCCTATCGCTCATTGCCTCGATGTGACTCGGGACTGTACCCAAAGACCACCGTTTTGCACGCCCTCATGGACGTGGTAAGGTGGAGATCAAAGCACAGTGGGAATCACACAAGACTCTATGACGATCTCGGGTCTACAGACTAACCTGCACAAGTGTCACCTGAGAACTGCCATCTGACGTGAGGTATAATACCATCTGGGAGTTCTCGGCGAGTCCGTCCAGTGTACCAAGTCTCCACTGAGCACCCGTATACCATCTCTGATGTCAAACACCAATGGATATGGGATCATCCATCGCCCATCTCATGGGTCGAGAAGCGTATACGCTAGTCTACACTGGTATATCGATGCCCTGTCTTGATACACCCACGACTAAGGACCTTGAAGGATGTACCTATGGACTACCATGTCCCCACTAGTATGATCTACATCACAGTCCAGGTAGTCAAGTACACATCCTAAGGGCTTTACCAACATGTAACTATAAGACAGTTTAAAGAGACAAGTGTACATGTTAAGATAAAGAGCAACCAGATAGCATACTATCATATCGAGCAAGAAAGTCATCTCTATATATGTTCAAGCATCCAATATAATATACATCATCTGTACAATACTGGCCTCTAGGGCATACATACAACTAACAATTATACCTTACGTCAGATGGCAGTTCTCTGGTGACACTGGTACAGAGTAGTCTGTTGACCCGAGATCGTCATAGAGTCTTGTGTGGTTCCCACTGTGCTTTGATTTCCACCTTACCACGTCCAAGAGGGCGTGCAAAATGGTGGTTTTTTGGTACAGTCCCGAATCACATGGAGGCAATGAGCGATAGGAGGGGATTCGTGTCTCCCGGTATAGGGCGTTGATGTTGCGCTGTGTTCGATTGGCTATAACCGGAAATCCCTGGCTAGGGTTGCTGAGATTTACTCGTAAGTGTTACCTATAGTTTCTCGAACTGTTATAGACCTCATATCGACATGACTTATCGAGCTATTGGGGTCTGACGTTAACCACCCCTAGGCGAGATATGCGACATATCAGACGACGAGACCGGACTGTACGGTAAGTGTTACTGGTTGGATTCACAGGAGTATGAGCGGGCTTGCTCGTCGATCTTCTGATCGCTCAATACCCGGATGGCCGTTACGTTTAGCAGACCGCTTGCGGCTTGTGGATGCTTGATATGATCATCATCTGCTGCCGGCGTATTGACGAGTCTTTAGAGTCCTACACAGAGGTTTCCTGGCTCAAGCGAAACGAAATAGGAGCGCATATGAGATATGTGCGGGACCGAGAATAATGCGTGTATGTGATACCGTATTCCATTCTCGCGATGAATGTGTCGATTGGTTGTATGCGATATAACCTAGTTATCGAATCGAGGATTGATTCGATAAGCCGATACATTGAATATTAGTCGGTCATATGCGATATGACCGGATCGTTAAATCAAGTGTTGATTTAATGATTTAATGTATAATTATATATTTGATATATTACTTTGCATTAACTAGTATTGGTTCACTTTAAATGGATTTTCTCACTTGCATTGCACAAGTTGTATATGTGATTTACTTTTGTGCACTTGGATGTATCATGTTTGATGATACATGTATGCTAGGGTTTGTGTAAAGAATTAAACCTTGGTTAAGTAAATGGTTAGGGTTTTTATTTAGTTATTCATTAATTTATCTTTTTAATTGGATTAAAAAGAAATGGGATAAGAAAACAAAATGGTTGCTTTCATTCGTGAAGCTTGTTGAAGCTTCATGAAGCTTTGACCAAAGTGACCATTTTGTCTTCATCCTTAACCCTAACCATTCATCTAACCTTAGTCAATTCTCTACATATAACCATGGTTCATATTATGATAAGGATTGATTTTCTTTTGGATTAATCAACTTATCATAAGATTATATCATCTTCTTCTTCTCCTCCTTCTTCAAGAAGAAGGAAACCTTGCAACCATCAATGGTGATTTGATGAAAAGAGTGAGAAATCCAATTCTAAAGTGAACCCACCTCCTATTTCTTCATCCTCTACCTCTTGCCAAGTAGTATAGGGTGTTTTCTTCACAAGTTTCATGACTTAGTGAAGTGGGAGCTTGATCTTGTGATGCCTCGACGTAGATCATCTTCGGCATCGTAGTCGATGACCTAGCCCGCCCATTTCTCCGATGAAACTGACGCTAGAGCCCGGGATTCGAATTGGACAGCAAGGAGACTTCATCATGGAGCTATGGAGGTGTAGAACCGGATCTACAAAGGTTGTATTTCCGTTCTTTTAGTTAAGTTGTTAACTAGTTGCTTGTTTCGCCTAAAATTCTAGTTAACGATCGGTATTAGGGTTTCTCGGCAGATTAAAAATATTAAATTGGCATGGTTGATGCCTTGTGAGACCTCATTATCGTGCCTAGTAACCCTACAGTGGTATCAGAGCCTAGCTAGAGCCTTAGGCGATGCGTAGACGAAGTTTGAAACCCGAATGAACCCGAAACCCTAAAATTTCACGCTCTCTAGACTTTTTTCAAAAACTGGGTTTTTTCCAGATTAAAAATGCTTAAAAAATTCAGCAGGGAATTATAAGAATTACGGTGCAAAATTTGACCAATGATACCTCAAACATGCGGCGGAACCGCGGCAGAAGCCTAGCCTATGCGGCGGTTCCGCGGCTCTCTGGTGACATCAGCCAACCATTTTTGCACAGTAATTCCTATTTTATGGTGCTGGATTTTATGGGAATTTTTAATATTTATTCAAGAGTTGAATATTCTGGGTCGTTTTGGGGATTCGTTTATGTAGGGTTCCTAGGCACCCTAGTGAAGTCTCACAAGGCATCGAACATGCCATTTTAAAATTTTTTAGGTGCCGAGAGACCCGACTACGGATCGTTTGCTAGAAGTCTAGGCGAAAACATAAACTAGTTAACAGTTAACTAAGGGATACGGATATACAACCTTTATAGATCCGTTTGTCCACCTCCATAGCTCCATGAAGAAGTCATCTCCGCTGTACAAATCCGAAATCCGGGCTCTTGCGTCGGCTTCATCGGAGAAGAAGCGGGCTAGGTCATCGACGACGTGCCGAAGATGATCTACGTCGAGGCATCGCTAAATCAAGCTCCGACTTCACCAAGTCCAAAAACTTATGAAGAGAACACACTCTACTACTTGGCAAGAGGTAGAGGATGAAGAAATAAGAAGTGGGCAGACTTTAGATTTGGATTTCTCACTCTTTATCATCAATCACCATTGATGAAGAAAGCTTTTTCTTCCTTGCTCATGAAGAAGAAGAAGAAAGAAAATATATGATAAGTTAATTAAAAACAATAGAAAAATCAAAACTTATCATAATGTTAACTAGAGTCAAGTGTAGAGAATGAATCATGGTTACTGGGAATGGTTAGGGTTAAGGATGAGATAAGAATGGTTGACTTGATCAATGTTTCATGAAGCATCAACTAAACTCCAAATTAAGCCACCATTCTTTTCTCCTCTTTTCCAAAATGAATAAACAAATAAATAAATGAATAAATAAAGGAAATGAAACCCTAACCATTCTTTTAACCATGGTTTAATTCTTTGCACTTAACCAAGTAAACATGTATCATCAAACATGATACAATCAAATGCACAAAATCATATCGCATATGTAATGCGCACACCCGAGTGAGAAAATCCATTTAAAGTGAACCGATACTAGTTAATGCAAAGTAATATATCAAATATATAATTATGCATTAAATAATTAAATCAACACTTGATTCAATGACCCGGTCATGTCGCACACAACCGACTAGTATATAATGTATCGGCTTATCAAATCAACCTTTGATTCGATAACTAGGGTATATCGCATATAACCTAATCGATACATTCATCGCGAGAATGGAATACGGTATCACATACACGCATTGTTCTCGGTCCCGCACATATCTCATATGCGCTCCTATTTCGTTTTGCTTGAGCCAAGAAACCTCTGTGTAGGACTCTAAAGACTCGTCAATACGCCGGCAGCGGATGATGATCATATCAAACATCCACAAGCCGCAAGCGGTCTGCTAAACGTAACGGCCACCCGGGTATTGAGCGATCTGAAGATCGACGAGCAAGCCCGCTCACACTCCAGTGAATCGAACCAGTAACACTACCGTACAGTCCGGTCTGATCGTCTGATATGTCGCATATCTCGCCTAGGGGTGGTAAACGTCAGACCCCAATAGCTCGATAAGTCGTGTCGATATGAGGTCTATAACTTTTCGAGAAACTACTGGTAACACTTACCAGTAAATCTCAGCAACCCTGGCCAGGGATTTCCTGTTATAGCCAATCGAACACAGCACAACATCAACCCCCTATACCGGGAGAGATGAATCCCCTCCTATCGCTCATTGCCTCCATGTGACTCGGGACTGTACCCAAAAACCACCGTTTTGCACGCCCTCTTGGACGTGGTAAGATGGAAATCAAAGCACAGTGGGAACCACACAAGACTCTATGACGATCTCGGGTCAACAGACTACTCTGTACCAGTGTCACCAGAGAACTGCCATCTGACGTGAGGTATAATACCATCTGGAAGTTCTCGGCGAGTCCGTCCAGTGTACCCAGTCTCTACTGAGCACCCGTATATCTCCTCTGATGTCAAACACCAATGGATATGGGATCATCCATCGCCCATCTGCATGGGTCGAGAAGGTACACGCTAGTCTACTCTGGTATATCGATGCCCCGTCTCGATACACCCACGACTAGGGACATTGAAGGATGTACTTATGGACTACCATGTCCCCACTAGTATGATCCGCATCATAGTCCAGGTAGTCAAGTACAGATCCTAAGGGCTTTACCAACATGTAATAGAGAGACAATCAGTATACACGTTAAGGTAAAGTTCAACCAGATAGAATACTATCATGTCGAGCAAGAAAGTCCTCCCTATATATGTCCCAGCATCCACTACAATATACATCCAATGTACAGTAATGGCCTCTAGGGCATACATATAACTAACAGTTTATTCGATCGGATTATCAAGCTTTGTCTATGTGTCTTTCCGGATAATTATTGAATATGTTAAAAAGTTCGACCGGATATAAATACCCAATTTTTCCCCTGCCGGAAAATTTCCAAGTGTTGGATTTTTCCGAGGTTTAAAGACGTTCTAAGTAGTGCAAGTAACGCGATGGTCCCTCTAGAAGACAACAAACCTTAACTCGATTATGTGACCGTCTTGAACTGCCCGTTGAACTTTCGGGTTTGGGGCAGTACGGCGTGCCACATGTGAGGCGTTGGCTTGACCCTTCTACGGCTGGACCGTTGGTACTGAGGCACGAAGTGAATGTCTTTGAACTTATTTCATGAGTTGAGCTGTTTCGGGAAAACTTGGGTGTTCGATTGTTTGATCGGAAAGTTTAACATTTTCTATCTTATTCGGAATGTGATACAATAATTGGAATTCACAAGAAGTTATGAGATAACTGAATGAATGTTATAAACATAGCAGTTTAGTCTCACTTGATCGGTTGCCACAGAATTTTGATGTGATCAAAAGACCGTCGCAATCACGTAGCGTACGCGGATACTCGCCGGGTAAACTTATTAGACAGCCTCGTTCCATAGCCCCGACCAAGTGACTGTAGGAGAACCCCGTCGCCGAAAGCATCCGTTCGGGTGCTCGCGGCAGCGGTGTTCCGCCTTGGTGCACTTCGTCGACGGCGTCGGGGGTGCGGCCGTCTACTGAGGTTTGCGACGAGCATTCGATCAGGATGTCGGGAATCTTATTGAATTGCCCGACTTGATATTGAAAAGAGTTTTCGATAATGAGACTAAAATGCGGGGTTGATAATTGTTAGGCATGCGATGTCTAAGTAATTCATTTGATTAGGCATGCGATGTCTATGGAGGTTGCGGATTCCAACTATTGTAGTTTTACACTTTCTTTTCTGTGACCGTAAGTGTAATATGTGATATCGCCGGTTTCATTGCTATATGTCAACGACAATTGGGATGCGTATATTTACTTATGTTGATGACATGTGATGTTATGTGTTGCTGGATATGTTATATTGGATCGTCGTGTTTGAATAGCCGGGGGGTTTTTATGTGAGATGAGTGTTTTTCTTTTTCATTCATGTAAAAACTTGTATGTAATATTCTTTTATTGGGGCACTTCCAGGTTGCGGAAGATGTCACCCTTTGTATATTATTTACTTTTCCGCACTAGGATAGACCCAAGGAGGAGGGCACAAGTAACCGGGTTCTGGAGTCCAGTGGGAGGCCAACTCGAAGAGTCGAGTCCGGGTCTCCTAACTCTAGAATTGGTAGGGTTGCTTGCCGCTCTCGTAGGGGTCTAGGGGTGTGGGTTTGGCTATTCATCGCGACCGTGGAATCCGTGTTTTATACTGGCTCGTATTGAAAACACGGACGTCCTAGTATATCCAATATTTCATATGTTTCTTCTGCTGCGATATCTGTGATGTGATCATGTGATGTTCTATGATAGATACTGTATATAGTATATATGATATATTATATAGGCGTTACTTAAGTTTTACACCCGCGCTAGCCCTGCCCCGCTCTGCCGTTGGTTACCTAACCTAACGATGCACGAGGGGACATCGAGGCGAATGCGGATGGCATAAGTGTACGTCGTATTTATCTGTGATGTTTAGGTACTTAAATGATGGGACTTCATTAATGTGATTAATGAAAGTAAAAGAAACCTAAAGATGTTGTAGAATCGAATTTCAAAAATAAAACAGGTAGCTACAGTTCTTGCTTTGCACAGCGGTATATATGATATATCCTGCACCTTATTCGATGAGGAAAGGACCGAGATCCCATCACCGGGAGTGACTCCTTTAGCAATAACTGGCAGATGCTACACACTCGGTTTGTCTTTTGATTGCTTTTAAGAGTTTTTGCTTTGCACAGTGATATATATGATATATCCCGCACCTCATTCGACGAGGAAAGGGCCGACGATCCCTTCACCGGGAGTGACCCCTTTAGCAAAACTAGAAAAGCCTCAAAATCACTCCATTTCAAAAGCTTCATTTGATTCTACAACGATATCAAGTTCATTACGCAAAAGGTTTTCAGAAAAACCTGCCGTAGCCCTCCGTCATTTCAGATAATTCCTGTTTAGTATTCGTGCTGCGTTTGTTGACCTTGTCAAGGCACAGTGTGCGGTAGCTAACCAGTATTTATCTGCTTATGCATATGATGCAGATTGAGTTAGGGTAGTCGTACGGCCTTGTTGACCTTGTCAAGGGTCGTGCGAGTGGGTTTAATTCAATCAAGAAATGATGGGTTGAACTTGACTTACGGTCTATGGTTTGTTGACCTTGTCAAGGTCATAGATCGTTTGGGGCAAAAGCATTATCGGGAATTTCAAGTGTTGAAATTTGCAATGAGATTGCATACCTTCTATGAGATAGTTGGATCCCGATACCCACTGCGAGTAAGAGTTGTTGCGCCACGGCAGCGCCCCGGCCGTCTATCCGAGGCCAAAAAGCGGAAACAAAATTTTTCTTAACTTTAAACTGGCGCTACCGCGGACAATATACCCGGATCGTAACCATTAACCGATACTAGCTAATAAGAGAAAGGGTGAGAGATATACCGAGTGATCCGAGTCCTCCGGTCTTCTCGTCATCGTCCCGATCTCCCGCGGAAACTCCGGTCGTCACATCCTTGCCGGAAGGGCACCACATCGTCTGTATCTTTTACGGGCTCCCACCTCAATACCGAGGCAACTCGAGCGTGAAGTTGGCTAGCCGACGCGCCCAAGATTTGCTGTAGAAGTAGTGTAGAGTCTATGTCTCTTTGGAGTAGTGAAGTTGCCATTGGTGATGGAGGAATAAGGTTAAGGAAAAATGGTGCTTTCATTTTTCCCAAAACTAGAAGAATGAGATGATGAAATATGTGCTACAACAAAATGGAAATTTCTCTCATTTCCTCACAAATGTCGCCGGCCCTCCTCAAATGGAAATGGTGGAGGGAATCAAGACATAAGGGAGGTGAGTGTAGGATAAAGAGAATGGTGACCATACCCAAACATTATCATTACAAACATACATCCAAACCTTAACCTTTCAAATCTCATTAAAGCACCATCATGGAAGAAAAAGCAAAAGATGCTTATCATAATGAATACAAGTGCAAGAAACCCCCTCCTCAAATGTTATTTGCACAATTGCAAATAACCCCCTCCATCGGAAAAGTCCGGCCGGGAAAGAACAAAGGAAAACCGGCCGGAACGGAAAGCAAACTGGCAACTCCAGAAAACTGGTCCCGTAATAAATTACAGGAAAAACCCCGATACTGTGCATACACACCCGCATCTGTATTCCGACCGGATACAAATGCAATGAGACAAAATCTACACTGTACTAAACTAGGATCCGGCTTAAACCAAAGCCGGCTAGTAAAATCCGTTCGATCCTGATCCGTGCAATACCGCACGTATCTGATCGAACCGTGCCATATAACTATACGGCCTCTAGTACTAACCGTCCGATCCTGATCCATGCAATACCGCACGTATCTGATCGGACCCTGCCATATCTCCATACGGCCTCTACAGCGTTTCGCCCGAAAGCTTGAGTAACTGAAAGTGTGGTGGACTCTAAAGACTCGTCAATACTATGGCTGTGGATTTAACCACTAGCACGTCAGAGGTATAAGCCAATACGTAACGGGCCACCAGCTATTGACCAAAAGGGACGTCGATGAGCGAACTCATCCTGACACCCTACTGAGCCTGTCAGTGACAATATCCGTACAGTCCGGTCCGTTCGTCTATGAGCATCGCATGGCGGGCCTAGGGGGTTGGTAAAAGTCAGACACCCAAAGGCGATACAAGTCGTGTCGGAGTGTAGCCCAGAACGCCCTGAGATACTACTGGAATACCTACCAGTAAATATCCTGCCTCGGCCGAGGGCTTTGCGTAATGGCTCTCCTAGACACAGTGCGACCTCACCCCCAATACCGGGAGAGACGAACCCCTGAAGATCCGCTCATTGCCTCCATGTGGCTCGGGACTGTACCCAACTAAAACCTATTTGCACGACTCCTTTGAGCCGTGGTAGGGTAGTAATCAAAGCACAGTGGGAACTCACACGAGACAAATGACGATCTCAGGTCGATGAACTAACCTGTACACATGTCACCAGGGAACTGCTATCTGACGTCTGGTATAATCCCAACTAGCAGGTTCCCGGCGAGTCCTGACCGGTGTACTCATAACCTAATGAGCACCTGTATACATCTTAGGTGAACCAACTGACACCAGTGGCTTGTGAGACCGGCCACCGGCCCTCGTCGGGGTCTCGACTGTATACACTAGTCTACTAATGGAGTATCGATGCCCAGTCTCGAAACTCCCACGACTAGGGACCTTTTAAGGATGTGCTTACAGACCCCAGCTCCCACGTATATGATCGCCATCATACTGCTGGTCGTCAAGCAAGAATCCTAGGGGCTCTATCAACGTGCAATAGCGACCTGTAAGGTCACCTGAAACAGTACACGATGATAAAGGTAAACCAGATAGCATACTATCATCTCGAGTAAGACTGTCCTACCGGGATAGGTCCTCCCTCAATCATTGCAATCACGTGCCTGTGATCCAATAATTGACTCTGAGGGCACTATCTCCAACAATCTCCCACTTGCACTCAAGGCTAATTATTGCGATGTCGCATACTCACAGCCCGTGTGATACCGAACACCCAACTCCTCTACTAGTCAGTCTCACAAAACTCGTTTGCGAGACTATTGCGTTCGAGGAATAGCCTCAGCGAGTGGATCCGCTCTGATGTTTCTTTCTATGTCTCTCTAAATCTCAAGTTCACGGAGAATACCATCTCCCGAAATGAGCAATACCTGTCTTAGAATGTCTGGCTGTCTGATGGGACCTAGCTCATAAATGAACTCCAAATCCAAACTTCTTAGACTGTATCGTCAACTGAACTTAATCAGTATCCTGCGCCATGCCACCCTCAGTATTCCCTTGGACCACCTGTCCAAAATACTGCCCCTCGTCAGAAGGATAACTATAACTCTGACGATCACCCTATCGTCCATGTCACCTTGGAAGCATGGAATGATAACTGCCTCCCTAATGAGGCTGTCGTTATCATATCCTTAGAACATCCACTTATGTTCTAAAACTGCTTCCGACTGTTTCTCCAGGATTGGATCAATATCAACTTATTGCATCTACTGCAAGAACAACATCTGGTGTGGTACTTGACATCTCATGATTGACTCAATTGCCTAAGCAAGTGATCTGTCAATCATGCGTATCCCTCTCCCCTTTAGTCTGTAAGACACCTTTAGAGAGGGTGACTCCATCAACTGCAGGTACACTACCGTGCCAGGAGTCGTCCATTCTAAATACTCATAGAATGCTGTCAAGGTACCCAGATTGGGAAACTACCCAAATCTAGATCTAAAACCATAGATCTAGTAACCAGAATGTCCGATATAATATCCAAGTCCTGTGTGGAGAAACTACTGTGTAACAACCAAAGTATAACCGATCGTAGTATAGGAATATCACTTCCTACTCTGTGTATGTCATCCAAATACCATGATATCACACCCTACTACCTTCTCAACAGATCCATCCCCTATTCTGATGAAGTCAGACCTATGACTGTCACATCAGAAATAGATGATCTATCTCCGCTGTATCTGCTTTAGTCTATAAATAGACATAAGCCACCTGTCCACCAATGCTTCCGCTGCTCCCACTGACTACGACAACCCTCCGGCAGAGTCATATAGACGTACACTTCTAAAGCTAGTTTAGAACGACGCTATACTCATCCTCCTGCCGGGTCTCACAGTCTGGAACAACAGCAATGGTAAGTCTGGGTAAACAAGAACCTCCCTGCCACCGTCCTTGAGCATACCGAAGTACCTCTCGAGTGCCTGAGGTTACCCACCATATCTGCGGAGTGGCTAAAGGAAAGTCAATCCAGATTGAATCTTTAGGTTCCTTATCAAATCTTCAGTAATCGTTTGTGGTTCTGGAATTACTTCCAGTTCTACCATACTCCCACTACTGTTTTCTGAAAAATAACCATTTCTTTTTAAAATGTGGCGAGTTAAGAACAATATCACTATTGATCTTCCAGATGGTAGAAAGTCAACCCTCGTCATAGCTTGGGTCAACCCACAAACAGCCATTACAGAAACGTGCCTTGAGTTGTCCAGTGTCTGGTTTTAATCATAAGCCGGACAACTCCCCGTACCTTAACAATGTTAAGATATGAACTGTTCTATATCCAATATAGAACCTGAGGCACTGATTTAAATGAACCAGATTCAAATCATGCAGCTATCTCCAGTGCATGTCAACTAAATGGAAGGAGGCTGATCAGCGTTACTCAACTTAGGAATGCTTCCAATTATGAGTAACCTGAAAGAGAAGCAATTTCTCTTTATCATTACTATCAACTGAATACCATACACAAGTATCTACATTTTCGATCACTTTGAAGAATCCCGATACTTGCTACACCTGGTTCTCTGCTCTATTCAAATACCTATAACTCCTCAAAACTTAGACCCTGTGTTTCTACGAAACACATGTCTAAGAACTAGAGAAGTTAAAAGTAAACAGAATATAGTATGAGGACCAACCCCTCTGTCCTAATGGACACTGGACAACATACAATACTCTGTATAAGTCCGCTGAGTCTAACAACTCTTTCACTGTGTGTCGTAGGTTGAAAACTGTACTTATGGTTAAGAAGAATTATACCGCTGTTTAATGCTCCTTACCTAACCATCCACTGATATAGGTAAATGTCATCGACATAATATCAAAAGGTATATCTCACTCTATGAAAATAGACGTACAGATATATCAATTTGAAATTGGTGCACAACAGCAGATATTCAAAACCAAATATTTGCCGACCGGCAAACAGCCCAGATGATCTCCTCAAATATCACCGATTACAACGAATCCCGATATAATGAGGATGATCACCCTATTCCCAATAACTTACTCCCACTCATCATCTGTAAAACCATACAGATGTGAGAATCAAACCTGGTAAATACATACACTGGAGCAAGTGTCTAATCAGGAAATCAGTTTTCTTTTAACAGTACACAGTTGAACTGAAACATTGAAATGTTTCGATAGGGTATCCTGGTATTCCTAGTAATGCCTCTACCATTATCCAGATTCACAACTGTAACCGTATATCTCTTTGCCATCTGTCCAAATCCCTTTATATGTCTTTAGTCATTACCGTCTGCACACCCCTTTAGGCCAAATGGTTTTCTTCCTTCCCTACCGTTCGGCACCAGCCTATGGTTTGGAAGAAGACTATCCAATAAGCATAAAAGGTGTACTGTCCTAATCCTAGGAGCACTCGCAAAGCGAGAGAAGGTAAAGATAAAAGACAACCGAATAAACCTTATTCCTATTTCTCCTGAACCAGAATCCATCCCCGAACTGGAACAAGTTCCTTTCGAGTTCGTATATAACCATACGATGGATTATCCAAAAACTTGGGATCTTCGTAGTGATACGGAGTGTCCTGGAGAAATACAAAGGTGATTTAGGATTGGCGAAGAAATACTCGGTTTGGTCGTGAATGGCAGTCGCAATTTGCTTTGCCCTCTTACTAATCCCTTTCTTTGTCTTAACTTAATACCTTCTGCACACCATCGTTATGCTAATTGGTTTTCTTCATTCCCCACCGTTCGGCACCAGCCTAAGGTTTGGAAGAAGACTATCCAATCTGCATAATAGGTGTACTATCTCCTAAACCAAGGAGTACTCGCAATGAGAGAAGGTGAAAAGAAAAGACAACTGAATAATCCTATTCGTTTTCTCCGGAACCAGAAACCATCCTCGAAGTCCTTCGAGTTCGTATATAACCATACGATGGTTTTGTCCAATGGAAGTGGACGTTCGTAGTAATACGGGGTGTCCTGGAGAAAAGGGTAAAAGTAGGAGTGGCAATGAGGTTTGCAACTCTGACAATCCAAAAGCCAGTGTTAAGAAGGTTCGGTCAACTTGGTCACTGAGTCATAGTCCAGGGTCGGGTCAATGGTCGCTGCCAAAGAGAGAGAGAAAAGAAACACTCAGCGTGCACTCTAACCTAGATCAGAATGGTTATCACTTTATCTAATCTGGAAACCTCCCACTGTAACCTCAAATTCTCCTCCAAACCTGAAAGAAGAATTAGTCGGGATCACCCGAGGAGTAAACCAACTCATCAGTGGGAATCGGGATCCAACTATCATCGCATGATAACGTGACGGAATCCACTCACGTCACCACACTCCAGAAGGTATGCGCATGTCTGGCAAGTTTCAGTTCTTTTGAAACTCCCGATGTGATTTTTACCCCAAGCGGTTTATGACCTTGACTAGGTCAACAAACCATAAACCGCCAGTCAAGTTCAACCCGTCATTATTCTGGATTGCATTAAACCCACCCGTACGTGCCCTTGACTAGGTCAACAAGGCCGCACGACTGTCTTAACCAATCCCACTTATGCAACAAACAAGTACCACTTAGCTACCGAACACTACGTCTTGACTAGGTCAACAAACGCAGCACGAATACCAAATAATACCTGTAGGAAATGACGGAGGGCTACAGCTGGTTTTTGGCGAAAAACCTTTAACGTAATGAACTTGATATCGTCGAAGGAACTGCATAGCCTTTTATAAAAATATAGTGACGAAAACCTTTGCTAAAGAGGTCACTCCCGGTGAAGGGATCTCGGCTCTTTCCCCGTAGAATGAGGTGCAGGATATTCCAACTGAATACCACGATGCAAAGCAAAAGTAATCGGCTATAGTGAAGTTAATGCCCTGACGCAAACTTCTGTCCAAGGGGTCACTCCCGGTGAAGGGATCTCGGCCCTTGCCTCATCGACTGAGGAGCAGGATATTCCAAATGAATACCACGATGCAAAACAAAAGAGAACGTCCTTGCAATAACAGCTTTTTGAAAAGTGTTCTAACAACATCAGAATAGGTTTGTTTATCTTGCATTGATCCGAATCAATGCAGTCCCATCAATTGATCACACCACAAAGAACGAAAATATACTGATGTACGTATACGCCATCCGCATTCGCTACTGGGTCCCGTCATTACCCGTTAGGTTAGCTAACTAACGACAGAGTGGGGACTGGACTAGCGCGGATGTAAAACATATACAACATCTACTAATATATATACCAATATATTATGTTCGCTCAAGGCGTGATAAAATGCAACATCACAGAAATATACAGCATCACAGAACAATACAGATATCTGGAAGCCCCGGGTTTCACAGAGCCGCTGCTGAAACCCGACGTTCCCCTGGTCGTGTGGATAGCCTGTGCAATGAAAACCTAGACCCCTACGGGCGCGGCAAGTCACCCGCCAAAACCTGAAGCGAGGCAGCCCCCTTCAGCACCGTGAATGGACCACCCAGCACTTCATGGAATCCAGTAACTTGGGCACCCCTCCTGGGTCAACCTGTACCCCCTACGAGTGCGGCGAATAGCCCGCCAATCCTAGAGTGAAGCCCCCTCCGTCTCAATGCCATGAGATGCGGGCCCGTTGCCCTCTAGAACCCGGCTATCCGTGCACCCCTCCGCGGGGTAATCCTAGTACAGAAAGTAAAATATACATACAACGGGTACATCGACCGCAACCAGGTCGTGCCCCAAAAGAATAATACAAACAGGCAGTGACGGTAGTCCACATGTCGGACGCTCGTCCCGCAATATCAAATGTACATATAAAACAAAACTGTACTAGCATTGCATCCAGGGTATCCCCCACGACCGATCCGCAACAACACAGCATAAACATAGAACATCAACGTGAAAATCACGTTCGCAAATCCGTCTAACCGGGCTATAGCAGTTAGACAGGATTTACCGATCAAGTGATATTCACGGTCGCAGATATAATGTAAATACTGTGAAATAATGTGTTTAAAATATCCAATCGATCAAAAATTAACAAGTGGGCCCCCAAGTAATACTGTAGCAGTCACAGAAATACTGGGCCCAATTTTAATATTCCAAAACCCCCAAAATCAGCCCACCGCCCACTGGAAAATTTCGACCCATTGATCCCTTAAACCTGCGACGGAACCGCGACAACAAGGGGGTTTTTGCCGCGGTTCCGCGCTATACTTGAGAGATCAATGTCTCGAATTTTCCCAGATCTCTTAGGACTTCAAGTACATCAATTTTCTACAACCTAAAAAATTTTTCGAGCCCGGAAAAAATCGACAGAAAACTGATGCATGCAAAACGCGGATTTTGGAATTTTGGTCGATCGGATAAGTAAAACACATTAGAACAAGCTAGGAAAGGTTAATGGCGTGTCTCTGAAACCATGTTGCGCCACGGCAGCGCCCCGGCCGTCTATCCGAGGCCAAAAAGCGGAAACAAAATTTTTCTTAACTTTAAACTGGCGCTACCGCGGACAATATACCCGGATCGTAACCATTAACCGATACTAGCTAATAAGAGAAAGGGTGAGAGATATACCGAGTGATCCGAGTCCTCCGGTCTTCTCGTCATCGTCCCGATCTCCCGCGGAAACTCCGGTCGTCACATCCTTGCCGGAAGGGCACCACATCGTCTGTATCTTTTACGGGCTCCCACCTCAATACCGAGGCAACTCGGGCGCGAAGTTGGCTAGCCGACGCGCCCAAGATTTGCTGTAGAAGTAGTGTAGAGTCTATGTCTCTTTGGAGTAGTGAAGTTGCCATTGGTGATGGAGGAATAAGGTTAAGGAAAAATGGTGCTTTCATTTTTCCCAAAACTAGAAGAATGAGATGATGAAATATGTGCTACAACAAAATGGAAATTTCTCTCATTTCCTCACAAATGTGGCCGGCCCTCCTCAAATGGAAATGGTGGAGGGAATCAAGACATAAGGGAGGTGAGTGTAGGATAAAGAGAATGGTGACCATACCCAAACATTATCATTACAAACATACATCCAAACCTTAACCTTTCAAATCTCATTAAAGCACCATCATGGAAGAAAAAGAAAAAGATGATTATCATAATGAATACAAGTGCAAGAAACCCCCTCCTCAAATGTTATTTGCACAATTGCAAATAACCCCCTCCATCGGAAAAGTCCGGCCGGGAAAGAACAAAGGAAAACCGGCCGGAACGGAAAGCAAACTGGCAACTCCAGAAAACTGGTCCCGTAATAAATTACAGGAAAAACCCCGATACTGTGCATACACACCCGCATCTGTATTCCGACCGGATACAAATGCAATGAGACAAAATCTACACTGTACTAAACTAGGATCCGGCTTAAACCAAAGCCGGCTAGTAAAATCCGTTCGATCCTGATCCGTGCAATACCGCACGTATCTGATCGAACCGTGCCATATAACTATACGGCCTCTAGTACTAACCGTCCGATCCTGATCCATGCAATACCGCACGTATCTGATCGGACCCTGCCATATCTCCATACGGCCTCTACAGCGTTTCGCCCGAAAGCTTGAGTAACTGAAAGTGTGGTGGACTCTAAAGACTCGTCAATACTATGGCTGTGGATTTAACCACTAGCACGTCAGAGGAATAAGCCAATACGTAACGGGCCACCAGCTATTGACCAAAAGGGACGTCGATGAGCGAACTCATCCTGACACCCTACTGAGCCTGTCAGTGACAATATCCGTACAGTCCGGTCCGTTTGTCTATGAGCATCGCATGGCGGGCCTAGGGGGTTGGTAAAAGTCAGACCCCCAAAGGCGGTACAAGTCGTGTCGGAGTGTAGCCCAGAACGCCCTGAGATACTACTGGAATACCTACCAGTAAATCTCCTGCCTCGGCCGAGGGCTTTGCGTAATGGCTCTCCTAGACACAGCGCGACCTCACCCCCAATACCGGGAGAGACGAACCCCTGAAGATCCGCTCACTGCCTCCATGTGGCTCGGGACTGTACCCAACTAAAACCTGTTTGCACGACTCCTTTGAGCCGTGGTAGGGTAGTAATCAAAGCACAGTAGGAACTCACACGAGACAAATGACGATCTCAGGTCGATGAACTAACCTGTACACATGTCACCAGGGAACTGCTATCTGACGTCTGGTATAATCCCAACTAGTAGGTTCCCGGCGAGTCCTGTCCGGTGTACTCATAACCTAATGAGCACCTGTATACATCTTAGGTGAACCAACTGACACCAGTGGCTTGTGAGACCGGCCACCGCCCCTCGTCGGGGTCTCGACTGTATACACTAGTCTACTAATGGAGTATCGATGCCCAGTCTCGAAACTCCCACGACTAAGGACCTTTTAAGGATGTGCTTACAGACCCCAGCTCCCACGTATATGATCGCCATCATACTGCTGGTCGTCAAGCAAGAATCCTAGGGGCTCTATCAACGTGCAATAGCGACCTGTAAGGTCACCTGAAACAGTACATGATGATAAAGGTAAACCAGATAGCATACTATCATCTCGAGTAAGACTGTCCTACCGGGATAGGTCCTCCCTCAATCATTGCAATCACGTGCCTGTGATCCAATAATTGACTCTGAGGGCACTATCTCCAACAAGAGTTACTCCTGGGAGAGTTTTACACATTACAATTAGCCGATCAAGTAGGTGTCTAGAAAGGTGTCAACGAGGTTACGCCTCTGGGAAAATGAGGTTTACATTAATTAGGTTCGTGCGAAAGCACGGGGGACCTCCCTCAAAGTACCGACACTGGCCTGGCTGAAAGATTGGCGAACTTGTAGTGTGTAATTAATCTCGGCTAGTCTTTCCTTTTAGGGTTTGAAGGAAGATTTGATAAAAAGCAGTGGGAGCCATCCTGATTAGATAAAATAATAACCAATCTATTCTTGCTAGAGCGCATGCTGAGTGTTTTCTTCTCTCTCTCTCCAGGTAACGACCATATCACGCCTTAATCAAGATAATAATATGGATGTATTGACCGAACCCGCTTGTTATACTGAGCTGGGGAACATTGGTCCCGCTCCAACTTATAATTGTTATAAGACAGAGCAGGAAATTAGGGATTACCAGAATTCCCGTGCCGCCCAAACGAAGTAAGTGCATGCTGATGCATCATCTTCGGGTGTGTTCATTATATAGAACTGTTTCTCAGTGTCCTTTACGTCCTGGGTATATGATACCGGATCAGGATCCCGCTTATGTAATATGTTACATGGGCTACAGATAGGTAAAGAACTGAGAACGGGTGATAAGTTTCATGAGGCAGAAAACGGGACAAGAGTTGCAGCCAAGTCTGTTGGTCACTGTTGTTAGTTATATGTATGCCCTAGAGGCCATTACTGTACATTGGATGTATATTGTAGTGGATGCTGGGACATATATAGGTAGGACTTTCTTGCTCGACATGATAGTACGCTATCTGGTTGCTCTTTATCTTAACATGTATACTTTATGTCTCTCTGATTACATGTTGATAAAGCCCTATAGGATGTGTACTCGACTTCCAGGACTATGATGAAGATCATACTAGTGGGGCCTGGGTAGTCAATGAGTACATCCTCCATTGTTCCTAGTCGTGGGAATATCGAGACGGGGCATCGATATTCCAGAGTAGACTAGCGTATATCTTCTCGACCCATGTGATGGGCGATGGATGATCCCATATCCATTGGTGTTTGACATCAGAGATGGTATACGGGTGCTCAGTGGAGACTGGGTACACTGAACGGACTCGCCGAGAACTCCCAGATGGTATTATACCTCACGTCAGATGGCAGTTCTCTGGTGACACTGGTACAGCTTCGTCTGTTGACCCGAGATCGTCATAGAGTCTTGTGTGTATCTCACTGTGCTTTGATTTCCACCCTACCACGGCTCTTCTGAGTCGTGCAAACAGGTGGTTTTTGGGTACAGTCCCGATTCACATGGAGGCAATGAGCGATAGGAGGGGATTCGTCTCTCCCGGTATTGGGGGTTGATGTTGCGCTATGCTCGACTGGCCATAACAGGAAATCCCTGGCCAGGGTTGCAGTGACCTACTGGTAAGTGTTATCAGTAGTTTCACACATGTTATGGACTTCACGTCGGCATGACTTATCGAGCTACTGGGGTCTGACGTTTACCACCCCTAGGCGAGATATGCGACATATCAGACGAACAGACCGGACTGTACGGTAAGTGTTACTGGTTGGATTCACAGGAGTGTGAGCGGGCTTGCTCGTCGATCTTCTGATCGCTCAATACCCGGGTGGCCGCTACGTTTAGCAGACCGCTTGCGGCTTATGGGTGTTTGATATGATCATCACCTGCTGCCGGCGTATTGACGAGTCTTTAGAGTCCTACACAGAGGTTTCCTAGCTCAAGCGAAACGAAATAGGAGCGCATATGAGATATGTGCGGGACCGAGAATAATGCGTGTATGTGATACCGTATTTCATTCTCGCGATGAATGTGTCGAATGGTTGTATGCGATGTAACCTAGTTATCGAATCAAGGATTGATTCGATAAGCCGATACATTGGATACTAGCCGGTTATATGCGACATGACCGGATCATTGAATAAAGTGTTGATTTAATGATTTAATGTATAATTATATATTTGATATATTACTTTGCATTAACTAGTATTGGTTCACTTTAAATGGATTTACTCACTTGAAATGCACATTGTATATGTGATATATTTTTTTGTGCACATGATTGTATCATGTTTGATGATACATTCTAGCTTGGGTTTGTGTAAAGAATTAAACCATGGTTAGTTAGTGATTAGGGTTTCATTTCATTTACTTATTCTTTTATTTATTTATTTATTTATTTATTTTAGAAAAGATAAAGAGAAAAGAATGGTTGCTAGTTTTGTTTTTTCTTTGAAGCTTCTTGAAGCTTTGAACGAGTCCACCATTCTTGTCTCTTCTCTAACCCTAACCACTCATCTAACCTTAGTTAAATCTCTACACTAAACCATGGTTGAAGACATGATAAGTATTCTTTTTATTTTCCTTTTTAATAACTTATCATATATCTTCTTCTTCTTCTTGATCTTCTTCTTCCATGAAGAAAAACTTGCTACATCAATGGCAAGTGATGAAAACAAGTGAGAAATCCAATTCTAAAGTGAACCCACTTCCTATTTCTTCATCCTCTACCTCTTGCCAAGTCGTATAGGGTGTTTCCTTCACAAGTTTTCAAGGCTTGGTGAAGTTGGAGCTTGATCATGTGATGCCTCGACGTAGATCATCTTCGGCATCGAAGCCGACGACCAAGCCCGCCCATTTCTTCGATGAAGCCGATGCTAGAGTCCGGATTCCGATTTGGACAGCGGAGGGACATCATCGTGGAGCTTAGGAAGTGATGGACCGGATCTACAAAGGAACCCTTCAGTAAGCCGACGACCAAGCCCGCCCATTTATTCGATGAAGCCGATGCTAGAGTCCGGATTCCGATTTGGACAGTGGAGGGACATCATCGTGGAGCTTAGGAAGTGGTGGACCGGATCTACAAAGGTTGTAGTCACTTTCCTTTAGCATTTAATTCGTTTACATGCTTTCATCGCCTATATATCTAGTTAACGATCCGTATTAGGGTTTGTAGGCACTTGTAAAATTTGAATTAGCCATGCTTGATCACTTGTGAGACTTCATTAGTGTGCCTAGGAACCTTTCAGTGGTATCAGAGCCTAGCTAGAGCCTTAGGCGATGCGTAGACGGAATTAGAAGTCCAATCGAACCAAAACCAAAACCCTAAAATGCTCTCTGGACAATTTCTGAAATCTGGTCTTTTTCGAAATTAAAAATATGCAGAAAAATCAGCAGGGGATTGTAAGGGTTACTGGAAAATTCGATGGCCTAATTCCTTAAAGGCGCCGCGGATCCGCGGCATGAGCATGCTCATGCGGCGGTTCCGCGGCCATTTTGTCTTGTTGTGCATCGAATTTTGCACTGTAATTCTTAGTAAACAGTGCTGGTTTTCTTGGGAATTTTTAATATTTTTTCAAGAGTTGAATATTCTGGGTTGTTTTGGGGATTCGGTGTATCGATCGGATTGTCTAATTTTGTCTGTGTGTTTTTCCGGGTAATTTTAGAATATGTTAAAAAGTTCGACCGGATATAAATACCCACTTTTTCCCCTGTCGGGAAATTTCCAAGTGTTGGATTTTCCGTAGTTTAACGACGTTCTAAGTAGTGCAAGTAACGCGATGGACCCTCTAGAAGACAACAAACCTTAACTCGATTATGTGACCGTCTTGAACTGCCCTTTGAACCTTCGGGTTTAGGGCAGTACGGCGTGCCACATGTGAGGCGTTGGCTTGACCCTTCTACGGCTGGACCGTTGGTACTGAGGCACGAACTGAATGTTGTTAAACTTATTTCATGTGTTGAGCTGTTTCGGGAAAACTTGGGTGTTCGATTGTTCGATCGGAAAGTTTAACATTTTCTATTTATCCGGATTGTGATACAATAATTGGAATTCACAAGTAGTTATAAGATAACGGAATGAATGTTATAAACATAGCAGTTTAGTCTCACTTGATCGGTTGCCACGGAGTTTTGATGTGATCAAAAGTCCGTCGCAATCACGTAGCGTACGTGGATACTCGCCGGGTAAACTTAATAGACAGCCTCACCCCATAGCCCCGACCAAGTGACTGTAGGAGAACCCCGTCGCCGAAAGCATCCGTTTGGGTGCTCGCGGTAGCGGTGTTCCGCCTTGGTGCACTTCGTCGACGGTATCAGGGGTGCGGCCGCCTACTAAAGTTTGCGATGAGCATTCGATCAGGATGTCGGGAATCTTGTTGAATTGCCCGACTTGATATTGAAAAGTGTTTTCAATTTTGAGATTAAAATGCGGGGTTTATAATTGTTAGGCATGCGATGTCTAAGGTATTCATATGATTAGGCATGTGATGTCTAAAGAGATTGCGGATTCCAACTGTTGTAGTTTTACACTTTATTTTCTGTGACCGTAAGTGTAATATGTGATATCGCCGGTTTCGTTGCTATATGTCAACGACAATTGGGATGTGCATATTTACTTACGTTGATGACATGTGTTGTTATGTGTTGCTGGATATGTTATATTGGATCGTCGTGGTTGAATAGCCGGGGGTTTTTATGTGAGATGAGTGTTTTTCATTTTCATTCATGTAAAAACTTGTATGTAATATTCTTTTATTGGGGCACTTCCAGGTTGCGGATGTTGTCACCATTTGTATATTATTTACTTTTCTGCACTAGGATAGACCCAAGGAGGGGAGCATAAGTAACCGGGTTCTGGGGTCCAGTGGAAGACCAACTCGAGGAGTCCAGTCCGGGTCTCCTAACCCTAGAATTGGTAGGGTTGCTTGCCGCTCTCGTAGGGGTCTAGGTGGTGTGGGATTGGCTATTCATCACGACCGTGGAATCCGTGTTTTATACCGGCTCGTATTGAAAACACGGACGTCCTAGTATATCCAATATTTCATATGTATCTTCTGCTGTGATTTATCTGTGATCATGTGATGTTCTGTGACAGATATTGTATATAGTATATATGATATATTATATAAACGTTGCTTATGTTTTACACCCGCGCTAGCCCTGCCTCGTTCCGGCGTTAGTTACCTAACCTAACGGTGCAGACGGGACATCGAGGCGAATGCGGATGGCATAAGCGTACGTTATATTTATCTGGGATGTTTAGGTGGATTTAAATGATGGGATATTCATTAATGAGATTAATGAAAGAAAATAAACATAATTGATGTTATGGAATCGAATTTCAAAATAAAAACAGGTAGCTACAGTTCTTGCTTTGCATCGCGGTGTTCATTATAGAACATCATGCACCTTATTCGATGAGGAAAGGACCGAGATCCCTTTACCGGGAGTGACTCCTTTAGCAATAACTGGCAGATGCTACACCCTCGGTTTGTCTTTTGATCGCTTCTATAGTTTCTGCTTTGCACAGTGATATATATGATATATCCCGCACCTCATTCGACGAGGAAAGGGCCGACGATCCCTTCACCGGGAGTGACCCCGTTAGCAAAACTAGAAAAGCTTCAAAAACATTCCATTTAAAAAACCATTTGATTCCGCAACGAGATCAAGTTCAAAGCGTTAAAGGTTTTCATAAAAACCATTCGCAACCCTCCGTCATTTTAGGAAGTAGAGTACTTAGTATTCGTGCTGTGTTTGTTGACCATAGTCAAGGCACAGTGTACGGTAGCTAAGTGATGTCTTCCTACACCGCATATGATGCGATTAGTTAGGACAGTCGCGTGACTTTGTTGACCTTAGTTAAGGGTCATGTGGGTGGGTCTAATTAATCACGAAATGATGGGTAGAACTTGACTAGTACCTATGATTTGTTGACCATAGTTAAGGTCATAGGTGCTAGGGGTAAAAATCTTTATCGGGAGTTTCAAGTGTTGAAATTTGCAATGAGATTGCATACCTTCTATGTGATAGTTGGATCCCGATACCCACTGCGAGTAATTGTTACTCCTGGGAGAGTTTTGCACTTTGCAATTAGCCGATCAAGTAGGTGTCTAGAAAGGTGTTAACGGGGTTACGCCTCTGGGAAAGCGAGGTTTACAGTAATTAGGTCCGTGCGAAAGCACGGGGAACCTCCCTCAAAGTACCGACACTGGCCTGGCTGAAAGATTGGCGAACTTGTAGAGTGTAATTAATCCCGGCTAGTCTTTCCTTTTAAGGTTTGAAGGAAGATTTGATAAAAACAGTGGGAGCCATCCTGATTAGATAAAATATATAACCAATCTAATCTTGCAAGAGCGCACGCAGAGTGTTTTCTTCTCTCTCTCTCCAGGTAGCGACCATATCACGTCTTAATCAAGATAATAATATGGATGTATTGACCGAACCCGCTTGTTATACTGAGCTGGAGAACGTTGGTCCCGCTCTAACTTATAATTGTTATAAGACAGAGCAGGAAATAAGGGGAATACCAGAATTCCTATGCCGCCCAAACGAAGAAAGTGTATATGATGCATCTCCTTCGGGTGTGTTCATTATAAAGAACTGTTTCTCAGTATCCTCTGCATCCTGGGTATCTGATACCGGATCAGGATCCCAGATATGTAATCTGTTACATAGGGCTACAAAAAGGTAGAAAAACTGAGAACGGGTGATAAGTTTCATGAGGCAGAAAACGGGGCAAGTGTTGCAGCCAAGTCTGTTGGTCACTGTCACCCTGTATTATCAATACATTGATTCTGAACGAATGTTATTAGATACCGAACCTGATATACAAAATCATATCAGTCTCTTTATTAGTAAAGAAATGATAAAATTTTGTATTGTTGGATAATGCTTTGAACATTTCCTATATCAGAAGTTGATCGGTTTAGGCGCGTTATCTAAAAGCATTAACGTTCTAAATCAAACTACAGTTCTTAGTATTCAGAACACACACAAGAGGAAGAGTTCAGAAATGAACGAATCATTCTTGAGGCATTGTAGACTAGGTCATATCAATGCGACCCGACTGGCTGAAGTTACATTTTAGATGCATATTTAAATCAGTTTGAATTTACATCTTGTGAAACTTGCCAGTCATGTCACAAAGATAAAATGACCATAGCTCTGTTTACTGGAAACAGAGAAGGAGTTAGTGAACTCTTGGGATGATACATGTTGATGTATGTAAGGTCTCCTGTCTACACATGCCAGGACTGGTTCTTTATACTTCATTATATTCTCTGATAATCTCTCAAGATTCAGACATATGTTCCTGTTGAAACACAAGTCTGAACCTTTTGAGATATTCACAGAATATAAGTTAGAAGTAGAGAACCAAAATACGGGTATAAGTATTATGTCCTTCGATGAGATCAAGGAGGAGAATACTTGAGCACGGAATTCCTGGATGATTCTAAAGGAGAATGAGATTCTCTCTCAGCATTACTCCTCCGTATACACCATTGCACGATGGTATATCGGGGTAGAGTAGATACACCCTATTTGATATGGTGTGCTCTACGATGAGTACTACTGAGTTACATGTTTCCTTTTAGGGGTTTATGCACTTGAGAAGCTGCATACCTATTGAATTAGGTTCGAATCAAATCTGTTGCCTACCATTTCATATGTGATATGGAAAGGGAAGAGCCCATGTCTTAAGTAAGTTAAGATTTAGGATTGTCCGGCCTATGTCAAAAGCAAAATCCGGACAAGCTCGAGGCAAGGTCTGTAATGTAGAACTGGAAGTGTTTCAGCTATACAAACTACAGCCAATGATTTGGTAGAACCGAAGGATTCAATAGTTACCAACGAACCTCAGCCTCTCCGCCGATCTAGTAGGGTTCCTCACCCACCTGAGAGATACTTCGGTTTCTCAATAACAGTGGGAGCAAGGATTGCATCATGAGATGATGACCCAACTAGATTCGAGCAGGCCATCAAGAGTAGGGACTCTGTAAGAATGGCTGGATGCTTAGCCATCTGAGATAGAATCCATATACACCAACAAAGTATGGACTTTGGTTGCGATATCTGAAGGGTTAAATCCCCATCAGGAGCAAGTATATCTTGAGAAGATTACTTGGTGTAGATGGACAAGTTGAGACTTTCAAAGCTAGACTTGTTAAAGGTTTTCGTCATCGACCAGGCACGAATAATGATGAAACCTTTTCCAGGGACTATGCTTAAGTCCATCCAGATCCTACTTACCACGGCTACATACCATGACTACGATATCTGGTGGTTGGGTGCCATGACTACTTTTCTAAATAATGATTTAGAAGAGAACGTCTATAAGAACACAGCCAGAGGGCTACGTAAACAGTGGGAGCAGCGGAAACGTGTGCAAGATGCTTTATATAATAAAGCAGGCATCGCGGAGTTGGAACGTCTGTTTTGATGTGATAGTCAAACAGTTTGACATCATCGAAATGGTAGATGAACCTTGTATATACAAAACGGTACTAGAGAGCAAGGTGGTCATCCTCGTATTGTACGTGGACAACATACTCTTGATAGGAATAGGATTTCCTATACTACGCTCGGTCGATCTCCTCTTATCACATAGATTCTCCATAAAGGATCAAAGTGATACCTCCTAAATCCTGGGATTTGGATCTATGAGATAGATCTAAATAGATTTTAGGATTCTCACTAGCTATAGTGAAATAGTATCAGTTGATCCTGGGGAGAATCACTGGAAGTGTTCCAGGGTGATAAAGACGACTGAATGTCAGTCACAGGCATTGTCTTTACCCTCAGTAAAGGGACGGTATGTTGGAAGATTTCCAAGATTGATACCGTGACAAACTAGACGATAAAGGCTGGTAACATCGCTATTAAAGATACTACCAAAGAGGCAGTTTGGGTGTATATTGGTTCATAGGATGAACTAGGTTCCTACCATTGTGTGACAATGGAACTGTGGCTTTGGCCCTGGAACCCTGGTCCCATCAGTGACCCAGACATATTCTGAGGCAGCATCACCTGATCATGGAGATAGTTGATCTCCAGGGTGATCAAGGTTAGGAGAGTAGACTCAAAGGACAACACGGCGGATCCACTCACGAAGGCCTTTTCCCAAAGAGAGACTTTTAAGGGGATGGTTGAGTATTAGATACTACAACTACTGCTACAGATGGCCCTAGTGCAAGTAGGAGATTGTTAGTTATATGTATGCCCTAGAGGTCATTACTGTACATTGGATGTATATTGTAGTGGATGCTGGGACATATATAGGTAGGACTTTCTTGCTCGACATGATAGTACGCTATCTGGTTGCTCTTTATCTTAACATGTATACTTTATGTCTCTCTGATTAAATGTTGATAAAGCCCTATAGGATGTGTACTCGACTTCCAGGACTATGATGAAGATCATACTAGTGGGGCCTGGGTAGTCAATGAGTACATCCTTCATTGTTCCTAGTCGTGGGAATATCGAGACGGGGCATCGATATTCCAGAGTAGACTAGCGTATATCTTCTCGACCCATGTGATGGGCGATGGATGATCCCATATCCATTGGTGTTTGACATCAGAGATGGTATACGAGTGCTCAGTGGAGACTGGGTACACTGAACGGACTCGCCGAGAACTCCCAGATGGTATTATACCTCACGTCAGATAGCTGTTCTCTGGTGACACTGGTACAGCTTTGTCTGTTGATCCGAGATCGTCATAGAGTCTTGTGTGTCTCTCACTGTGCTTTGATTTCCACCCTACCACGGCTCTACTGAGTCGTGCAAACAGGTGGTTTTTGGGTACAGTCCCGATTCACATGGAGGCAATGAGCGATAGGAGGGGATTCGTCTCTCCCGGTATTGGGGGTTGATGTTGCGCTATGCTCGACTGGCCATAACAGGAAATCCCTGGCCAGGGTTGCAGTGACCTACTGGTAAGTGTTATCAGTAGTTTCACACATGTTATGGACTTCACGTCGGCATGACTTATCGAGCTACTGGGGTCTGACGTTTACCACCCCTAGGCGAGATATGCGACATATCAGACGAACAGACCGGACTGTACGGTAAGTGTTACTGGTTGGATTCACAGGAGTGTGAGCGGGCTTGCTCGTCGATCTTCTGATCGCTCAATACCCGGGTGGCCGTTACGTTTAGCAGACCGCTTGCGGCTTGTGGGTGTTTGATATGATCATCACCTGCTGCCGGCGTATTGACGAGTCTTTAGAGTCCTACACAGAGGTTTCCTAGCTCAAGCGAAACGAAATAGGAGCGCATATGAGATATGTGCGGGACCGAGAATAATGCGTGTATGTGATACCGTATTTCATTCTCGCGATGAATGTGTCGAATGGTTGTATGCGATGTAACCTAGTTATCGAATCAAGGATTGATTCGATAAGCCGATACATTGGATACTAGCCGATTATATGCGACATGACCGGATGATTGAATCAAGTGTTGATTTAATGATTTAATGTATAATTATATATTTGATATATTACTTTGCATTAACTAGTATTGGTTCACTTTAAATGGATTTACTCACTTGAAATGCACATTGTATATGTGATATATTTTTTTGTGAACATGATTGTATCATGTTTGATGATACATTCTAGCTTGGGTTTGTGTAAAGAATTAAACCATGGTTAGTTAGTGATTAGGGTTTCATTTCTTTTACTTATTCTTTTATCTATTTATTTATTTATTTATTTTAGAAAAGATAAAGAGAAAAGAATGGTTGCTAGTTTTGTTTTTTCTTTGAAGCTTCTTGAAGCTTTGAACAAGTCCACCATTCTTGTCTCTTCTCTAACCCTAACCACTCATCTAACCTTAGTTAAATCTCTACACTAAACCATGGTTGAAGACATGATAAGTATTCTTTTTATTTTCCTTTTTAATAACTTATCATATATCTTCTTCTTCTTCTTGATCTTCTTCTTCCATGAAGAAAAACTTGCTACATCAATGGCAAGTGATGAAAACAAGTGAGAAATCCAATTCTAAAGTGAACCCACTTCCTATTTCTTCATCCTCTACCTCTTGCCAAGTCGTATAGGGTGTTTCCTTCATAAGTTTTCAAGGCTTGGTGAAGTTGGAGCTTGATCATGTGATGCCTCGACGTAGATCATCTTCGGCATCGAAGCCGACGACCAAGCCCGCCCATTTCTTCGATGAAGCCGATGCTAGAGTCCGGATTCCGATTTGGAAAGTGGAGGGACATCATCGTGGAGCTTAGGAAGTGGTGGACTGGATCTACAAAGGAACCCTTCAGTAAGCCGACGACCAAGCCCGCCCAATTCTTCGATGAAGCCGATGCTAGAGTCCGGATTCCGATTTGGACAGCGGAGGGACATCATCGTGGAGCTTAGGAAGTGGTGGACCGGATCTACAAAGGTTGTAGTCACTTTCCTTTAGCATTTAATTCGTTTACATGCTTTCATCGCCTATATATCTAGTTAACGATCCGTATTAGGGTTTGTAGGCACTTGTAAAATTTGAATTAGCCATGCTTGATCACTTGTGAGACTTCATTAGTGTGCCTAGGAACCCTTCAACTGTCACCCTGTATTACCAATACATTGATTCTGAACGAATGTTAATAGATACCGAACCTGATATACAAAATCATATCAGTCTCTTTATCAGTAAAGAAATGATAAAATTTTGTATTGTTGGATAATGTTTTGAAAATTTCCTATATCAAAAGTTGATCGGTTCAGGCACGTTATCTAAAAGCGTTGATGTTCTAAATCAAACTACAGTTCTTAGTATACAGAACACACACAAGTGGATGAGTTCAGAAATGAACGAATTTTTCTTGAGGTATTGTAGACTAGGTCATATCAATGCGACCTGACTAGCTGAAGTTACATTTAGATGCATATTTAAATTTGTTTGAATTTACATCTTATGAAACTTGCCAGTCATGTCACAAAGACACAATGACCATAGCTCTGTTTACTGGAAACAGAGAAAGAGTTAGTAAACTCTTGGGATGATACATGTTGATGTATGTAAGGTCCCCTGTCTACATATGCCAGGACTGGTTCTTTATACTTCTTTACATTCTCTGATGATTTTTCGAGATTCAGACCTATGTTCCTGTTGAAACACAAGTCCGAACCTTTTGAGATATTCGCAGAATATAAGTTAGAAGTAGAAAACCAAAACACGGGTATAAGTATTATGTCCTTTGATGAGATCGAGGAGGAGAATACTTGAGCACGGAAATCCTGGATTATTCTAAAGGAGAATGAGATTCTCTCTCAGCATTACTCCTCCGTATACACCATAGCACGATGGTATATCGGAGCGGAGCAATAGCACCCTATGTGATATGGTGTGCTCTATGATGAGTACTACTGAGTTTCCTATTTCCTTTTGGGAGTTATGCACTTGAGAAGCTGCATACCAATTGAATTGGGTTCCAATCAAATCTATTGCCTACCGCTTCATATGTGATATGGAAAGGGAAGAGCCCATATCTTAAGTTGGTTAAGATTTGGGGTTGTCCGGGCTATGTCTAAAAGCATAATCCGGACAAGCTCGAGGCAAGGTCTGTTATGTAGAACTGGAAATGTACCAGCTATACAAACTGCAGCTGATGATTTGAAAGAACCAAAGGATTCAATAGTTACCAACGAACCTCAGCCTCTCCGCCGATCTAGTAGGGTTCCTCACCCACCTGGAGATACTTCGGTTTCTCGATGACAGTGGGAGCGACGATCCGTATTAGGGTTTCTCGGCAGATTAAAAATGTTAAATTGGCATGGTTAATGCCTTGTGAGACCTCATTATCGTGCCTAGTAACCCTACAGATTCTATATGCAATCAAGGATATGATTTTATATGCAATCATCAAGGATATGATTTTATATGCATATGATATTATATGCATTCAAGAATAAAAAGCATGTGTTCAAATCAAAGGCAATCAAACAAATCAGCATGAGCCATAATGGGGCAGATATGAATATTTCTTTCTGAGCCTATAAATAGATACCAGAGGCAAGAGGAAAGGGTAGCTTTTTCTTTAGTTCTATCTTAGAATTCTTGTAATTTTTCTTTTCATTCTTGAGCTCTTGCCCCTTTGTCTTGACCTTGCAACTTCTCATTCAGAACTTGCAAGCTTAAGGCTTAGGTTCTTGACTTCAAGATCTCTTGTAACAAGTTTGCTCTTCAATAAAAGTCTGTATTTTTATTACATGTCTTATTCCACTTTACATGATTTCAATTGTGAAATTCATGCTTTGCTTTGATCTTGCAACCTCTTAAGTGAGCTTGCAAGCTTAAAGCTTGGTATTTGGATCTCACACGTTGCCAGGGATTGAACACTGGGAGATAAAACGCTTGAACTCATCGGTTCTCTTTTCCTCTTTATTTCATTGCATGTTTTTATGTATCTTCTCTTTTCTTTCTTGTTAATTTGTAAATATGTGTGAGCAATCTTTTCACTTGTTAAGGGTGTAATATGTTAGATCGTATTCGAAAATTTTCTTCGTCCAAACTTTAAAACCTAAATCTTGCCTATTGAAACTTCGTGCAAATCACCCGCAACTCCGCTCACTAGGCATCCTATCCTACCCCGATAGTGATGATTCCTAATCATGACCGGATTGCCCGTGGTTTGCCGAAGGCTAAAATCAAGAGATAACAACGGAAGGACAAGGGACAAGGAAAACGGATTTAGCAAAATACCGCAAATACTGTATTTCAAGTTCCCTAATCCCCGTTGTTATCTATTGCTTTAGTATCAATACCAAGTCGGGGCTATAAGGAATTGGCAAACATCACCTTCATATAATCTAACTTATTACTACCCTTAACAAGTCCTTTTTATTCATATCTTTGTTACGACAATTAGTTAACCAACAAATCAAAACACGATATTAACTCGTTAAAACAAGCAATAAGAAACTTAATATCTCCCTACGGACGACCCGTATTCATCGCGGCTCGCTACAAGCGATACCGTTTTGATTGCGGTAATTTCAGAATTCTTTTTAAACACGACACAATTAGATCGTGACAATCAAATGGCGCCGTTGCCGGGGAGACGGTAACGCTTTTTATACTTGTATTCTCGGGTTAAATTTGTGCATATTCTGTATAAAACTAACTTCTAACACATTCAAACAAATAACCATTCTTTTTGAAACCAACCACAAACACAAATAAAATTCTTTTCTTCTCTGGATTTGAATTCTACTAACACTCTGATACTAAAGAAATAAATCAAGTTATAAAATTGGAATGACATTTCTTCATTGAGACAACACACAAAATTTGAGCCAATTTCCTCACACAAAAACCGGCGACATCCCCTGAAAAACCGAGCTCGCCGGCCTTGGTGTGGCCTTTTCACTTTTGTTTTTCTGTGTTGCTTCCAGTGTTTTGATATAAGTTCCATTTTTATTATTTGATTTTCTTATTTATTTGTGTTCAGAATTGTGGTTGTTAATATTGCTTTTTGGCTCAAATATCCGTATTTTTCCAATATATGCAGATTTGACGGATTTTAAGCAGCGATCATACGGAACAAAGGGGCATTTTCAAGTGCAAAGGAGGGTGAACACTCAGTGCCAAAGATCCGGGTAGTTAGACCCGCACAAGCGAACCATTCGACCACTCGGAGGCAATATCGCAATGAGTTTCTGAAACTCGATAATTTTTGGTACGTATTTTTCTAAACTTCCCCTCTCAAACCCGACGCTCCAATATTCTTGTCTTTGCAGGATTCTTAGCAAAAATCGCCGCAAAAAGCCCAAAAAAAAAACTAACCGTATTTGTTGCAGCGCCGCATTAAAAGTAAAAAAACGATAACTGATTGCTTGAAAACAAAACTTAGTTGAATTTTGCGCATTGCATCATTTAATACGGACTTAAGGGGCTCTAACACCAATCCAGATTGGGTGGGAATTTCATCACCCTTCCTAAGACCCCGAAAATCACTAATTGCATAAGTGTCACCTCAAATTTAATAAAAAATATCTAGACTCAGCCCACTAAGGACTTGTCGCGCTCAATAGGACAAAGGAAGATTGTGGGCATTCAATCGTTTATCTAAACATGACTCTTGTGGTGCCTAGGCAAGACAAGCGAGGAGGTAACTTTAAAAGGCCCGTCTCACGGTGATTCGTGAGCGGATCCCTCCATACCTCACTTGTGCTTACCTGGCCACAACTGGCTGTGAACAGGCGATCTGAGGGTTATCTCACAATTTGTCGCTTTGGAACAGTTAGGAGCAGGTCTAGTAGACTTAGAGGACCCTAGTCTAGGTATTGATTGTGCATTTGTGACTGTGCATTTGTGATTGTGTTTGTTGAACAGTCGTTTTATTTTCCCATTCTTTTAAAACAAACACAAAAAAATTTTTAAAAAAATGCCATTTTTACCACCATCACCTAATATTTCTCCACTTTCGTTTTCTTACCCTCACATTCTACGCTTTGACTACACTAAACTCGTTTAGTGTATGTCCGCTTAGACTAGGGACCCTAGTTTCCGTTTAGTCCGCATTTCGTTAGTACCTACGGACTACGCGATCGACTCCAACGCCGAAAATCCCTCCACCCTTTTATCACCTTTACTTTTGTCGGTCAACTCCGACGTTGACCGAGATTCTGTTCATACATCTTCACCTTCTTTATCACCAAATTCTTCTTCTGAGATGTCAGGATTTAATCCTAACATCCCTCCACCTGCCCAGGGACTGACTACACCAAATCTGGGTGCGAATAACCCGAATCAACCGTCTGTTGAAGCGCCCACACGAGTCGCGCTCCAGGATCTCTTCTACCCTGTCCGCACCCCTTTACCTACCTGTCTTTCACCCCCACCGGCAAATGGGGACAATTTTGAAATAAAACCCTACTTCATCAATATGCTGCCAAAATTTCATGGATTGGAATCAGAAGATGCGTATATTTTTATCAATAAATTCCAAAACGTTTGCGCTATGATGAAAACAACCCAATTAAGTGATGACGCTATAAGGCTAAGGGTCATTCCTTTCACCTTATGTGACCTAGCCGAGAAGTGGCTATACAGCACCGCATCACATTCAATTAGAAATTGGGACGAGTTTGTAAAAGCTTTTCTTAAAAAGTTCTATCCTCATCACAAAACTGCTAGAATCCGTAATGAGATTATACAATTATCACAGCTTCCTTCCGAACCATTTTGGAAGTGTTTTGAAAGATTCAAAGACCTACTCGTTCAATGCCCTCACCATGGGATCGAAAGTTGGCAACTTTGCCAAACATTATACGAGGGATTGAACCCAGCAACAAAGCAGTTGCTAGAAACCATTTGTCAAGGTCACTTTCTATCCAAATCTAGTGAGGAAGCGTGGCAGTTCCTTGAGGACCTTAATGAACAAACAATTCAGTGGGAGAGCACCAAGACCACATCATCTTCTTCTAGTGGTCAGTCTAGAGCAGGCATACATCAATTAGAGATGTCGATTGCTATGAAGGCCGAGATGGCCGCTCTTACGAAAAAGCTAGAAGCGATTGAGACCAAAATCTCATCGCCTTCTCCTGCCCCTGTTGTGCCTCCACGAACTGTTTGTGCTTGCTGTTCGGATCCATTACATCTCACCGAAGAGTGTCCTTACAATGCATCTACTTAAGGACAGGATCAAGTCAATGCTGCCTTTCAGCAACGATAAAGAAACGATCCATACTCTTCTACATACAATCCGGGTTGGAGGAGTCACCCAAATTTCGCTTGGAACCAAAATCAACAATTCCAAGGAAATAACAATTTTCAAAGGCCTCCTCCTCCACAACAACAAGCACCTCCACAAACTCAATTTCAACAACCTTTCCAACAGCAACCTTACCCTAATCAAGTGAACAATTTTGTGCCTAACACTGCTTACCCGCCAAACAATTTTGTTCAACCTAATAATGACAAGGTTAGCTCGCTCGAAAGAAGTCTAGATGCGTTCCTAAAGCAATCTACACAATCTACAGCAAGATTAGAGACTTCTATTCAATCTTTGGTGCAAAACAGTGCCTCACACGATCAAAGCATCAAATCTATTGAGGCACAAATTGCACAACTCAATGCAACATTGAGCGAGCGAGAAAAAGGAAAGCTCCCATCTCAACCACTGCCAAATCCCGGTCACGCACATGCTGCATATCAACAGCAAAATCATAACGTAAATGCTGTGACCACGTTGAGATCAGGAAAAGTGTTGCAAAACAAGGTGGGTATTAACAATGACACCCCTGCCGGTGGCCTTTCTTCATCTTCTTCACCTTCTTCTTCTTCTTCGTTAGAGCCTATTCTTCATCCTTCACACGGCTCTACCTCTTCTAGCTCGAACGAACCCACTTCTCACAACATGAACACATCTACACGGGGTTCCGTTCCAACTTAACAATCTGATCCGCAAAAATTGGACTCAACAACTTTTCAAAACGTTCCTTTTCCAAACCGTTTGAGATCCAATAAACCAACTCCACAAATGGAGAAGATTGTCGAGTTGTTCAAACAGGTTAGCATAAATATCCCTCTTTTGGATGCAATCCAACAAGTTCCTTCATATGCAAAAATCTTAAAGGACTTATGCACCAAAAAGAGAAAGTCACAAGTACCAAAGAAAGTTTTCGTGGCTAGTGTTATTAGTAATGCTCTTGTCAATTCTTTACCCCCAAAGCAAAAGGACCCCGGTTGTCCTACTATTTCGATAACAATTGGGGACAAGAACATCGATAGAGCACTATTAGATCTTGGTGCTAGTGTCAATTTGCTATCTTATTCTGTGTACGAGCAATTAGGCGTTGGAGAGCTTAAGCCCACTCACTGTACTCTCCAAATGGCCGACCGATCAATCACCCATCCTAGGGGAGAGTTGGAGGATGTGTTAATTAGAGTAGAGGATTTCATTTTCCCCGTTGACTTTATTGTTATGGATACACAACCTGTCGCTAACCCCCGGAGTCAAATTCCGGTGATACTTGGTCGACCATTCCTTGCGACCTCCAACGCAGTGATCAATTGTCGTAACGGTTCAATGAATCTATCTTTTGGCAATATGACAATTGAACTCAACATTTTTAAGTTGGGAAATCAGCCTGCCGAGCCTAATTCTAGCATACTTGATGTTTGCTCGATCAATGAGATCGCGGAGGAGGACTGTAAGTTCGAAAATTTCACGTTCGATCACAGCAATGTTGACGCCACTAGTGCGTTCCTCCTAGAATCCGACACAGCTTTCACGGCGGACAACGATTATGAGTGATTCACCTTTGTTGACGATTTTGAAGACTCACCACCCGAGTGTGAGTCTTTTGCTTTTTCGGATGAGTTAGTTGAACCATCCGACTCGGTTGCGTACACTCGATTTGAACCTTTGATGGAATCCTTCGAGTATGAAACAGTTACTCCATTGTTACCATCTATTGTTTCACCTCCTAAACTCGAACTAAAGCTTTTGCCGTCGCACCTAAAATATGCTTATCTAGGTGATAATAAGACCTTACTCGTTATCATATCGGCATCTCTAGCTCTTGAGCAAGAGAAGGCCCTTTTAATGGTCTTACAAAATAATCGGCAAGCTTTTGGCTGGTCTATGGCGGACATCAAGAGGATTAGTCCCCTCATAGTCGAACATCATATAGACTTGATGGATGATGCCAAGCCGGTAAGGGATCCACAAAGACGCCTCAACCCCATTATGAAAGAGGCTGTCAAGAAGGAGATTGTTAAATGTCTTGATAGTGGTATCATTTACCCTATTTCGGATAGCCAATGGTTTAGCCCCATTCATTTTGTGCCAAAGAAATCGGGCATCGCGGTCATTACCAATGAGGCAAATGAGTTAATTCCCACTCGCACCCAAACTGGGTGGCGAGTTTGCATCGACTATAGAAAACTCAATGCCGCGACAAGGAAAGACCACTTTCCTTTACCTTTCATTGACCAAATGCTAGAACGATTGGCTGGGTACGAGTTCTATTGCTTTTTAGATGGCTACGCCGGCTATAACCAAGTCCCCATAGCCAAAGAGGATCAAGACAAGACCACATTTACTTGTCCTTTTGGCACTTTTGCTTATCGTCGCATGCCCTTTGGGTTATGCAATGCGCCCGCTACATTTCAGCGGTGTATGATGGGGATCTTTTCAGACATGGTTGAAAAGTTTTTGGAGATCTTTATGGATGATTTCTCCATTTTTGGTGACTCCTTCGACGAGTGTTTGCTACACCTTGACGCAGTTCTTACCCGCTGTAGGGATAAGAATCTAACTTTGAATTGGGAGAAGTGCCACTTTATGGTACGAGAAGGTATTTTATTAGGACATGTCATCTCGCAAAACGGCATAGAGGTTGATAGATCCAAAATTGAAGTCATTTCTAATCTTCCTCCTCCTAAATGCGTCAAAGACATTCGAGCTTTCCTTGGCCATGCCGGTTTTTATAGACGGTTCATCAAGGATTATAGCAAGATTGCTAGACCTTTGACTCTCTTATTGGCCAAGGACACAACATTTGATTTTGACTCAACTTGCATGGAAGCGTTCGAGTCATTGAAACACTCTCTCATTTCTGCGCCCATTCTTTCATCTCCAGACTGGACGCACCCATTCGAAATTATGTGCGACGCATCGGATTTTGCCATTGGTGCTGTTCTTGGATAGCACATTAATAAAATGCCGCACGTGATTTATTACGCTAGCCGTACATTAAATGAGGCCCAACTAAACTACACAACAACAGAAAAAGAGTTCTTAGCAGTTGTGTTTGCACTTGAAAAATTTTTGCCTTATTTAATCGGCTCTCCAGTCATTATCTATACGGACCATTCAGCTCTTCGCCACCTTTTTGCGAAGAAAGATGCTAAATCTCGGCTAATACGTTGGATCCTCTTGCTTCAAGAGTTTGACCTTGTCATCAAGGACAAAAGAGGATGTGAAAACGTGGTCGCCGACCATCTCTCACAACTTCCTTCTTCGCCGTCGCTTCAAATTTCGATCAACGATATTTTTCCGGATGAACAACTCTTGACGGTATCTTGCGAACCCTGGTTCGCAGATATTGTGAACTATTTGGCTACAGGACTACTACCGACTAAATGGTCAAGTCAGGACAGACTTCGATTCTTATCCTAAGTGAAACACTTTTACTGAGATGAACCCTATCTGTTTAAGTACTGTCCCGACAAGATTATTCGTCGCTGTGTCCCTGACAATGAAGTCAAGAGTGTGCTGTCGTTTTGCCACGATCAAGCATGTGGCGGGCATTTTGGCCCCAGAAAGACAGACGAGAAGATCTTGCAGTGTGGCTTCTACTGGCCAAAACTCTTCAAAGACGCTCATGATTACTGCAAGACTTGCTCCCGGTGCTAAGACTTGGGCCGGATATCCAGGAGAAACGAGATGCCGCTCCAACCAATCTTGGTTGTGGAGATTTTCGATATTTTGGGTATTGATTTCATGGGGCCATTTCCCAGCTCTTTTGGGAACTTGTACATCCTTCTAGCTGTTGATTATGTCTCTAAGTGGGTCGATGCTGTGCCCAGCCGGACTAATGACAACAAGGTTGTCGTTAGATTTCTTAAGGAAAACATTTTCTCCCGGTTTGGGCACCCCCGTGCGATCATTAGCGACAATGGAACTCATTTCTGCAATAAAACCTTCGAGGCCTTGATGCGGAAATATTCCATTAATCATAAGCTATCTACGCCCTACCATCCCCAAACCTGTGGGCAAGCCGATGTTTCAAATCGGCAAATCAAGCAGATACTGGAGAAGACGATTTCCAAGAACCGTAAGGATTGGTCGGTAAAACTCAATGATGCCCTTTGGCATTTCGAACTGCTTATAAGACCGATCTCGGCATGTCTCCTTATCGGCTTGTTTACGGAAAAGCTTGCCACCTTCCAGTCGAAATAGAGCATCGCGCATTTTGGGCGATTAAGGAGCTGAATCTATCTCTCAAAGATGCGGGCAGCTATCGAAAGCTGCAGCTGAACGAATTGAACGAGCTTCGGGATGAAGCTTACGACAACGCGGTTATTGTAAAGAACCGAACGAAGGTGTTTCATGATAAACAGCTCACGCGCAAAACTTTCACACCTGGACAGCAGGTGTTTCTTTACGACACCCGACTGCATTTTCATCCCTGCAAGCTCAGATCTCGCTGGAAGGGACCATTTGTTGTGCGGACTGTATATCCGCACGGCGCGGTGGTTTTGGAAAATCCGAAGGACGGTTCGTTTTTCAAAGTAAATGGACACAGACTGAAACCGTACCTTAGCGCTGAACCATCAGAGGAGCTCCTGCTCTTGCAGGAGCCGGTTTGCCCTGCATAATCTTCCTCTGTCTACCACCAAACTTCGGTTATCCAGCCAAAACAGTGGACGCTGTTTCAAATAAGTTTGGGGGTATGTATATACGATTTTCCTTTGTATATATATATATAAAAAAATTTAAAAAAAAAATTGTATATCTAACCTTCAGTATTTTTGCCCTTTTAATGTACAATGACAGTGAGGGCACTGTCAAGTTTAAGTTTGGGGGTACGCTCAGTACGCATTTCCAACCTTCGCGTTCATTTGTATATTCTGCATTTTCATACTTATTTAAATTTAAAAAAAACCATAAAAATCAGAAAATTTTCTAAAAACATAAAAACTTTGTCGCCAAGTTAGTTAGTGAAAGAACTTAGATTCAATATTTCGACGGTTTTGTTTAATAAGATAGGAACAACTAAATCCTATTTTTAGATTTTGAAAACCTGAAAAATAACTCTCCTTTGAAGTTAACTAATGCTGTTATATGTCTTTATATCACACTACACGTGTCGTGAGTTTTTGAGAAATTAGATGACAAGTCTATTATGTCTGAAATTTTTTTTTGATAAACTATTTTCGGAGGATCAAATAGGTTTGTTCTGAAATAAGTAATATCAAGAATAGTTTATGAAGTGAAGCGAATATGAAGGGATGTTATTGATGCCTTGATAAGAACTAATTCTGAAAAATAACCCACCTGGAACTTGATTGGAATGATTACACACCCGACCCACTAGACACGTCTTTTATCCAAAAAATAATTGAACTACCGATTATATCTCCGTTCGCATTAAATCGTTATGATTTTCACGCTAAAATTGTCTTTTGTCTTTGGGCCTAGGTAACTTGAGTAATTAAGTCCGCTGGAGTGTCTCTACACCTAATGCCCTAAACCCAACTGGTTTGGGAGCATTGGCCCAAAGCTCGCTAAGAAGCCTAGAAAGTCCAGATTAAAACAAAGTCAAGCAAGTGTTCTCTCCGAGTTAAAATTCCTAACGGTTCTTTGTGTGAGAATAATCTTGACAAAAGACAGGTTTTTATAAAAAAAAAAAAGTATTTCTAGCGGAGATATGAAGGTTTTATTCTATGATAAAGACTATTGCACGTTCACAGAGGTGTGTATGAAATGAAAACAAGAAAGAGGTTGAGTGAAAAATAAGACCTAGTTTCCTGTTAAGGAAGATAGAAATTCTGAATTTGAAATCTAACTGGAAACGAAACTTGAGAAATACTTAACTACTTATAAAATTTATGCGATCCTCTTTAAATTTTTATCTGGGCTTTATTTTGTGACATGACAACTTTAATCGATCCTTCTGAAACTTAACGACACTATTTACACCGCACGTAAAGACATATAAAATCTTAAGTTAAATGAGAAGCGAGGTGTGAAAAATAAAGGTTCGATAGTCTAGAATTAGGATAATAGAATTGCTATTTTTGAAAACAAAACCTTAGGGTTTGAATTATAGTTAATTCGCAAAACTAGCTTGACGGGATTTTGTGGGTAGTACCCGCTGAAAACCCTCAGGAGACAACACTCCTCCTACTAGCGACACCTAGAGGTTAAACGGCTTGTTGCATATGCTCAGTGCAATCACGTTCCCTGCGAAAGTGCGGTTAGGATTTTCTTTTGTGAATAAATGGTTTTCCTCGGGACGAGCAATAGATAAGTTTGGGGGTATTTTTTCATATCAGAAAATTGCATTCTAATACCGCTCATTCATTATCTAATTGTTGTATTTATCGGTATTATTGACCAGTGTCTGCTCAGTATTACAGATTACAGGTATTCATGACAAAATACTGGAAATGCATCCGACAGCACAGATATATCACTTGAGGGAAGACACTGCGACCAGAAACGCTAACCGACCGATACTTCAGGAGTTCCTTTACGCAACAAGTTGTGTACACATTTTTTTTCTAAATGGTCCAACACAATAAGTGTGTACACAAGACTTTTAAGTACATGTAGATATGATTTTATATGCAATCAAGGATATGATTCTGTATGCAATCAAGGATATGATTTTATATGCAATCATCAAGGATATGATTTTATATGCATATGATATTATATGCATTCAAGAATAAAAAGCATGTGTTCAAATCAAAAGCAATCAAACAAATCAGCATGAGCCATAATGGGGCAGATATGAATATTTCTTTCTGAGCCTATAAATAGAGACCAGAGGCAAGAGGAAAGGGTAGCTTTTTCTTTAGTTCTATCTTAGAATTCTTGTAATTTTTCTTTTCATTCTTGAGCTCTTACCCCTTTGTCTTGACCTTGCAACTTCTCATTTAGAACTTGCAAGTTTAAGGCTTAGCTTCTTGACTTCAAGATCTCTTATAACAAGTTTGTTCTTCAAGAAAAGTTCGTATTTTTATTACATGTCTTGTTCCACTTTACATGATTTCAATTGTGAAATTCATGCTTTACTTTGATTTTGCAACCTCTTAAGTGAGCTTGCAACCTTAAAGCTTGGTATTTGGATCTCACACGTTGCCGGGGATTGAACACTGGGAGATAAAACGCTTGAACTCATCGGTTCTCTTTTCCTCTTTATTTCATTGCATGTTTTTATGTATCTTCTCTTTTCTTTCTTGTTAATTTGTAAATATGTGTGAGTAATCTTTTCACTTATTAAGGGTGTAATATGTTAGATCATATTCGAAGATTTTCTTTGTCCAAACTTTAAAACCTAAAACTTGCCTATTGAAACTTCGTGCAAATCACCCGCAACTCCGCTCACTAGGCATTCTATCCTACCCCGATAGTGATGATTCCTAATCATGACCGGATTGCCCGTGGTTTGCCGAAGGCTAAAATCAACAGATAACAACGGAAGGACAAGAGACAAGGAAAACGGATTTAGCGAAATACCGCAAATACCGTATTTCAAGTTCCCTAATCCGCGTTGTTACCTATTGCTTTAGTATCAATACCAAGTCGGGGCTATAAGGAATTGGCAAACATCACCTTCATACAATCTAACTTATTACTACCCTTAACAAGTCCTTTTTATTCATATCTTTGTTACGACAATTAGTTAACCAACAAATCAAAACACGGTATTAACTCGTTAAAACAAGCAATAAGAAACTTACCATCTCCCTGTGGACGACCCGTATGTTGGAGATAGTGCCCTCAGAGTCAATTATTAGGTCACAGGTACGTGATTGTAATGATTGAGGGAGGACCTATCCCGGTAGGACAGTCTTACTCGAGATGATCGTATGCTATCTGGTTTACCTTTATCATCGTGTACTGCTTTAGGTGACCTAACACGTCGCTATTACACGTTGATAGAGCCCCTAGGATTCTTGCTTGACCACCAGCAGTATGAGGGCGATCATATAAGTGGGAGCTGGGGGTCTATAAGCTTATCCTTAAAAGGTCCCTAGTCGTGGGAGTTTCGAGACTGGGCATCGATACTCCATTAGTAGACTAGTGTATACAGTCGAGACCCCGACGAGGGGCGGTGGCCGGTCTCACAAGCCACTGGTGTCAGTTGGATCACCTAAGATGTATACAGGTGCTCATTGGGTTATGAGTACACCGGACAGGACTCGCCGGGAACATGCTAGTTGGTCATATACCAGACGTCAGATGGCAGTTCCCTGGTGACATGTGTGCAGGTTAGTTCATCGACCTGGGGATCGTCATTTGTCTCGTGTGAGTTCCCACTGTACTTTGATTACTACCCTACCACGGCTCAAAGGAGTCGTGCAAACAGGTTTTAGTTGGGTACAGTCCCGAGCCACATGGAGGCAGTGAGCGTATCTTCAGGGGTTCGTCTCTCCCGGTATTGGGGGTGAGGTCGTGCTGTGTCTAGGAGAGCCATTACACAAAGTCCTTGGCCAAGGCAAGGAGATTTACTGGTAGGTATTCCAGTAGTATCTCAGGGTGTTCTGGGCTACACTCCGACACGACTTGTACCGCTTTTGGGGGTCTGACTTTTACCAACCCCCTAGGCCCGCCATGCGATACTCATAGACGAACGGACCGGACTGTACGGATATTGTCACTGACAGGCTCAGTAGGGTTGTCAGGCTGAGTTCACTCACAGACGTCCCTTTTAGTCAATACTTGGTAGCCCGTTACGTATTGGCTTATACCTCTGACGTGCTAGTGGTTAAATCCACAACCGAGGTGTTGACGAGTCTTTAGAGTCCCCCACATTCAGTTACTCAAGCTTTCGGGCGAAAGGTTGTAGAGGCCGTATGGAGATATGGCAAGGTCCGATCAGATACGTGCGGTATTGCATGGATCAGGATCGGACAGTTTGTACTATAGGCCGTATGGTTATATGGCAGGGTTCGATCAGATACGTGCGGTATTGCACGGATCAGGATCGAACAGATATTACTAGCCGGTTTTGGTTTAAGCCGGATCCTAGTATAGTACAGTGTAGACTTTGTCTCATTACATTTGTATTTCGGTCGAAATACAGATGCGGGTGTGTATGCACAGTATCGGGGTTTTTCCTGTAATTTATTACGGGACCAGTTTTCTGGAGTTGCCAGTTTGCTTTCCGTTTCGGCCGATTTCCTTTGTTCTGTTCATTGGCCGAAGTTTGGTGGAGGAGGGCTTATTTGCATTGTTGCAAATGAGTGTTTGTGGAGGGGGTTCTTTGCTTATATTTGTATCATGATGGAGCCCATCCTTTGACTCTTTCTTTTCCATCATGGCTTGACTTTGGCTCATCATGGTTGTTGATGATGAGGTTGGTGGGAGGTGGTTGAGTATGGGTTTTGATTTGGTGTGACCATCATTCTTTTTGATTTTTCTTTCTCCTTTGAAAAATCAATCATCCCCTTTTTCCACCCACATCTTTGATGGGCCGGCCACTGTTTGAGAATGGAGTGTGGTTTAATTTGTGTGTGGATTTTTCCTTCATGATATAATTAGTGGACCCCCCCTTTGTGTGCAGTAAAGGAATTTTTCATTTCTTCTTTGTTATTAATTCATTCATTCATTCATGAGTGTGCTGGTTTTTGATTTTCCAGAGAGCTCATTTTTGAGTGCCTGGCCGAGCCCCTTTTGAAATGGATGCTCCATTTTTCTCAAGCATCCATGAAAAATTCTTGTCCACAAATTCCTCCATAAATGGCAACCTCTTGAACCCCAAAAAGACAACTATTCTACACGATTCTACAGCAAATCTTGGACGCGTCGGCCAGCCAACTTCGCGTCCGAGTTGCCTCGGCATTGAGGTGGGAGCCCGTAAAAGAACTAGGCGATGTGGTGCGCTTCCGGCGACGAGGAGGAGACGGGACATTCCGCAGGAGATCGGGACGACGACGAGAAGACCGGAGGACTCGGATCTGTCGGTATATCTCTCTTCCCTTTCTTGTTGGTAGCTAGGACTAATTAATGGTTCGATCCGGGTATTAGTGCGCGGCGGTTTGCCAGTTCGAGTAAAAATTAAAGTTTATCACTGCTTCCGCATTTGGCCGTCGGATTGACGGCCGGGGCGCCGCCGTGCACTTACAGTGGTATCAGAGCCTCGCCATTAACTTAGTCTAGCTTTGTTTAATGTGTTTGCAATTCGGATCGATCAAAAATCCCAAAACCCGCATTTCCTTCAGCATCAGTTTCTGTTGGAAATTTTTGGTGTCGAAAATTTTTCAGGTTGCAAAAAATTGATGTACGGGAAAATGTAAGGCCACTGTAGAAATTCGACTGAGTGATGCCATAGTTGGAGCGCGGAACCGCGGCCAAACCCCCCTTTGGGCCGCGGTTCCGCCGCACTATAATGAGCTCACTGTGTCAATTTTCTCCAGTGGGCTTCTGGGCTGATTTTAGGGGTTTTGGAAAATTAACATTGGGCCCAGAATTTCTTTAACTGCTACAGTATTGCTTGGGGGCCCACTTGTTAAAATCTGATTGATTGGATATTTTAAACACATTATTTCACAGTATTTACATTATATCTGCGACCGTGAATGTCACTTGATCGGTAAATCCATTCTAACTGCTATAGCCCGGTTAGACGGATTTGCGAACGTAACTTTCACGTTGATGTTCTGTTTTTGCTGTGATGTTGCGGATCGGTCATGGGGGATAGCCTGGATGCAATGCTAGTACAGTTCTGTTGTATTATGTACATTTGATATTGCGGGGCGAGCGTCCGACATGTGGACTGCCGTCACTGCCTGATTGTATTATTATTTTGGGGCACGGTCAGGTTGCGGTCGATGTACCCGTTGTATGTATATTTTACTTTCTGTACTAGGATTGCCCCGCGGAGGGGTGCACGGATAGCCGGATTCTAGAGGGCAACAAGCCCGCATCTCATGGCATTGAGACGGAGGGGGCTTCACTCTAGGATTGGCGGGATATTCGCCGCACTCGTAGGGGGTACAGGTTGACCCAGGAGGGGTGCCCAAGTTACCGGATTCCGTGAAGTGCTGGGTGGTCCATTCACGGCGCTGAAGGGGGCTGCCTCGCTTCAGGTTTTGGCGGGTGACTTGCCGCACCCGTAGGGGTCTAGGATTTCATTGCACAGGCTATCCACACGACCAGGGGAACGTCGGGTTTCAGTAGTGGCTCTATGAAACCCGGGGATCCCAGATATCTGTATTGTTTCTGTGATGCTGTACATTTCTGTGATGTTGCATTTTATTCACGCCTTGAGCGAAATACTATATATTGGTATATATATTAGTAGATGTCGTATATGTTTTGCATCCGCGCTAGTCCAGTCCCCGCTCTGTCGTTAGTAAGCTAACCTAACGAGTAATGACGGGACCCAGTGGCGAATGCGGATGGCATATACGTACATCAGTATATTTTCGTTCTTTTTGGTGTGATCAATTGATGGGACTGCATTGATTCGGATCAATGCAAGTTAAAAACAAACCTAATCTGATGTTGTTGGAACACTTTTCAAAAAGCTGTTATTGCAAGGACGTTCACTTTTGTTTTGCATCGTGATATTCAGTTGGAATATCCTGCTCCTCAGTCGACGAGGCAAGGGCCGAGATCCCTTCACCGGGAGTGACCCCTTGGACAGAAGTTTGCGTCAGGGCATTAACTTCACTATAGCCGATTACTTTTGCTTTGCATCGCGGTATTCATTTGGAATATCCTGCACCCCATTCTACGGGGAAAGAGCCGAGATCCCTTCACCGGGAGTGACCTCTTTAGCAACAGTTTTCGTCACTATATTTTTTTTAAAAAGCTATCCGTTCCTTCGACGATATCAAGTTCATTACGTTAAAGGTTTTCGCCAGAAACCATTCGTAGCCCTCCGTCGTTTCATATGGGTGGTCAATAGTATTCAAGCTGTGTATGTTGGCCAAAGTCAAGGCACAGTGATTGGTAGCTATTGGGGTATTCATATGCAGCATAGATAGATGCGTTGGTTTGGAACAGTCGTACTGCCATGTTGGCCAAAGTCAAGGGTATGTACGGGTGGATTCAAATTAACCTGGAGAATGACGGGTAGAACTTGACATGTGACTTATGATATGTTGGCCAAAGTCAAGGTCATAAGAGCATGGGGCAGAAATCACATCGGGAGTTTCAAAAGTACTGAAACTTGCCAGATATGCGCATACCTTCTGGAGTGTGATACCGTGAGCGGATTCCGTCACGTTGTCATACGATGAGAGTTGGATCCCGATTCCCACTGATGAGTTAGTTTACTCCTCGGGTGATCCCGACTAATTCTTCTTTCAGGTTTGGAGGAGAATTTGATGGTACAGTGGGAGGTTTCCAGATTAGATAAATTGGTGACCATTCTGATCTAGGTTAGAGTGCACGCTGAGTGTTTCTTTTCTCTCTCTCTTTGGCCGCGACCATTGACCCGACCCTAAGACTTTGACTCAGTGACCAAATTAACCGAACCTTCTTAACACTGGCTTTTGGATTGTCAGAGTTGCAAACCTCATTGCCACTCCTACTTTTACCCTTTTCTCCAGGACACCCCGTATTACTGCGAACGTCCACTTCCATTGGACAAAACCATCGTATGGTTAGATACGAACTCGAAAGAATTTATTCGAGGATGGTTTCCGGTTCTGGAGAAAACGGATAGGATTATTCAGTTGTCTTTTCCTTTTACCCTCTCTCAGGTTACGAGTACTCCTTGGTTTAGGGGTAGTACACCTATTACGCAAATTGGATTGTCTTCTTCCAAACCTTAGGCTGGTGCCGACCGGTAGGGAATGAAGAAAACCAATTAGCATAACGATGGTGTGCAGAAGGTATTAAGTTCAGACAAAGCAAGGGATTAGTAAGAGGGCAAAGTAAATTGCAACAGATATTCACGACCAAACCAAATATTTCGTTACCACTCCCACATCACCTTTGTATTTCTCCAGGACACTCCGTATCACTACGAAGATCCACAGTTTATTTGGATACTCCATCGTATGGTTATATACGAACTCAAATGGAACTTGTTCCAGTTCGGGGATGGATTCTGGTTCAGGAGAAATAGGAATAAGTTTTATTCGGTTGTCTTTTATCTTCACCCTCTCTCATTGCGAGTGTTCCTAGGATTGGGACAGTACACCCATTATGCTTATTGGATAGTCTTCTTCCAAACCATAGGCTGGTGCCGAACGGTAGGGAAGGAAGAAAACCATTTGGCCTAAAAGGGTGTGCAGAAGGTAAAGACTAAAGACATATGAAGGGATTTGGAGAGGTGGCAAAGAACTATACGGTTACAGTCGTGAATCTGGAAGAGGCATTACTAGGAATACCAGAATACCCCATCGGAACATTTCAATGTTTCAGTTTCACTGTGTAATGTTAAAGGAAAACTGATTTCCCGATTAGATACTTACTCCAGGGTATGTATTTACCAGGTACGATTCTCACATCTGTATGCTTTTACAGATGATGAGTGGGAGTAAGTTATTGGGAATTGGGTGATTATCCTCATTATATCGGGATTCGTTGTAATCGGTGATATTTGAGGAAATCACCTGGGCTGTTTGCCGGTCGGCAAATATCTGGTTTTGAATATCCGCTGTTATGCACCAATTTCAAATTGATATATCTGTACGTCTATTTTCATAGAGTGAGATATACCTTTCTGAAATTATGTCCACGACATTTACCTATATCAGTGGATGGTTAGGTAAGGAGCATTAAACAGCGGTGTAATTCTTCTTAACCATAAGTACAGTTTTCAACTTACGACACACAGTGAATGAGTTATCAGACTCAAGGGACTTATACAAAGGATTGTATGTTGTCCAGGATCCATCAGGACAGAGGGGTTGGTCCTCGTACTATATTCGGTTTACTTATGACTTCTCTAGTTTTTAGACAGGTGTTTTGCGGAAACACAGGGTCCAAATTTTGAGAAGTTATAGGTATTTGAATAGAGTAGAGAACCAGGTATAGCAAGTATCGGGATTCTTCAAAGAGATCGAAGATGTAGATACTTGTGTATGGTATTCAGTTGATAGTAATGATAAAGAGATCTTGCTTCTCTTTCAGGTTACTCATAATTGGAAGTATTCCTAAGTTGAGTAACGCTGATCGGCCTCCTTCCATTTAGTTGACATGCGCTGGGGACAGCTGCATGATTTGAATCTGGTTCAATTAAATCAGTTCCTCTGTTTCTATATTGGATATAGAACAGTTCATATCTTAACGATGTTAAGGTACGGGGAGTTGTCCGGTTTATGATTAAAACCAGACACTGGACAACTCAAGGCACGTTTCTGTAATGGCTGTTTGTGGGTTAACCCAGGCTATGACGAGGGTTGACTTTCTACCATCTGGATGAACAATAGCGATATTGTTCTAGACTCGCCACAGTTTTATTAAAAATGGATTTTTTCAGAAAACAGTAGTGGGAGTATGGTAGAACTGGAAGTGATTCCAGAACCACAAACGATTACTGAAGATTTGATAAGGAACCTAAAGATTCAATCTGGATTGACATTCCATTGGCCACTCCGCAGATAAGGTGGGTAACTTTAGACACCCGAGAGGCACTACGATAGCCTCAAGGACGGTGACAGGGAAGTTCTTGTTTACCCACAATTGCCATTGCTGTTGTTCCAGGTTACGAGACCCGGCGGGAGGATGAGTATAGCGTCGTTCTAAACCAGCTTTAGAAGTGTACGTCTATATGACTCTGCCAGAGGGTTGTCGTAGTCAGTGGGAGCAGCGGAAGCATTGGTGGACAGGTTGCTTATGTCTATTTATAGACTAGAGCAGATGTAGCGGAGATAGATCATCTATTTCTGACGTGACAGTCATGGGTTTGACTTCATCAGAATAGGGGATGGATCTGTTGAGAAGGTAGTAGGGTGTGATATCCTGGTATTTGGATGATATACACAGAGTAGGAAAAGAAACTCCTACACTACGATCGGTTATACTTTGGTCGTCACACAGTTGTTTCTCCGCAAAGGAAATGGATTTTATATCAGACATACTGGTTACTAGATCTATGGTTTTAGATCTAGATTTGGGTGGTTTCCCAATCAGGGTACTTGACAGCATTCTAAGAGTATTTAGGATGGACGACTCCTGGCACGGTAGTGTACCTGCAGGTAATGGAGTCACCCTCTCCAAAGGTGTCTTACAGACTAAAGGGGAGAGGGACGGGCATGATTGGCAGATCACTTGCTCAAGCAATTGAGTCAATCGTGAGATGTCAAGTACCACACCAGATGTTGTTCTTGCACTAGATGCAATAAGTTGACATTAATCCAATCCAGGAGAAACAGTCGGAAGCAGTTTTAGAACATAAGTGGATGTTCTAGGGATATGATAACGACAGCCTCATTCAGGAGACAGTTATCATTCCAGGCTTCCAAGGTGACATGGACGACAAGGAGGTTGTCAGAGTTATAGTTTTCCTTCTGATGAGGGGCAGTATTTTGGACAGGTGGTCCAAGGCAATACTGAGGGCGGCATGGCGCAGGATACTGATTAAGTTCAGTTGACGATACAGTCTAAGAAGTTTGGATTTGGAGTTCATTTATGAGCTATGTCCCATCAGACATCCAGACACATTCTAAGACTGGTATTGCTCATTTCGGGAGATGGTTTTCTCCGCGAACTTGAGATATAGAGAGACATAGAAAGATACAACAAAGCGGATCCACTCACTGAGGCTATTCCTCGAACGCAATAGTTTCGCAAACGAGCTTTGTGAGACTGACTAGTAGAGGAGTTGGGTGTTCGGTATCACACGGGCTGTGAGTATGCGACATCGCAATAATTAGCCTTGAGTGCAAGTGGGAGATTGTTGGAGATAGTGCCCTCAGAGTCAATTATTAGGTCACAGGTACGTGATTGTAATGATTGAGGGAGGACTTATCCCGGTAGGACAGTCTTACTCGAGATGATAGTATGCTATCTGGTTTACCTTTATCATCGTGTACTGCTTTAGGTGACCTGACACGTCGCTATTACACGTTGATAGAGCCCCTAGGATTCTTGCTTGACCACCAGCAGTATGAGGGCGATCATATAAGTGGGAGCTGGGGGTCTATAAGCTTATCCTTAAAAGGTCCCTAGTCGTGGGAGTTTCGAGACTGGGCATCGATACTCCATTAGTAGACTAGTGTATACAGTCGAGACCCCGACGAGGGGCGGTGGCCGGTCTCACAAGCCACTGGTGTCAATTGGATCACCTAAGATGTATACAGGTGCTCATTGGGTTATGAGTACACCGGACAGGACTCGCCGGGAACATGCTAGTTGGTCATATACCAGACGTCAGATGGCAGTTCCCTGGTGACATGTGTGCAGGTTAGTTCATCGACCTGGGGATCGTCATTTGTCTCGTGTGAGTTCCCACTGTACTTTGATTACTACCCTACCACGGCTCAAAGGAGTCGTGCAAACAGGTTTTAGTTGGGTACAGTCCCGAGCCACATGGAGGCAGTGAGCGTATCTTCACGGGTTCGTCTCTCCCGGTATTGGGGGTGAGGTCGTGCTGTGTCTAGGAGAGCCATTACACAAAGTCCTTGGCCAAGGCAAGGAGATTTACTGGTAGGTATTCCAGTAGTATCTCAGGGTGTTCTGGGCTACACTCCGACACGACTTGTACCGCTTTTGGGGGTCTGACTTTTACCAACCCCCTAGGCCCGCCATGCGATACTCATAGACGAACGGACCGGACTGTATGGATATTGTCACTGACAGGCTCAGTAGGGTTGTCAGGCTGAGTTCACTCACAGACGTCCCTTTTAGTCAATACTTGGTAGCCCGTTACGTATTGGCTTATACCTCTGACGTGCTAGTGGTTAAATCCACAACCGAGGTGTTGACGAGTCTTTAGAGTCCCCCACATTCAGTTACTCAAGCTTTCGGACGAAAGGTTGTAGAGGCCGTATGGAGATATGGCAAGGTCCGATCAGATACGTGCGGTATTGCACGGATCAGGATCGGACAGTTTGTACTATAGGCCGTATGGTTATATGGCAGGGTTCGATCAGATACGTGCGGTATTGCACGGATCAGGATCGAACAGATATTACTAGCCGGTTTTGGTTTAAGCCGGATCCTAGTATAGTACAGTGTAGACTTTGTCTCATTACATTTGTATTTCGGTCGAAATACAGATGCGGGTGTGTATGCACAGTATCGGGGTTTTTCCTGTAATTTATTACGGGACCAGTTTTCTGGAGTTGCCAGTTTGCTTTCCGTTTCGGCCGATTTCCTTTGTTCTGTTCATTGGCCGAAGTTTGGTGGAGGAGGGCTTATTTGCATTGTTGCAAATGAGTGTTTGTGGAGGGGGTTCTTTGCTTATATTTGTATCATGATGGAGCCCATCCTTTGACTCTTTCTTTTCCATCATGGCTTGACTTTGGCTCATCATGGTTGTTGATGATGAGGTTGGTGGGAGGTGGTTGAGTATGGATTTTGATTTGGTGTGACCATCATTCTTTTTGATTTTTCTTTCTCCTTTGAAAAATCAATCATCCCCTTTTTCCACCCACATCTTTGATGGGCCGGCCACTGTTTGAGAATGGAGTGTGGTTTAATTTGTGTGTGGATTTTTCCTTCATGATTTAATTAGTGGACCCCCCTTTGTGTGCAGTAAAGGAATTTTTCATTTCTTCTTTGTTATTAATTCATTCATTCATTCATGAGTGTGCTGGTTTTTGATTTTCCAGAGAGCTCATTTTTGAGTGCCTGGCCGAGCCCCTTTTGAAATGGATGCTCCATTTTTCTCAAGCATCCATGAAAAATTCTTGTCCACAAATTCCTCCATAAATGGCAACCTCTTGAACCCCAAAGAGACAACTATCCTACACGATTCTACAGCAAATCTTGGACGCGTCGGCCAGCCAACTTCGCGCTCGAGTTGCCTCGGCATTGAGGTTGGAGCCCGTAAAAGAACTAGGCGATGTGGTGTGCTTCCGGTGACGAGGAGGAGACGGGACATTCCGCAGGAGATCGGGACGACGACGAGAAGACCGGAGGACTCGGATCTGTCGGTATATCTCTCTTCCCTTTCTTGTTGGTAGCTAGGACTAATTAATGGTTCGATCCGGGTATTAGTGCGCGGCGGTTTGCCAGTTCGAGTAAAAATTAAAGTTTATCACCGCTTCCGCATTTGGCCGTCGGATTGACGGCCGGGGCGCCGCCGTGCACTTACACCGTATTCATCGCGGCTCGCTACAAGCGACACCGTTTTGATTGCGGTAATTTCAAAAAAATTTTTAAACACGACACAGTTAGATCGTGACAATCACCATGGTAGGGTGGTAATCTAAGTACAGTGGGAACACATTTGAGACAAATGACGATATCAAGTCTAAAGACTAAGCTGTACCTATGTCACCAGAGAACTACTATCTGACGATAGATATATTACCATCTAGAAGTTCTCGGCGAGCCCGTCCAGTGTAACTCATAATCTAATGAGTATCTGTATATTATCTTTGGTGCTGAACACCATTGGCTGTGGGACAAGCCATCTTCCCTCATGGGAATAAAGAACGTATACACTAATCTACTCCGGAGTATCGATGCGCTATCTCGAAACTCTAATGACTAGGGATAATTTAAGGTTGTGCTTATAGACTATCTAGACCTCACAAGTATGATCGCCATCGCAACTCTAGTAGTCAAACAAAGATTCTACAGGCTTTGCCAATATGTAATCGAGATATAATATGAAATAGAACATATACACATGTTGATATAAAGACAAACCAGATAGCATACTATCATATCGAGCAAGATTGTCCTGTACATATATATCCCAAGCATCCATATGTAATGTACAATTCTGTATTATACAGCCTCTAGGGCATATTCATCCAACAATTTTTACTGTTGCATTCTCTATCTCTCAAAATTCTTATCAGACCATTTTAAAACTTGAAAACATATCTAATTAGAGGTCTTTTTTTGGTTGCAGTATCATCCAGATATGAACAAGAACCCTGGGGCAGAAGAGAAGTTCAAGGAGATTGGGGCTGCGTATGAGGTTCTCGGTTGATTGCATTTTTAATTGTTTATCTCCTCAGAATGAGGTGTTCATGTTTTCTATGTTGGCACAACAGGACAGTAGATTCCATTGATGCTATCTTGCAAATGTATAATTGAATTTCCTTTGTTGATTTTGTTTGCTAAATTGGATACATACTTTGCAACTCTTTCTGATTTCTGCATAGGGCAAAGTTTGACTTCATGAAGGCGGTTTATATGGTTTATGTACACCATAAATACTAGTTACTCAAGCTGTTTTGGATACACACCTTCAATATAAAAACTAAGAAACTCAAGTTTACCTCTGCACTGTAGGATGTGAGAGTGCTTCAATTTCCGCAACGTGTTAATCAATCCTTTTTGTAGGTGTTATCAGATGATGAGAAAAGATCTTTATATGATCGCTTTGGCGAGGCAGGTTTACAGGGAGAATACAGAGGAGTAAGTGCTGATCCGCAGAGGGTAAGAACCTAACCACTTAGTGATTTTCTCATGTCACTCAAACTCTCTGTCGCTTTTGTGATTTATAAACAATTTTTGTATTAACAAATTTTTTTAGCCATTATCTCCCATTTACTGCAATATAAATATCAAATTCAGTGTTAATCTGCACAACATTGCAGGTAGACCCTTTTGAAGTTTTCAATGCATTCTTTGGAGATTCAAATGGTAGTTTTGGAGGCGAGATTGACCCTGGTGGGTTCAGCTTCAAAGCAAGAAATCGGCACAGACAGGGGCTTGATATTTGGTAATTGCATTATTTTCATTTATGTTTTTGGTCTTTTTGAAACCATTTGTAAGATCCATATGCTGCTTGGTCTACTGCCTCCACCAAATGTTCCTGCTATGGCAATAATTGTGATATACCTATGGCATCATACACACTTACCAGATGTATATAAGTGGTCCCAGATCACCTTTCATTGATTAAACTACTTCAGTCAACCTTATCATCACATGGACCCAGTTAGGGTTGACCTAGACCCACTAACTTGGTGTTGAATCATGATTGTTGCCTCCAGGAAAGATTGGTACTGCTATCTAACATATTCGTAGAAAGAGATTCTTGGAACCCTTCTCAAGCTGGACTTTTATGTGGCAGGTGTTATACTATTGCCCTTTGAGATGGGTTAACTGTGCAGGTCCATACATGAAAGTAGGCCAAGTTGACATGTGAGATACAGATTAGGATGTGGGTGGATGTCAATTGTGGAATACATGTACCAAAAGTTGAACCAAGTAGGCTGGTACAGTCTGTGTTTAGTAATGGGAAATTGGGAATAATGGGAAATTTGCTTTACATGAACAGAAAGAGAGTACCTGAGAATTTTGGCGTTAGGAGGGGGGCATATAATATTATGCTTTATTTTATCCGTTTGCATGGCAATATCCATTGCTAGTTGCAATAATTTATTATGTGATTGTGGTGTATGGAACTCTAGTAGAAACGTTGCTCAATTATAGATCGCCTCATAGCTCTGTTGCATGATATGGGGAGATGCACCTACCTTGGGGGTAATGCTGTTTAAGCTTAAGCACACAAAGGGTCCATCTTTTAAAGCATGCATGGTTACTGATGATGCTCAATATTGGCGGTCCCCAAGATCAGGACACGTGGCAGATGACGTGTCCCACGATTCAGAAGAAATGGCCCACAGGGGCCGACCAGGCCACCCTACACCCGACCTGCAAACGCGAGCTGGCCCTCCTCGGGGCCCCCTGCGAATTGGCCTCCTCGGCCCCTCAGCTCGCCCCGAGCTGCCACAGGACTAAGACTCCTCGGCCTCCTCACTCGTCCCCGAGCTTCCGGCCGAGGCTGTCTTCCTCGGCCCCCCGAACGACTCCACCACTCACAGGCGTAACCGCCGCTCCGCGATTCTCGCCATGCGCAGATTTTACGCTAGCAACATCCCACGTTCCGCGCAATCACGATCCCCATTAATGGACGATCCGCTCTCTACGCGGGCGTGACGTCAGGAGCGTAACTGCCGACGAGATTCTCGCGCCTGCTGCTGCGTGCCGCCACCGCTATATAAGCCCCCATCACAGAGGGGTCAAGTAAGTCATTCTTTATTCTTCTAAGCCGTTACTCTACTCGGATCTCATCACTAACTTGATCGTCGGAGGGTCCTTGGTGGTACCAAACCACCCCGGGACTTCTTTGCAGGTATTCGGCACCAACTCCTTATACCACCTCTTCCACCAAAACCCATTGAGACCCACATGCAACAGAAGATAATCATCAGAATCCACCGGAAGATCGACGGAGGACAACAGCTGACGGAGACCCGAAAAGGACCTCCATTAGTTGGCACCGTCTGTGGGAAAAACTCCACAAAACACAAAGTTGGCCTTCCGAGCTCCGCCCAAATGACAAGCAGCCACCCTGAAGATCCCGGTACCAGCCGCCGCCTTCCACTCACCAAAGGCCAGGATGAGCCTCCTCCAATGACCGTCATCAACGCCCTCGCAGACCGGATAGATCGGCTGCAATCTCTCGTGGAGGCCCTCGTCCGTGCCCAAACGGCCGGGCCTGGGCCCCAGATCGCCGCTCCACCGCCTCCAAAAGGCTCTGCCCCCGTCTGGACGGCTGACCACCAGCATGCGACGGCTCCTAGCCACCGATCTCTCGAGGCGGTGCTCCCTGAGGCCCGCTGGGCGCCCCACGGCTCCACGCCAAGATCCGCCGCCAGAACGCCCCGTCCCGAGCCTCCATGCGGCCTTTATCCCCCTGAGGAGATGTCAGTCACCTCGCCTATCCACAGGCATGGTCGATGCTACCACACTCGGCGGAGCCGCACAGAAGGGGTTCACCTCGGCTGTTCCAGAGCCACCTCGCCTTGGGATCTGAGGCACCTCATCGAGAGGAACCGAGGCCGCTCCTAGACGCAGGTCACCCACAGCGGAGGCCAGGGATCCCAAGGTGCCGATTCCTCGGGATACCACGGTCGGCTCGACGCCCTCGAGAAGAAAATCGAGGGCATGCACCGGGTGTTAGATATGTATGCCCTAGAGGCCATTATTGTATAGTACTAGTTTGTACAAGACATTTTGGAGGCTTGGTATATATATATACGGTTTTACGACAGTCTTGCTCGATATAGTAGTATGCTACTTGGTTTGTTTCTATCTTAATATGTGTATATGTTTCTGTTAACATATCGCTAAAACTTATTGATGGAGCCCTTAGGATCTTTGCTAGACTACCTGTAAGTGCACGGCGGCGCCCCGGCCGTCAATCCGACGCCGGAATGCGGAAACGGTGATAAACTTTAATTTTGCGGACTTTGCAAACCGGCACCACCGCGCACTAAACACCCGGATCGGGCCATTAAACTTGTCCTAGCTAACTAACAAGATAGGGAAGAGATGTACCGACTGATCCGAGTCCTCCGGTCTTCATCTCCACTACGATCTCCTCGCGGAATCTCCGTCGGTCTCCTCCTCGTCGAAAATGGCACCACGAAGCCGGGTACTTTTACGGGCTCCCACCTCAATACCGAGGCAACTCGGGCGCGAAGTTGGCTAGCCGACGCGCCCAAGATTTGCTGTAGAATAATGTAGAAACTTGTCCCTTTGGGATTTAAGAGAGTTGCCATGATGGAGGAATATGTGCACAATGATTTTCATGAAGGCTTTGAAGAAAATGGAGCATCCCCTCAAAAAAGGAGCTCGGCCAGAAGCTGTTGGTTCTCACTGGAAAAGAATGATGTGAGCTCAAATTAATTAATCCTCATCTCCCCCAAGATTCACTCCAGCACACTCACTTTATAACACAAAGCAATCAAATAAATATTAATTTATCAAAACCAACTAAAACAATTCAAGAGCTCACCATTTTAAAATTCATTCCTTCCCTCTTCACAGGATATGGCCGGCCCCCACTCCATTCCCAAACAGTGCCGGCCCATACCCAAATCCCATCACCAAATCACATCAAAAAACCATACCCATCCTTACCTTAATTAATGCAAAAGAATCAAAAAGATGGTGGAAAAGATATGATGCTATCATAAGCAAAACAATTGCAAGAAACCCCTCCACAAATGTTATTTGCAAACTTGCAAATAACCCCCTCCATCGGAAAAGTCCGGCCGGGAAAGAACAAAGGAAAACCGGCCGGAACGGAATGCAAACTGGCAACTCCAGAAAACTGGTCCCGTAATAAATTACAGGAAAACCCCGATACTGTGCATACACACCCGCATTTGTATTCTGACCGGATACAAATGCAAAGAGACAAAAAACTACACTATCAAATACTAAGATCCGGCTTAAGCCAAAGCCGGCTAGTAAAAACCGTCCGATCACCATCCGTGCAATACCGCACGTCTCTGATCGAACCCTGCCATATCTCCATACGGCCTCTACAGCGTTTCGCCCGAAAGCTGAGTAACTGAAAGTGTGGTGGACTCTAAAGACTCGTCAATACTATGGCTGTGGATTTAACCACTAGCACGTCAGAGGTATAAGCCAATACGTGACGGGCCACCAGCTATTGACCAAAAGGGACGTCGATGAGCGAACTCATCCTGACACCCTACTGAGCCTGTCAGTGACAATATCCGTACAGTCCGGTCCGTTCGTCTATGAGAATCGCATGTCGGGCCTAGGGGGTGGGTAAAAGTCAGACCCCCAAAAGCGGTACAAGTCGTGTCGGAGTGTAGCCCAGAACACCTGAGATACTACTGGAATACCTACCAGTAAATCTCCTGCCTTGGCCAAGGACTTCGTGTAATGGCTCTCCTAGACACAGCGCGACCTCACCCCCAATACCGGGAGAGACGAACCCCCGAAGATCCGCTCACTGCCTCCATGTGGCTCGGGACTGTACCCAACTAAAACCTGTTTGCACGACTCCTTTGAGCCGTGGTAGGGTAGTAATCAAAGTACAGTGGGAACTCACACGAGACAAATGACGATCCCCAGGTCGATGAACTAACCTGTACACATGTCACCTGGGAACTGCTATCTGACGTCAGGTATAAGACCAACTAGCATGTTCCCGGCGAGTCCTGTCCGGTGTACTCATAACCCAATGAGCACCTGTATACATCTTAGGTGAACCAACTGACACCAGTGGCCTGTGAGACCGGCCACCGCCCCTCGTCGGGGTCTCGACTGTATACACTAGTCTACTCTGGAGTATCGATGCCCTATCTCGAAACTCCCACGACTAGGGACCTTTTAAGGATGTGCTAATAGACTACCAGCTCCCACGTATATGATCGCCCTCATACTGCCGGTAGTCAAGCAAGAATCCTAGGGGCTCTATCAACGTGCAATAGCGACATGTCATGTCACCTAAAGTAGTACACGATGATAAAGGTAAACCAGATAGCGTACTATCATCTCGAGTAAGACTGTCCTACCGGGATAGGTCCTCCCTCAATCATTGCAATCACGTGCCTGTGATCCAATAATTGACTCTGAGGGCATTATCTCCAACAATCTCCCACTTGCACTCAAGGCTAATTATTGCGATGTCGCATACTCACAGCCCGTGTGATACCGAACACCCAACTCCTCTACTAGTCAGTCTCACAAAGCATGTTTGCGAAACTCTTGCGTTCGAGGAATAGCCTCAGTGAGTGGATCCGCTCTGATGTTTCTTTCTATGTCTCTCTAAATCTCAAGTTCGCGGAGAATGCCATCTCCCGAAATGAGCAATACCTGTCTTAGAATGTCTGGATGTCTGATGGGACTTAGCTCATAAATGAACTCCAAATCCAAACTTCTTAGACTGTGTCGTCAACTGAACTTAATCAGTATCCTGCGCCATGCCTCCCTCAGTATTGCCTTGGACCACCTGTCCAAAATACCGCCCCTCGTCAGAGGGAAAACTATAACTCTGACAACCTCCTTGTCGTCCATGTCACCTTGGAAGCCTGGAGTGATAACCGTCTCCTAAAGGAGGCAGCCGTTATCATATCCCTAGAACATTCACTTATGTTCTAAAACTGCTTCAGACTGCTCCTCCAGGATTGGATCAATATCAACTTATTGCATCTAGTGCAAGAACAACATCTGGTGTGGTACTTGACATCTCACGATTGACTCAATTGCCTAAGCAAGTGATCTGCCAATCATGCACATCCCTCTCTACTTTAGTCTATAAGACACCTTTAGAGAGGGTGACTCCATCACCTGCAGGTATACTACCATGCCAGGAGTCAACCATTCTAAATACTCTTAGAATGCTGTCAAAGTACCCTGATTGGGAAACCACCCAAATCTAGATCTAAAACCATAGATCTAGTAACCAGTATGTCTGATATAATGTCCAATTCCCATGTGGAGAAAACACTGTGTGACGACCAAAGTATAACCGATCGTAGTATAGGAATATCACTTCCTACTACCTTCTCAACAGATCCATCCCCTATTCTGATGACGTCAAACCTATGACTGTCACATCAGAAATAGATGATCTATCTCCGCTACATCTGCTTTGGTCTATAAATAGACATAAGCCTGATGTCCACCAATGCTTCCGCTGCTCCCACTGACTACGACAACCCTCTGGCAGAGTCATATACACGTACACTTCTAAAGCTAGTTTAGAACGACGCTATACTCATCCTCCTGCCGGGTCTCGCAGCCTGGAACAACAACAATGGCAAGTGTGGGTAAACAAGAACTTCCCTGTCACCGTCCTTGAGGCTACCGGAGTACCTCTCGGGTGCCTGAAGTTACCCACCTTATCTGCGGAGTGGCCAATGGAATGTCAAATCAGATTGAATCTTTAGGTTCCTTATCAAATCTTCAGTAATCGTTTGCGGTTCTGGAATCACTTCCAGTTCTACCATACTCCCACTACTGTTTTTGAAAAAAATCCATTTTTAATAAAACTGTGGCGAGTCTAGAACAATATTTCTATTGATCTCCCAGATGGTAGAAAGTCAACCCTCGTCATAGCCTGGGTCAACCCACAAACAGCCATTACAGAAACGTGCCTTGAGTTATCCAGAGTCTGGTTTTAATCATAAGCCGGACAACTCCCCGTACCTTAACAATGTTAAGATATGAACTGTACTATATCCAATATAGAACCAGAGGCACTGATTTAATTGAACCAGATTCAAATCATGCAACTGTCTCCTGTGCATGTCAACTAAATGGAGAGAGGCCGATCAGCGTTATTCAACTTAGGAATGCTTCCAATTATGAGTAACCCGAAAGAGAAGCAATTTCTCTTTATCATTACTATCAACTGAATATCATACACAAGTATCTATATCTTCGATCACTTTGAAGAATCCCGATACTTGCTACACTTGGTTCTCTACTGTATTCAAATACTTATGACTCCTCAAAACTTAGACCCTGTGTTTCTACGAAACACATGTCTAAGAACTAGAGAAGTTAAAAGTAAACAGAATATAGTATGAGGACCAACCCCTCTGTCCTAATGGATACTGGACGACATACAATACTCTGTATAAGTCCGCCGAGTCTAACAACTCTTTCACTGTGTGTCGTAGGTTGAAAACTGTACTTATGGTTAAGAAGAATTACACCGCTGTTTAATGCTCCTTACCTAACCATCCACTGATATAGGTAAATGTCATCGACATAATATCAAAAGGTATATCTCACTCTATGAAAATAGACGTACAGATATATCAATTTGAAATTGGTGCACAACAGCGGATATTCAAAACCAAATATTTGCCGACCGGCAAACAGCCCAGGTGATCCCCTCAAATATCACCGATTACAACGAATCCCGATATAATGAGGATGATCACCCAATTCCCAATAACTTACTCCCACTCATCATCTGTAAAACCATACAGATGTGAGAATCAAACTTGGTAAATACATACCCTGAAGCAAGTGTCTAATCGGGAAATCAGCTTTCTTTTAACAGTACACAGTAGAACTGAAACATTGAAATGTTTCGATGGGGTATCCTGGTATTCCTAGTAATGCCTCTACCATTATCCAGATTCACAACTATAACCGTATAATTCTTTGCCACCTCTCCAAATCCCTTTATATGTCTTTAGTCATTACCTTCTGCACACACCCTTTAGGCCAATTGGTTTTCTTCCGTCCCTACCGTTCGGCAGCAGCCTGTGGTTTGGAAGAAGACTATCCAATAAGCATAATGGGTGTACTGTCCTAGTCCTAGGAGCACTCGCAATGCGAGAGAAGGTGAAGATAAAAGACAACCGAATAAACCTTATTCCTATTTCTCCTGGACCAGAATCCATCCCCGAACTGGAACAAGTTCCTTTCGAGTTCGTATATAACCATACGATGGAGTATCCAATAAACTGTGGATCTTCGTAGTGATACGGAGTGTCCTGGAGAAATACAAAGGTGATTTAGGATTGGCGAAGAAAAACTTGGTTTGGTCGTGAATATCAGTCGCAATTTACTTTGCCCTCTTACTAATCCCTTGCTTTGTCTTAATCTTAAAACCTTCTGCACACCATCGTTATGCTAATTGGTTTTCTTCATTCCCCACTGTTCGGCACCAGCCTAAAGTTTGGAAGAAGACTATCCAATTTGCGTAATAGGTGTACTATCTCCTAAACTAAGGAGTACTCGTAACTTGAGAGAAGGTAAAAGGGAAAAGACAACTGAATAATCCTATCCGTTTTCTCCAGAACCGGAAACCATCCTCGAATTCCTTCGAGTTCGTATCTAACCATACGATGGCTTTGTCCAATGGAAGTGGACGTTCGCAGTAATACGGGGTGTCCTGGAGAAAAGGGTAAAAGTAGGAGTGGCAATGAGGTCTGCAACTCTGACAATCCAAAAGCCGGTGTAAAGAAGGTTCGGTTAACTTGGTCTCTGAGTCATAGTCTAGGGTCGGGTCAATGGTCGCTGCTATAGAGAGAGATAAAAGAAACACTCAGCGTGCACTCTAACCTAGATCAGAATGGTTACCAATTTATCTAATCAGGAAACCTCCCACTGTACCTCAAATTCTTCTCCAAACCTGAAAGAAGAATTAGTCGGGGTCACCCGAGGAGTAAACTAACTCATCAGTGGGAATCGGGATCCAACTATCATCGCATGATAACGTGACGTAATCCGCTCACGTCATCACACTCCAGAAGGTATGCGCATATCTGGCAAGTTTCAGTTCTTTTGAAACTCCCGATGTGATTTTTACCCCATGCTCTTATGACCTTGACTTTGGCCAACAAATCATAAGTCACATGTCAAGTTCTGCCCGTCATTCTCCAGGTTAATTTGAGCCCACCCGTACAAGCCCTTGACTTTGGCCAACAAGGCTATACGACTGCCCCAAACCAACGCATCTATCTATGCTGCATATGAATAACCAACAGCTACCAAACACTGTGCCTTGACTTTGGCCAACAAACACAGCTTGAATACTATTGACTACCCATATGAAACGACGGAGGGCTACGAATGGTTTCTGGCGAAAACCTTTAACGTAATGAACTTGATATCGTTGAAGGAACGGATAGCTTTTTAGAAAATATAGTGACGAAAACCTTTACTAAAGAGGTCACTCCCGGTGAAGGGATCTCGGCTCTTTCCCCGTAGAATGGGGTGCAGGATATTCCAAATGAATACCGCGATGCAAAGCAAAAGTAATCGGCTATAGTGAAGTTAATGCCCTGACGCAAACTTCTGTCCAAGGGGTCACTCCCGGTGAAGGGATCTCGGCCCTTGCCTTGTCGACTGAGGAGCAGGATATTCTAAATGAATACCACGATGCAAAACAAAAGTGAACGTCCTTGCAATAACAGCTTTTTGAAAAGTGTTCCAACAACATCAGAATAGGTTTGTTTATCTTGCATTGATCCGAATCAACGCAGTCCCATCAATTGATCACACCACAAAGAACGAAAATATACTGACGTACGTATATGCCATCCGCATTCGCCACTGGGTCCCGTCATCACCCGTTAGGTTAGCTAACTAACGGCAGAGCGGGGACTGGACTAGCGCGGATGAAAAACATATACAACATCTACTAATATATATACCAATATATAGTATTTCGCTCAAGGCGTGAATAAAAATGCAACATCACAGAAATGTACAGCATCACAGAACAATACAGATATCTGGGATCCCCGGGTTTCACAGAGCCACTACTGAAACCCGACGTTCCCCTGGTCGTGTGGATAGCCTGTGCAATGAAATCCTAGACCCCTACGGGCGCGGCAAGTTACCCGCCAAAACCTGAAGCGAGGCAGCCCCCTTCAGCTCCGTGAATGGACCACCCAGCACTTCACGGAATCCGGCAACTTGGGCACCCCTCCTGGGTCAACCTGTACCCCCTACGAGTGCAGCGAATAGCCCGCCAATCCCAGAGTGAAGCCCCCTCCGTCTCAATGCCATGAGATGCGGGCTTGTTGCCCTCCAGAACCCGGCTATCCGTGCACCCCTCCGCGGGGTAACCCTAGTACAGAAAGTAAAATATACATACACCGGGTACATCGATCGCAACCAGGTCGTGCCCCAAAAGAATAATACAATCAGGCAGTGACGGCAGTCCACATGTCGGACGCTCGCCCCGCAATATCAAATGTACATAATACAACAACACTGTACTAGCATTGCATCCAGGCTATCCCCACGACCGATCCGCAACAACACAGCAAATACATAGAACATCAACGTGAAAGTCACGTTCGCAAATCCGTCTAACCGGGCTATAGCAGTTAGACGGGATTTACCGATCGAGTGACATTCACGGTCGCAGATATAATGTAAATACTGTGAAAAATGTGTTTAAAATTTTCCGATTGATCAAAAATTAACAAGTGGGCCCCCAAAACAATACTGTAGCAGTTACAGAAAATATGGGCCCAATTTTAATGTTCCAGAAAGCACATTTTCAACTCAGGAACATTCTGCAAATTTTTGGGGGCATGAACAGTAAACATTGCCGCGGAAGCGCGGCCCAAGTAGGGGTTTGGCCGCTCTTCCGCGGTGGAATGGTGGGTTCATGGTACCAAATTTTTACAGTATGCTTCTAATTCCCTGCACATCACTCTGAGACAACCTGAAAAATTTTTGGACTCAAAAAAAATTCGACAGAAACTGATGTGCTTGAAATACGCGTTTTCGGGATTTTGTTCGATCGGAAACGTAAAACACATTAAACAAAGCTAGACGAAGTTAATGGCGAGGCTCTGATACCACTGTAAGTGCACGGCGGCGCCCCGGCCGTCAATCCGACGCCGGAATGCGGAAACGGTGATAAACTTTAATTTTGCGGACTTTGCAAACCGGCACCACCGCGCACTAAACACCCGGATCGGGCCATTAAACTTGTCCTAGCTAACTAACAAGATAGGGAAGAGATGTACCGACTGATCCGAGTCCTCCGGTCTTCATCTCCACTCCGATCTCCTCGCGGAATCTCCGTCGGTCTCCTCCTCGTCGAAAAGGGCACCACGAAGCCGGGTACTTTTACGGGCTCCCACCTCAATACCGAGGCAACTCGGGCGCGAAGTTGGCTAGCCGACGCGCCCAAGATTTGCTGTAGAATAATGTAGAAACTTGTCCCTTTGGGATTTAAGAGAGTTGCCATGATGGAGGAATATGTGCACAATGATTTTCATGAAGGCTTTGAAGAAAATGGAGCATCCCCTCAAAAAAGGAGCTCGGCCAGAAGCTGTTGGTTCTCACTGGAAAAGAATGATGTGAGCTCAAATTAATTAATCCTCATCTCCCCCAAGATTCACTCCAGCACACTCACTTTATAACACAAAGCAATCAAATAAATATTAATTTATCAAAACCAACTAAAACAATTCAAGAGCTCACCATTTTAAAATTCATTCCTTCCCTCTTCACAGGATATGGCCGGCCCCCACTCCATTCCCAAACAGTGCCGGCCCATACCCAAATCCCATCACCAAATCACATCAAAAAACCATACCCATCCTTACCTTAATTAATGCAAAAGAATCAAAAAGATGGTGGAAAAGATATGATACTATCATAAGCAAAACAATTGCAAGAAACCCCTCCACAAATGTTATTTGCAAACTTGCAAATAACCCCCTCCATCGGAAAAGTCCGGCCGGGAAAGAACAAAGGAAAACCGGCCGGAACGGAATGCAAACTGGCAACTCCAGAAAACTGGTCCCGTAATAAATTAAAGGAAAACGCCGATACTGTGCATACACACCCGCATTTGTATTCTGACCGGATACAAATGCAAAGAGACAAAAAACTACACTATCAAATACTAAGATCCGGCTTAAGCCAAAGCCGGCTAGTAAAAACCGTCCGATCACCATCCGTGCAATACCGCACGTCTCTGATCGAACCCTGCCATATCTCCATACGGCCTCTACAGCGTTTCGCCCGAAAGCTGAGTAACTGAAAGTGTGGTGGACTCTAAAGACTCGTCAATACTATGGCTGTGGATTTAACCACTAGCACGTCAGAGGTATAAGCCAATACGTGACGGGCCACCAGCTATTGACCAAAAGGGACGTCGATGAGCGAACTCATCCTGACACCCTACTGAGCCTGTCAGTGACAATATCCGTACAGTCCGGTCCGTTCGTCTATGAGAATCGCATGTCGGGCCTAGGGGGTGGGTAAAAGTCAGACCCCCAAAAGCGGTACAAGTCGTGTCGGAGTGTAGCCCAGAACACCCTGAGATACTACTGGAATACCTACCAGTAAATCTCCTGCCTTGGCCAAGGACTTCGTGTAATGGCTCTCCTAGACACAGCGCGACCTCACCCCCAATACCGGGAGAGACGAACCCCCGAAGATCCGCTCACTGCCTCCATGTGGCTCGGGACTGTACCCAACTAAAACCTGTTTGCACGACTCCTTTGAGCCGTGGTAGGGTAGTAATCAAAGTACAGTGGGAACTCACACGAGACAAATGACGATCCCCAGGTCGATGAACTAACCTGTACACATGTCACCTGGGAACTGCTATCTGACGTCAGGTATAAGACCAACTAGCATGTTCCCGGCGAGTCCTGTCCGGTGTACTCATAACCCAATGAGCACCTGTATACATCTTAGGTGAACCAACTGACACCAGTGGCCTGTGAGACCGGCCACCGCCCCTCGTCGGGGTCTCGACTGTATACACTAGTCTACTCTGGAGTATCGATGCCCTATCTCGAAACTCCCACGACTAGGGACCTTTTAAGGATGTGCTTATAGACTACCAGCTCCCACGTATATGATCGCCCTCATACTGCCGGTAGTCAAGCAAGAATCCTAGGGGCTCTATCAACGTGCAATAGCGATATGTCATGTCACCTAAAGCAGTACACGATGATAAAGGTAAACCAGATAGCGTACTATCATCTCGAGTAAGACTGTCCTACCGGGATAGGTCCTCCCTCAATCATTGCAATCACGTGCCTGTGATCCAATAATTGACTCTGAGGGCATTATCTCCAACACTACCGGCGTTGTGATGGCGATCACACTAGTGGGGGTTGGGTAGTCTATAAGCACATCCTTATTCTGGTCCCTAGTCGTAGGATTATCGAGACAGGGCATCGATACGCCAGAGTAGACTGGTGCATACGCTTCTCTTCCCAGCAGGGGAGATGGTCTGTCCCATAGCCATCAGTACGTCGTACTGGAGATAGTATGCAGGTGCTCGTTAGGTTACGAGTATACTGGACAGGACTCGTCGGGAACTGTTGGTTGGTATTATACCTATCGTCAGTTAACAGTTCCCAGATGACATGACTACAGCTTAGTCCGCTGACTTGACACTGTCACTTCGTCTCGAGTGTGTTCCCACTGTTCTTTGATTACTACCCTACCACGGCTCTACTGATTCGTGCAAACAGGTAGTAGTTGGGAGCAGTCCCGAAGCACTTGGAGGCAGTGACGGTTAGACAGGATTCGTCTCTCCCGGTATTGGGAGTTGATATCGCGCTGTGTCTAGGAGAGCCAATACACATAGTCGTCCCTGTAGGGTTCCTAGGCACACTAATGAGGTCTCACAAGACATCAACCATGCCAATTTCAAATTTTACAAGTGTCGAGAAATCTTAATACGGATCGTTAACTAGAATTTTAGGCGACAAAGGAAACTAGTTAACAACTTAACTAAAAGAACGGAAATACAACCTTTGTAGATCCGGTCCTCCACCTCCATAGCTCCGCAATGAAGTCTCCTCGCTGTCCAAATGGAATCCCGGGCTCTAGCGTCGGCTTCATCGGAAAAATGGACGGACTAGGTCATCGACAACGACGCCGAAGATGATCTACGTCGAGGCATCACAAGTTCAAGCTCCCACTTCACCAAGTCACGAAACTTGTGAAGAGAACACCCTATACTACTTGGCAAGAGGTAGAGGATGAAGAAATAGGAGGTGGGTTCACTTTAGAATTGGATTTCTCACTCATTTTCACAAGTTGCCATTGTTCATAGCAAGCTTTTTCTTGAAGTGAAGAAGAAAAAGAAGAAGCAAGAATATGATAAGTTATTATCAAATACAAAATAAAAACAATGCTTATCATATGGCAACCATGGTCAAGTGTAAAGAATAAATCATGGTTAGATGGAATGGTTAGGGTTAAGCATGAAGACAAAATGGTCACTTAGTCAAAGCTTCATGAAGCTTCAACTTGAAAACAAATCAAGCCACCATTTTACCTTTTGCCAAAATAGAATAAATAAATAAATAAATGAATAAGTAAATAAAATCAAAACCCTAACCATCACACAACCATGGTTTAATCTAAACATACACACTAACACACATGTATCATCAAACATGATACAATCATGTGCACAAAAGTATATCACATATACATCAAGTGAGAAAGTCCATTTAAAGTGAACATATACTAGTTAATGTAAAGTAATATATCAAATATATAATTATACATTAAATCATTAAATCAACACTTGATTTAACGATCCGGTCAAATCGCATATGACCGACTAATATCCAATGTATCGGCTTATCAAATCAATCCTCGATTCGATAACTAGGTTATATCGCATACAACCATTCGATACATTCATCGCGAGAATAGAATACGGTATCACATACACGCATTATTCTCGGTTCCGCACATATCTCATATGCGCTCCTATTTCGTTTCGCTTGAGCAAGGAAACCTCTGTGTAGGACTCTAAAGACTCGTCAATACACCGGCAGCAGATGATGATCATATCAAACACCCACAAGCCGCAAGCGGTCTTCTAAACGTAACGGCCACCCGGGTATTGAGCGATCAGAAGATCGACGAGCAAGCCCGCTCACACTCCTGTGAATCCAACCAGTAACACTTACCGTACAGTCCGGTCTCGTCGTCTGATATGTCGCATATCTCGCCTAAGGGTGGTAAACGTCAGACCCCAATAGCTCGATAAGTCGTGTCGATATGAGCTCTATAACAGTTCGAGAAACTACTGGTAACACTTACCAGTAAATCTCAGCAACCCTGGCCAGGGATTTCCGGTTATAGCCAATCGAACACAGCGCAACATCAACCCCTATACCGGGAGAGACGAATCCCCTTCTATCGCTCATTGCCTCCATGTGATTCAGGACTGTACCCAAAAGCCACCGTTTTGCACGCCCTCTTGGACGTGGTAAGGTGGAAATCAAAGCACAGTGGGAACCACACAAGACTCTATGACGATCTCGGGTCAACAGACTACTCTGTACCAGTGTCACCAGAGAACTGCCATCTGACGTAAGGTATAATACCATCTGGGAGTTCTCGGCGAGTCCGTCCAGTGTACCCAGTCTCCACTGAGCATCCGTATATCATCTCTGATGTCAAACACCAATGGATATGGGATCATCCATCGCCCATCTGTATGGGTCGAGAAGGTATACGCTAGTCTACTCTGGTATATCGATGCCCCGTCTCGATATACCCACGACTAGGGACTTTGAAGGATGTACTTATGGACTACCATGTCCCCACTAGTATGATCCGCATCATAGTTCAGGTAGTCAAGTACACATCCTAAGGGCTTTACCAACATGTAACAGAGAGACAATCAGTGTGCACGTTAAGGTAAAGATCAACCAGATAGCATACTATCATGTCGAGCAAGAAAGTCCTCCCTATATATGTCCCAGCATCCACTACAATATACATCCAATGTACAGTAATGGCCTCTAGGGCATACATATAACTAACAATCTCCCACTTGCACTAGGGCCATCTGATAGCAGTGGTTGTAGTATCTCCTACTCAACCATCCCATAAAAGTCTCTCTCTAGGAATAGGCCTTTGTGAGTGGATCCGCCGTGTTGTTCTCTGTGTCTACTCTCCTAACCTCGATCTCCTTGGAGATCAACCATCTCCATGATCAGGTGACACTGCCTTAGAATATGTCTGGATCACTGATGGGACCGGCGTTCCTTGGCATAAGCCACAACTCCATTGTCTCACAATGGTTGGAACGTAGTTCATCTCATGAACCAATATACACCCAGACTGCCTCTTTGGTAGCATCTTAAGTAGCGATGTATCCTGCCTTTATCGTCTAGTATGCCACGGTATCAAGCTTGGAACTCTTCCAACATACCGTCCCTTTGCTGAGGGTAAAGACAATGCCTGTGACTGACATTCAGTCGTCTTTATCACCTTGGAACACTTCCAGTGATTCTCCCCAGGATCGATTGATACCATCTCACTACAACTAGTGAGTATCCTAACATCCATTTAGATCTATCTCATAGATCCAAAACCCAGGATTTAGGAGGTATCACTTTGATCCTATATGGAGAATCATTGTGATAAGCGGAGATTGACCGAGCGTAGCATAGGAAACTCCTTCCCTATCAAGATCATGTTATCCATGTACTCTACGAGGATCGTCACAATACTCCCTACTACCTTTTTGTTTATACAAGGTTCATCTACCATTTTGATGATGTCAAACTCTTTGACTAATACATCAAAACAGATGTTCCAACTCCGCGATGCCTGCTTTATCCTATAAAGCATCTTGTACACGTTTCCGCTGCTCCCACTGTCTACGAAGCCCTCTGGCTGTGTACTTATAGACGTTCTCTTCTAAAACTTCATTTAGAAAAGCAGTCATGGCACCCAACCGCCAGATATCGTAGTCATGGTATGTAGCCGTGGCAAGTAGGATCTGGACGGACTTAAGCATAGGCACTGGAAAAGGTTTCATCATTATCCACGCCTGGTCAATGACGAAAACCTTTAACAAGTCTAGCTTTGAAAGTCTCAACTTTTCCACCTACACCAAGTAATCTTCTCAAGATATACTTGCTCCTGATGGGGATTTAACCCTTCAGATATAGCAACCAAAGTCCATACTTTGTTGGTGTACATGGATTCCATCTCAGATCACTAAGCATCCAGCCATTCTTACAGAGTCTTACTCCTGATGGCCAGCTCGAAACTAGTTGGGTCATAATCTCATGATGCAATCCTCACTCCCACTGTCATAGAGAAACCGAAGTATCTCTCAGGTGGGTGAGGAACCCTACTAGATCGGCGGAGAGGCTGAGGTTCGTCGGTAACTATTGAATCCTTTGGTTCTGTCAAATCATCTGCTGCAGTTTTGTATAGCTGGAACCTTTCCAGTTCTACATAACTGACCTTTGCCTCGAGCTTGTCCCGATTATGCTTTTAGACATAGCCCGGACAACCCTAAATCTTAACCATCTTAAGATATGGGCTCTTCCCATTCCATATCACATATGAAGTGGTAGGCAACTGATTTGGTTTGAACCCTATTCAATAGGTATGCAGCTTCTCAAGTGCATAACTCCTAAAAAGGAAATAGGAAACTCAGTAGTACTCATCATAGAGCACACCATATCTCATAGGGTGCTATTGCTCCGCCCCGATATACCATCATGCTGTGGTGTATTCGAAGGAGTAATGCTGAGAAAGAATCTCATTATCCTTTAGAAAAGTCCAGGAATTCCGTGCTCAAGTATTCTCCTCCTTGATCTCATCATAGGACATAATACTTTTACCCGTATTTGGTTCTCTACTTCTAACTTATATTCTGTGAATATCTCAAAAGGTTCGGACTTGTGTTTCAACAGGAACATAGGTCTGAATCTCGAAAGATCATCAGAGAATGTAATGAAGTACAAAGAACCTTTCCTGGCATGTGTAGACAGGAGACCTACATACATCAACATGTATCATCCCAAGAGTTCACTAACTCTTTCTCTGTTTCCAATAAATAGAGCTGTGGTCATCTTATCATTGTGACATGACTGGCGAGTTTCACAAGATGTAAATTCAAACTGATTTAAATATGCATCTATATGTAACTCTAGCTAGTCGGGTCACATTGATCTGACCTAGTCTACAATACCTCAAGAAGGATTCGTTCAGTTCTGAACTCTTCCTCTTGTGTGTGTTCCGTATACTAAGAACTGTAGTTTGATTTAGAACATCAACGCTTTTAGATAACGTGCCTGAACCGATCAACTTTTGATATAGGAAATGTTCAAAACATTATCCAACAATACAGAATTTTATCATTTCTTTACTAATAAAGAGACTGATATGATTTTGTATATCAGGTTCGGTATCTAATAACATTCGTTCAGAATCAATGTATTGGTAATACAGGATGACAGTGACCAACAGACTTGGCTGCAACACTTGCCCCGTTTTCTGCCTCATGAAACTTATCACCCGTTCTCAGTTCTCTACCTTTCTGTAGCCCTATGTAACAGATTACATATGTGGGATCCTGATCCGGTATCAAATACCCAGGATGTAAAGGATACTGAGAAACAGTTCTGTATAATGAACACACCCGAAGATGATGCATCAGCATGCACTCTCTTCGTTTGGGCGGCACGGGAATTCTGGTATTCCCCAATTTCCTGCTCTGTCTTATAACAATTATAAGTTGGAGCGGGACCAACGTTCCCCAGCTCAGTATAACAAGCGGGTTCGGTCAAATATCCGTATTATTATCTTGATTAAGGCGTGATATGGTCGCTATCTGGAGAGAGAGAGAAGAAAACACTCAGTGTGCGCTTTTGCAAGATCAGATTGGTTATTATTTTATCTAATCAGGACGGCTCCCACTGTTTTTATCAAATCTTCCTTCAAACCCTAAAAGGAAAGACTAGCCGGGATTAATTACACACTACAAGCTCGCCAATCTTTCAGCCAGGCCAGTATCGGTACTTTGAGGGAGGTTCCCCGTGCTTTCGCACGGACCTAATTACAGTAAACCTCGTTTTCCCAGAGGCGTAACCCCGTTGACACTTTTCTAGACACCTACTTGATCGGCTAATTGTAACGTGTAAAACTCTCCCAGGAGTAACTCTTACTCCCAGCGGGTATCGGGATCCAACTATCTCATAGAAGGATGCAATCTCATTGCAAATTTCAACACTTGAAATTCCCGATAATATTTTGCCCCTAGCGTGCTATGACCTTGACGCATGCCAAACAACCCATAGTCCGCTAGACAAGTTCAACCCGTACATTTCTTGATTGAATTAAACCCACCCGCACGACCCTTGACGCATGCCAAACAACGCCGTACGAATACCCTAATCCAATCGCATCGTATGCTAGCAGATAAGCACTAGTTAGCTACCGTACACTACGCCTTGACGCATGCCAAACAACCGCAGCACGAATACTAACTAGTGCTTATCTGAAATGACGGAGGGCTACGACAGATTTTTCTGAAAACCTATTGCGTAATGAACTTGATATCGTTGTAGAATCAAATGATTTTAAAATGGAGTGTTTTTGAGGCTTTTCTAGTTTTGCTAAAGGAGTCACTCCCGGTGAAGGGATCGTCGGTCCTTTCCTCGTCGAATGAGGTGTGCGATATATCATATATATCACTGTGCAAAGCAAAAACACTTAAAAGCAATCAAAAGACAAACCGAGTGTGTAGCATCTGCCAGTTATTGCTAAAGGAGTCACTCCCGGTGAAGGGATCTCGGTCCTTTCCTCATCGAATAAGGTGCAGGATATATCATATATACCGCAGTGCAAAGCAAGAACTGCAGCTACCTGTTTTATTTTTTAAATTCGATTCTACAACATCTTAGGTTTCTTTTATTTCATTAATCATATTAATGAAGTCCCATCATTTAAGTACCTAAACATCACAGATAAATACGACGTACACTTATGCCATCCGCATTCGCCTCGATGTCCCCTCGTGCACCGTTAGGTTAGGTAACTAAAGGCAGAGCGGGGCAGGGCTAGCGCGGGTGTAAAACATAAGTAACGCCTATATAATATATCATATATACTATATACTGTATCCATCATAGAACATATCACATGATCACATCACAGATATCGCAGCAGAAGAATCATATGAAATATTGGATATACTAGGACGTCCGTGTTTTCAATACGAGCCAGTATAAAACACGGATTCCACGGTCGTGATGAATAGCGAAACCCACACCCCTAGACCCCTACGAGAGCGGCAAGCAACCCTACCAATTCTAGGGTTAGGAGACCCGGACTTGACTCCTCGAGTTGGTCTCCCACTGGACTCCAGAACCCGGTTACTTGTGCTCCCCTCCTTGGGTCTATCCTAGTGCGGAAAAGAAAATAATATACAAAGGGTGACAACATCCGCAACCTGGAAGTGCCCCAATAAAAGAATATTACATACAAGTTTTTACATGAATGAAAATGAAAAACACTCATCTCACATAAAAACCCCCGGCTATTCAAACACGACGATCCAATATAACATATCCAGCAACATATAACATCACATGTCATCAACGTAAGAAAATATGCACATCCCAATTGTCATTGACATATAGCAACGAAACCGGCGATATCACATATTACACTTACGGTCACAGAAAAGAATGTGTTAAACTACAACAGTTGGAATCCGCAACCACCTCAGACATCGCATGCCTGACCAAATGAATTCTTTAGACATCACATGCCTAACAATTATAAACCCCGTATTTTAGTCTCAAAATCGAAAACACTTTTCAATACCAAGTCGGGTAATTCAACAAGATTCCCGACATCCTGATCGAATGCTCGTCGCAAACTTTAGTAGGCAGCTTCACTCCCGACGCCATCGACGAAGTGCACCAAGGCGGAACACCGCTGCCGCGAGCACCCGAACGGATACTTTCGGCGACGGGGTTCTCCTACAGTCACTTGGTCGGGGCTATGGAGCGAGGCTGTCTATTAAGTTTACCCGGCGAGTATCCGCGTACGCTACGTGATTGCGATGGACTTTCGATCACATCAAAATTCCGTGGCAACCGATCAAGTGAGACTAAAGTGCTATGTTTATAACATTCATATCAGTTATCTCATAACTACCTGTGGATTCCAAGTATTGTATCTCATTCCAGATAAATAGAAAATGATAAACTTTCCGATCGAACATCCAAACACCCAAGTTTTCCCGAAACAGCTCAACACATGAAATAAGTTCAAAAACATCCAATTCATGCCTCAGTACCAACGGTCCAGCCGTAGAAGGGTCAAGCCAACGCCTCACATGTGGCACGCCGTACTGCCCCAAACCCTAAGGTTCAAAGGGCAGTTCAAGACGGTCACATAATCGAGTTAAGGTTTGTTGTCTTCTAGAGGGACCATCGCGTTACTTGCACTACTTAGAACGTTATTAAACCATGGAAAGATCCAACACTTGGAAATTTTTCGGCAGGGGAAAAAGTGGGTATTTATATCCGGTCGAACTTTTTAACATATTCTAAAATTACCCGGAAAAACACACACTGACAAAATTAGACAATCCGGTCGAAACACCGACACCCCAATACAACCCAGAAAATTCTACTCTTGAAAAATTATTAAAAATTCCCAGGAAAACCAGCACTGCAAACTAAGAATTACTGTGCAAAATTTAACGCAAGAAGAGACCACATGGCCGCGGAACCGCCGCATTAGCCATGCTAATGCCGCGGTTCCGCCGCACTTTGGTGGATTCAGGGGTACGGGCTTCTCAGTAATTCTTATAATCTCCTGCTGTTTTTTCTGCATATTTTTAATCTGGAAAAAACCCAGTTTTTCAAAATTGTCCAGAGAGCAAATTTGGGTTTGGGTTTTGATTCGATCGGACTTCTAATTCCGTCTACGCATCGCCTAAGGCTCTAGCTAGGCTCTGATACCACTGTAGGGTTCCTAGGCACACTAATGAGGTCTCACAAGACATCAACCATGCCAATTTCAAATTTTACAAGTGCCGAGAAACCTTAATACGGATCGTTAACTAGAATTTTAGGCGACAAAGGAAACTAGTTAACAACTTAACTAAAAGAACGGAAATACAACCTTTGTAGATCCGGTCCTCCACCTCCATAGCTCCGCAATGAAGTCTCCTCGCTGTCCAAATGGAATCCCGGGCTTTAGCGTCGGCTTCATCGGAAAAATGGGCGGGCTAGGTCATCGACAACGATGCCGAAGATGATCTACGTCGAGGCATCACAAGTTCAAGCTCCCACTTCACCAAGTCACGAAACTTATGAAGAGAACACCCTATACTACTTGGCAAGAGGTAGAGGATGAAGAAATAGGATGTGGGTTCACTTTAGAATTGGATTTCTCACTCATTTTCACAAGTTGCCATTGTTGATAGCAAGCTTTTTCTTGAAGTGAAGAAGAAGAAGAAGAAGCAAGAATATGATAAGTAATTATCAAATACAAAATAAAAACAATACTTATCATATGGCAACCATGGTCAAGTGTAGAGAATAAATCATGGTTAGATGGAATGGTTAGGGTTAAGCATGAAGACAAAATGGTCACTTAGTCAAAGCTTCATGAAGCTTCAACTTGAAAACAAATCAAGCCACCATTTTACCTTTTTCCAAAATAGAATAAATAAATAAATAAATGAATAAGTAAATAAAATCAAAACCCTAACCATCACACAACCATGGTTTAATCTAAACATACACACTAACACACATGTATCATCAAACATGATACAATCATGTGCACAAAAGTATATCACATATACAACTTGTGTACATCAAGTGAGAAAGTCCATTTAAAGTGAACATATACTAGTTAATGTAAAGTAATATATCAAATATATAATTATACATTAAATTATTAAATCAACACTTGATTTAACGATCCGGTCATATCGCATATGACCGACTAATATCCAATGTATCGGCTTATCGAATCAATCCTCGATTCGATAACTAGGTTATATCGCATACAACCATTCGATACATTCATCGCGAGAATAGAATACGGTATCACATACACGCATTATTCTCGGTCCCGCACATATCTCATATGCGCTCCTATTTCATTTCGCTTGAGCCAGGAAACCTCTGTGTAGGACTCTAAAGACTCGTCAATACGCCGGCAGCAGATGATGATCATATCAAACACCCACAAGCTGCAAGCGGTCTGCTAAACGTAACGGCCACCCGGGTATTGAGCGATCAGAAGATCGACGAGCAAGCCTGCTCACACTCCTGCGAATCCAACCAGTAACACTTACCGTACAGTCCGGTCTCGTCGTCTGATATGTCGCATATCTCGCCTAGGGGTGGTAAACGTCAGACCCCAATAGCTCGATAAGTCATGTCGATATGAGGTCTATAACAGTTCGAGAAACTACTGGTAACACTTACCAGTAAATCTCAGCAACCCTGGCCAGGGATTTCCGGTTATAGCCAATCGAACACAGCGCAACATCAACCCCCTATACCGGGAGAGACGAATCCCCTCCTATCACTCATTGCCTCCATGTGATTCGGGACTGTACCCAAAAGCCACCGTTTTGCACGCCCTCTTGGACGTGGTAAGGTGGAAATCAAAGCACAGTGGGAACCACACAAGACTCTATGACGATCTCGGGTCAACAGACTACTCTGTACCAGTGTCACCAGAGAACTGCCATCTGACGTAAGGTATAATACCATCTGGGAGTTCTCGGCGAGTCCGTCCAGTGTACCCAGTCTCCACTGAGCACCCGTATATCATCTCTGATGTCAAACACCAATGGATATGGGATCATCCATCGCCCATCTGTATGGGTCGAGAAGGTATATGCTAGTCTACTCTGGTATATCGATGCCCCGTCTCGATATACCCACGACTAGGGACTTTGAAGGATGTACTTATGGACTACCATGTCCCCACTAGTATGATCCGCATCATAGTTCAGGTAGTCAAGTACACATCCTAAGGGCTTTACCAACATGTAACAGAGAGACAATCAGTGTACACGTTAAGGTAAAGATCAACCAGATAGCATACTATCATGTCGAGCAAGAAAGTCCTCCCTATATATGTCCCAGCATCCACTACAATATACATCCAATGTACAGTAATGGCCTCTAGGGCATACATATAACTAACAGTCCCTGGCCAGGGCAAGCGAGATATACTGGTGGGTTTCCAGTGTTATCTCTGGGTGTTCTGGGCTACACTCCGACACGACTTGTACCGCTATTAGAGGACTGACGTTTACCACCCCTTAGGTCCGCCATGCGATATTCTCAGACGAACAGACCGGACTGTACGGAGATTGTCACATACAGGCTCAGTGGGAGTTCGGATGGGTTCACCTCATCAGTCTTCTTATCGGCATATACCTGGGGACCGTTACGTACAGCTAGTGTCGCTTGCGGTCTGTAGTTAAACCCACTGCCAGCGTAGTGTCGAGTCTTTAGAGTCCCACACAGAGGGTTACTCGCCTTTGGGCAAAACAGAGTAGAGGTCGCATGGTTTTGCGATAGGGTTCGTTCACACTCGCGCACTTGTGCACGTTTGGTGACCGGGCAGTTATTACTAGTGGACTTTGGTCTAAGCCAGATACTAGTATTTGTTTTGGGATTGGTTTTGTCTCATTGTATTCGTGTTCCTCGGAACGCAGATGCGGGTGTGTATGGACAGTTAATAGAGGCAGAGGCAGAGGATTCTCATTAGGGTTGTTGACCATTTGACTTTGGTTGACTTGTTGACCGTTGACTTTTTCCAAACCCTAATGAGAATGATAAATATGATTAATAATGATAATTAAAGATTATTGTGTGATGGTTAGGTTGACCATTTGACCATGGTGGACATTTTGACCCTTGTTGACATTTTGACCATAATCATTTCATATCAAAGATGCTTCTTGATCTTTGCAAATTGCATTTATTATGAAATGATAATGGTCATTCCATACTCACCATCACATTTTCCTTTTTAATTATTATTATTAATTTATTATTCTCTCATATGAGCATGGTTGTAAAAAGAGAGAGCTCTCATTCTATTCTAGCTCTTCTCTCTCTTTGCAAAAGCTCTTCATCTTCCTCTCTCAAAGCTTAAGGGTTCCATGTGTTGGAAATCATAAGTTTTGAGACAAAGCCACCATAACACATCTCTACTCATTCTAGGGTACTAGGTTTAGCTAACCAAACACCTTAGTTACATCTAGGTTGAGGTAGGCGCTCAAGTTCGAGGCCCTCGGGTGGATCTATCTTCGGCAAAGAGGAGACGAGGAGGAGGAGCCGTTCAAACTACCACAAGGAGCAAGCAAGGAGGAGAACAACAAGAAGAGAAGGAGTTCAAGACCTAGGTATAACCATTCTACATAGTAGTTAGAACTTGTAGTTCTTTTGTTAGTTTGTTTAGCAAAGATTCTTCATGATCGGTCCATGTTACCTATCGAGGAAAAATTCGATTTTTACCTATTCCGCCTCCCCGAAAGAACCGGGGTGGGTAACGTAGACCTAACAGTGGTATCAGAGCCTAACTAAACAACAACTAACAGTTAGCAAGGATTTTAGAACTTCGATCCGGCAAAAATCCCAAAACGATGTCCAAAACCCATGCTTTCTGCCGTTTTTAAAACCTGCTCTAAAAATTATTTAGCATACCTTAAAATTACAAGCAGGGTTTTCTAGGAATAACCAAGAAATCTGAGACCATGACTCGGCCAACTCGCCGCCGAAGCGTGGCGGAACCATGCGTTCCGCCGCGGATCCGCGGCCGAGTTGACTCGGCCGTGGCTCCGATTTCTTGCAGAATTCTTAGTTTTGTGTTCTGGGATTTTTGAGATATTTTTGTTCTGCCCAGGTTATCCAGAGAAAAATGTTATTTTTGGGGGTAGTTACAAATTCGTATTTTGATCGGAGTTCTACAAACTTTGGCTAAATGGTTATATCTGTGATGTGATATATGTATTGAACGTCTGCTAATCGCTATACGTCGATTAGTGGGGGTTATACATATCTGTGATTTGTGATGTTGATGGTTTGTGTATATGAATTCGTTGGATTGTCGCGGATGAATAGCCGGGGGTTGTGAGATGAGAGTTTTCTTTATCTTTCAATTCATGTACTATGTAATTTGATGTAATATTATTTGTATGGCCGCACATCCGGGATGAGGTTGTAGCCGCCATTGTATAATTTCTTTTTACTTTTTTTGCTCCTAAGATAGACCCAAGGTGGGGTGCACAAACTACCGGGTATCTCGAAGTGCCGAGTGGCCTACTCACGTTGCTGAAGGAGGTTGCTTCGCTTCGGGTACTTGGCGGGTAGTTTGCCGCACCCATAGGGGTCTAGGGTGGGGTTTTGGCTATTCATCGCAACCGTGTAATCCTTCATTCGTTGCAGGCTCGAACGAAATACGGATTCCTAGTTTATCCAATGTGTTCATCTGTGATCTAGAATGGATATCATTGCATCTGACGAATGTGTATATATCTATATATGATATCTACTTAGGCGTTGCTTATGTTTTGCATCCGCGCTAGTCCAGCCTCCGCTCTGCCGTTAGTTAAGTAACCTAACGGGTGATGACGGGGCCCCGTGGCGAATGCGGATGGCATAAGCGTACGTCATATTTTCGTTGTTTTCTGCAATGGTAGGATTAAATGATGGGACGCATTAAATTAATGCAAGAAAAGAAACCTATAAGACGTTGTTGGAACAATTTTCAAAAAGATGTTATTGCAAGAACGTTCACTTTTGTTTTGCATAGAGGTATTCGATTATGAATGCCCAGCACCTCATTCGACGAGGCAAGGGCCGAGATCCCTTCATCGGGAGTGACCCCTTGGACAAAAGTTTGCATCAGGGTAATAACTTCGCTATAGTCGATTATTCTTGCTTTGCATAGAGGTATTCGGTTATGAATGCCAAGCACCTCATTCGACGAGGAAAGAGCCGAGATCCCTTCACAGGGAGTGACCTCTTTAGCAAAAGTTTTCGCCACCATATTTTCAAAAAGTCTATCATGTTCCTTCAACTACATCAAGTTCATTACGTTAACGGGTTTTTTGCCAAAAACCCAGCCGTACCCCTCCGTCATTTCCTACAAGTACTACTTAGTATTCGAGCTGCGTATTTTGGCATTGTCAAGGCGCAGTGATCGGTAGCTGAGTATTGCTTGTTTGCAGTTTTATTTTTCGGATTATTTAGGACAGTCGCATAGCTATGTTGGCATTGTCAAGAGATATGCAGGTGGGTCTAAGTTAATCAAGATAATGACGGGCCGAACTTGACTGGCGGTTTATGATATGTTGGCATTGTCAAGGTCATAAACCGTTAGGGGCAAAAATCCACATCGGGAGTTTCTAAAGAAACTGAAACCTGCAGATTTAGCATACCTTCTGGAGTGTGGTGACTAGAGTGGATTCCATCTAGGTCATCGCACAATGATAGTTGGATCCCGATCCCACTGATGAGTTGGATTACTCTCGGGAGATTATTTCACTTAACAATCAATGCTATAAACCAAGTAGGTGTCCAGAACGGTGTTAGTGGGGCTACGCCTCCAGGGAAAAGAGGTTACTTAATTAAGGAACTTCGCGAAAGCGTTGGAAAACCTCCCTCGAAGTACCAACACTAGCCTTCCTGAAAGGTTAAGCAAGTATTGTGACGTGCAATTAATCCCGACTAGTTCTTCTTTTAAAGGTTTGAAGAAGAATTTGAGGAAACAGTGGGAGCCATCCTGGTTAGATAAACTAATAAACCAATCTAATCTTGCAAGAGCGCACGCTGAGTGTTTCTTTTCTCTCTCTCCAGGTAGCAACCATTTCACGCCCTAATCAAGATAATAAAATGTATCGCTTGGCCGATCCGAATTCTTATTCGGGGCTGGGGAACGTTGGTTCGGCTCTAACTTGTGACAACAGTCATAAGTTTGAGCAAGAGAAAGAGAATTGTATGGATTCGAAGGATACCCAGTTAAAGAAGAAGCATGGTTTTGCATCTACTTCAGGTATTCTTGTAATTGAGAACTGCTTTACGGTCAGCCCTACCTCCTGAGTACTTGATACCGGATCAGGATCTCATATCTGTAATTTATTGCAGGGACTGAGAAAAAGTAGGATAGTTGCACCTGGTGATATGTCGCTCAGAGTAGCGGACGGAGCACAAGTTAATGCCGCAGCCGTCGGTGAATATCACCTAGTGTTGCCAAATGGCAATACTATGATTTTGAACGATTGCTACTATGTACCTTCCATGGTTTGCAACATCATATCAGTTTCTTTACTCGATAAAGATGGATATAACTTTGTTCTTGATAGAAATATCATGAATATTTACCTTCATAAGGTACTGGTTGCAGAAGGTACACTGTGTAATGGTATCTACGTTCTAAATCAGAATATAGTTCTCAATGTACAAAACACACGCAAGAGGAAGAATTCAGATACGAATGAATCCTACTTGTGGCATTGTAGACTTGGTCATATAGGAGAGAAAAGACTAAGTAAGTTGCATAAAGATGGACTCTTGAATACGTTCGAGTTTTCATCTTATGAAACTTGTCAGTCTTGTCTCAAAGGGAAGATGACCAAATCTCCGTTCACCGGACATGGAGAAAGAGCAACAGAGCTCTTGGGACTCATACACAATGTTGTATGTGGTCCGATGTCTATACATGCAAGGGGTGGGTTCTCGTACTTCATCACATTCACTGACGATCTCTCTAGGTTCAGATATGTGTATCTGATGAAACACAAATCTAAAACTTTTGAGAAATTCAAGGAATTCAGAAACGAAGTAGAGAACCGGACAGGCAAAAGTATCAAGATCCTCCGGTCTGATAAAAGAGGGGAGTACTTAAGCACGGAATTCCGAGATTACTTAAAAGAGAATGGTATTCTCTCTCAGCTTACTCCTCCTTATACACCATAGCACAACGGTGTATCGGAGAGAAGGAATCGTACCCTATTGGATATGGTTCGATCCATGATGAGTAATACTGAGTTACCTCTTTCATTCTGGGGACTTGCGCTAGAAACAGCGGCATACTTACTGAATCAGGTTCCGTCTAAATCTGTGCCTAAGACTCCATATGAAATATGGAGTGGTAAAAAACCATATCTTGAACGTATTAAGATATGAGGTTGTCCGGCCTATGTAAAAGTACAAAATCCGGACAAGCTTGAGGCACGGTCAGTTTTATGCAAGTTTGTAGGATATCCTAGAAATTCTCTGGGATATCTGTTCTACTACACTGAGGAACAGAAGGTGTTCGTTGCTCGTCGCGCCATCTTTTTAGAGTGGCAATTTCTTGCAAAAGAAATAAGTGGGAGCACGGTGGAACTGGATGAAATATCTGATCCACAAACTCAAACTGAGGATTTAGCAGAACCAGAAAATTCAATAGTCCCAGACGAACCTCAGCGACTCCGTAGATCTGGTAGGATTTCTCGTCCGCCCGAGAGATACTACGGTTTTCTCATAGACGGGGATCGAGAGGATTGCATCTTGGAAGAAGATGACCCTACCAGTTTCAGGCAGGCCATTATCAGTATGGACTCTGATAAATGGCAGGAAGCAATGCAATCCGAAATGGAGTCCATGTACGCCAATAAAGTGTGGACCTTGGATATTGCTCCACCTGGGGTAAAACCCGTTGGATGCAAATGGATCTACAAAAGGAAACTTGGTGTAGATGGGCAGGTGGAAACCTATAAGGCTAGACTCGTTGCAAAAGGTTTTCGTCAAAGACCTGGTGTGGACTATGACGAAACTTTTTCTCCGGTGGCTATGCTCAAATCCATTCGGATCCTACTTGCCATTGCTGCCTTCCATGACTATGAAATCTGGCAGATGGACGTGAAAACGGCTTTTCTAAATGGCTGTTTAGAAGAGTGCGTTTACATGGATCAGCCAGAAGGTTTCATAGACAATGGGAGCAGCGGGAAGGTGTGCAAGTTGCTTAAATCCATTTATGGATTAAAGCAGGCATCGCGGAGCTGGAACATCTGTTTTGATGAGGCAATCAAGGAATTTGATCTCATCAAGAACGAAGATGAACCTTGTGTCTATAAGAAGATTGTAGGACGAACTGTCGTGTTCCTAGTCCTGTACGTGGACGACATTCTTTTGATAGAAAATGACATTCCTATGCTACAATCGGTCAAGTTATTTTTGTCACAACGGTTCTCCATGAAGGACCTGGGCGATGCCTCATACATTCTGGGGATCAAGATCTACAGAGATAGATCCAAGAGATTACTGAGACTTTCGCAGTCCAGGTACATAGAGACCGTACTAAAGAGATTTATTATGGAGGATTCCAAGCGTGGTAACATACCCGCATTGCACGGAATTACCCTCTCCAAGAAGATGTCTCCTAAGACTGACGAGGAGAGGGTTCGCAAGAGCACTATACCCTACGCTTCGGCGGTAGGATCTATAATGTATGCGATGCTATGTACCAGACCAGATGTAGCTTACGCGCTGAGCATGGTGAGCCGGTATCAGTCAGACCCAGGTGAGGACCACTGGACGGCAGTGAAGAACATTCTCAAGTACCTAAGAAGGACTAAGGAGATGTTCCTGGTTTACGGTAATGGAGACCTCAGGGTTGAGTCCTTTACCGATTCAAGCTTCCAGAGTGATAAAGATGACAGCAAGTCTGTCTCGGGTTTTGTGTTTACCCTCAACGGAGGGGCGGTATGTTGGAGGAGTTCCAAACAGGATACCGTCGCAGACTCGACGATGGAGGCTGAATACATTGCTGCAAGTGATGCCGCAAAAGAGGCGGCTTGGATGAAGAAGTTCATTAGTGAACTTCAGGTGGTTCCGTCCATTGTTGACCCAATACCTTTGTATTGCGATAACAATGGGGCTATAGCTTTAGCGAAGAAACCAAGGTCCCATCAGAAATCCAGACACATCTTAAGGCAGTATCACCTGATCAGGGAGATCATTGATCGCCAGGAGATCGAGCTACATAGAGTGGACACAAAAGACAACACGGCGGATCCATTCACAAAGGCCCTCCCTCAAACACAGTTCGAGCGACTTTTTGAGCTATTGGGTATGCAATACGCCAGCATCTGGCCCTAGTGCAGACGTTGGGTATGCGGTACACTAATTACTGGTCTTTAGTGCAAGTGGGAGATTGTTAGATATGTATGCCCTAGAGGCCATTATTGTATAGTACTAGTTTGTATAATACATTTTGGAGGCTTGGGATATATATATACGGTTTAACGACAGTCTTGCTCGATATAGTAGTATGCTACTTGGTTTGTTTCTATCTTAATATGTGTATATGTTTCTTTTAACATATCGCTAAAACATATTGATGGAGCCCTTAGGATCTTTGCTAGACTACCGGCATTGTGATGGCGATCACACTAGTGGGGGCTGGGTAGTCTATAAGCACATCCTTATTCTGGTCCCTAGTAGTAGGATTATCGAGACAGGGCATCGATACTCCAGAGTAGACTGGTGCATACGCTTCTCTTCCCAGCAGGGGAGATGGTCTGTCCCACAGCCATCAGTATGCCGTACTGAAGATAGTATGCAGGTGCTCGTTAGGTTACGAGTACACTGGAAAGGACTCATCGGGAACTGTTGGTAGGTATTATACCTATCGTCAGTTAACAGTTCCCAGGTGACATGAGTACAGCTTAGTCCGCTGACTTGACACTGTCACTTCGCCTCGAGTGTGTTCCCACTGTTCTTTGATTACTACCCTACCACGGCTCTACTGAGTCGTGCAAACAGGTAGTAGTTGGGTGCAGTCCCGAAGCACTTGGAGGCAGTGATGGTTAGACAGGATTCGTCTCTCCCGGTATTGGGAGTTGATATTGCGCTGTGTCTAGGAGAGCCATTACACATAGTCGTCCCTGGCCAGGGCAAGCGAGATATACTGGTGGGTTTCCAGTGTTATCTCAAGGTGTTCTGGGCTACACTCTGACACGACTTGTACCGCTATTAGGGGACTGACGTTTACCACCCCCTAGGCCCGCCATGCGATATTCTCAGACGAACAGACCGGACTGTACGGAGATTGTCACATACAGGCTCAGTGGGAGTTCGGATGGGTTCACCTCATCAGTCTTCTTATCGGCATCTACCTGGGGACCGTTACGTACAGCTAGTGCCGCTTGCGGTCTGTGGTTAAACCCACTGCCAGCGTAGTGTCGAGTCTTTAAAGTCCCACACAGAGGGTTACTCGCCTTTGGGCAAAACAGAGTAAAGGTCGCATGGTTTTGTGACAGGGTTCGTTCACACTCGCGCACTTGTGCACGTTTGGTGACCGGGCAGTTATTACTAGTAGACTTTGGTTTAAGCCAGATACTAGTATTTGTTTTGGGATTGGTTTTGTCTCATTGTATTTGTGTTCCTCGGAACGTGGATGCAGGTGTGTATGCACAGTTGATAGAGGCAGAGGCAGAGGATTCTCATTAGGGTTGTTGACCATTTGACTTTGGTTGACTTGTTGACCGTTGACTTTTTCCAAAACCTAATGAAAATGATAAATATGATTAATAATGATAATTAAGGATTATTGTGTGATGGTTAGGTTGACCATTTGACCATGGTGGACATTTTGACCCTTGTTGATATTTTGACCATAATCATTTCATATCAAAGATGCTTCTTGATCTTTGCAAATTGCATTTATTATGAAATGATAATGGTCATTCCATACTCACCATCACATTTTCCTTTTTAATTATTATTATTAATCTAGTATTCTCTCATATGAGCATGGTTGTAAAAAGAGAGAGCTCTCATTCTATTCTAGCTCTTCTCTCTCTTTGCAAAAGCTCTTCTTCTTCCTCTCTCAAAGGTTAAGTGTTCCATGTGTTGGAAATCATAAGTTTTGAGACAAAGCCACCATAACACATCTCTACTCATTCTAGGGTACTAGGTTTAGCAAACCAAACACCTTAGTTACCACTAGGTTGAGGTAGGAGCTCAAGTTCGAGGCCCTCGGGTGGATCTATCTTCGGCAAAGAGGAGACGAGGAGGAGGAGCCGTTCAAACTACCACAAGGAGCAAGCAAGGAGGAGAACAACAAGAAGAGAAGGAGTTCAAGACCTAGGTATAACCATTCTACATAGTAGTTAGAACTTGTAGTTCTTTTGTTAGTTTTGTTTAGCAAAGATTCTTCATAATCGGTCCATGTTACCTATCGAGGAAAAATTCGATTTTTACCTATTTCGCCTCCCCGAAAGAACCGGGATGGGTAACGTGGACCTAACACCGGGAGGCTCACCTCTCGAGCGACGGGGCTAAGTATGCCTCCGACTCGCTCACAAAGCCGTTCACCGAGGAGTTGCTCGCCGTCCACGTCTTCTCGCGCAACAAGCCCCCAAAGGTCTCTCTGTTCGACGGGAAAACCGACCCGAAGGACCATTTGGATGCTTTCACCGCGGGGATGAGCATCCAGGATCACTCCGACGCTGCCTAGTGCAGAGACTTTCCGGCGGGACTGGTTCCGGGGGCTCGAGCCCCGCTCGATTTCGACCTTCGACAAGCTAGCTACTCAGTTCCTTGGCCATTTCGTGGGGAACCGTCGACAGAAGCGCACGGTAGACTACCTCTTCACGGTTAAGAGTGGGGACAAGGAAATGTTCAAGGCCTACATTACCCGTTTCTACAATGCCCTTCTCGAGGTGCCCGAGCACCGGGACGAAACCATCATCACGACGCTTAGATCTGGTCTGAGGCATAAGGAATGGTTACGCTCCTTCGCGTTGGCGCAACCTAAAACCATGGCCGAGGTCAAGGCGTGGACCAAGCGCGAGGTTCAGCTAGAATCCGAGGTGAATGCTAACCTCCCCCGGGCAGAACAGGCCGACCCGAAGAAGAGGGTGTTGGAGATAGTGCCCTCAGAGTCAATTATTAGGTCACAGGTACGTGATTGCAATGATTGATGGAGGACCTATCCCGGTAGGACAGTCTTACTCGAGATGATAGTATGCTATCTGGTTTACCTTTATCATCGTGTACTGCTTTAAGTGACCTGACACGTCGCTATTACACGTTGATAGAGCCCCTAGGATTCTTGCTTGACCACCAGCAGTATGAGAGCGATCATATAAGTGGGAGCTGGGGGTCTATAAGCATATCCTTAAAAGGTCCCTAGTCGTGAGAGTTTCGAGATAGGGCATCGATTCTCCATAGTAGACTAGTGTATACAGTCGAGACCCCGACGAGGGGCGGTGGCCGGTCTCACAAGCCACTGGTGTCAGTTGGATCACCTAAGATGTATACAGGTGCTCATTGGGTTATGAGTACACCGGACAGGACTCGCCGGGAACATGCTAGTTGGTCATATACCAGACGTCAGATGGCAGTTCCCTGGTGACATGTGTACAGGTTAGTTCATCGACCTGGGGATCGTCATTTATCTTGTGTGAGTTCCCACTGTACTTTGATTACTACCCTACCAGGCTCAAAGGAGTCGTGCAAACAGGTTTTAGTTGGGTACAGTCCCGAGCCACATGGAGGCAGTGAGCGTATCTTCAGGGGTTCGTCTCTCCCGGTATTGGGGGTGAGGTCGCGCTGTGTCTAGGAGAGCCATTACACGAAGCCCTCGGCCGAGGCAAGGAGATTTACTGGTAGGTATTCCAGTAGTATCTCAGGGTGTTCTGGGCTACACTCCGACACGACTTGTACCGCTTTTGGGGGTCTGACTTTTACCAACCCCCTAGGCCCGCCATGCGATGCTCATAGACGAACGGACCGGACTGTACGGACATTGTCACTGACAGGCTCAGTAGAGAGTCAGGATGAGTTCGCTCACAGACGTCCCTTTTGGTCAATACCTGGTAGCCCGTTATGTATTGGCTTATACCTCTAACGTGCTAGTGGTTAAATCCACAACCATGGTGTTGACGAGTCTTTAGAGTCCCCCACATTCTGTTACTCAGCTTTCGGGCGAAAGGTTGTAGAGGCCGTATGGAGATATGGCAAGGTCCGATCAGATTCGTGCGGTATTGCACGGATCAGGATCGGACAGTTTGTACTATAGGCCGTATGGATATATGGCAGGGTTTGATCAGATACGTGCGGTATTGCACGGATCAGGATCGAACGGATATTACTAGCCGGCTTTGGTTTAAGCCGGATCCTAGTATAGTACAGTGTAGATTTTGTCTCATTGCATTTGTATTTCGGTCGGAATACAAATGCGGGTGTGTATGCACAGTATCGGGGTTTTCCTGTAATTTATTACGGGACCAGTTTTCTGGAGTTGCCAGTTTTCTTTCCGTTTCGGCCAATTTCCTTTGTATCGTTCATTGGCCGAAGATTGGTGGAGGAGGGCTTATTTGCATTGTTGCAAATAAGTATTTGTGGAGGGGTTCTTTGCATATTTCCTTGTATCATGATGGTGCACCTTTCATTGACCTTGACTTCTTGACTCCTTCATGATGGCTTGACTTTTTGAAGTCATCATGCTTGATGATGGGTTATGATATGGTTGTTGAGTGTTGGATTTTGTTGAGAATAATTTCTTTTGATGATCACCTTTCTCTCTCTCTCTTTCTTGTGATTGATACACTCTCCATTCTCACTCTCCCCTGATTCACCTTGGCCGGCCAAAAGTCCTTTGGGGCTGTCCCAATTTGGGAGTGAGGAATTGTTGCTCATTTGGCTAGGAAAAAGTCTTTTTAGCTCCTCCTCCAAAAGCTTATCTCATATCCTCCACCGATGGCAACTCCCTAAACCCCTAGAGACACAAATAGCTCACTACACCATTCTACAGCAAGTCTTGGGCACGTCGAGTAGCCAGCTTCATGCCCGAGTTGCCTCGGCATTGAGGTGGGAGCCCGTAAAAGAAGTAGGTGATGTGGTGCACTTCCGACGACGAGGTGGAGACCGGAGCTTCCGCGGGAGATCGGGACGATGACGAGAAGACCGGAGGACTTGGATCGTCGGTATATCTCTCTTCCCTTTCTTGTTGATAGCTAGGATTAATTAATGGTTCGATCCGGGTATTAGTGCGCGGCGGTTTGCCAGTTCAAGAAAATTTAAAGTTTATCACCGCTTCCGCATCTGGCCGTCGGATTGACGGCCGGGGCGCCGCCATGCACTTACAGTGGTATCAGAGCCTCGCCATTAACTTAGTCTAGCTTTTTCTAATGTGTTTGCATTTCCGATCGATCAAAAAGTTCCAAAACCGCATCCTTGCTTGCATCAGTTTTCTGTTGAAAATTTTTTGGTCTCCAAAAATTTTTCAGGTTGTAAAATAGTGTTGTACTGGAGATTATAAGCCCACTGTAGAAATTCGACGCAGTAAGTCGACCACCACAGCGCGGAACCGCGGCAAAATGCCCCCTGGGTCGCGGTTCCGCCGCACAGTGGTGTCCTTACGGCATCAAACTTCTTCAGTTGCTTTCTGGGATGAAAATTGGGTTTTTGGAATAATAACATTGGGCCCAGAATTTCCTGATCTGCTACAGTATTACTTGGGGGCCCACTTGTTAATTTTTGATTGATCGGATATTTAAAACACATTATTTCACAGTATTTACATTATATCTGCGACCGTGAATGTCACTCGATCGGTAAATCCGGTCTAACTGCTATAGCCCGGTTAGACGGATTTGCGAACGTGACTTTCACGTTGATGTTCTGTTTTTGCTGTGATGTTGCAGATCGGTCGTGGGGGATAGCCTGGATGCAATGCTAGTACAGTTTTGTTGTATTATGTACATTTGATATTGCGGGGCGAGCGTCCGACATGTGGACTGCCGTCACTGCCTGTTTGTATTATTTTTTTTGGGGCACGGCCAGGTTGCGGTCGATGTACCCGTTGTATGTATATTTTACTTTCTGTACTAGGATTACCCCGCGGAGGGGTGCACGGATAGCCGGGTTCTAGAGGGCAACAAGCCCGCATCTCATGGCATTGAGAGGGAGGGGGCTTCACTCTAGGATTGGCGGGCTATTCGCCGCACTCGTAGGGGGTACAGGTTGACCCAGGAGGGGTGCCCAAGTTACCGGATTCCGTGAAGTGCTGGGTGGTCCATTCACGGTGCTGAAAGGGGCTGCCTCGCTTCAGGTTTTGGCGGGTGACTTTCCGCGCCCGTAGGGGTCTAGGATTTCATTGCACAGGCTATCCACACGACCAGGGGAACGTCGGGTTTCAACGGCTCTGTGAAACCCGGGGATCCCAGATATCTGTATTGTTTCTGTGATGCTGTACATTTCTGTGATGTTGCATTTTATTCATGCCTTGAGCGAAATTTAATATATTGGTATATATATTACTAGATGTTGTATATGTTTTACATCCGTGCTAGTCCAGTCCCCGCTCTGTCGTTAGTTAGCTAACCTAACGGGTAATGACGGGACCCAGTGGCGAATGCGGATGGCATATACGTACATCAGTATATTTTCGTTCTTTTTGGTGTGATCAATTGATAGGACTGCATTGATTCGGATCAATGCAAGTTAAAACAAACCTAATCTGATGTTGTTGGAACACTTTTCAAAAAAGCTGTTATTGCAAGGACGTTCACTTTTGTTTTGCACCGTGGTATTCAGTTGGAATATCCTGCTCCTCAGTCGACGAGGCAAGGGCCGAGATCCCTTCACCGGGAGTGACCCCTTGGACAGAAGTTTGCGTCAGGGCATTAACTTCACTATAGCCGATTACTTTTGCTTTGCACCGTGGTATTCAGTTAGAATATCCTGCACCCCATTCTACGGGGAAAGAGCCGAGATCCCTTCACCGGGAGTGACCTCTTTAGCGAAGGTTTTCGTCACTATATTTTTAAAAGCTATCCGTTCCTTCAACGATATCAAGTTCATTACGTTAAAGGTTTTCACCAGAAACCATTCGTAGCCCTCCGTCGTTTCAGACGGGTAGCACGTAGTATTCATGCTGTGTTTGTTGACCTTCGTCAAGGCATAGTGAATGGTAGCTGCTTGTTACCTTTCTGCTGCATAGATAGATGCGTTGGTTTGGGACAGCCGTATAGCCTTGTTGGCCTTCGTCAAGGGCTTGTACGGGTGGATTCAAATTAACATGGATAATGACGGGTAGAACTTGACATGTGACTTATGATTTGTTGACCTTCGCCAAGGTCATAAGAGCATGGGGCAGAAATCACATCGGGAGTTTCAAAAGAACTGAAACTTGCCAGATATGCGCATATCTTCTGGAGTGTGACACCGTGAGCGGATTCCGTCACGTTATCATGCGATGATAGTTGGATCCCGATTCCCACTGATGAGTTAGTTTACTCCTCGGCTGACCCCGACTAATTCTTCTTTCAGGTTTGGAGGAGAATTTGAGGTACAGTGGGAGGTTTCCAGATTAGATAAATTGGTAACCATTCTGATCTAGGTTAGAGTGCACGCTGAGTGTTTCTTTTCTCTCTCTCTTTGGCAGCGACCATTGACCCGACCCTAAGACTATAACTCAGTGACCAAGTTGACCGAACCTTCTTAAACACTGGCTTTTGGATTGTCAGAGTTGCAAACCTCATTGCCACTCCTACTTTTACCCTTTTCTCCAGGACACCCCGTATTACTACGAACGTCCACTTCCATTAGACAAAACCATCGTATGGTTAGATACGAACTCGAAGGAATTTATTCGAGGATGGTTTCAGGTTCTAGAGGAAACAGATAGGATTATTCAGTTGTCTTTTCCTTTTACCTTCTCTCAAGTTGTGAGTACTCCTTGGTTTAGGGGCAGTACACCTATTACGCTTATTGGATAGTCTTCTTCCAAACCTTAGGCTGGTGCCGACCGGTAGGGAATGAAGAAAACCAATTAGCATAACGATGGTGTGCAGAAGGTATTAAGTTAAGACAAAGCAAGGGATTAGTAAGAAGGCAAAGTAAATTGCAACAGATATTCACGACTAAACCAAGTATTCCTTCGCCAATCCTAAAATCACCTTTGTATTTCTCCAGGACACTCCGTATCACTACGAAGATCCACAGTTTATTGGATACTCCATCGTATGGTTATATACGAACTCGAAAGAAACTTGTTCCAGTTCGGGAATGGATTCTGGTCCAGGAGAAATAGGAATAAGGTTTATTCAGTTGTCTTTTATCTTCACCTTCTCTCGCATTGCGAGTGCTCCTAGGATTAGGACAGTACACCCATTATGCTTATTGGATAGTCTTCTTCCAAACCATAGGCTGGTGCCGAACGGTAGGGAAGGAAGAAAACCATTTGGCCTAAAGGGGTGTGCAGAAGGTAATGACTAAAGACATATGAAGGGATTTGGAGAGGTGGCAGAGAATTATACGGTTACAGTCGTGAATCTGGAAGAGGAATTACTAAGAATACCGGGATACTCCATCGAAACATTTCAATGTTTCAGTTTCACTGTGTACTGTTAAAGGAAAACTGATTTCCCAATTAGTCCTTACTCCAGGGTATGTATTTACCAGGTACGATTCTCACATCTGTATGGTTTTACAGATGATGAGTGGGAGTAAGTTATTGGGAATTGGGTGATCGTCCTCATTATATCGGGATTCGTTGCAATCGATGATATTTGAGGAGATCACCTGGGCTGTTTGCCGGTCGGCAAATATTTGGTTTTGAATATCCGCTGTTGTGCACCAATTTCAAATTGATATATCTGTACGTCTATTTTCATAGAGTGAGATATACCTTTTTGAAATTATGTCTATGACATTTACCTATATCAGTGGATGATTAGGTAAGGAGCATTAAACAGCGGTGTAATTCTTCTTAACCATAAGTACAGTTCTCAACCTACGACACACAGTGAATGAGTTATCAGACTCAAGGGACTTATACAGAGTATTGTATGTTGTCCAGGGTCCATCAGGACAGAGGGGTTGGTCCTCGTACTATATTCGGTTTACTTATGACTTCTTTACTTTTTAGACAGGTGTTTCGTGGAAACACAGGGTCCGAATTTGGAGAAGTTATAGGTATTTGAATAGAGTAGAGAACCAGGTATAGCAAGTATCGGGATTCTTCAAAGAGATCGAAGATGTAGATACTTGTGTATGGTATTCAGTTGATAGTAATGATAAAGAGATCTTGCTTCTCTTTTAGGTTACTCATAATTGGAAGCATTCCTAAGTTGAGTAACGCTGATCGGCCTCCTTCCATTTAGTTGACATGCACTGGAGACAGCTGCATGATTTGAATCTGGTTCAATTAAATCAGTGCCTCTGGTCCTATATGGGATATAGAACAGTTCATATCTTAACGATGTTAAGGTACGGGGAGTTGTCCGGTTTATGATTAAAACCAGACACTGGACAACTCAAGGCACGTTTCTGTAATGGCTGTTTGTGGGTTGACCCAGGCTATGACGAGGGTTGACTTTCTACCATCTGGATGAACAATAGCAATATTGTTCTAGACTCGCCACAGTTTTATTAAAAATGGATTTTTTCAGAAAACAGTAGTGGGAGTATGGTAGAACTGGAAGTGATTCCAGAACCACAAACGATTACTGAAGATTTGACAGGAACCTAAAGATTCAATCTGGATTGACATTCCATTGGCCACTCCGCAGATACGGTGGGTAACTTCAGGCACCCGAGAGGTACTACGGTAGCCTCAAGGACGGTGACAGGGAAGTTCTTGTTTACCCACAATTACCATTGCTGTTGTTCCAGGCTGCGAGACCCGGTGGGAGGATGAGTGTAGCGTCGTTCTAAACTAGTTTTAGAAGTGTACGTCTATATGACTCTGCCAGAGGGTTGTCGTAGTCAGTGGGAGCAGCGGAAGCATTGGTGGACAGGTAGCTTATGTCTATTTATAGACTAAAGCAGATGTAGCGGAGATAGATCATCTATTTCTGACGTGACAGTCATGGGTTTGACTTCATCAGAATAGGGGATGGATCTGTTGAGAAGGTAGTAGGGTGTGATGTCATGGTGTTTGGATGACATACACAGAGTAGGAAAGGAAACTCCTATACTACAACCGGTTATACTTTGGTCGTCATACAGTGTTTTCTCCATATGGGACTTGGACATTATATCAGACATACTGGTTACTAGATCTATGGTTTTAGATCTAGATTTGGGTAGTCTCCCAATCTGGGTACTTAGACAGCATTCTAAGGGTATTTAGAATGGACGACTCCTGGCACGGTAGTGTACCTGCAGGTGATGGAGTCACCCTCTCTAAAGGTGTCTTACAGACTAAAGGGGAGAGGGATGTGCATGATTGGCAGATTAGTGCTTAGGCAATTGAGTCAATCATGAGATGTCAAGTACCACACCAGATGTTGTTCTTGCACTAGATGCAATAAGTTGACATTAATCCAATCCTGGAGAAACAGTCGGAAGCAGTTTTAGAACATAAGTGGATGTTCTAGGGATATGATAACGACAGCCTCATTCAGGAGACAGTTATCATTCCAGGCTTCCAAGGTGACCTGGACGACAAGGAGGTTGTCAGAGTTATAGTTTTTCCTTCTGACGAGGGGCAGTATTTTGGACAGGTGGTCTAAGGAAATACTGAGGGTGGCATGGCGCAGGATACTGATTAAGTTCAGTTGACGATACAGTCTAAGGAGTTTGGATTTGGAGTTCATTTATGAGCTATGTCCCATCAGACATCCAGACACATCCTAAGACAGGTATTGCTCATTTCGGGAGATGGGTTTCTCCGCGAACTTGAGATATAGAGAGACATAGAAAGAAACAACAAAGCGGATCCACTCACTGAGGCTATTCCTCGAACGCAATAGTTTCGCAAACGAGCTTTGTGAGACTGACTAGTAGAGGAGTTGGGTGTTCGGTATCACACGGGCTGTGAGTATGCGACATCGCAATAATTAGCCTTGAGTGCAAGTGGGAGATTGTTGGAGATAGTGCCCTCAGAGTCAATTATTAGGTCACAGGTACGTGATTGCAATGATTGATGGAGGACCTATCCCGGTAGGACAGTCTTACTCGAGATGATAGTATGCTATCTGGTTTACCTTTATCATCGTGTACTGCATTAAGTGACCTGACACGTCGCTATTACACGTTGATAGAGCCCCTAGGATTCTTGCTTGACCACCAGCAGTATGAGGGCGATCATATAAGTGGGAGCTGGGGGTCTATAAGCATATCCTTAAAAGGTCCCTAGTCGTGAGAGTTTCGAGACAGGGCATCGATTCTCCATAGTAGACTAGTGTATACAGTCGAGACCCCGACGAGGGGCGGTGGCCGGTCTCACAAGCCACTGGTGTCAGTTGGATCACCTAAGATGTATACAGGTGCTCATTGGGTTATGAGTACACCGGACAGGACTCGCCGGGAACATGCTAGTTGGTCATATACCAGACGTCAGATGGCAGTTCCCTGGTGACATGTGTACAGGTTAGTTCATCGACCTGGGGATCGTCATTTGTCTTGTGTGAGTTCCCACTGTACTTTGATTACTACCCTACCACGGCTCAAAGGAGTCGTGCAAACAGGTTTTAGTTGGGTACAGTTCCGAGCCACATGGAGGCAGTGAGCGTATCTTCAGGGGTTCGTCTCTCCCGGTATTGGGGGTGCGGTCGCGCTGTGTCTAGGAGAGCCATTACACGAAGCCCTCGGCCGAGGCAAGGAGATTTACTGGTAGGTATTCCAGTAGTATCTCAGGGTGTTCTGGGCTACACTCCGACACGACTTGTACCGCTTTTGGGGGTCTGACTTTTACCAACCCCGTAGGCCCGCCATGCGATGCTCATAGACGAACGGACCGGACTGTACGGACATTGTCACTGACAGGCTCAGTAGGGAGTCAGGCTGAGTTCGCTCACAGACGTCCCTTTTGGTCAATACCTGGTAGCCCGTTATGTATTGGCTTATACCTCTAACGTGCTAGTGGTTAAATCCACAACCATGGTGTTGACGAGTCTTTAGAGTCCCCCACATTCTGTTACTCAGCTTTCGGGCGAAAGGTTGTAGAGGCCGTATGGAGATATGGCAAGGTCCGATCAGATACGTGCGGTATTGCACGGATCAAGATCGGACAGTTTGTACTATAGGCCGTATGGATATATGGCAGGGTTCGATCAGATACGTGCGGTATTGCACGGATCAGGATCGAACGGATATTACTAGCCGGCTTTGGTTTAAGCCGGATCCTAGTATAGTACAGTGTAGATTTTGTCTCATTGCATTTGTATTTCGGTCGGAATACAAATGCGGGTGTGTATGCACAGTATCGGGGTTTTCCTGTAATTTATTACAGGACCAGTTTTCTAGAGTTGCCAGTTTTCTTTCCGTTTCGGCCAATTTCCTTTGTATCGTTCATTGGCCGAAGATTGGTGGAGGAGGGCTTATTTGCATTGTTGCAAATAAGTATTTGTGGAGGGGTTCTTTGCATATTTCCTTGTATCATGATGGTGCACCTTTCATTGACCTTGACTTCTTGACTCCTTCATGATGGCTTGACTTTTTGAAGTCATCATGCTTGATGATGGGTTATGATATGGTTGTTGAGTGTTGGATTTTGTTGAGAATAATTTCTTTTGATGATCACCTTTCTCTCTCTCTCTTTCTTGTGATTGATACACTCTCCATTCTCACTCTCCCCTGATTCACCTTGGCCGGCCAAAAGTCCTTTGGGGCTGTCCCAATTTGGGAGTGAGGAATTGTTGCTCATTTGGCTAGGAAAAAGTCTTTTTAGCTCCTCCTCCAAAAGCTTATCTCATATCCTCCACCAATGGCAACTCCCTAGACCCCTAGAGACACAAATAGCTTACTACACCATTCTACAGCAAGTCTTGGGCACGTCGAGTAGCCAGCTTCGTGCCCGAGTTGCCTCGGCATTGAGGTGGGAGCCCGTAAAAGAAGTAGGTGATGTGGTGCACTTCCGACGACGAGGTGGAGACCGGAGCTTCCGCGGGAGATCGGGACGATGACGAGAAGACCGGAGGACTTGGATCGTCGGTATATCTCTCTTCCCTTTCTTGTTGATAGCTAGGATTAATTAATGGTTCGATCCGGGTATTAGTGCGCAGCGGTTTGCCAGTTCAAGAAAATTTAAAGTTTATCACCGCTTCCGCATCTGGCCGTCGGATTGACGGCCGGGGCGCCGCCATGCACTTACAGAGGGCTTGGGAGGAGAGGCCGGAGCGTCAGCAGCCCTGCCACCCAAAGTTCCAGGAGTATACCCCCCTCAACGTCTCCTTCGCAGTGTTGCTGGAGGAGGCCTAGAACGAGGGGTTCTTCAAGTTCCCTCCGATGCCGCGTCAGGCCGCAAAGCGAACCCAGGGCCCCTACTGCGCTTTCCACCGGGTACTGGGCCACGCCACGGAGGACTGCAAGCAACTGAGGGACTACATCGAAGAGCTCATCCGGTCTGGGCACCTCGCCGCCTACTTGAGGGACAAACGGCTGGCTGACCGCAAGCAGGAGCAGCATCACCCTCCCGCCGACCTGACCATCGGTCAGATCATGCTCGTTTCAGCGAACGGCCAGCCCGGAGCTCAGGGAGTCCCATTCCTTATGCCAAGCGCGGAGGCCAACAGCCTTTCAGGGAGCTCGGCCCAAGCCAATAAAGTCATCTACTAGCTTGTACCTTTCTTTTAAAGCAATGTAAACTCTTCCTAGGATCTATTGTTAATTTAATAAAGATCAATGGAGCATTATGAAAAGGAAAGAAAAGCTTTGTTTATTCAAAAGGTATTATGGGCTCCTCAGCCATACATGTAAAAAGAAAAGAAAATTACAACGGTGTGGGAAGGGGGTGCAGCGAGCACTGCTCGTGGTACTCGGTAAAGATCTTCGCCAACCGGGGCCTCGCAAGGTCCAACCTCTGTCCCCGGTTCCCCCCGCGAGCGTCGATCCTAAGCTTCAGCTCGTAGCATTCGCGGACGAGCGCCTCTGAGCAGGCCAGCCGGTTCGCGGAGATTAGGCCAAAGCGCCTCAAAGACCGCAGCTTGCCCACGGCCTCGTCATAAAGCAGCTCAGACAGGGGGTTGTAAAGCCCCGGCGACGCCCTCCAGATGGAGTACATCAACAGCTGCAGTAGGGAGGAGCATCGAGGGAGCAGCCGGCCGAAATGGTCCTCAATGCTCCAGTAAACCAGTTGCACCGTGTCCTCGGTGTAGTACGGATCGTAAAGGTACACGTCTTCAAAGTGGACGATGTCCAGGATAGTAAACGGGAAGTCCTGCAATCTCGACGACCTGTTTATGAGGGATGGAAGGACCAGCACTCCTTCAGCCTTATATAGCCCACTGCGCAGCCCAACAGTCGCCCGCTTTCACCCAGGGAGTCGCTGCCACGCGGCAGCCATCAAGCCTTCTCTGGTGGAATCGAAGCGACGCGCCCCTAGTGCTTCGCCTCCCCCCGCATTCAATGCGCTATCTACGCGCGCCGTTGCCCTGACCGTTCCCATTCCCTACGCCTACAGCTAGACGGTCGGGCTATACCTTGTCAAGATTCAACCCAGCAGCTACCCTGCTCGGTCACCCCTGGCGGGTAGCTTCCCTATCACAACGCCAGGGATCAGAAAGCCCTCCCAGAGGCAGTTGAGCCCGAGGACCCCTCGCTCGGCTATCCCTAGCGGGCAGCTTCCCTGCCACAATGCCGGTGATCAAAAAGCCCTCCCAAAGGCAGTCGAGCCCGTGGATCCCTCGCTCGGCTATCCCCAGCGGGCAGCTTCCCTGCCACAACGCCAGGGATCAAAAATCCCTCCCAGAGGCAGTCGAGCCCGAGGATCTCTCGCTCGGCTATCCTTCAGGACAAAAGCCCTCGCAAAGAGGCACCGGGCAGTAACCCTGCCCGGCTAAGGGGCCTTGGTAGGCTTCTACAGCCCCTCCCGCGCTAAGGACCAAAGTCCTCCAAGAGACAGTCGAGTCCTTGCTCGGCAATCCCCGGCCGGTAGCTTCCAACCACAACCGACAGGGATCAATTTCCTCGCCAAGAGGCACTGGGCAGTAACCCTGCCCGGTCCCTGTCCTGAAGGATCAAAGCCCTTACAAGAGGCATCCGAGCAGCTACCCTGCTCGGTCAACTCCGGCTGGTAGCTCCCTACCCTCGACGCCAGGGATCAAAAGTCCTCACAAAAGGCACCAGAGCGGCTACCCCGCTCGTTCATCCCAGGCTGGTAGTTGCCTACCCATGACGACAGAGGTCAAAGCCCTCTCCAAGAGGCAACCGCGCAGCTTCACTGCCCGGTCATCCTTAGTGGGCTTCTTACTGTAAGGTTTGCCTAGCACCCTATGAAGAGTTTTGAAGCATCACATGTCTCAAAGTATGTATTTTGATGGTGCTAAACAAACACGCAAAGGAATCGATCCTAGGAAATTAGGGTTACTAAACTTTAAGCTAATAAAGTTAGGGTTTCGAGACTACAACCTTTGTAGCTCCCCTTTGCTTGACCCCTTGGTGTCTTGGGTGTTGAATGGAGGTCCTCTTGAAGTCCCCTCGCGTCCACGACGATCCACAACGGAGTTCTCCGTCCAAGCTCGCAACTTCGTAAAACCGAAGAGAACACTCTAAACAAGTCGGCTAAACTTGTGTAGAATGAAGTTGAGGTTTAGAATCTCACTTCAAAAACCTTTCTTTAAGTGTGTATTACTCACTAGAAAAAACTAGAGAGCAAAAGGAAGAAGGAGGATGAAGATGGAGGCTTTATTTTAACAAGGGTTAATATGATAACCTTGAAAAGAAATGAAATATATCTATATATATATTTTATTTCTTCTCATGACCAACCATGGTTAAGTGATGGAGACATAATTTAACTTGAGTTTTAAATGATAAAGAGAAGGATAACCCAAGGTTAGAGATAGGTGAGCTTGGTTAGGTTAGAAGAAGAATGTAGAAGCTAGTAAAGATAATCCTTCTCTTTTCAATTTTGTTTTAAATACAAAAACAAATAAAAAACCATTACTTAATCCATGGTGTGAGTCTTATATTGCCACCATTTCCATGTGCTAACAACCATGATAGATGGGTGTATGTATGTATGCATGTATGCACATCCACATGTGCATGAAACTAGAATGAAAGAAAGAAACACATGCATGCATGCATGCATCCATCAAATACTAGAAAGGTTTCAAGTGAGAAAACTAATGGTTAGATGATAAATCAACACTTAATTTATCAATCCGGTCATATCTCATATGACCCCACCAAAAGCAGGCTACCCGATCAATGTTCGGTATCATATACGCACATTTTAATCGGGTGCATGCGCATATCGCATACGCGCACCACAACGTTTCGCCTGGACTGGGCAACTCCTTTGTGGGACTCTAAGACTCGTCAATACGCCGGCAGAGGGTGATGATCATATCAGGTACCCCCAAGCCGCAAGCGGTCAGCTAAACGTAACGGCCACCCGGGTATTGAGCGATCAGAAGAAAACAAGCGAACCTGCTACAACTCCCGTCGAGCCAACCGGCAACACTACCGTACAGTCCGGTCTCTTCGTCAGATATGCTGCATATCGAGCCTAGGGATGGTCACGTCGACCCTAATAACTCAATAAGTCGTGCCGGTGAATGGTCTATAACAGATCGAGAAACTACTGATAACACTTATCAGCAATTCTCAGCAGCCCTGGCCAGGGACTTACTGATATAACCAGTCGGGCACAGTACAGCATCAACTCCCAATACCGGGAGAGACGAAACCCCTCCTATCGCTCATTGCCTTCGTGTGTCTCGGGACTGTACCCAACAGCCACCTGTTTGCATGACTCAGTAGAGCCGTGGTAGGGTGGCAATCAAAGTACAGTGGAAGAACACACAAGACTCCATGACGATCTCGGGTCTACAGACTAACCTGTACCAGTGTTACCTGAGAACTGCTATCCGACGATAGATATAATTCCATATAGGAGTTCTCAGTGAGTCCGTCCAGTGTACCCAGTCACCACTGAGCACCCGTATATGATCTTTATGTCAAACTCCAATGGATATGGGATCATCCATCGCCCATCACATGGGTCTAGTATCATATATGCTAGTCTACTCTGGTATATCAATGCCCCGTCTCGATATACCTACGACTAGAGACTTTCCAGGATATGCTTATAGACTACAGATGTCCCACTAGTATGATCTTCATCATAATCAGAGCAGTCAAGCCAATATCCTCAGGGCTTTATCAGCATGTATGAGTGAATAATAAGCATGATCAAATCAACATGTCAGATAAAGAAGAACCAGATAGCATACTATCATGTCGAGCGAGAATGCATACTGAATATATATACATGTATAGATACATCCACTATCACATAATGGCCTCTAGGGAATACATATATCCAACAATCTCCCACTTGCACTAAGGCCAATTATTGGCGTATCTCATACCCAACATCTCAAAAAGTCGCTCATGCTGCGGCTGAAGGAGGGCCTTGGTGAATGGATCCGCAGCGTTATTCTTTGTGTTTACCCTCCTAATCTCGATCTCGCGGCGATCTACAATCTCCCGGATCAAATGAAAACTCCTCAGGATGTGTCTGGACCGCTGATGGGATCTGGGCTCCTTGGCTAACGCCATAGCCCCATTATTGTCACAATACAAAGGTATTGGATCAATAATGGTTGGAACTACTCCTGGCTCCGAGACGAACTTCTTCATCCAGACGGCTTCCTTGGCGGCATCATTTGCAGCAATGTACTCAACTTCCATTGTAGAGTCTGCAACGGTATCTTGTTTGGAACTCTTCCAACTCACCGCCCCTCCATTGAGGGTAAATACAAACCCAGAGATAGATTTGCTGTCGTCCTTATCGCTCTGGAAGCTTGAATCGGTAAAGGCCTCCATTTGAAGACCTCCATTACCATACACCAAGAACAATTCTTTAGTCCTTCGCAAGTACTGAAGAATGTTATTCACAGCTGTCCATTGATTCTCCCCTGGGTTGGATTGATACCTGCTTACAACACTAAGTGCATAAGCTACATCTGGGCGTGTACATAACATCGCATACATTATAGATCCTATTGCCAAAGCATAGGGTATAATACTCATGCGAGCTCTCTCTTCATCGGTCTTTGGGCAAGAATCCTTGGAGAAAGTGACCCCATGGCAAGCGGGTAAGGCACCCCGTTTGGAGTCTTCCATACTAAACCTCTTTAGGATGGTGTCAATGTACCTGGTTTGGGACAATCCCAATAACCTTTTGGATCTATCCCTATAGATCCTTATGCCCAGAATGTATGTGGCATCACCCAGGTCCTTCATGGGGAACCTCAGTGATAAGAAAGATTTGACCGACTGTAGCATAGGAATATCATTTCCTATCAGAAAAATGTCGTCCACGTACAATACGAGGAATGTGACAGCTCTCCCTACAGCCTTCTTATAAACACAAGGTTCATCTGGATTTTTGATGAAATCAAACTCTTTGATGACATCATCGAAACAGATGTTCCAACTCCGTGATGCCTGCTTTAACCCATATATGGATTTAAGCAATTTACATGCTTTCCCGCTGCTCCCACTGTCAATGAAGCCCTCTGGCTAATCCATATAAACGCATTCTTCTAAATTTCCATTTAGAAATGCGGTTTTAACGTCCATCTGCCAGATTTCATAGTCGTAATGAGCAGCAATAGCAAGTAGGATCCGAATGGATTTAAGCATGGCTACGGGAGAAAAAGTCTCGTCATAGTCCAATCCTGGTCTTTGACGAAAACCCTTCACCACAAGTCTTGCCTTATAGGTCTCCACCTGCCCATCTACACCAATCTTTCTTTTAAAGATCCATTTGCACCCCACAGGTTTCACCCCAGGGGGTACAATGTCCAAAGTCCACACTTTGTTGGTGTACATAGACTCCATTTCGGATCTCATGGCATCCAGCCACTTCACAGAGTCTTTACTCGTGATAGCTTGCTGAAAACTGGTAGGATCATCATCATCCATGATGCAATCTTCTCCGTTACCATCAATGAGGAAACCATAGTACCTCTCCGGTGGGCGAGAAGTCCTACCAGACCTACGGAGTGGCCGAGGTTCTTCAGTTTCTGCTGCAACAGCCGGTTCAACCAAATCGTCATTTGTAGTTTGTGTCTCTAGAACCTCTTCTAGATCTACCACCTTGCCATTATCTTTATCTGTGAAAAACTCTTTTTCCAAGAATGTGGCATACTGAGAAACAAACACTTTTTGTTCCTCTTTATGGTAGAATAGATATCCATAAGAATTCTTTGGATATCCCACAAAGTTACATAAGACTGACCGTGTCTCGAGTTTGTCCGGATTCTGCTTTTTAACATGGGCCGGGCAACCCCAAACCTTAATTCTCTTAAGAGATGGTCTCTTCCCATGCCATATCTCATATGGTGTGGTAGACACGGCTTTGGTTGGAACCCTATTTAGTAGAAACGCTGCAGTCTCCAATGCATGCCCCCAAAACAAGACGGGTAACTCAGCGTCACTCATCATGGACCGGACCATATCTAATAGGGTCCTATTCCTTCGTTCTGACACACCGTTGTGCTGGGGTGTGTAAGGAGGAGTGAGCTGAGAGAGAATCCCATTCTCTTTCAAGAAGTTTGCAAATTCTGCACTGAGATACTCACCACCTCGATCTGATTGAAGCATCTTGATACTCAAGCCGGTTTGTTTTTCTACTTCTTGTTTATATTCAATGAATTTCTCAAAAGCTTCGGACTTGTGTTTTAATAAAAATACATGACCGAATCTTGAGAAATCATCAGTGAATGTAATGAAGTATGAAAAACCGCCTCTAGCCTGTGTAGACATAGGCCCACATACATCACTATGTATGAGGCCCAGGAGCTGAGTAGCTCTTTCTCCGTGTCCGGTAAACGGAGTTTTAGTCATTTTACCCTTGATACAAGACTGGCAAGTCGCATAAGATTTATATTCAAAAGAATTTAAATATCCATCTTTGTGTAACTTGTTTAGTCTTATTTCGTTAATATGACCAAGTCTACAGTGCCAAAGAAAAGCTTCATTTAATTCTGAAGGTTTTCTTTTATTAGTGTGTTGTATACTGAAAACTGTGTGTTGATTTAGGACATATATTCCGTTGTTAAGCTTACCATACCCAACCAACATTTGATTCAGGTTAATGTTCATAACATTGTTTTGCAATACAAAATTATACCCTTCATTGTCCAACAAAGAAGAGGATATTATATTACATAGCATACTTGGTACAAAATAACATGGATTTAAAACCAAAATACATCCAGATGGCAACCCCAAGTGATACTCTCCCACTGCGAATGTATGTATATTGGAACCATTTCCAACGCGCAGAGTATGGTCACCTGTCCTCAAAACCTTGCTATTTCTCAGCCCCTGCATAGAATTGCAAATGTGAGAACCTGAACCGGTATCCAATACCCAGGAAGCAGAGTTTATAGTAAAATAGTTTTCAGTCACAAACGCACCTGAAGCAGAAGCATCCCCATGCTTCTTCTTGAGACTTAAGTACTCCGTGCAGTTGCGCTTCTAATGTCCTGTCTTGTGGCAGTGAAAACATTCGCCTTTCCCCGAGTCTCCAGCTTTGGACTTTCCCTTTCCCTTCACCTTTTTAACTCCGCCCTTAGGATTAGTGGGTTTCTTTTTTTTCTTTCCCTTGGCCTTGGCTTTCGGGCGAGAAGAGGAAGACTGTCCAATAGTCATAACGGGAGTTTTTGCTAACTTCATAGTGCTCTCTGCACTCCTTAACATATTAAGGAGTTCAGGGAGGTCCTTCTCCATGCCATGCATGTTGATGTTCACTATGAACTGAGCAAAGGTGGAGGGGAGGGACTGCAGAATAATATCTATATATTGTTCATTGTCCATCGTCCATCCAAGGTCCTCAAGCTCTTCTATAAGAGCTATCATCTTCAAAACATGGTCTCCTACTGGTGTGCCAGGGGCCACTCGCATCTGAAACAATTTCTTTGATGCTTCGTATCGTAATACGCGGGATTGCTCCCCATACAACTCCTTTGTATGGAGCAATATACCGTGAATGTCCATGTCCTCGTGCTGCTTTTGATGTGTGTTATCCATCGATGCAAGCGCGAGGCATGTTGCCGTGGCACAGTCAGCGTCCTATGTCTTGCGGACTTCAATGTCCGCAACTGAGGATTTTGGACCAGGGACGGGCGGGGCTGAAGCCGTGAGGACATATGATACTTTATCATAGGTCAAGGCGATTTTCAGATTCCTCATCCAGTCTTTATAGTTGGTCCCATTTAGTTTGTTTTTATCTAGTAGAAGCTTGAGTCCAGTCATGCGTATCTGCCATTAAGAGAGAGAAAAGAATACACTCAGCGAAAGCTCTTGCATAGATTAGATTGGTTATTATCTTGTCTAATCGATGTTTCCCACTGCTTTTATCGAGTTTTTCTTTCAAACCTTAAAAAGAAAAAAACTAGCCAGGATTAATTACAGTCTACAACTTCGCTAACCGTTCAGCCAGGCCAGTGTCGGTACTTGAGGGAGGTTCCCCGTGCTTTCGCACGGACCTAATTAGAGTAAACCTCGTTTTCCCAGAGACGGAGCCCCGTTAACACCTTTCTAGACACCTAATGAGTTAGCTAATTGTAAATTATAAAACTCTCCTAGGAGCAACTATTGCCCACAATGGGATCGGGATCCAACCATCACATGGAAGGTATGCAATCTCATTGCAAATTTCAACTATTGAAACTCCCGATGTGGTTTTTACCCCTGGCACTTATGACCTTAACTAAGGTCAACAAATCATAAGTACCAGTCAAGTTCTACCCGTCATTTCTTGATTAATTAGACCCACTCATATGACCCTTAACTAAGGTCAACAAAGTCATAAGAATGTCCTAATTGATCTGCATCATATGCAATGTAGGAAGACATCACTTAGCTACCGTACACTACGCCTTAACTATAGTCAACAAACGTAGCACGAATACTAAGTACTCTACTTCCTAAAATGACGGAGGGTTGCGGATGATTTTTAAGAAAATCTTTAACGCATTGAACTTGATATCGTTGTAGAATCAAATGGTTTTCAAAATGAGTGGCTTAAGCTCCGCAGTTTTGAAATATAGCTTTTTTATAAATAGCCGAGTAGTTTTCAAATCCGATTCTAAAACATCTTTTTAGGTTTATTTTCTTTACATTAATCACATTAATGTAATCCCATCATTTAAGTCCTTAAGCCAATCACAGAAAAGAAACAAAAATAACACGTACGCTTATGCCATCCGCATTCGCCGCAATGTTCCGTTATGCACCGTTAGGTTACTTAACTAACGGCATACCGGGACGGGACTAGCGCGGGTGTAAAACATAAGCAACGTCTACTATATATCATATATATAATATGTCATTCGTCTCAGATATCACAGAACACAGGCAGCAGAAATATAGATATAACGTGGGATATACTAGGACGTCCGTATTTAGTATTTAGCCAGAATAGAAAATACGGATTCCACAGTCACGATGAATAGCCAAGCCCACACCCTGGACCCCTACGAGAGCGGCAAGTGACCCTGCCAATTCTGGAGTTTAGGAGACCCGGTCTCGACTCCTCGAGATGGCCTCCCACTGAACCCCAGAACCCGGTCACCTGTGCTCCCCTCCTTGGGTCCATCTTAATGCGAAAAAGTAAATAATATACAACACTGGTGACACAACCTCAACCCGGAAGTGCCCCAAATAAAAGAATATTACATTACATTAGAATTTACATGAATGAAAATATAAAACTCTCATTTCACATAAAACCCCTGGCTATTCAATCGCAACAATCCTGCACATCATATCTCAGCAACACATAATATCTCATATCATCAACGTAAGTAAGTATGCATACCCCAATTGTCGTTGATGTATAGCAACGAAACCGGCGATATCGTACATACTACACTTACGGTCACAGAAAAGAAAGTGTAAAACTGCAATATCGGGAATCCACATTCGCTTTAGACATCACAAATGCGAAATATCACATATTCCGTATTTCATGTCTAGTAATATGAATTCCACACATTGCATCACATTCCGGATAAACAGACAGTATTGAAGTTTTCGAACGAACGATCAAATACCTAGGATTCACTAAAGCCCAACACTTGGGCAGAGTTCAAACACCTGGAGTGTGACACAGTAGTAGCGGTCCAGCCGTAGAAGGGTCAAGCCAACGCCTACATGTGGCACGCCGTACTGCCCCAAACCCTAAGGTTCAAAGGGCAGTTCAAGACGGTCACATAATCGAGTTAAGGTTTGTTGTCTTCTAGAGGTACCACCACAAAAGACTTGCACGTATCTCCAAAGCATTTGAACCCCATGAATAGTGAGCAAATGATACTCGTTCAAACACTTCAATACTTTCTTATTTACCCGGAAAAACTACGAAATGAAAATTCCGATCGAATCGACGAGTCCATAATCATCTCCAGAATTTTTCAAAACTAAATACAGATTAAAAATATCCAAGAACTTATATAAGCAGATTCAAAAATTACAGGAAAAAAATTATCCAATAATTCATATATACGGCCGCGGAACCGCGGCCTAAGAAAGCTTAGGCCGCGTTTCTGCGGCAACTATCACTGTTCATTGGAAAAATTTTGTACCGTAATCCTTAGTTTTACCTGCTGATATTTTTACATATTTTTAATTCTGAAAAATGTCAAATTTTAGAAAATTTCCAAAGAGCACCCTAAAAAACCGTATTTCGGTTCGATCGGAGTTTTAACATCGTAAAAAGGTCGCCTAATGTTCTAGGTCGGCTCTGATACCAGTGTAAGGTTTGCCTAGCACCCTATGAAGAGTTTTGAAGCATCACATGTCTCAAAGTATGTATTTTGATGGTGCTAAACAAACACGCAAAGGAATCGATCCTAGAAAATTAGGGTTACTAAACTTTAAGCTAATAAAGTTAGGGTTTCGAGACTACAACCTTTGTAGCTCCCCTTTGCTTGACTCCTTGGTGTCTTGGGTGTTGAATGGAGGTCCTCTTGAAGTCCCCTCGCGTCCACGACGATCCACCGCGGAGTTCTCCGTCCAAGCTCGCAACTTCGTAAAACCGAAGAGAACACTCTAAACAAGTCGGCTAAACTTGTGTAGAATAAAGTTGTGGTTTAGAATCTCACTTCAAAAACCTTTCTTTAAGTGTGTATTACTCACTAGAAAAAACTAGAGAGCAAAAGGAAGAAGGAGGATGAAGATGGAGGCTTTATTTTAACAAGGGTTAATATGATAACCTTGAAAAGAAATGAAATATATCTATATATATATTTTATTTCTTCTCATGACCAACCATGGTTAAGTGATGGAGACATAATTTAACTTGAGTTTTAAATGATAAAGAGAAGGATAACCCAAGGTTAGAGGTAGGTGAGCTTGGTTAGGTTAGAAGAAGAATGTAGAAGCTAGTAAAGATAATCCTTCTCTTTTCAATTTTGTTTTAAATACAAAAACAAATAAAAAACCATTACTTAATCCATGGTGTGAGTCTTATATTGCCACCATTTCCATGTGCTAACAACCATGATAGATGGGTGTATGTATGTATGCATGTATGCACATCCACATGTGCATGAAACTAGAATGAAAGAAAGAAACACATGCATGCATGCATGCATCCATCAAATACTAGAAAGGTTTCAAGTGAGAAAACTAATGGTTAGATGATAAATCAACACTTAATTTATCAATCCGGTCATATCTCATATGACCCCACCAAAAGCAGGCTACCCGATCAATGTTCGGTATCATATACGCACATTTTAATCGGGTGCATGCGCATATCGCATACGCGCACCACAACGTTTCGCCTGGACTGGGCAACTCCTTTGTGGGACTCTAAGACTCATCAATACGCCGGCAGAGGGTGATGATCATATCAGGTACCCCCAAGCCGCAAGCGGTCAGCTAAACGTAACGGCCACCCGGGTATTGAGCGATCAGAAGAAAACAAGCGAACCTGCTACAACTCCCGTCGAGCCAACCGGCAACACTACCGTACAGTCCGGTCTCTTCGTCAGATATGCTGCATATCGAGCCTAGGGATGGTCACGTCGACCCTAATAACTCAATAAGTCGTGCCGGTGAATGGTCTATAACAGATCGAGAAACTACTAATAACACTTATCAGCAATTCTTAGCAGCCCTGGCCAGGGACTTACTGATATAACCAGTCGGGCACAGTACAGCATCAACTCCCAATACCGGGAGAGACGAAACCCCTCCTATCGCTCATTGCCTTCGTGTGTCTCGGGACTGTACCCAACGGCCACCTGTTTGCACGACTCAGTAGAGCCGTGGTAGGGTGGCAATCAAAGTACAGTGGAAGAACACACAAGACTCCATGACGATCTCGGGTCTACAGACTAACCTGTACCAGTGTTACCTGAGAACTGCTATCCGACGATAGATATAATTCCTTATAGGAGTTCTCAGTGAGTCCGTCCAGTGTACCCAGTCACCACTGAGCACCCGTATATGATCTTGATGTCAAACACCAATGGATATGGGATCATCCATCGCCCATCACATGGGTCTAGTATCATATACGCTAGTCTACTCTGGTATATCAATGCCCCGTTTCGATATACCCACGACTAGGGACTTTCCAGGATATGCTTATAGACTACAGATGTCCCACTAGTATGATCTTCATCATAATCAGAGCAGTCAAGCCAATATCCTCAGGGCTTTATCAGCATGTATGAGTGAATAATAAGCATGATCAAATCAACATGTCAGATAAAGAAGAACCAGATAGCATACTATCATGTCGAGCGAGAATGCATACTGAATATATATACATGTATAGATACATCCACTATCACATAATGGCCTCTAGGGCATACATATATCCAACACTTACAGCCCCTCCAGCGCTAAGGACCCAAGTCCTCTCAGAGGCAATCGAGTCCTTGCTCGGCCATCCCTAGCGGGTAGCTCCCCTACCATAACCCCAGGGACCAAAAAGCCCTTGCAAGAGGCGACTGAGCAGCTACCCTGCCCAATCATCCCTGGATGGTGGTCAATACTCGAAGTCAGAGATGCCCTGTGGCCCGCGGAGGATCCAAGACCCCAGTGAGGGGCGTCAGGTCTATCCAAGTCTAGACGATCTCCTCTCGACTCTGAGGCCCATGGGGATACCTCCTCGGCAGCGGTTGGCATGCTCACCGGCCAGTGATTGAAGTCAACTCGACGGACGATCGCCAGACAGATGGCCAACCTGACATGAAAGCACAACGGTACAAGCAAAGATATCTTGCGAGCATTCTTCACAAACAGATAGTAGAGCGCAATTCTATGGAGCCGAAAAAAACTTTATTACTGCCAAAGACAAAAGTTTTACAAAGGGTATTTTTTGGGCTCTTCAGCCTTACAAAATTCAAGAAAACAAAATAAAAGGAAGAGAACGGGGGCTCTACACCTCGGGGCCAGGTACGACCTCGAGGTCCTCGACCTCCACCACATGACGCACCGGGTCCTCGGCGACCTCCTCTCCAGGAACCTCTTCCCCTGCTCGCCGGCGCCCACGAGGGGGGACTCGGCCCGGAGATCTGCGTCGGGGAACTCCGGCGTCCGGGCCTTAATGGCATCGAGGGCGTCGTGCCAAATGCGGGTCGTGGCTATGGCCAAGTCGACATAGAAGTCCTTCGACTTCTTATAGCCCTCCACAACCCTCGATTCGGTCGACTTGGCCGCCTCGGCCGCCGCCCCCAGCTCCTTCCGGAGGGCCTTCACTGTCCTCTTCAGGTTTCCGGCGAGCACCTGGGCGTCCTCGAGCTTGACCTCTGCAATCACCATAGCCTCGCGGTGCCGGGCCACCTCCCTTTTTCCTACCTCCACCTCGCCTTCCAAGGAGGCGACCCTCGCCGTCATCGCCTCCAGCTCCCGCTTGGAGCTCTCTTGCAGCGAGGAGAACTGACCCGCAGCCTCCAGTGCCGGGGATACCACCTCGGCCTCCATACGCAGGGTGAGGGATACGTGCTGGAGAACCTGGAAAACACGGGAAAAAGTCAGAAAGATGAAGGAAGCACTAAATACCACAATGAACCAAGAAACTTACCACCACGGACTCCTGGGCGATGGATGCCAGCTGACCCCTGAAGGTCTCCCCGGGAACTCAACCCCCGGCCGAGGTCTCTATTTCATGCAGGAGGCTATCCGCAATGGACAGCACTGACGGCACCGCGAACCGGAGGCCCCCTTCCTCCACCATGGTCGGTGAGGACCGATCCCGGGAGGGCCTCTGGGAGCTCCTCTTAAGCGGCTCCAAGGGAGTACCGATATCCTCTTCCGAGGCCGGGTCCTCTTGGATCAGGGCCCGCTTCCAGCCCGATGCTCTACTGGGACCCGGGGCAGGATCCACCCCCGGACGTTCGCGGGACACCGCCACCGGAGCGGTAGGAGCCAAGGCGGGTGTTCATATCATAATTTGGCATTATTATATTTCCCATTCTTATTCATTTTACAAATAAACAGGTGCTTTTGACCCATGTCTGCTACATAGTTGCAGGTTACAGGTTCTCAGAACAAAAACAGTGAAAAGACGCTACAAAAGTGAGACTATGACCAACAAACAAAAGAATCTTGATCATGCCTACAGTTTGAAGAATAAACGAAGATCAATGGACAATTTCACAAAGCACAAAGGCAGCGCAAGGTTCAAGACTTCGACACGAAGCAAAGGGTAAAAGTCCACGACATTATGCACTGTGGAATTCTGGAAGAAACTAGAAGACAATCTGAGAAACCAAGTGAAGAAACAAGAAGCCAAATGCAACCAGAAGCAGCATAGAAAAAAATAGCCAAGAAGCCCACAATATGGTCGCGGAACCGCGGCCAAACATACCTTCTGGCCGCGGATCCGCGGCCATTATAAGCACGTGTCGGTGTATTTTTGTGACGGCGGCGGCGGTGCGTTGACTAGTCTTCTTAGGATAAATTTGTAAATGCAGATATGTATCGGATGTAACCCTAGGGTTTCTATGATCTATAAATAGAAACCCTAGGGTTTCTATGATCTATAAATAGAAACCCTAAAACTCTTTTTGAGATATGGCTCTTTTTATCAAATAAAATTCAGAATTGATTGTAATGTTTTGAAGAGAGCATCGAATAAAGTAAGTAGTTTTTTTACCTTACCCTAGTTCTTAAATTCTTTTCTGCCCTAGTATAGATTTTATTATCTGCCCTAGTTAATTAGCTTAGCACTTTTTATTCATCTGCCATAGCTTAGATAATTAGGTTATTGAATTGAAAACTCATAAAAAAATGTCTTTTATCAATCCCCTAATGAGTGAGTAGTTCCTCACTTGTTAGGGTTAGGAATAGGAAAGGTTTGAGAGATGAAAATCTCTCACCCCTTTCTTGCCCATTGTATATTTTTTATAGGACTTCATGCATACATGCACACATCGCTCACTACGGCACCCTATCCCATGAGGTAACGGTGATACCGTAGTTTAAAAGACCGGTTGTGCATGTTTTCCATAGAGGTTTGATTTGTACGATGTTTTGTGATCAAAGAATTGTTAACCGCAATCAAGAACGGCGTCGCTTGGTAGCTAGCCGGTGAGTACGGGTCGGTCCACAGGGATTTTGTGTATTCTCAATTTATTCTAACGAGTTAATTCCAATTGGTGTTGGATTGATTATCACTAAAAACTATGGTTGATTTAAACTAGGATTAAAACCTTGCTAGGGTTAGGTTTAGGTTAAGTTTGGAAATTTAAGATTTCTCACCGCTTTCAATGCCCTAATTTAGATCCATTTAGGTGTTATGGTAATAATTAATAAAGGGGATTAGGATGGACAAGGACCTAGAGGAAGAAACTGTTGGAGATAGTGCCCTCAGAGTCAATTATTGGATCACAGGCACGTGATTGCAATGATTGAGGAAGGACCTATCCCGGTAGGACAGTCTTACTCGAGATGATAGTATGCTATCTGGTTTATCTTTATCATCGTGTACTGCTTTAGGTGACCAGACAGGTCGCTATTACACGTTGATAGAGCCCCTAGGATTCTTGCTTGACTGCCAGCAGTATGAGGGCGATCATATACGTGGGAGCTGGTAGTCAATAAGCACATCCTTAAATGGTCCCTAGTCGTGGGAGTTTCGAGACAGGGCATCGATACTCCAGAGTAGACTAGTGTATACAATCGAGACCCCGACGAGGGGCGGTGGCCGGTCTCACAAGCCACTGGTGTCAGTTGGTTCACCTAAGATGTATACAGGTGCTCATTGGGTTATGAGTACACCGGACAGGACTCGCCGAGAACATGCTAGTTGGTCTTATACCTGACGTCAGATAGCAGTTCCCTGGTGACATGTGTACAGGTTATTTCATCGACCTGGGGATCGTCATTTGTCTCGTGTGAGTTCCCACTGTACTTTGATTACTACCCTACCACGCTCAAAGGAGACGTGCAAACAGGTTTTAGTTGGGTACAGTCCCGAGCCACATGGAGGCAGTGAGAGGATCTTCGGGGGTTCGTCTCTCCCGGGATTGGGGGTGAGGTCGCGCTGTGTCTAGGAGAGCCAGAACATGAAAAGTCCTTGGCCAAGGCAGGAGATTTACTGGTAGGTATTCCAGTGGTATCTCAGGGTGTTCTGGGCTGATCTCTGACACGACTTGTACCGCTTTTGGGGGTCTGACTTTTACCAACCCCCTAGGCCCGCCATGCGATGCTCATAGACGAACGGACCGGACTGTACGGATATTGCACTGACAGGCTCAGTAGGGTGTCAGGATGAGTTCGCTCATCGACACTCCTTTTGGTTAATAGCTGGTGGCCCGTCACGTATTGGCTTATACCTCTGACGTGCTAGTGGTTAAATCCACAACCATGGTATTGACGAGTCTTTAGAGTCCCCTACATTCAGTTGCTCAAGTTTTCGGGCGAAACGCTGTAGAGGCCGTATGGAGATATGGCAGGGTTCGATCAGATACGTGCGGTATTGCACGGATCAGGATCGGACGGATAATACTAGCAGGCTTTGGTTTAAGCGGGATACTAGTATAGTACAGTGTAGATTGTGTCTCATTGCATTTGTATTTCGGTCGGAGTACAAATGCTGATGTGTATGCACAGTAGCGGGGTTTTTCCTGTAATTTATTACGGGACCAGTTTTCTGGAGTTGCCAGTTTGCTTTCCGTTTCGGCCATATTTCTTTGTATCTTTCATTGGCCGAAGATTGGTGGAGGAGGGCTTATTTGCATTAGTGCAAATAAGCATTTGTGGAGGGTATTCTTTGCATTATTATTGTATCATGATGGTGCACCATCCATTGACCTTGCTTGACTTCTTGACTTCATGATGGTTCATGATGGTTGGACTTTGTTTTGTGATGAGTGTTAGTTGAGTGAGGATCTTTGTTGATGATCATTGCTTTTTATCATGACCTTTTATCTCTTGCATTATGAGTGTGGCTCCATGATACATTCACCTCACTCTCATTCTCACTCTCCCCATTCACCATGGTCGGCCACATTTGGAGGAGGGGCTGCCCATTTTCATGTGTGGGATTTTTAGTCTTTTGGCTTCACAAAATCCCCATTAGTTCCATCTCCAAAAGTTTATATCATTCCTCCACCAAATGGCAACCTCCACAACCCCAAAATGAGACATGGTTCTACACTATATTCTACAGCAAATCTTGGGTACGTCGACTTGCCAGTTTCGTGCCCGAGTTGCCTCGGTATAGAGGTGGGAGCCCGTAAAAGAAGCCGGCGACGTGGTGCCCTTTCCGGCGAGGAGGTGGAGACCGGACATTGCGCGGGAGATCGGGACGACAACGAGAAGACCGGAGGACACGGATTGCTCGGTATATCTCTCTTCCCCATCTTGTAGTTAGTTAGAACTAGTTAATGGCCCGATCCGGGTTTTAGTGCGCGGTGGTGCCGGTTTGAAAAATTAAAGTTAACCATCGCTTCCGCATTTGGCCTCGGGATGGAGGCCGGGACGCCGCCGTGCACTTACAGTGGTATCAGAGCCTCGCCATTAACATAGTCTAGCTTTGTCTAATGTGTTTTGCATTTCCGATCGAACAAATGTTCCAAAACCGTGTTTTTCAAAACAACAGTTTTCTGTCGAAATTTTTTTGTCTCGAAAAATTTTTCAGGTAGTCTCAGAATACTGTGCAGGGAATTACAAGCCTACTGTAAAAATTTGGTTGCAAGATCTCATTATTCGACCGCGGAACTGCGGCCAAACCCTTGCTTGGGCCGCGGTTCCGCCGCTATTTTGACAGATCAGTACACCAATTTTTTACAGAGGCCTCCAGACTTGAAAATGTGGTTTTTGGAATATTATTTTTTTGGGCCCAGAATTTCTTTAAGTGCTACAGTAAAGCTTGGGGGCCCACTTGGTAAATTTTGATCGATCGGATATTTTAAACACATTAGTTCACAATATTTACATTATATCTGCGACCATGAATGTCACTTGATCGGTAAATCCTGTCTAACTGCTATAGCCCGGTTAGACGAATTTGCGAACGTGACCTTCACGTTGATGTTCTGTGTATTGCTGTGATGTTGCGGATCGGTCGTGGGGGATAGCCTGGTTGCAGTGGTAGTACAGTTTTGTTGTATTATGTACATTTGATATTGCGGGGCGAGCGTCCGACATGTGGACTGCCGTCACTGCCTGTTTGTATTATTATTTTTGGGGCACGACCAGGTTGCGGTCGATGTACCCGTTGTATGTATATTTTACTTTCTGTACTAGGATTGCCCCACGGAGGGGTGCACGGATAGCCGGGTTCTAGAGGACAACAAGCCCGCATCTCATGGCATTGAGACGGAAGGGGCTTCACTCTAGAATTGGCGGTCTATTCGCCGCACTCGTAGGGGGTACAGGTTGACCCAGGAGGGGTGCCTAAGTTACCGGATTCCGTGAAGTGTTGGGTGGTCCATTCACGGTGCTGAAGGGGGCTGCCTCGCTTCAGGTTTTGGCGGGTAACTTGCCGCGCCCGTAGGGGTCTAGGATTTCATTGCACAGGCTATCCACACGACCAGGGGAACGTCGGGTTTCAGTAGTGGCTCTATGAAACCCGGGGATCCCAGATATCTGTATTGTTCTGTGATGCTGTATATTTCTGTGATGTTGCATTTTATCACGCCTTGAGCGAATATTATATATTGATATATATACTAATAGATGTTGTATATGTTTTGCATCCGCGCTAGTCCAGTCCCCGCTCTGTCGTTAGTTAGCTAACCTAACGGGTAATGACGGGACCCAATGGCGAATGCGGATGGCATATACGTACATCAGTATATTTTCGTTCTTTATGGTGTGATCAATTGATGGGATTGCATTGATTCGGATCAATGCAAGTTAAAAACAAACCTAATCTGATGTTGTTGGAACATTTTTCAAAAAGCTGTTATTTGCAAGGACGTTCACTTTTGTTTTGCACAGTGGTATTCAGTTGGAATATCCTGCTCCTCAGTCGACGAGGCAAGGGCCGAGATCCCTTCACCGGGAGTGACCCCTTGGACAAAAAGTTTGCGTCAGGGCAATAACTTCACTATAGCCGTTTACTTTTGCTTTGCATCGTGGTATTCAGTTGGAATATCCTGCACCTCATTCTACGGGGAAAGAGCCAAGATCCCTTCACCGGGAGTGACCTCTTTAGCAAAGGTTTTCGTCACTATATTTTTTAAAAGCTATCCGGTTCCTTCAACGATATCAAGTTCTTTACGTTAAAGGTTTTCGCCAGAAACCATTCATAGCCCTCCGTCGTTTCAGACGGGTAGCACGTAGTATTCATGCTATGTTTGTTGGCCTTCGTCAAGGCATAGTGTATGGTAGCTGCTTGTTACTTTTCTGCTGCATAGATAGATGCGTTGGTTTGGGACAGTCGTATAGCCTTGTTGGCCTTAGTCAAGGGCTTGTACGGGTGGGTTCAAATTAACCTGGACAATGACGGGTAGAACTTGACATGTGACTTATGATTTGTTGGCCTTCGTCAAGGTCATAAGAGCATGGGGCAAAAATCACATCGGGAGTTTTTAAAGAAACTGAAACTTGCCAGATATGCGCATATCTTCTGGAGTGTGATGATGTGAGCGGATTTCGTCACATTATCATGCGATGATAGTTGGATCCCGATTCCCACTGATGAGTTAGTTTACTCCTCGGGTGACCCTGACTAATTCTTCTTTCGGGTTTGGAGAAGAATTTGAGGTTACAGTGGGAGATTTCCAGATTAGATAAAGTGATAACCATTCTGATCTAGGTTAGAATGCATGCTGAGTGTTTCTTTTCTCTCTCTCCTTGGCAGCGACCATTGACCCAACCCTAGACTATGACTCAGTGACCAAATTAACCGAACCTTCTTAACACTGGCTTTTGGATTGTCAGAGTTGCAAACCTCATTGCCACTCCTACTTTTACCCTTTTCTCCAGGACACCCCGTATTACTACGAATGTCCACATCCATTGGACAAAACCATCGTATGGTTATATACGAACTCGAAGGGATTTATTCGAGGATGGTTTCTGGTTCTGGAGAAAACGGATAAGACTATTCAGTTGTCTTTTCCTTTTACATTCTCTCAGGTTGCGAGTACTCCCTGGTTTAGGAGTAGTACACCTATTATGCAAATTGGATAGTCTTCTTCCAAACCTTAGTCTGGTGCCGAACGGTGGGGAATGAAGAAAACCAATTAGCATAACGATGGTGTGCAGAAGGTATTAAGTTAAGACAAAGCAAGGAATTAGTAGGAGGGCAAAGTAAATTGCGATTGCTATTCACGACCAAACCAAGTATTTCTTCTCCAATCCTAAATCACCTTTGTATTTCTCCAGAACACTCTGTATCACTACGAAGATCCACAGTTTATTGGATACTCCATCGTATGGTTATATACGAACTCGAAAGGAACTTGTTCCAGTTCGGGGATGGATTCTGGTTCAGGAGAAATAGGAATAAGGTTTATTCGGTTGTCTTTTATCTTAACCTTCTCTCGTATTGCGAGTGTTCCTAGGATTAGGACAGCACACCCATTATGCTTATTGGATAGTCTTCTTCCAAACCATAGGCTGGTGCCGAACGGTAGGGAAGGAAGAAAACCATTTGGCCTAAAGGGGTGTGCAGAAGGTAATGACTAAAGACATATAAAGGGATTTGGAGAGGTGGCAAAGAATTACACGGTTACAATTGTGAATCTGGATAATGGAAGAGGCATTACTAGGAATACCCGGATACCCCGTCGAAACATTTCAATGTTTCAATTTCACTGTGTACTGTTAATGGAAAACTGATTTCCCGATTAGATACTTACTCCAAGGTATGTATTTACCAGGTATGATTCTCACATCTGTATGGTTTTACAGATGATGAGTGGGAGTAACTTATTGGGAATTGGGTGATCATCCTCATTATATCAGGATTCGTTGTAATCGGTGATATTTGAGGAAATCACCTGGGCTGTTTGTCGGTCGGCAAATATTTGGTTTTTAATATCCGCTGTTATGCACCAATTTCAAATTGATATATCTGTACGTCTATTTTCATAGAGTGAGATATACCTTTTTGAAATTATGTCTATGACATTTACCTATATCAGTGGATGGTTAGGTAAGGAGCATTAAACAACGGTGTAATTCTTCATAACCACAGTACAGTTTTCAACCTACGACACACAGTGAATGAGTTATCAGACTCAAGGGACTTATACAGAGTATTGTATGTTGTCCAGGGTCCATCAGGACAGAGGGGTTGGTCCTCGTACTATATTCGGTTTACTTATGACTTCTCTAGCTTTTAGACAGGTGTTTCGTGGAAACACAGGGTCCGAATTTTGAGAAGTTATAGGTATTTGAATAAAGTAGAGAACCAGGTGTTGCAAGTATCGGATTCTTCGAGGTGATCGAAGATATAGATACTTGTGTAAGGTGTTCAGTTGATGGTAATGATTAAGAGAAGTTGCTTCTCTTTCAGGTTACTCATAATTGGAAGCACTCCTAAGTTGAGTAACGCTGATCGGCCTCCTTCCATTTAGTTAACATGCACTGGAGATAGCTGCATGATTTAAATCTGGTTCAATTAAATCAGTGCCTCTGGTTCTATATTGGATATAGAACAGTTCATATCTTAACGATGTTAAGGTACGGGGAGTTGTCCGGCCTATGCTTAAAACCAGACTCTGGATAACTCAAGGTACGTTTCTGTAATGGTTGTTTGTGGGTTGACCCAGGCTATGACGAGGGTTAACTTTCTACCATCTGGAAGATCAATAGTGATATTGTTCTAAACTCGCCACAGTTTTAATAAAAATGGATTTTTTCAGAAAACAGTAGTGGGAGTATGGTAGAACTGGAAGTGATTCCAGAACCACAAAGGATTACTGGAGATTTGATAGGAACCTAAAGATTCAATCTGGTTTGACATTCCATTGGCCACTCCGCAGATAAGGTGGGTAACTTCAGGCACCCGAGAGGTACTCTGGTAGCCTCGAGGACGGTGACAGGGAAGTTCTTGTTTACCCAGACTTGCCATTGCTGTTGTTCCAGGCTGCGAGACCCGGCAGGAGGATGAGTAGAGCGTCATTCTAAACTAGCTTTAGAAGTGTACGTGTATATGACTCTGCCAGAGGGTTATCGTAGTCAGTGGGAGCAGCGGAAGCATTGGAGGACGGTAGCTTATGTCTATGTATAGACTAAAGCAGATATAGCGGAGAGAGATCATCCATTTCTGATGTGACAGTCATAGGTTTGACTTCATCACAATAGGGGATGGATCTGTTGAGAAGATAGTAGGGTGTGATGTCCTGGTATTTGGATGACATACACAGAGTAGGAAAAGAAACTCATATACTACGATCGGTTATACTTTGGTTGTCACACAGTGGTTTCTCCATATGAGACTTGGACATTATATCAGACATACTGGTTACTAGATCTATGGTTTTAGATCTAGATTTTGGTGGTTTCCCAATTAAGGGTACTTAGACAGCATTCTAAGAGCATTTAGAATGGACGACTCCTGGAATGGTAGTGTACCTGCAGGTGATGGAGTCACCCTCTCTAAAGGTGTCTTACAGACTAAAGGGGAGAGGGATGTGCATGATTGGCAGATCACTTGCTCAGGCAATTGAGTCAATCATGAGATGTCAAGTACCATACCAGATGTTGTTCTTGCACTAGATGCAATAAGTTGACATTGATCCAATCCTGGAGAAGCAGTCGGAAGCAGTTTTAGAACATAAGTGGATGTTCTAGGGATATGATAACGACAGCCTCTTTCGGGAGACAATTATCATTCCAGGCTTCCAAGGTGACCTGGACGACAAGGAGGTTGTCAGAGTTATAGTTTTCCTTCTAACGAGGGGCAGTATTTTGGACAGGTGGTCCAAGGAAATACTGAGGAAGGCATGGTGCAGGATACTGATTAAGTTCAGTTGACGATACAGTCTAAGAAGTTTGGATTTGGAGTTCATTTAAGAGCTAGGTCCCATTAGACATCCAGACACATTCTAAGACAGGTATTGCTCATTTCGGGAGATGGCTTTCCCCGCGAACTTGAGATATAGAGAGACATAGAAGGAAACATCAAAGTGGATCCACTCACTGAGGCTATTCCTCGAACGCAATAGTTTCGCAAACGAGTTCTGTGAGACTGACAAGTAGAGGAGTTGGGTGTTCGGTATCACACGGGCTGTGAGTATGCGACATCGCAATAATCAGCCTTGAGTGCAAGTGGGAGATTGTTGGAGATAGTGCCCTCAGAGTCAATTTTTCGATCACAGGCACGTGATTGCAATGATTGAAGAAGGACCTATCCCGGTAGGACAGTCTTACTCGAGATGATAGTATGCTATCTGGTTTATCTTTATCATCGTGTACTGCTTTAGGTGACCAGACAGGTCGCTATTACACGTTGATAGAGCCCCTAGGATTCTTGCTTGACTGCCAGCAGTATGAGGGCGATCATATACGTGGGAGCTGGTAGTCAATAAGCACATCCTTAAATGGTCCCTAGTCGTGGGAGTTTCGAGACAGGGCATCGATACTCCAGAGTAGACTAGTGTATACAATCGAGACCCCGACGAGGGGCGGTGGCCGGTCTCACAAGCCACTGGTGTCAGTTGGTTCACCTAAGATGTATACAGGTGCTCATTGGGTTATGAGTACACCGGACAGGACTCGCCGAGAACATGCTAGTTGGTCTTATACCTGACGTCAGATAGCAGTTCCCTGGTGACATGTGTACAGGTTAGTTCATCGACCTGGGGATCGTCATTTGTCTCGTGTGAGTTCCCACTGTACTTTGATTACTACCCTACCACGCTCAAAGGAGACGTGCAAACAGGTTTTAGTTGGGTACAGTCCCGAGCCACATGGAGGCAGTGAGAGGATCTTCGGGGGTTCGTCTCTCCCGGTATTGGGGGTGAGGTCGCGCTGTGTCTAGGAGAGCCAGAACATGAAAAGTCCTTGGCCAAGGCAGGAGATTTACTGGTAGGTATTCCAGTGGTATCTCAGGATGTTCTGGGCTGATCTCTGACACGACTTGTACCGCTTTTGGGGGTCTGACTTTTACCAACCCCCTAGGCCCGCCATGCGATGCTCATAGACGAACGGACCGGACTGTACGGATATTGTCACTAACAGGCTCAGTAGGGTGTCAGGATGAGTTCGCTCATCGACGTCCCTTTTGGTCAATAGCTGGTGGCCCGTCACGTATTGGCTTATACCTCTGACGTGCTAGTGGTTAAATCCACAACCATGGTATTGACGAGTCTTTAGAGTCCCCCATATTCAGTTGCTCAAGTTTTCGGGCGAAACGCTGTAGAGGCCGTATGGAGATATGGCAGGGTTCGATCAGATACGTGCAGTATTGCACGGATCAGGATCGGATGGATAATACTAGCAGGCTTTGGTTTAAGCCGGATACTAGTATAGTATAGTGTAGATTTTGTCTCATTGCATTTGTATTTCGGTCGGAGTACAAATGCGGGTGTGTATGCACAGTAGCGGGGTTTTTCCTGTAATTTATTACGGGACCAGTTTTCTGGAGTTGCCAGTTTGCTTTCCGTTTCGGCCATATTTCTTTGTATCTTTCATTGGCCGAAGATTGGTGGAGGAGGGCTTATTTGCATTTGTGCAAATAAGCATTTGCGGAGGGTGTTCTTTGCATTATTATTGTATCATGATGGTGCACCATCCATTGACCTTCCTTGACTTCTTGACTTCATGATGGTTCATGATGGTTCATAATGGTTGGACTTTGTTTTGTGATGAGTGTTAGTTGAGTGAGGATCTTTGTTGATGATCATTGCTTTTTATCATGACCTTTTATCTCTTGCATTATGAGTGTGGCTCCATGATACATTCACCTCACTCTCATTCTCACTCTCCCCATTCACCATGGCCGGCCACATTTGGAGGAGGGGCTGCCCATTTTCATGTGTGGGATTTTTAGTCTTTTGGCTTCACAAAATCCCCACAAGTTCCATCTCCAAAAGTTTATATCATTCCTCCACCAAATGGCAACCTCCACAACCCCAAAATGAGACATGGTTCTACACTATATTCTACAGCAAATCTTGGGCACGTCGACTCGCCAGCTTCATGCCCGAGTTGCCTCGGTATAGAGGTGGGAGCCCGTAAAAGAAGCCGACGACGTGGTGCCCTTTCCGGCGAGGAGGTGGAGACCGGACATTCCACGGGAGATCGGGATGACGACGATAAGACCGGAGGACACGGATCGCTCGGTATATCTCTCTTCACCATCTTGTAGTTAGTTAGAACTAGTTAATGGCCCGATCAAGGTTTTAGTGCGCGGTGGTGCCGGTTTGAAAAATTAAAGTTAACCATCGCTTCTGTAGGGTTCCTAGGCACACTAGTGAGGTCTCACAAGGCATCAACCATGCCAATTTCAAATTTTACAAGTGCCGAGAAACCCTAATACGGATCGTTAACTAGATTTTTAGGCGACAATATAAACTAATTAACAACTTAACTACAATAACGGAAATACAACCTTTGTAGATCCGGTCCTCCACCTCCATAGCTCCGCAATGAAGTCTCCTCGCTGTCCGAATCGAATCCCGGGCTCTAGCGTCGGCTTCATCGGAGAAATGGGCGGGCTAGGTCATCGACTACGATGCCGAAGATGATCTACGTTGAGACATCGCAAGATCAAGCTCCCACTGCACCAAGTCATGAAACTTGTGAAAAAAACACCCTATACCACTTGGCAAGAGGTAGAGGATGAAGAAATAGGAGGTGGGTTTACTTTAGAATTGGATTTCTCACTCATTTGCTCAAGTTGCCATTGATGGAGCAAGGTTTCTTCATGAAGAAGAAGAAGAGGAAGAAGATGATAAGTGTTATGATAAGTATCTTTCAAAAAGAAAATAAAATGAATACTTATCATAATCCAACCATGGTCAAGTGTAGAGAATAAACTAGGGTTAGGTCAATGGTTAGGGTTAAGCATGAAGACAAAAATGGTGACTTAGTCAAAGCTTCATGAAGCTTCAACATGCATCTAAAGAAAGCCACCATTTTTCTTTTCTTTTGCCAAAAAGAAAGAAATAAATAAATGAATAAATAGATATGAAAAACAAAACCCTAACCATTTAAATAACCATGGTTTAATCTTTACAAAAACTCAAGTAAACATGTATCATCAAACATGATACAATCAAGTGCACAAAAATATATCACATATACAACTTGTGAACTTTAAGTGAGAAAATCCATTTAAAGTGAACCAATACTAGTTAATGCAAAGTAATATATCAAATATATAATTATGCATTAAATCATTAAATCATTAAATCAACACTTGATTCAATGATCCGGTCATGTCGCACACAACCGACAAGTATACAATGTATCGATTTATCGAATCAATCCTTGATTCGATAACTAGGTTATATCGCATACAACCATTCGACACATTCATCGCGAGAATGAAATACGGTATCACATACACGCATTATTCTCGGTCCCGCACATATCTCATATGCGCTCCTATTTCGTTTCGCTTGAGCCAGGAAACCTCTGTGTAGGACTCTAAAGACTCGTCAATACGCCGGCAGCAGGTGATGATCATATCAAACACCCACAAGCCGCAAGCGGTCTGCTAAACGTAACGGCCATCTGGGTATTGAGCGATCAGAAGATCGACGAGCAAGCCCGCTCACACTCCTGTGAATCCAACCAGTAACACTTACCGTACAGTCCGGTCTGATCGTCTGATATGACGCATATCTCGTCTAGGGGTGGTAAACGTCAGACCCCAATAGCTCGATAAGTCGTGTCGATATGAGTTCTATAACTGTTCGAGAAACTACTGGTAACACTTACCAGTAATTCTCAGCAACCCTGGCCAGGGATTTCCTGTTATAGCCAATCGAACACAGCGCAACATCAACCCCCTATACCGGGAGAGACGAATCCCCTCCTATCGCTCATTGCCTCCATGTGACTCGGGACTGTACCCAAAAACCACCGTTTTGCATGCCCTCTTGGACGTGGTAAGATGGAAATCAAAGCACAGTGGGAACCACACAAGACTCTATGACGATCTCGGGTCAACAGACTACTCTGTACCAGTGTCACCAGAGAACTGCCATCTGACGTAAGGTATAATACCATCTGGGAGTTCTCGGCGAGTTCGTCCAGTATACCCAGTCTCTACTGAGCACCCGTATATCATCTCTGATGTCAAACACCAATGGATATGGGATCATCCATCGCCCATCTGTATGGGTCGAGAAGGTATACGCTAGTCTACTCTGGTATATCGATGCCCCGTCTCGATATACCCACGACTAGGGACCTTGAAGGATGTACTTATAGACTACCATGTCCCCACTAGTACGATCCGCATCATAGTCCAGGTAGTCAAGTACACATCCTAAGGGCTTTACCAACATGTAATAGAGAGGCAATCAGTGTACACGTTAAGATAAAGAGTAACCAGATAGCATACTATCATGTCGACCAAGAAAGTCCTCCCTATATATGTCCCAGCATCCACTACAATATACATCCTATGTACAGTAATGGCCTCTAGGGCATACATATAACTAACAGCTTCTGCATTTGGCATCGGGATGGAGGCCGGGGCGCCGCCGTGCACTTACAGAAATACTGTTTCTTCCCAATCGTCCTAATCCCCTTTATTAATTATTACCATAACACCTAAATAGATCTAAATTAGGGCATTGAAAGCGGTGAGAAATCTTAAATTTCCAAACTTAACCTAAACCTAACCCTAGCATGGTTTTATTCCTAGTCTAAATCAACCTTCGTTTTTAGTGATAATCAATCCAACACCAATTGGAATTAACTCGTTAGAACAAATTGAGAATACACAAAATCCCTATGGACCGACCCATACTCACCGGCTAGCTACCAAGCGACGCCGTTCTTGATTGCGGTTAACAATTCTTTGATCACAAAATATCGTACAAATCAAATGGCGCCGTTGCCGGGGATGGCGTAGTTATTTTCTTTTTGTCATTTCGGGTTAATATAAAAATTGAAAAATCATAAAAACTGAAGAAAAAATATATAAAAATTTATCATCTTGTTATTTTTTGAAGGATATTCTTTTGAATTGTGCAGGATCGAAGAACAGATTCAGATGTGGAAAAATCCAGTGAGAAAAACAGCAAACAGCAGATCTGAACAACCAGAGGATGATCAGAACAGAAAACAGAAAAGATTTGGGAATCTGAACCAATGATTTGACCGCGGAACCGCAGTCAAAAAAACCTTTAGCCGTGGAACCGCGGTGCATTGCTGACGTCAGCAAGCCAAAATTCCTCTATAAGCTTTCTTTTCTTTTCTGTAACCCCTTGATCTCCTCTGAAAATTTTTCCTGCAGGGTTCTTTGCGCAAAATCTTCTCCCCTTCTCCAATAACTTGATCTTGTGCAGGATTCTTCACGCCGCAATAAAAAAATTGTTTGCAAGTGTTTGATTGTGTTTACTGCTTTGCATATTTAAAATTGACTTTAAGGGGCTTTTACACCAATCCAGATTGGGTGGGGATTTCATTACCCTTCCTAGAACCCCAAAAATTACATAAAGCATATTGTATTGACCATCAAGTTAATTAAAAAAGATTAGACTCAGCCTTAAGGACTGTCGCGCTCAATAGGACAAAGGAATAGTTGTAGGAATCGATCGTTGATCTAAACCAGACTTTGTGCTGCCTAGGCTAGACAGGTAGGGAAAGGTAAATTTAAAATGCCCGTCTCACGGTGATTCGTGAGCGGATCCCTCCTTTCTCTACTTGTGCTTACCTGGCCACAATTGGCGGTGAAGAGCCGATTTGAGGTCCTCACATCTTGCCCTTTGGAACGGTTAGGAGCAGTCTAGTTGACTTAGGTGACCCTAGATCTAGGCTTGATTGTGCATTTGTGATTGATTGAAAATGTGTCTAAGCCTTTTATTGAAAATCTTTTTTGCAAAAAGCTCCTTATAAAAAAAACACAAAAAGGAAAAAAAAATTTACAAAAACTTGCCACTTGTCACTAAGAAATTCATTGCACCCCACTTACACCCTCTTTCCTCTCATTGACGTTTTCTTACCCCCACCTTCTGTTTTTCACCTTTTGACTACACTACCTCTTTAGTGTATGTCCGGTTGGACTAGGGACACTAGTGCCCATTTAGTCCGTGTCTCGTTAGTACCGACTGACGACGCTTTCGACTCCGAAGTCGAAATTCCTTCCACTTCTTTACCTTTACCATCATATTCTTCGTCTTCTAAGGAGATGTCGGGATTCGATCCTAACAACCCCTTACTCGCGGGACTGATTCCACCTCCGCTATGTGCGAATAACCCAAAACACCCACCTGTTGAAGCGCCCCAACGAATCACGCTCCAGGATCTTTTCTACCCTATTCGCATCGCCTTACCTACTTGTCTTTCACTTCTACCGGCAAATGGGGATAACTTTGAGATCAAACCCCACTTCATCAACATGTTGCTAAAATTTCACGGACTGGAATCCGAAAATGCCTATATCTTCATTAACAAATTCCAGAATGTTTGCGCAATGATGAAGACAACACAACTTTCTGATGATACTATAAGGCTACGTGTCATTCTGATGATGAAGACAACACAACTTTCTAATGATACTAGGAGACGATGAGTCACTTCGGAAGATGTGACCTAGCCGAGAAATGGTTATATAGCACAGCATCACACTCAATTAAAAATTGGGAAGAGTTTGCTAAAGCTTTTCTAAAAAAGTTTTACCCACATTACAAGACCGCGAGAATTCGCAATGAGATTATTCAATTTTCTCAGCTTCCTCCGAACCCTTTTGGAAGTGTTTTGAAATATTTAAAGACCTACTTGTTCAATGCCCTCACCACGGTATCGAAAATTGGCAACTTCGCCAAACTTTATATGAAAGATTGAACCCAGCAACGAAGCAGTTTTTGGAAACCATTTGTGAAAGTCACTTTCTAACAAAATCAAGTGAGGAAGCTTGGCAGTTTCTCGACGATCTTGCTGAACAAATACTTCAGTGGGAGAGCACTAAGACCACCTCATCTTCTTCAACAAGTCAGTCTAGGGCATGCATACATCAATTAGATATGTCGATTGCAATGAAGGCCGAAATGGCCGCACTTATGAAAAAGCTAGAAGCAATTGAGACCAAAATCTCATCGCCTTCTCCTGCCCCTGCTTTGCCCCCACGAACTGTTTGTGCTTCTTGTTCGGATCCATCCTATCTTACCGAAGAGTGTCCTTACAATTCACCTGTTCAAGGACAAGATCAAGTCAATGCTGCCTTTCAGCAAAGACAAAGAAATGATCCATACTCTTCGACTTATAATCCTGGTTGGAGGAGCCACTCAAATTTTGCTTGGAATCATAATCAACAATTCCAAGACAATAACAACTTTCAAAGGCCTCCTCCGCCACAACAACAAGCACCTCAACAAACTCAATACCAGCAACCTTTCCAACCACAACCTTACCCAAACCAAATGAACAATTTTGTGCCCAACAACTCTTATCCTCAAAACAATTTTGTTCAACCAAATAACGATAAGGGTACCTCGTTAGAAAGAAGTTTAGATGCGTTTCTAAAACAATCTACTCAATCCGCAGCAAGGTTGGAGACTTCCATTCAATCTTTGGTGCAAAACAGTGCTTCACATGATCAAAGTATCAAATCAATTGAAGCCCAAATTGCACAACTAAATGCTACGTTGAGCAATCGAGAAAAGGGAAAGCTTCCATCTCAACCATTGCCAAATCCCGGTCCTACACACAACGCACATGTTGCATATGAACAACAAAATCATAATGTAAATGCTGTGACCATGTTGAGATCTAGAAAAGTGTTGCACAATAACGTGGGTATTAGTGATGACTCCCCTGCCAGTGTTCCTTCTTCTTCATCATCTTCTTCTTCTTCTTCATCTTCATCTTCTTCGTTAGAGCCTATTCTTCATTCTTCACAAGGCTCTACTTCTTCTAACTCGAACGGACCCACTTCTCACTTCACGAACACACCAACACTGGGATCCGTTCCGACTCAGCAATCTACTCCACAAACATTGGACTCTACAAATTTTCAAAATGTTTATTTTCCAAACAGGTTGAGATCCAATAAACCAACTCCACAAATGGAGAAGATTGTAGAGTTGTTCAAACAGGTTAGCATAAACATATCTCTCTTGGATGCAATCCAACAAGTCCCTTCTTACGCGAAAATCTTAAAGGACTTATGCACCAAGAAGAGGAAGTCATATGTACTAAAGAAAGTTTTCGAGGCTAGTGCTGTTAGTGATGCTCTTGTCCAATCTCTACCCCAAAAACATATGGACCCCGGCTGTCCTACAATTTCGATAACAATTGGGGATAAGATCATCAATAGAGCACTTTTAGATCTTGGTGCTAGTGTCAATTTGCTACCCTATTCAGTATACGAACAATTAGGCATTGGAGAGCTTAAACCCACTCATTGTACTCTCCAAATGGCCGACCGATCCATCACCCATCCTAGGGGTGAGTTCGAGGATGTGTTGATCAAAGTAGGGGATTTCATTTTCCCCGTTGATTTCATTGTTATGGATACACAGCCTGTAGCTAACCCCCGGAGTCAAATTCCGGTGATACTCGGTCGACCATTCCTTGCGACTTCTAATGCGGTGATCAATTGTCGTAATGGTTCGATGAACTTATCTTTTGGAAATATGACAATTGAACTCAACATCTTTAAGTTGGGGAATCAGCCCTCCGAGCCTAATGCTATATACTTGATGTTTGCTAGATCCACGAGATCACGCAGGAGAACTGTGAGCTTGAAAAATTTATGTTCGATCACAGCAGTTTTGACGTCACTAGTGCGTTCCTCCTAGAATCTGACACAGCTTTCACGCTGGAAAACGATTAGGAGTGTTCACTTTTTTGGATGATTTTGAAGACTCACCACCCGAGTTTGAGACTTTTGATTTTTCGGATGAGTTGGTTGAACCATCCGACTCGGTTGCTTACACTCAATTTGAACCATTGTTGGAATCCTTCGAGTTCGAGACAGTTTCACCAATGTTACCATCAATTGTTTCACCTCCAAAACTCGAACTCAAGATTTTGCCATCTCACCTTAAATATGCTTACTTAGGTGAGAATGAGACCCTTCCCGTTATCATATCGGTCTCTCTAGCTCTCGAGCAAGAGAAAGCTCTTTTAACGGTCTTACAAAATAACCGGCAAGCTTTTGGCTGGACTATGGCGGACATCAAGAGGATTAGTCCCCTCATAATTGAACATCATATACATATGATGGATGATGCCAAGCCAGTAAGGGATCCACATAGACGCCTCAACCCCATAATGAAGGAGGCTGTCAAGAAGGAGATTGTCAAATATCTTGATTATGGTATCATTTACCCTATCTCGGATAGCCAGTGGGTTAGCCCCATTCATGTTGTCCCAAAGAAATCGGGCATAACGGTCATAACCTATGAAGAGAATGAGTTAATACCTACTCGCACCCAAACTGGGTGGCGAGTTTGCATCGATTATAGAAAACTCAACGCCGCGATAAGGAAAGCCCACTTTCCTTTACCTTTTATTGACCAAATGCTAGAACGATTGGCTGGGCACGAATTTTACTGCTTTTTGGATGGCTATTCCGGCTATAATCAAGTCCCCATTACCGAAAAGGATCAAGACAAAACCACATTTACTTGTCCTTTCGGTACATTCGCTTACCGTCGCATGCCCTTTGGGTTATGTAATGCACCCGCTACTTTCCAGCGGTGTATGATAGGGATCTTTTCTGACATGGTGGAGAAATTTTTGGAGATTTTTATGGATAATTTCTCCATTTTCGTTGACTTCTTCGATGAGTGTTTGCTACACATAGACCCAGTTCTTACCCGTTGTAGAGATAAGAACCTCACTTTAAATTGGGAGAAGTGCCACTTTATGGTACGAGAGGGCATTGTCTTAGGACATGTCATCTCGCAAAACGGCATAGAGGTTGATAAAGCCAAGATTGAAGTCATTTTCAATCTTCCTCCTCCTAAATGCGTCAAAGACATTTGAGCCTTCTTTGGCCATGCCGGTTTTTATAGACGGTTCATCAAGAATTTTAGCAAGATAGCTAGACCCTTGACTCTTTTATTGGCAAGGACACCACATTTGATTTTGACTCAACTTGCATGGAAGCATTCGAGTCATTGAAACACTCACTCATTTCTGCGCCCATTCTTTCATCTCCCGACTGCACGCATCCTTTTGAAATTATGTGCGATGCATCTGATTTCGCCATTGGTGCTGTTCTTGGACAGCACATTAATAAGATGCCGCACGTAATTTATTACGCTAGCCAAATATTAAATGAGGCCCAATTGAATTATACAACAACAGAAAAAGAATTTTTAGCTGTTGTGTTTGCACTTGAAAAATTCCGGCCCTATTTAATCGGCTCTCCAGTCATTGTTTACACGGACCATTCCGCTCTTCGCCATCTTTTTGCGAAGAAGGATGCTAAATCCCGGCTAATACGTTAGATCCTCTTGCTACAAGAGTTTGACCTTGTCAAAAGGGACAAAAGAGGATGTGAAAATATAGTTGCCGACCACCATTCACGATTTCCTTCTTCGCCCACATTTGACATTCCTATTAAAGATGTTTTTTCCGATGAGCAACTCTTAACCGTATCATGCGAACCTTGGTTCGCTGATATAGTAAACTACTTGGCCACCGGACTAATACCAAAAGATTGGTCGAAACAGGACAAACTCCGATTCCTGTCCCAAGTAAAACATTTTTACTGGGATGAACCGTATCTCTTTAAATACTGTTCCGACCAAATCATTCGTCGGTGTGTACCTGAAAACGAGTTTAAGAGTGTGCTGTCCTTTTGCCACGATCAAGCGTGTGGCGGGCACTTTGGCCCCAAGAAGACAGCAGAAAAGATCTTGCAGTGTGGTTTCTACTGGCTATGACTCTTTAAAGATGCATACGAATACTGCAAGACATGCTCCCGGTGACAACACTTGGGCCGGATATCGCGGAGAAATGAAATGCCGCTCCAACCAATTTTGGTTGTGGATATTTTTGATGTTTGGGGAATAGACTTCATGGGACCATTTCCCAATTCCTTTGGGAATATGTATATTCTATTGGCTGTTGACTATGTGTCAAAATGGGTCGAGGCTGTGCCCAGCCGAACGAATGATAACAAGGTTGTTGTTCGATTTCTTAAAGAAAATATCTTTTCTCGGTTTGGGCATCCTCGAGCGATTATAAGTGATAATGGATCTCACTTCTGTAATAGGACTTTTGAGTCCTTAATGCGCAAATACTCCATTACTCACAAATTGTCAACACCATATCATCCCTAAACTTGTGGGCAAGCCGAAGTTTCGAATCGGCAGATTAAACAAACTTTGGAGAAAACGGTTTCTAAAAACCGTAAAGATTGGTCACACAAACTGATTGATGCACTATGGGCATTTCGCACTGCCTACAAGACCGATCTTGGTATGTCTCCATACCGGCTTGTTTATGGGAAGGCTTGCCACCTCCCAGTTGATATTGAGCACAAGGCATTTTGGGCGATTAAAGAGTTGAACTTATCGATGGGAGATGCGGGCAACAATAGAAGGCTGCAATTGAATGAACTAGATGAGATGCGGGATGAGGCCTACGAAAATGCGGTAATTGTTAAAAACCGAACGATGATGTTCCATGACAAACACCTTTTGCGCAAAACGTTCAAACCTGGCCAACAGGTTTTGCTCTGTGACACTCGGTTACATTTCCACCGCGGCAAGCTCAAATCTAGATAGAAAGGGCCGTTTTTAGTACGCACTGTATATCCGCATGGTGCGGTAGACCTAGAAAACCCGGAGGACGGTACTTTATTTAAAGTAAATGGATATCGACTCAAACCGTTCCTCACTACGGACCCGTCGGAGGAGCTCCTGTTTTTGCAGGAGCCGATTTACTCTGACTGATCTTCCTCCATTTACCCCCAAATTTTCGATCATCTTGCCAAGACTTTATTTCAAAAAAGTATAGGAGTATGTATCATTTGTAAATATATAAATACAAAATAACATAAAAAATAAAAAACTTTTTGAAAATAAAATTTTTTGGGTATTTTTCTAAATTTACAGATTAAATAAATAAAATGAAAATTTTATTTGCAAATAATTTCCTCTTTTTAGAGGGGTTTATTTGCACATTTCCATCACTTTTCCCCTATATAAAGACCCCGACCCTCCCTCTGATCTCAACCCTAAAAAAAAAGAATTTCCTCAGAAACCCTAGCGCCGCCGCCGAAGTTTTTTTGCGAGATCCCGACGTCCCGCCGCGCATCCGCCGCCAGACGCACCTTCCTGCCGTTGATCCGCCGCGTTTCTCTGTCTTCACCCTCTAAAATTTTCAGAGGATGTTCGTCTCTGTAACCCATCTCTGTTTTTTCTAAAATTCTAGATCTATAGATCACTTGATGGCACACAGCATGCAACTTGAACGAGACTTTTCGCAAATTTTTTCACACGAGGTGTACAGTAGTTATTTTGCGAATGAGATAGCGCGTAGGGGTTGGAACTATTTAATATATAACCACCCTAATGCTTATGCACTGCCGGAATTAATCACTCGTTTTTACGAGTGTATGGAAGATGGGTGCCTCACCCAATTCGGCTTTATTAAACTACAGTGGGGTGATAGGGAAATTATCATCAATAGGGATATTATACACGAAGTCACATTAATCCCTCGTATCCCCACTCATGACGAACCTTTACAATTTGAGGATTACATGCCCTTGATGGGCAATGATTGCTCAAGGGAGCCGCGAAAGGGAATCCAAGCGAGAACCCTTTTCGCAAATGTCTTAACTGTGTGCCGATGGGCACAAAACAATATTTTTGGCAGCTCTCACAACACCACATTTTTTACACCCTCCTTGCATATTGTGCATACCCTCATGACAAGAAACCCTCGTTTCGACATGTGCACAGTTTTGCTAAACTCTATAGGTGCGGGCAAACGAGCCGCAAATTACCCTTGTCCCATGCTTGTTATACAACTATATCGATATTTCCTCCCCATGGAGGAGTTCGAATTTTACATGCTAGGAGGCATACCTGTCAGGCCTCTTATTGAGGGCGTCTCTACGTCCTATTCATGATTGACGAATATGTGGTCGAAGACTGAACCGGCGGAGCATGTGCCCTCCCGAACACCTAGCTCTAGCTCGACCGCGAGCGAAGGAGAAATGACCCCTTTAGAACATGCACATTTGATGCGAAAAGCTGTTAGGGGAATAGAAGAGTTGAGGGCGACATCGAGGGAGCACGACCGGCGGTTGACTGAGGTAGTGCAGGGGATTCGAACCCTGCTGGGTAGGGCTGAGCGTTCCCGCTCACGCTCGAGGGCGCAGCGTGGGGCCGAGCAGTGAGGGAACTGCTTGTGGTAAGTTTTGGGGAGTTGGTGGTTGTATATAGTTATCTTTTGCATTGCATATTTTTATTTTTGTATATATTTTTCTTTTTCTTTTGCATGTTTAAATTCTGCATTGCATCCATCTAAAAAATCATAAAAATTGAAAATAAAAAAAATATAGAAAAATATAAAAATCAAATAAAATTTGAAAAATTATAAAAATTAAAATATTCAATTTTGGCCATAATTGACTTGAGTTTGACAAGATGGTTAACTAGCTAGGAGCAACTAGATTCTAGACTTAGTAAATTAAAAACCCTAAAAATAATCTTTCTTAAAATTTAACGGTAGAAAGTATATGTCTTTGTAGTTTATTTAAAAATAGGCAAATTTCGAGTTCACTTCTTGGGCTAAGTTAAAACAAAGGAAAAGTATTGATATTTTTATTAAAGTATAAGTCTGAAAAATAATTTCTAAGCTTAAGTCTAAATTCTGAAAATATATACCCTACAAATTGCACAAACACGAACCTTGAAACTTGGAATAGTAGAAGAGACCTTGAAATGCTCTTGTTTAAAGTCCTTAGTATAAAGGGAAATAAAATAAAATACAAGTGTGAATAAAAGAGAAAAAAATGAACACTAGTTTTTGTAATTATTTAAGGCTATATAAATAGAAAAAAATATTTAGCGAGGGTGCTTTATCACCTAGTGTCTTAGACCAACCGGTTTGGGAGTCACTGCTAAAGCCTTAGGTGTTACAAGACTAGGAATTATGCCCTAATATGCAAACACATTTTGTAATCGGTCGTTAGTACCTCAAGAAGTATTAACGGTCGCATGAAGAATATGTGAGCAATTTCATCTAAAAATTCACCAAAGTACTTTGGACAATGAACAAGAGTATAAGAGCTTGAATTGAATTTCCAAGTATAGGGGTGATACACACACACACATAGGGGTATATGATTGGGGTTTGGATGAGAGATAGAAATGAAAAATAGGACTTATATCTTTAGTAAAGATGATAAAAATTCCTAAGTTGAGATGGAACCCTATAAGGAAAACTCAAAAGATGCTAAAAGCTAAGTAAATCTACAAAATATATATAATCTTAAGTTAAATGATAAGGAAGCGTGAAAAATACGGGTTGATAATTTTTGAGTTGAAGATAATAGAGTTTCTTGTTAGAAAAACCGAATTGGAGAATAAAAGTCAAATAGGCCGAATTGATAGGATTTTGTGGGTAGTATCCGCTGAAAACCCTCAGGAGACAACACTCCTCCTACTAGGGACACCTAGAGGTTTAACGGCTTGTTGCACGAGCTCAGTGCAATCGCGTTTCCCTGCAAAAGTGAGGTTAGGCTTTTTCGAGAATAAAACTAGTTTTGCTCGAGGACGAGCAAAAGATAAGTTTGGGGGTATTTGTTCATATCATAATTTTGCATTATTATATTCCCCATTCTTATTCATTTTACAAATAAATTGGTGCTTTTGATCCATGTCTGCTATATAGTTGCAGGTTACAGGTTCTCGGAAAAAAAACAGTGAAAAGACACTACAAAAGTGAGACTACGACCAACAAATGAAAGAATCTTGATCATGCCTACAGTTTGAAGAATAAATGAAGATCAATAGACAATTTCACAAAGCACAAAGGCAGCGCAAGGTTCAAGACTTCGACACGAAGCAAAGGGTAAAAGTCCACGATATTATGCACTATGGAATTCTGGAAGAAATTAGAAGACAATCTGAGAAACCAAGTGAAGAAACAAGAAGCCAAATGCAACCAGAAGCAGCATAGAAAAAAACAGCCAAGAAGCCCACAATATGGCCACGGAACCGCGGCCAAACATGCCTTCTGGCCGCGGATCCGCAGCCATTATAAGCACGTGTCGGTGTATTTTTGTGACGGCGGCGGCGGTGCATTGACTAGTCTTCTTAGGGTAAATTTATAAATGCATATATGTATCGGATGTAACCCTAGGGTTTTTATGATCTATAAATAGAAACCCTAAACCACTTTTTGAGGTATGCTTCTTTTTATCAAATAAAATTCAGAATTCATTGTAATGTTTTGAAGAGAGCATCGAATAAAGTAAGTAGTTTTTTTTACCTTACCCTAGTTCTTAAATTCTTTTCTGCCCTAGTATAGATTTTATTATCTGCCCTAGTTAAGTAGCTTAACACTTTTTATTCATCTGCCGTAGCTTAGATAATTAGGTTATTGAATTGAAAACTCATAAAAAAAATGTCTTTTATCAATCCCCTAATGAGTAAGTAGTTCCTCACATGTTAAGGTTAGGAATAGGGAAGGTTTGAGAGATGAAAATCTTTCACCCCTTTCTTGCCCATCGCATATTTTTTATCGGACTCCATGCATACATGCACACACCGCTCACTACGACACCCTACCCCATGAGGTAACGGTGATACCGTAGTTTAAAAGACCGGTTGTGCATGTTTTCCATAGAGGTTAGGGTAAGAATTAAGAAAGGACCTAGAGGAAGAAACATCATTTCTTCCCGATCGTCCTAATCCCCTTTATTAATTATTACCATAACACCTAAATAGATCTAAATTAGGGTATTGAAAGCGGTGAGAAATCTTAAATTTCCAAACTTAACCTAAACCTAGCTCTAGCAAGGTTTTAATCCTAGTCTAAATCAACCTTAGTTTTTAGTGATAATCAATCCAACACCAATTGGAATTAACTCGTTAGAACAAATTGAGAATACACAAAACCCCTGTGGACCGACCCGTAGTCACCGGCTAGCTATCAAGAGACGCCGTTCTTGATTGCGGTTAACAATTCTTTGATTACAAAACATCGTACAAATCAGCGGGCATTGCACGAGAAGAACTGGCGCCCCCGGCCCTTGTAGGCTGCCTCGGCTGGCACATGGAAGCTCTGAGGGAGGCGAAGTCCATGGATCCTGCACGAAACAAATACCCAATAAATCAGCGACACGAGTAAAACACAAACCCAAAAAAGCAAGCCTAACTTACCGACGAACTCGACGGGGCTAAGCCCGGCCCGGCTCAAAACCCTCTCGGACAGCAGCACGTCAGGTCGGGGGATGGGCTCCCACAACGCTACTCTCACCGCAGCGGGGTCATCGGACTGGTTCCCCGGCAGACATTTCTCTCTCGACCACTTGGTAGACACGGGCCAGTCCTCTCCTCAGGAGGGGAGACGAAGAAAAATTTCTTTTTCCAATCATGAATGGAGGAAGGCAAGGCCACGACCCCGTTCCCGGCTGTAAGTCTACGGTAGCGCCCTGGCCGTCTATCCGAGGCCAAAATACGGATGCGAAACTTTTTCAAACTAGAAACCGGCGCTATCGTACGCTTAAAACCCGGATCGAACCATTAACCTACAACTAGCTATCTAGAGAAAGGATAGAAAGGCTATACCGATCGATCCGTGTCCTTCGGTGTTTGGCCACCATCCCAAGCTCCTCGCAGCAACTCCGGTCTCGATCTCCTCGTCGGAAAGGGCACCACATCTACGAGTCTTTTTACGGGCTCCTACCTCTGAACCGAGACAACTCGGACACGAAGTTTGCTAGCCGACGTGTCTAAGATTGCTGTAGACTATACGCGGATCACTTTATCTCAAGGGTTGATTGAAGTTGCCTTTTGGGTGGAGATGAAATGAGCAATGGAAAAATGGAGCTAAGGAGATTTCTTTGCAATGAAATGAATCAAAAATTTCTCACACCAAAAGAATGGGGCTTCCCATTCTAGTGGCCGGCCATATTATAGAGAGGGAGGTAGTGAAGGGAGGTGAGTGTAGGAGCAAGCAAGGTGACCAGAAGCACAAGAATGGGTGATTACAAGAAAAAGAAGTCACACTACCATCTCATTCAATCCATTCATAATAAATGCACCAAGTGAGTCAAAGATGCAAGAAAACTCAAGAAGGTGGCAGCAGAATTCTGGAGCCCCGGTGACCACGAAGAAGCCCCCCATTTACAAAATGCACTTTTGCAAAAAGAACCCCCAAAAGCAAATTTCAGCCAGCAAGGAAAGAATAGGAATTTGGCCGAAACGGAATGCAAACTGGCAACATCAAAATACGATCCCGTAATAAATTACAGGATAACCCCGTAACTGTATATACATACCCGCATTTGTATTCCGACTGAATACAAATGCAATGAGACAAAATCTACACTGTATAATACTAGGATCAAGCTTAAACCAAAGCCCGTTAGTATTATCCGTCCGAATCAAAACACGTGCACAAGTGCACGCGTATGTTCGAAACCTGCCATAAATCCATACGGCCTCTACAACGTTTCGCCCGAAACTTGAGAAACTGTCTATGGGAGACTCTAAAGACTCGTCAATATTTTGGCTGTGGATTTTACCACTAGCACGTCAGAGGTATTAGCCGTACGTAACGGGCTACCAGGTATTGACCAAAAGGGAAGTCGATGAGCGAACTCATCCTGACACCCTACTGAGCCTGTCAGTGACAATATCCGTACAGTCCGGTCCGTTCGTCTATGAGCATCGCATGTCGGGCCTAGGGGGTGGTAAAAGTCAGACCCCCAAAAGCGGTACAAGTCGTGTCGGAGTGTAGCCCAGAACACCCTGAGATACTACTGGAATACCTACCAGTAAATCTCTTGCCTTGGCCAAGGACTTCGTTTAATGGCTCTCCTAGACACAGCGCGACCTCACCCCAATACAGGGAGAGACGAACTCCTGCCGATCCGCTCACTGCCTCCATATGGCTCGGACTGTACCCAACTAAAACCTGTTTGCACGACTCCTTTGAGCCGTGGTAGGGTAGTAATCAAAGCACATTGGGAACTCACACGAGACAAATGACGATCTCAGGTCGATGACTAACCTGTACACATGTCACCAGGGAACTGCTATCTGACGTCAGGTATAATACCAACTAGCATGTTCCCGGCGAGTCCTGTCCGGTGTACTCATAACCCAATGAGCACCTGTATACATCTTAGGTGATCCAACTGACACCAATGGTTTGTGAGACCGGCCACCGCCCCTTGTCGGGATCTCGACTGTATACACTAGTCTACTATTGGAGTATCGATGCCCAGTCTCGAAACTCCCACGACTAGGGACCACTTTAAGGATGTGCTTATAGACTACCCAACTCTCACGTATATGATCGCCATCATACTGCTGGTAGTCCAGCAAGAATCCTATGGGCTTTATCAACGTGCAATAGTGACCTGTAAGGTCACCTAAAACAGTACACGATGATAAAGATAAACCATGGTAGCATACTATTCTCTATCAACGTGTAATAGTGAACAACAATGTCACCTAAAACATGTACACGATGATAAAGACAAACCAGATAGTATACAATCATGCTGGGTAAGATTGTCCTACCGGCATAGGTCCTCCCTCAATCATTGCAATCACGAGCCTGCGATCCAATAATTGACTCTGAGGGCACTATATCCAACACCGGCAGCGCCCCCGGCCGCTTCCTGAATGTGAGATAAACCCACCTCGGGTCGTCCGCTCGACCACTAGGGTGATTCTTGAAGACGGGGGAGGAATCGAGAAGGGGAAGACTGAAGGGAACCGCCTGTAACTTCAGGCGGATCAAGAACCCAAGAAGGATCCTCCATGAGTTCAGCACTAACTTGCCGGGGGCCAGACCGAAGAAGTTCAGCGTAGCGACGACCTCAGGAGAAAAGGGCGGGTGCATTCCGCCCCAAAAATCTTCTAAATACAGGGCGATCTCCTTACCCCCGTACCTGATTTGCCCTCTCTCTCTCCTTGGCTAGTTGAAGCATGTAGCACGAGGGGATGTGGAAGCGAGCCTGAGCATTGGCGAGCTCGTCCCCATGCCTCACCCAGCACGAGGAGCCAGGGGCCACATCTGCCGCCTCCTCCCTGGAGGCGGCCCCCGCCTCACGGTCCCAGGGAGAGATCCAACCCCTGCTCCCCGAGGAGACTTAGACACAGCCTAAGGGACCCTAACACGTACTCCTACAACGTCTACTGATTTTATAGAGGAAGACATCTAATCTTGGAAAAGAAAATTTTCAAGGGCTGAAGGAGAGAGAAGGGAGACGAGCGCCGAGCAACCAAGACTTGAGAGAGAGAAATATGAAGGAGTAAGAGCCCCAGAGCGGACCCCACCCATGTATATCGCTGCATACAGCCTCATCCAAGGGCGCCCATCATCTCCCACCGAAACGGCTCCTCGCGCCCAGCGTCCCCGATCGCTCCACGTGTCAGTCCTGCGCTGGACCGCGTCCCATCAGACGCCGCAGGCCTGCATACGTCGCGTCAGCCAATTGACGCCCGAAACGTGGGCCGTCGCTTCAGTGGCAGAGTGAACGAACCGGCGCACCTTCTTTAAATACAGAGATCTCGCCTTGATTCGCTGGCGGAAAAGACAACCGACGGCCCGGGGACTCGTCCCGACAAAGCCCTAGAAAGGAGCTCACCCCGGGAGACCTGGCAGTCCACTCCTGACCCGACCGCTAGCTGATCGGACAAGAGTGTGGGGCTAATGATGATGCTCAATATTGAGACGTGGCAGATGACGTGTCCCACGACTCAGAAGAAAGGGCCCACAGGGGCCGACCAGGCCACCCTACACCAGACCTGCAAGCGCGAGCTGGCCCTCCTCGGGGGCCCCTGCGAATTGGCCTCCTCGGCCCCTCAGCTCGCCCTGAGCTGCCACAGGACCAAGACTCCTCGGCCTCCTCGCTCGTCCCCGAGCTTCCGGCCGAGGCTGTCTTCCTCGGCCCCCCGAACGACTCCACCACTCACAGGCGTAACCGCCGCTCCGCGATTCTCTCCATGCGCAGATTTTACGCCGGCAACATCCTACGTTCCGCGCCATCACGATCCCCATTAATGGGCGATCCGCTCTCTACGCGGGCGTGACGTCAGGAGCGTAACTGCCGGCGAGATCCTTGTGCATGCTGCTGCGTGCCGCCACCGCTATATAAGCCCCCATCACAGAGGGGTCAAGTAAGCCATTCTTTATTCTTCTAAGCCGTTACTCTGCTCGGATCTCATCACTAACTTGATCGTCGGAGGGTCCTTGGTGGTACCAAACCATCCCGGGACTTCTTTGTGTTAGTGTATATGCCCTAGAGGCCATTACTGTATCATACTAGTTTGTATATTACTTAATGGAAGCTTGGGATATTCACCTTGTATATACAATCTTGCTCAAAATAGTAGTATGCTACTTGGTTTGTTTCTACTTCAATGTGTACATGTGTTTATTTTATTATATCACCTATACGCATTAGTGGAGCCCTTAGGATCTTTGCTTGATTACCAGCGTTGTGATGGCAGTCACACTACTGGGGGCTGGGTAATCTATAAGCACATCCTTATGCAGGTCCCTAGTCGAAGGACTATCGAGACAGGGCATCGATACTCCGGAGTAGACTAGCGCATGCGCTTCTCATCCCAGTGTGGGAGATGGTCTGTCCCACAGCCATCAGTACGTCGTACTGGAGATAGTATGCGGGTGCTCGTTAGGTTACGAGTACACTGGACAGGACTCGTCGGGGACTGACCGGTTAGTATTATACCTATCGTCAGTTATCAGTTCCCAGGTGACATGAGTACAGCTTAGTCCGCTGACTTGACACTGTCACTTCGCCTCGAGTGTGTTCCCACTGTACTTTGATTACTACCCTACCACGGCTCAAAGGAGTCGTGCAAACAGGTAGTAGTTGGGTGCAGTCCCAAAGCACTTGGAGGCAGTGACGGTTAGACAGGATTCGTCTCTCCTGGTATTGGGGGTTGACATCGCGCTGTGTCTAGAAGAGCCATTACACGAGTAATCCCTGGCCAGGGCAAGCGGGATATACTGGTAGGCTTCCAATGTTATCTCAGGGTGTATTGGGCTTCACTCCGACACGACTTGTACCGCTATTAGGGGACTGACGTTTTACCGCCCCCTAGGCCCGCCATACGATGTATCAGACGAACAGACCAGACTGTACGGAGATTGTCACATTCAGGCTCAGTAGGAGTTCAGATGGGTTTCACCTCGTCAGTCTTCTTGTCAGCATCTACCTGGGGACCGTTACGCACAGCTAGTGCCGCTTGCGGTCTGTGGTTAAACCCACTGCCAGCGTAGTGTCGAGTCTTTAGAGTCCCACACAGAAAGCTATTCGCCTTTAGGCAAAAGAGTAGAGGTCGCATGGTTTTGCGACAGGTCGCATGGTTTTGCGACAGGGTTCGGTCACACCCGTGCACTTGTGCACGTATAGTGTCCGGACAGTTTACACTAGCGGGCTTTGGTTTAATCCAGATCCTAATGTACCTTTTGGGATTGGTTTTATCCAGTATGCATCCGTGTTCCTCGGAACGCAGATGCGGGTGTGTATGCACTGTTGACGGAGAGACAGAGGCAGAGGATTCTCATTAGGGTTGTTGACCGTTGACCGTTGACTATTGACTTTTTGCTCAACCCTAATGAGAATATGATATATGATTAACAATTATATTAATTAATTATTATGGTGACATGGTTGTTGAGGGGTTGACTTTGTTGACTTGTTGACTTTGTTGACTTGTTAACTTTGTTGACCGGTTGACTGGGCTTGACTAGTTGACCAACATGATAACAATAGGTATCATTTCATGGCAAAGACTTTTGCTTGCTTGCTCTCTTGTGCAAAATGAGTGCATGAAATGATATGGCTATTGTTGCTTAAACCATCACATAATACTTGATTGCTATGATGTGTTATGATGGTTATGGATTATGAGAGCCAAATGAGAAAAGTCTTCTCTAATTCTATCATTCTCATTCTTTCTCTTGTTCTTGAGCTCTCATCTTCCTCCTCTTGCTCTCCTTCTCTTGAGTCTATGGTTCACTTGTCTCATGAGTTGAGAACCAAGAACCATAGATAAAATCCCAAACAAACTCTTCTCTACTAACTCTAGTTCACAAGGTTTGGCAAACCGAGTGAACTAGTTTCTTCAAAGTTCGAAGAAGGAGCCAAAGGTAGAAGCTTTCAGGTGGATCTATCTTCGGCGCAAGGAGACGACGGGGAGAAGCCGATTCGGACAACCATCGAGGCTTGAAGACGAAGGAGTTCGAGATAAGAACGGTATAAACCCCCTAACCGAGTAGTTAACAACTCCTAGTTAGGTTGTTAGTTAGATGTTTAACAAAGATCCGGGTTTTAAGTCCATGTTACCACCTCTAGAAAATTATTTTTCACCAAATTCCGCATGCCCGAAAGTACCGGGAGAGGTAGCATGGACTTACAATGGTATCAGAGCCTAGTTAAACTCTATCTAACATGTTAGCAAAATAGCTAGAAGATCGATCAAAGAAAAAGTCCCGAAATGAACCCCGATATCATGCTTGCTGTCGAATTTTTCCTCTGTTCCAAAAATGATAAATCATACTTTAAAATTCGGCTCAGGGTTTTTATAACAAACTGACAAAATTTCGTCCACTGAACTAATCAAAGCGCCGCGAAAACGCGGCGGGACCGTGCTCCCGCCGCGGTTCCGCGGCCGAGTTGACTCGGTAGTTGGAAATTTTGGTTGCAGTTTGTTCAGTGGGGTATTTTGGGATTTTTGGAATATGTATTTTCTGCCCAGATTTTCCAGAACGAAATTTTGTGTTTGGGGCCTGAAAATCCGTATTTTTGATCGAACTTCTAAAAGGCTTAAGCTGACGGGTTTTTCTGTGATGTGATATTTGTATTGAACGTCTGCTAATCGCTATATGTCGATTAGTGGGGGTTATACAAATCTGTGATCTGTATTGTTATTGGAATGTGTATATGAATTCATTGGATTGTCGCGGGTGAATAGCCGGGGGTTGTGAGACGAGAGTTTTCTTTTCTTTCAATTCATGTAAATTTGTAAATTGATGAAATAATTATTTGTATGGCCGCACAACCGGGTCGGGGTTGTAGCCGTCATTGTATAATTTCTTTTTACTGTTTTGGCTCCTAGGATAGACCCATGGAGGGGGTGCACAAACTACTGGGTATGCCGAAGTGCCGAGTGGCCTACTCACGGAGTTGAGGGAGGCTGCTTCGCTTCGGGTACTTGGCGGGTAGTTTGCCGCACCCGTAGAGGTCTTGGATGGGGTATTGGCTATTCACCGCGACCGTGTAATCTGCTTTTCGTTACAGGCTCATACGAATTGCGGGTTCCTAGTATATCTAATGTCTTCATCTGTGATCTGAAATGGCTATCATTGCAGTATATCTATATATGATATTATTTAGGCGTTGCTTATGTTTTACAGCCGCGCTAGCCCAGCCCCCGCTCTGTCGTTAGTTAAGTAACCTAACGGGTAATGACGGGGCCCCGTGGCGAATGCGAATAGCATAAGCGTACGTCATATTTTGGTTGTTTTCTGCAATGGTAGGATTAAATGATGGGACGCATTAAAAGAACTAATGCAAGAATATCACGCATTAAAAGAACTAATGCAAGAAAATAAACCAAGTTAAAATCGTTGGAACACTTTCGGAAAACCACTCGGTTCTTTTCAAAACTAACTTTTAAATGCGGAGCTTGAGCCACTCCTTTTAAAAGCTATCTCGTTCCATCGATTATATCAAGTTCACTACGTTCACGGTTTTGCCAAAACCATTCATAGCCCTCCGTCGTTTCACATGAATAGTCAATAGTATTCAAGCTGTGTATGTTGGCCAAAGTCAAGGCATAGTGATTGGTAGCTATTGGGTATTCATGTGTAGCATAGATAGATGCGTTGGTTTGGGACAGTCGTACTGCCATTTTGGCCAAAGTCAAGGGTAGTTACGGATGGATCCAAATTAACCTGCAGAATGACGGGTAGAACTTGACATGTGACTTATGATATTTTGGCCAAAGTCAAGGTCATAAGAGCATGGGGCAAAAATCCACATCGGGAGTTTCAAAAGAACTGAAACTTGCTAGTGTTGCATACCATTTGGAGTGTGATGATTCTGGTAGGATTCCTTCAGTTTCGTCACGCGATGATATTTGGATCCCGATCCTACTGTGAGTATATGCTACTCCTGGGGAAATTTCTCACTTAACGATCAATGCTATAAACCAAGTAGGTGTCTAGAAAGGTGTTAGCGGGGCTACGCCCCCAGGGAAAAGAGATTATTTAATTAAGGAACTTCGCGAAAGCGTTGGAAAACCTCCCTCGAAGTACCGACACTGGCCTGGCTGAACGGTTAAGCAAGTATTGTACGGTGAGATTGATCCTGACTAATTCTTCCTTTTTGGTTTGAGGAGGGATTCGAGAAACAGTGGGAGCCATCCTGTTTAGACAAATTAAAAACCATTCTAAACTTGCAAGAGTATCATGCTGAGTGTTTCTTCTCTCTCCTAATTGCAGCGACCAATCGACATGACTGGACTTAAGTTACTCCTAGATAAAAACATACTGACAGGGCCAAACTATAAAGATTGGCTCAGGAATGTCAAGATGGCAATCACTTACGACAAGCTGGGGTATCTTCTTACCACCAAAGCTCCCCCTGTCCCAGGTCCCAAAACCAGCGTCACGGATAAGGAAATCCATAAGACCTGGGAACTAGATTGCGCGAAGGCCAAGTGCCTCGTGATTGCCTCTATGGACAACGAACATCAGAGGAGGCACGAGAATATGGACGTCGAATCCATATTTCTCCATACAAAAGAACTGTATAGAGAGCAGTCTCGTATCGCAAGATACGAAGTGTCGAAGAAGTTATTTTCGGCAAGATTGGCCATCGGATCATCGGTAGCGGAACACGTGCTTAAGATGATTGGCTACATTGAGGAGCTCGCGGACCTTGGGACCACGTTGGAGAATGAGCTCTATACGGACTTGATTCTCCAGTCCCTTCCTTCCACTTACGCCCAGTTTATACTGAACTTCAACTTACAAGAAAAGGAAGTTGAACTTTCAGAACTCCTCAACATGCTGAGGAGCGCAGAGGGCACCCTACAGAAAAGTAGGGAAACATCCACTTTGTTTGTAGGAGGATCTTCTTCTTCTAGGTCCAAGGCGAAAGCCATGGGAAAGAAGAAGAAAACCCCCGCCAAACCAAAAGGCAGTGTTAGTAAAGTGGATACGAAGGGAAAGACAAAAGCAACAAAAAAAGTGGGAAAGATTGTGGATAAGGAAGAATACTTCTATTGTCATAAGAAGGGACACTGGAAAAATGATCGTAGGGCTTGGAAGGCCAGAACACAGGATCTGAAGCAGGTTGCGGCTTCAGCTTCAGGTGTGTATGTTATTGAAAACTGTCTTTCAATAAACTCTACTTCCTGGGTATTGGATACCGGATCAGGATCTCATATCTGTAACTCTTTGCAGGCGTTGAGAAACCGTAGGGTTTTGAAAGCAGGTGACATGACCCTCAAAGTTGCAAACGGAGCTAGCAAGGATGCTAAGGCCGTGGGGGACTATCACCTGGGAATGTCAGATGGACATGTTTTGGTTTTGCGTAATTGCTTTTTTGTACCCAACGCAACTTGTAATATCATTTCTGTATCTTTTGTTTCTAAAGAAGGTTATGAATTTGCGTTTGTAAGCAATGTTGTAAACATTCACCTTAATCAAGTTCATATTGGGTCAGGTACATTAAGCAATGGTATATACGTATTAAACCAACCGCAGATTTTCAATGTCCAGAATACACACAAAAGAAAGTCTCCGGAAATAAATCAGACTTTCTTGTGGCATTGTAGACTGGGTCACATCAACGAGAGAAGGTTGACGAAGTTACATACAGAAAGATATTTGAATGTGTTCGAAAATCAATCGTATGCCACTTGTCAATCCTGTCTCAAAGGAAAGATAACAAAAACTCCGTTCACTGGACACGGAGTAAGAGCGAGCGAGCTCTTGGGACTCGTACACAGCGACGTGTGCGGTCCAATGTCTACACATACGCGAAGCGGTTATTCTTACTTCATTACTTTTACGGATGACTTTTCAAGGTACGTTTATGTCTTCTTAATGAAACATAAGTCCGAAGCCTTTGGAAAATTCCAGGAATATAAGAATGAAGTAGAAAAACAAACCGGCAAAAGTATCAAGATTCTAAGATCGGATCGAGGTGGTGAATACTTAAGTGCCGAGTTCCTGGACTATTTAAAAGAGAACGGAATTCTCTCTCAGCTTACTCCTCCATACACTCCGCAACATAACGGTGTATCGGAGAGACGGAACCGAACCCTATTGGATATGATACGGTCCATGATGAGTAACGCTGAGTTATCGCGATCATTCTGGGTGTATGCGCTAGAATCAGCTGCATACCTTTTGAACCGAGTTCCCACTAAGACTGTGCCTACTACACCATATGAGATGTGGTGTGGGAAGAGACCCTATCTTAATCACATTAAGACATGGGGAAGTCCAGCTTTTGTCAAAAAGCAGCATGCGGACAAGCTCGAGGCACGCTCAGTACAGTGCAAGTTCGTGGGATATCCAAAGAACTCCAAGGGATATTTCTTTTATTGCGAAGAGGAACAAAAGGTTTTTGTTTCTCGTCTGCCCACTTTCTAGAACACCAGTTCTTAGAAAAGGAAATTAGTGGGAGCGCAGTAGAACTGGAAGAAATTCCAGAACCACGAGCTATTACTGAAAGCTTAGTGGAACCAGAGGGTTCAAAAGAACAGGACATTCTTACGCCGCTCCGCAGGAGTAGTAGGCAGTCTCATCCGCCCGAGAGATACTACGGTTTTCTCATAGACGGGGATAGAGAGGATTGCATCATAGATTATGATGAGCCTACTAGCTTCCAGCAGGCCGTTCAGAGCGTTGACTCAGTAAAATGGCTGGATGCAATGCGGACCGAAATGGAGTCCATGTACACCAACAAGGTATGGACGTTGGACATTGCTCCAGATGGGGTAAAACCCGTAGGATGCAAGTGGATCTTCAAAAGGAAGATTGGTGTAGATGGACAGGTTGAGACCTATAAAGCTAGATTTGTTGCAAAGGGTTTCCGTCAAAGACCTGGCTTGGACTATGACGAAACTTTTTCTCCAGTGGCTATGCTGAAATCCATTCGGAGCCTTCTTGCCATTGCTGCCTTCCACGATTATGAGATCTGGCAAATGGACGTAAAGACCGCTTTTCCAAATGGAAATTTAGAGGAGTGTGTCTATATGGACCAACCAGAGGGTTTCATTCAGAGTGGGAGCAGCGGAAAGGTGTGCAAGTTGCTTAAGTCCATCTATGGACTAAAGCAGGCATCGCGGAGTTGGAACATCTATTTTGATGAAACGGTCAAGGAATTTGGCTTTATCAAAAATCCAGATGAACCATGCATTTATAGTAGATTTGTAGCGAGAACTGTAGTATTCCTCATTTTATACGTGGATGACATTCTCTTAATAGGAAATGACATTCCTATGCTACAATCTGTCAAGGGGTTCTTGTCACACAGGTTCTCCATGAAAGACCTGGGTGATGCCTCTTACATCCTGGGGATCCGGATCCATCGTGATAGATCCAAGAGGATATTAGGACTTTCACAGTCCAGGTACATCGACACCATACTGAAAAGATTCGGTATGGAAGATTCCAAGCGCGGTAACCTACCGGCTTGTCATGGGATCACCCTCTCTAAAGAGATGTCTCCCAAGACTGATTTGGAGAGGGATCGCATGTCTATTATACCCTACGCTTCTGCGGTTGGCTCTATAATGTATGCGATGTTGTGTACCAGACCGGATGTAGCTTATGCACTGAGTGTGGTAAGCCGGTATCAGTCAAACCCTGGGGAGAAACACTGGATAGCGGTAAAGAACATTCTCAAGTACCTGAGAAGGACTAAGGAGATGTTCTTGGTGTATGGCAGAAAAGACCTCCAGATCGAGGCCTTTGCTGACTCCAGCTTCCAAAGTGACAAGGTTGATTCCAAGTCCATGTCGGGTTTTGTCTTTACCCTCAATGGAGGGGCGGTGTGTTGGAAGAGTTCCAAACAGGAAATCGTTGCAGACTCGACGATGGAAGCGGAATACATCGCTGCATCTGATGCCGCAAAAGAAGTTGTCTGGATGAGGAAGTTCTTGAAAGAACTTCATGTGGTTCCGTCCATTATTGATCCAATACCTCTGTATTGCGACAACAACGGGGTTATAGCTTTAGCGAAGGAACCCAGGTCCCATCAGAGATCCAGACACATCTTGAGGCGGTATCACCTGATCAGGGAGATCGTGGATCGCCAGGAGATCGAGATTCGGAGGGTTGCTTCAGAAGATAACACTGCAGATCCATTCACCAAGGCCTTGCCCCAGACGCAGTTCGAGCGGCTGATCGAGATGATAGGTCTTCGATATGCCAGTACATGGCCTTAGTGCAAGTGGAAGATTATTAGTGTATATGCCCTAGAGGCCATTATTGTATCATACTAGTTTGTATATTACTTAATGGAAGCTTGGGATATTCACCTTGTATATACAATCTTGCTCAAAATAGTAGTATGCTACTTGGTTTGTTTCTACTTCAATGTGTACATGTGTTTATTTTATTATATCACCTATACGCATTAGTGGAGCCCTCAGGATCTTTGCTTGATTACCAGCGTTGTGATGGCAGTCACACTAGTGGGGGCTGGGTAATCTATAAGCACATCCTTATGCAGGTCCATAGTCGCAGGACTATCGAGACAGGGCATCGATACTCCGGAGTAGACTAGCGCATGCGCTTCTCATCCTAGTGTGGGAAATGGTCTGTCCCACAGCCATCAGTACGTCGTACTGGAGATAGTATGCGGGTGCTCGTTAGGTTACGAGTACACTGGACAGGACTCGTCGGGAACTGACCGGTTAGTATTATACCTATCGTCAGTTATCAAATCCCAGGTAACATGAGTACAGCTTAGTCCGTTGACTTGACACTGTCACTTCGCCTCGAGTGTGTTCCCACTGTACTTTGATTACTACCCTACCACGGCTCAAAGGAGTCGTGCAAACAGGTAGTAGTTGGGTGCAGTCCCGAAGCACTTGGAGGCAGTGATGGTTAGACAGGATTCGTCTCTCCCGGTATTGGGGGTTGACATCGCGTTGTGTCTAGGAGAGCCATTACACGAGTAGTCCCTGGCCAGGGCAAGCGGAATATACTGGTAGGCTTCCAGTGTTATCTCAGGGTGTATTGGGCTTCACTCCGACACGACTTATACCGCTATTAGGGGACTGACGTTTTACCGCCCCCCTAGGCCCGCCATGCGATATATCAGACGAACAGACCGGACTGTACGGAATTGTCACATTCAGACTCAGTAGGAGTTCAGATGGGTTTCACCTCGTCAGTCTTCTTGTCGGCATCTACCTGGGGACCGTTACGTACAGCTAGTGCCGCTTGCGGTCTGTGGTTAAACCCACTGCCAGCGTAGTGTTGGGTCTTTAGAGTCCCACACATAAAGCTATTCGCCTTTAGGCAAAAGAGTAGAGGTCGCATGGTTTTGCGACAGGTCGTATGGTTTTGCGATAGGTCGCATGGTTTTGCGACAGGGTTCGGTCACATCCGTGCACTTGTGCACGTACAGTGTCCGGACAGTTTACACTAGCGGGTTTTGGTTTAAGCCAGATCCTAGTGTACCTTTTGGGATTGGTTTTATCCAGTATGCATCCGTGTTCCTCGGAACGCGGATGCGGGTGTGTATGCACAGTTGACGGAGAGACAGAGGCAGAGGATTCTCATTAGGGTTGTTGACCGTTGACCGTTGACTATTGACTTTTTGCTCAACCCTAATGAGAATATTATATATGATTAACAATTATATTAATTAAGTATTATGGTGACATGGTTGTTGAGGGGTTGACTTTGTTGACTTTGTTGACTTGTTGACTTTGTTGACCGGTTGACTAGGCTTGACTAGTTGACCATCATGATAACAATAGCTATCATTTCATGGCAAAGACTTTTGCTTGCTTGCTCTCTTGTGCAAAATGAGTGCATGAAATGATATGGCTATTGTTGCTTAAACCATCACATAATACTTGATTGCTATGATGTGTTATGATGGTTATGGATTATGAGAACCAAATGAGAAAAGTCTTCTCTCATTCTATCATTCTCATTCTCTCTCTTGTTCTTGAACTCTCATCTTCCTCCTCTTGCTCTCCCTCTCTTGAGTCTATGGTTCACTTGTCTCATGAGTTGAGAACCAAGAACCATAGATAAAATCCCAAACAAACTCTTCTCTACTCACTCTAGTTCACAAGGTTTGGCAAACCGAGTGAACTAGTTTCTTCAAAATTCGAAGAAGGAGCCAAAGGTAGAAGCTTTCAGGTGGATCTATCTTCGGCGCAAGGAGACGACGGGGAGAAGCCGATTCGGACAACCATCGAGGGTTGAAGACGAAGGTGTTCGAGATAAGAAAGGTATAAACCCCCTAACCGAGTAGTTAACAACTCCTAGTTAGCTTGTTAGTTAGATGTTTAATAAAGATCCGGATTTTAAGTCCATGTTACCACCTCTAGAAAATTGTTTTTCACCAAATTCCGCATGCCCGAAAGTACCGGGAGAGGTTGCATGGACTTACACTTTGCAAGTATTCGGCACCAACTCCTTATACCACCTCCTCCACCAAAACCCATTGAGATCCACACGCAACAGAAGATAATCATTAGAATCCGCCGAGAGATCGACGGAGGACAACATCTGACGGAGACCCGAAAACGACCTCCATCAATTACAAAAGGCCAAATAAACTTTTTTTTTAATATAAGAGGATACATTTATTTGAATATAATGCACTTCGGAGCTGAATCTAGATGAGATCCTCGCCTGTCAATTAATAACTGCGATTATTTTAAAATTTTGAAAACATTTTTCCTCCACATGGTATACCATAACCTTTCAGGTCGGCACCAAACACTATTAGAAGCTAGGGAAAGAGGTCCTAACGGTGCATAATTTATTGTTATGCTAGGATTCGACTGTGTTTTGCATGCAATCATAGAATTCATACATTATTTATTAGGTGATCAAGCCAGCCAATAATCTTCATTAATTGGATGTTTGGGACTTTATATGGATTTTCCTGCATGAACAAAAGCCTTGTAATTGTAATTACCATAGCTTTGGTTCAAAAGAGATTATTATCCAATGGCCTTTGTCTATTCTTGAAGAGATGCGTACTTTTAGACCCATTTTGATGGTGTTCCTTTAATCTGGCCATGCATTCATTATGAGGTATGCGGATCTTATTGTTAGTACCATGTTTTCTTAAGGCCATGGATATTAGTAAGTTGGAAGCTGATTATACTAAATCTTAACTTGCTTCCCCATCCCATAACACAAAAGCCCCACTCTAAAAAAGAACAGGAAAAGAGTAAGAAAAAAGAGCAAAGAAAAACAACAAACAATGACCGAATAAAATCGAGAAAGGATACCAGGAAAAGAGGTGACTGAAAATGGGAAATACAGTCATATTTTAAAATTATTTTGTTAGTGTAGCATATGGGACTTGGAGGCCCATGCGTGCCCAAGTAAGTGGATAGGTAGGCCGGGCCGGCTATTGGGTCAACCCTAACCGATCCGGTTCTAAATGGTGGTAGTACCTTGTTCAAGCCTTGACTTTATGAGATGAAGAAGCTTCTAGCAAAGCCTTAGAGATGGGGCTTTCTAGCGAGCCTTGGAGGCTTCATGGAATGTGGAGACATCTAGCAAGACGTTTCTAGCACGTCTTGAGATGATGGAGATCCTTTTCGGGTCTCCGTCAGATGTTGTCTTCCGTCTATCTTCCGGTAGATCTTAGAGATGTTCTCCTGTTACGTGTGGGTCTCAATGGGTTTTGAGGAGATTGGTGGTTTTAAGGAGTTTGCGCCGAGTACCTGCAAGGAAGTCCTGGGGTGGTTTGGTACCACCGAGAACCCTCCGACAATCAAGTTAGCTCAAGATCCGAGCAGAGTAACGGCTAAGTGGGGTATAAAAAGCTTACTTGACCCCTCTGTGATGGGGGTTTATATAGTGGCGGCAGCACGCAGTAACAGGCGCAAGAATCTCGCCGACAGTTACGCTCCCGACGTCACGCCCTCGTAATAAGCGGATCGCCCGTTAATGGGGATCGTGATGGCGTGGAACGTGGGATGTTGTCGGCGGAGAATCCGCGCATGGCAAGATTTGCGGAGCGGCGGTTACGCCTATAAGTGGTGGTGTTGGTCGGTTGGAGGGATCGGCGGGAGAGCTCGGGAACGAGCGGGAGGGCCGAGGTATCTTGGTCCTGTGGTAGCTCGGGGGCGAGCTGAAAGGCTGAGGAGGCCAATTTGCAGGGGCTCTGAGGTGAGCCAGCTTGTGCTTGCAGGTCGGGTATAGGGGTAGCCTGGTCGACCCCTGTGGGCCCTTTATTCTGAGTTCTGGGACACGTCATCTGCCACGTGTCCTGATATGGGAGATCGCCAATATAAAGCATCATCATTAGCCCCCAACTCTTGTCCCGACCAGCTGGCGGGTTGGGTCAAGAGTGGACTGCCGGGCCACCCGGGATGAGCTCCCTCCTAAGATTTCGTCGGGACGCGTCCCCGGCTGTCAGCTGTCTTTTCTGCCAGCGAATCAGGGCGAGATCTCTGTATTTAAGGAAGGTACGCCGGTTCATGCATCCTGTCATTGAAGCGACGGTCTGCGCGTCAAGCGTCGGTTGGCCGACGCGACGTGTGCAGACCTGCGGCGTCTGATGGGATACGGCCCAGTGTGGGAATGACAAGTGGAGCGATCGGAGCCATTGGATGCGAGGAGGCACTTTGGTGGGAGATGAAGGGCGCCATTGGACGAGGACGATTGCGGTGATAAATAGGGGTGGGGCCCACTCCAGGGCCCCTACTCCTTCATATTTCCTCTCTCGAAGTCCTGGTTGCTCGGCTCTCGTCTTCTTTCTTCTGCTTTCGTTTCCCAAGGATCCCTCTTCTCCAGGTTAGATGTCTTCTTTCGCAGAATCTGTAGATGTCGTAGGAGTAGGTTCTAGGGACCCTCTAGTTGAGCCTGAGTCTTCCCAGGGAGCAGGGATCAAATACTCTTCCCGAGATCCTGCGGCGGGGGCAGCCCCTAAGGAGGAGACGGTAGACGTTTCCCCCGGCGCTTCGTGTTGGGTGAGGCATGAGGACGAGCTTGCAAATGCTCGGGTTCGCTTCCATATCTCCTCACGTTATACGCTTCATCTGGCCAAGGATAGAGAGAGGGCATACCAAGTATGGGGTAGGGAGATCGCCCTGTACTTGGAAGCTTTTTGAGGTGGAATGCGCATGACCTTCTCTCCCGAGGTCATCGAAGCGCTGAACTTCTTCGGGCTAGCCCCTGGCCAATTAGTGCTGAACTCATGGAGGATTCTCCTAGGGTTCCTGATCCGCTTGAAGCTACAGGCGGTTCCCTTTAGCCTCTCCATCCTTGATTCTTCCCTTGTTTTCAAAAATCATCCTGGGGGTCGAGCGGACGACCCGAGGTAGGTCTACCTCTCTTTTAGGAAGCGACAGGAGGGCGCCGCCGGGACAAGAGTTGTAGTCCTACCTTCTTCCATTCACGACTGGAAGAAGAAGTTTTTCTTCGTCACGCCGCCCGAGGGCGAGGACTGGCCCGTGCCCACCAAGTGGTCAAGGGAAAAATGCTTGCCGGGGAATCAGTCCAATGACGCCGCCGCGGTGAGAGTGGCATCGTGGGAGCCCGTCCCCCGATTTGACGTGCTGCTGTCTGAGAGGGTCCTGAGTTGGGCCGGGCTCAGCCCCGTTGAGTTCGTCGGTAAGTTAGGCTTGCTTTTTGGCTTTTATATTGCATGTGTCGCTGACTTCTTTGCATTTGGCTTTGTGGAGGACCCATGGATATGGACGAGCTCCGAGCCTCCATGCGCCAGCCAAGGAAGGTCACGAAGGCTGGAGGCGCCAGCCTTTCCCGTTCGATGCTTGCCCCGGCTCCTTCGGCCTCCGTCCCAGTGCCTCCGGTGGTCGTGTCCCTTGAGCGTTCAGGGGTGGATCCCACCCCGGGGCCTAGCAGAGCGCCGGGCCGGAAGCGGGCTCGAATTCTGGAGGACCCGGTCTCGGAGGAGGAGACCGGCTCTCCATCGGAGACACTCAAGAGGGGTTCCCGGAGGTCTCCTCGGGGCCCGCCCTTGCCGATCATGGTGGAGGAGGGGGCCTCCAGTTCGCGGTGCCCTCGGGGCTATCTGTCGCGGATAGCCTGCTGTACGAAATAGAGAAGTCGGTAGGGGTAGGGTCCCCGGGGGGACCTTCAGGGCCCAGATGGCGCCCATCGCCGAGGAGTCCGTGCAGGTAAGTGCTCGGTTGTTTATGAGATTCGGTGCTTCCTTCGTCTTCCTGACCTTTTCTTATTTTTCAGGTCCTCCAGCATGTCGCCCTTGCCTTACGCATGGAGGCCGAGGTGATAGCCTCGTCGATGAAGGTCGCGGACCAGCTTACCTCACTGGAAGAAAGCTCCAAACGGGAGCTGGAGGCGGCAATGGCGAGGGTTGCCGCCCTGGAGGGCGAGGTGGAGGCCGGGAAACGAAAGGTTTCCCGGCAACGCGAGGGCGCCGTGGCTGCCGAGGTCAAGCTTGAAGACGCTCAGGCGCTCGCCGGCAACATGAAGAAGACAGTTAGGACCCTCCGGAAGGAGATGGGGGCGGCGGTCGAGGCGGCGAAGCAGACCGACCTCTCGGTGGCGAAGGCGGTGGAGAGCTACAAGAAGTCGAAGGACTTCTACAATGACTTAGCCGTGGCCACTACCCGCATCTGGCACGAGGCCCTCGACGCCGTTAAGGCCCGGATGCCGGAGGTCGCTGATGAAGAGCTCCGGGCCGAATACCCCCTTGCGGACACCGATGAGCAGGGGAAGAGATTCCTGACGAGGAGTTAGCCGAGGACCCTGCTCGACTCATGGTAGATATCGAGGACCCCGAGGTCGTGCCTGGCCCCGAGGCCTAAAGCCCCCGTCTTCCTCCTCCTTTTATTTTGACGCTTCTGGAATTTTTTTTAAGCCTCCGGGCATTCTATAAGGCTGGGGAGCCCAAAATACCCTTTGTAAAGATTTCGCTTTTGGTAGTAAAACTTTTTGTTTTATCAGCTTGCACTTTATCTTCTGTTTGTGAAGAATGCTCGTAAAATATCCTTGCTTGCACTGTTGGGCTTCTATGTCAGGTCGGCTATCTATCTAGCGATCGTTCGTCGAGTTGATTTCGATCACTTGACAAGTGTGCCAAGCGCTGCTGAGAAGGAGACATCTCCATGGCCCCGAAGTCGAGGGGGATCACTCAGACTTGAACAGACCCGACGTCTCTCAATAGGGTTTTGAGTCTGCGGCATTTGATGAGCAGCATGCTGCCCGCCGCAGATTTGTCGAGCAGAAGGGAGCTCAGTTGCCTCGTTATGAGGGCTTCAAACCAGCAGCATCTGGTGGGCAGGAGGATGCCCGCTGGGTATGGCCAAGCAGGGAAGCTGCTCGGTCGCCTCTTGGAGAGGGCTTTGATTTCTGGCGCCGTGGGTAGGCAACTACCAGCCCGGGATGACCGAGCGGGGTAGCCGCTCAGATGCTTCTTGCGAGGGCTTTAGTCCCTGGCGTCATGGGTAGGGAGCTGCCAGCCGGAGGTGACCGAGAACGGTAGCCGCTTGGCTGCCTCTAAGGAGGGCTTCGATCCTTAGCGCGGGAGGGGCTGTAAGAAGCCTACTAAGGATAACCGAGCAGTGAAGCTGCGCGGTTGCCTCTGGGCGAGGGCTTTGATCCTTCAGGATAGGGACCGAGCAGGGTTACTGCCTAGTGCCTCTTGGCAAGGACTTTTATCCCTGTCGGTTGTGGTAGGAAGCTACCAGCCGGGGACAGCCGAGCAAGGGTCGGGCTCGACTGCCTCAAAGGAGGACTTTGGTCTTTAGCACGGGAGGGGCTATAAGAAGCCTACCAAGGACCCTTGGCCGAGCAGGGTTACTGCCCGGTGCCTCTTGGCGAGGGCTTTTGTCCTGAAGGATAGCCCAGCGAGGGTCGGGCTCGACTGCCTCTGGGATGACTTTTTGATCCCTATCGGTTATGGTAGGAGGCTACCAGCCGAGGATAGCCGAGCAAGGTTCGGGCTCAACTGCCTCTGGGAGGACTTTGGTCCTTAGAGTTGGAGGGGCCATAGGAGGCCTGCTAAGGATAACCGGGTAATGAAGCTACGCGGTTGCCTCTTGGCGAGGGCTTTGATCCCTGGCGTTGCGAGTAGGGAAGCTACCGGCCAGGGATAGCCGAGCAGGGAAGCCGCTCGGCTGCCTCTAAGGAGGACTTTGATCCTTAGCGTTGGAGGGGCCGTAGGAGGCCTGCTAAGGATAGCCGGGCAGTGAAGTTGAGCGGTGGCCTCTTGGCGAGGGCTTTGATCTCTGGCGTCATGGGTAGGCAACTACCAGCCTGGGATTACCGAGCGGGGTAGCCGCTCAGATGCCTCTTGCGAGGGCTTTGATCCCTAGCGTCATGGGTAGGGAGCTACCAGCCGGAGAAGACCGAGAAAGGGTCGGGCTCGATTGCCTCTTGCGAGGGCTTTTGATCCTTCAGGATGGGGACCGAGCAGGGTTACTGCCCAATGCCTCTTAGCGAGGACTTTGATCCTTGTCGGTTGTGGTAGGAAGCTACCAGCCGGGGATAGCCGTGCAAGGGTCGGGCTCGACCGCCTCAAAGGAGGACTTTGGTCCTTAGCACGGGAGGGGTTGTAAGAAGCCTACGAAGGACCCTTGGCCGAGCAGGGTTACTGCCCGGTGCCTCTTAGCGAGGGCTTTTGTCCTGAAGGATAGCCGAGCGAGGGTCGGGCTCGACTGCTTCTGGGAGGGCTTTTGATCCCTGTCGGTTGTGGTAGGAAGCTACCAGCCGGGGATAGCCGAGCAGGGTAGCTGCTGAGCTGCCTTTAAGAAGGACTTTGATCCTTAGCGTTGGAGAGGCCGTAGGAGGCCTGCTAAGGATAACCGGGCAGTGAAGCTGCGCGGTTGCCTCTTGGCGAGGGCTTTGACCCCTGGCGTTGCGAGTAGGGAAGCTACCGGCCAGCGATAGCCGAGCAGGGATGCCGCTCGGTTGCCTCTAAGGAGGACTTTGATCCTTAGCATTGGAAGGGCCGTAGGAGGCCTGCTAAGGATAGCCGGGCAGTGAAGCTGCACGGTTGCCTCTTGGCGAGGGCTTTGATCCCCGGCGTTGCGTGTAGGGAAGCTACCGGCCAGGGATAGCCGAGCATGGTAGATGCTTGGCCGATTCTTCATGAGGTTTCGTCCGACCATCCAGTTGCAGGTATGGGGAACAGGAACGGTCGCAGCGAACGTGCGCGTAGCATGCGCATTGAGTGTGTGAGGAGGCGAAGCGTCAGAGTCACGTCGTTTCGATTCCGCCAGAGAAGGCTTAATGATCGCCGCGTGGCAGGGACTTTTTGGGCGAAAACGGGCGACTGTTGAGTTTCTTTGGGGTGCAGTGGGCTATATAAAGCTGAGGGGTCGCTGGTCCTTCCTTCCTTCACAATCAGATCGTTGAGAATGGAAGACTTCCACTTTACCATCCCCGAAATCATCCACTTCGAGGACGTATACCTCTACGACCAGAACTGCGCCGAGGACACGGTGCAGTTGGTCTATGGGAGCATCGAAGACCACTTCGGCCGGCTGCTCCCCCGGGGTACTCCCCTCTGCTGCAGCTGCTGATGTACTCCATCTGGAGGGCGTCGCTGGGGCTTTACAACTACGACGAGGCCGTGGGCAAGCTGTGGTCTCTGAGGCGCTTCAACCTGATTTCCATGGGTCATCTGGCTCGCTCGGTGGCACTCGTCCGTGAGTGCCACGAACTGAGGCTCGAAGTCAATGCGCGTGCGGGGGGATCAAGGGCAGAGACTAGATCTCGTGAGGCCTCGGCTGGCGGAGATCTTTACGGAGTACCATGAGCAGAGCTCTCTGCACCCCCTTCCCCCGCTTTTGCAATTTTCTTTTTCTTTTTGTATGTATGGCTGAGGAGCCCATAATACCTTTTTGAATAAATAAGACCTTTCCTTCTTTATCGCAATGTTCCATTGATCTTTTATTAAATTAACAACAGACCCTAGGAAGAGTTTACATTGCCCCTAAAAAAGTACATGCTAATAGATGACCTTATTAGCGTGGCCCGAGCTCCCCGGAGGCTTGTTGGTCCCCGTGCTCGGCACCGAGTATGGGGCTCCCTGGGCTCCAGACTGGTCATCTGCAGAGACGAGTATGATCTGGCCGATGGTCAGCTCGGCGGGAGGGGGACGCTGCTCCTGCTCGCGGTCGGCCTGCCGTTTATCCCTCAAGTAGGCGGCGAGATGCCTGATCGGATGAGCTCCTCGATGTAGTCCTAGAGTTGCTTACAATCGTACATGGCGTGGCCCAACGTCCGGTGGAAGGCGCAGTAGGGGCCCCGGGTTCGCTTCGAGGCCTGACGCGGGATTGGAGGGAACTTGAAGAACCCCTCGCCCTGGGCCTCCTCTAGTAACACTGTGAGGGAGACGTTGAGCGGGGTGTACTCCTGGGGTGATAGGGATGCTGACACTCTGGCCTTTCTTCCCGAGCCCTCTTCTTCTGGTTAGACCGTTCTGCTCGAGGGAGGTTCGCGTTCACCTCGGACTCGAGCTGGACCTCACGCTCGGTCCACGCCTTGACCTCGGCCATGGTCTTAGGCTACGCCAATGCAAAGGAGCGCAACTACTCCTTATGCCTAAGACCGGATCTGAGCACCGTGATGACGGTCTCATCCTAGTGCTTAGGTATCTCGAGGAGGGCATTGTAGAAGCGGTGATGTAAGCTTTGAACGTCTCCTTGTCCCCGCTCTTAATTGTGAAGAGGTAGTCAACCGTGCGCTTCTGCCGACAGTTCCCGACGAAGTGGCCAAGGAACTGAGTAGCCAGCTCGTTGAAGGTTGAGATTGAGCGAGGCTCGAGTCCTCTGAACCAGTCCCGACCAGAGCGGATGAGAGTGGCTGGGAAGGCTCTGCACTGGGCGGCGTCGAAATGGTCCTGGAAGCTCATCCCCGCGGTGAAAGCATCCAAATGGTCTTTCGGGTCGGTTTTCCCGTCGAACAGAGAGACCTTCAGGGGCTTGTTGCGTGAGGAGACGTGAACAGCAAGCAGTCCCTCGGTAAACGGCTTGGTGAGTGAGTCGGCGGCGTACTTAGCCCCGTCGCCTGAGAGGTGACCTTCTCAGCGCATACCCTAGATTTTCTTCTTGAGGGCGTCGAGTCGGCCGTAGTACCCCGAGGATTCGGCGCCTTGTGATCCCTGGCCTCTGCTGTGGGAGATCTACGTCTGGGCGCGGCCTTGGTTCCTCTCGATGAAGTTCCTCAGATCCCCGGGCGAAGTGGCCCTCGGGCCGCCGTGGCGAGCCCCTTCTGTGCGACCCCATCGAGGGAAGGGGTGTCGGTCATGCCTGGGACAGGCAAGGTGACAAACAACTCCTCAGGGGGATGAGGGTCGCGAGGAGGCTCGAGGCGAGGCGCTCTGGCGGCGGATCTTGGTATGGAGCTGTGAAGCGCCCAGCGGGCCTCAGAAAGTATCGGCCCGTGAGATCTGTGGCCATAGGACGTAGCCTGCCGGTGGTCAGCCGTGCCGATGAGGGCAGAGTCTTCTAGAGGCGGAGGAGTGGTGATCTAGAGCCCTATCCCGGCCGTTTGGATGCAGACGAGCGCCTTCACGATGGACTGCAGTCGATCTATTTGGCCGGCGAGGGCATTGATGACGGTCGCCGGAGGAGGTTCATCCGCGCCTCCGGTGAGGGGGAGGCGGCGACTGGTACCTGGATCTTCAGGGTGATTGCACGCTATGTGGATGGAGATTGGAATGCCAACTTTTGTTTCTGTGGAGTTTTTTTCCTACAGACGGCGCCAACTGAAGGAGGTCCTTTTCGGGTCTCCGTCAGATGTTGTCTTCCGTCGACCTTCCAATGGATCTTGGAGGTGATCTCCTTTTGTGTGTGGTCTCAATGGGTTTTGAGGAGATCGGTAGTTTTGAGGAGTTTGTGCCGAGTACCTGCAAGGAAGTCCCGGGGTGGTTGGTACCACCGAGGACCCTCTGACGATCAAGTTAGCACAAGATCCGAGCAGAGTAACGGCTAAGTGGGGTGAAAAAAGCTTACTTGCCCCTTCTGTGATGTGGGTTTATATAGTGGAGGCAACACGCAGTAGCAGGTGCGAGAATCTCGCCGACAGTTACGCTCCCGACGTCATGCCCTCGTAATAAGTGGATCGCCCGTTAATGGGGATCGTGATGGCGTGGAACGTGGGATGTTACCGGCGGAGAATTTGCGCATGGCGAGATTCGCAAAGCGGCGGTAACGCCTGTGAGTGGTGAAGTTGGTCGGTCGGAGGGACCGAGGAAGATGGCCTCGGTGGGAGAGCTCGGGAACGAGCGGGAGGGCCAAGGTATCTTGGTCCTGTGGTAGCTCGGGGGCGAGCCGAGAGGCTGTGGAGGCCAATTTGTAGGGGGCTCTGAGGTGAGCCAGCTTGTGCTTGCAGGTCGGGTACAGGGGTGGCCTGGTCGGCCCCTGTGGGCCCTTTCTTCTGAGTTCTGGGACACGTCATCTGCCACGTGTCCTGATCTGGGAGATCGCCAATATAGAGCATCATCATGAGGCTTCTTGAGCAAGGCTTCTAGGGAAAGCCTAGAAAAAGGCTTCTAGGAGAAGCTATAAGAGGTGTTCCTACTCTATAAATAGGCATGCATACTTGCTCTTTACAATCGATCACAACTACAACAACCACTATTACACAACATAGCCTCCAAAGTCCTCTTTACCATCTTTTCCATCCTCTCGTTGATGGTTGGTAGCAAGGTGAATATGCTGGGGTTTCTCGCCATTTAGGTGTGGTTACCCACTGGCCGTTGTCTCGAGGTGTAGAGCGCAAAAGAAGCTTGGTGTAAGCGAAGAAAACTTCAACAATCGGGTGAAGGTATATCGTTCCATTTTTATCGCATGTTATATCATTTATTCTTCCACTATATATATATATATATATATATATATATATATATATTGTATTTGAACTAGCATGTTCGACAGTTAGGATGGAAATCGATTAGCTCTGTTCATTTTCGGAACACTTAATAAGTTGCTTTTGCAGGTATGATCTGACTTTAAGCTTCGAAGAAGCGATTTTTGGGGGGCATCGGGATATTAGTGTCATTCGCTCTGAAACGTGCGATGCTTGCAGTGGGACTGGTGCAAAGTCTAGTGATTGTATAAAGTCATGTACAGAATGCGGGGGTAGGGGAGGGGTCATGAAATCTCAAAGAACACCGTTTGGTGTAATGTCACAGGTAAGATGGCAATCTAGCATAAACATTTATAAGGGTGAGTATTGATGCGACTTTACGCACACAGAAATTACAGTATGCCTTTCGTTGCCTTGCTTGTTGACCGATCAACATTCGGCAGTAGCTCTCCTTTAGTCTGGCGTACTATTTGATTCAAACTAAACTGCTGTTGGTATTGTTGAAGATGGGAAACTTATAGTTTATGCGAAGAAAGAGGGCTTCTTAAGGTATCTAAACTAATATGAATTTGAAACTTTTGTAGACCTATAATTTTCTTATATTTGCCTTCCACAGATGGAATTTAATTTCCATATAAGATGGAAACGTACTTGATGATGCTCAATATTAGCGATCTCCAAGATCAGAACACGTGGCAGATGACATGTCCCAGAGCTAAGAAGAAAGGGCCCACAGGGGCCGACTAGGCCACCCCTGTACCCGACCTGCAGGCACAAGCTGGCTCTCCTCAGAGCCTCCTGAAAATTGGCCTCCTCAGCCTCTCAGCTCGCCCTGATCTGCCACAAGACCAAGACTCCTCGGCCCTCTCGCTCGTCCCCGAGCTCCCCAGCCGAGGCCATCTTCCTCGGTCCTCCGACCGACCAACTCCACCACTCACAGGCGTAACCGCCGCTCCACAAATCTCGCCTTGCGCAGATTCCCCGCCAGCAACATCCCACGTTCCACGCCATCACGATCCCCATTAACGGCCAATCCGCTCTTTACGCGGGTGTGACGTCGGGAGCGTAACTGCCGGCGAGATTCTCATACCTGCTGCTGCGTGCTGCCGCCACTATATAAACCCCATCACAGAGGGGTCAAGTAAGCCATTTTTTACTCCACTAAGCCGTTACTCTGCTTGGATCTCATACTAACTTGATCATCGGAGGGTCCTCGGTGGTACCAAACCACCCCGGAACTTCTTTGCAGGTACTCGGCATTGACTTCTCAAAACCACCAATCTCCTTAAAACCCATTGAGACCCGCACACAACAGGAGATCACCTCCAAGATCCACCGGGAGATCGACGGAAGACAACATCTGACGGAGCCCCGAAAAGGACCTCCATCGCTTGGCGCCGTCTGTGGGAACTTAAACTCCACAAAAACAAAGTTGTCCTTCCGATCTCCATCCACATGGCAAGCGATCACCCTGAAGATCCAGGTACCAGCCACCATCCCCCCCTCAATGGAGGCGTGGGTGAACCTCCATCGAAGGACGTCGACTCATCCACCGGCCACCGCCTCACAGACTCCGGCGGTCGCAGGCCCCTCGTCTGTCCCATTCAAACTCGAAGTCCCACGTTGGAAAGCCTCGCCTCGAGCCTTGTAACCTCCCTGTCCCTACCGAGGCGGTGGTGGTCAGCTCGCATGCTTCCAGGCATGACCTGCATCCCCTCCCTCGATGGGGTCACGCCCATGAAGCCCGCCCATGCATGAGGACCACCTTACCGCGGCATCTAAGGGACCTCACTGGAAGGTACCGGGGCCCATCAAGAACTTGTTAGGCCACGGTAGCGCCCCGGTCGTCATCCCGAGGCCAAAATGCGGAAACCAAAACTTTTCTTAAAACAGAAACCGGTGCTACCAAGGACTAAAACCCCGGATCGAACCATTAACCTATAACTAGCTAACAAGAGAAAGGGTAGAATGCTATACCGAGCGATCCGTGTCCTTCGGACTTCGGCCTCCGTCCCGATCTCCTCACGGAATCTCCGGTCTTCACCTCCTCGTCGGAAAGGGCACCATATCGCCGGGTTCTTTTACGGGCTCCCACCTCTGGACCGAGGCAACTCGAGCACGAAGTTGGCGAATCGACATGCCCAAGGATGCTGTAGGCTAAGTGTAGTAATGTTTGTCTCATGGGGTTGTGAAGTTGCCATAAAAATGGAGGAATGAACAATGGAAATGAGCTTAGAATTTTTGATGTAAGCTAAAATGATATGAGATGAACATATTGCCACCCACACAAATGAACCTCTCAACTCCTCAAATATATGTGGCCGGCCTCAATGAAAATAAGGAGGGGAAAAACTACAAGGGGGTGAGTGTAGTAAAAGCAAAGGGGTGATCATAAGCAAAAGTAAACCTCACTTCAAAACATCACCCTCTTATCAAATCCCATCTCAATTAATGCTAAAGAAATGTTGAAAGAAAAAGCAAAGATTGTTAGTGTATATGCCCTAGAGGCCATTACTTTATCATACTAGTTTGTATATTACTTAATGGAAGCTTGGGATATTCACCTTGTATATACAATCTTGCTCAAAATAGTAGTATGCTACTTGGTTTGTTTCTACTTCAATGTGTACTTGTGTTTATTTTAGTATATCACCTATACACATTAGTGGAGCCCTTAGGATCTTTGCTTGATTACCAGCGTTGTGATGGCAGTCACACTAGTGGGGGCTGGGTAATCTATAAGCACATCCTTATGCAGGTCCCTAGTCGCAGGACCATCGAGACAGGGCATTGATACTCCGGAGTAGACTAGCGCATGCGCTTCTCATCCCAGTGTGGGAGACGGTCTGTCCCACAGTCGTTAGTACGTCGTACTGGAGATAGTATGCGGGTGCTCGTTAGGTTACGAGTACACTGGACAGGACTCGTCGGGAACTGACCGGTTGGTATTATACCTATCGTCAGTTATCAGTTCGCAGGTGACATAAGTACAGCTTAGTCCGCTGACTTGACACTGTCACTTCACCTCGAGTGTGTTCCCACTGTACTTTGATTACTACCCTACCACGGCTCAAAGGAGTCGTGCAAACAGGTAGTAGTTGGGTGCAGTCCCGAAGCACTTGGAGGCAGTGACGGTTAGACAGGATTCGTCTCTCCCGGTATTAGGGGTTGACATCGCGTTGTGTCTAGGAGAGCCATTACACGAGTAGTCCCTGGTCAGGGCAAGCGAGATATACTGGTAGGCTTCCAGTGTTATCTCAGGGTGTATTGGGCTTCACTCCGACATGACTTGTACCGCTATTAGGGGACTGACGTTTACCGCCCTCCTAGGCCCGCCATGCGATGTATCAGACGAACAGACCGGACTGTACGGAGACTGTCACAGTCAGACTCAGTAGTAGTTCAGATGGGTTTCACCTCGTCAGTCTTCTTGTCGGCATCTACCTGGGGACCGTTACGCACAGCTAGTGCCGCTTGCGGTCTGTGGTTAAACCCACTGCCAGCGTAGTGTCGAGTCTTTAGAGTCCCACACAGAAAGCTATTCGCCTTTAGGCAAAAGAGTAGAGGTCGCATGGTTTTGCGACAGGGTTCGGTCACATCCGTGCACTTGTGCACGTACAGTGTCCAGATAGTTAACACTAGCGGGCTTTGGTTTAAGCCAGATCCTAGTGTACGTTTTGGGATTGGTTTTATCTCGTTTGTATTCGTGTTCCTCAGAACGCGGATGCGGGTGTGTATGCACAGTTGACAGAGAGTCAGAGGCAGAGGATTTTCATTAGGGTTGTTGACCGTTGACTGTTGACTATTGACTTTTTGATCAACCCTAATGAGAATATGATATGTAATTAACAATGATATTAATTAAGTATTATAGTGACATGGTTGTTGAGGGGTTGACTTTGTTGACTTGTTGACTTTGTTGACCGGTTGACTAGGTTGGACTAGTTGACTATCATGATGACAATGGCTATCATTTCATGGCAAAGACTTTTGCTTGCTTGATCTCTTGTGCAAAATGAGTGCATGAAATGATATAGCCATTTTGACTTAAACCATTTACACAATACTTGATTACTATTTTTGTTATGATGGCTTTTGGATTATGAGAGGTGAGAATGAGAGGAGTATGGTTCATTTCTATCATTTGCTTTTCTCTCTCTTGAGCTCTCTCATTCTCAAGCTCTCTCTCTTCCTCTTGCTCTCTCTACCTCAAGGAAAACCATTTTCATGTGTTGAGACTCATTGCCTTAGAGATAAAAAGACACCAAAACATTCCTCTACTCATTCTAGTTCACAAGGCCTAGCAAGCCAAGTGATCTAGTTTCTTCAAAGTTCGAAGAAGAAGCCAAAGGTAGAAGCTTTCGGGTGGATCCATCTTCGGCGCAAGGAGACGACGAGGTTAGGCCGATCCGTACACCGGAAGGAGTCGAAGACGAAGGAGTTCAAGAAAGGTATAGCCTCCTAACCGAGTAGGTAAACTCTTGTTAGGTTGTTAGTTAGTAGTTTAACAAAGATCTGGTTTTGAGTCCATGTTACCGCCTCTAGAAAATTGTTTTTCATCAAATTCCGGATGCCCGAAAGTACCGGGAGAGGTATCATGGACTTACAGTGGTATCAGAGCCTAGTTAAACTCTATCTAATATGTTAGCAAAGTAACTAGAAGATCGATCAAAGAAAAAGTCACGAAACGAACCCGATATGTCAAGTTTCTGCCGATTTTTTTTCTGTTCAAAAATTGATAAATTTCATCTTAAAAATCGGCTCAGGCTTTTTATTGAATAACCACAAAATTTAGACCCACGAACCGATCAAAGCGCCGCGGAAACGCGGCGGGAGCGGCTCAGGCTTTTTATTGAATAACCACAAAATTTGGACCTACGAACCGATCAAAGCGCCGCGGAAACGCGGCGGGAGCACGCTCCCGCCGCGGTTCCGCGGCCGAGTTGACTCGGCCGAGGTCCAAACTTTGTGCAGTGTATTTCTAGGGTTGTTTTGGGATTTTTGAAATATGTCTTTTCAGCCCAGATTTTCCAGAATGAAAATTTTGTGTTTGGGGCCTAAAAATCCGTATTTTTTATCGAACTTCTAAAGACTTAAGCTGACGGGTTTTTTATCTGTGATGTGATATTTGTATTGAACGTCTGCTAATCGCTATATGTCGATTAGTGGGGGTTATACAAATCTGTGATCTGTAATGTTGCTGGAATGTGTATATGAATTCACTGGATTGTCACGGGTGAATAGCCGGGGGTTGTGAGACAAGAGTTTTCTTTTCTTTCAATTCATGTAAATTTGTAAATTGATGTAATAATTATTTGTATGGCCGCACAACCGGATCGGGGTTGTAGCCGTCATTGTATAATTTCTTTTTACTGTTTTTGCTCCTAGGATAGACCCATGGAGAGAGTGCACAAACTACCGGGTATGCCGAAGTGCCGAGTGGCCTACTCACGGAGTTGAGGGAGGTTGCTTCTCTTCGGGTACTTGGCAGGTAGTTTGCCGCACCCGTAGGGGTCTTGGGTGGGGTATTGGCTATTCACCGCGACCGTGTAATCTGCTTTTCTTTACAGGCTCGTACGAATTGCGGGTTCCTAGTATATCCAATGTGTTCATCTTTGATCTGAAATGGCTATCATTCCAATATATCTATATATGATATTATTTAGGCGTTGCTTATGTTTTGCAGACGCGCTAGCCCAGCCCCCGCTCTGTCGTTAGTTAAGTAACCTAACGGGTAATGACGGGGCCCGTGGCGAATGCGAATGGCATAAGCGTGCGTCATATTTTGGTTGTTTTCTGCAATGGTAGGATTAAATGATGGGACGCATTAAAAGAACTAATGCAAGAATATCACGCATTAAAAGAACTAATGCAAGAAAATAAACCAAGTAAAAGTCGTTGGAACACTTTCGAAAAACCACTCGGTTCTTTTCAAAACCAACTTTTAAATGCGGAGTTTGAGCCACTCCTTTTAAAAGCTATCTCGTTCCATCGATTATATCAAGTTCACTACGTTCACGGTTTTGCCAAAACCATTCGTAGCCCTCCGTCGTTTCACATGAATAGTCAATAGTATTCAAGCTATGTATGTTGGCCAAAGTCAAGGCATAGTGATTGGTAGCTATTGGGTATTCTTGTGTAGCATAGATAGATGCGTTGGTTTGGGACAGTCGTACTGCCATTTTGGCCAAAGTCAAGGGTAGGTACGGGTGGATCCAAAATAACCTGGAGAATGACGGGTAGAACTTGACATGTGACTTATGTTATTTTGGCCAAAGTCAAGGTCATAAGAGCATGGGGCAAAAATCCACATCGGGAGTTTCAAAAGAACTGAAACTTGCTAGTGTTGCATACCATTTAGAGTGTGATGATTCTGGTAGGATTCCTTCAGTTTCGTCACACGATGATATTTGGATCCCGATCCTACTGTGAGTATATGCTACTCCTCGGGAAATTTCTCACTTAACGACCAATTCTATAAACCAAGTAGGTGTCTAGAAAGGTGTTAGCGGGGCTACGCCCCCAGGGAAAAGAGGTTATTTAATTAAGGAACTTCGCGAAAGCGTTGGAAAACCTCCCTCGAAGTACCAACACTGGCCTGGCTGAACGGTTAAGCAAGAATTGTACGGTGAGATTGATCCTGACTAATTCTTCCTTTTTGGTTTGAGGAGGGATTCGAGAAACAGTGGGAGCCATCCTGTTTAGACAAACTAAAAACCATTCTAAACTTGCAAGAGCATCATGTTGAGTGTTTCTTCTCTCTCCTAATTGCAGCGACCAATCGACATGACTGGACTTAAGTTACTTCTAGATAAAAACATACTGACAGGGCTAAAGTACAAAGATTGGCTCAGGAATATCAAGATGGCAATCACTTACGACAAGCTGGGGTATCTTCTTACCACCAAAGCTCCCCCTGTCCCAGGTCCCAAAACCAGCGTCGCGGATAAGGAAATCCGTAAGACCTGGGAAATCGACTGCGCGAAGGCCAAGTGCCTCGTGCTTGCCTCTATGGACAACGAACATCAGAGGAGGCACGAGAATATGGACCTCGAATCCATATTTCTCCATACAAAAGAACTGTATGGAGAGCAATCTCGTATCGCAAGATACGAAGTGTCGAAGAAGTTATTTTCGGCAAAATTGGCCGTCGGATCATCGGTAGCGGAACACGTGCTTAAGATGATTGGCTACATTGAAGAGCTCGCGGACCTTGGGAGCACGTTGGAGAATGAGCTCTATACGGACTTGACTCTCCAGTCCCTTCCTTCCACTTACGCCCAGTTTATACTGAACTTTAACTTACAAGAAAAGGAAGTTGAACTTCAGAACTCCTCAACATGCTGAGGAGCGCAGAGGGCACCCTACAGAAAGGTAGGGAAACAACCACTTTGTTTGTAGGAGGATCTTCCTCTTCTAGGTCCAAGGCGAAAGCCAAGGCGAAAGCCAAGGGAAAGAAGAAGAAAGCCCCCGCCAAATCAAGGGGCGGTGTTAGTAAAGTGGATACGAAGGGAAAGGCAAAAGCAACAAAGAAAGTGGGAAAGCTTGTGGATAAGGAAGAATGCTTCTATTATCATAAGAAGGGACACTGGAAAAATGATTACAGGGCTTGGAAGGCCAGAACACAGGATCTGAAGCAGGTTGCGGCTTCAGCTTCAGGTGTGTATGTTATTGAAAACTGTCTTTCAATAAACTCTACTTCCTGGGTATTGGATACCGGATCAGGATCTCATATCTGTAATTCATTGCAGGCGTTGAGAAACCGTAGGGTTTTGAAGGCAGGTGACATGACCCTCAAAGTTGCAAACGGAGCTAGCATGGATGCTAAGGCCGTGGGGGACTATCACCTGGGAATGTCAGATGGACATGTTTTGGTTTTGCGTAATTGTTTTTTTGTACCCAACGCAACTTGTAATATCATTTCTGTATCTTTGGTTTCTAAAGAAGGTTATGAATTTGCGTTTGTAAGCAATGTTGTAAACATTCACCTTAATCAAGTTCTGATTGGGTCAGGTACATTGAGCAATGGTATATATGTATTAAACCAACCACAGATTTTCAATGTTCAGAATACACACAAAAGAAAGTCTCCGGAAATCAATCAGACTTTCTTATGGCATTGTAGACCGGGTCACATCAATGAGAGAAGGTTGACGAAGTTACATACAGAAGGATATTTGAATCCATTCGAATATCAATCGTATGCCACTTGTCAATCCTGTCTCAAAGGAAAGATGACAAAGACTCCATTTACTGGACACAGAGTAAGGGCGAGCGAGCTCTTGGGACTCGTACACAGCGACGTGTGCGGTCTAATGTCAACACATGCGTGAAGCGGTTATTCTTACTTCATTACTTTTACGGATGACTTTTCAAGGTACGGTTATGTCTTCTTAATGAAACATAAGTCCGAAACCTTTGGAAAATTCCAGGAATATAGGAATGAAGTAGAAAAACAAACCGGAAAAAGTATCAAGATTCTAAGATCGGATCAAGGTGGAGAATACTTAAGTGCCGAGTTTCTGGACTATTTAAAAGAGAACGGAATTCTCTCTCAGCTTACTCCTCCATACACTCCGCAACATAACGGTGTATCGGAGAGACGGAACCGAACCCTATTGGATATGGTACGGTCCATGATGAGTAACGCTGAGTTACCACAATCAATCTGGGGGTATGCGCTAGAATCAGCTGCATATCTTTTGAACCGAGTTCCCACTAAGACTGTGCCTACCACACCATATGAGATGTGGTGTGGGAAGAGACCCTATCTTAATCACATTAAGACATGGGGAAGTCCAGCTTTTATAAAAAAGCAGCATGCGGACAAGCTCGAGGCACGCTCAGTACAGTGCAAGTTCGTGGGATATCCAAAGAACTCCAAGGGATATTTCTTCTACTGCGAAGAGGAACAAAAGGTTTATGTTTCTCGGCATGCCCACTTTCTAGAGCACCAGTTCTTAGAAAAGGAAATTAGTGGGAGCGCAGTAGAACTGGAAGAAATTCCAGAACCACAGACTACTACTGAAAGCTTAGTGGAACCAGAAGGTTCAAAAGAACAGGACATTCCTACGCCGCTCCGCAGGAGTAGTAGGCAGTCTCATCCGCCCGAGAGATACTACGGTTTTCTCATAGACGGGGATAGAGAGGATTGCATCATAGATTATGATGAGCCTACTAGCTTCCAGCAGGCCGTTCAGAGCGTTGACTCAGTAAAATGGCTGGATGCAATGCGGACCGAAATGGAGTCCATGTACACCAACAAAGTATGGACGTTGGACATTGCTCCAGACAGGGTAAAACCCGTAGGATGCAAGTGGATCTTCAAAAGGAAGATTGGTGTAGATGGACAGGTTGAGACCTATAAAGCTAGCCTTGTTGCAAAGGGTTTCCGTCAATGACCTGGCTTGGACTATGACGAAACCTTTTCTCCAGTGGCTATGCTGAAATCCATTCGGATCCTTCTTTCCATTGCTGCCTTCCACGATTATGAGATCTGGCAAATGGACGTAAAGACCGCTTTTCTAAATGGAAATTTAGAGGAGTGTGTCTATATGGACCAACCAGAGGGTTTCATTCAGAGTGGGAGCAGCGGAAAGGTGTGCAAGTTACTTAAGTCCATCTACGGACTAAAGCAGGCATCGCGGAGTTAGAACATCTGTTTTGATGAGACGGTCAAGGAATTTGGCTTTATCAAAAATCCAGATGAACCATGCGTTTATAGTAGATTTGTAGTGAGAACTGTAGTATTCCTCGTTTTGTACGTGGATGACATTCTCTTAATAGGAAATGACATTCCTATGCTACAATCTGTCAAGGGGTTCTTGTCACACAGGTTCTCCATGAAAGACCTAGGTGATGCCTCATACATCCTGGGGATCCGGATCCATCGTGATAGATCCAAGAGGATATTAGGACTTTTACAGTCCAGGTACATCGACACCATACTGAAAAGATTTAGTATGGAAGATTCCAAGCGCGGTAACCTACCGGCTTGTCACGGGATCACCCTCTCTAAAGAGATGTCTCCCAAGACTGATTTGGAAAGGGATCGCATGTCTATTATACCCTACGCTTCTGCGGTAGGCTCTATAATGTATGCGATGTTGTGTACCAGACCGGATGTTGCTTATGCACTTAGTGTAGTAAGCCGGTATCAGTCAAACCCCGGGGAGAAACACTGGATAGCGGTAAAGAACATTCTCAAGTACCTGAGAAGGACTAAGGAGATGTTCTTGGTGTATGGCGGAAAAGACCTCCAGATCGAGGCCTTTGCTGACTCCAGCTTCCAGAGTGACAAGGATGATTCCAAGTCCATGTCGGGTTTTGTCTTTACCCTCAATGGAGGGGCGGTGTGTTGGAAGAGTTCCAAGCAGGAAACCGTTGCAGACTCGACGATGGAAGCGGAATACATCGCTACATCTGATGCCACAAAAGAAGCTGTCTGGATGAGGAAGTTCTTGAAAGAACTTCAGGTGGTTCCGTCCATTGTTGATCCAATACCTCTGTATTGCGACAACGACGGGGCTATAGCTTTAGCGAAGGAACCCAGGTCCCATCAGAGATCCAGACACATCTTGAGGCGGTATCACCTGATCAGGGAGATCGTGGATCGCCAGGAGATCGAGATTCGGAGGGTTGCTTCAGAAGATAACACTGCATATCCATTCACCAAGGCCTTACCCTAGACTCAGTTCGAGTGGCTGATCGAGATGATAGGTCTTCGATACGCCAGTTCATGGCCTTAGTGCAAGTAGGAGATTGTTAGTGTATATGCCCTAGAGGCCATTACTGTATCTTACTAGTTTGTATATTACTTAATGGAAGCTTGAGATATTCACCTTGTATATACAATCTTGCTCAAAATAGTAGTATGCTACTTGGTTTGTTTCTACTTCAATGTGTACTTGTGTTTATTTTAGTATATCACCTATACATATTAGTGGAGCCCTTAGGATCTTTGCTTGATTACCAGCGTTGTGATGGCAGTCACACTAGTGGGGGCTGGGTAATCTATAAGCACATCCTTATGCAGGTCCCTAGTCGCAGGACTATCGAGACAGGGCATCGATACTCCGGAGTAAACTAGCGCATGCGCTTCTCATCCCAGTGTGGGAGACGGTCTGTCCCACAGCCATTAGTACGTCGTACTGGAGATAGTATGCGGGTGCTCGTTAGGTTACGAGTACACTGGACAGGACTCGTCGGGAACTGACCGGTTGGTATTATACCTATCGTCAGTTATCAGTTCCCAGGTGACATGAGTACAGCTTAGTCCGCTGACTTGACACTGTCACTTCGCCTCGAGTGTGTTCCCACTGTACTTTGATTACTACCCTACCACGGCTCAAAAGAGTCGTGCAAACAGGTAGTAGTTGGGTGCAGTCCCGAAGCACTTGGAGGCAGTGACGGTTAGACAGGATTCGTCTCTCCCGGTATTGGGGGTTGACATCGCGCTGTGTCTAGGAGAGCCATTACACGAGTAGTCCCTGGCCAGGGCAAGCGAGATATACTGGTAGGCTTCCATTGTTATCTCAGGGTGTATTGGGCTTCACTCCGATACGACTTTTACCGCTGTTAGGGGACTGAAGTTTACCGCCCCCTAGGCCCGCCATGCGATGTATCAGATGAACAGACCGGACTGTACAGAGACTGTCACAGTCAGACTCAGTAGGAGTTCAGATGGGTTTCACCTCGTCAGTCTTCTTGTCGGCATCTACCTGGGGACCGTTACGCACAGCTAGTGCCGCTTGCGGTCTGTAGTTAAACCCACTGCCAGCGTAGTGTCGAGTCTTTAGAGTCCCACACAGAAAGCTATTCGCCTTTAGGCAAAAGAGTAGAGGTCGCATGGTTTTGTGTCAGGTCGCATGGTTTTGCGACAGGGTTCGGTCACATCCATGCACTTGTGCACGTACAGTGTCCGGACAGTTAACACTAGCGGGCTTTGGTTTAAGCCAGATCCTAGTGTACGTTTTGGGATTGGTTTTATCTTATTTGTATTCGTGTTCCTCGGAACGCAGATGCGGGTGTGTATGCACAGTTGACAGAGAGACAGAGGCAGAGGATTCTCTTTAGGGTTGTTGACCGTTGACTGTTGACTATTGACTTTTTGATCAACCCTAATGAGAATATGATATGTAATTAACAATGATATTAATTAAGTATTATAGTGACATGGTTGTTGAGGGGTTGACTTTGTTGACTTGTTGACTTTGTTGACCGGTTGACTAGGTTGGACTAGTTGACCATCATGATGACAATGGGTATCATTTCATGGCAAAGACTTTTGCTTGCTTGATCTCTTGTGTAAAATGAGTGCATGAAATGATATAGCCATTTTGACTTAACCCATTTACACAATACTTGATTACTATTTTTGTTATGATGGCTTTTGGATTATGAGAGGTGAGAATGAGAGGAGTATGGTTCATTTCTATCATTTTCTTTTCTCTCTCTTGAGCTCTCTCATTCTCAAGCTCTCCCTCTTCCTCTTGCTCTCTCTACCTCAAGGCAAACCATTCTCATGTGTTGAGACTCATTGCCTTAGAGATAAAAAGACACCAAAACATTCCTCTACTCATTCTAGTTCATAAGGCCTAGCAAGCCAAGTGATCTAGTTTCTTCAAAGTTCGAAGAAGAAGCCATAGGTAGAAGCTTTCGGGTGGATCCATCTTCGGCGCAAAGAGACGACGAGGTTAGGCCGATCCGTACACCGGAAGGAGTCGAAGACGAAGGAGTTCAAGAGAGGTATAGCCCCCTAACCGAGTAGGTAAACTCTTGTTAGGTTGTTAGTTAGTAGTTTAACAAAGATCCGGTTTTGAGTCCATGTTACCGCCTCTAGAAAATTGTTTTTCATCAAATTGCACATGCTCGAAAGTACCGGGAGAGGTAGCATGGACTTACAGAGATGCTATATCAATCATAATCCCACATTTACAAATAAACCCCTCCACACATGCTAATTTGCACACTTGCAAATAACCCCTCCATCGGAAAAATCCGGCCGTGAAGGAACAAAGGAAAACTGGCCGGAACGGAATACAAACTGGCAATTTCAAAAAACAGATCCCGTAATAAATTACAGGAAAACCCCGCGACTGTATATACATACCCGCATTTGTATTCCGACCGAATACCAATGCAAAGAGACAAAATCTACACTGTACAATACTAGGATCCGGCTTAAACCAAAGCCTGCTAGTATTATCCGTCCGATCATGATCCGTGCAATCCCGCACGTATAAGATCAAACCCTGCCATATCTCCATTCGTCCTCTGCAGCGTTTTGCCCGAAACTTGAGAAAACGGTCTGTGGGGGACTCTAAAGACTCGTCAATACTTTGGTTGTGGATTTAACCACTAGCACGTCAGAGGTATTAGCCATACGTAACGGGCTACCAGGTATTGACCAAAAGGGACGTCGATGAGCGAACTCATCCTAACACCCTACTGAGCCTGTTAGTGACAATATCCGTACAGTCCGGTCCGTTCATCTATGAGCATCACATGGCGGGCCTAGGGGGTTGGTAAAAGTTAGACCCCCAAAAGCGGTACAAGTCGTGTCGGAGTGTAGCCCAGAAAACCCTGAGATACTACTGGAATACCTACCAGTAAATCTCCTGCCTCGGCCGAGGTCTTTGTGTAATGGCTCTCCTAGACACAACGTGACCTCACCCCCAATACCGGGAGAGACGAACCCCTGCAGATCCGCTCACTGCCTCCATGTGGCTCGGGACTGTACCTAACTAAAACCTGTTTGCATGACTCCTTTGAGCCGTGGTAGGGTAGTAATCAAAGTACAGTGGGAACTCACAATAGACAAATGACGTTCTCAGGTCGATGAACTAACATGTACACATGTCACCAGGGAACTGCTACCTGACGTCAGGTATAAGACCAACTAGCATGTTCCCGGCGAGTCCTGTCCGGTGTACTCATAACCCAATGAGCACCCGTATACATCTTAGGTGAACCAACTGACACCAGTGGCTTATGAGACCGGCCACCACCCCTCGTCGGGGTCTCGACTGTATACACTAGTCTACTCTGGAGTATCGATGCCCTGTCTCGAAAACTCCCACGACTAGGGACCTTTTAAGGATGTGCTTATAGACCCCAGCTCGCATGTATATGATCGCCATCATACTGCTGGCCGTCAAGCAAGAATCCTAAGGGCTCTATCAACGCGCAATAGTGACCTGTAAGGTCACCTAAAGCAGTACACGATGATAAAGATAAACCAGATAGCATACTATCATCTTGAGTAAGACTGTTCTAACGGTATAGGTCCTCTCTTAATCATTGCAATTATGTGCCTGTGATCCAATAATTGACTCTGAGGGCACTATCTCCAACAATCTCCCACTTGCACTTAAGGCTAATTATTATGATGTCGCATACTCACAGCCTGTGTGATACCGAACACCCAACTCCTCTATACTAATCAGTCTCATAAAACCCGTTAGCGAAACTAATGCGTCCGAGGAATAGCCTCAGTGAGTGGATCCGCTCTAATGTTTCTTTCTATGTCTCTCTTTATCTCAAGTTCGCGGAGAAAACCATCTCCCGAAATGAGCAATACCTGTCTTAGAATATGTCTGGATATCAGATGGGACCTAGTTCATAAATGAACTCCAAATCCAAACCTTTTAGACTGTATCGTCAACTGAACTTAATCAGTATCCTGCGCCATGCCACCCTCAGTATCCACCTGGACCACCTGTCCACAATACTGCCCCTAGTCAGAGGGAAAACTATAACTCTGACAGTCACTCTGTCATCCGGGTCACCTTGGAAGCCTGGAATGATAACCGTCCCCGAAAAGAGGCTGTTGTTATCATATCCCTAGAACATCAACTTATGTTCTAAAACTGCTTCCGAACGTTTCTCCAGGTTTGGATCAATATCACCTTATTGCATCTAGTGCAAAAACAACATCTATATCCTATGTGGAGAAACCACTGTGTGACAACCAAAATATAACCGATCGTTGTATAGGAATTTCACTTCCTACTCTGTGTATGTTATCCTAATACCAGGACATCACACCCTACTACCTTCTTAACAGTTCCATCCCCTATTCTGACGAAGTCAAACCTATGACTGTCACATCAGAAATAGATGATCTATCTCCGCTATATCTGCTTTAGTCTATAAATAGACATAAGCCACTTGTCCAATATGCTTCTGCTGCTCCCCCTGACTACGACAACCCTCTGGCAGTGTCATATAGACTAGTTTAGAACGATGCTATACTCATCCTCCTGCCGGGTCTCACAGTCTGGAACAACAGCAATGGCAAGTCTGGGTAAACAAGAACCTCCCTGTCACCGTCCTTGAGCATACCAAAGTATCTCTCGAGTGCCTGAGGTTACCCACCATATCTGCGGAGTGGCCAATGGAATGTCAATCCAGATTGATTCTTTGGGTCCTATTAAATTTTCAGTAATCGTTTGCGGTTCTGGAATCACTTCCAGTTCTACCATACTCCCACTACTGTTTTCTGAAAAAATCCACTTTTATTAAAACTGTGGCGAGTCAAGAACAATATCACTATTGATCTTCCAGATGGTAGAAAGTCAACCCTCGTCATAGCCCGGGTCAACCCACAAACAACCATTACAGAAACGTGCCTTGAGTTATCCGGAGTCTGGTTTTAAGCATAAGCCGGACAACTCCCCGTACCTTAACAATGTCAAGATATGAACTGTTCTATATCCAATATAGAAACAGAGGCACTGATTTAATTGGAACCAGATTCAAATCATGCAGCTGTCTCCAGTGCATGTCAACTAAATGGAGAGAGGCCGATCAGCATTACTCAACTTAGGAGTGCTTCCAATTATGAGTAACCTGAAAGAGAAGCAAGTTCTCTTAATCATTACTATTAACTGAATACCATACACAAGTATCTACATCTTCGATCACCTTGAAGAATCCCGATACTTGCAACACTTGGCTCTCTACTTTATTCATATACCTATAACTTCTCAAAACTTGGACCTTGCATTTCTACGAAACACATGTCTAAGAACTAGAGAAGTCACAAGTAAATAGAATATAGTACGAGTACCAATCCCTCTGTCCTAATGGACACTGGACAACATACAATACTCTTTATAAGTCCCCTGAGTCTAATAACTTAATCCCTGTGTGTCATAGGTTGAAGACTGTACTATGGTTATGAAGAGTTACACCGCTGTTTAATGCTCCTTACCTAACCATCAACTGATATAGGTAAATGTCATAGACATAATTTCAAAAAGTTATATCTCACTTTATAAAAATAAACGTACAGATATATCAATTTGAAATTGGTGCATAATAACGGATATTCAAAACCAAATATTTGCCGTCTGGCAAACAACCCAGCCGATTTCCTCAAATATCACCAATTACAACGAATCCCGATATAATGAGGATAATCACCCAATTCCCAATAACTTACTCCCACTCATCATCTGCAAAACCATACAGATGTGAGAATCAAACCTGGTAAGTACATACCCTGGAGCAAGGGCTAATTGGGAAATCAGTTTTCTTTTAACAATACACAGTGAAACTGAAACATGTAAATGTTTTGAAGGGGTATCCGGGTATTCCTCGTAATGCCTCTTCCATTATCCAGATTCACAAATGTAACCGTATATTTCTTTGCCATCTCTCCAAATCCCTTTATATGTCTTCAGTCATTACCTTCTGTACACCCCTTTAGGCCAAATAGTTTTCTTCCTTCCCTACCGTTCGGCACCAGCCTATGGTTTGGAAGAAGACTATCCAATAAGCATAATGGGTGTACTGTCCTAATCCTAGGAGCACTCGCAATGCAAGAGAAGGTGAAGATAAAAGACAATCGAATAAACCTTATTCCTATTTCTCCCGAACCAGAATCCATCCCCGAACTGGAACAAGTTCCTTTCGAGTTCGTATATAACCATACGATGGAATATCCAAATAACTGTGGATCTTCGTAGTGATACGGAGTGTCCTGGAGAAATACAAAGGTGAAGTGGGAGTGGTAATGAAATACTTGGTTTGGTCGTGAATAGCAGTCGCAATTTACTTTGCCCTCCTTCTAATCCCTTTATTTGTCTTAACTTAATACCTTCTGCACACCATCGTTAGACTAATTGGTTTTCTTCATTCCCTACCGGTAGGCTCCTGCCTATGGTTTGGAAGAAAACTATCCAATTTGCGTAATAGGTGTACTGTCCCCTAATCTAAGGAGCACTCGCAACCTGAGAGAAGGTAAAAGGAAAAGACAACTGAATATTCCTATTCGTTTTCTCCAGAACCTGAAACCATCCTCGAATAAATTCCCTTGAGTTCGTATATAACCATACGATGGTTTTATCCAATGGAAGCGAACGTTCGTAGTAATACGGGGTGTCCTGGAGAAAAAGGGTAAAAGTAGGAGTGGCAATGAGGTATGCAACTCTGACAATCCAATAGCCAGTATTTAAAGAAAGTTCGGTCAATTTTGGTCACTGAGTCATAGTCAAGGGTCGGGTCATGGTCGCTGCCAAAGAGAGAGAGAGAGAAAAGAAATACTCAGTGTGCACTCTAACCTAGATCAGAATGGTTATCAATTTATCTAATCAGGAAACCTCCTACTGTAACGTCAAATTCTTCTCAAACCTGAAAGAAGAATTAGTCGGGATCACCCGAGGAGTAAACCTACTCATCAGTGGGAATCGGGATCCAGCTATCATCGCATGATAATGTGACGGAATCCACTCACGTTATCACACTCCAGAAGGTATGCGCATATCTGGCAAGTTTCAGTTTCTTTAGAAACTCCCGATGTGTGTTTTTACCCCAAGCGGCTTATGACCTTGACTAGGTCAACAAACCATAAACCGCCAGTCAAGTTCAACCCGTCATTATTCTGGATTGCATTAAACCCACCCGTACGTGCCCTTCACTAGGTCAACAAGGCCGCACGACTGTCTTAACCAATCCCATTTATGCAACAAACAAGCACCATTTAGCTACCGAACACTACGTCTTGACTAGGTCAACAAACGCAGCACGAATACTAAATAATACCCGTAAGAAATGACGGAGGGCTACGGCTGGTTTTGGCGCAAAACCTTTAACGTAATGAACTTGATATCGTTGAAGGAACTGCATAACTTTTTATAAAAATATAGTGACGAAAACCTTTGCTGAAGAGGTCACTCCCGGTGAAGGGATCTCGGCACTTTCCCCGTAGAATGAGGTGCAGGATATTCCAACTGAATACCACGATGCAAAGCAAAAGTAATCGACTATAGTGAAGTTATTGCCCTGACGCAAACTTCTGTCCAAGGGGTCACTCCCGGTGAAGGGATCTTGGACCTTGCCTCGTCGACTGAGGTGCTGGATATTCATAACCGAATACCACTGTGCAAAACAAAAGAGAACGTCCTTGCAATAACAGCTTTTTGAAAAATTGTTCCAACAACATCAGATTAGGTTTGTTTAGCTTGCATTGATCCGAATCAACGTAGTCCCATCAGTTGATCACACCAATAAAGAACGAAAATAATGATGTACGTATATGCCATCCGCATTCGCCACTGGGTCCCGACATCACCCGTTAGGTTACTTAACTAACGACAGAGCGGGGACTGGACTAGCACAGATGCAAAACATATACAACATCTACTAGTATATATAACAATATATAATATTCTCTCAAGGCATGATAAAATGCAACATCACAGAAAAGTAATAAGCATCACAGAACAATACAGATAATCTGGAAGCCCCGGGTTTCACAGAGCCGCTGCTGAAACCCGACGTTCCCCTGGTCGTGTGGATAGCCTGTGCAATGAATTCCTAAACCCCTACGGGCGCGGCAAGTTACCCGCCAAAACCTGAAGCGAGGCAGCCCCCTCCAGCAATGTGAATGGACCACCCAGCACTTCACGGAATCCGGTAACTTGGGCACCCCACCTTGGGTCAACCTATACCCCCTACGGGTGCGGCGAATAGCCCGCCAATTCTAGAGTGAAGCCTCCTCCGTCTCAACGCCATGAAATGCGGGCCCGTCGCCCTCTAGAACCTGGCTATCCATGCACCCCTCCGCGGGGCAATCCTAGTACAGAAAGTAAAATATACATACAACGGGTACATCGACCTCAGCCCGGTCATGCCCCAAAAGAATAATATACAAACAGGCAGTGACGGCAGTCCACATGTCGGACGCTCGCCCCTCAATATCAAATGTACATATACAACCAAACTGTGCTAACATTGCATCCAGGTTATCCACCACGACAAATCCGCAACATCACAACACAACACAGAACATCAACGTGAATGTCACGTTCGCAAATCCGTCTAAAAGGGCTATAGCAGTTAGACAGGATTTACCGATCAATGACATTCACGGTCGCAGATATAATGTAAATACTGTGAACTAACATGTTTAAAATTTTCGATCGACCAAAATTCCCGAAGTGGGCCCCAAGCACAACTGTAGCACTCAAAGAAAATCTGGGCCCAAACAGAATATTCCGAAAACCCTATTTCCCTGTCAGAGAGCCACTGTAAAAATTTGGTCCAATGAAGAATTAAAGCGGCGGCGGAACCGCGGCCAATGCGTTGGTTTGGCCATGGTTCTGCGGTGGAACAGTGACGTCACGCGACCAAATTTTCACAGAATGCTCAAAAAACCCTGCTCTTAATTTTACAATGTACCAAATAATTTTTAGAGCACTGGAAAAATTCGACAGAAACTGTACTTTAGAAATCGGGTTTTTGGAAAATCCGTTCGATCGAACTTGTAAACACGTTAGAGCAAGCTAGACTAGGTTAATGGCGTGGCTCTGATACCATGTTAGGCCACGGCAGCGCTCCGGCCATCATCCCGAGGCCAAAATGTGGAAACCAAAACTTTTCTTAAAACAGAAACCGGCACTACCGCGGACTAAAACCCCAGATCGAACCATTAACCAATAACTAGCTAACAAGAGAAAGGGTAGAATGCTATACCGAGCGATCCGTGTCCTTCGGTCTTCGGCCTCCGTCCTGATCTCCCCGCGGAATCTCCGATCTTCACCTACTCTTCGGAAAGGGCACCACATCGCCGGGTTCTTTTACGGGCTCTCACCTCTGGACCGAGGCAACTCGAGCACGAAGTTGGCGAGTCGACATGCCCAAGGATGCTGTAGGCTAAATGTAGTAATGTTTGTCTCATGGGGTTGTGAAGTTGCCATAAAGATGGAGGAATGAACAATGGAAATGAGCTTAGAATTTTTGATGTAAGCTAAAATGATATGAGATGAACATATTGCCACCCACAGAAATGAACCTCTCAAATCCTCAAATATATGTGGCCGGCCTCAATGAAAATGAGGAGGGGAAAAACTACAAGGGGGTGAGTGTAGTAAAAGCAAAAGGGTGGTCATAAGCAAAAGTAAACCTCACTTCAAAACATCACCCTCAAATTCTTATCAAATCCCATCTCAATTAATGCTAAAGAAATGATGAAAGAAAAAGCAAAGATGCTATATCAATCATAATCCCTCATTTACAAATAAACTCCTCCACAAATGCTAATTTGCACACTTGCAAATAACCCCCTCCATCGGAAAAATCCGGCCGTGAAGGAACAAAGGAAAACTGGCCGGAACGGAATACAAACTGGCAACTTCAAAAAACTGATCCCGTAATAAATTACAGGAAAACCCTGCGACTGTATATACATACCCGTATTTGTATTCCGACCGAATACAAATGCAAAGAGACAAAATCTACACTGTACAATAATAGGATCCGGCTTAAACCAAAGCCCGCTAGTATTATTCGTCCGATCATGATCCGTGCAATACCGCACGTATAAGATCGAACCCTGCCATATCTCCATACGGCCTCTACAGCGTTTCGCCCGAACTTGAGAAAACGGTCTGTGGGGGACTCTAAAGACTCGTCAATACTTTGGTTGTGGATTTAACCACTAGCACGTCAGAGCTATTAGCCATACGTAACGGCTACCAGGTATTGACCAAAAGGGACGTCGATGAGCGAACTCATCCTGACACCCTACTGAGCCTGTTAGTGACAATATCCGTACAGTCCGGTCCGTTCGTCTATGAGCATCGCATGGCGGGCCTAGGGGGTTGGTAAAAGTCAGACCCCCAAAAGCGGTACAAGTCGTGTCGGAGTGTAGCCCAGAACACCCTGAGATACTACTGGAATACCTACCAGTAAATCTTTTGCCTCGGCCGAGGGCTTTGTGTAATGGCTCTCCTAGACACAGCGCGACCTCACCCCCAATACCGGGAGAGACGAACCCCTGCAGATCCGCTCACTGCCTCCGTGTGGCTCGGGACTGTACCCAACTAAAACCTGTTTGCACGACTCCTCTGAACCGTGGTAGGGTAGTAATCAAAGTACAGTGGGAACTCACACGAGACAAATGACGATTTCAGGTCGATGAACTAACCTGTACATATGTCACCAGGGAACTGCTACCTGACGTCAGGTATAAGACCAGCTAGCATGTTCCCGGCGAGTCCTGTCCGGTGTACTCATAACCCAATGAGCACCTGTATACATCTTAGGTGAACCAACTGACACCAGTGGCTTGTGAGACCGGCCACCGCCCCTCGTCGGGGTCTCGACTGTATACACTAGTCTACTCTGGAGTATCGATGCCCTGTCTCGAAAACTCCCACGACTAGGGACCTTTTAAGGATGTGCTTATAGACCCCAGCTCCCACGTATATGATCGCCATCATACTGCTGGCCGTCAAGCAAGAATCCTAAGGGCTCTATCAACGCGCAATAGTGACCTGTAAGGTCACCTAAAGCAGTACATGATGATAAAGATAAACCAGATAACATACTATCATCTTGAGTAAGACTGTTCTAACGGTATAGGTTCTCTCTCAATCATTGCAATCACGTGCCTGTGATCCAATAATTGACTCTGAGAGCACTATCTCCAACAGAACTATGGTCATGACGACAGAGGGCCAGTTGAGCTCCTGCAAGACTCGGCACCCCACGCCGACAACGGACGCCAACGGCCGCCCGAGCAAAAAGGCCACGGGCCATGACCCTATCACCTTTGGCGACTGGGACCTCCACGACATATCCATGCCCCACAACGACCCTCTGGTGATCACGGCCCGAATCCACCGGTACGAGGTCCACCGGATACTTGTCGACTCGGACAGCTCGGCAGACATCCTCTTCCACGACTGCTTTCTGCGCATGGGGCTCACCCAGTAGACTTGAAACCGACCTCTCACGTCCTTTCAGGGTTCACCAACCACTCTATCCCGATGGAAGGGGTAGTCACCCTGCAGTTCAACGTCGGGGAGCCCGGCCGCACCCGTACGTTACCTGTGGACTTCATCGTAGCAAAGGTCCCATCGGCCTACAACGTCCTCCTCAGCCGCCCGACGCTGAACTCCCTCCAGGCCCAGATATCGACCTACCACCTGGCGATGAAGTTCCCTCTCGATCAGGGCGGGATAGGTCGGGTCTACGAGAACCAGCGGGTCGCAAAGGTATGCCTTACTGAAACATCTCCGTCTGAGCAGCCGACTGACGACGCTGAGGTAAATAACGACATCAAGGGTTCTCTGGACACCCGAGACGAGCAGAGGGAGGTCCGGGGAACACCGGTTGAACCACTAACCGAGGTTCCCCTGACAGAAGGGGATGATGAAAAAACCGTCCAGGTCGGATCACTCCTGACAAGAGCTCAGCGAGATGACATGGTCAGTTTCCTCAGAAATAACTCCGACGTCTTCACCTGGGCGCCCGCTGACATGCCTAGGATCGACCTCAAAATCATCTCCCATAAGCTCGGGGTTGATCCTGCAGCCCGACCCGTCAGACAGAAAAAGCGAAGCTTCGCCCTGGTCAAACAGAAGGCTATAGAAGATGAGGTTGATCGACTCCTCGCCGCCAACTTCATCCGGAATGTACCCTACTCGGAGTGGCAGGCGAACGTAGTTCTGGTCAAGAAGTCAAGCGGAAAGTGGCGCATGTGCGTCAACTTCACCGACCTCAATAAGGCCTGCCCCATGGACAACTACCCTCTCCCTCGGATAGATCAGCTCGTCGACAGCTCGGCCGACCACGAGCTGTTGAGCATCATGGATGGTTTCTCTGGCTACAATCAGATCCATATGAATCTGGAAGATGAAGATCTCACCGCATTCACGACGGACCGGGGGGTATATTGCTACAAGGTGATGCCCTTCGGCCTCAAGAACGTCGGAGCCACGTACCTACGGTTGGTCAATCGCATGTTCAAGCCACAGATCGATAAGAATATGGGGGTCTACGTTGACGATATGCTCATCAAATCCGTCTCGTCGGCAAACCATGCCAGGGATCTGGGTGAGGCCTTCGAAGTGCTCCGCAAGTTCAAGATGAAGCTAAACCCCGCCAAATGTGCATTCGGAGTCACCGGGGGAAAGTTCCCCGGTTTCATGGTCACTCACCGTGGAATCGAAGCTAACCCAGAGAAAATCGATGCCATCCTCAACATGGCCGTGCCCAAGACCAACATCGAGATCATGTGGCTCACGGGACAAGTCGCGGCCCTGAGCCGCTTCATGTCCAGGTCGGGGAAGAAATGCCTCCTATTCTTCAAAGCTCTGAGGAAGATCCCGAGGTTCGAGTGGTCGGAGGAGTGCCAGGCCGCCTTCGACCAATTGAAGAAGCACCTCGCGATGCCACCACTGCTCACCCGACCAATTGAAGGAGATGAGCTGTCGCTGAATCTGTCGGTATCCGACCAAGCAGCCGGCTCGGTGCTCATCCGAGAGGTCAGCGGAGAGTAGAAGCCGGTGTACTATGTGAGACATGTATTTAAGGACGCAGAAACAAGATATCCGGCCATAGAGAAGATTGTCTTAGCCCTCATGGTGGCCTCAAGGAAGCTGCGGCACTACTTCCAAGCACACACCATCATCGTCCTTACCGAGCGCCCGTTGGGGGCTATCCTTGCATCGCCCGAATCCTCGGGCCGCTTAGAAAAGTGGAGGTGGGAACTATCTCATTTTGACATAAAATATTGCCCGAGGCAGGCCATCAAAGCTCAGGCCCTGGCCGATTTCATCGTTTAATGCACCATCCCTAGCAAGAAACTGGAGTCCACGCCGCTCCTCGCAACTCAGTGTCCCATCGTGGAAAGGCCTGGCTCGGTTCCTGAGTGGGTCATCAACGTCGACGGGTCTTCAACCGAGCAAGGCTGTGGTGTAAGTCTACGCCAGTGCCCCGGCCAATAATCTGAGGCCAAACGCGGAATAAAAACTTTTTCATAAACTGGCGCTGGCATAGACTGTAACCCGGATCGGGCCATTAACACTAAACTAGCAAACTGCAAAATGATAGAATAGCTATACCGATTGATCCGTCCTACGGTCTTTAGCCATCATCCCATGCTCCTCGCGGCATCTGCGATCTCGCTCGATCTTCGGTCTTCTCTTCGAGGTGGCTCCACGTCAACGGATCTTTATACGGGCTCCCGCCTCTGAAACGACGCAACTCGGACATGAAGTTTGCTAGTCGACATGTCCAAGATTGAAGTAGAGAGTGTATAGAATACTTTGTCTCAAGGAACCCAAGCCATTGGGTAAAGGTAAATTGAAGTTACCATTTGGGGTGAAGGAATGAGCTTGGAAATTTGCATTGAATCAATTTTCATCACCAAAATGGGGCTCGGCCATTCTTGGGCTGAAATGGGAGGGGTTGGCCAATGAGGTGGGGGATGAGCACAAGGAAGTGGAAGGTGACCACAAGCAATACTTATCCTCACAAAAGATCTCACTGAATATCTAAAGCTTGAACACAGGAAATTAAATGAACTTATGACTCACAAAATGACTCATCAAGACTTGAACATTCAAGTTGCTGCTGGATCCCAAGGAGCCCCAACAGCCCCAGGAACCATAAAAAAAAACCTCCCTTTATAAAAGTAGCATTTGCAAATAAACCCCTTCATAACTAAGAAATTCAGCCAAGAAGGAAAGAAAGAAAAATGGCCAAAACGAAGATACAAACTGGCAACTTCAAAAAGTGATCCCGTAACTAATTACAGAATAACCCCACTACAGTATATACATACCGGCATTTGTATTCCGACCGAATACAAAATGCAATGAGACAAAAATATCCCTACACAATATAATACTTGGATCCGGCTTAAACCAAAGCCCATCAGTATTATCTGTCCGAACCATGACACGTGCATAAGTGCACGTGCATGTTCGAACCCTGCCATAAAACCATACGGCCTCTACAACGTTTCGTCCGAACTTGGGAAATAATCTGTGGGAACTCTAAAGACTCATCAATACTCTGGCAGTGGGTTTAACCACAAGCCGTCACTGGTACTAGCTGTACGTAACGGCTACCCATGTATTGACAAAAAGGGAAGCTGATGAGTGAACTCATCCTCAAACCCTACTGAGCCTATCAGTGACAATATCCGTACAGTCTGGTCCGTTCGTCTATGAGCATCGCATATCGGGCCTAGGGGCTGGTAACGTCAGACCCCCAATAGCGGTATAAGTCGTGTCAGAGTGTAGCCCAGAACACCCTGAGATACTACTGGAGTACCTACCAGTAAATCCCCTGTCTCGACCGAGTGCTTAATGTAATAGCTTTCCTAGACACAGCGCGATCTCACCCCCAATACCGGGAGACGAATCCCCTGCCGATCCGCTCACTTGCCTCCATGTGGCTCGGGACTGTACGCAACTAAAACCTGTTTGCATGACTCCTTTAAGCCGTGGTAGGGTAATAATCAAAGCACAGTGGGAACTCACACGAGACAAATGACGACCTCAGGTCGATGAACTAACTTATACACATGTCACCTGGGAACTGCTATCTGACGCAAGGTATAATACCAACTAGCAGGTTCCTGGCGAGTCCTGTCCGGTGCACTCATAACCCAATGAGCACCTGTATACATATTAGGTGAACCAATTGACACCAGTGGCTTGTGAGACTGGCCACCGCCCCTCGTCGGGGTCTCGACTGTATACACTAGTCTACTACGGAGTATCGATGCCCTGTCTCGAAACTCCTACGACTAGGGACCACTTTTAAGGATGTGCTTATAGACTACCCAACTCTCATGTATATGATCGCCATCATACTGCTGGTAGTCAAGCAAGAATCCTAAGGGCTCTATCAACGTGTAATAGTGAACAGTAATGTCACCTAAAGCTGTACACGACTGATAAAGATAAACCAGATTGCATACTATCATCTCGAGTAAGACTGTCCTACCGGTGTAGGTCCTCCGTCAATCATTGCAATCACGTACCTACGATCCAATAATTGACTTTGAGGGCACTATATCCAACAATCTCCCACTTGCACTTAAGGCTAATTATTGTGATGTCGCATACTCACAACCCGTGTGATACCGAACATCCAAATCCTCTACTAATCAGTTTCACAAAGCCTTTTTGTAAAACTATTGTGTTCGAGAAATAGCCTTAATGAGTGGATCTGCCCTGATGTTTCTTTCTATGTCTCTCTTAATCTCAATTTTGCGGAGAAAACCATCTCCCGAATTGAGTAATACCTGTCTTAGAATATGTCTGGATATCTGATGGGACCTAGTTCATAAATGAACTCCAAATCCAAACTTCTTAGACTGTATCGTCAATGGAACCTAATCAGTATCCTGCACCGTGCCTCCCACAGTATCCTGTTGGACCACCTGTCCATAATACTGCCCCCTTCGCCAGAGGGAAAACTATAACTCTGACAATCACTCTGTCATCCATGTCACCTTGGAAGCCTGGAATGATAACCGTCATCCGAAGGAGGCTGCCATCATCAAATCTCTAGAACATCCACTTATGTTCTAAAACTGCTTCCGAATGTTTCTCCAGGATTGGATTAATATAAACTTATTGCATCTAGTGCAAAAACAACATCTGGTGTGGTACTTGACAACTGATGATCAACTCAATTGCCTAAGCAAGTGATATGTTAATCATGCATATCCCTCTCCCCTTTAGTCTGTAACACACCTTTAGAAAGGGTGACTCCATCACCTGCAGGTACACCACCATGCCAGGAGTCATCTATTCTAAATATCTTTAGAATACTGTCTAAGTACCCAGATTGGGAAACTACCCAAATCTAGATCTAAAATCATAGATCTAGTAACCAGAATGTCTGATATTATATCCATATCCTGTGTGGAGAAACTACTGTGTGACAACCAAAGTATAACCGATTGTAGTGTAGGAATTTCACTTCTTACTCTGTGTATGTCATCCAAATACCAGGACATCACACCCTATTACCTTCTTAACAGATCCATCCCCTATTCTGATGAAGTCAAAGCCATGACTGTCACGTCAAAATTAGATGATCTATCTCCGCTATAACTGCTCTAGTCTATAAATAGATATAAGCTACTTGTCTACTATGCTTCCGCTGCTCCCACTGACCACAACAACCCTCTGGCAGAATAATATACACGTGCACTTTTAAAACTAGTTTAGAACGACGCTATACTCATCCTCCTGCCGGGTCTCATAGCCTGGAACAATAGTAGTGTCAAGTCTGGGTAAACAAGAACCTCCCTGTCACCGTCCTTGAGGCTACCGAAATACCTCTCGGGTGTCTGAGGTTACCCACCATATCTGCGGAGTGGCTAATGGAATGTAAAACCTGATTGAATCTTTAGGTTCTATTAAATTTTCTATAATCGTCTGTGGTTTTGGAATCACTTCCAGTTCTACCATACTCCCACTACTGTTTTCTGAAAAAAGTCCATTTTACTAAAACTGTGGCGAGTCAAGAATAATATCAGTATTGATCTTCCAGATGGTAGAAAGTCAACCCTCGTCATAACCTGGGTCAACCCACAAACTGCCATTATAGAAACGTGCCTTGAGTTATCCAGAGTCTAGTTTTAAGCATAAGCCGGACAACTCCCCGTACCTTAACATCGTTAAGATATGAACCATTCTATATCCAATATAGAAACTTTGGCACTGATTTAATTGGAACCAGATTCAAATCATGCAGCTGTCTCCAGTGCATGTCAACTTAATGGAAAGAGGTAAATCAGCATTACTCAACTTAGGAGTTCATCTAATTATGTGTAACCTGAAAGAGAAACAAGTTTCTCAAAACCATTACTATCAACTGAATACCAATCACAAGTATCTACATTTTCGATCTCCTTGAAGAATCCCGATACTTGCGACACCTGGTTCTCTACTTTATTCTTATACCTATAACTTCTCAAAACTTAGACCTTGTATTTCTACGAAACACATGTCTAAAAACTAGAGAAGTCACAAGTAAACAGAACATAGCACGAGGACCAACCCCTTTGTCCTAATGGACACTGGACAACATACAATACTCTGTATAAGTCCGCTGAGTTGAATAACTCAAACCCTGTGCGTCGTAGGTTGAAAACTGTACCCAGGCGATTTCCTCAAATATCACCAATTACAACGAATTACGATATAATGAGGATGATCACCATTTTCCCAATAACCGATTCCCACTCATCATCTGTAAAACCATACAGATATGAGAATGAAACCTGGTAAATACATACCCTGGAGAAAGTGTCTAATTGGGAAATCAGTTTTCCTTTAACAATGCACAGTGAAACTGAAACATGAAAATGTTTCGAAGGGGTATCCTGGTATTCATAGTAATGCCACTTTCATTATCCAGATTCATGACTGTAACCTTATATTTCATTGCCATCTCTTCAAATCCCTTTATTTGTCTTTAGTCGTTACCTTCTGTACACCATCGTTAGGCTAAATGGTTTTCTTCCTTCCCTACCGTTCGGCACCAGCCTATGGTTTGGAAGAAGACTATCCAATAAGCGTAATAGGTGTACCCTCCTAAACCAAGAAGTACTCACAACCTGAGAGAAGGTGATGATAAAAGACAACTGAATAATCCCTTATTCTATTCCTCCTGAACTGGAGAAAAGCAAAGGTGAAATAGGAGTGGGGATGAACTACGCGGTTTGGTCGTGAATGATAGCAGTCGCAATTTACTTTGCCCTCTTTCTAATCTCTTTATTTTGTCTTTACTTATTACCTTCTGTACACTCTACTTAGGCTAATTGGTTTTCTTCATTCCCTACCTTTCGGCACCAGCCTATGGCTTGGAAGAAGACTATCCAATAAGCATAATAGGTGTACTCTCCTAAACCAAGGAGACCTCACAACCTGAGAGAAGGTGATGATAAAAGACAACTGAATAAACCAATTCAATTTCTCCTGAACCTGAATCCATCCTCGAATCTGGAACAAGTTCCTTCGAGTTCGTATATAACCATACGATGGATTTATCTAATAGAAGTGGATGTTCGTAGTAATACGAGGTGTTCTGGAGAAATGGAAAGGGTAAAAGAAGGAGTGGCAATGATGTATGCAACGCAGACAATCCAAAAGCCAGTATTTTAAGAAGGTTCGGTTAACTTGGTCACTGAGTCATAGTCTAGGGTCGGTCAATGATTGCTGCCAAAGAGAGAGAGAAAAGAAACACTCTGCATGCACTCTAACCTAGATCAGAATGGTTATCACTTTATCTAATCAGGAAACCTCCCACTGTATCATCAAATTCTCCCCCAAACCTGAAAAAGGAATTAGTCGGGATCACCCGAAGAGTAAACCAACTCATCAGTGGGAATCGGGATCCAACTCTCATCGCATGATAACGTAAAGGAATCCACTCGTAGTCGCAGAAAGATTGTCAGGTCCTGGTTGATCGTTATCACACTCCAGAAGGTATGCGCATGCCTGGCAAGTTTCAGTTTCTTTAGAAACTCCCGATGTGGATTTTTACCCCATGCTCTTATGACCTTGACGAAGGCCAACAAGTTATAAGTCACATGTCAAGTTCTACCCGTCATTGTCCATGTTAATTTGAACCCACTCGTACATACCCTTGACGAAGGACAACAAGATAATACGACTATCCCAAACCAACGCATTTATCTATACAACAGAAAGGTAACAAGCAGCTACCATCCACTATTCCTTGACGAAGGCCAACAAACATAGCATGAATACTACGTGCTATCCATCTGAAACGACGGAGGGCTACGGCTGGTTTTTGGCGAAAACCTTTAACGTAATGAACTTGATCTCGTTAAAGGAACCTGATAGCTTTTTACAAAAATATAGCGGTGAAAACCTTTGCTAAAGAGGTCACTCCCGGTGAAGGGACCTCGGCTCTTTCCTCGTGGAATGAAGTGCAGGATATTCCAACTGAATACCGCGATGCAAAGCAACAAGTAATCGACTATAGTGAAGTTATCACCCTGACGCAAACTTCTGTCCAAGGGGTCACTCCCGGTGAAGGGATCTCGGCCCTTGCCTCGTCGAATGAGGTGCAGGATATTCCAACTGAATACCACTGTGCAAAACAAAAGAAAACGTCCTTCTAATAACACATTTTGAAAATTGTTCCAACAATGTCAAACAGGTTTGTTTTCCTTTGCATTGATCAAAATCAACGCAGTCCCATCAATTATTCACACCAGAAAAGAACGAAAATAAAATGTACGTATATGCCATCCGCATTCGCCACTGGGTCCCGTCATCACCCGTTAGGTTGCTTAACTAATGACAGAGCGGGGACTGGACTAGCGCGGGTGTAAAACATATACAACATCTACTAGTATATATATCAATATACAATAATCGCTCCAGGCATGATAAATGCAACATTACAGAAAAGTAATAAGCATCACAGAACAATACAGATAATCTGGGATCCCCGGGTTTCACAGAGCCGCTACTGAAACCCGACGTTTCCCTGGTCATGTGGATAGCCTGTGCAATGAAATCCTAGACCCCTACGGGTACGACAAGTTACCCGCAAAAACCTGAAACGAGGCAGCCCCCTTCAGCAAAGTGAATGGACCACCCGGCACTTCACGGAATCCGGTAACTTGAGCACCCCTCCTGGGTCAACCTGTACCCCCTATGAGTGCGGTGAATAGCCTGCCAATTCTAGAGTGAGGTCCCCTGCCTCTCAAAGCCATGAGATGCGGACCCGTTGCCCTCCAGAACCCGGCTATCCATGCACTTCGTCGTAGGGTAAACCTAGTACAGAAATGAAAAATGTACAACGGGTACATCGATCTCAACCCGGGCGTGCCCCAAAAGAATAATATACAAACAGGCAGTGACGGCAGTCCACATGTTGGACGCTCGCCCCGCAATATTAAATGTACAAATAAATCCAAACCGCACTACCATTGCACACAGCTATCCACCACGACAAATCCGCAACATCACAGCACAATACAGAACATCAACGTGAATGTCATGTTCGCAAACCCGTCTAAAGGAACTATAGCAATTAGACAAGATTTACCGCTCGAATGACATTCACGGTCACAGATATAATGTAAGCACTGTAAACTAACACATTTAAAATTCCGATCGACATAACTTCCCGAAGTGGGCCCCAAGTACAAATCCAGTACTCAAAAAAATCTGGGCCCAAACAAAATATTCCAGAAACCATAATTCCACATGAAAGACACCCAGAAGAAAAATGGTACACTGAAGTCCCAAAACGGCGGCGGAACCGCGGCAAACCCATGGGTTCTGCGGCGGTTCCACGGCGGTTTTGTGGGATCATTCTACCGAATTTCTTCTGCATTCTTAGAAAAGCCTGCTCGATTTTCTGACATTCCCAAAATAATTTTTAGACCAGTTTAAAAATTCGGCAGATACTTAAAATACGGAATTGCAGTTTTGGAAATTTCATCCGATCGATATTTTAAACCTGCTAGAACAAGCTAGTAAAGGTTAATGGCGTGGCTCTGATACCATGTAAGTCTACGCCAGCGCCCCGGCCAATAATCTGAGACCTAACGCGGAATAAAAACTTTTTCATAAACTGGCGCTAGCATAGACTGTAACCCGGATCGGGCGATTAACACTAAACTAGCAAACTGCAAAATGATAGAATAGCTATACCGATCGATCCGTGTCCTGCGGTTTTTAGCCATCATCCCACGCTGCTCGCGGCATCCGCTCAATCTCCGGTCTTCTCGTCGAGATGGCTCCACGTCAACGGATCTTTATATGGGCACCCGCCTCTGAACCGAGGCAACTCGGACATGAAGTTTGCTAGTCGACATATCCAAGATTGAAGTAGAGAGTGTGTAGAATATTTTGTCTCAAGGAACCCAAGCCATTGGGTAAAGGTAAATTGAAGTTGCCATTTGGGGTGAAGGAATGAGCTTGGAAATTTGCGTTGAATCAATTTTCATCACCAAAATGGGGCTCGGCCATTCTTGGGCTGAAATGGGAGGGGTCGGCCAATGAGGTGGGGGGGTGAGCATAAGGAAGTGGAAGGTGGCCACAAGCAATACTTATCCTCACAAAAGATCTCACTAAATATCTAAAGCTTGGACAAAGGAAATTAAATGAACTTGTGACTCACAAAATGACTCATCAAGACTAGAACATTCAAGTTGCTGCTGGGGCCCCGGGAACCACAAAAAAAAACCCCCTTTATAAAAGTAGCATTTGCAAATAAACCCCTTCACAACTAAGAAATTCAGCCAAGAAGGAAGGAAAGAAAAATGGCCAAAACGAAGATACAAACTGGCAACTTCAAAAAGCGATCCCGTAACTAATTACAGGATAACCCCACTACAGTATATACATACCCGCATTTGTATTCCGACCGAATACAAAATGCAATGAGATAAAAATATCCCTACACAATATAATACTCGGATCCGGCTTAAACCAAAGCCTACCAGTATTATCTGTCCGAACCATGACACGTGCACAAGTGCACGTGCATGTTCGAACCCTGCCATAAAAGCATACATCCTCTACAACGTTTCGCCGGAACTTGGGAAACAATCTGTGGGGAACTCTAAAGACTCGTCAATACTCTGACAATGGGTTTAACCACAAGCCGTCAGTGGTACTAGCTGTACGTAACGGCTGCCCATGTATTGATAGAAAGGGAAGCTGATGAGCGAACTCATCGTGAAACCCTACTGAACCTATCAGTGACAATATCCATACAGTCCGGTCCGTTCGTCTATGAGCATCGCATATCGGGCCTAGTGGGCTGGTAACGTCAGACCCCCAATAGCGGTATAAGTCATGTCAGAGTGTAGCCCAGAACACCCTGAGATACTACTGGGGTACTTACCAGTAAATCTCCTGCTTCGGCCGAGGGCTTTGTGTAATGGCTCTCCTAGACACAGCGCGATCTCACCCCCAATACCGGGAGAGACGAATCCCCAACCGATCCGCTCACTTGCCTCTATGTGGCTCGGGACTGTACCCAACTAAAACCTGTTTGCACGACTCCTTTGAGCCGTGGTAGGGTAATAATCAAAGCACAGTGGGAACTCATACGAGACAAATCACGACCTCAGGTCGATGAACTAACCTGTACACATGTCACCTGGGAACTGCTATCTGACGCTGGGTATAATACCAACTAGCAGGTTCCCGGCGAGTCCTGTCCGGTGCACTCATAACCCAATGAGCGCCTGTATACAATTTAGGTGAACCAACTGACACCAGTGGCTTGTGAGACCGGCCACCGTCCCTCGTCGAAGTCTCGACTGTATACACTAGTCTACTCCGGAGTATCGATGCCATGTCTCGAAATTCCCACGACTAGGGACCACTTTTAAGGATGTGCTTATAGACTACCCAACTCTCACGTATATGATCGCCATCATACTACTGGTAGTAAAGTAAGAATCCTCAGGGCTCTATCAACATGTAATAGTGACCAGTAATTCACCTAAAGCTGTACACGACTGATAAAGATAAACCAGATAGCATACTATCATCTCGAGTAAGACTGTCCTACCGGTATAGGTCCTCCCTCAATCATTGCAATCACGTACCTGCGATCCAATAATTGACTTTGAGGGCACTATATCCAACATGTGGTGCCGGCCTCATTATCCAGGGCCCGAACAAGGCGGAAATGGAGTACTCCCTGAAGCTCGGTTTCAAAGCCTCGAACAACGCGGCAGAGTACGAGGCCCTCCTGGCAGGACTGCGCATGGCCGCCGGGCTAGGACTGAAGACAATTCGAATCCGTAGCGACTCGGCCTTTGTCGTCGGTCATATGACCGGCCGCTTTAAAGCTTGGGAGCCTCTGATGATGAAGTATTAGGACGAGGTGAGGAAACTCTGGAGGAACTTTGACGAAGTCCATAGAGCAGATACCCAGGCAGCTGAATGCCCAAGCCGACGCCTTGAGCAAGCTGGCTTCATCATACTCGGCCAACAATAAGCCGTCCATCCTCTTCGAAACCTTGCCATAGCCCAGCATGGAAGACGGAACAATAACACTCCACATATATGCAGCGCAGGAAGGCGACCGAGATTGGAGGAAGCCCCTCATGGAATTCCTGAAGCACGGTACGATCCCAGAAGATCGGGGGTCCGCCCGCCGTCTCCAGGCCAAAGCCCGCCACTTCATCTGGAGCAATGGGAACCTTTACAAGAAATCCTTCACTCAGCCCCTACTCCGGTGCATCGACCTCCACAAAGCCGACTACGTCCTCCGGGAAATCCATGAGGTGGTTGACGGTGCACACCAAGGGGCCCGAATCTTGATCCAAAAGGCGTTGCTCCACGGGTACTACTGGCCCACTGTTCATAAGGATGCCCAGAAGCTAGTCAGAAGATGCAAGAGTTGCCATCTCCACGGCAGCATCCCTCGCATCCCCGCTACCGAGCAGACCGCCCTAACATCCCCATGGTCGTTCTCCCAGTGGGGAATGGACATGATCGGCCAGTTCCCTACTGCTACAGGAGGGGACAAATACTTCCTCGTCGCACTAGACTACTTCACCAAGTGGATCGAGACCATCCCTATCAGGAAACCGGACGCCGCTACGACCATCAAGTTCATGCAAAACAATCTGGTACTCCGGTTCGGCATCCCGAAATGTATCATCACCGACCATAGGACGAACTTCGAGAACGAGAAAGTGAAGAACTTCTGCAAAGAATACCATATCCTCATGAAGTTCGCCGCGGTCGCGCATCCCCAATGCAACGGACAGGTCGAAGTCGCTAACCGAGACGTCCTCCGAGGTCTCCGGACCTGCCTAGAAGGGCGACAAAGCAGTTAGGTCAAAGAACCACCCCGGGACTTATGGGCCCTGCGCACGTTAAAGAAGACCCCCACCGGGGAAACCCCCTTCAGCCTCTGCTACGGGACCGAGGCAATAGTTCTGGCAGAGATCGGGCGACCCAGTCATCAGGTCGAGCACTTCGACGATGATACGAATACCTCGGCGCTACGTACCAACCTGGACATCTTTTTGGAGAAGAGAGACAGGGCTCAGATCAGGGCTGCCGCTTAGCAACAACAAACTGCCCGATATTACAACGCTCGGGTCAAGCGTCGCTCCTTCCAGACCAGAGATCTGCTCCTACTGCAAAACGAGTTCATTGATCAAGGCAGGCTATACAAGTTCTCTCCGAAGTGGGGCGGCCCTTTCTTCGTCTCTGAAGTGCTCCCCGGCAGAGCGTATCGCCTACAAGACCTGGACGCACGCAAGTTCCCGCAGCCTTACAACGCTGAGAAACTCAAGCTATACCAATCAGGCCAAGGCTAACAAGTGTGTACCCCTCCTTTCACAAAGACGATGTAAATATTTTCTAAAAATCCTTTCCATTCGAATAAAGAAACGACGGAACATTGCAAATAGAGTCCTGTCTTTGCGATCCAAAGCCCTCACCAAGAGGCGACCGCGCAGCTTCATTGCCCGGTTATCCTTAACAGGCCTCCTATGGCCTCTCCAATGCTAAGGAGCAAAGTCCTCCACAAAGGCGGCCGAGCAGCTACCATGTTCGGCTATCCGTGGTCGGTAGCTTCCCTACTTGCAACGCCAGGGGTAGAAGCCCTCACCAAGAGGCAACCGCATAGCTTCACTGACCGGATATCCTTAGCAGGCCTCATACGGCCCCTCCAACGCTAAGGATCCAAGTCCTCCTTAGAGGCAGCCCAGCAACTACCCTGCTCGGCTACCCTCGGTTGGTAGCTTCTTACCACGACTGACAGGGATCAAAAGACTTCCCAGAGGCAGTCGAGCCCGACCCTCGCTCGGCTATCCTTCAGGACAAAAGCCCTCGCCAAGAGGCACCGGGCAGTAACCCTGCCGGGCCAAGGGTCCTTGGTAAGCTTCTTACAACCCCTCCTGCGCTAAGGACCAAAGTCCTCCCAGAGCCAGTCGAGCCCGACCCTTGCTCGGCTATCCCCGGCTGGTAGCTTCCTACCACAACCGACAGGGATCAAAGTCCTCGCCAAGAGGCACTGGGCAGTAACCCTGCTCGGTCCCCGTCCTGAAGGATCAAAGCCCTCATAAGAGGCAACCGAGCGGCTGTAAGTCCATGTTACAAGTCCCGGTTCTTTCGGGGTTGCGGAAACGGTGAAAAACGATTTTTAGGTCTAGGGTAAAATGGACTAGAAACCAGATCTTTGCTAAACAACACACTAGCAACTAACTACAAGCTTTACCTACTCGGTTAGGGGGTTATACCTAGTCTTGAACTCCTTCTCTTCTTCTCCTTGGAGTGGGTTGAATGGTTCCTCCTCGTCGCCTTCTCTTGCCGAAGAAAGATCCACCTGAGGGCCTCTACCTTGAGCTCCTTCCTCAAACTTGAGGTAACTAAAGTGTTAGGTTCGCTAAACCTTCAACCTTAGGATGAGTAGAGAGTAGTTTTGGTGTTTTATCTCAATGGCAAATGGTTCTCAACTCATGAGAGATGTTTTCCTTAAGAGAGAGGAAGAGGATGAGAATGAGAGAATGAGAATGAGAGAATGAAGTGAAAATGGCAACCATATTCACATTTGTGAATTATCAATTAACAATATTAATCAAAAAGAAAAAGGTGATGGTTGGTTTGAAAAGACCATTATCATTTCACATTTAATGAGTTTTGCAAAGATCAAAGAGCATCTTTTGTGTGAAATGATGATGGTCAACTTTTCAACCTTGGTCAACAAGTCAACTTTGGTCAAATGGTCAACAACCCTAACCATAACACAATTTCCTTTTAATTAACATTATTAATTATATTTCACATATTCATTAGGGTTTGGAAAAAGACAACAGTCATCAACCCTAATGAGAATCCTCTGCCTCTGCCTCAGTCAACTGTGCATACACACCCACATCCATGTTCCGAGGAACACGAATACAATGAGATAAAACCAATCCCAAAACATATACTAGGATCTGGCTTAAACCAAAGCCTGCTAGTAATAACTGTCCGGACACCAAACGTGCACAAGTGCGCGGATGTGAACGAACCCTGTCACAAAACCATGCGACCTCTACTCTGTTTTGCCCAAAGGCGAATAACCCTCTGTGTGGGACTCTAAAACCTCGATACTACGCTGGCAGTGGGTTTAACCATAGACCGCAAGCGGCACTAGCTGTACGTAACGGTCACCAGGTAGATGCCGATAAGAAAACTGATGAGGTGAACCCATCCGAACTCTACTGAGCCAGTATGTGACAATCTCCGTACAGTCCGGTCTGTTCGTCTGAGAGTAACGCATGGAGGGCCTAGGGGGGCGGTAAACGTCAGTCCCCTAATAGCGGTACAAGTTGTGCCGGAGTGTAGCCCAGAACACCCTGAGACATCACTGGAAACGCTACCAGTATATCTCGCTAGCCCTGGCTAGGGACTTTGTGTAATGGCTCTCCTAGACACAGCGTGATATCAACCCCCAATACCGGGAGAGACGAATCATGTCTAACCATCACTGCCTCCAAGTGCTTAGGGACTGCACCCAACTACTACCTGTTTGCACGACTCCTTTGAGCCGTGGTCGGGTAGTAATCAAAATACAGTGGGAACACACTCGAGGCGAAGTGACAGTGTCAAGTCAGCGAACTAAGCTGTACTCATGTCACCTGGGAACTGATAACTGACAATAGGTATAGTACCAACCAACAGTTCCCGACGAGTCCTGTCCAGTGTACTCGTAACCTAACGAGCACCCGCATACTATCTTAAGTACGACGTACTGACGGCTGTGGGACAGACCGTCTCCCATGCTGGGATGAGAAGCGCATACGCTAGTCAACTCCGGAGTATCGATGCCCCGTCTCGATAATCCCACGACTAGGGACCTGTATATAAGGATGTGCTTGTAGATTACCCAGCCCCACTAGTGTGACCGGTAATCAAGCAAAGATCCTAAGGGCTCCACTAATGTGTATAGGTGATATGCTAAAAGAAACACATGTACACATTAAAGTAGAGACAGACCAAGTAGCATACTACCATTTCGAGTAAGATTGTCTATATAACTGTGAATATCCCAAGCTTCCATGAAGTAATATACAAACTAGTATGATACAATAATGGCCTCTAGGGCATATACACTAACAATCTCCCACTTGCACTAAGGCCATGTACTGGCGTATCGAAGACCTATCATCTCGATCAGCCGCTCGAACTGAGTCTGGGGTAAGGCCTTCGTGAGTGGATCTGCGGTGTTATCTTCTGAAGCAACCCTCCGAACCTCGATCTCCTGGCGATCCACGATCTCCCTGATCAGGTGATACCGCCTTAAGATGTGTCTAGACTTCTGATGGGACCTGGGTTCCTTCGCTAAAGCTATAGCTCCATTGTTGTCACAATACAGAGGTATTGGATCAACAATGGATGGAACCACCTGAAGTTCAGTCAAGAACTTCCTCATCCAGACGGCTTCTTTTGCGGCATCAGATGCAGCGATATACTCCGCTTCCATCGTCAAGTCAGCAATGGTTTCCTGTTTGGAACTCTTCCAACACACCGCCCTTCCATTGAGGGTGAAGACATAACCCGACATAGACTTGGAGTCATCCTTGTCACTCTGGAAGCTGGAGTCAGTAAAGGCCTCGATCTGGAGGACTTTTCCGCCATACACCAAGAACATCTCCTTAGTCCTTCTCAGGTACTTGAGAATGTTCTTTACCGCTATCCAGTGCTTCTCCCCAGGGTTTGACTGATACCGGCTTAACATACTCAGTGCATAAGCTACATCTGGTCTGGTACACAACATCTCATACATTATAGAGCCTACCGTAGAAGCGTAAGGTATAATAGACATGCGATCCCTTTCCAAATCAGTCTTGGGAGACATCTCTTTGGAGAGGGTGATCCCATGACAAGCCAGTAGATTACCGCGCTTGGAATCTTCCATACTGAATCTTTTCAGTATGGTGTCGATGTACCTGGACTGTGAAAGTCCTAATATCCTCTTGGATCTATCACGATGGATCCGGATCCCCAGAATGTAAGAGGCATCATCCAGGTCTTTCATGAATGACCTGTGTGACAAGAACCCTTTGACAGATTGTAGCATAGGAATGTCATTTCCTATCAAGAGAATGTCATCCACGTATAAAACGAGGAATACGACAATTCGCGCTACAATTTTACTATAGATGCATGGTTCATCTGGATTTTTGATAAAACCAAAATCTTTGACCGTCTCATCAAAACAGATGTTCCAACTCCACGATGCCTGCTTTAGTCCATAAATGGACTTAAGCAACTTGCACACCTTTCTGCTGCTCCCACTCTGAATGAAACCCTCTGGCTGGTCCATATAGACACACTCCTCTAAATTTCCATTTAGAAAAGCGGTCTTTACGTCCATCTGCCAAATCTCATAATCGTGGAAGGCAGCAATGGCAAGAAGGATCCGAATGGATTTGAGCATAGCCACTGGAGAAAAGGTTTCGTCATAGTCCAAACCAGGTCTTTGACGAAAACCCTGTAGGGTTCCTAGGCACACAGTAGAGGTCTCACAAGGCATCAACCATGCCATTTTACAAAAATATGGTGCCGAGAAACCCTAGTTAACGGATCGTTGCTAGAAATCTAGGCGAAAAGTAAACTAGTTAACACTTAACTACAAGGATATGGAAATTACAACCTTTGTAGATCCGGATATCCACCTCCACGGCTCCGCAACGAAGTCTCCTCGCTGTCCATGTCCAACCCCGGGCTCTAGCGTCGGCTTCATCGGAGAATGAACGGGCTTGGTCATCGACGACGATGCCGAAGATGATCTACGTCGAGGCATCGCTAGATCAAGCTCCCACTTCACAAAGTAATGAAACTTGTGAAGGAAACACACTCTACTACTTGGCAAGAGGTAGAGGATGAAGAAATAGGAGGTGGGTTCTCTTTAGAATTGGATTTCTCACTCTTAAGCTTAAGTTGCCATTGATGGCTTCAAGGTTTCAAACTTGAAGATGAAGAAGAAGATGAGCTAGAAATATGATAAGTCTTTTTAAAATAAAAAGAAAAAGGAATACTTATCATAATTCTTACTGGGGTTAAGTGTAGAGAATACACCATGGTTAATGGATGGGTTAGGGTTAAGCATGATGACAAGAAAGGTTAAGAAGTCAAAGCTTCATGAAGCTTCAACTAAAAGTCAAAGAAAGCCACCATTCTTTTTTAAATCATTTCCAAATAAATAAATGAACAAATAAATAAATGAATATGCAAAACCCTAATCAACACTTAACCATGGTTTTAATTCTTTACACTTAACTAAATAATCAAGTATCATCAAACATGATACAAGTATGTGCACGAAAATATATCACATATACAACTTGCACATCAAGTGAGAAAATCCATATAAAGTGAACCAATACTAGTTAATGCAAAGTAATATATCATATATATAATTATACAATAAATCATTAAATCAACATTTGATTCAATGATCCGGTCATGTCGCACATAACCGACTAGTATTCAATGTATCGATTTATCGAATCAATGATTCGATAACTAGGTCATATCGAATATAACCAATCGAAACATTTTTTGCGAGAATGAAATGCGGTATCACATACACGCATTATTCTCGGTCCTGCACATATCTCATATGCGCTCCTATTTCGTTTCGCTTGAGCCAGGAAACCTCTGTGTAGGACTCTAAAGACTCGTCAATACGCCGGTAGCAGATGATGATCATATCAAGCATCCACAAGCCGCAAGCGGTCTGCTAAACGTAACGGCCACCCGGGTATTGACAGATCAGAAGATCGACGAGCTAGCCCGCTCACACTCCTGCGAATCCGACCAGTAACACTTACCGTACAGTCCGGTCTCTTCGTCTGATATGTCGCATATCAAGTCTAGGGGTGGTAAACGTCAGACCCCAATACTCGATAAGTCGTGCCGATGTGAGGCTCATAACGGGTCGAGAAACTACTGGTAACACTTACCAGCAAATCTCTGATCAGCCCTGGCCAGGGACTTCCCTGTTACGGCCAATCAAGCACAGCGCAACATCAACCCCCAATACCGGGAGAGACGAAACCCCTTCTATCGCTCATTGCCTCCATGTGACTCGGGACTGTGCCCAAAGACCACCGTTTTGCACGCCCTCATGGACGTGGTAAGGTGGAGATCAAAGCACAGTGGGAATCACATAAGACTCTATGACGATCTCGGGTCTACAGACTAACCTGCACAAGTGTCACCTGAGAACTGCCATCTGACGTGAGGTATAATACCATCTGGGAGTTCTCGGCGAGTCCGTCCAGTGTACCCAGTCTCCACTGAGCACCCGTATACCATCTCTGATGTCAAACACCAATGGATATGGGATCATCCATCGCCCATCACATGGGTCGAGAAGCGTATACGCTAGTCTACTCTGGTATATCGATGCCCCATCTCGATACACCCACGACTAGGGACCTTGAAGGATGTACTTATGGACTACCATGTCCCCACTGGTATGATCTGCATCATAGTCCAGGTAGTCAAGTACACATCCTAAGGGCTTTACCAACATGTAACTATAAGACAGTATAAAGAGACTAGTGTACATGTTAAGATAAAGAGTAACCAGATAGCATACTATCATATCGAGCAAGAAAGTCATCTCTATATATGTCCAAGCATCCAATATAATATACATCATCTGTACAATACTGGCCTCTAGGGCATACATACAACTAACAATCTCCCACTTTCACTAGGGCCAGCTGCTGTAGTATCGCATACCGAGCATCCCGAAGAGTCTCTCAAACTGTATCTGGGGAATGGCCTTCGTGAGTGGATCCGCCGTGTTGTTCTTCGTGTCAACCCTCCTAACCTCGATCTCCCGGCGATCAACTATCTCCCGGATCAGGTGATACCGCCTCAGAATATGCCTGGATCGCTGATGGGACCTGGGTTCCTTGGCCAAAGCCACCGCTCCATTGTTATCGCAATACAAAGGTATTGGATGCTCAATGGATAGAACCACTCCAAGTTTAGTAATGAACTTCTTGATCCAGACAGCCTCTTTGGCAGCATCGTTGGCAGCGATGTATTCAGCCTCCATTGTCGAGTCTGCCACGGTTTCCTGCTTGGAACTCTTCCAGCTAACCGCCCCTCCGTAAAGGGTAAAGACAAAGCCCGACTGCGACTTAGAGTCGTCCTTATCACTCTGGAAGCTCGAATCGGTAAAGGACTCCACTTGGAGTTCTCCGTTACCATACACCAAGAACATATCTCTAGTCCTTCGCAAGTACTTGAGAATGCTCTTCACAGCTGTCCAGTGACTCTCTCCAGGATCATCTTGATACCTGCTCACTATACTTAGTGAGTATGCTACATCGGGTCTGGTACATAGCATCGCATACATGATAGAGCCTACTGCCGAAGCATAGGGTATCCCTTGCATGCGAGCTCTCTCCAAATCAGTCTTGGGAGACATCTCTTTGGAGAGAGTAACTCCAGAGATCGTGGGCAAGTTCCCACGCTTGGACTCTTCCATACTAAACCTCTTTAGTATGGTGTCAATGTACCTGGATTGGGACAATCCCAAAATCCGTTTGGATCTATCTCTATAGATCCTAATTCCCAATATGCAGGAGGCATCACCAAGATCTTTCATTGAGAATCTTTGTGATAAGAAGAGCTTGACCGATTGCAGCATAGGAATATCATTTTCTATCAAGAGTATGTCGTCCACGTACAATACGAGGAAGACAACCTTACTCTCTGCCACCTTCTTGTAGATACAAGGTTCATCTGGGTTTTTGACGAAATCAAACTCTTTGATAACGACGTCAAAGCAGATGTTCCAACTCCGCGATGCTTGCTTTAATCCATAAATGGATTTAAGCATTTTGCACACCTTCCCGCTGCTCCCACTGTCTACGAAGCCCTCTGGCTGAGTCATGTACACGCACTCTTCTAAATCACCATTTAGAAAGGCGGTCTTAACATCCATTTGCCAGATTTCATAATCATGATAAGCAGCGATGGCAAGCATGATCCGGATGGATTTAAGCATAGCCACTGGAGAAAAGGTCTCGTCATAGTCCTCACCAGGCCTTTGACGAAAACCCTTTGCTACAAGTCTAGCTTTGAAAGTCTCCACTTTCCCATCTACACCAAGTTTCTTCTTGAAGATCCACTTGCTCCCAATGGGTTTTACCCCTTCAGGAGCAATGTCCAAAGTCCATACTTTGTTGGTGTACATGGATTCCATCTCGGACCGCATAGCATCCAGCCATTTCACTGAGTCCCCACTCGTGATGGCCTGCTCGAAGCTAGTTGGGTCATCATCCTCCATGATGCAATCCTCGCTTCCACCATCCATGAGAAAACCGTAGTATCTCTCAGGTTGGCGAGGAACCCTACTAGATCGGCGGAGAGGCTGAGGTTCATCGGGAGCTACTGAATCTTCTGGTTCCACTAAATCTTCAGTTACGGTTTGTGTATCTGGAACCTCTTCCAGCTCTACCACTTTGCCACTAATTTCTTTTTCAAGGAATTCCTTTTCTAAAAAGGTGGCATATTTTGAAACAAACACTTTTTGTTCTTCAGCATGGTAGAAAAAATATCCTTGGGAATTCTTAGGATATCCCACAAACTTGCAAAGAACTGACCGTGCCTCGAGTTTGTCTGGATTTTGCCTTTTGACATAGGCCGGACAACCCCATATCTTAACTCGTTTAAAATATGGTCTCTTCCCACTCCATATCTCATATGGTGTGGTAGGTACAGATTTAGATGGAACTTGATTCAATAGGTATGTTGCTGTTTCCAGCGCATAACCCCAGAAGGAAATAGGTAACTCAGCTGTGCTCATCATAGAGCGCACCATATCTAATAGGGTGCGGTTCCTCCATTCAGATACACCGTTGTGCTGTGGTGTATATGGAGGAGTCAGCTGAGAGTGAATCCCATTCTCTTTTAGGAAGTCCAGGAATTCATTGCTCAAGTATTCCTCTCCTCGATCAGATCGTAGGATTTTAATACTTTTTCCGGTTTGGTTCTCAACTTCTTGTTTATATTCCCTAAATTTCTCAAAAGCTTCTGATTTGTGTTTCATCAGGAACACATACCCGAACCTAGAGAGATCGTCAGTGAATGTAATGAAGTATGAAGAACCATCCCTGGCATGTGTAGACATGGGACCGCATACATCACTATGTATCAGTCCCAAGAGTTCGGTAACTCTTTCTCCGTGTCCCGTAAACGGAGTTTTGGTCATCTTGCCTTTGAGACATGACTGGCAAGTGTCATAAGATGAAAATTCGAAAGGTTTCAAATATCCATCCTTATGCAACTTAGCCAGTCGTGTCACATTGATGTGACCCAGTCTACAATGCCACAAGAAGGATTCGTTGAGTTCAGAACTCTTCCTCTTGTGTGTGTTTGTTATGCTCAGAACTGTTGATTGATTCAGAACATAAATGCCATTGCATAACGTGCCTGATCCAACCAACTTTTGGTTACGGAAAATGTTCATAACATTGTCCTGTAATACAAAAGTATATCCTTCTTTGCTTAATAAAGAAACCGATATAATGTTGCATATCAGGTTCGGCATGTAATAGCATTCGTTCAGAACCAATGTATTACCAGTTGGTAATACAAGGTGATATTCCCCGACAGTCTTAGCTGCAACAATTGCACCATTTCCAACTCTAATGTCTTTATCACCTTCTCCAAGTTCTCTACCTTTCCTGAGCCCATGTAACTGATTACATATATGGGATCCTGACCCGGTATCCAATACCCAGGACGTAGAGCAAATAGAGAAACAGTTCTCAGTAACGAACACACCCGAAGAAAATGCATCAACATGTACTTTCTTCATTCGGGTGGCATGGGAATCCTGGTATTCCCCTATATCCTGTTCATTCCTATAACTCTTATAGGAAAGAACGGAACCAACGTTCCCCAGCACAGTATAACATGCGGGTTCGGTCAATACATCCATATTATTATCTTCATTAGGGCATGAAATGGTCGCTACCTGGAGAGAGAGAGAAGAAAACACTTTAGCGTATGCTCGTGCAAGATCAGATTGGTTTTTATCTTATCTAATCAGGATGGCTCCCACTGCTTTTTATCAAATCTTCCTCCAAACCCTAAAAGGAAAGACTAGCCGGGATTAATTACACACTACAAGTTCGCCAATCTTTCAGCCAGGCCAGTGTCGGTACTTTGAGGGAGGTCCCCCGTGCTTTCGCACGAACCTAATTAATGTAAACCTCGTTTTCCCAGAGGCGTAACCTCGTTAACACCTTTCTAGACACCTACTTGATCGGCTAATTGCACTGTGTAAAACTCTCCCAGGAGTAACTCTTACTCGCAGTGGGTATCGGGATCCAACTATCTCATAGAAGGTATGCAATCTCATTGCAAATTTCAACACTTGAAATTCCCGATAATATTTTGCCCCTAGCAGCTATATGACCTTAACATAGTCAACAAATCATAAGTGCTAGTCAAGTTCAACCCGACATTTCCTGATTGAATTAAACCCACCCGCACGACCCTTAACATAGTCAACAAAGTCGCACGACTACCCTAATCCAATCTGCATCATATGCATAAGCAGACAAATACTGGTTAGCTACCGCACACTACGCCTTAACATAGTCAACAAACGTAGCACGAATACTAACTAGTACTTATCTGAAATGACGGAGGGCTACGACAGGTTTTTCTGAAAACCTATTGCGTAATGAACTTGATATCGTTGTAGAACCAAATGAAGTTTTGAAATGGAGTGATTTTGAGGCTTTTCTAGTTTTGCTAAAGGAGTCACTCCCGGCGAAGGGATCTCGGTCCTTTCCTCGTCGAATGAGGTGCGGGATATATCATATATATCGCTGTGCAAAGCAAAAACCCAAAAGCAGTCAAAAGCAAACCGAGTCTGTAGCATCAGCCAGTTATTGCTAAAGGAGTCACTCCCGGTGAAGGGATCTCGGTCCTTTCCTCATCGAATAAGGTGCGGGGTATATCATATATACCGCTGTGCAAAGCAAGAACTGTAGCTACCTGTTTTATTTTAAAATTCGATTCCACAACATCTTAGGTTTCTTATCTTTCATTAATCACATTAATGAAGTCCCATCATTTAAATACCTAAACATCACAGATAGATATGGCGTACACTTATGCCATCCGCATTCGCCACGATGTCCCCTCGTGCACCGTTAGGTTAGGTAACTAACGACAGAGCAGGGCAGGGCTAGCGCGGGTGTAAAACATAAGTAACGTCTATATAATATATCATATATACTATATACTATATCCATCACAGAGTCACAACACAGATATCGCAGCAGAATAAACATATGAAATATTGGATATACTAGGACGTCCGTGTTTTCAATACGAGCCAGTATAAAACACGGATTCCACGGTCGTGATGAATAGCCAATCCCACACCCCTAGACCCCTACGAGAGCGGCAAGCAACCCTGCCAATTCTAGGGTTAGGAGACCCGGACTCGACTCCTCGAGTTGGTCTCCCACTGGACCCCAGAACCCGGTTACTTGTGCTCCCCTCCTTGGGTCTATTCTAATGCGGAAAAGTAAATAATATACAAAAGGTGACGTCTTCCGCTACCTGGAAGTGCCCCAAATAAAAGAATATTACATACAAGTTTTTACATGAATGAAAATGAAAAACACTCATCTCACATAAAACCCCCCGGCTATTCAAACACGACGATCCAATATAACATATCCAGCAACACATAACATCACATGTCATCAACGTAAGTAAGTATGCATACCCCAATTGTCGTTGACGTATAGCAACGAAACCGGCGATATGAACATACTACACTTACGGTCACAGAAAAAATGTGTAAAACTACAACAATTGGAATCCGCAACTGCTTTAGACATCACATGCCTAATCAAATGAAATACTTAGACATCACATGCCTAATTATTATAAATCCCGCATTTTAGTCTCATTATCGAAAACTCTTTTCAATATCAAATGAAACTAAACCGCTAGATTTATATCATTCATTCAGTTATCACATAACTGTTTATGAATTCCAATTATTGTATCCCATTCCAGATAAATAGAATATATTAAATTTTCCGATCGAACATTCGAACACCCAAGTTTTCCCGAAACCATCCAACACATGAAATAGGTTCAAAGACATTCGTTTCATGCCTCAGTACCAACGGTCCAGCCGTAGAAGGGTCAAGCCAACGCCTCACATGTGGCACGCCGTACTGCCCCAAACCCGAAGGTTCAAAGGGCAGTTCAAGACGGTCACATAATCGAGTTAAGGTTTGTTGTCTTCTAGAGGGACCATCGCGTTACTTGCACTACTCAGAACGTCCTTAAACCACACAATAATCCAACACTTGGATATTTTTGGCAGGGGAAAGATTGGGTATTTATATCCGGTCGAACTTTTTAACATATTCAAAAAATTATCCGGAAAACACAAAGACAAAGTTCGATAATCCAATCGAATCGTCGATTCCCTACACAACCCCAGAATACTCAAACCTGGAGTCAAATTAAAATTCCCAGAAAACTCAGAACAATTAATCAGGAATTACTGTGCAAAAACCAAGGGCTGACGTCACTTTTTAGCCGCGGAACCGCCGCAGAAGCCTAGCTTCTGCCGCGGTTCTGCCGCACTTTGTACTGTTCACAAGAAACGTTTTGCACAGTAATTCTTAGATTTTATTGCTGAATTTTTTAAGCATTTTTAATCGACAAAAAACCACAAATTCGAAAAATTTCCAGAGAGCTATTTTAGGGTTGGTTTTTCGGTTCGTCCGGGTTTCAAACTCCGTCTAGACTTCGCCTAAGGCTCTAGCCTGGCTCTGATACCAGTGTAGGGTTCCTAGGCACACAGTAGAGGTCTCACAAGGCATCAACCATGCCATTTTACAAAAATATGGTGCCGAGAAACCCTAGTTAACGGATCGTTGCTAGAAATCTAGGCGAAAAGTAAACTAGTTAACACTTAACTACAAGGATATGGAAATTACAACCTTTGTAGATCCGGATATCCACCTCCACGGCTCCGCAACGAAGTCTCCTCGCTGTCCATGTCCAACCCCGGGCTCTAGCGTCGGCTTCATCGGAGAATGAACGGGCTTGGTCATCGACGACGATGCCGAAGATGATCTACGTCGAGGCATCGCTAGATCAAGCTCCCACTTCACAAAGTAATGAAACTTATGAAGGAAACACACTCTACTACTTGGCAAGAGGTAGAGGATGAAGAAATAGGAGGTGGGTTCTCTTTAGAATTGGATTTCTCACTCTCAAGCTTAAGTTGCCATTGATGGCTTCAAGGTTTCAAACTTGAAGATGAAGAAGAAGATGAGCTAGAAATATGATAAGTCTTTTTAAAATAAAAAGAAAAAGGAATACTTATCATAATTCTTACTGGGGTTAACTGTAGAGAATACACCATGGTTAATGGATGGGTTAGGGTTAAGCATGATGACAAGAAAGGTTAAGAAGTCAAAGCTTCATGAAGCTTCAACTAAAAGACAAAGAAAGCCACCATTCTTTTTTAAATCATTTCCAAATAAATAAATGAACAAATAAATAAATGAATATGCAAAACCCTAATCAACACTTAACCATGGTTTTAATTCTTTACACTTAACTAAATAATCAAGTATCATCAAACATGATACAAGTATGTGCACGAAAATATATCACATATACAACTTGCACATCAAGTGAGAAAATCCATATAAAGTGAACCAATACTAGTTAATGCAAAGTAATATATCATATATATAATTATACATTAAATCATTAAATCAACATTTGATTCAATGATCCGGTCATGTCGCACATAACCGACTAGTATTCAATGTATCGATTTATCGAATCAATGATTCGATAACTAGGTCATATCGAATATAACCAATCGAAACATTTTTCGCGAGAATGAAATGCGGTATCACATACACGCATTATTCTCGGTCCTGCACATATCTCATATGCGCTCCTATTTCGTTTCGCTTGAGCCAGGAAACCTCTGTGTAGGACTCTAAAGACTCGTCAATACGCCGGTAGCAGATGATGATCATATCAAGCATCCACAAGCCGCAAGCGGTCTGCTAAACGTAACGGCCACCCGGGTATTGAGCGATCAGAAGATCGACGAGCTAGCCCGCTCACACTCCTGCGAATCCGACCAGTAACACTTACCGTACAGTCCGGTCTCTTCGTCTGATATGTCGCATATCAAGTCTAGGGGTGGTAAACGTCAGACCCCAATACTCGATAAGTCGTGCCGATGTGAGGCTCATAACGGGTCGAGAAACTACTGGTAACACTTACCAGCAAATCTCTGATCAGCCCTGGCCAGGGACTTCCCTGTTACGGCCAATCAAGCACAGCGCAACATCAACCCCCAATACCGGGAGAGACGAAACCCCTCCTATCGCTCATTGCCTCCATGTGACTCGGGAATGTGCCCAAAGACCACCGTTTTGCACGCCCTCATGGACGTGGTAAGGTGGAGATCAAAGCACAGTGGGAATCACACAAGACTCTATGACGATCTCGGGTCTACAGACTAACCTGCACAAGTGTCACCTGAGAACTGTCATCTGACGTGAGGTATAATACCATCTGGGAGTTCTCGGCGAGTCCGTCCAGTGTACCCAGTCTCCACTGAGCACCCGTATACCATCTCTGATGTCAAACACCAATGGATATGGGATCATCCATCGCCCATCACATGGGTCGAGAAGCGTATACGCTAGTCTACTCTGGTATATCGATGCCCCATCTCGATACACCCACGACTAGGGACCTTGAAGGATGTACTTATGGACTACCATGTCCCCACTGGTATGATCTGCATCATAGTCCAGGTAGTCAAGTACACATCCTAAGGGCTTTACCAACATGTAACTATAAGACAGTATAAAGAGACTAGTGTACATGTTAAGATAAAGAGTAACCAGATAGCATACTATCATATCGAGCAAGAAAGTCATCTCTATATATGTCCAAGCATCCAATATAATATACATCATCTGTACAATACTGGCCTCTAGGGCATACATACAACTAACAAACCCTTTGCAACAAGTCTAGCCTTATAGGTCTCAACCTGCCCATCTACACCAATCTTCCTCTTGAAGATCCATTTGCATCCTACGAGTTTTACTCCTTCTGGAGCAACATCCAAAGTCCATACTTTATTGGTGTACATGGACTCCATTTCTGTCCGCATTGCATCCAGCCATTTTACCGAGTCAACGCTCTGAATGGCCTGTTGGAAGCTAGTCGGCTCATCATTATCAATGATGCAATCCTCTCTATCCCCGTCTATGAGAAAACCATAGTATCTCTCGGGCGGATGAGACTGCCTACTACTCCTGCGGAGCGGCGTAGGAATGTCCTATTCTTTCGAACCCTCTGGTTCTACTAAGCTTTCAGTAATAGTTCGTGGTCCTGGAATTTCTTCCAGTTCTATTGCGCTCCCACTTATTTTTTTTCTAAGAACTGATGTTCCAGAAAGTGGGCATTACGAGAGACAAAGACCTTTTGTTCTTCTGCGTAATAGAAAAGATACCCCCTGTAGTTTTTTGGGTATCCCACAAACTTGCACTGTACTGAGCGTGCCTCGAGTTTGTTCGCATGCTGCTTTTTGATAAAAGCTGGACATCCCCAAATCTTCAGATATTGAAAATAGGATTTCTTCCCACACCATATCTCATATGGTGTGGTAGGAACAGTCTTAGTTGGAACTCGGTTCAAAAGATATGCAGCTGATTCTAGTGCATATCCCCAGAATGATCGCGGTAACTCAGCGTTACTCATCATGGAACGTACCATATCCAATAGGGTTCAGTTCCGTCTCTCCGATACACCGTTATGTTGTGGAGTGTATGGAGGAGTAAGCTGAGAGAGAATTCCATTCTCTTTTAGGTAATCCAGGAACTCGGCACTCAAGTATTCACCACCTCGATCAGATCTCAGTGTCTTGATATTTTTGCCTGTTTGTTTTTCTTCTTCATTCTTGTATTCCTGGAATTTTTCAAAGGCTTCAGATTTATGCTTCATTAAGAAGACATGTCCGAATCTTGAAAAATCAACTGTAAAAGTAATGAAGTAAGAATAACCACGTCGCGCATGTGTAGACATTGGACCGCATACATCACCGTGTACGAGTCCTAAGAGCTCGCTCGCTCTTACTCCATGTCCAGTAAATGGAGTCTTTGTCATCTTTCCTTTGAGACAGGATTGACAAGTTGCATATGAATGATATTCGAACGGATCCAAATATCCTTCTGTATGTAACTTATTCAACCTTCTCTCATTAATGTGATCCAGTCTACAATGCCATAAGAAAGCATGATTTATTTCTGCAGACTTTCTTTTGTGTGTATTCTGGACATTGAAAATCTGTGGTTGGTTTAATACGTATATACCATTGCTTAATGTACCCGACCCAATCAGAACTTGATTAAGGTGAATGTTTACAACATTACTTACAAATGCAAATTCATAACCTTCTTTAGACATTAAAGATACAGATATGATATTACAAGTTGCATTGGGTACAAAATAACAATCACGCAAAACCAAAACATGTCCATCTGACATCCCCAAGTGATAGTCCCCCACGGACTCAGCATCCATGCTAGCTCCGTTTGCAACTCTGAGGGTCATATCACCTGCCTTCAAAACCCTACGCTTTCTCAGTGCCTGCAAGGAATTACAAATATGAGATCCTGATTCGGTATCCAATACGCAGGAAGTAGAGTTTACTGATAGACGGTTTTCAATAACATACACACCTGAAGCCGAAACCACAACTTTCTTCGGGTCCTGGTTCTGGACTTCCAAGCCCTGCAATCCTTTTTCTAGTGTCCACTCTTGTGACAGTAAAAACACTCTTCCTTTCCCACAATCTTTCCCGCTACCTTTGTTGCCTTTGCCTTTCCCTTCGTTTCCACTTTACTAACACCACCCCTTGGTTTGGTGGGGGTTTTCTTCTTCTTTCCCTTGGCTTTCTCCTTGGACCTAGAAGAGGAAGGTCCTCCAACAAACAAAGTGGATGTTTCCCTACCTTTCTGTTGGGTGCCCTCTGCACTCCTCAGCATGTTGAGGAGTTCTGAAAGTTTAACTTCTTTTTCTTGCAAGTTGAAGTTCAGGATAAACTGGGCGTAAGTGGAAGGAAGGGACTGGAGAATCAAGTCAGTATAGAGCTCGTTCTCTAACGTGGTCCTAAGGTCCGCGAGCTCTTCAATATAGCCAATCATCTTAAGCACGTGTTCCGCTACTGATGATCCGACGGACAATCTCGCCGAAAATAGCTTTTTCGAGACTTCGTATCTGGCGATACGGGATTGCTCTCCATACAGTTCTTTTGTATGGAGAAATATGGATTCAAGGTCTATATTCTCATGCCTCCTCTGATGTTCGTTGTCCATAGAGGCAAGCACGAGACACTTGGCCTTCACGCAGTCGATCTCCCAGGTCTTACGGATTTCTATATCCGCGACGCTGGAAGTGGGACCTGGGACAGGGGGAGCGTTGGTGGTAAGGAGATACCCCAACTTGTCATAAGTGATTGCCATTTTGACATTCCTGAGCCAATCTTTGTAGTTTGGCCCTGTCAGTATATTTTTATCTAGTAGTAACTTAAGTCCGGTCATGTGGATTGGTCGCTGCAATTAGGAGAGAGAGAAGAAACACTTTAGCATGATGCTCTTGCAAGTTTAGAGTGGTTTTTAGTTTGTCTAAACAGGATGGCTCCCACTGTCTCTTGAATCCCTCCTCAAACCAAAAAGGAAGAATTAGTCGGGATCAATCTCACCGTACAATACTTGCTTAACCGTTCAGCCAGGCCAGTGTTGGTACTTCGAGGGAGGTTTTCCAACGCTTTCACGAAATTCCTTAATTAAAGAACCTCTTTTCCCTGGGGGCGTAGCCCCGCTAACACCTTTCTAGACACCTACTTGGTTTATAGCATTGATCGTTAAGTGAGAAATTTCCCGAGGAGTAGCATATACTCACAGTAGGATCGGGATCCAAATATCATCGTGCGAAAAAACTGAAGGAATCCTACCAGAATCATCACACTCCAAATGGTATGCAGCATTAGCAAGTTTCAGTTTCTTTAGAAACTCCCGATGTGGATTTTTGCCCCATGCTCTTATGACCTTGACGTAGGCCAAAATATCATAAGTCACATGTCAAGTTCTACCCATCATTAACCAGGTTAATTTGAACCCACCCGTACATACCCTTGACGTAGGCCAAAATGGCAGTACGACTGTCTCAAACCAACGCATCTATCTATGCAACAGATAAATATCCGGCAGCTACCAATCACAATGCCTTGGCGTAGGTCAAAATACATAGCTTGAATACTACCGAATATTTAACTGAAATGATGGAGGGCTACGAATGGTTTTGGCGAAACCGTGAACGTAGTGAACTTGATATAATCGATGGAATGAAATAGCTTTTAAAAGGAGTGGTTCAAGCTCCGCGTTTAAAAGTTGGTTTTGAAAAGAACCGAGTGGTTTTGAAATTGTTCCAACGACTTTATTTTGGTTTATTTTCTTGCATTAATTTAATGCGTCCCATCATTTAATCCTACCATTGCAGAAAACAACGAAAATATGACGTACGCTTATGCCATCCGCATTCGCCACAGGGCCCCATCATCACCTGTTAGGTTACTTAACTAACGACAGAGCGGGGGCTGGACTAGCGCGGATGCAAAACATAAGCAACGCCTAAATAGATATCATATATAAATATATACATTCGTCAGATGCAATAATAGCCATTCCAGATTACAGATGAACACTTTGGATATACTAGGAATCCGCGATTCGTTCGAGCCTGCAACGAAAAGCGGATTACGCGGTCGCGATGAATAGCCAATACCCCACCCTAGACCCCTACGGGTGCGGCAAACTACCCGCCAAGTACCTGAAGCGAAGCAACCTCCCTCAACAATGTGAGTAGGCCACTCGGCACTTCAAAGTACCCGGTAGTTTGTGCACCTCACCTTGGGTCTATCCTAAGAGCAAAAACAGTAAAAGAAATTATACAATGGCGGCTACAACCTCATCCCGGATGTGCGGCCATACAAATAATATTACAAGAAATTACATATTACATGAATTGAAAGATAAAGAAAACTCTCATCTCACAACCCCCCGGCTATTCATCCGCGACAATCCAACGAATTCATATACACAAACCATCAACATTACAGATCACAGATATGTATAACCCCCACTAATCGACGTATAGCGATTAGCAGACGCTCAATACATATATCACATCATAGATAAAACCCATTAGCCAAAGTCTACAGAAGTTCGATCAAAATACGGATTTGGAACCACCCCAAACACAAATTTGTTCTCTGGAAATTCTGGGCAGAAACAAACCATCCTAAAAATCCCAAAACACCATTCTAAGAACACTGCAGGAAAAATGACCCACGGCCGAGTCAACTCGGCCGCGGATCCACGGCAAGAAGCATGTTCTTGCCGCGGTTCCGCGGCGCATTGACCGAGTCATTCTTGTGTGTTCTTTAAAAACCCTGAGCCGATTTTTAGTGTATGTTAAATTATTTTTTGAACAGATCTAAAAATCGTCAGAAAGTTAACATTTTGTGCGTGTTTTGCGGTTTTTTTCTCCGATCGAAATTTTAGATACTTTGCTAACATGCTAGTTTGTGTTTAGCTAGGCTCTGATACCACTGTAAGTCCGCGTTACCTGTCCCGGTTCTTTCGGGGTTGCGAAAACGGTGAAAAACGATTTTTAGGTCTAGGGTAACATGGACTGGAAATCGGATCTTTGCTAAACAACACATTAGCAACTAACTACAAGCTTTACCTACTCGGTTAGGGGGTTATACCTAGTCTTGAACTCCTTCTCTTCTTCTCCTTGGAGTGGGTTGAATGGTTCATTCTCGCCGCCTTCTCTTGCCGAAAAAAGATCCACCTGAGGGCCTCTACCTTGAGCTCCTTCCTCAAACTTGAGGTAACTAAAGTGTTAGGTTTGCTAAACCTTCAACCTTAGGATGAGTAGAGAGTAGTTTTGGTGTTTTATCTCAATCACAAATGGTTCTCAACTCATGAGAGATGTTTTGCCTTGAGAGAGAGGAAGAGGATGAGAGAGAATGAGAATGAGAGAATGAGAATGAGAGAATGAAGTGACAATGGCAACCATATTCACATATATGTGAATTATAAATTAACAATATTAATCAAAAAGAAAAAGGTGATGGTTGGTTTGAAAAGACCATTATCATTTCACATTTAATGAGTTTTGCAAGATCAAAGAGCATCTTTTGTGTGAAATGATGATGGTCAACTTTTCAACCTTGGTCAACAAGTCAACCTTGGTCAAATGGTCAACAACCCTAACCATAATACAATTTCCTTTTAATTAACATTATTAATTATATTTCACATATTCATTAGGGTTTGGAAAAAAACAGCAGTCATCAACCCTAATGAGAATCCTCTGCCTCTGCCTCAGTCAACTGTGCGTACACATCCGCATCCATGTTCCGAGGAACACAAATACAATGAGATAAAACCAATCCCAAAACATATACTAGGATCTGGCTTAAACCAAAGCCCACTAGTAATAACTGTCCGGACACCAAACATGCACAAGTGCGCAGATGTGAACGAACCCTATCGCAAAACCATGCGACCTCTACTCTGTTTTGCCCAAAGGAGAATAACCCTCGTGTGGGACTCTAAAGACTCGACACTACGCTGGCAGTGGGTTTAACCACAGACCGCAAGCGGCACTAGCTGTACGTAACGGTCCCCAGGTAGATGCCGATAAGAAGACTGATGAGGTGAACCCATCCGAACTCCTACTGAGCCTGTATGTGACAATCTCTGTACAGTCCGGTCTGTTCGTCTGAGAGTATCACATGGCGGGCCTAGGGGATGGTAAACGCCAGTCCCCTAATAGCGATACAAGTCATGCCGGAGTGTAGCCCAGAACACCCTGAGACATCACTGGAAACGCTACCAGTATATCTCGCTAGCCCTGGCCAGGGACTTTGTGTAATGGCTCTCTCAGACACAGCGCGATATCAACCCCCAATACCGGGAGAGACGAATCCTGTCTAGCCGTCACTGCTTCCAAGTGCTTCGGGACTGCACCCAACTACTACCTGTTTGCATGACTCCTTTGAGCCGTGGTAGGGTAGTGATCAAAGTACAGTGGGAACACACTCGAGGCGAAGTGACAGTGTCAAGTCAGCAGACTAAGCTGTACTCATGTCACCTAGGAACTGATAACTGACGATAGGTATAGTACCAACCAATAGTTTCCCACGAGTCCTGTCTAGTGTACTCGTAACCTAACGAGCACCCGCATACTATCTCAAGTACGACGTACTGACGGCTGTGGGACAGACCGTCTCCTCTGCTGGGGTGAGAAGCGCATACGCTAGTCTACTCCGGATTATCGATGCCCCGTCTCGATAATCCCACGACTAGGGACATGTATATAAAGATGTGCTTGTAGATTACCCAGCCCCCACTAGTGTGACTGCCATCACAACGCTGGTAATCAAGTAAAGATCCTAAGGGCTCCACTAATGTGTATAGGTGATATGCTAAAAGAAACACATGTACACATTAAAATAGAGACAAACCAAGTAGCATACTACCATTTCGAGCAAGATTGTCTATACAACTGTGAATATCCCAAGCTTCCATCAAGTAATATACAAACTAGTATGATACAGTAATGGCCTCTAGGGCATATACACTAACAGCGGCTACCCTGCTCGGTCATCTCTTGCTGGTAGCTCCCTACCCATGACGCCAGGGATCAAAAGCCCTCGCAAGAGGCATCCGAGCGGCTGCCCCGTTCGGTCATCCCAGGCTGGTAGTTGCCTACCCACGACGCCAGAGATCAAAGCCCTCGCCAAGAGGCAAACGCGCAGCTTCACTGCCCGGTCATCCTTAGTGGGCTTCTTACATCCCCTCCAACGCTAAGGATCAAAGTCCTCCTTAGAGGCAGCTCAGCAGCTACCATGCTCGGCTATCTCAGGCTGGTAGCTCCCTACCCATGACGCCAGGGATCAAAGCCCTAGCAAGAGGCATCCGAACGGCTATCCCGCTCGGTCATCCCAGGCTGGTAGTTGCCTACCCATGACGCCAGAGATCAAAGCCCTCGCCAAGGGGCAACCGCGCAGCTTCACTACCCGGTCATCCTTAGCGGGCTTCTTAAAGCCCCTCCAACGCTAAGGATCAAAAGTCCTCCCAGAAGGCAGTCGAGCCCGACCCTCTCTCGACCATCCCCAGCTGGTAGTCATTGCTCGCAACGCCAGAAGTCAAAGGCCCTCGCCAAGGGGCAACCGAGCAGCTTCCCATTCATGCCCATTCATCCTCTGAGCCCATTCATGCTCGGCACAAATACGGCGGACGTCCCCTCTGCCCATCACATGCAGAGGATCCGAGTCCTCAACAAGGGGCATCAGACCTGTTCAAGTCTGGGCAATCCCCCCTCGACTCTGGGGCCATGGGAATACCTCCTTCTCAGCAGCACTCGGCACGCTTGACAAGTGATCGAGATCAACTCGACGTACGATTGCCTGACATGGAAGCCCAACAAAGCAAGCAAGGATATTCCATGAATACTCATATCCAAAAGATAAAGTGTAAAGCAATGAAGCAGCAAGAGTTTTATTCGCACAAGTAAAACGTTTTTACAGAGGTATTGGGGGCTCCCCAGCCTTACAAAGTTCCAGACGCTTACAGAAGAGAGACGAGGAAATATCAAAAAGGCCTAAGTTGCAAAACCCCCATGCGCCTCGCTTCCCTCATCACTATCATCGCGGTCTGCCGGAGGCTTCACCACCGGAGGTTTTGCCACCAGGGGTGCACCTCGCTTCCCTTATGGTTGTCTGCCGGAGGCCTTGCCACCAGGAGTGGGACCCGAGCACGGAGCTCGCCATCGGCGAACTCGGGAGGCTGCTCCTTCACGGTATCCAGAGCCTTATTCCAAGCGACGGAGGACTACTCGCCAAGCTCGGCATAAAATAGCTCAGACACCTTGTAATCGGCCACAACTTTCCTAGCCCGAGCCCCGGCAGTGTCGGCCGCCAGAAGCGCCGCCTCGGCATCCCCCCTGCTGGCGTCTCTCTCCTTCTCCATGGCCGCGAAACGATCGGCCAAATCCGCCAGCTTCCTCTCGGCAACTCGGTGGGATGCACTCAGGCGATGATAGGCACCCCGATTCGCTGAATTGGCGAGCTCCGCAACCTCTGCACAGGCTGCCAGGACATCGGCCCTCGCCCTCTCCAGACGCAGGTCACGCCCCAGGACCTTGACCTCCGAAGGAAACGCTTCTACCGGCCTCGGTGCGTGGAACGCCCCCTCGGCCTCCATACGAATAGCGAGGACGCAGTGTTGAAGGACCTAACGGGAAGCGGATGAGAAACTTGGAGGCGCTCGAGCCGAAGAAAGGAAGGTAAAAAAAACAACGCGTAGAGGAGTTCATACCTGGACCGCCTCTTGGGCTATGCCATCCATTTGGACCCTCAGGGTGCCATGCGGAAGCCTTCCCCCGGCCAACTCTTCCATCCCGGCGAGCAGGCCGGCAACGACGGAAAGCCCAGATGGACCTATGAAGACGGCATCACCCCCGTGCACGGGAATCCCCTCAGGAACCCTCGACGACGGCGCACGAGAGATTGTCCTTTTCCTCTTAAGGGGGACCCCATCCTCGCCCTCACTTCTGTCTCTCGTCTGGGGCTCGGATGACCATGGGCGTCTCTGGCCGCTACCGGAACAATCACCAGGAGCCATCAACGAAGCGGACGGCCTTATCGCCAACGGAACATTCGACGCAGGACACAAGCCAGCCAGGGGCACGGCCGTGCCGCTGGTCTCCCTCTAGAACGAGAAACCCAAAGGGTGGGAACAAACCATGTATCCAACCCAAAGAAGAAAAGCGTCGAGCAGCCAAGACTTAGAAGAAAGGAAATTTGAAAGAGTAAGGGCCCTAGAGTGGGCCCCACCCCTAGTTATCACCGCAAACGACATCATCCTACGACCCCCTTCATCTCCCGCCAAAACGCCCCCTCACGTCCAACGATTCCGATCGCTCCACTTATCGTTCCCACACTGGCCCGCATCCCATCAGACGCATGTCTGCACACGTCGCGTCGGCCAACCGACGCTTGACACGCGGACCGTCGCTCCAGTGACAGGATGCATAAACCAGCGCACCTTTCTTAAACGCAGAGATCTCGCCCTGATTCGCTGGCAGAAAAGACAGCTGACAACCCGAGGACGTGTCCCGACGAAACCTTAGGAAGGAGCTCACCCCGGGCGGCCCGGCAGTCCACTCCTGATCCGATCCGTTAGCTGGTCGGGACAAGAGTGGGGGGCTAATGATGATGCTCAATATTGGCGATCTCCAAGATCAGGACACGTGGCAGATGACGTGTCCCAGAGCTCAGAAGAAAGGGCCCACAGGGCCTGACTAGACCACCCATGTACCCGACCTGCAAGCACAAGCTGGCTCTCCTTAGAGCTCCCTGAAAATTGGCCTCCTCGGCCTCTCAGCTCGTCCCGAGCTACCACAGGACCAAGACTCCTCGGCCCTCTCGCTCGTCCCGAGCTCCCCAGTAGAGGCCATCTTCCTCGGTCCTCTGACCAACCAACTCCACCACTCACAGGCGTAACCGTCGCTCCGCAAATCTCGCCATACGCAGATTCTCCGCCGGCAACATTCCACGTTCCACGCCATCACGATCCCCATTAACGGGCAATCCGCTCTTTACGCGGGCGTGACGTCGGGAGCGTAACTGCCGGTGAGATTCTCGCGCCTGCTGCTGCGTGCTGCCGCCACTATATAAACCCCCATCACAGAAGGGTCAAGTAAGCCATTTTTTACTCCACTAAGCCGTTACTCTGCTCGGATCTCGTACTAACTTGATCGTCGGAGGGTCCTCGGTGGTACCAAACTGTCCCGGGACTTCTTTGCAGGTGCTCGGCGTTGACTCCTCAAAACCACCAATCTCCTTAAAACCCATTGAGACCCACACGCAACAAGAGATCACCTCCAAGATCCACCGGAAGATCGACGGAAGACAACATCGGAGACCTGAAAAGGACCTCCATCGGTACTTGTTCCGTAATTTCTCATAAGATTATCAAGTAATGTCAGGTTATTTTATATTTCAATGCATCTGCAAATTGCTGGTAAGATGGAATATGCCGTCTGCATAGATTAGTTTTCACATGTAAGGAATGAGATATGAACATCATATCAACAATTTTCAGCAGTCATTTGGACCCAGTTTAATGCTATTTATATAAAATTATAGTAAATTTATATGAAGACATGGCAGGGTGATCATGATGTTCATAGCCAACGGCCCAACGTTCGTAAATTGTAATATTAACTGCCGGTCCACTTATTTTATCGCTGACATTCAGCCCCAAACCTGAATCGAGTTTGACAAGACCAGCTCGTTTGTAGTTGGATATGGGCTAGGTGGCTGGCTTGGACACAGTGTTTAGCCTTGAATGAAAAGAAAGGTAGGATAGTAGGATTCAGGGTTAAGAAATACAAATCCCACGGGCCCTAACAAATTGGTTTTATGATGAAGGCAACTTCCTATCTTAGTGGTATCTGTGTTATCTGAGATCTTTAGTTTGAATATAGTTTATTAAATATGTATACTTACTCAACTTCATTTAATTGTTTATGTCATTTTCAATCATTCACTTATAAATATTTGGGGAAAGAATCCTATTTTTTTTGTTTGAAGAAAAGGCTGGCCTGAATTTTGAGTTTGAATTAGAATTCGGACTTGGGCCTTCATATTAAGGCCTAAGTCTAATACATGTTGGATCTGGAGGAGAAAAAATGGACTTGAAGAGTCTGGAAATCTGACCCATTGCCAGTTCTAACTTCTTTACCCAATTTGATAGTCATTTTATGGCAAAGAAAACTCTTTTTTATTAGAATAGTATGATTTTTTAAAATATAAATTTGGGTGCCCGTTCAGAAGAGAAGTTCTGTATCATTCTGTTAATAGAATGAAGAAGTGATATATAGAGGGCAGTCAGGATAAGGTGTCAGATCCTGCGGCTGTTTATAAAGAGGATCTCTAACGATTACATCGTTAAAAAAAGATAGAGTTCAACAAAACAAGTTTGAAAAATTTAAAGTTTGACCAGGAGGTCCTGAGGTTCGAGACTTCTGATAAGCGCAAGCGCTTACCGTTGATTATACCCTGTTATCTTAAGAAATACCTAAACAGAATACTTATTAGACCATTCTAAATCATATCATTTTAAAAAGAAAAGATCACATTACAGATATATGTATTTGCAAAAGAAAGATAACATAAGATAGTCATCAAAAAAGATTTCATTCATATTGTTTTGTTTACAACATGGATACATATGCATTTCTTTACTTCAAATAAAGAGGAGAAATGCAAACATGCTTCAAACCTGTAGGGAACGTCTTAATATCAAAATTTGATATTATATTTAAAGTCAAATGGATATTTTCACTTGTGGGACCCACACTTTGACAAACAAAGCAAAAGCGGGATCCTTTGTAATTCAAATGGGGTTTAAACCCTATATGGAGTGGATGCGGATCTCTTTTGAGATAGCGGCAGCAGGTATCTTTTTTTTGGAGATATCTGCTCCATCTTGGCGTTTGCGGATATCCTTTAAGGAGATATCCGTTCCATTTTGGCGTTTGCGGGGGCGTTTGTAGGTATCTATTTTAAGATACACGCAACCGATATCTTTCATGGAGATATTCGCTCCATTTTGGCGTTTGCGGGTATCTATTTTAAGATACTCGTAACGGATATCTTTCATGGAGATATGCACTCTTCTTTTATATTTGTGGATGTTCATACGGATATCTTTTAGATATCCAATAGGAGTCTTTTATGATATCCATTGGGTATTCTGTAAAATATCCGCAATGTTTAAAACGTTCCCGCATTTGAAGCTTCCCGCATTGAAAGCTTCCCGCTTACATATGTTTTGAAAAAATCATAGAATTTTACTAAATGTTCAAGGTTCATTAAGAACATATGTTCTATAGTTGATTCAAACGAATTACGATTTGGTGCTCTCTAGTGAAAGTTATGGCCGTTTTGCTAAGATGTGTTCAGGATGGCAGACTCATCCCGTAAATCTGCGGATATCTTTTGACATCAGAAAATCTATTATTTCATAAGCATTTATCTTCATGTATGGTCTCGTTTTGAAGCTTATCGAGTTAACTTTCATACGCTTCAATCAGATCATGATTTGATACTTTCGGGTGGGAGTTATGGTTGTTTTGCTCAGATGTGTCGGGACAGGCAGATTCAATCAGAAAATTTACTTTGAATTTATTAAAATTTGGACAGAGTTTCCCGTTATATTTTTAAGTTTTATTTGTGAAGAAATATAGATTTTAATGTCTATGTTCTTATATATGTGGAAAATAGGGTTTTTCATATTTTCCAAAAAGAAATATTTTCTTATTCTCGGTTTGTCAATGAAAATGAAATCAATTTTTTCTTAAGTCCATCGGGGAGTTCTTGATTTGTAGGAATTAATAGAATTCCTCCAAGCCCTTAATCTTGAATATGCCTCATATGGAGACCCCTCTTAGATGCAAGAAATAGAAAAAAGATTAATAGGAAGTCTTCATCAAAGTCACCACTTTCTTTCTTCTTCTTGTTGGAGATAAAAACAAAAAGAATCTTCAAGTCTCCAAACCTTAAAAAATGTTAAGAGTTTTCTCTTGTTGAAAAATGCAGGAGGGGTCATTTTTCTTTCATTTTTTAAAGTATACATATGAGTATAGTTTATAAAACTACTCATTTTGAGGGGAGTGGGGAAATAGAATAACTCTCACTAACATATTGAAAATGGTCAATGACCACACATGCAGATATCATTTTAGAGGTACCCGCTACCGCTTCATCAAAGCGGATATCCGCTTTTACTTTGGTCAATTAGAGATACCCACAATTTTAGAGGTATCACATTTAGGGGATATCCGACTCGAAAGATATCCGCAAATGGTAAACTTGGGATTCTTTTATTGAAATTCAAATTTTTGGTGTCAGCAAATGCCCCCATCAATGAGTGTATAAACTGATTTAAGTTGTTTCCACGAAATTAATGTGCTTCTTTACCAGTTTAGTGGAAGAATCTATGTTGGGCAAAGTTTTAGTTTAGAGTCGGTTTTGAACATAAAAGCCATTTTAATGTCCTTCGTGACGGGAATTTTACTTTAAGGTCTTTTTAGGGACAATTTTTTAGATAATTGGTTTAGTTATTTAACGTTTTTTAGAACATGACTTTAACTCGAAGTCCTCTTGAGACGTAATTTCGTGAACATTAGTTTAACGTCATTTCGGATATAAAAGTCTTGACGTCCTTTAGAACATGACTTTTTAACTCGAAGTTCTTTTGGGACGTAATTTCATGAACATTAGTTTAAAATCGACGTAATTTCATGAACATTAGTTTAAAGTCATTTCAGATATAAAAATCATATTAACGTCCCTTAGGACGTAATTTCATAAACATTAGTTTAAAATTATTTCGGACATAAAAGTCATATTAACGTCCCTTATGACATGACTTTTAACTCGAAAGCTTCTTGGGACGTAATTTTATAAACATTAGTTTAAAGTCATTTCAGACATAAAAGTCATTTTGACGTCCCCAGAACATGACTTTCGATTTGAAGTCTTTTGAGACAACTTCACAGATATTAGTTTAACGTCATTCGGACATAAAAGAGTTATTTTGACGTTTCTTAAGATATGACTTTCAATTTAAAGTCCTTTTGGGGACATAAATTTATGATCATTAGTTTAATGTCATTTCGGACATAATTTATGGAATAAATGTGAAAGTGATTTTCGTTGGCCTCAGAACACAAGGTAGTGAGTGAAAAACGGGAGCGGACCTAACCGTCATCCGTTACTTACCCCTAACACGCATTCAAAATACCTGTATACACAATCAGCACTTATGACCAAGAGAGCTTTCAAAATGGATTTAACTCTTGTAAGATTTTTCGTTGTGCAGAGTGCTTGAACAAAAGGATTGTCGTAATATAGAGAACTTTCATTTTCATAACGAAATTTGAACTTGTTATTTTTCTGTTGTGGAGAGGATTTTCACGAAGGGATAGTATTTGTGAAGAGGACTTTCACGAAAGGAGTGCCGTTATGTAGAGTACTTTCATAATGAAATTGGAACTTGGTATTTTTTTGTTTTGAAGAGAAATTTCACGAAGGGAGTCTTATGTAGAGGACTTTCAAAACGAAATTTGAAATCGGTATTTTTTATTGTGGAGAGGAGTTCAGAAAGGAAGTTGTTATGCAGAGCATTTTCATAACGAAATTTAAACCGGGTATATTTTTATTGTGGAGAGGACTTCATAAAGAGTGTCATTATGCAGAGAAAATAAGTTTTTTGTTGTGTATAGAACTTTCACAATGAAATACTTCTCTATAAACTTTTTTACAGCATCCGTATAGAGGGTGGAAAGACTTTTTGTTGAATTGATTCAGCCCATACTAGGGGTGCAAGAGAGATGCTTTAATTTTAGCGAAACCCTCTTGCCCCGCTTGATCCCAGACGAGCAACGCATCCTTGATAACCAATTCAGAGAAGGGCTTAATTCTCTATTTTGTATTCATCGAGTAGGGTGAGCTTGTCTTATCGATACAGTTTTTGAACCCAATCCTTAAAAACATAGCATTCTTCTATTGGGTGATTGACAAATCGATGGTATACATAGTACTTCGGATGGTCCGTTTGGTTAACTTCTGGCATTTTTGGGACAGGCACTTGTAACCCATTCTCTAGAGCGTTTTCGAAATTATTTTTGGAGTATTCTTGTTTAAAATAATATCTATCACTCATTCCGTCATTTGAGAAAATTTTAGGTCAATTCATTTGATATGCTGACGTCTCTTGTTGACGAGCTGAGTTATGTAGACCACGAAAGGGTGGGCGCATCGTCTTCGTGTGAATAGTCTAGCAATTCAGGCTCTGCTTCTCCCAACAAAATTATTTGCTCAATTAATGAAGCAAATGATTTGTGCATGGCAGTCAGCAGGAAGGGCTTGATTCATCCAAGAATTTTAGAATTCAGGATCTGGGCAACTAGTTCTTCGGGTATCTGCTGCTCATATCGGATACTAGCCGTTCTCCTTCTTTGAACAAAATCGATCAGTGGCTCCTTGTCTTGAGGCTTCATTGATAGCAGCTGCATCAGGATTATTTTATCTGAGATGTCGCATCCAAACCTTTGCTTAAATTTTCAGAGAGTTAGTTAAAAGTAGTTATGGATCCCGGTTATAAATCAGCAAACCTATTGAAAGCAGAGCCGGTCAGACTTTTAGAAAACTGGCGAAGGAGTCGATCATCTCCCGTCGCATCTCTACGAGTTACTTTAAAACGAGCCAGATGTTGCTTAGGGTTTCTTATCCCATCAAACATGTTAAACGATGGAACAATGTAACCTACAGGGTACGAGACATTGTTGTATTCATTTAGGTAAGGCTGATTAGCCAACGGCGTGTTGGATATAATGTCCTCAAGGCAATTATTGTAATCGTAGGCAGGCGGTTATGATGATTGAGAGAGGACTTATACGGGTAGAACAGTCTTACTCGAGATGATAGTATACTATCCGGTCTGTCTCTATCATCATGTACATGCATTATGTGGTATTACATATCACTATTACATATTGATAGAGCCCATAGGATTCTTGCTTGACTACCAGCATTATGATGACGATCATATACGTGAGAGCTAGGTGGTCCATAAGCACATCCTTAAATGCCCTAATAGAGTGAGTATCGGGACTGGGCATCGATACTCCGGAGCAGACTAGTGTATACTTTTCGAGACCCCGACGAGGGGCGGTGGCCGGTTTCACAACCCATTGGTGTCAGTTAATCACCTAAGATAGTATACAGTTTCTTATTGGGTTATGAGTTACACTGGACGGACTCGCCGGGAACATACTAGATGGTTTTATAGCTATGTCAGATAGCAGTTCTCAAGTGACATGAGTACAGGCTAGTTTGTCGACCTAAGATCGTCATTTGCCTTGTGTGAGCTCCCACTGTGCTTTGATTACTACCCTACCACGGCTCAAAGGACTCGTGCAAACAGGTTTTAGTTGGGTACAGTCCCGAGCTACATGGAGGTAGTGAGCGGATCGTCGGGGATTCGTCTCTCCCGGTATTGGGGGTAGATGCCGCGCTATGCACGGGTGGCCATCACCTGAAATCCTTGTCTAAGGTGGACGAGAATTACTTATTTGGATTTGGATCAGTAGTTTCTCAGTGGATGATGGGCTTCATACTAACATGAAATATCGTGTTATTAGGGGTCTGATTTTATCCACCCCTAGACCCGATATACAAAATTCTTAGACGAACAGACCGGACTGAACGAAGATTGTCACAGACAGGCTCAGTAAGGGTACGGATGAATTTGCTCATCGGCTTTCTTTTCCCTCAATACCTGGATAGCCGTTACATACAGCTAGTGCCACTGACGTGCTTGTGGTTAAACCCACTGTCAGCATATTGGCGAGTCTTTAGAGTCCCACAGAGAAAGTTTTCACGGTTCAGGCGATATGATGTAGATGACGTATGTTGGTACATACAGGTGTCCGATTAAATATGTGTACATGCTACACATACGGTTGATAATACTAGCGGCTTATGATTAAGCCGGATTATTAAATCAAGTTTTGATTTAATAATAATAATATATATATATTATATGTATTCTAATTATTGTTCACTATTCGTTTTCTCACTTGGCTATTCGTATTTTTTTACGAATACACGTATATGTATTTCGATACGTATACCGGGTTGTATTCCATATTTATACGGAATATCTTCTAGAAGATGAGCACCTCATTATATGATTTTCTTTTTAGAAAATCATTTGCAAATGAGGTGAAGGGTGAGGTGGCATGAGCATGGTTGGAGGTATGTAAAGAGGTATGGCCTTTATTAGTTTATTGAAAATGTTGTGAGATATTTTGTATGGTTGCAAAATGATTTAGGAGCCATTCTTTTCTGCATGCCAATTTCTTTTTTTCATTTTGACTTAGCTCACTCTTTCTTGAGTTGCTCATGCCCATCTTTCTTCACCTCCTTCTTTAGTTTCTCATTGAACTTTGGAAATGAGAGAAAAATATAGTGGAAAATTTCTACATCTCCACTTTCCATTGCTAACGATCTTAGAGCATCGGTTGCTTCGCTAGGCGATGCTGGAGCTTGGATTGTTTCCTTCAGATGGATCAACTTTAGCAAAGGAGGACCGGCTAGCAAGCGCGATCCGGAGCAAAACCTGAGGATGTGCGTATTCTACGTATAGTAGATTAGTTTAGCTCATTAGGTTTTGTATACAAGTTCTAGCTCTTTAGTTCGATTCATGGTTTCGGAACTTTAGCAAACTAGATATTTTTTGAAATCCATGTTGCCATCTTGCAAAATTAGTTTGCTAGTGTGCCTAAGTTCCCAGTAGTGGTATCAGAGCCATGTTAAAAACCAGACTTATTTGCACTAATTTAGAGTTTCGATCGACGGAATTTTCCGAATCGCATTTCCAAAAACATTGCTTGTCGCTTGAATTTCAAAGTTCAATTTTTTTTCTGGTTGCATTAAAATTATGTGCAGGCAATATTAGAGCTAAGAAAAAAATTTGGGCACCTAAGCTAAAAATTTGACCGCGGAACAAAAACCAAATGCGTCATTTGGCCGCTGAACCGCGGTCCAATTTTGGTTATAGTGCCCCAATTTTTTTCTGGGGCTCTAATTCATTGGAATATGATTTTTGGAATATTTGGTTTTGTATATTGGTTTATACTTGGGGGCCAATGCAGAAAGTTTTAATCGATTGAAATTTTAAATTTTTGTTTTTCTGAGCATTTGTTTCTGCGACTGTGAATATCATACCGCGGTATAATCCGACTGGTTGCTATATGCATAATCAGACGGGTTTACGAACATGATATTCGTGTTGATGTTCTGTGTTACTCTATCATTATGGTTATGTTAGATTTGTCATGATGGATAGTCCGGAGTACGTAGTATTAGATATAGTTCTCTATGATGTAATGTATATTCATATTGCGCGGCGAGCGTCCGACATGTGGACTGCCGTCATCGCGGCTTGTATTATTTTTTGGGGCACATCCAGGTTGTGGACGTAGTCACCGTCGTATCTTCAGTTTTTCATTACATGCACTAGGATCACTCTGCGGAGGAGTGCTCGAGTAGCCGAGTTCTAGAGGGCAACGTGTCTTCATCTCACGGCATTGAGACCGGGATGCTTTACTCTAAAATTGGTGGGCTATTCGCCGCACTCGTAGGGGTATAGGATTGACCCGCGGAGGGGTGCCCAAGTCACCAGATTTCAGAAGTGCTGGATGGCCCACTCACTTCGTTGATTGGGGTTGTATCGCTTCTGGGATTGGCGGGTGGTTTACCGCATTTGTAGGGGTCTAGGGTCTGATACTACGGGCTATCCACGTGACTGGGAAAATTGCATTTTATAATTGGCTCCATTGAAATGTACTTTTCCTTGTTTATCCGCATTTCCATATTGTGTTTGCTTCCGCTGAGATTCTGTTGTGATGCTATTTGATATCATAATATCATGCATGAGACGAATGTTCATATATATATATATATATATATATATATATATATATATATAGTAGACGCTGTATATGTTTTGCATCTGCGCTAGTCATGTCCCCGCCTTAGCATAAGTTAAGTAACCTTACGGTGAAGACCCGGGACCCTGTGGCGAATGCGGATAGCATATATGCGCGTGACTATTTTTGTTTCTTTCTAGCATGATATGTTTAATTGATGGGACTGTATTAATTCTGGTTAATGCAAGGAAAACAAAACAAAATAATGTTGTAAGAACCAATTTTGAAAACTGACATTACAGGCGTTTCCTTTTGCTTTGTACAGCGGTATTCGGTTATAAATATCTTGTACCTCATTCGACGAGGAAAGATCCTAGATCCCTTCGTGGTGAGTGACCTCTTAGGAAAAATTTTGCGTCATTGTAATAACTTCATTACAATTGATTCTTTTGCTTTCCACAACGGTATTCGGTTAGGAATATCCAGCACCTCATTCGATGAGTAAAGAGCCTAGATCCCTTCACAGGGAATGACCTCTTGGTAAAAGTTTGCGCCACTATATATTTGTAAAACCATTCGGTCCTTTCAACGATATCAAGTTTATTACGTTAAATGTTTTTCGCCAAAAACTAGCCGTAGCCCTCCGTCATTTCAGATGGTATTGCTTAATATTCGTGCTACGTTTGTCGTTGCTATTCGCCGAGGAGTAGTGTGCGGTAGCTCTGTAATACTTTTTTGTCGTATGGATATATGGATTAGTTAGGACAGTCGTACGACTTTGTTGATCATTCATCAAGGGTCGTGCGGGTGGGTTTAACGCAATCTAGATAGTGACGGGTTGAACTTGACTAGCACCCTTGATTTGTTTATTATTCGTCAAGATCCTTGGGTCCTAGGGGTAAAAACTATATCGGGAGTTTTAAATATAAGGAAAACTTTCCAAGCATGCGCATACCTTCTGAAGTGTGGTGACTTGAGTGGCTCTATCAAGTTATCATGCGATGATATTTGGATTCCGATTCCCACTGATGAGTATGTGTTACTTCTCGGGTGATTTTGAGTTGATCACGACTAATTCTCCTTTTAGGGTTTGAAAGAGAATTCGAGAAAACAGTGGGAGCCATCCTGATTAGATAAAATGATTAACCAATCTAATCTAGATTAGAGTGCACGCTGAGTGTTTCTTTTCTCTCTCTTTGGTAGCGACCATGATCTGATCTTAAACTAAAACTTATGAATCAAGTTAACCGAACCTTCTTATACACTTTAGCTTTGGATTGTCATGATTCATGACAAAGTCGCATTTATCCCTGCCACTCATACTTCCCCTTTGTATTTCTTCAGAACACTTCGTATCATTACGAAAATCAATATTTATTGGGTATGCCATCATATAGTTACATACGAACTCGAAGAAACTTGTTTCAGTTCGAGAATAGATTCCGGTTCTGGAGAAATTGAATTTGATTATTCGGTTGTCTTTTCTCTTTAACTCCTCTCAGGTTGTGAGGGCTTCTAGTATTAGGAGAGTATAGCTATTACGCTTATTGGATAGTCTTCTTCCAAACCATAGGCAGGTGCCGAAAGGTAGGGAAAGAAGAAAAGCAATTAGCCTAAGTATGGTGTACAGAAGGTAAGAAGTAAAGACATATAAAGAGATTGGAGTGAGGGCAAGGAAAATTGCGACTACTGTCGTGAATTTGGATAGTGGAAGAGACGTTTATAGGAATACCTGGCCACCCCTTCGAAACATTTTCAAGTTTCAGTTTTACTGTGCGGTGTTAATTTAAAACCGCTTTCCCAATTAGATTCTGATTCCAGGGTGTATTTACTGGACTTTATTCTCACATCTGTATGGCATTACATGTTAAGATAAAGTGCAAGCAGATAGCATACTATCATGTCGAGCAAGAAAGTCCTCCCTGTATATGTCCAAGCATCCACTACATTATATATCAAATGTATAGTAATGGCCTCTAGGGCATACATATAACTAACAATCTCTCACTTGCACTAGGGCCATCTGTTGTGGTATCGCATACCTAACAATTAGTTGTGGTTGAAATATCTCATACTCAACCATCCCATAAAAGTCTCTACTGGAAAAAGGCCTTTGCGAGTGGATCCGCGCTGTTGTCCTTTGTGTCTACTGTAAGTCTACGGTAGCGCCCCGGCCGTCTTTCCGAGGCCAAAATGCGGAAACGAAACTTTTTTAAAACTAGAAAACCGGCGCTGTCGTATGCTTAAAAACCGGATCGAACCATTAACCTACAACTAGCAACTAGAGAAAAGGATGGAAAGCTATACCGATCGATCCATGTCCTTCGATCTTTGGCCACCATCCCAAGCTCCTCGCGGCAACTCCGGTCTCGATCTCCTCGTCGGAAAGGGCACCACATCATCGATTCCTTTTACGGGCTCCCACTTCATCCGAAGTAACTCGGGCACGAAGTTGTTGGAGATAGTGCCCTCAGAGTCAATTATTGGATCACAGGAACGTGATTGCAATGATTGAGGGAGGACCTATCCCGGTAGGACAGTCTTACTCAAGATGATAGTATGCTATCTGGTTTATCTTTATCATCGTGTACTGCTTTAGGTGACCTTACGAGTCGCTATTACACGTTGATAGAACCCTTAGGATTCTTGCTTGACTACCAGCAGTATGAGGGCGATCATATACGTGAGAGCTGGAGTCTATAAGCACATCCTTAAAAGGTCCCTAGTCGTGGGAGTTTCGAGACTGGGCATCGATACTCCATTAGTAGACTAGTGTATACAGTCGAGACCCCGACGAGGGGCGGTGGCCGGTCTCACAAGCCATTGGTGTCAGTTGGTCCACCTAAGATGTATACAGGTGCTCATTGGGTTATGAGTACACCGGACAGGACTCGCCGGGAACCTGCTAGTTGGGATTATACCAGACGTCAGATAGCAGTTCCCTGGTGACATGTGTACAGGTTAGTTCATCGACCTGAGATCGTCATTTGTCTCGTATGAGTTCCCACTGTACTTTGATTACTACCCTACCACGGCTCAAAGGAGTCGTGCAAACAGGTTTTAATTGGGTACAGTCCCGAGCCACATGGAGGCAGTGAGCGAATCTGCAGGGGTTCGTCTCTCCCGGTATTGGGGGTGAGGTCGCGCTGTGTCTAGGAGAGCCATTACACAAAGCCCTCGGCCGAGGCAGGAGATTTACTGGTAGGTATTCCAGTAGTATCTCAGGGTGTTCTGGGCTTCACTCCGACACGACTTGTACCGCTTTTGGGGGTCTGACTTTTACCAACCCCCTAGGCCCACCATGCGATACTCATAGATGAACGGACCGGACTGTACGGATATTGTCACTGACAGGCTCAGTAGGGTGTCAGGATGAGTTCGCTCATCGACGTCCCTTTTGGTCAATAGCTGGTGGCCCGTCACATATGGCTGATACCTCTGACGTGCTAGTGGTTAAATCCACAGCCATAGTATTGACGAGTCTTTAGAGTCCACCACACACAGTTACTCAAGTTTCGGGCGAAACACTGTAGAGGCCGTATGGAGATATGGCAGGGTTCGATCAGATACGTGCGGTATTGCATGGATCATGATCGGACGGGTTTTTACTGGCCGGCTTTGGTTTAAGCCGGATCCTAGTATTAGACAGTGTAGATTTTGTCTCTTTGCATTTGTATTCAGTGGGAATACAAATGCGGGCATGTATATATAAATGCACGGCGGCGCCCCGGCCGTCAATCCGACGGCCAAATGCGGAAGCGGTGATAAACTTTAAAGTTTTCTTGAACTGGCTAACCGCCGTGCACTAATACCCGGATCGAACCATTAATTAGTCCTAGCTAACTACAAGATGGGGAAGAGAGATATACCGACTGATCCAAGTCCTCCGGTCTTCTCGTCGTCGTCCCGATCTACTGCGGAAGCTCCGGTCTCCACCTCGTCGCCGGAAGTGCACCACATCGCCTACTTCTTTTACGGGCTCCCACCTCAATGCCGAGGCAACTCGGGCACGAAGCTGGCTAGTCAACGTGCCCAAGATTCGATGTAGAATGTGTAGTGAAGAAGTCTCATTTTGGGGTTGTGGAATTGCCTTTTGGTGGAGGGATGAACTATGGAGTTTGGAGATGGAACTTGTGGATGTTTGGGAGCATGAAATGAACCAAATTTCACACTCCAAAATTTTGGACAGCCCCACTAAAGCTTGGCCCGGCCACTACTATGAGGAAGTGGAGAGAATGAGAATGTGTTCTCCAAAAAGAGAGAGCCAACCATATCCAAGAAGGAAGAAAGGAATGGTTATCATGTGGAATAAAAATGATCACCAAGAAAAGTCCTCACTCAACAACCATATCACCTCCCATCATCAACAACAATCCCAACACTCAACCAACAACCATGACTAAAACCATGATGATAAAGAAAGTCAAGCAATCATGAGTTTAAGAAAGGTCAAGGGATGGGCTCCATCATGAAACCATCATGATACAAGTATAAGCAAAGAACCCCTCCACAAGATGCTTATTTGCAACAATGCAAATAAGCCCTCCTCCACCAATCTTCGGCCAATGAACGATACAAAGGAAATCGGCCGAAACGGAAAGCAAACTGGCAACTCCAGAAAACTGGTCCCGTAATAAATTACAGGAAAACCCCGATACTGTGCATACACACCCGCATTTGTATTCCGACCGAAATACAAATGCAATGAGACAAAATCTACACTGTACTATACTAGGATCCGGCTTAAACCAAAGCCGGCTAGTATTATCCGTTCGATCCTGATCCGTGCAATACCGCACGTATCTGATCGAACCCTGCCATATATCCATACGGCCTATAGTACAACTGTCCGATCCTGATCCGTGCAATACCGCACGTATCTGATCGGACCTTGCCATATCTCCATACGGCCTCTACAACCTTTTCGCCCGAAAGCTGAGTAACTGAATGTGGGGGACTCTAAAGACTCGTCAACACCTTGGTTGTGGATTTAACCACTAGCACGTCAGAGGTATAAGCCAATACGTAACGGGCTACCAGGTATTGACTAAAAGGGACGTCTGTGAGCGAACTCAGTCTGACAACCCTACTGAGCCTGTCAGTGACAATATCCGTACAGTCCGGTCCGTTCGTCTATGAGTATCGCATGGCGGGCCTAGGGGGTTGGTAAAAGTCAGACCCCCAAAAGCGGTACAAGTCGTGTCGGAGTGTAGCCCAGAACACCCTGAGATACTACTGGAATACCTACCAGTAAATCTCCTGCCTTGGCCAAGGACTTCATGTAATGGCTCTCCTAGACACAGCACGACCTCACCCCCAATACCGAGAGAGACGAACCCCTGAAGATACGCTCACTGCCTCCATGTGGCTCGGGACTGTACCCAACTAAAACCTGTTTGCACGACTCCTTTGAGCCGTGGTAGGGTAGTAATCAAAGTACAGTGGGAACTCACACGAGACAAATGACGATCCCCAGGTCGATGAACTAACCTGCACACATGTCACCAGGGAACTGCCATCTGACGTCTGGTATATAACCAACTAGCATGTTCCCGGCGAGTCCTGTCCGGTGTACTCATAACCCAATGAGCACCTGTATACATCTTAGGTGATCCAACTGACACCAGTGGCTTGTGAGACTGGCCACCGCCCCTCGTCGGGGTCTCGACTGTATACACTAGTCTACTCTGGAGTATCGATGCCATGTCTCGAAACTCACACGACTAGGGACCATTTAAGGATATGCTTATAGACCCCAGCTCCCACTTATATGATCGCCCTCATACTGCTGGTGGTCAAGCAAGAATCCTAGGGGCTCTATCAACGTGTAATAGCAACTTGTCAGGTCACCTAAAACAGTACACGATGATAAAGGTAAACCAGATAGCATACTATCATCTCGAGTAAGACTGTCCTACCGGGATAGGTCCTCCATCAATCATTGCCATCACGTACCTGTGACCTAATAATTGACTCTGAGGGCACTATCTCCAACAATCTCCCACTTGCACTCAAGGCTAATTATTGCGATGTCGCATACTCACAGCCCGTGTGATACCGAACACCCAACTCCTCTACTAGTCAGTCTCACAAAGCTCGTTTGCGAAACTATTGCGTTCGAGGAATAGCCTCAGTGAGTGGATCCGCTTAGTTGTTTCTTTCTATGTCTCTCTATATCCCAAGTTCGCGGAGAAACCCATCTCCCGAAATGAGCAATACCTGTCTTAGAATGTCTGGATGTCTGATGGGACCTAGCTCATAAATGAACTCCAAATCCAAACTTCTTAGACTGTATCGTCAACTGAACTTAATCAGTATCCTGCGCCATGCCTCCCTCAGTATTGCCTTGGACCACCTGTCCAAAATACTGCCCTTCGTCAGAAGGAAAAACTATAACTCTGACAACCTCCTTGTCGTCCATGTCACCTTGGAAGCCTGGAATGATAACTGTCTCCCGAATGAGGCTGTCGTTATCATATCCCTAGAACATCCACTTATGTTCTAAAACTGCTTCCGACCGTTTTTCCAGGATTGGATTAATGTCAACTTATTGCATCTAGTGCAAGAACAATATCTGGTGCAAGAACAACATCTCATGATTGACTCAATTACCTGAGCAAGTGATCTGCCAATCATGCACATCCCTCTCCCCTTTAGTCTGTAAGACACCTTTAGAGAGGGTGACTCCATTACCTGCAGGTACACTACCGTGCCAGGAGTCGTCCATTCTAAATACCCTTTAGAATGCTGTCTAAGTACCAAGATTGGGAGACTACCCAAATCTAGATCTAAAACCATAGATCTAGTAACCAGTATGTCTGATATAAAATCCATTTCCTTTGTGGAGAAAACACTGTGTGACGACCAAAGTATAACCGACTATAGTATAGGAGTTTCCTTTCTTACTCTGTGTATGTCATCCAAATACCAGGATATCACACCCTACTACCTTCTCAACAGATCCATCCCCCATTCTGATGAAGTCAAACCTATGACTGTCACGTCAGAAATAGATGATCTATCTCCGCTACATCTGCTTTGGTCTATAAATAGACATAAGCTTCCTGTCCACCAATGCTTCCGCTGCTCCCACTGACTACGACAACCCCTTGGCAGAGTCATATAGACGTACACTTCTAAAACTAGTTTAGAACGACGCTATACTCATCCTCCTGCCGGGTCTCACAGTCTGGAACAACAACAATGGCAAACCTGGGTTAACAAGAACTTCCCTGTCACCGTCCTTGAGGCTACCGTAGTACCTCTCGGGTGCCTGAAGCTACCCACCGTATCTGCGGAGTGGCCAATGGAATGTCAATCCAGATTGAATCTTTAGGTTCCTTATCAAATCTTCAGTAATCGTTTGTGGTTCTGGAATCACTTCCAGTTCTACCATACTCCCACTACTGTTTTCTGAAAAAATCCATTTTTAATAAAACTGTGGCGAGTCTGGAACAATATTGCTATTGTTCATCCAGATGGTAGAAAGTCAACCCTCGTCATAGCCTGGGTCAACCCACAAACAGCCATTACAGAAACGTGCCTTGAGTTGTCCAGTGTCTGGTTTTAATCATAAGCCGGACAACTCCCCGTACCTTAACATCGTTAAGATACGAACTGTTCTATATCCCATATAGGACCAGAGGCACTGATTTAACTGAACCAGATCCAAATCATGCAACTGTCTCCAGTGCATGTCAACTAAATGGAAGGAGGCCTGATCAGCGTTACTCAACTTAGGAATGCTTCCAATTATGAGTAACCTGGAAGAGAAGCAATTTCTCTTTATCATTACTATCAACTGAATACCATACACAAGTATCTACATCTTCGATCACTTTGAATAATCCCGATACTTGCTACACCTGGTTCTCTACTGTATTCAAATACCTATAACTTCTCAAAATTCAGACCCTGTGTTTCCGCGAAACACCTGTCTAAAAACTAGAGAAGTCATAAGTAAACCGAATATAGTACGAGGACCAACCCCTTGTTGGAGATAGTGCCCTCAGAGTCAATTATTGGATCACAGGCACGTGATTGCAATGATTGAGGGAGGACCTATCCCGGTATGACAGTCTTACTCGAGATGATAGTATGCTATCTGGTTTACCTTTATCATCGTGTACTGCTTCAGGTGACCTTGCAGGTCGCTATTACACGTTGATAGAGCCCCTAGGATTCTTGCTAGACTGCCAGCAGTATGAGGGCGATCATATAAGTGAGAGCTGGAGTCTATAAGCAAATCCTTAAAAGGTCCCTAGTCGTGGGAGATTCGAGACAGGGCATCGATTCTCCAGAGTAGACTAGTGTATACAGTCGAGACCCCGACGAGGGGCGGTGGCCGGTCTCACAAGCCACTGGTGTCAGTTGGTTCACCTAAGATGTATACAGGTGCTCATTGGGTTATGAGTACACCCGACAGGACTCGCCGGGAACATGCTAGTTGGTCTTATACCTGACGTCAGATAGCAGTTCCCAGGTGACATGTGTATAGGTTAGTTCATCGACCTGGGGATCGTCATTTGTCTCGTGTGAGTTCCCACTGTACTTTGATTACTACCCTACCACGGCTCAAAGGAGTCGTGCAAACAGGTTTTAGTTGGGTACAGTCCCGAGCCACATGGAGGCAGTGAGCGGATCTTCGGGGGTTCGTCTCTCCCGGTATTGGGGGTGAGGTCGCGCTGTGTCTAGGAGAGCCATTACACGAAGTCCTTGGCTAAGGCAGGAGATTTACTGGTAGGTATTCCAGTAGTATCTCAGGGTGTTCTGGGTTACACTCCGACACGACTTGTACCGCTTTTGGGGGTCTGACTTTTACCTACCCCCTAGGCCCGACATGCGATGCTCATAGACGAACGGACCGGACTGTACGGATATTGTCACTGACAGGCTCAGTAGGGTGTCAGGATGAGTTCGCTCATCGACGTCCTTTTTGGTCAATAGCTGGTGGCCCGTTACGTATTGGCTTATACCTCTGACGAGCTAGTGGTTAAATCCACAGCCATAGTATTGACGAGTCTTTAGAGTCCACCACACATTCAGTTACTCAGCGTTCGGGCGAAACGCTGTAGAGGCCGTATGGAGATATGGCAGGGTCCGATCAGATACGTGCGGTATTGCACGGATCAGGATCGGACGGTTTGTACTAGAGGCCGTATAGATATATGGCAGGGTTCTATCAGATACGTGCGGTATTGCATGGATCAGGATCGGACGGATATTACTAGCCGGCTTTGGTTTAAGCCGGATCCTAGTTTAGTACAGTGTAGATTTTGTCTTTTTGCATTTGTATCTGGACGGAATACAGATGCGGGTGTGTATGCACAGTATGGGGTTTTCCTGTAATTTATTACGGGACCAGTTTTCTGGAGTTGCCAGTTTGCATTCCGTTCCGGCCGGTTTTCCTTTGTTCTTTTCCGGCCGGACTTTTCCGATGGAGGGGGTTATTTGCAAGTTTGGAAATAACACTTTGTGGAGGGTTTTATTGCAAAAGTATTGATTATGATATCTTTCATCCATCACTTGCTTTAATGAGATTAGAAAGGGTATGGTTTGGATGTGCTTTTGTAATGATAATGTTTTTGGATGTGGTCACCTTTCTCTTTATCCTACCATCACCTCCCTTCATGCTACTTATTCTTTGCTCCACCATTCTCAAAAGGACTTGGCCGGCCACATTTTTGAGAGGAGGAGAGAAAATGAGAGAGTTTCATTTGGTGTGGGAAAATTAATCATTCATATCATTTTCCATTGCCACAAAAATCCCCAAGTTCATATCATCTTGATTCCTCCATCAAGGCAACATAACCCCAAAGAGACTAAGCACTACACATTCTATAGCACGTCTTGGGCATGTCGACTTGCCAGCTTCATGCCCGAGTTGCCTCGGTATAGAGGCGGGAGCCCGTAAAAGATGCAGGCGACGTGGTTCCCTTCCGGCGAGGAGGCGACGACCGGAGTTTCCGCGGGAGATCGGGACGATGACAAGAAGACCGGAGGACTCGGATCACTCGGTATATCTCTTCCCATCTTGTAGTTAGCTAGAACTAGTTTAATGGTCCGATCCGGGTGTTTAGTGCGCGGTGGTGCCGGTTTGCAAAGTTTGCAAAATTAAAGTTTATCACCGTTTCCGCATTTGGCCGTCGGATTGACGACCGGGACGCCGCCGTGCACTTACACCCCTCTGTCCTGATGGACCCTGGACAACATACAATACTCTGTATAAGTCCCTTGAGTCTGATAACTCATTCACTGTGTGTCGTAGGTTGAAAACTGTACATATGGTTAAGAAGAATTACACCGCTGTTTAATGCTCCTTACCTAACCATCCACTGATATAGGTAAATGTCGTAGACATAATTTCAGAAAGGTATATCTCACTCTATGAAAATAGACGTACAGATATTTCAATTTGAAATTGGTGCATAAAAGCGGATATTCAAAACCAAATATTTGCCGACCGGCAAACAACCCAGGTGACTTCCTCAAATATCACCGATTACAACGAATCCCGATATAATGAGGATGATCATCCAATTCCCAATAACTTACTCCCACTCATCATCTGTAAAACCATACAGATGTGAGAACCATACTTGGTAAATACATACCCTGGAGTAAGTATCTAATCGGGAAATCAGTTTTCTTTTAACACTACACAGTGAAGCTGAAACATTGAAATGTTTCGATGGGGTATTCCGGTATTTCTAGTAATGCCTCTTCCAGATTCACGACTGTAACCGTATAATTCTTTGCCACCTCTCCAAATCCCTTCATATGTATTTAGTCATTACCTTCTGCACACCCGTTTAGGCCAAATGGTTTTCTTCCTTCCCTACCGTTCGGCACCAGCCTATGGTTTGGAAGAAGACTATCCAATAAGCATAATGGGTGTACTGTCCCAATCCTAGGAACACTCGTAATGCGAGAGAAGGTGAAGATAAAAGACAACCGAATAAACCTTATTCCTATTTCTCCTGGACCAGAATCCATCCCCGAACTGGAACAAGTTCCTTTCGAGTTCGTATATAACCATACGATGGAGTATCCAAATAAACTGTGGATCTTCGTAGTGATACGGAGTGTCCTGGAGAAATACAAAGGTGATGTGGGAGTGGTAACGAAATATTTGGTTTGATCGTGAATATCTGTTGCAATTTACTTTGCCCTCTTACTAATCCCTTGCTTTGTCTTAACCTAATACCTTCTGCACACCATCGTTATGCTAATTGGTTTTCTTCATTCCCTACCGATCGGCACCTGCCTATGGTTTGGAAGAAGACTATCCAATTTGCGTAATAGGTGTACTATCTCCTAAACCAAGGAGTACTCGCAACCTGAGAGAAGGTAAAAGGAAAAAACAACTGAATAATCCTATCCGTTTTCTCCAGAACCGGAAACCATCCTCGAATAAATTCCTTCGAGTTCGTATCTAACCATACGATGGTTTTGTCCAATGGAAGTGGACATTCGTAGTAATACGGGGTGTCCTGGAGAAAAGGGTAAAAGTAGGAGTGGCAATGAGGTTTGCAACTCTGACAATCCAAAAGCCAGTGTTTAAGAAGGTTCGGTCAACTTGGTCACTGAGTCATAGTCTTAAGGTCGGGTCAATGGTCGCTGCCAAAGAGAGAGAGAAAAGAAACACTCAGCGTGCACTCTAACCTAGACCAGAATGGTTACCAATTTATCTAATCTGGAATCCTCCCACTGTACTTCAAATTCTCCTCCAAACCTGAAAGAAGAATTAGTCGGGGTTACCCGAGGAGTAAACTAACTCATCAGTGGGAATCGGGATCCAACTATCATCGCATGACAACGTGACGGAATCCGCTCACGGTATCACACTCCAGAAGGTATGCGCATATCTGGCAAGTTTCAGTTCTTTTGAAACTCCCGATGTGATTTCTGCCCCATGCTCTTATGACCTTGGCGAAGGTCAACAAATCATAAGTCACATGTCAAGTTCTACCCATCATTATCCAGGTTAATTTGAATCCACCCGTACAAGCCCTTGACGAAGGCCAACAAGGCTATACGACTGTCCCAAACCAACGCATCTATCTATGCAGCAGAAAGGTAACAAGCAGCTACCATACACTATGCCTTGACGAAGGTCAACAAACATAGCATGAATACTACGTGCTACCCGTCTGAAACGACGGAGGGCTACGAATGGTTTCTGGCGAAAACCTTTAACGTAAAGAACTTGATATCGTTGAAGGAACTGATAGCTTTTAAAAATATAGTGACGAAAACCTTTGCTAAAGAGGTCACTCCCGGTGAAGGGATCTCGGCTCTTTCCCCGTAGAATGAGGTGCAGGATATTCCAACTGAATACCACGGTGCAAAGCAAAAGTAATCGGCTATAGTGAAGTCATTGCCCTGACGCAAACTTTTTGTCCAAGGGGTCACTCCCGGTGAAGGGATCTCGGCCCTTGCCTCGTCGACTGAGGAGCAGGATATTCCATCTGAGTACCACGATGCAAAACAAAAGTGAACGTCCTTGCAATAACAGCTTTTTGAAAAGTGTTCCTACAACATCAGATTAGGTTTGTTTTTAACTTGCATTGATTCGAATCAATGCAGTCCCATCAATTGATCACACCACAAAGAACGAAAATAATATGATGTACGTATATGCCATCCGCATTCGCCACTGGGTCCCGTCATTACCCGTTAGGTTAGCTAACTAACGACAGAGCGGGGACTGGACTAGCGCGGATGCAAAACATATACAACATCTACTAATATATATACCAATATATTATATTTCGCTCAAGGCGTGAAAGAAATGCAACATCACAGAAAAGTACAGCATCATAGAACAATACAGATATCTGGGATCCCCGGGTTTCACAGAGCCACTACTGAAACCCGACGTTCCCCTGGTCGTGTGGATAGCCTGTGCAATGAAATCCTAGACCCCTACGGGCGCGGCAAGTCACCCGCCAAAACCTGAAGCGAGGCAGCCCCCTTCATCTCCGTGAATGGACCACCCAGCACTTCACGGAATCCGGTAACTTAGGCACCCTTCCTGGGTCAACCTGTACCCCCTACGAGTGCGGCGAATAGCCTGCCAATCCTAGAGTGAAGCCCCTTCCGTCTCAATGCCATGAGATGCGGGCTTGTTGCCCTCTAGAACCCGGCTATCCGTGCACCCCTCCGCGGGGTAATCCTAGTACAGAAAATAAAATATACATACAACGGGTACATCGACCGCAACCTGGCCGTGTCCCAAAATAATAATACAATCAGGCAGTGACGGCAGTCCACATGTCGGACGCTCATCCCGCAATATCAAATGTACATAATACAACCACAACTGTACTAGCATTACATCCAGGCTATCCTCCATGACCGATCCGCAACATCACAGCAAAAACAGAACATCAACGTGAAAGTCACGTTCGCAAATCCGTCTAACCGAGCTATAGCAGTTAGACTGGATTTACCGATCAAGTGACATTCACGGTCGCAGATATAATGTAAATACTGTGAAATAATGTGTTTAAAATATCCGATCAATCAAATTTTAACAAGTGGGCCCCCAAGCATTACTGTAGCAGATCAAGAAATTCTGGGCCCAATATTAATATTCCAAAACCCCAATTATAACCCCAGAAAGATACTGTAGAAATTTGGTGCAGGGATCCCCACAGTGTGCGGCGGAACCGCGGCCCAAAGGGGGTTTTGGCCGCGGTTTCGCGCCTCCACTGTGGATTCACCCTGTCGAATTTCTACAGTAGCCTAGTAGTCTCCAGTACATTAATTTTATACAACCTGAAAAATTTTTGGAGACCAAAAAATTTCAACAGAAAACTGTCGTGGAGGAAATACGGGTTTTGGAACATTTGATCGATCGGAACTGAAAAACACATTAAGGAAAGCTAGACTAAGTTAATGGCGAGGCTCTGATACCACTGTAAATGCACGGCGGCACCCCGGCCGTCAATCCGACGGCCAAATGCGGAAGCGGTGATAAACATTAAATTTTTCTTGAACTGGCAAACCGCCGCGCACTAATACCCGGATCGAACCATTAATTAGTCCTAGCTAACTACAAGATGGGGAAGAGAGATATACCGACTGATCCAAGTCCTCCGGTCTTCTCGTCGTCGTCCCGATCTACTGCGGAAGCTCCGGTCTCCACCTCGTCGCCGGAAGTGCACCACATCGCCTACTTCTTTTACGGGCTCCCACCTCAATGCCGAGGCAACTCGGGCACGAAGCTGGCTAGTCAACGTGCCCAAGATTCGATGTAGAATGTGTAGTGAAGAAGTCTCATTTTGGGGTTGTGGAATTGCCTTTTGGTGGAGGGATGAACTATGGAGTTTGGAGATGGAACTTGTGGATGTTTGGGAGCATGAAATGAACCAAATTTCACACTCCAAAATTTTGGACAGCCCCACTAAAGCTTGGCCCGGCCACTACTATGAGGAAGTGGAGAGAATGAGAATGTGTTCTCCAAAAAGAGAGAGCCAACCATATCCAAGAAGGAAGAAAGGAATGGTTATCATGTGGAATAAAAATGATCACCAAGAAAAGTCCTCACTCAACAACCATATCACCTCCCATCATCAACAACAATCCCAACACTCAACCAACAACCATGACTAAAACCATGATGATAAAGAAAGTCAAGCAATCATGAGTTTAAGAAAGGTCAAGGGATGGGCTCCATCATGAAACCATCATGATACAAGTATAAGCAAAGAACCCCTCCACAAGATGCTTATTTGCAACAATGCAAATAAGCCCTCCTCCACCAATCTTCGGCCAATGAACGATACAAAGGAAATCGGCCGAAACGGAAAGCAAACTGGCAACTCCAGAAAACTGGTCCCGTAATAAATTACAGGAAAACCCCGATACTGTGCATACACACCCGCATTTGTATTCCGACCGAAATACAAATGCAATGAGACAAAATCTACACTGTACTATACTAGGATCCGGCTTAAACCAAAGCCGGCTAGTATTATCCGTTCGATCCTGATCCGTGCAATACCGCACGTATCTGATCGAACCCTGCCATATATCCATACGGCCTATAGTACAACTGTCCGATCCTGATCCGTGCAATACCGCACGTATCTGATCGGACCTTGCCATATCTCCATACGGCCTCTACAACCTTTTCGCCCGAAAGCTGAGTAACTGAATGTGGGGGACTCTAAAGACTCGTCAACACCTTGGTTGTGGATTTAACCACTAGCACGTCAGAGGTATAAGCCAATACGTAACGGGCTACCAGGTATTGACTAAAAGGGACGTCTGTGAGCGAACTCAGTCTGACAACCCTACTGAGCCTGTCAGCGACAATATCCGTACAGTCCGGTCCGTTCGTCTATGAGTATCGCATGGCGGGCCTAGGGGGTTGGTAAAAGTCAGACCCCCAAAAGCGGTACAAGTCGTGTCGGAGTGTAGGCCAGAACACCCTGAGATACTACTGGAATACCTACCAGTAAATCTCCTGCCTTGGCCAAGGACTTCGTGTAATGGCTCTCCTAGACACAGCACGACCTCACCCCAATACCGGGAGAGACGAACCCCTGAAGATACGCTCACTGCCTCTATGTGGCTCGGGACTGTACCCAACTAAAACCTGTTTGCACAACTCCTTTGAGCCGTGGTAGGGTAGTAATCAAAGTACAGTGGGAACTCACACGAGACAAATGACGATCCCCAGGTCGATGAACTAACCTGCACACATGTCACCAGGGAACTGCCATCTGACGTCTGGTATATAACCAACTAGCATGTTCCCGGCGAGTCCTGTCCGGTGTACTCATAACCCAATGAGCACCTGTATACATCTTAGGTGATCCAACTGACACCAGTGGCTTGTGAGACCGGCCACCGCCCCTCGTCGGGGTCTCGACTGTATACACTAGTCTACTCTGGAGTATCGATGCCCTTTCTCGAAACTCACACGACTAGGGACCATTTAAGGATATCCTTATAGACCCCAGCTCCCACTTATATGATCTCCCTCATATTGCTGGTGGTCAAGCAAGAATCCTAGGGGCTCTATCAACGTGTAATGGCAACTTGTCAGGTCACCTAAAACAGTACACGATGATAAAGGTAAACCAGATAGCATACTATCATCTCGAGTAAGACTGTCTTACCGGGATAGGTCCTCCATCAATCATTGCCATCACGTACCTGTGACCTAATAATTGACTCTGAGGGCACTATCTCCAACAGTATATGCAGTAGCGGGGTTTTCCTGTAATTTTTTACGGGATCAGTTTTCTGAAGTTGCCAGTTTGCATTCCGTTCCGGCCGGTTTTTCTTTGTTCTTTCCCGACCGGACTTTTCCGTTGGAGGGGTTTATTTGCAAGTTTGCAAATAACATTTGTGGAGTGGGTTTCTTGCATTTGTGGCATTATGAAAGGTTAAGCATCTTTGCTTTTTCATGATGGCTTGCTTTTTTGTGATTAGAGTTGATTTGAGTTGATTTGATATAGTTATCATAACCTTTTGATGTGGTCACCCATTCTCTTTTCCTACACTCACCTTCTTTCTTGTTTTGTGATTTCCTCCACCATATTTCCTAAGGGGGGGCGGCCACATTTTGGGGATGAGGGTGAGAGAGAGATTTTGTTTTTTGGTGGTGGCACACATTTCTTCATCTCATTCTTCTTGTTTGGAAAAAATGAAAGCACCATTTTTCTTAACCTCATTCCTTCATCACCAATGGCAACATAAACCCCAAAAGAGACAACCTACTACACTACAACCTACAGTACCCTTGGACGCGTCGGCTAGCCAACTTCGCACCCGAGTTGCCTCGGTCCAGAGGTGGGAGCCCGTAAAAGAATCCGGCTACGTGGTACCCTTTCCGACGAGGAGGTGACGGATGGAGATTCCGCGGGAGATCGGAGTGGAGACGAAGACCGAAGGACACGGATCGCTCGGTATATCTCTCACCCCTTCTCTTGATAGCTAGCATTAGGTTAATGGTTACGATCCGGGTATATTGTCCGCGGTAGCGCCGGTTAAAGTTAAGAAAAAAATTTGATTCCGCATTTTGGCCTCGAGTAGACGGCCGGGGCGCTGCCGTGGCGCAACATGGTATCAGAGCCACGCCATTAACCTAGTCTAGCTTGGTCTAGTGTGTTTAAAACTTCGATCGAACATTTATCCGAAAACCGCATTTTCATTCCCTGTGTTTTCTGTCGAAATTTTTTTAGCTCCAAAATTTTTTCAGGTTGTTGCAGAATGATGTACATGGAATTATAAGAATACTGTGAAAATTTTGTAGTGTGATCCCTCCATACGACTGCGGAACCGCGGCCATAACCCCTATTTGGCCGCGGTTCCGCCGCAGTATTGAGTCTTCACTTCACCAATTTTTTGCAGTGGGCTTTTGGGCTGAAAATAGGGGTTTTGGTATATTCTTTTTGGGCCCAGAATTTCTTTATGTGCGACAGTAATGCTTGGGGCCCACTTGGTAAGATTTGATCGATCGGATATTTTAAACACATTAGTTCACAGTATTTACATTATATCTGCGACCGTGAATGCCACTTGATCGGTAAATCCTGTCAACTGCTATAGCCCGGTTAGACGGATTTGCGAACGTGACATTCACGTTGATGTTCTGTGTTTGTGCTGTGTTGTTGCGGATCGGTCGTCGGGATAGCCTGGTTGCAGTGGTAGTACAGTTTTGTTTTATATGTACATTTGATATTGCGGGGCGAGCGTCCAACATGTGGACTGCCGTCACTGCCTGTTTGTATTATTCTTTTGGGGCACGACCAGGTTGCGGTCGATGTACCCGTTGTATGTATATTTTACTTTCTGTACTAGGTTTACCCCGCGGAGGGGTGCACGGATAGCCGGGTTCTAAAGGGAAACGAGCCCGCATCTCATGGCATTGAGACGGAGGGGGCTTTACTCTAGAATTGGCGGGCTATTCGCCGCACTCGTAGGGGGTACAGGTTGACCCAGGAGGGGTGTCCAAGTTACCGGATTCCGTGAAGTGCTGGGTGGTCCATTCACGTTGCTGAAGGGGGCTGCCTCGCTTCAGGTTTTGGCGGGTAACTTGCCGTGCCCATAGGGGTCTAGGATTTCATTGCACAGGCTATCCACACGACCAGGGGAACGTCGGGTTTCAGTAGCGGCTCTATGAAACCCGGGGATCCCAGATATCTGTATTGTTCTGTGATGCTGTACATTTCTGTGATGCTGCATTTTTATCACGCCTTGAGCGAAAATTATATATTATATATATACTAGTAGATGTTGTATATGTTTTGCATCCGTGCTAGTCCAGTCCCCGCTCTGTCGTTAGTTAAGTAACCTAACGGGTGATGACGGGACCCAGTGGCGAATGCGGATGGCATATACGTACATCATTATTTTCCTTCTTTTGTGGTGTGATCAATTGATGGGACTGCGTTGATTCGGATCAATGCAAGATAAACAAACCTATTTTGATGTTGTTGGAACACTTTTTCAAAAAGCTGTTATTGTAAGGGCGTTCACTTTTGTTTTGCATCGTGGTGTTCAGTTGGAATATCCTGCTCCTCAGTCGACGAGGCAAGGGCTGAGATCCCTTCACCGGGAGTGACCCCTTGGACAAAAGTTTGTGTCAGGGCAATAAATTCACTATAGCCAATTACTTTTGGTTTGCATCGTGGTATTCAGTTGGAATATCCTGCACCTCATTCTACGGGGAAAGAGCCGAGATCCCTTCACCGGTAGTGACCTCTTTAGCAAAGGTTTTCGTCACTATATTTTTATAAAAAGTTATCCTGTTCCTTCAACGATATCAAGTTCATTACGTTAAAGGTTTTTCGCCAAAAACCATCCGTAGCCCTCCGTCATTTCAGATTGGTATTGCTTAGTATTCGTGCTACGTATGTCGTGCTCAGCCGAGGCGTAGTGTGCGGTAGCTCTGTAATGTTTTTCTGTCTTATGGATATGTGATTGGTTAGGACAGTCGTACGGTCATTTTGGCACGGTCATTTTGGACTCGTGCGGGTGGGTCTCATGCAATCAAGATAATGACGGGTTGAACTTGACTAGGATCCTTTGATATGTTGGTTCAGTCAAGGTCACTTGGGTCCTAGGGGTAAAAACATACATCGGGAGTTTCTAAAGAAACTGAAACTTGCCAGGCATGCGCATACCTTCTGGAGTGTGGTGACGTGAGTGGATTCCGTCACGTTGTCATGCGATGATAGTTGGATCCCGATTCCCACTGATGAGTTGGTTTACTCCTCGGGTGATCCCGACTAATTCTTCTTTCAGGTTTGGGGAAGAATTTGACGTTACAGTGGGAGGTTTCCAGATTAGATAAAGTGATAACCATTCTGATCTAGGTTAGAGTGCACGCTGAGTGTTTCTTTTCTCTCTCTCTTTGGCAGCGACCATTGACCCGACCCCAGACTATGACTCAGTGACCAAGTTGACCGAACCTTCTTAAGACTGGCTTTTGGATTGTCAGAATTGCAAACCTCATTGTCACTCCTACTTTTACCCTTTTCTCCAGGACACCCCGTATTACTACGAACGTCCACTTCCATTGGACAAAACTATCGTATGGTTATATACGAACTCGAAGGAATTCGAGGATGGTTTCTGGTTCTGGAGAAAACGAATAGGACTATTCAGTTGTCTTTTCCTTTTACCTTCTCTCAGGTTGCGAGTACTCCTTGGTTTAGGAGATAATACACCTATTACGCAAATTGGATAGTCTTCTTCCAAACCTTAGGCTGGTGCCGAACGGTGGGGAATGAAGAAAACCAATTAGCCTAAACGGTGTACAGAAGGTATTAAGTTAAGACAAAGAAAGGGATTAGAAGGAGGGCAAAGTAAATTGCGACTGCTATTCACGACCAAACCAAGTATTTCTTCGCCAATCCTAAATCACCTTTGTTTTTCTCCAGGACACTCCATATCACTACGAAGATCCCAAGTTTATTGGATAATCCATCGTATGGTTATATACGAACTCGAAAGGAACTTGTTCCAGTTCGGGGATGGATCCTGGTTCAGGAGAAATAGGAATAAGGTTTATTCGGTTGTCTTTTATCTTCACCTTCTCTCGCATTGTGAGTGCTCCTAGGATTAGGACAGTACACCCATTATGCTTATTGGATAGTCTTCTTCCAAACCATAGGCTGGTGCCGAACGGTAGGGAAGGAAGAAAACCATTTGGCTTAAAGGGGTGTGCAGAAGGTAATGACTAAAGACATATAAAGGGATTTTGAGAGGTGGCAAAGAGATATACGGTTACAGTTGTGAATCTGGATAATGGAAGTGGCATTACTAGGAATACCCGGATACCCCATCGAAACATTTCAATGTTTCAGTTTCACTGTGTACTGTTAAAGGAAAACTGATTTCCCGATTAGATACTTACTCCAGGGTATGTATTTACCAGGTATGATTCTCACATCTGTATGGTTTTACAGATGATGAGTGGGAGTAAGTTATTGGGAATTAGGTGATCATCCTCATTATATCGGAATTCGTTGTAATTGGTGATATCTGAGGAAGTCACCTGGGTTGTTTGCCGGACGACAAATATTTGGTTTTGAATATCCGTTGTTATACACCAATTTCAAATTGATATATCTGTACGTCTATTATTATAGAGTGAGATATACCTTTTTGAAATTATGTCTATGACATTTACCTATACCAGTGGATGGTTAGGTAAGGAGCATTGAACAGCGGTGTAATTCTTCTTAACCATAAGTACAGTTTTCAACATACAGTGAATGAGTTATTAGACTCACTGGACTTATACAGAGTATTGTATATTGTCCAGTGTCCATTAGGACAGAGGGGTTGGTCCTCGTACTATATTCGGCTTACCTATGACTTCTCTAGTTTTTAGACAAGTGTTTCGTAGAGACACAAGGTCCGAATTTTGAGAAGTTATAGGTATAAGAGTAAAGTAGAGAACCAGGTATTGCAAGTATTGGGATTCTTCAAGGTGATCGAAGATATAGATACTTGTGAATGGTATTCAGTTGATAGTAATGATTAAGAGAACTAGCTTCTCTTTCAGGTTACTCATAATTGGAAGTATTCCTAAGTTGAGTAACGCTGATCGGCCTTCTTCCATTTAGTTGACATGCACTGGAGACAGCTGCATGATCTGAATCTGGTTCAATTAAATCAGTACCTCTGTTTCTATATTGGATATAGAACAGTTCATATCTTGACATTGTTAAGGTACAGGGAGTTGTCCGGCTTATGCTTAAAACCAGACTCCGAATAACTTAAGGCACGTTTCTGTAATGGCTGTTTGTGGGTTGACCCGGGCTATGACGAGGGTTGATTTTCTACCATCTGGAAGATCAATAGTGATATTGTTCTTGACTCGCCACATTTTTTGAAGAAATGGATTTTTTCAGAAAACAGTAGTGGGAGTATGGTAGAACTGGAAGTGATTCCATAACCGCAAACGATTACTGAAGATTTGATAAGAACCTAAAGATTCAATCTGATTTGACATTCCATTGGCCACTCCGCAGATAAAGTGGGTAACTTCAGGCACCCGAGAGGTACTTCGGTATGCTCAAGGACGGTGGCAGGGAGGTTCTTGTTTACCCAGACTTGCCATTGCTGTTGTTCCAGACTGTGAGACCCGGCAGGAGGATGAGTATAGCGTCATTCTAAACTGGCTTTAGAAGTGTACGTCTATATGACTCTGCCAGAGGGTTGTCGTAGTCAGTGGGAGCAACGGAAGCACAGTGGGCAAGAGGCTTATGTCTATTTATAGACTTAAGCAGATATAGCGGAGATAGATCATCTATTTCTGATGTGACAGTCATAGGTTTGACTTCATCAGAATAGGGGATGGATCTGTTAAGAAGGTAGTAGGGTGTGATGTCCTGGTATTAGGATGACATACACAGAGTAGAAAGTGATATTCTTATACTACGATCGGTTATTCTTTGGTCATCACACAGTGATTTCTCCACATAGGACTTGGATATTATATCAGACATTCTGGTTACTAGATCTATGGTTTTAGATCTAGATTTGGATGGTTTCCCAATTTGGATACTTTGACAGCATTCTATGAGTATTTAGAATGGACGACTCCTGGCACGGTAGTGTACCTGCAGGTGATGGAGTCACCCTCTCTAAAGGTGTCTTACAGACTAAAGGGGAGAGGGATACGCATGATTGGCAGATCACTTGCTTAGGCAATTGAGTCAATCATGAGATGTCAAGTACCACACCAGATGTTGTTCTTACAGTAGATGCAATAAGTTGATATTAATCCAATCCTGGAGAAACAATCGGAAGCAGCTTTAGAACATAAGTGAATGTTCTAGGGATTTGATAACGGCAGCCTCCTTTAGGAGACGGTTATCAATCCAGGCTTCCAAGGTGACCTGGATGGCAGAGTGGCTGTCAGAGTTATAGTTTTTCCTCTGACAAGGGACAGTATTTTGGACAGGTGGTCCAGGTGGATACTGAGGGAAAGGCATGGCGCAGGATACTGATTAAGTTCAGTTGGCGATACAGTCTAAGAAGTTTGGATTTGGAGTTCATTTATGAGCTAGGTCCCATCAGATATCCAGACACATTCTAAGACAGGTATTGCTCATTTCGGGAGATGGCTTTCTCCGCGAACTTGAGATAAAGAGAGACATAGAAAGAAACACTACAGCGGATCCACTCACTGAGGCTATTCCTCGAACGCAATAGTTTCGCAAACGAGCTTTGTGTGACTGACTAGTAGAGGAGTTGGGTGTTCGGTATCATACGGGCTGTGAGTATGCGGCATCGCAATAATTAGCCTTGAGTGCAAGTGGGAGATTGTTGGAGATAGTGCCCTCAGAGTCAATTATTGGATCACAGGCACATGATTGCAATGATTGAGGGAGGACCTATCCCGGTAGGACAGTCTTACTCAAGATGATAGTATGCTATATGGTTTATCTTTATCATCGTGTACTGCTTTAGGTGACCTTACGAGTCGCTATTACACGTTGATAGAGCCCTTAGGATTTTTGCTTGACTACCAGCAGTATGAGGGCGATCATATACGTGAGAGCCGGAGTCTATAAGCACATCCTTAAAAGGTCCCTAGTCGTAGGGGTTTCGAGACTGGGCATCGATACTCCATTAGTAGACTAGTGTATACAGTCGAGACCCCGACGAGGGGCGGTGGCCGGTCTCACAAGCCATTGGTGTCAGTTGGTTCACCTAAGATGTATACAGATGCTCATTGGGTTATGAGTACACCGGACAGGACTCGCCAGGAACCTGCTAGTTGGGATTATACCAGACGTCAGATAGCAGTTCCCTGGTGACATGTGTATAGGTTAGTTCATCGACCTGAGATCGTCATTTGTCTCGTGTGAGTTCCCACTGTACTTTGATTACTACCCTACCACGGCTCAAAGGAGTCGTGCAAACAGGTTTTAGTTGGGTACAGTCCCGAGCCACATGGAGGCAGTGAGCGGATCCGCAGGGGTTCGTCTCTCCCGGTATTGGGGGTAAGGTCGCGCTGTGTCTAGGAGAGCCATTACACAAAGCCCTCGGCCGAGGCAGGAGATTTACTGGTAGGTATTCCAGTAGTATCTCAGGGTGTTCTGGGCTTCACTCCGACACGACTTGTACCGCTTTTGGGGGTCTGACTTTTACCAACCCCCTAGGCCCGTCATGCGATACTCATAGACGAACGGACCGGACTGTACGGATATTGTCACTGACAGGCTCAGTAGGGTGTCAGGATGAGTTCGCTCATCGACGTCCCTTTTGGTCAATAGCTGGTGGCCCGTCACGTATGGCTGATACCTCTGACGTGCTAGTGGTTAAATCCACAGCCATAGTATTGACGAGTCTTTAGAGTCCACCACACACAGTTACTCAAGTTTCGGGCGAAACTCTGTAGAGGCCGTATGGAGATATGGCAGGGTTCGATCAGATATGTGCGGTATTGCACGGATCATGATCGGACGGGTTTTTACTGGCCGGCTTTGGTTTAAGCCGGATCCTAGTATTAGACAGTGTAGATTTTGTCTCTTTGCATTTGTATTCAGTGGGAATACAAATGCGGGCATGTATATGCAGTAGCGGGGTTTTCCTGTAATTTATTACGTGATCAGTTTTCTGAAGTTGCCAGTTTGCATTCCGTTCCGGCCAGTTTTCCTTTGTTCTTTCCCGACCGGACTTTTTCGTTGGAGGGGTTTATTTGCAAGTTTGCAAATAACATTTGTGGAGGGGGTTTCTTGCATTTGTGGCAATATGAAAGGTTAAGCATCTTTGCTTTTTCATGATGGCTTGCTTTTTTGTGATTAGAGTTGATTTGAGTTGATTTGATATAGTTATCATAACCTTTTGATGTGGTCACCCATTCTCTTTTCCTACACTCACCTTCCTTCTTGTTTTGTGATTTCCTCCACCATATTTCCTAAGGGGGGGCCGGCCACATTTTGGGGATGAGGGTGAGAGAGAGATTTTGTTTTTTGGTGGTGGCACACATTTCTTCATCTCATTCTTCTTGTTTGGAAAAAATGAAAGCACCATTTTTCTTAACCTCATTCCTTCATCACCAATGGCAACATAAACCCCAAAAGAGACAACCTACTACACTACAACCTACAGTACCCTTGGACGCGTCGGCTAGCCAACTTCGCGCCCGAGTTGCCTCGGTCCAGAGGTGGGAGCCCGTAAAAGAATCCGGCTACGTGGTCCCCTTTCCGACGAGGAGGTGACGGACGGAGATTCCGCGGGAGATCGGAGTGGAGACGAAGACCGAAGGACACGGATCGCTCGGTATATCTCTCACCCCTTCTCTTGATAGCTAGCATTAGGTTAATGGTTACGATCCGGGTATATTGTCCGCGGTAGCGCCGGTTAAAGTTAAGAAAAAAATTTGATTCCGCATTTTGACCTCGAGTAGACGGCCGGGGCGCTGCCGTGGCGCAACAGAAGTGTGCTAGCCTACGTGTCCACGGTGTTGTAGAGAATGTTTGTGATCACTTTGTCTCTTGCATCCATGAGATGAAGGTGTTGCCATTGATGGAGAATGTAAGCTAGAGGAAGAAGAAGAAGAAGAGGCTCTCTTTTCTTTTCTTGTGTTGAATTGATAATGAGAGCAAGAAGGAGAAAATAATACAAGAGCTAACCATATACATGGCTCCCTTTCTCTCTCCATCCATCATTCAACACGCAAATCAATCAATTATGTGACATTAGTGCTAAAAAAAGAGACCATGAGTCACCTAATTGATTGAGCCTCTTCATGATAACTTCCACTCACATTTTCAACTTGCAAACATTAACCCAAATGTTTACAACAAAAAGATATGGCAACATCTAAAGTAAACTCATGACGGATCACAAGGATACCCCTCACCTGTATATACATACCTGCATCCGCATTCCAACTGAATGCAAATACGATGAGACTAAAGTAATCCAACAAATCTAATACTAGGATCCGGCTTAAACCAAAGCCCACTAGTATGATCCACCCGATCATGATCCGTGCACTACTGCACGTATATGATCGGACCCTGCCATATATCATACGGCCTCTACAACGTTTCACCCGAAACTTGAGAAACTGTCTGTGGGGGACTCTAAAGACTCGTCAATACATTGGCTGTGGATTTAACCACTAGCACGTCAGAGGTACTAGCTGTACGTAACGGGCTACCAGGTATTGACCAAAAGGGAGGTGGATGAGCGAACTTATCTTGACACCCTACTGAGCCTGTCGGTTACAATATCCGTACAGTCTGTTCCGTTCGTCTATGAGCATCGCATGTCGGGCCTAGGGGGTTGGTAAAAGTTAGACCCCCAACAGCGGTACAAGTCGTGACGGAGTGTAGCCCAGAACACCCTGAGATACTACTGGAATACCTACCAGTAAATCTATTGCTTTGGCTAAGGACTTCGTGTAATGGCTCTCCTAGACACAGCGCGACCTCACCCCCAATACCGGGAGAGACGAACCTCTGCCGATCCGCTCACTGCCTCCATATGGCTCGGGACTGTACCCAACTAAAACCTGTTTGCACGAGTCCTTTGAGCCGTGGTAGTGTAGTAATAAAAGCACAGTGGGAAATCACACGAGATAAATGATGATCTCAGGTCGATGAACTAACCTGTACACATGTCACCAGGGAACTGCTATCTGACTCTAGGCATAATACCAACTAGCATATTCCCGGCGAGTCCTGTCCAGTGTACTCATAACCCAATGAGCACCTGTATACATCTTAGGTGATCCAACCGACACCAATGGCTTGTGAGACCGGCCACCGCCCCTCGTCGGGGTCTCGACTGTATACACTAGTCTACTAATGGAGTATCGATGCCCAGTCTCGAAACTCCCACGACTAGGGACCACTTAAGAATGTGCTTATAGACCCCAGCTCCCACGTATATGATCGCCATCATACTGCTGGTAGTCAAGCAAGAATCCTAAGGGCTCTATCAACGTGTAATAGCGACCTGTAAGGTTACCTAAAGCAGTACACGGTGATAAAGATAAACCATAGTAGCATACTATTCTCCATCAACGTGTAATAGTGAACCACAATGTCACCTAAAGCATGTACACGATGATAAAGACAAACCAGATAGTATACAATCATCCTGTGTAAAATTGTCCTACCGGCATAGGTCCTCCCTCAATCATTGCAATCACGTGCCTGCGATCCAATAATTGACTCTGAGGGCACTATATCCAACAATCTCCCACTTGCACTCAAGGCTAATTATTGCGATGTCGCGTACTCACAGCCCGTATGATACCGAACACCCAACTCCTCTACTAATCAGTCTTACAAAGCCCGTTTGTGAAACTATTGCGTTCGAGAAATAGCCTAAGCTAGTGGATCCGCCCTGATGTTTCTTTCTATGTCTCTCTTTATCTCAAGTTCGCGGAGAAAGCCATCTCCCGAAATGAGCAATACCTGTCATAGAATATGCCTGGATATCTGATGGGACCTAGCTCATAAATGAACTCCAAATCTAAACTTCTTAGACTGTATCGTCAACTGAAACCAATCAGTATCCTGTGCCAGGCCTCCCTCACTATCCGCTTGGACCACCTGTCCAAAATACTGCCCCTCGTTCAAGAGAAAACTATAACTCTGACAGCTACTCTGTCATCCAGGTCACCTTGGAAGCCTGGAATGATAACTGTCTCCTAAAAGAGGCTGTTGTTATCATATCCCTAGAACATCCACTTATGTTCTAAAACTGCTTCCGAATGTTTCTCCAGGATTGGATCAATATCAACTTATTGCATCTACTGCAAAAACAAAATCTGGTGTGGTACTTGACATCTCGTGATTGACTCAATTGCCTAAGCAACTGATCTGCCAATCATGCACACCCTTCTCCCATTTAGTCTGTAAGACACCTTTAGAGAGGGTGACTCCATCACTTGCAGGTATACTACCATGCCTGGAGTCGTCCATTCTAAATACCTTTAGAATGCTGTCTAAGTACCCTGATTGGGAAAGTACCCAAATCTAGATCTAAAACCATAGATCTAGTAACCAGATTGTTTGATATAATATGGAGAAACCACTATGTGACAACCAAAGTATAACCGATCGTAGTATAGGAATTTCACTTCCTACTCTGTGTATGTCATCCAAATACCAGGACATTACACCCTACTACCTTCTTAACAGATCCATCCCCTATTCTGATGTAGTCAAACCTATGACTGTCACATCAGAAATAGATGATCTATCTCCGCTATATCTGCTTTAGTCCATAAATAGACATAAACTACTTGTCCACTATGCTTCCGCTGCTCCCACTGACTATGACAACCCTCTGGCAGAGTCATATACACGTACACTTCTAAAGCTAGTTTAGAACGACGCTATATTCATCCTCCTGCCGGGCCTCACAGTCTGGAACAACAGCAATGGCAAGTCTGGGTAAACAAGAACCTCCCTGTCACCGTTTTTGAGCATACCGAAGTACCTCTCGAGTGCCTGAGGTTACTCATCATATCTGCGGAGTGGCTAATGGAATGTCAAACCAGATTGAATCTTTAGGTCCTATTAAATTTTCAGTAATCGTTTGCGGTTCTGAAATCACTTCCAGTTCTACCATACTCCCACTACTGTTTTCTGAAAAAAAATCCATTTTTATTAAAACTGTGGTGAGTCAAGAACAATATCACTATTGATCTTCCAGATAGTAGAAAGTCAACCCTTGTCATAGCCCGGGTCAACCCACAAACAACCATTACAGAAACGTGCCTTGAGTTATCCAGAGTCTGGTTTTAAGCATAAGCCGGACAACTCCCTGTATCTTAACAATGTTAAGATATGAATCGTTCTATATCCAATATAGAAACAAATGCACTGATTTAATTGGAACCAGATTCAAATCATGCAGCTGTCTCCAGTGCATGTCAACTAAATGGAGAGAGGCCGATCAACATTACCGAACTTAGGAGTGCTTCTAATTATGAGTAACCTGAAAGAGAAGTAAGTTCTCTTAATCATTACTATCAACTGAATACCATACACAAGTATCTACATCTTCGATCACCTTGAAGAATCCTGATACTTGTAACACCTGGTTCTCTACTTTATTCTTATACCTATATCTTCTCAACACTTAGACCTTGCATTTATACGAAACACATGTCTAAGAACTAGAGAAGTCACAAGTAAACAGAATATAGTACGAGTACTAACCCCTCTGTCCTCATAGACACTGGACAACATACAATACTCTGTATAAGTCTCCCGAGTCTAATAACTCATTCCCTGTGTGTCGTAGGTTGAAAACTGTACTTATGGTTAAGAAGAATTACACCGCTGTTTAATGCTCCTTACCTAATCATCAACTGATATAGGTAAATGTCATAGACATAATTTCAAAAAGTTATACCTCACTTTATGAAAATAAACGTACAGATATATCAATTTGAAATTGGTGCATTACAATGGATATTCAAAACCAAATATTTGCCGTCCGGCAAACAACCCAGGTGATTTCCTAAAATATCACTAATTACAACAAATTCCGATATAATGAGGATGATCACCTAATTCCCAATAACTTACTCCCACTCATCATCTGTAAAACCATACAGATGTGAGAATCAAACCTGCTAAATACATACCCTGGAGTAAGTACTAATTGGGAAATCAGTTTTCTTTTAACAGTACACAGTGAAACTGAAACATGTTAATATTTCGAAGGGGTATCCGGGTATTCTTAGTAATTCCTCTTCCATTATCAGATTCACAACTGTAACCATATATTTCTTTGCCATCTCTCCAAATCCCTTTATATGTCATTAGTCGTTACCTTCTGTACACCTTCATTAGGCTAAATGGTTTTCTTCCTTCCCTACCGTTCGGCACCAGCCTATGGTTTGGAAGAAGACTATCCAATAAGCGTGATAGGTGTACTGTCTTAATCTGAGGAGCACTCGCAACCCGAGAGAAGGTAAAGATAAAAGACAACTGAATAAACCTTATTCCTATTTCTCCTGAACCAGAATCCATCCCCGAACTGGAATAAGTTCCTTCGAGTTCGTATATAACCATACGATGGAGTATCCAAATAGTTGTGGATCTTCGTAGTGATACGAAGTGTCCCGGAGAAATACAAAGGTGAAATAGGAGTGGCGATGAAATACTTGGTTTGGTCGTGAATAGCAGTCGCAGTTTACTTTGCCCTCTTACTAATCCCTTTATTTGTCTTTTACTTAATACCTTCTGTACACCTTTTAGGCTAAATGGTTTTCTTCATTCCCTGCCGTTCAGCACCTGCCTATGGTTTGGAAGAAGACTATCCAATTAGCATAATAGGTGTACCGTCCTAATCCAAGGAACACTCGCAACCTGAGAGAAGGTAAAAGGAAAAGACAACTGAATAGTCCTATTCGTTTTCTCCAGAACCGAAAACCATCCTTGAATCTGGAACAAGTTCCTTCGAGTTCGTATATAACCATACGATGGTTTTATCCAATGGAGGTGGACGTTCGTAGTAATACGGGGTGTTCTGGAGAAAAGGGTAAAAGTAGGAGTGGCAATGAGGTATGCAACTCAGACAATCTAAAAGCCAGTGTTTAAGAAGGTTCGGTTAACTTGGTCACTGAGTCATAGTTAAGGGTCGGGCCATGGTCGCTGCCAAAGAGAGAGAGAAAAGAAACACTCAGTGTGCACTCTAACCTAGATCATAATAGTTATCACTTTATCTAATCAGGAAACCTCCCACTGTAACCTCAAATTCTCCTCCAAACCTGAAAGAAGAATTAGTCGGGATCACCCGAGGAGTAAACCAACTCATCAGTGGGAATCGGGATCCAACTATCATCACATGATAACGTGATGGAATCCACTCGCGTTATCACACTCCAGAAGGTATGCACATATCTGGCAAGTTTCAGTTTCTTTAGAAACTCCCGATGTGATTTTTACCCCATGCTCTTATGACCTTGACGAAGGTCAACAAATCATAAATCACATGTCAAGTTCTACCCGTCATTGTCCAGGTTAATTTGAACCCACCCGTACAAGCCCTTGACGAAGGCCAACAAGGCTATATGACTGTCCCAAACCAACGCATCTATCTATGCAGCAGAAAGGTAACAAGCAGCTACCATTCACTATGCCTTGACGAAGGTCAACAAACATAGCATGAATACTAAGTGCTACCCGTCTGAAATGACGAAGGGCTACGAATGGTTTTTGGCGAAAAACCTTTAATGTAATGAACTTGATATCGTTGAAGGAACCGGATAGCTTTTTATTAAAAAAATATAGTGGTGAACCTTTGCTAAAGAGGTCACTCCCGGTGAAGGGATCTCGGCTCTTTCCCCGTAAAATGAGGTGCAGGATATTCCAACTGAATACCACGATGCAAAGCAAAAGGCAATCGGGTATAGTGAAGTTATTACCCTGACGCAAACTTCTGTCCAAGGGGTCACTCCCGGTGAAGGGATCTCGGCCCTTGCCTTGTCGACTGAGGTGCTGGATATTCATAACCGAATACCACTGTGCAAAACAAAAGTGAACGTCCTTGCAATAACAGCTTTTTTTTTTTTGAAAAATGTTCCAACAACATCAGATTAGGTTTGTTTAGCTTGCATTGATCCGAATCAATGCAGTCCCATCAATTAATCACACCACAAAAGAACGAAAATACGATGTACGTATATGCCATCCGCATTCGCCACTGGGTCCTGTCATCACCCGTTAGGTTACTTAACTAACGACAGAGCGGGGACTGGAGTAGCGCGGGTGTAAAACATATACAACATCTACTAGTATATATATCAATATATAATATTCGCTCAAGGCGTGATAAAATGCAACATCACAGAAATGTAATAAGCATCACAGAACAATATAGATAATCTAGGATCCCTGGGTTTCATAGAGCCGCTATTGAAACCTGATGTTCCCCCGGTCGTGTGGATAGCCTGTGTAATGAAATTCTAGACCCCTACGGGCACGGCAAGTTACCCGCCAAAACCTAAAGCGAGGCAGCCCTCTTCAACAAAGTGAATGGACCACCCAGCACTTCACGGAATCCAGTAACTTGAGTACCCCTCCTTGGGTCAACCTGTACCCCCTACGTGTGCGGCGAATAGCCCGCTAATTCTGGAGTGAAGCCCCCTCCGTCCTAAAGCCATGAGATGCGGGCTCGTTTCCTTCTAGAACCCGGCTATCCGTGCACCCCACCGCAGGGTAATCCTAGTACAGAAAGTAAAATAGAAACGGGTACATCGACCTCAGCCCGGTCGTGCCCCAAAAGAATAATATACAAACAGGTAGTGACGGCAGTCCACATGTCAGACGCTCGCCCCGCAATATCAAATGTACAAATACAACCAAACTGTACTACCATTGCATCAGGCTATCCACCATGACAAATCTGCAACATCACAGCACAACACAAAACATCAACGTAAATGTCACGTTCGCAAATCCGTCTAAAAGAGCTATAGCAATTAGACAGGATTTACCGATCAAATGACATTCACGGTCGCAGATATAATGTAAATACTGTGAACTAACATGTTTAAAATTTTCGATCGACAAAATTCCCGAAGTAGGCCCCAAGCACAATACCCAGTACTCAAATAAATCTGGGCCCAAAATAAAATTACCAGAAACCCCATTTCCATGTCAGAAAGCACTGTAGAAATTTTGGTGCAGTGAGGGCACAGAATGGCGGCGGAACCTCGGCCAGAAGAGGGTTATTGCCACGGTTCCATGGCGGCACCGTACGATCATGCAACCAAAATTTCTCAGAACTCCTAAAAAACCCTTCCTGATTTTCTGCAGCACACAAAATAATATTTTGACCACAGGAAAAATTCGACAGAAACTGTGACTTGGAAATGCAGTTCTAGAAAATTCGTTTGATCGATGTTCTAAACACATTAGAGCAAGCTAGTAAAGGTCAATGGCGTGGCTCTGATACCATGTAAGCCTACGGTAGCGCCCCGGCCGTCTTTCCGAGGCCAAAATACGGAAACGAAACTTTTTTAAAACTAGAAAACCGGCGCTATCATATGCTTAAAACCCGGATCGAACCATTAACCTACAACTAGCAACTAGAGAAAAGGTTGGAAAGCTATACCGATCGATCCGTGTCCTTCGGTCTTTGGCCACCATCCCAAGGTCCTCGCGGCAACTCCGGTCTCGATCTCCTTGTCGGAAAGGCCACCACATCATCGATTCCTTTTACGGGCTCCCGCTTCATCCGAAGCAACTCGGGCACGAAGTGTGCTAGCCGACTTGTCCAAGGTGTTGTAGAGAATATTTATGATCACTTTGTCTCTTGCATCCATGAGATGGATGGAGGTTGAAGGTGTTGCCATTGATGGAGAATGTAAGCTAGAGGAAGAAGAAGAAGAAGAGGCTCACTTTTCTTTTCTTGTGTTGAATTGATAATGAGAGCAAGAAGGAGAAAATAATACAAGAGCTAACCATATACATGACTGCCCTTTCTCTCTCCATCCATCAATTCAACACCCAAATCAATCAATTAAGTGACATTAGTGCTAAAAAAGAGACCATGAGTCACCTAATTGATTGAGCCTCTTCATGATGACTTCCACTCACATTTTCCACTTGCAAACATTAGCCCAAATGTTTACAACAAAAAGATATGGCAACATCTAAAGTAAACTCGTGACGGATCACAAGGATACCCCTCACCTGTATATACATACCTGCATCCGTATTCCAACTAAATGCGAATGCGATGAGACTAAAGTAATCCAACAAATCTAATACTAGGATCCGGCTTAAACCAAAGCCCACTAGTATGATCCGCCCGATCATGATCCGTGCACTACTGCACGTATATGATCGGACCCTGCCATATATCATACGGCCTCTACAACGTTTTGCCCGAAACTTGAGAAACTGTCAGTGGGGGACTCTAAAGGTCGTCAATACATTGGCTGTGGATTTAACCACTAGCACGTCAGAGGTACTAGCTGTACGTAACGGGCTACTAGGTATTGACCAAAAGGGAGGTCGATGAGCGAACTCATACTGACACCCTACTGAGCCTGTCAGTGACAATATCCGTACAGTCCGGTCCGTTCGTCTATGAGCATCGCATGTCGGGCCTAGGGGGTTGGTAAAAGTCAAACCCCCAGAAGCGGTACAAGTCGGGTCGGAGTGTAGCCCAGAACACCCTGAGATACTAATGGAATACCTACCAGTAAATCTCCTACCTTGGCTAAGGACTTTGTGTAATGGCTCTCCTAGACACAGCGCGACCTCACCCCCAATACCGGGAGAGACGAACCCCTGCCGATCTGCTCACTGCCTCCATGTGGCTCGGGACTGTACCCAACTAAAACCTGTTTGCATGACTCCTTTGAGCCGTGGTAGGGTAGTAATCAAAGCACAGTGGGAACTCTCACGAGACAAATGACGATCTCAGGTCGATGAACTAACCTGTACACGTGTCACCAGGGAACTGCTATCTGACACTAGGTATAATACCAACTAGCATGTTCCCGGCGAGTCCTGTCCGGTGTACTCATAACCCAATGAGCACCTGTATACATCTTAGGTGATCCAACTGACACCAATGGCTTGTGTGACCGGCCACCGCCCCTCGTCGGGGTCTCGACTGTATACACTAGTCTACTAATGGAGTATCGATGCCCGGTCTCGAAACTCCCACGGCTAGGGACCACTTAAGGATGTGCTTATAGACCCCAGCTCCCACGTATATGATCGCTATCATACTGCTGGTAGTCAATCAAGAATCCTAAGGGCTCTATCAATGTGTAATAGCGACCTGTAAGGTCACCTAAAGCAGTACACGATGATAAAGATAAACCATGGTAGCATACTATTCTCCATCAACGTGTAATAGTGAACCACAATGTCACCTAAAGCATGTACACGATGATAAAGACAAACCAGATAGTGTACAATCATCCTGAGTAAGATTGTCCTACCGGCATAGGTCCTCCCTCAATTATTGCAATCACGTGCCTGCGATCCAATAATTGACTCTGAGGGCACTATATCCAACATCTACTCTCCTAACTTCGATCTCCCTGGAGATCAACCATCTCCATGATCAGGTGATACTTCCTAAGAATTATATCTGGAATTCTGATGGGACGGGGGGTTCCTTGGAAAAAGCCACAACTCCATTGTCTCACAATGGTAGGAACGAAGTTCATCTCATGAACTTATATATATCCAGACTGCCTCTTTGGTAATGACGTATCTTGCCTTTAATCGTCTAGTAAGTCACAGTATCTAGCTTGGAACTCTTCCAACATACCGTCCCTCCACTGAGGGTATAGACAATGCCTGCGACTGACATTCAGTCGTCCTTTTCACCCTGGAACATTTCCAGTGATTCTCCCCAGGATCGATTGATACCATCTCACAACAACTAGTGAGAATCCTAACATCCAATTAGATCTATCTCATAGATCCAAAAACCAGGATTTAGGAGGTATCACTTTGATCCTATATGGAGAATCCTTGTGATAAGCGGAGATTGACCGATCGTAGCGTAGGAAACTCCTTCCTTATCAAGAGTATGTCATCCACGTACTCTACGAGGATCACCACCATACTCTCCACTACCTTTTTGTATATACAAGGTTCATCTACCATTTTGATGAAGTCAAACTCTTTGACTACCTCATCAAAAAAGACGTTCCAACTTCGCGATGCCTAATTTATCACATAAAACATCTTGCTCACGTTTCCGCTGCTCCCACTGTCTACGAAGCCCTCTGACTGTGTACTTATAGACTCTCTCTTCCAAATCATCATTTAAAAAAGCAGTCATGATACCCAACTGCCAGATATCGTAGTCATGGTATGTAGCCGTGGCAAGTAGGATCTGGATGGACTTAAGCATAGCTTTGAAAGTCTCAACTTTTTCGTGTACACCAAGTAATCTTCTCGAGATATACTTGCTCCTGATGGGGATTTAAACTTTCAGATGAAGCAACCAAAGTCCATACTTTGTTGGTCTATAAGGATTCCATCTCAGATCGATAAGCATCCAGCCATTCTTACAGAGTCCCACTCCTGATGGCCAGCTCCAAACTAGTTGGGTCATCATCTCATGATGCAATCCTCGCTCCCACTGTCATAGAGAAACCGAAGTATCTCTCAGGTGGGTGAGGAACCCTACTAGATCAGCGGAGAGGCTGAGGTTCGTTGGTTACTATTGAATCCTTTAGTTCTACCAAATCATCAGCTGCAGTTTGTATAGCTGGAACTCTTTCCAGTTCTACCTCATGACCACTAATTTCTTCACAAGAAATTCCCTTTCACAAAGGTGGAATGCTGAGAAACAAAACATCTTTTGTTTCTCGGTTTGGTAGAAGATATTTCCTTGCGAATGCTTGGGATATCCAACAAACTTCCACAGAACTGACTTTGCCTCGAGCTTGTCCGGATTTTGCTTTTAGACATCGGCCGGACAACCCCAAATCTTAACATCTTTAAGAGATGGGCTCTTCCCATACCATATCACATATGGAGTGTTAGATATCTGATTTGGTTGGAACCCTATTCAATAGCTATGCAGCTTCACAAGTGCATAACTCCTAAAAAGAAATAGGAAACTCAGTAGTACTCATCATAGAGCGCACCATATCAAATAGGATGTGATTGCTCCGCCCCGATACACTGACGTGCTGTGGTGTATTCGGAGGAGTAATGCTGAGAGAGAATCTCATTCTCTTTTAGAATAGTCCAGGAATCCCGTGCTCAAGTATTCTCCTCCTTGATCTCATCAAAGGACATAATACTTATACCCGTTTTTGGTTCTCTACTTCTAACTTATATTCTGTGATTATCTCAAAAGTTTCGGACTTGTGTTTCAACAGGAACATATGTCTGAATCTTGAGAGATCATCAGTGAATGTAATGAAGTACAAAGAACTGGTCCTGGCATGTGTAGACAGGGGACTTTCATACATTAGCATGTATCAATCCCAAGAGTTCACTAACTCTTTCTCTGTTTCCAATAAACGGAGCTGTGGTTATCTTATCTCTGTGACATGACTGGCAAGTTTTATAAGATGTAAATCCAAACTAAATTAAATATGCATCTTTATGTAACTTCAGCTAGTCGGGTCGCATTGATATGTCCTAGTCTACAATGCCTCAAGAAGGATTCATTCATTTCTGAACTCTTCCTCTTGTGTGTGTTCTGTACGTTAAGAGCTGTGGTTTAATTTAGAACGTCTATGCTTTTAGATAACTTGCCTGAACCGATCAACTCTTGATATAGGAAATGTTCAAAACATTATCCAACAATACAAAATTATATCCTTCTTTACTAATAAAGAGACTGATATGATGTTGTATTTCAGGTTCGGTATCTTATAACATTCGTTCAGAATCAATGTATTCTTGTAATACAGGGTGATAACTACCAACAGACTTGGCTGCAACACTTGCACCGTTTCTATCTCATGAAATTTATCACCCGTTCTCAGTTCTCTACCTATTTGTAGCCCATATAACAAATTACATTTGCGGGATCCTGATCCGGTATCTCATACCCAGGACGTAAAGGCTACTGAAAAACAGTTCTGTGTAATGAACACACCCGAAGAAGATGTATCAACATGTACTTTCTTCGTTTGGGCGGCACGGGAATTTTGGTAGTCCCCTATTTCTTGCTCTGTCTTATAACAATTATAAGTTGGAGCGGGACCAACGTTCCCTAGCGCAGTATAACAAGTGGGTCCGATCAATACATTCGTATTATTATCTTGATTAAGACGTGACATGGTCGCTACCTAGAGAGAGAGAGAAGAAAACACTCAGCGTGCGCTTTTACAAGATTAGATTGGTTATCAATTTATCTAATCTGGATGTCTCCCATTGTTTTAGTCAAATCTTCCTTCAAACCCTAAAAGGAAAGACTAGCCGGGATTAATTACACTATACAAGTTCGCCAATCTTTCAGCCAGACCAGTGTCGGTAGTTTGAGAGAGGTTCCTCGTGCTTTCGCACGGACCTAATTAAAATAAACCTCGTTTTTCCAGGGGCGTAACCCCGTTGACACCTTTCTAGACACCTACTTGATCGGCTAATTGTAATGTGTAAAAATCTCCCAGGAGTAACTCTTACTCGCAGCAGGTATCAGGATCCAACTATCTCATAGAAGGTATGCAATCTCATTGCAAATTTCAACTCTTGAAATTCCCAATAATTCTTTTACCCCTAGCGTGCTATGACCTTGACGCATGCAAACAACCCATAGTCCGCTAGTCAAGTTCAACTCGTACATTTCCTGATTGAATTAAACCTACCCGTACGACCCTTGACGCATGCCAAACAACACCGTACGAATACCCTAATCCAATCGCATCGTATGCTAACAGATAAGCACTAGTTAGCTATCGTACACTACGCCTTGATGCATGCCAAACTACCGCAGCACGAATACTAAGTAGTACTTATCTGAAATGACGGAGGGCTACGCAGGTTTTTAAGAAAACCATGAGCGTAATGAACTTGATATCATTGTAGAATCGAGTGATTTTTAATGGAATGTTTTTGAGGCCTTTTCTAGTTTTGCTAAAGAGGTCACTCCCGGTGAAGGGATCGTCTGCTCTTTCCTCATCGAATAAGGTGCAAGATATTTCACAAATATCACTATGCCGAGCAAAAACTATAGAAACAATCAAAAAACAAACCGAGTTTGTAGCTTATGCTAGTTTCGCTAAAGAGGTCACTCCCAATGAAGGGATCTCGGCTCTTCCTTATCGAATAAGGTGATGGATGTTCTACAAGGAACACCGCTATGCAAAGCAAGAACTAGAGCTACCAGTTTTTAAACAAGTTTCTACAACATCTTTAGGTTTCTTTTATTTTCGTTAATCTCATTAATGAAGTCCCATTTTATTATGCTTCACAAGCATCACTTTTGAAACGAAATCTGCAATATAACATAAATCTCATATATATAATATAAACATTCATCTCAGGCAGTAATATGATCTCATCACAGAACATTGCAGCAGAAGAAACATATATGAAATATTGGATATACTAGGAGGTCTGTGTTTTAGTACGAGCTTGTATAAAACACGGATTCCACGGTCGCGATGAGTAGCCAAACCCACATCCCTAGACCCTTACGAGAGCGGCAAGCAACACTGCCAATTCTAGGGTTAGGAGACCCGGTCTCGACTCCTCGAGATGGTCTCCCACTGGACCCTAGAACCCGGTTACTTATGCTCCCCGCCTTAGGTCTACCTAATGCGGAAAAGTAAATAATATACAATGGTGACATCATCCTCATCCCGGAAGTGCCCCAATAAAAGAATATTACATACAAATGAATTTTACATGAATGAAAATAAAAACCCCCATCTCACATAAAACCCCCGGCTATTCAAAACACGACGATCTAATATAACATATCACAACAACACATAATATCTCATATCATCAACGTAAGCAAGTATGCGTATCCCGATTGTCATTGATGTATAGCAACGAATCCGGCGATACACCACATACCACGCTTACGGTCACAGAAAAGAAAGTGTAAAACTACAACAGTTGGAATCCGCAACCTCCTTAGACATCTCATGCCTAACCAAATGAATTCCTTAGATATCGCATGCTTAACAATTATAAACCCCGCATTTTAGTCTCGATCTCGAAAACACTTTTCAATATCAAGTTGGAAAATTCAACAAGATTCCCGACATCCTGATCGAATGCTCGTCGCAAACTTTAGTAGACGGCGGCAGCCCCGGATGCCGTCGACGAAGTGCACTAAGGCGGAACACCGCTGCCGCGAGCACCCGAATGGATGCTTTTTGCGACGGGGTTCTCCTACAGTCACTTGGTCGGGGCTATGGAGCGCCACTGTCTATTAAGTTTACCCGGTGAGTATCCGCGTACGCTACGTGATTGCGACGAACTTTTGATCGCATCAAAATCCCGTGGCAACCGATCATCTGAGACTAAACTGCTATATTTATAACATTCATATTAGTTATCTTATAACTACATGTGGATTCCAAATATTTTATCACATTCCAGATAAATAGATAATGTTAAACTTTCCGATCGAATAATCAAACATCCAAGTTTTCCCAAATAGTTCTCAACACTTGAAATTAGTTTAAAAACATCCATCACATGCCACAGTACCAATGGTCCAGCCGTAGAAGGGTCAAGCCAACGCCTCACATGTGGCATTCCGTACTTCCCCAAACCCTAAGGTTTAGAGGCGGTTCAGATGGTCACATAATCGAGTTAAGGTTTGTTGTCTTCTAGAGGGTCCACCGCGTTACTTGCACGACTTAGAACGTTCTTAAACTACGGAAAAAGCCAATCTTGAAAGTTTTCCGGCAGGGGAAAAAGTGAGTTATTGATAACCGTTCAAACTTTTTAACACGTTATAAAATTTACCCGGACAAACTAAACGAAGTTATAATTTCCGATCGAATCAACGAGCTCCCAATACAACCCAAAAAACTCAACACTTGAGTAATACTAAAAATTCCCAGAAGCATACAAAATGGACCAAGAATAAACTACAGAAGCATGGGCCAACAAGTCCCAAGGGTGGCCGCGGAACCGCCGCCAAACCCATGGTTTGGCCGCGGTTCCGCACTCCCTTTAGGGAATTTTTGGACCGTACTTCACAGTAACTCTTGTAATTCCCTGCTTATATTTCTGAGTATTTTTAATACGAAAAAATCAACATTTTTGAAAAATTCCAGAGAAGGGTATAAATCGGGGTTTCCGGGTTCGATCAGACTTTGAACTTCGCTTAGACTTCGTCTAAAACTCTAGCTTGGCTCTGATACCACTGTAGGGTTATTAGACACTCTCACAAGGGTCTATAAGGTATCAACCATGCCCGATTTAAAATTTAGACGTGCCGAACAACCCTAACCAAGATCTTTAAACTAGAGATTAGGCAAAACAAAGCATGTAAACATCTTTACATTTAAGAGTTTGGGATTACAACCTTTGTAGTCCAATCCTTCACTTCATAAGCTCCGTGTTGAGGTCCCTTCGCTGCGATCATCATGTACCCGGACTCTAGAGAGGATCCACGAAGAGAATGATGCAAACTTGCTTCCGATCTTCGATAACAAAGATGATCTACCTTGAAGTTTCTTTAACACAAGCTCTCACTCACAAATGAAGTGAACACCCTAATCTAAATGGCTAGGATAGATTAGGATGATGAAGTAGGATTTTAGCTCTAATTTGTTTTCTATTTCTCACTCAAAATCATCACTAATGAAAAAGCAAGTAAGCTTTTCCATCAAGAACTCAAGGAAGAAGAAGAAGAATCCTTTTGTGATGAATAATGAAACTCTAGTCTATGGTTAGAATTGCAACCATGGGTTAAGTATGAAAACTTAACCTATGTAGAGATTTAACTAGGGTAAAGGGTTGGGTTGGGTTAAGGAAATATCTATGCAAAATATCCAAGTCAAAGTCAAAGCTTCAAGAAGCTTCTTGAAAGCTTCATGAAGACTTAACCCTAATCCAAACCCAAACCTCAATTAAACTCCACAAAGCATGTTGCATTTATAACCATAACATGTTACAATATTATATATCACATATACAATATTTATTGTAACAAAATAAAATAATACAATTAACATATATCGCATATATATCAATGTATTACCCGAGTGAGAAAAAGAATCCTTTAGTGAGCTTATATTAGTTAATGTAATTTAATATATCAAATATATAATTATACATTAAATTATCGAATCAACACTTGATCCGATAATCCGGCTATTTCACAAATAACCGACTAATATAATCAGTTCATCGAATCAACACTTGATCCGATGACCCGGCTATATCACATATACCCGGCCGATATCTCATATCACGAGAATCTAATACGGTATCACATACACGTATTGTTCTCGGTCCCGCAACATATCATATATGTGATCCTACTCCGTTTTTTCCTGAGCCAAGAAAGCTCTGTGTAGGACTCTAAAGAATCGTCAATACGCCGGCAGTAGGTGATGTCATATCAAACACCCACAAGCTGCAAGCGGTTAGCTAAACATAACAGCCACCCAGGTATTGAGCGATCAGAAGATCAACAAGCAAGCCTGTACATTCTCCTGCGAATCCAATCAGTAACACTCCCGTACAGTCCGGTCCTCTTCGTCAGATATGTCGCATATCTCGCCTAGGGATGGTAAACGTCAGACCCCAGTAGCTCGATAAGTCGTGTCGATATGAGGGTCCATAACAGTTCGATAAAACTACTGATAACACTTACCAGTAAATCTCAGCAACCCTGGCCAGGGATTTTCCAGTTATAGCCAATCGAACACAGCGCAACATCAACTCCGTATACCGGGAGAGACGAATCCCCTCCTATCGCTCATTGCCTCCATGTGATTCGGGACTGTACCCAAAAGCCACCTTTTTGAACGCCCTCTTGGACGTGGTATGATGGAAATCAAAGCACAGTGGGAATCACACAAGACTCTATGGCGATCTCGGGTCTACAGACTAACCTGTACTAGTGTCACCAGAGAAACTGCCATCTGACGTGAGGTATAATACCATCTGGGAGTTCTTGGCGAGCCCGTCCAGTGTACCCAGTCTCTACTGAGCACCCGTACACCATCCTTGAGGTCAAACACCGATGGATATGGGATCATCCATCGCCCATCATATGGGTCAAGATGCGTATACGCTAGTCTATTCTAGTGTATCGATGCCCTGTCTCGATACACCCTCGACTAGGAACAGTTATAGGATGTACTCGTCGACTACCATGGCCCCACTAGTATGATCTCATCATAGTCCCAGTAGTCGAGTACATATCCTAAGGGCTTTATCAACATGTAACATAGAAACAATCAGAGTATATGTTAAGATAAAGAGCAACCAGATAGCATACTATCATATCGAGCAAGAAAGTCGTCCCTACATATGTCCAAGCATCCACTACATTATACATCATATGTACAGTAATGGCCTCTAGGGCATACATATAACTAACATTACAGATATTGAGTAGGAGTAGAATATTAGGAATTGGATGATTAGATCCTTAATATTAGAATTCTTTATAATTGGTGATATTTGAGGAAATCACCTGGGTTTTGCCTAACGGCAAATATTTGGTTTTGAATATCCATTATGCACCAGTTTCAAACTGATATATCTGTACGTCTATTTTATAAAATGAGATATAACTTTTTTAAATTATGTTTATGACATTACCTTTATCAGTTGATGATTAGGTAAGGTGCATTCAATAACGGTGTAATTCTTCTTAACCATAATACAGTTTTCAACCTACGACATACAGGGTTTGAGTTATTAAACTTAGAGGAGTTATACAAAGTATTGTATGTTGTCTGATGTCCATTAGGACAAGCTGTTGGCACTCGTACTATATTCCGTTTACTTATGACTTCTCTGTTTTAGACATGCATTTCGTTAAAATACAAGATCCAAATTTTGAGAAGTTATAGGTATATAAGAATAAAGTAGAGAACCATACGTTGGAAGTATCAAGATTCTTCGAGGTGATCGAAAATATAAATACTTATGCTAGGTATTCCGATGTAAGTAATATATTTGAGAACTTACTTCTCTCACAGGCTACTCATCCGTGGGTGTGCTCCTTGATGAGTAATGCTGCTTGGCTTTCTTCCATTTAGTTGATATGCACTGGAAACGGCTGCATATATTTTGAATCTGGTACAAATTAAATTAGTACCTTTGTTTCTATATTGGATATAGAATAGATTCATATCTTAACATCGATATATGGAATAGTCCGGCTTATACTTAAAACCAGAATCCGGATAAACTCAAGGTACGTTTCAGTAATGGAAGTTTGTGGGTTATCCCGGGCTTTGATGAGGGTTAACATTTTACCATTTGCAGGATCAATAGTTATATTGTTCTTGACTTGCCACATTTTTAGTAAAATGAATTCTTTTCAGAAAACATTAGTGGGAGTATGGTAGAACTAGAAGTGATTCCAGAACCTCAAACGATTACTGAAAATTTAGTAGAACCTAAGGATTCAATTGGATTCGACAATCCATTAGCCACTACGCAGATTTGGTAGGTAACCTTAGCCACCAGAAGATACTTCGGTCTCCTCAAAGACAGTGACAGGGAGGTTTTGATGACCCAAGTTTGCCACTACTGCTGTCCTAAACTATGAGATCTGGCAGGTAGATGACTATAACGTCGTTTTAAATTAGCTTTAGAAGTGCACCTGTGTTACACCCTAGTGCTGTCATACTATATTTATTTGGGGTATTTCAAAACTTGTGACAAATTCTTTATTATTGCTTTTGGGTTACGGATAGTGCATTTAGCAGCTGTGGTTATTATCCGATCCGACACGCATGTTTGAAACCCATCATGGTTCAAGATTACATCAAATATTTGCTAGTACAGAGTATCCGTGCAAATCTAGATATTATACACATATATATATATATTCCATATATCTGTTAATAATACAAAATAAAAACCAAATAACATATTTTCATATCTAGATTTGCATGTTGATTTGATCGATTTCGCACTCCTTGATTTGTGAAGAAAAGATGTAGTAAAGAAGTGATGAAATGTTTTAGTCATATAATAACCGCAATCAATAACGGTGTCGCGTGTAGCGAGCATTAGTGAGCACGGGTCGTCCTCTAGGATTCGAGGAATTCGTAAATTCTTGCTTTAGTTGAGTCGAAAGAAATAGTAAAGAAAATTTAAGAAATAGTTCAAGATTGAGTTGAATTCATGTTTTCAAAAAATCAAGAAATCGTTTTCAAGAAAAGAAATGAAGAAAATTGCCCAAGATCAAATGTAGTTATCAAGAAAATTGAAGAAAGCTTGTAGGATTCGAACGGAATTAGTAGCCATGGATGATGAATCATGATGATTCATCTTATCTAATGATAGAATTACTACTAGATCGATGGCTATTAATGAGAATTAGGGATCCTTTGAAAAAACTAGGGTTTCTCCTTCATTGCCCCTTGTCATTCATATCTAGCCTTTAACAAGAAAGATCATCAATCTAATTCCTAAATTGTGATGGAATTCTCAATAAATTGACCTCACTCATAATTTGGACATTAATGATTCTTTTTGCTAAAATTTATAATGTTCATAAGACTTAAAATGAATATAGAATTCTCTCACCATTGGATCTATCAAATTCCTTCGAAACCTTAGCAAGCGGAGATTTACTCACACATTTTGAAAATTGAAGAATTAACAAATAGAGATTTCATGATGCACAAATTTAAAGAAAGCAAGACTAAAAGTAATGATCACCATTATTATTCAACTTCAAATTACAACTTCTTCAATCCGAGATTACAAGAAGAATAGCTCTCGATCACTCCCTTGAAGAGGTAATTTCTCCGTCGATCTTCGCTTTGCTCGATCACAGTGAGTCTTGGATCTATCGAGGATCGCGTGCTCATTGATGACGATCAGTTTCTCATAAAGGAATCTTGAATGAAGTCGCGCGATGAATTTCTCACGATTCTTGATCTTGAGATTTGGTGTTCTTGAAATTGGATCTAAATTGCTTTTGTAATTGTGTACTAAAAATCAACAACCAATCAACAACTTTTTTAATGTAGGCTTAGGTCCCTTTTTATAGCCCCTAATCAAGCTTCCCCCATAAGTTAGGTTGTTACAAGGAGGCTTCTAGAATAAGCTAGGTAGTTATCAAGCTTCCTCAACAAGTTAGGTATTATAGAGAAGTTTTCAGAACAAGATTGTTACAACGAAGCGTCCTCAACAAGCTAGGACGTTGCAATGAAGCTTCTGGAGAATTCTTGATCGCCGACTCCCTGAATCGGCCGCGGTTCCACGGCGACTCGGCCTGACTCGGTCGCGGATCCGCGGCCAATTGGTGAGTTTGTGTCTTCTATTCTCTGTGGCCTTATCATGTTGATCTCTGTGTCTTTATTTTATATCTGGAATCTTCTTATCTCTTCTGAATGTCGGCCAGTATTTGATTCTTCGATTTCCTGTATTTTAATCGGCGAATTTCTGATTCCGATATCTGACCTGAGCTAATTTTTGCACAAGATCTCAATGAAGAATGTTAGAGATATTTAATATTATGCGTGAATAATAAACATACAATTTCCTTCAAAAGTGTTGATTATAATGTATAACACATGGTAATTGATATTTTCCAGATGAACTTGTAATATGTGTTATATTTATAACAAACACTCTTAGATGATTAGAAAAGTGAGGAAATTGTTATGTTATAAATTGCAATAATTTCGACCGAACACATGTCATCGTACCCCATATCATGTGGTTGCACCCATATATCATGTTCATATCTTAATTGTTAAAACAGACTCGTTTTTGATTGCTACACATATTTACGTAGATCCGTACTTAGGGGTATACATTTTTATTGACAGGATATCACATTATGGTTTAAAGTTTTACATATAATCTTCATATTTAAAAACTAGATGTTTAGAGGGGACAGGGGTAATATTCGGAGTAATCTGGTATTAGCTGTAAAATCTTATAATATATATTATAATATTTTTATATAACTAATAATATAAACTATTAAACATATGTAATTTAAATAATCTAATTAAAAACCTTCTCACCTCTTTCTCCTCCCCGTTCTCATTCTTCTTCCCCTCGCGACCAAAACCCAGAACCTTAACCCGCTCCTCTTGTCCTCACCTCCTCGCCCTCTCATCATCACCACCTCCTTCTCCTCCTCCCTGACGGCACCCTGCACCTTCTCCCCGACCCAAGAAACCCACACCCCATCGTTGGAACCCCTCGTCGCCGGGAAAACATGTCACCACCGACCACCCTCTTCACCTCCTCGCCTCCCTGCAACCTCAGACCACCACCACCATCAACCCTACACCTTCCTTGATCACCTCTCCAAGCTCACAGCCACACCTCACCAACTCGCCGATAGCAGCCCCTCGTCCCCGTCACCTCACCGTCGCCACCTCTGCTATCACCACCTACCCTAAAAACCCCACAATAACTTCCTCTCCTCTTTTCATTCTTTCTTGTCGGCCGTCTCTCCGGAATTGCGCGCGTCGTCGATGATCCAGATGACCCAGCCACCATTGTCATCCAGCCCAGTCACCACGTCACGCAAGTTCTCAGCCAAGTCCAGTCCAGCGTGCGTAAGTTTGCATCGTGACGTTATTCCGACGTCGGAACGTGGCATCCGTATCTCGACGTGAGATCCAATCAGGCAAGTTCTAAACTTGCAACATGCTATGTTATTATATTAATATCAATTTAATAAATGATAGTGCATGTGTTTTATTATACATCAAATATTACCGCTTTACAGTTTTATAGCATCCGTCTGTATCCGTACCGATAATAGATTGCATAGCTGCATGCCGGAACATCATGATATTATTATACTAGTATATCAGTTAAATATGTTATCTAGATTGCATCATACACGGTAATGGACGTATAATGGTTATTACAGATAGATACATATACATTCTGGCATTGGTAATGTTTACTGTGGTTCGATATTGATTACTGTTAGTTGTATGCCCTAGAGGCCAGTATTGTACAGATGATGTATATTATATTGGATGCTTGGACATATATAGAGATGACTTTCTTGCTCGTTATGATAGTAGGCTATCAGGTTACTCTTTATCTTAACATGTACACTTGTCTCTTTAAACTGTCTTATAATTACATGTTGATAAAGCCCTTAGGATGTGTACTTGACTACCTGGACTATGATGCAGATCATACTAGTGGGGACATGGTAGTCCATAAGTACATCCTTCAAGGTCCCTAGTCGTGGGTGTATCGAGACAGGGCATCGATATACCAGTGTAGACTAGCGTATACGCTTCTCGACCCATGAGATGGGCGATGGATGATCCCATATCCATTGGTGTTTGACATCAGAGATGGTATACGGGTGCTCAGTGGAGACTGGGTACACTGGACGGACTCGCCGAGAACTCCCAGATGGTATTATACCTCACGTCAGATGGCAGTTCTCAGGTGACACTTGTACAGGTTAGTCTGTTGACCGGAGATCATCATGGAGTCTTGTGTGATTCCCATTGTACTTTGATCTCCACCTTACCATGTCCATGAGGGCGTGCAAAACGGTGGTCTTTGGGTACAGTCCCGAGTCACATGGAGGCAATGAGCGATAGGAGGGGTTTCGTCTCTCCCGGTATTGGGGGTTGATGTTGCGCTGTGCTCGATTGGCCGTAAAAGGGAAGTCCCTGGCCAGGGCTGATCAGAGATTTGCTGGTAAGTGTTACCAGTAGTTTCTCGACCCGTTATGAGCCTCACATCAGCACGACTTATCGGTTATTGGGGTCTGACGTTTACCACCCCTAGACTTGATATGCGACATATCAGACGAACAGACCGGACTGTACGGTAAGTGTTACTGGTTGGATTCACAGGAGTGTGAGCGGGCTTGCTCGTCGATCTTCTGATCGCTCAATACCCGGGTGGCCGTTACGTTTAGCAGACCGCTTGCGGCTTGTGGGTGCTTGATATGATCATCATCTGCTATCAGCGTATTGACGAGTCTTTAGAGTCCTACACAGAGGTTTCCTGGCTCAAGCGAAACGAAATAGGAGCGCATATGAGATATGTGCGGGAGCGAGAATAATGCGTGTATGTGATACCGTATTTCATTCTCGCGATGAATGTATCGATTGGTTATATGCGATATAACCTAGATATCGAATCAAGGATTGATTCGATAAGCCGATACATAGGATACTAGTCGGTTATATGTGATATGACCGGATCGTTAAATCAAGTGTTGATTTAATGATTTAATGTATAATTATATATTTGATATATTGCTTTCATTAACTAGTATTGGTTCATTTTAAAAGGATTTTCTCACTTGATGCACATTGTATATGTGATATATTTTTTGTGCACTTGTTTGTATCATGTTTGATGATACTTGCTCACTTGGGTTTGTGTAAAGATTAAACCATGGTTATATGAATGGTTAGGGTTTTGATTATTTACTTAGTTATTTATTTATTTATTCATTTTGGATATTACTAAGAATGGTGGCTTATTTTGTTTCTATGTTGAAGCTTCTTGAAGCTTTGACAAAGTCCACCATTCTTATCTCATCCTTAACCCTAACCATTCCAACTAACCTTAGTTTAATCTCTACACTTGACCATGGTTAGTATATGATAAGTATTCATATTAGTTTCATTTTTGGTGAAGTTGGAGCTTGAACTTGTGATGCCTCGACGTAGATCATCTTCGGCACGAAGCCGACGACCTAGTCCGCCCAATTCTCCGATGAAGCCGACGTTTGAGTTCGGGATTCGAGATGGACAGCGAGAGGACGCCTACGTGGAGCTAAGGAAGTGGAGAACCGGATCTACAAAGGTTGTAGCCTCTCTCCTTTAGTTAAGATGTTAACTAGTTTCGTTTTTCGCCTAAATTTCTAGTCGACGATCCGTATTAGGGTTTCTCGGCACCCATAAAATTTGAAATTGGCATGGTTGATGCCTTGTGAGACCTCTATAGTGTGCCTAGGAACCCTACAGTGGTATCAGAGCCTAGCTAGAGCCTTAGGCGAAGTCCAGACGGAGTTTGAAGTCCGATCGAACCGAAACCCTAATATCGATGTTGCTCTCTGTAGATTTTTTAAAAACTGGGTTTTTTCCAAGTTAAAAATATGCAGAAAATTCCGCAGGACTTTCTAAGAATTACTGTGAAACACGATCACCCAATTCCTCCAAAGTGCGGCGGAACCGCGGCAGAAGCCTGGCTTCTGCAGCGGTTCCGCGGCTGTATGATGACGTCACCCACCCAATTTTGCACAGTAACTTCTTTTATTCAGTGCTGAGCTCTCTGGGAATTTTTAATATTTATTCAAGAGTTGAGTATTCTGGGTTGTATTGGGGACTCGGTATTTCGATCGGATTATCGAACTTTGTCTAAGTGCTTTCCGGATATTTTTTTGAATATGTTAAAAAGTCCGACCGGATATAAATACCCAACTTTTCCCCTTCCGGAAAATTTCCAAGTGTTGGATTTTTCCTGTGGTTTAAGGACGTTCTGAGTAGTGTAAGTAACGCGATGGTCCCTCTAGAAGACAACAACCCTTAACTCGATTATGTGACCGTCTTGAACTGCCCTTTGAACCTTCGGGTTTGGGGCAGTACGGCGTGCCACATGTGAGGCGTTGGCTTGACCCTTCTACGGCTGGACCGTTGGTACTGAGGCATGAAGTGAATGTCTTTGAACCTATTTCATGTGTTGGACGGTTTCGGGAAAACTTGGGTGTTCGAATGTTCGATCGGAAAGTTTAATATTTTCTATTTATCCGGAATGTGATACAATAATTGGAATTCACAAACAGTTATGAGATAACTGGATGAATGTTATAAATCTAGCGGTTTAGTCTCACTTGACATTGAAAAGAGTTTTCGATAATGGGACTAAAATGCGGGGTTTATAATTGTTAGGCATATGATGTCTAAGTATTTCATTTGATTAGGCATGCGATGTCTAAAGAGGTTGCGGATTCCAACTGTTGTAGTTTTACACTTTCTTTTCTGTGACCGTAAGTGTAATATGCGATATCGCCGGTTTCGTTGCTATATGTCAATGACAATTGGGATACGCATGTTTACTTACGTTGATGACATGTGATGTTATGTGTTGCTGGATATGTTATATTGGATTGTCGTGTTTGAATAGCCGGGGTTTTTTATGTGAGATGAGCGTTTTTCATTTTCATTCATGTAAAAACTTGTATGTAATATTCTTTTATTTGGGGCACTTCCAGGTTGCGGAAGCTGTCAACCTTTGTATATTATTTACTTTTCGCATTAGGATAGACCCAAGGAGGGGAGCACAAGTAACCGGGTTCTAGGGTCCAGTAGGAGACCATCTCGAGGAGTCGAGTCCGGGTCTCCTAACCCTAGAATTGGTAGGGTTGCTTGCCGCTCTCGTAGGGGTCTAGGGATGTGGGATTGGCTATTCATCACGACCGTGGAATCCGTGTTTTATACTGGCTCGTATTGAAAACACGGACGTCCTAGTATATCCAATGTTTCATATGTTTCTTCTGCTGCGATATCTGTGATGAGATCATGTGATGTTCTGTGATAGATACTTTATATAGTATATATGATATATTATATAGACGTTACTTATGTTTTGCACCCGCACTAGACCTGCCCTGCTCTGTCGTTAGTTACCTAACCTAACGATGCACGAGGGGACATCGAGGCGAATGCGGATGGCATAAGTGTACGTCGTATTTATCTGTGATGTTTAGGTATTTAAATGATGGGACTTCATTAATGTGATTAATGAAAGAAAAGAAACCAAATGATGTTGTAGAATCAAATTTTAAAATAAAACAGGTAGCTACAGTTCTTGCTTTGCATAGCGGTATATATGATATACCCTGCACCTTATTCGATGAGGAAAGGACCGAGATCCCTTCACCGGGAGTGACTCCTTTAGCAATAACTGGCAGATGCTACACACTTGGTTTGACTTTTGATTGCTTCTATAGTTTCTGCTTTGCACAGTGATATATATGATATATCCCGCACCTCATTCGACGAGGAAAGGGCCGACGATCCCTTCACCGGGAGTGACCCCTTTAGCAAAACTAGAAAAGCCTCAAAATCATTCCATTTCAAAACTTCATTTGATTCTACAACGATATCAAGTTCATTACGCAATAGGTTTTGAGAAAAACCTGTCGTAGCCCTCCGTCATTTCAGATAAAGACTATTTAGTATTCGTGCTGCGTTTGTTGACCTCTGTCAAGGCGTAGTGTGCGGTAGCTAACTAGTATTTATCTGCTTATGCATATGATGCAGATTGGATTAGGGTATTCGTACGACCTTGTTGACCTCTGTCAAGGGTCGTGCGAGTGGGTTTGATTCAATCAAGAAATGACGGGTTGAACTTGACTAGTGCACTATGGTTTGTTGACCTCTGTCAAGGTCATGGCACACTAGGGGCAAAATATTATCGGGAATTTCAAGTGTTGAAATTTGCAATGAGATTGCATACCTTCTATGAGATAGTTGGATCCCGATACCCGCTGCGAGTAAGAGTTACTCCTGGGAGAGTTTTACACATTACAATTAGCCGATCAATTAGGTGTCTAGAAAGGTGTCAACGGGGTTACGCCTCTGGGAAAACGAGGTTTACAGTAATTAGGTTCGTGCGAAAGCATGGGGGACCTCTCTCAAAGTACCGACACTGGCCTGGCTGAAAGATTGGCGAACTTGTAGTGTGTAATTAATCCCGGCTAGTCTTTCCTTTTAGGGTTTGAAGGAAGATTTGATAAAAACCAGTGGGAGCCATCCTGATTAGATAAGATAATAACCAATCTGATCTTGCAAGAGCATACGCTAAAGTGTTTTCTTCTCTCTCTCTCTAGGTAGTGACCATTTCATACCCTAATAAAGATAATAATATGGATGTATTGACCGAACCCGCATGTTATACTGTGCAGGGGAACGTTGGACCCGTTCTTTCTTATAAGAGTTATAAGACTGAACAGGAAACATGAGCATATCTGGATACTCACGCCGCCCAAAAGAACATGCATGTTGATGCATCTTCTTCAGGTGTGTTAGTTATTGAGAACTGTTTCTCAGTTCACCCTACGTCCTGGGTATTGGATACCGGATCAGGATCCCATATATGTAAAATGTTACATGGGCTACGTAAAGGTAGAGAACTGGGAAAAGGTGATCATTCCGTTCAAGTAGGGAACGGTGCAAGTATTGCAGCCAAAGCTGTTGGCGAATATCACCTTGTATTGCCAAGTCGTAATACACTGATTCTAAATGAGTGCTATTATATACCGAACATGATGTGCAACATTATATCAGTTTCTTTATTAAGTAAAGAAGGATATAATTTTGTAGTAAAGGATAATATTATGAACATATTCCAAGATCAAAAGCTGATTGCATCAGGCTCGTTACATAATGGCATATTCATTCTAAATCAGAATACAGTCCTCAATATACAAAACACACACAAGAGGAAAAGTTCAGAAATGAACGAATCCTACTTGTGGCACTGTAGACTTGGTCATATCAATGCAACACGACTGGCTAAGTTACATAAGGATGGTTATTTGAATTCATTTGAATTATCATCTTATGATACTTGCCATTCATGTCTCAAAGGAAAAATGACCAAAGCTCCGTTTAGTGGACACGGAGAAAGAGTTAATGAACTCTTAGGACTGATACATAGTGATGTATGCGGTCTCATGTCTACGCATGCCAGGAACGGTTCTTCCTACTTCATTACATTCACTGACGATCTCTCTAGATTCGGACATGTGTTCCTGATGAAACACAAGTCTGAAGCTTTTGAGAAATTCAGAGAATATAAGCACGAAGTAGAAAAACAAACAGGCAAAAGTATTAAGATCCTTCGATCTGATCGAGGAGGAGAATACTTAAGCAATGAGTTCCTAGATTATCTAAAAGAGAATGGGATTCTCTCTCAGCTTACTCCTCCTTATACACCACAGCACAACGGTGTATCGGAGCGGAGGAATCGCACCCTATTAGATATGGTGCGCTCTATGATGAGTACAGCTGAGTTACCTATTTTCTTCTGGGGGTATGCGCTTGAGACAGCAGCATACCTATTGAATCAAGTTCCAACTAAATCTGTACCTACCACACCATATGAGATATGGAGTGGGAATAGACCATGTCTTAAACGAGTTAAGATATGGGGTTGTCTGGCCTATGTCAAAAGGCAAAATCCAGACAAACTCGAGGCACGGTCAGTTCTATGTAAGTTTGTGGGATATCCTAAACATTCAAATGGATATTTTTTCTACCACAGTGAACAACAAAAAGTGTTTATTGCTCAACATGCCACCTTTTTAGAAAAGGAATTTCTTGCAAAAGAGATTAGTGGCTCTGAGGTAGAACTGGAAGAAATTCCAGAAACACAAACTATAACTGAAGATTTAGAGGAAGCAGAAGATTCGGTAGTACCCGACGAACCCCAGCCTCTCCGCCGATCTAGTAGGGTTTCTCGTCCACCTGAGAGATACTACGGTTTTCTCATTGATGGTGGTAGTGAGGATTGCATCATGGAGGATGATGACCCAACTAGCTTCGAGCAAGCCATCACGAGTGGGGACTCAGTGAAATGGCTGGATGCTATGCGGTCCGAGATGGAATCCATGTACACCAACAAAGTATGGATTTTGGAAGTTGCTCCTGAAGGGGTAAAACCCATTGGGAGCAAGTGGATCTTCAAGAAAAAACTTGGTGTAGATGGGAAAGTGGAGACTTTCAAAGCTAGACTTGTAGCAAAGGGTTTTCGTCAGAGACCAGGAGTGGACTATGACGAAACCTTTTCTCCAGTGGCTATGCTTAAATCCATCCGAATCATGCTTGCCATCGCTGCGTATCATGACTACGAAATCTGGCAAATGGATGTTAAGACCGCCTTTCTAAATGGTGATTTAGAAGAGTGCGTGTACATGACTCGGCCAGAGGGCTTCGTAGACAGTGGGAGCAGCGGGAAGGTGTGCAAGCTGCTTAAATCCATTTATGGATTAAAGCAAGCATCGCGGAGTTAGAACATCTGCTTTGACGTCGTTATCAAAGAGTTTGATTTCGTCAAAAACCCAGATGAACCTTGTATTTACAAGAAGGTGGCAGAGAGTAAGGTTGTCTTCCTCGTATTGTACGTGGACGACATACTCTTGATAGGAAATGATATTCCTATGCTGCAATCGGTCAAGCTCTTCTTATCACAAAGATTCTCAATGAAAGATCTTGGTGATACCTCCTGCATATTGGGAATTAGGATCTATAGAGATAGATCCAAACGGATTTTGGGATTGTCCCAATCCAGGTACATTGACACCATACTAAAGAGGTTTAGTATGGAAGAATCTAAGCGTGGGAACTTGCCCACGATCTCTGGAGTCACTCTCTCCAAAGAGATGTCTCCCAAGACTGATTTGGAGAGAGCTCGCATGCAAGGGATACCCTATGCTTCGGCTGTAGGCTCTATCATGTATGCGATGCTATGTACCAGACCCGATGTAGCATACTCACTAAGTATAGTGAGCAGGTATCAAGCTGATCCTGGAGAGAGTCCCTGGACAGATGTGAAGAGCATTCTCAAGTACTTGCGAAGGACTAAAGAGATGCTCTTGGTGTATGGTAACGGAGAACTCCAAGTGGAGTCCTTTACCGATTCGAGCTTCCAGAGTGATAAGGACGACTCTAAGTCGCAGTCGGGCTTTGTCTTTACCCTTTACGGAGGGGCGGTTAGCTGGAAGAGTTCCAAGCAGGAAACCGTGGCAGACTCGACGATGGAGGCTGAATACATCGCTGCCAACGATGCTGCTAAAGAGGCTGTCTGGATCAAGAAGTTCATTACTGAACTTGGAGTGGTTCCATCCATTGAGCATCCAATACCTTTGTATTGCGATAACAATGGAGCGGTGGCTTTGGCCAAGGAACCCAGGTCCCATCAGCGATCCAGGCATATTCTGAGGCGGTATCACCTGATCCGGGAGATAGTTGATCGCCGGGAGATCGAGGTCAGGAGGGTTGACACGAGGAACAACACGGCGGATCCACTCACGAAGGCCATTCCCCAGATACAGTTTGAGAGACTCTTCGGGATGCTCGGTATGCGATACTACAGCAGCTGGCCCTAGTGCAACTGGGAGATTGTTAGTTGTATGTATGCCCTAGAAGCCAGTATTATACAGATGATGTATATTATATTGGATGCTTGGACATATATAGAGATGACTTTCTTGCTCGATATGATAGTATGCTATCAGGTTACTCTTTATCTTAACATGTACACTTGTCTTTTTAAACTGTCTTATAGTTACATGTTGATAAAGCCCTTAGGATGTGTACTTGACTACCTGGACTATGATGCAGATCATACTAGTGGGGACATGGTAGTCCATAAGTACATCCTTCAAGGTCCCTAGTCGTGGGTGTATCGAGACAGGGCATCGATATACCAGTGTAGACTAGCGTATACGCTTCTCGACCCATGAGATGGGCGATGGATGATCCCATATCCATTGGTGTTTGACATCAGAGATGGTATACGGGTGCTCAGTGGAGACTGGGTACACTGGACGGACTCGCCGAGAACTCCCAGATGGTATTATACCTCACGTCAGATGGCAGTTCTCAGGTGACACTTGTATAGGTTAGTCTGTAGACCCGAGATCGTCATGGAGTCTTGTGTGATTCCTACTGTACTTTGATCTCCACCTTACCACGTCCATGAGGGCGTGCAAAACGGTGGTCTTTGGGTACAGTCTCGAGTCACATGGAGGCAATGAGCGATAGGAGGGGTTTCGTCTCTCCCGATATTGGGGGTTGATGTTGCGCTGTGCTCGATTGGCCGTAACAGGGAAGTCCCTGGCCAGGGCTGATCAGAGATTTGCTGGTAAGTGTTACCAGTAGTTTCTCGACCCGTTATGAGCCTCACATCGGCACGACTTATCGGTTATTGGGGTCTGACGTTTACCACCCCTAGACTTGATATGCGACATATCAGACGAACAGACCGGACTGTACGGTAAGTGTTACTGGTTGGATTCACAGGAGTGTGAGCGGGCTTGCTCGTCGATCTTCTGATCGCTCAATACCCGGGTGGTCGTTACGTTTAGCAGACCGCTTACGGCTTGTGGGTGCTTGATATGATCATCATCTGCTACCGGCGTATTGACGAGTCTTTAGAGTCCTACACAGAGGTTTTCTGGCTCAAGCGAAAGGAAATAGGAGCGCATATGAGATATGTGCGGGTGCGAGAATAATGCATGTATGTGATACCGTATTTCATTCTCGCGATGAATGTATCGATTGGTTATATGCGATATAACCTAGATATCGAATCAAGGATTGATTCGATAAGCCGATACATAGGATACTAGTCGGTTATATGCGATATGACCGGATCGTTAAATCAAGTGTTGATTTAATGATTTAATGTATAATTATATATTTGATATATTGCTTTGCATTAACTAGTATTGGTTCATTTTAAAAGGATTTTCTCACTTGATGCACATTGTATATGTGATATATTTTTTGTGCACTTGTTTGTATCATGTTTGATGATACTTGCTCACTTGGGTTTGTGTAAAGATTAAACCATGGTTATATGAATGGTTAGGGTTTTGATTATTTACTTAGTTATTTATTTATTTATTCATTTTGGATATTACTAAGAATGGTGGCTTATTTTGTTTCTATGTTGAAGCTTCTTGAAGCTTTGACAAAGTCCACCATTCTTATCTCATCCTTAACCCTAACCATTCCAACTAACCTTAGTTTAATCTCTACACTTGACCATGGTTAGTATATGATAAGTATTCATATTAGTTTCATTTTTAAAAGAAAAAACTTATCATATTCTTTCTTCTTCTTCATCTTCTTCTTCAAGAAAAACCTTGCCTTCATCAATGGCAACTTGAGCAAAAGTGTGAGAAATCCAATTCTAAAGTGAACCCACCTCCTATTTCTTCACCCTCTACCTCTTGCCAAGTAGTATAGGGTGTTTTCTTCACAAGTTTCACAACTTGGTGAAGTTGGAGCTTGAACTTGTGATGCCTCGACGTAGATCATCTTCGGTACGAAGCCGACGACCTAGTCCGCCCAATTCTCCGATGAAGCCGACGTTTGAGTTCGGGATTCGAGATGGACAGCGAGAGGACGCCTATGTGGAGCTAAGGAAGTGGAGAACCGGATCTACAAAGGTTGTAGCCTCTCTCCTTTAGTTAAGATGTTAACTAGTTTCGTTTTTCGCCTAAATTTCTAGTCGACGATCCGTATTAGGGTTTCTCGGCACCCATAAAATTTGAAATTGGCATGGTTGATGCCTTGTGAGACCTCTATAGTGTGCCTAGGAACGCTACAATTACAGTGTTACATTGGTATCTATTTTGGTTACATTACATGTTCATGATACACTACCAAACTTGTTACTTGGATTTTATTACTAATGACAACAATCCTGATTGTTGTCCTGATGGACGTGACTTGTCGTTTGCATAGACAAGACCGGTACCTGCTTGATCCTGTGTTGGCATTAGATTATATTAGCAATACCTGACTTGAACACAGAACCTTGGGGGAAAGGAGGAAATCAAGAATGTAACCAAAACGTAACTCAAGAGGATATTATTATTGTTTGCCGTGATTCCGGGTGTTACGGAATAATCTTTATTATTGTTTGCCATAATTCCGGGCGTTACGGAATAAATCATTGTTTACCGTGATTCCGGGCGTTGCGGAATAAATTATTGTGCCGTGGCCCCGTGGGGAATGAACGAGATATATACTGTTAAGTTACGATGAGAATTACATTAATTGATTTCAAAGACTTGTAGAATAGATAACCTAGAAGCACAGACTCTAGGATACACATCACATACACATATCTTATTGTTTTGCCCCTGTGTTAGTTATTTGTACGCATGTTTAATTATATCATCATATCCTGGTTATTACTATTGTTTTGATATTTATGACACACCGACGTCTGGGTTTTGCATGGTCTAGTTCCTCTACCTTTATGGCAGGCAGATCAAGAGTAGTTTAGCAATCAAGCCGAGCAATGAGGAGCTAGCTATTTATTTTAGAGACTTTTAGTTTATTTAATTCAGCAGTTTTTATTTTTATTTATGTGAGCCTATATTGGGCGTGATTCAGATATTGTTTATTGGATCTTGATTTATTTCCGCTATATGCATTTCTTGATTTTATTTATTGTGGCAGATGGACATGTGTTAGCTAGATTATATATTTTACTGTTCTTGATATCCGATAGACAGCCGTAATGTGATTATGAAGGGATGTTTCCTTGCCACAAGTTGCATGGTTGGCTCTGTCACGTGCCGTAGTTACGTATCTTGGGAAGCGGGGCGCGACAGGGTTTGTTTGGTGTCAGAGCCATAGGTTTTAGGTTAGCTAGGGCTTGGTTCAATTTGTAGTTGGGTACGGTACCCAATACATTGTCTTTAAGACCCAGAATTTTCGGAACATGTCCTGCTACATTATTGTCTTGTCATTTGAATTCTTGAATCTCATCTTTCTCTTAACTCTTTCATCTTGACGTTATGGAAATGATATTGCATCTCGGCTTGGAATCCTTTTGGTTTCTTATTGTTTCTTCCATCTTATTCTCTCGATTTTGATAGTAGGATTTGGACGACTTGAATGGAGTTATCTAGTTGTAATTATATACCGCGGCATGGTTACAATGTGGTACTATATTTAGGTAACCTGTAGTCCTATTTCGATTCATTTTCTTGACTTATTTTTATTGTACTACTTTGTTTTTCTCGGTTTCATTGCTTACGAATTTATGCCTTATCGCGAACTTGAATCCAACAACCGCGTTATATCTTTCCCCTTGTCCCGTAGTGACCAGTCCGTCTGCGTTTAGAAGAATAAGGAGAAACACAGGAGAACATATGATGATTGCAGTAGTTCCAGATTAACCCCAGCGGGAGCTGGTATAGACTGCTTCAAGGCCGATCAGATATAAGATATTTGATTGAAGAAATTCTGACGAAACCGTCTTAGTTTATCAGAGTAGCGCAGCGGAAGTGTTTGTGTGTGTGCCGAAAGGTGACGTTCGTGAACATGTTGCAAATGAATCACCGATAGTTGTTCGGGAATTCATGGAGGTATTCAAAGAAATCTCGGGTATACTGTCTAATCGAGATGTGGAGTTCGCGATTGATCTTATTTCAGGAGCAGCGACAATTTCGAAGGCTTATTATCTGATGGCATCAGTGGAATTAGAAGAGGTAAAGAAACAAGTTGCCGAATTGCTACAGAAGGGTTGGATTCGCAGTAGCGGTTCACCTTGGGGAGTTCCAGTTCTTCTAGTCAAGAAGAAAGATGGCACGCGGAGGATGTGCATCAATTATCGAGAATTAAATCGGGTGACTATTAAGAACAAGTACCCAATCCCTCGTATCGGCGAATTATTCAATCAACTCAGTGGCGCGAGGGTATTCTTGATGTTGGATTTGCGATCCGGATATCATCAAGTTCGGGGGAAATCAGAAGAAATTTACAAGACAGTTCCGAACTCGATATGGGCATTACGAGTACTTAGTGATGCCATTTGGAGTTACTAACGCACCTGCAATATTTATGGACTTGATGAACTGAATCTTTTCACCGTACCTAGACCAGTTCGTAGTGGTGTTTATTGATGATATTCTAGTCTTTTCAAGGAGCAAAGAAGAGCATGAAGAACACTTGAGGATTGCACTGCAAACGTTGAGACAAGAAAATTTATATACTAAGATGAGTACGTGCGAGTTTTGGCTTAAAGAAGTGATGTTCTTGGGTCATATTCTATCCGGAGATGGAATTGCCGTTGACCACGAAAAGATTACAGCGGTTCATGATTATCCAATTCCAAAGAATGCATGGGAGATCAGAAGTTTTCTTGGGCTTGCCGGATATTATAGAAGGTTTGTGGAGAACTTCGCTCGAATAGCAGAACCATTGAGTAAGCTAACGTGAAAGGAGGTACCGTTCGTATGGATGGAGAAATATGAGTCAGCGTTTGAAGCGTTGAAGCAAAGATTGACCACCGCTCCTATCTTGACAGCACCAGATAGTTCCGGAGGGCTAGTTATTCACAATGACTGTTAGTGTGATATGCCCTAGAGGCCATTATTGTATAGTAATAGTTTATATATTACATTTTGGAAGATTGGGATATATACACGGATTTATGACAGTCTTGCTCAATATAGTAGTATGCTACCTGGTTTTTATCTATCTTAATAGGTGTATATGTTTCTTTTAACGCATCGCTAATACATATTGATAGAGCCCTTAGAATCTTTGCTTGACTACCAGCGTTGTGATGGCAGTCACACTAGTGGGGGCTGGGTAGTCTACAGGTCCCTAGTCGCAGGATTATCGAGACAGGGTATCGATACTCCAGAGTAGACTAGTGTATACGCTTCTCATCCCAGCAAGGGGGATGGTCTGTCCCACAGCCATCAGTACGTCGTACTGGAGATAGTATGCATGTGCTTATTGGGTTATGAGTTAAACTAGACGGACTCGTGGGGAACTGTTGGTTGGTACTATACCTATCGTCAAGTAGCAGTTCCCAGGTGACATGAGTACAGCATAGTCCGTTGACTTAACACTGCTACTGTCACGACCCGAAATAGCACGTGACTGGCCCTTGAATCATATGAAGTCTATAGGACTTCATCTAATTCAAGTAAGCAAAAGCCCAGAAATCTAAAACCATTTTAAATAATAAATCAAGGAAAACTAGTTTTAAAGAAGTGAAGAAAACATGTTCTAAAACCAAGGTTTCTAAATAAGTAAGCCGAATATGCATTTTAAAATTCTCAAGTCTTTTCTGAAAATTTCGGCAGAGTTTCCTTTATAAATACTGGCCCCGAACGGGGTACAACATGAATAAATATATGCACAATGATAAAAGGCATCTCCAAGTGGGAGATAGCTCTTCGTCAATCGACGGTCACAACCACGCAAGCAATATAATATACAACGCCGAAAGGCAAGGATCAAAACTCAAAAGGAAACTCAAAATCATCAAGAAAACCATAATACTACGAAGCGTGACTCTAAGGTCAAAATAATACACAACTGGTTTTCTATGTCTGAAATAAATATACAAGTCTGATTGAGGGAATTTACTAGATACAACTGAAAATAAATAAGTACAATAGTGGTCACGATGCGAGCGAACCCACCTACCAAAGCAATCACCCAGAAAGGAAGCAGTATGCCAGAAAAGCCGCAATGAAACCTGTATGGCAAAAACCTGCAAGAACTGTGGCACAACGGGGGTGAGTTGCCAACTCGTGAATAGAAAATATCACAGAGCAGAAATCGTATGTATGACTCAATCCTAGGTCAATACGATCAGTAATAATATATCCTCAATATGAATAAGTCTGAAGCATGATAAGGTGGCAAGGGTGAACATCTATACATCAGTGTAATACCAAGTGCTCGTGTCAGTGCCTCAGGTAGCGGTATATCATAATATGAGGTATAATCAATGTAATCAGTGTCAACTATATCCTGAAGTCTATGAGTATGTGGATATCATCCAACTATCTAATCAATGTCTGTATGTATGTGAATCACGTCCACGTGTCTCCCAATAACACAAAACATCATGCATGTAAATATCATAAAGCATATGCATGGAAGTATGATGATGTAAATCAACGTGTGTCCCTCGCGACACATCAAAATCATGGAACCGGAGTATCCAGCATCGACACTCGAAAACATCATGAAACATGTGCCCAGCACCGGCACGTAAATCCTCATATATCGGGCTCCGTCAGTTCGGATCGGCCTATGGGCTCCGTCAGTCCGGATCAGCCCATATCATCTCTCGACTCCGGTCGGTATCCTCCGGATATCCGCCGAGCCCAAACACTATCACCGGTAGGTAGTGGTTGTTGGAGATAGTGCCCTCAGAGTCAATTATTGGATCATAGGCACGTGATTGCAATGATTGAGGGAGGACCTATCCCGGTAGGACAGTCTTACTCAAGATGATAGTATGCTATCTGGTTTATCTTTATCATCGTGTACTGCTTTGGTGACCTGATAGGTCGCTATTACACGTTGATAGAGCCCCTAGGATTCTTGCTTGACGACCAGCAGTATGATGGCGATCATATACGTGGGAGCTGGGGTCTATAAGCACATCCTTAAAAGGTCCCTAGTCGTGGGAGTTTCGAGACAGGGCATCGATACTCCATTAGTAGACTAGTGTATACAGTCGAGACCCCGACGAGGGGCGGTGGCCGGTCTCACAAGCCACTGGTGTCAGTTGGTTCACCTAAGATGTATACAGGTGCTCATTGGGTTATGAGTACACCGGACAGGACTCGCCGGGAACCTGCCAGTTGGGATTATACCAGACGTCAGATGGCAGTTCCCTGGTGACATGTGTACAGGTTAGTTCATCGACCTGAGATCGTCATTTTTCTCGTGTGAGTTCCCACTGTACTTTGATTACTACCCTACCACGGCTCAAAGGAGTCGTGCAAACAGGTTTTAGTTGGGTACAGTCCCGAGCCACATGGAGGCAGTGAGCGGATCTGCAGGGGTTCGTCTCTCCCGGTATTGGGGGTGAGGTCGCGCTGTGTCTAGGAGAGCCATTACACAAAGCCCTCGGCCCAGGCAGGAGATTTACTGGTAGGTATTCCAGTAGTATCTCAGGTTGTCTGGGCTACACTCCGACACGACTTGTACCGCTTTTGGGGGTCTGACTTTTACCAACCCCCTAGGCCCGCCATGCGATGCTCATAGACGAACGGACCGGACTGTACGGATATTGTCACTGACAGGCTCAGTAGGGTGTCAGGATGAGTTCGCTCATCGACGTCCCTTTTGGTCAATAGCTGGTGGCCCGTCACGTATTGGCTTATACATCTGACGTGCTAGTGGTTAAATCCACAGCCATAGTATTGACGAGTCTTTAGAGTCCACCACACTTACAGTTACTCAAGTTTCGGGCGAAACGCTGTAGAGGCCGTATGGAGATATGGCAAGGTCCGATCAAATACGTGCGGTATTGCACGGATCAGGATCGGACGGTTTGTACTAGTGGCCGTATGGATATATGGCAGGGTTCGATCAGATACGTGCGGTATTGCACGGATCAGGATCGGATGGATATTACTAGCCGGCTTTGGTTTAAGCCGGATCCTAGTATAGTACAGTGTAGATTTTGTCTCTTTGCATTTGTATCCGGTCGGAATACAGATGCGAGTGTGTATGCACAGTATCGGGGTTTTTCCTGTAATTTATTACGGGACCAGTTTTCTGGAGTTGCCGGTTTTCCTTTGTTCTTTCCCGGCCGGACTTTTCCGATGGAGGGTATTATTTGCAAGTTAGCAAATAACATATTGTGGAGGGGTTTCTTGCATATGGATTGATTATGATAGCATCTTTTGATACCATTCTTTTCTATCATCATTTTCTTGCTTTATGTTGATTAGAAATGGATTTGATTTAGTGTGACATGGTTATCATTGCTTTGGATGTGGTCACCCTCCACCTTTTACTACTTTCACCTCCCTTCTTGGTTGATGTTTTATCCTCCACCATTCTCACAAAGGAGAGAAGAGGCCACACATTTTTGATAGGAAGAGAGAAATGAGAGAGAGTTTCATTTTGATGGTGGCACATATTTCTTCATCTCATTCTTCTTGTTTTGGAAAAAAATGAAAGCACCATTTTTTTCCTTAGCCTCATTCCTCCATCTCCAATGGCAACATAAATCCTAAAAGAGACAATAGATTCTACACTACATCTACAGCAAATCTTGGACGCGTCGGCTAGCCAACTTCGCGCCCGAGTTGCCTCGGTCCAGAGGTGGGAGCCCGTAAAAGAATCCGGCTACGTGGTGCCCTTTCCGACGAGAAGACGATGAATGGTGATTCCGCGGGAGATCAGGACGACGACGAGAAGACCGAAGGACACGGATCGCTCGGTATATCTCTCACCCCATCTCTAGTTAGCTAGTATCGGTTAATGGTTATGATCCGGGTATATTTTCCGCGGTAGCGCCAGTTTAAAGTTAAGAAAAATTTTGATTCCGCATTTTGGCCTCGGATAGACGGTCGGGGCGCTGCCGTGGCGCAACATGGTATCAGAGCCACGCCATTAACCTAGTCTAGCTTTGTCTAATCTGTTTTAGATTTCCGATCGAACAAAAATCCCAAAACCGCGTTTTTTCTTCACATCAGTTTCTGTCGAAATTTTTTGAAGTCCAAAAATTTTTCAGGTTGTAGAAAAGTGATGTACTGAAAGTACTAAGAACACTGGAAAAATTTGGTGCCCTGATCCTTCCGTACGACCGCGGAACCGCGGCCATAACCCCTCTTTGGCCGCGGTTCCGCCGCAGGAATGTGGATTCACGTCATCATTTTTTTTGCAGTGGGCTTGTAGGCTGGAAATAGGGGTTTTGGTATACTTTGTTTGGGCCTAGAATTTCTGTGAGTGCTACAGTAATGCTTGGGGCCCATTTGGTAAAATTTGATCGATCGGATATTTTAAACACATTAGTTCACAGTATTTACATTATATCTGAGACCGTGAATGTCACTTGATCGGTAAATCCTGTCTAACTGCTATAGCCCGGTTAGACGGATTTGCGAACGTGACATTCACGTTGATGTTTTGTGTTTTTTGCTGTGATGTTGCGGATCGGTCGTGGGGATAGCCTGGTTGCAGTATTAGTACAGTTTTGTTGCATTATGTACATTTGATATTGCGGGGCGAGCGTCCGACATGTGGACTGCCGTTACTGCCTGTTTGTATTATTATTTTGGGACACGACCAGGTTGCGGTCGATGTACCCGTTGTATGTATATTTTACTTTCTGTACTAGGCTTACCCCGCGGAGGAGTGCACGGATAGCCGGGTTCTGGAGGGCAACAAGCCCGCATCTCGTGGCATTGAGATGGAGGGGGCTTTACTCTAGAATTGGCAGAGCTATTCGCCGCACTCGTGGGGGGTACAGGTTGACCCAGGAGGGGTGCCCAAGTTACCAGATTCCGTGAAGTGCTGGGTGGTCCATTCACGGTACTGAAGGGGGCTGCCTCACTTCAGGTTTTGGTGGGTGACTTGCCGCGCCCGTAGGGGGTCTAGGATTTCATTGCACAGGCTATCCACACGACCAGGGGAACGTCGGGTTTCAGCAGCGGCTCTGTGAAACCCGGGGCTTCCAGATATCTGTATTGTTCTGTGATGCTGTACATTTCTGTGATGTTGCTTTTTATCACGCCTTGAGCGAAAATTATATATTGGTATATATATATATATTAGTAGATGTTGTATATGTTTTGCATCCGCACTAGTCCAGTCCCCGCTCTGTCGTTAGTTAGCTAACCTAACGGGTAATGACGGGACCCAGTGGCGAATGCGGATAGCATATATGTACGTCATATTATTTTCGTTCTTTGTGGTGTGATCAATTGATGGGACTGCGTTGATTCGGATATATGCAAGATAAACAAACCTTTTTTTTTGATGTTGTTGGAACAATTTTTCAAAAAAGCTGTTATTGCAAGGACGTTCACTTTTGTTTTGCATCGTGGTATTCAGTTGGAATATCCTGCTCCTCAGTCGACGAGGCAAGGGCCGAGATCCCTTCACCGGGAGTGACCCCTTGGACAGAAGTTTGCGTCAGGGCAATAACTTCACTATAGCCGATTGCCTTTTGCTTTGCATCGTGGTATTCAGTTGGAATATCCTGCACCTCATTCTACGGGGAAAGAGCCGAGATCCCTTCACCGGGAGTGACCTCTTTAGCAAAGGTTTTCGTCACTATATTTTTATAAAAACTATGCAGTTCCTTCAACGATATCAAGTTCATTACGTTAAAGGTTTTTCGCCAAAAACCAGCCGTAGCCCTCCGTCATTTCCTACGGGTATTATTTAGTATTCGTGCTGCGTTTGTTGACCTAGTCAAGACGTAGTGTTCGGTAGCTAAGTGGTACTTGTTTGTTGCATAAGTGGGATTGGTTAGGACAGTCGTGCAGCCTTGTTGACCTAGTCAAGGGCACGTACGGGTGGGTTTAATGCAATCCAGAATAATGACGGGTTGAACTTGACTGGCGGTTTATGGTTTGTTGACCTAGTCAAGGTCATAAGTCGCTTGGGGTAAAAATCACATCGGGAGTTTCTAAAGAAACTGAAACTTGTCAGGTATGCGCATACCTTCTGGAGTGTGGTGACGTGAGTGGATTCCGTCACGTTGTCATGCGATGATAGTTGGATCCCGATTCCCACTGATGAGTTGGTTTACTCCTCGGGTGATCCCGACTAATTCTTCTTTCAGATTTGGGGAAGAATTTGACGTTACAGTGGGAGGTTTCTTGATTAGATAAAGTGATAACCATTCTGATCTAGGTTAGAGTGCACGCTGAGTGTTTCTTTTCTCTCTCTCTTTGGCAGCGACCATTGACCCGACCCTAGACTATGACTCAGTGACCAAGTTAACCGAACCTTCTTATAAGACTGGCTTTTGGATTGTCAGAGTTGTAGACCTCATTGCCACTCCTACTTTTACCCTTTTCTCCAGGACACCCCGTATTACTACGAACGTCCACTTCCATTGGACAAAACCATCGTATGGTTATATACGAACTCGAAGGACTTTATTCGAGGATGGTTTCCGGTTCTGGAGAAAAACGAATAGGACTATTCAGTTGTCTTTTCCTTTTACCTTCTCTCAGGTTGCGAGTACTCCTTGGTTTAGGAGATAGTACACCTATTACGCAAATTGGATAGTCTTCTTCCAAACCCTAGGCTGGTGCCGAACGGTAGGGAATGAAGAAAACCAGTTAGCCTAAACGGTGTACAGAAGGTATTAAGTTAAGATAAAGAAAGGGATTAGTAAGAGGGCAAAGTAAAATGCGACTGCTATTCACGACCAAACCAAGTTTTTCTTCGCCAATCCTAAATCACCTTTGTATTTCTCCAGGACACTCCGTATCACTACGAAGATCCCAAGTTTATTGGATAATCCATCGTATGGTTATATACGATCTCGAAAGGAACTTGTTCCAGTTCGGGGATGGATCCTGGTTCAGGAGAAATAGGAATATGGTTTATTCGGTTGTCTTTTATCTTCACCTTCTCTCGCATTGCGAGTGTTCCTAGGATTAGGACAGTACACCCATTATGCTTATTGGATAGTCTTATTTCAAACCATAGGCTGGTGCCGAACGGTAGGGAAGGAAGAAAACCTTTTGGCCTAAAGGGGTGTGCAGAAGGTAATGACTAAAGACATATAAAGGGATTTGGAGAGATGGCAAAGAATTATACGGTTATAGTTGTGAATCTGGATAATGGAAGAGGCATTACTAGGAATACCGGGATACCCCATCGAAACATTTCAATGTTTCATTTTCACTGTGTACTGTTAAAAGAAAACTGATTTCCCGATTAGATACTTACTCCTGGGTATGTATTTACCATGTATGAGTCTCACATCTGTATGGTTTTACAGATGATGAGTGGGAGCAAGTTATTGGGAATTAGGTGATCATCCTCATTATATCGGGATTCGTTGTAATTGGTGATATTTGAGGAAGTCACCTGGGCTGTTTGCCGGTCGGCAAATATTTGGTTTTGAATATCCGTTGTTATGCACCAATTTCAAATTGATATATCTGTACGTCTATTTTTATAGAGTGAGACATACCTTTTTGAAATTATGTCTATGACATTTACCTATATCGGTGGATGGTTAGGTAAGGAGCATTAAACAGCGGTGTAATTCTTCTTAACCATAAGTACAGTTTTCAACCTACGACACACGGTGAATGAATTATTAGACTCAGGGGACTTATGCAAAGTATTGTATATTGTCCAGTGTCCATTAGGACAGAGGGGTTGGTCCTCGTACTATATTCGGTTTACTTATGACTTCTCTAGTTCTTGGACAAGTGTGTTTCGTACAAACACAGGGTCTGAGTTTTGAGAAGTTATAGGTATATGAATAAAGTAGAGAACCAGATATTGCAAGTATCGGGATTCTTCAAGGTGATCGAAGATGTAGATACTTGTGAATGGTATTCAGTTGATAGTAATGATTAAGAGAACTTGCTTCTCTTTCAGGTTACTCATAATTGGAAGCACTCCTAAGTTGAGTAACGCTGATCGGCCTCCTTCCATTTAGTTGACATGCACTGGAGACAGCTGCATGATTTGAATCTGGTTCAATTAAATCAGTGCTTCTGTTTCTGTATTGGATATAGAACAGTTCATATCTTGACATTGTTAAGGTACGGGGAGTTGTCCGGCTTATGCTTAAAACCAGACTCCGGATAACTCAAGGCACGTTTCTGTAATGGCTGTTTATGGGTTGACCCAGGCTATGACGAGGGTTGACTTTCTACCATCTGGAAGATCAATAGTGATATTGTTCTTCACTCGCCACAATTTTAAAAGAAATGGATTTTTCAGAAAACAGTAGTGGGAGTATGGTAGAACTGGAAGTGATTCCAGAACCGCAAACGATTACTGAAGATTTGATAAGAACCTAAAGATTCAATCTGGTTTGACATTCCATTGGCCACTCCGCAGATATGGTGGGTAACCTCAAGCACTCGAGAGGTACTTCGGTATGCTCAAGGACGGTGGCAGGGAGGTTCTTGTTTACCCAGACTTGCCATTGCTGTTGTTCCAGACTGTGAGACTCGGCAGAGAATGAGTATAGCGTCATTCTAAACTTGCTTTAGAAGTGTACGTCTATATGACTCTGCCAGAGGGTTGTCGTAGTCAGTGGGAGCAGCGGAAGCATTGGTGGACAGTTGGCTTATGTCTATTTATAGACTAAAGCAGATATAGCGGAGATAGATCATCTATTTCTGATGTGACAGTCATAGGTTTGACTTCATCAGAATAGGGGATGGATCTGTTAAGAAGGTAGTAGGGTGTGATGTCCTAGTATTTGATGACATACACAGAATAGGAAGTGATATTCCTATACTACGATCGGTTATACTTTGGTTGTCACACGGTGTTTTCTCCACACAGGACTTGGATATTATATCAAACATTCTGGTTACTAGATCTATGGTTTTAGATCTAGATTTGGATGGTTTCCTGATCTGGGTACCTTGACAGCATTCTATGAGTATTTAGAATGGACGACTCCTGGCACGGTAGTGTACCTGCAGGTGATGGAGTCACCCTCTCTAAAGATGTCTTACATACTAAAGTAGAGAGGGATGTGCATGATTGGCAGATCACTTGCTCAAGCAATTGAGTCAATCATGAGATGTCAAGTACCACACCAGATGTTGTTCTTGCAGTAGGTGCAATAAGTTGATATTCATCCAATCCTGGAGAAACAATCGGAAGCAGTTTTAGAACATAAGTTGATGTTCTAGGGATATGATAACAGCAGCCTCCTTTAGGAGACAGTTATCATTCCAGGCTTCCAAGGTGACCTGGATGGCAGAGTGGCTGTCAGAGTTATAGTTTTCCCTCTGACGAGGGGCAGTATATTGGACAGGTGATCCAGACAGATACTGAGGGAGGCATGGCGCAGGATACTGATTAAGTTCAGTTGTCGATACAGTCTAAGAAGTTTGGATTTGGTGTTCATTTATGAGCTAGGTCCCATCAGACATCCAGACATTCTAAGACAGGTATTGCTCATTTCGGGAGATGGTTTTCTCCGCGAACTTGAGATATAGAGAGACATAGAAAGAAACTTCACAGCGGATCCACTCACTGAGGCTATTCCTCGAACGCAATAGTTTCGCAAACAGGCTTTGTGAGACTGACTAGTAGAGGAGTTGGATGTTCGGTATCACACGGGCTGTGAGTATGCGGCATCGCAATAATTAGCCTTGAGTGCAAGTGGGAGATTGTTGGAGATAGTGCCCTCAGAGTCAATTATTGGATCATAGGCACGTGATTGCAATGATTGAGGGAGGACCTATCCCGGTAGGACAGTCTTACTCAAGATGATAGTATGCTATCTGGTTTATCTTTATCATCGTGTACTGCTTTAGGTGACCTGACAGGTCGCTATTACACGTTGATAGAGCCCCTAAGATTCTTGCTTGACGACCAGCAGTATGATGGCGATCATATACGTGGGAGCTGGGGTCTATAAGCACATCCTTAAAAGGTCCCTAGTCGTGGGAGTTTCGAGACAGGGCATCGATACTCCATTAGTAGACTAGTGTATACAGTCGAGACCCCAACGAGGGGCGGTGGCCGGTCTCACAAGCCACTGGTGTCAGTTGGTTCACCTAAGATGTATACAGGTGCTCATTGGGTTATGAGTACACCGGACAGGACTCGCCGGGAACCTGCCAGTTGGGATTATACCAGACGTCAGATGGCAGTTCCCTGGTGACATGTGTACAGGTTAGTTCATCGACCTGAGATCGTCATTTGTCTCGTGTGAGTTCCCACTGTACTTTGATTACTACCCTACCACGGCTCAAAGGAGTCGTGCAAACAGGTTTTAGTTGGGTACAGTCCCGAGCCACATGGAGGCAGTGAGTGGATCTGCAGGGGTTCGTCTCTCCCGGTATTGGGGGTGAGGTCGCGCTGTGTCTAGGACAGCCATTACACAAAGCCCTCGGCCGAGGTAGGAGATTTACTGGTAGGTATTCCAGTAGTATCTCAGGGTGTTCTGGGCTACACTCTGACACGACTTGTACCGCTTTTGGGGGTCTGACTTTTACCAACCCCCTAGGCCCGCCATGCGATGCTCATAGACGAACGGACCGGACTGTACGGATATTGTCACTGACAGGCTCAGTAGGGTGTCAGGATGAGTTCACTCATCGACGTCCCTTTTGGTCAATAGCTGGTGGCCCGTCACGTATTGGCTTATACATCTGACGTGCTAGTAGTTAAATCCACAGCCATAGTATTGACGAGTCTTTAGAGTCCACCACACTTACAGTTACTCAAGTTTCGGGCGAAACGCTGTAGAGGCCGTATGGAGATATGGCAAGGTCCGATCAGATACGTGCGGTATTGCACGGATCAGGATCGGACGGTTTGTACTAGTGGCCGTATGGATATATGGCAGGGTTCGATCAGATACGTGCGGTATTGTATGGATCAGGATCGGACGGATACTACTATCCGGCTTTGGTTTAAGCCGGATCCTAGTATAGTACAGTGTAGATTTTGTCTCTTTGCATTTGTATCCGGTCGGAATACAGATGCGGGTGTGTGCACAGTATCGGGGTTTTTCCTGTAATTTATTACGGGACCAGTTTTCTGGAGTTGCCGGTTTTCCTTTGTTCTTTCCCGGCCGGACTTTTCCGATGGAGGGTATTATTTGCAAGTTAGCAAATAACATATTGTGGAGGGGTTTCTTGCATATGGATTGATTATGATAGCATCTTTTGATACCATTCTTTTCTATCATCATTTTCTTGCTTTATGTTGATTAGAAATGGATTTGATTTAGTGTGACATGGTTATCATTGCTTTGGATGTGGTCACCCTCCACCTTTTACTACGATCACCTCCCTTCTTGGTTGATGTTTTATCCTCCACCATTCTCACAAAGGAGAGAAGAGGCCACACATTTTTGATAGGAAGAGAGAAATGAGAGAGAGTTTCATTTTGATGGTGGCACATATTTCTTCATCTCATTCTTCTTGTTTTGGAAAAAAATGAAAGCACCATTTTTTTCCTTAGCCTCATTCCTCCATCTCCAATGGCAACATAAATCCCAAAAGAGATAATAGATTCTACACTACATCTACAGCAAATCTTGGACACGTCGGCTAGCCAACTTCGCGCCCGAGTTGGCTCGGTCCAGAGGTGGGAGCCCGTAAAAGAATCCGGCTACGTGGTGCCCTTTCCGACGAGAAGACGATGAATGGTGATTCCGCGGGAGATCGGGACGACGACGAGAAGACCGAAGGATACGGATCGCTCGGTATATCTCTCACCCCATCTCTAGTTAGCTAGTATCGGTTAATGGTTACGATCCGGGTATATTGTCCGCGGTAGCGCCAGTTTAAAGTTAAGAAAAATTTTGATTCCGTATTTTAGCCTCGGATAGACGGCCGGGGCGCTGCCGTGGCGCAACAGTGGTCCCTCTGGCAGGCTCATCATCATCCACATGAAATCTCTCTCTCGCCCCGGGGTACCATACCAGGTCCACCATATACCCGCAATCTGCCTCATCCGCCTCCTCGAATCGGGTTTCACATGTCGCTCTCAGAACCGAGAAAACACATGGTGGACGCACTGAAATATCATATCAAGAGAAACCGGGTTTTTAAAATAGTACATGCTTTTTTTTGAAATCGCTACGGTTCTCAAATCCAGAAATCTCATGAAAACAATATATCTCAATGCTTAAAATCATAAAGCATGATGTATGCGACATATGATAGAAATGTAAGCATATCCGTATATCATGCAACATAAAACAGTAGTATGCACACATCGAGGGGAAAAATTGCTCTTTTTAAATGAATCCAGTTTTAAAATATATCTTGTGGTTCCCCAAATCTCCAAAATCAAGCCAGAATCGTCTATGTATATGCAAATATGGGTGTACACTATGTGTGTACGCAAGTATGAGTGTACAATATGCATGTCATATCCTGATGCAACAATCCTACTGTGTAGTGACATGGAAATTATTGATGATGAAGTGTGTGAGTCGACAAGCAGGTGTACGTGGAACATACGCATCATCGATAATGGTGCTGGTGTCCTGACAGCATGGGTTTAATATAACAATGAACACATTTAAATATGCATGCGATGCGAACAACAAGAATATGCGGAAAAAGAATGATAAACACAACAGTGAAGAATCTACATCAATACATATATATCATACAGTTTTGCCATTTGAAATACCACGAATCGGGGATTTTAGAAAAATAAAGGCTACGGTGTTTTTAAGAAAAGATGCGTCTTTTGAAAATATCCGTAGAAATCCTTTTGCCTGTCTTTAAAATACTCACGATTCGTTAGTTTTGAAAAATAGGTATGACTCGGGTCTAGTCTAACATCTACTAAGTAAACTACAGATCTAACTAACAAGCCAATCGAAGGGTATGGAAACCACCTAAATCTGAGTTGATATATGTATAAATATAATAGTCAGTGATCCCGCCTCAATAGTATCACATACGATACAGTATACAATATGACATCCTCGAGTCAAGAGTGCAGATCTATCATTAATATATAGCTCGTACGTAAATCCATCGTACGGCATCCCAAATCTGGGTACGGGTCAAATATCACATTCATCTCATCATTTATCTGGTATCCTTATCATCATATCTCATGAACTGGGGTACTGATATAAGTCTATTACAAATCGATACCATCTATGCATATATGTGCGTGTATGAAAACACACGTCCAACGGCCCGCTAAAATCTCATGTCGTATCTCAACATACGAACCACATTATAACACCGATCTCATGGCACCATGCCCAATCTCATCGACTCATCTCCAAATATCATCCACTATCCTCATCATCCAAGTGTAGGTATACGAGTATATATATATATATATATATATACACACAGTCCCATACCTATGTGTGTGTATATATATATCTCCTACCAAATACGCACAAGTATAACAGTAAGCATGTGTGTGCGTGTGAGTGTAAACCTATTCTAGGATTCGCAACTAAGAAGCTATACTAGTTCACTTCTAATAACCCTAAACTAACCATGAACACATAATGATATATATATAGTATATATATAGCATACTATACATCGAATTGCGGGGGTGCTATACGCCATCCACCCGACTTTCCCCGTAGATATAATCTACTCACCTTGCTCTTTGCTTTCCGATGTCGATGGCGCCATCATCTTCTTCATCGTCTCGAATCATCGTAGGGGTACCTACACATCATAACGTATCGTATCGCGTTAAAATCAAATTCGAATACGAAGCGACATAAGAAACCCAAAACGTTACGCTTAAAGGCCTATAGGTTAGAACCTATGGACCACGCCTTCAAAACTACCAATTAACACTTGAAATAGACGTACAAACGTCAAGTGATCGAATACAATACCAAATACCCAAAACTTGAATTCAAGCATACGCAAAACATAAGGCAACAACTTATAAAAGTGTTCCCAGATTTTGACTTAGGTCAAAGGTAGTTTCCAAAACAAGTCTAGGGTGTAGTATATGATGTACATGAGATACTGGACCAACACCGGCACCCTACCCAACCAAGTGGCCGGCCCCTACCCTTAAAATTCCGATGTCGCCGGCCTCGGGTGCTCCTCTGTGGTTCGTATTGCTACAGGGTGTTCCTAGGGTCAATTCTAGTCAACGGGGGTTGTTAGCTTAACTCAAAACTATCCAAGGTCATCCCAGATTCACCTGCACACCCTAATCACTCACAAACCGACATGAAAGTTTCTGTTTTTTTCCATATTATGGGTTTCAGTTTTAATTTAGTGTATGTTCCTGGTTTTTAACACCATGGGGGGGGTTTAAGGGTCACCACTAAGGCTCAATTACACTAACACAACTCAATTAAACCCTAACCCTCACTAGAATTTCCCAAAATTCACTAAACTTCGCCAAAACGAAAACAAACTTGAAAAAAGGCGAAAGCACTTGAAACGCTACACTAATTGTGAAAGGGTTACCTCATTGGCACTCATGAATCCCCCCTACAGCACCAAAACACAACTTTCTTGGTCCAAAGGGTTGCTTGAGAGCTTGTGCTCATTTTTTGTGAAATGGAGATGGACTTTTGGTGCATTTTGATGAAGTTTGCGAGGATGAAGAGGGGGAGGGAGTGAGGGCAGCAGCCATGGGTTGAGGAAGAAGAAATGATGAAGATGGTGAAGTGTTAAAGATGAGCCAATACTTGGTTGACCCCTCACCATCTCTCTCTCATGTCCATACCCCCTTTCTTTAATCAATTTCCTTTTTCTTTTCTTTTCTTTTCTTTTCTTTTCTTCTCTCCTCAATAGTAAACACAAAAGAAAAATAATGAAAAAGCCATGTAAGAAATGTAACACAAGTGTGTAATGATATGGTGCATGTTTTGCACAAAACACGCTTAAAGCCCGATTAGCAATTTTAATCGCGATTAGCACTAAAATAGTGTCAAATAAATCATAAACTCTCATAATTTTCTTAAATCATATAAAGTACCATCTTTTTAGTAATTTCCATAATTTTCCAAATTTTTCCTAATTTATCGGTATTTAATTATACCGCCTTATTAAAATATTCAATATTTTATTATTTAATTATAAAAATTCCAAAAACTAATATTTTATTTTTCTGAAATGTTACAATCTTCCCCCTTAAAGAAATTCGGTCCCCGAATTTAAATTTAAACCTCTCAAATACTAAAACATTTCAGTAAAAAGTCCTTGTCGTCGGGGCTCCGAAATCATCAATACATAAAACGTATCATAGCGCAATGCATGCGCATGAACAATGAGCAGATAACTCAAAATCAAAACCCCGTCAAGCATCCCGCAATCATCGGAGTCAAGGTGAAGACACCAATGTCAAATCCAATACGAAACCCAACATGCCATACATCAAAACTATACATGTAAATATCAAATTTATACATGTAGATATCTGAAGGAAATGCATGCCAAACCCTTTTAAGTCGCTATGCGATGCGCATAACACCGTACATTGGCGGACGTCTCGAGTAAGAAAATAACTCTCTCTCTATATATCCTTTGTTTAAATGCACGTACCGCCGTTTTAAAAAAAACAATTTAGAAGGGTTTCCTTGTTTTAAACGTTTCGTGTCATATCGGACACGTAGGTAAATACTGAGACTATAGCTCCCTTTTTGGAAATCCCTTCGATAACTATCAATGCATGCAAAATATATCCAGGCACTGTCCTCTGACTAGTCCTGCCCAGTACGTAAACAAATAGTAAATATCATAAAAACGTACTGCTCCATAAGAAATCAATATCAAAATGTGCATATGAATGCTACGTGCGCCTGGTGGGCACGAAAATCAAAATCCACAAATGTGCCCTACGTGTGCACAGAAACAACATCTAAGTGCAATGGGTGTGCACAAAACACCTGTCAAAGGCAACAGGTGCGCCTGACAACAATTATCAGGTGCGCCTGACAACAATTATCAGGTGCATCTGATATGCACGAAAAATCCCGACTTAGTGTATCTGGTGTGCACCAAGATCGCATCTCAAAACATGCGCTCAACACGCGTGAAAATCCAAATCAGTTGCATCCATCATGCACGAATAAAATCTAAATCATGTGCATCCGACATGCACGAAATCATGAAATCCAATATCATAATCGAAATCGACGGTATACAATACGGCTCAATCTAAATCAGGTATACCGCAGTATACAATCTCACAACCATGTGCATCAGCGTGCACAAATCTAATCAAAATACTAAAAGTGCATGAAAACTATGCCGAAAGCATAAGTCAAATCATATGCATGCCTTAGGCATGAAGTCAAAATCAATACCTCCAATAACATCAAATCGAAGTCCTGTTCAACAGTAGTGCACAAAATACGTATCACAGCACTGCAAGCATATATGAACTATACCGAGTGCAAAAATCAAATCGGATGCATACCATATGCACAAAATGAACCCAACTGTATGAAATCCATGAAGTCATAAGCATGTGCAGCCAGGGCACAAAAACAATATCAGGTGCAATGACTGTGCACAACTATGAATACCCAGTAGGTGCAACCATGGTGCACGAAAACAAATATCATGGAACTCAGCCATCAAGACTAAATCATGCAAATAGATCACCCAAAATACCAAAATCCAAGGTGACGGATGCATGATAATCGAATCACCAAATCACAAATCATAAATACCGTCGTCGATACTTCCTCCTTCGCAGTCGATAAGGTGTCGGTGCATCTAATTCTAGCAGAGCAAGATATCTACTTGCCTCATGTTCATGATCTGGCGCCTGGTGCTTTTAGGCTCTTGTCTCTCACTGTGCATTGCTAGATACATAGCTCCTCGGCTCAACGGCCCAATATGGAATGACGACGGAAACAGTCCTGCTCTGGCACATCTTCTACAGATCTCTGGCCAACTATCTCGTGGACGATGCCGAACTCTGGTCTGCTGGGTGTGCGCAATATGACCGCTCCTGGGTCCAAGTCTTCTCGTATAGTATTCTAGAAAGGTCCTGTCTAAGTCTCTCTCAAATCTCGTTTCTGCCGAATTGCCCGGAAGTTACCACCCTTTACTTTATCCGTTTCTTGTTCCGGAACGACTGCATTCTCATCGCGACTCCTTCTGGAAAATATATCCATAATCAACGCCTCTGCATGCGTATCGCATCTCTGATGTCGGCGGAGGGGAACGTCATCTCATCAAGATCTCGTACGAACCTCTTACTTTACTTTTCTTTGCTGTCGACTGCTTCGGACTCGTCTCATCGTGGCTGCATGGACCGTGCTCCAACGGCTATACTCATATCTGGAGTCTCCCAAGCAATGCATCCCATCATATGATAATCGAAAGATGTCGAACCTTTCGATCGATTCGTCAAAACCTCATAATCCCCCAAGAGCTCAACATCTTGGGTACAGTTTAATAGTATCGAGTATATACCACAGCATCGGTGGACCAGCCGTAGAAGGGCAAACCCAAGCCTCACTAATGGCACCGCGGAACTTCTGCAAACCCTAAGGTTCAAAGGCTTTCACACGGTCATTATGTCGAGTTAGGGTTTCATTCTTCTAGAGGGTCCATAGAATCGCTTGCATGTCTTTCCGAATACTTTAAACTTGGAAAATGGGCTCCTGACATTCGATCGTCTCCATTGACTCTCAACGTACCTGCGTGAAGTCGTTTCTAGCTGGAATCAATCTATCTGATGATCTCGCATCGGGGTAAGCAAACGAACCACATGTCCTAGTCATTCATCCTCGGGTGATTAGTGACCTTCTATCATATCTCTTAGTACAAGTCATACTGCAATAGCTCCAACATCTGGGGCAATATCTCATCGTTTGCAGCAGCAACTGGCTCATTCGTCTGCACGCTGAACAGTGCCTCAATCATCATGAATAACCGATACATTAATGGTCATCACATCTTGGCTGGCCTCTATCAGTGGCTCAATCCTCTGGTGCTAATCTGCACGTCCGAGAAATCTCGTGGAAGCGATCCATCAAACGCTCACGGCGCGAAAACACAATAAAACGACGCCTCTCTATGCGATCGTATATCCCTGGAGTCACGCCCTGGTCAGTCCTCGTCTGTGATGAGCTCGTGCTGACCGCAACTCTAGCCGTAGCTCTCTCTGCCCGTGTAATCGTGGCAGCAAAATCATAACCAATATCGATGAGGATAGATTATAGGAATGAATATAATACTGTGCAAGGAAATGTACATCTTAAGGCTCCTTAAGCGGAGTGGCGTAGCGTAAGTATGCCGCGGAACATACACACGGTACGTCACTCTCCTCAAGTCACCTACTCCATCAACTAAGTTCAACTTACGCGATGAAAGTTCGGGTCTAATACCCCATCAACTAAGTCTAAGTTCCGTAAGGTCAAGCCTAAGTTCCGTATATATACAAATGCTCTAGGCTCCGCATAGTCAAACTTAGACTCGAACCAAGGTTAACCTAGAGCTCTGATACCAACTTTATCACGACCCGAAATAGCACGTGACTGGTCCTTGAATCATATGAAGTTTATAGGACCTCATCTAATTCAAGTAAGCCAAAAGCCCATAAATCAAAAACCATTTTAAATAATAAATGAAGGAAAACTAGTTTTAAAGAAGTGAAGAAAAAATGTTTTAAAAACAAGGTTTCTAAATAAGTAAGCCGAATATGCATTTTAAAATTCTCAAGTCTTTTCTGAAAATTTCGGCAGAGTTTCCTTTGTAAATACTGGCCCCGAACGGGGTACAACATGAATAAATATATGCACAATGATAAAAGGCATCTCCAAGCGGGAGCTATCTCTTCGTCAATCGACGGTCACAACCATGCAAGAAATATAATATACAACGCCGAAAGGTGAGGATCAAAACTCAAAAGGAAACTCAAAATCATCAAGAAAACCATAATACTACAACGCGCGACTCTGAGGTCGAAATAATACACAACTGGTTTTCTATGTCTGAAATAAATATACAAGTCTGGTTGATGAAATTTACTAGATACAACTGAAAATAAATAAGTACAATGGTGGTCACGATGCGGATGAACCCACCTATCAAAGCAATCACCCAGAAAGGAAGCAGTGTGCCAGAAAAGCCACAATGAAACCTGTACGGCAAAAACCTGCAAGAACTATGACACAACGGGGGTGAGTTGCCAACTCGTGAATAGAAAACATCACAGAGCAGAAATCGTATGTATGACTCAATCCTAGGTCAATACGATCAGTAATAATATATCCTCAATATGAATAAGTCTGAAGCATGATAAGGTGGCAAGGGTAAACATCTATACATCTGTATAATACCAAGTGCTCGTGTCAGTGCCTCAGGTAGCAACATATCATAATATGAGGTATAATCAATGTAATCAGTGTCAACTATATCCTGAAGTCTATGAGTATGTGGATATCATCCAAATATCTAATCAATGTCTGTATGTATGTGGATCTCGTCCACGTGTCTCTCATTCACAAAACATCATGCATGTAAATATCATAAAGCATATGCATGGAAGTATGAGGATGTAAATCAACGTGTGTCCCCGCGACACATCAAAATCATGGAACCAGAGTGTCCAGCATCGACACTCGAAAACATTATGAAACATGTGCCCAGCATCGGCACGTAAATCCTCATATATCGGGCTCCGTCAGTCCGGATCGGCCCATATCATCTCTCGACTCCGGTCGGTATCCTCCGGATATTCGCCGAGCCCAAACACTATCACCGGTAGGTAGTGGTCCCTTTGGCAGGCTCATCGTCATCCACACGAAATCTCTCTCTCGCCCCGGGGTACCATACCGGGTCCACCATATACCCGCAATCGGCCTCATCTGCTTCCTCGAATCGGGTTTCACATGTCGCTCTCAGAACCGAGAAAACACATGGTGGACGCACTGAAATATCATATCAAGAGAAACCGGGTTTTTAAAATAGTACATGCTTTCTTTTGGAATCGCCACGGTTCTCAAATCCAGAAATCTCATGAAAACAGTATATTTCAATGCTTAAAATCATAAAGCATGATGTATGCGACATATGATAGAAATGTAAGCATATCCGTATATCATGCAACATAAAACAGTAGTATGCACACATCGAGGGGAAAAACTGCTCTTTTTAAATGAATCCAGTTTTAAAATATATCTTGTGGTTCCCCAAATTTTCCAAATCAAGCCAGAATCGTCTATGTATATGCAAATATGGGTGTACACTATGTGTGTACGCAAGTATGAGTGTACAATATGCATGTCATATCCTGATGCAACAATCCTACTGTGTAGTGATATGGCAATTATCGATGATGAATTGTGTGAGCCGGCAAGTAGGTGTACGTGGAACATACGCATCATCGATAATGGTGCTGGTGTCCTGACAGCATGGGTTTAATATAACAATGAACGCATTTAAACATGCATGCGATGCGAACAGCAAGAATATGCGGAAAAAGAATGATAAACACAACAGTGAAGAATCTACATCAATACATATATATATCATACAGTTTTGCCATTTGAAATACCACGAATCGGGGTTTTTAGAAAAATAAGGGCTACGGTGTTTTTAAGAAAAGATGCGTCTTTTGAAAATATCCATAGAAATCCCTTTGCCTGTCTTTAAAATACTCACGATTCGTTAGTTTTGAAAAATAGGTATGACTCGGGTCTAGTCTAACATCTACTAAGTAAACTACAGATCTAACTAACAAGCCAATCGAAGGGTATGGAAAACACCTAAATCTGAGTCGATATATATATAAAAATAATAGTCTGATCCCGCCTCAATAGTATCACATACGATACAGTATACAATATGACATCTCGAGTCAAGAGTGCGGATCTTTCACCAATATATAGCTTGTACGTAAATCCGTCATACGGCATCCCAAATCTGGGTACGGGTCAAATATCACATTCATCTCATCATTTATCTGGTATCCTTATCATCATATCTCATGAACTGGGGTACTTATCTAAGTCTAGTACAAACTGATACCATCTACGCATATATATGCGTGTTTGAAAACACACGTCCAATGGCCCGCTAAAATCTCATGTCGTATCTCAATATACGAACCACATCATAACACCGATCTCATAGCACAATGCCTAATCTCATCGACTCATCTCCAAATATCATCTAGTATCCTCATCATCCAAGTGTAGGTATACGAGTATATATATATATACACATTCCCATACCTATGTGTGTGTATATATATATATATATATCTCCTCCCAAATACGCACAAGTATAACAGTAAGCATGTGTGTGCGTGTGAGTGTAAACCTATTCTAGGGTTCGCAACTAAGAAGCTATACTAGTTCACTTCTAATAACCCTAAAGTAACCTTGAACACCTAATCATATATATATATATAGTATATATATAGCATACTATACATCGAACTGCGGGGGTGCTATACGCCATCCACCCGACTTCCTCCGTAGATATAATCTACTCACCTTGCTCTTTGCTTTCCAATATCGATGTCGCCATCATCTTCTTTATCGTCTCGAATCATCAAAGGGGTACCTACACATCATAACTTATCGTATCGCGTTAAAATCAAATTCGAAGACGAAACGACATAAGAAACCCAATACGATACGCTTAAGGGCCTATAGGTTAGAACCTATGGACCACGCCTTCAAAACCACCAATTAACACCTGAAATAGACATACAAACGTCAAGTGATCGAATACAATACCAAATACCCATAACTTGAATTCAAGCATACGCAAAACATAAGGCAACAACTTTTAAAAGTGTTCTCAGATTTTGACTCAGGTCAAAGGTAGTTTCCAAAACAAGTCTAGGGTATAGTATATTATGTACATGAGATACTGGACCAACCCCGGCACCCTACCCCCTAAGTGGCCGGCCCTACCCCTAAAATTTCGATGTCGCCGGCCCCGGGTGCTCCTCTGTGGTTCGTATTGCTACAGGGTGTTCCTAGGGTCAATTCTAGTCTACGGGGGTTGTATGCTTAACTCAAAACTATCCCAGGTCATCCCAGATTCACCTGCACACCCTAATCACTCACAAACCGACATGAAAGTTTCTGTTTTTCCGTATTTTGGGTTTCAGTTTTAATCTAGTGTAAGTTCCGGATTTTTAACACCATGGGGGTTTTAAGGGTCACCACTAAGGCTTAATTACACTAACACAACTCAATTAAACACTAACCCTCACTAGAATTTCCCAAAATTCACTAAACTTCGCTAAAACAAAAACAAACTTGAAAAGAGGCTAAAGCACTTGAAACGCTACACTAATTGTGAAAGGGTTACCTCATTGGCACTCATGAATCCCCCCTACAGCACCAAAACACGACTTTCTTGGTCCAAAGGGTTGCTTGAGAGCTTGTGCACATTTTTTGTGAAATGGAGATGGACTTTTGGTACATTTTGATGAAGTTTGAGAGGATGAAGAGGGGGAGGAAGTGAGGGCAGCAGCCATGGGTTGAGGAAGAAGAAATGATGAAGATGGTGAAGTGTTAAAGATGAGCCAAGACTTGGTTGACCCCTCACCCTCTCTCTCTCATGCCCATACCCCCTTTCTTTAATCAATTTCCTTTTTCTTTTCTTTTCTTTTCTTGTCTCCTCAATAGTAAATACAAGAGAAAAGAATGAAAAAATGATGATAAAGCCATGTAGGAAATGTAACACAAGTGTGAAATGATATGGTGCATGTTTTGCACAAAACACGCTTAAAGCCCGTTTAGCGATTTTTAATCGCGATTAGCACTAAAATAGTGTCAAATAAATCATAAACTCTCATTTGCTTAAATCACATAAAGTACCCTCTTTTTAGTAATTTCCATAATTTTCGAAAATTTTCCCAATTTATCGGTATTTAATTATACCGCCTTATTAAAACATTCAATATTTTATTATTTAATTATAAAAATTCCAAAAAATAATATTTTATTTTTCTGAAATGTTACAGCTACTTCTCCTCAAGTGTGTTCCCACTGTTCTTAGATTACTGCCCTATCACGGCTCTATTGAGTCGTTTAAACAGGTAGTAGTTGAGTGCAGTCTCGAAGCGCTTGGAGGCAGTGGCGGTTAGATAGGATTCGTCTCTTCCCGTATTGGGGGTTGATGTCGTGCTGTGATTCGGAAAGCCATTACACAAAGTCCCTGACCAGGGCAAGCAAGATTTGCTGGTAGGGATTCCAGTAGTTTCTCAGGGTGTTTTTGGCCGCACTCCGACATGACTTATTACGCTATTAGGGGTCTGACGCTTGCCGCCCATAGAACCGATATGTGACATTCTTAGACGAACAGACCGGACTGTACGGAGATTGCCGCAGACAGGCTCAGTAGGGATACGGATGGGTTTGCCCATCGGCCTTCTTATCAACAGATACCTGGGTATCCGTTACGTGCAGCTAGTACCGCTGACGTGCTTGTGGTTAAACCCACTGCCAGCGTACTGTCGAGTCTTTAGAGTCCCACACAGAAGGTTTCCCAGCTTCGGGCGAAACGATGTAGAGGTCGTATGGTTTTACGACAGGGTCGATCACATACGTTTATTTGTGCGCATATGATGTTCAGGCGGACAATACTAGTGGGCTTTGGTTTAAACCGGATCCTAGTATTTGATTATTGGATTAGTTTCGTCTTATTGTATTCGTGTTTTTTGGAACATGGATACAGGTATGTATATACGGATGAGAGGGGCATTCTTGTAATTTGATCAAGATTGTTTCTTGGAGTGAGACACCTTAATTAGGGTTTTTCTTTTTGGTGAAATCTTTTATGAGGTGGAGGAAATGAGAGAGGAAATTTTGTGGTATTTTAGTGAAATGTGATTAGGGTTTCATGTTGACTTTCTTGGACTTTTGTGAGATTAGAAGACTTAGATATTTTGAGATATTACTTGAGATATTTGTATGAGATATTTTCTTTTGGCTTAAAGTCCAAAACATAAACCATTTTCACATTATCTAATTACCTTGGTCATTCTACAGATAATTTCTTTCTCTCATTCTTCTCAAGCTTTCTCCGTCTCATTTCAAACCCTAACCATCTTATGAGTTGAGAATCCTAGGGTTTGTGAGACTACTAGACTCCTAACCACTCTCTACACATCCTAGGCTACTTAGTTTAGCACACCAAGTGACTTAGTTACCTCAAGTAGAGGTTAAGCTCAAAGTTGGAACTCTCGGGTGGATCATCTATGATTTGGAGAAGCCGACGAGGAGGCGCAATCCGTTCTCACTTCGAGTAGCTCATGACTTGGAGAAGGACAGCGAGGAGGTGAAGGACAACGAGAACTTAAGGTATAACATTCTAACATAGTAGTTAAACCTCTAAGTTAGTTTTTAAGTTAGGGTTTAGTATCGATCTTGGAGTTTAGTCGATGTTACGAAGCACTTAAAAATCGTTTTTTGCAAACTCCGCCTCCCCGGGAACACGTGGGGTGCGTGGCATATACTTACAGTGGTATCAGAGCCAACTAAACCATAAATAACAGATTAAATGACAACTAAAACTACGAAACCGAAATAACCCCAAAACATCGAAACGTAGATCCTAGTTTCTGTTGATTTTTTCCGAGGCTCTAAAATTTTTTTTAGCAACTGCAGAGTACTTCTTCACTTGTAAAATGAACTCACCAAAAACAAGAAAATTCCCTCGGATTTTGGCCGGCCACATTGGCCAAAAATCCGGCCTCACCGGTTTTCCAGAGAGGGAATGCTTCGTGTTTTGGTATGTGGTCTTATTACTTAGATCTAGGGTTTCAGGAGTTGTTTATTTTTGCCAATTTTGAATATACTGTCAATTCTTTACTATGGCAATATGGGGTGTTTCGAAGTCGCAGTTTTAACGTCGTTTAATGTTTCAAGATGTGATATATGTGTTCGTAAACTTCCGCTAATTGCTATATGTCGGTTAGTTGGGGGTTGCACATATCTGTGATGCTTTTATGGTTTGTGTATATGAATATTGTTGGATTATCGTGAATGAATTGCCGGGGATGTGAGGTGTTATATTCTTTCATTCGATGTAAAATTTGTAAAGTGATGTAATATTATTTTGCGGGGCACATCTGGGTTGAGGTTGTAGCCACCGTTGTATTATTTCTTTTACTGTTTATTGCTTCTAGGATAGACCTAAGGTAGGGTGCACAAACTATCGGGTACTTTGAAATGCTGAGTGGCCATGGCTGGTAAAAGAATAGTGCAATGGCTAATTACATCAGGGTGAGAATTTTATTCAAAGAAAAAGAAAAACCTAAGACTAATTACAACATTTACATGTTAAAAGATTGGGTTAGTCCAGAAATTAATACCAGCCATTTAAAAATTTTGTTTATATAGTGCAATGGCTGGTAAAAGAATATGTATATACAAAAGAAAAAGAAAAAGAAAAAGAAGAGGTATATGTTAGATGTTAGTGAAGGGCATGGGCGTGTAAAAGTAGGGATCAGAAAACGCTGAAGATGAAGATGAAGTTTTGAAGAGGTCAAAGAATTGTTTTCTGAATGAATTGAATGTTCAAGAAGCACATGTTGAATTCCGAAGTCAGGTTCATTTAAAAACTGGAGTTCATCCGCAAAAATTTCCTCAAAACTTGATATGAAAGAATATTTTTCAATGTTGTCTTCCTCCCTATGATTTTTCACAATACTATTCTTATCACTATGTTTTTCTAACTCTTCCAATACTATTTCTTCCTCATCACATTCACAAAAGGGTAGGTATATGTCATCCAAAACAGTAGCTTCCCACACTAACATTTCTTCCGAAACAATATCACTAGGTGATACAAAAATTGTGGATTCCTGATCATTGATCTCTTCTGACAATCTATCTGTTGGGGTCAAAATTTGCACCCCCGGATGACTGAGTCAAAGTCAAGATCAACCCCAAGCCAGGTGGGCCCAAGCCCAGGTCAAGCAGGTCCATGCCCAAGTCGAGCTCGCGGCCAGCCTCCTCCATGCTAAAATATAGATCATGTAATAAATAATTTTTATGTAATTTTTATGCATGAATGTATACAAAAGGGGCATAAAGCCAAATTTTTGTAAAGCCCATGGCTTATGTGCAAAAAGAAATGGCACATGAGCCATGGGATGGGCAAAATGCCATTTTGTAAAGCCCAAGGGGCTATATGTAAATATGTAAGCCTATATAAGGCAACATGATGAAAATATCAAACATACTTTTTTCATTCCCCTAAAAAATCTAAGGTTTGTGCCTCTTTTCCCTTTCTGAAGGTTCTAAACCTTCTTCTTTCTTTTGAAATTAAATCAAGAGTTTTACTCTTCCTTTTCCAAAACTAAATAGTTTTTCACCACAAAACCCACAAAGGGGAGCTTAGATCTCCCATCAGATCTCAAAAAGAAAAGATTTTTAAAATCTCACATCTCTTGATTTTCAAGATCCTGCCAACAGAGGAGGAAGAAGGAGGCCTATCTCCGAAAACCCTATTTTTGGGAAGACTTAGGGCTCCAAAGAAGAACCCCTTTCATCAACTCCAAAACATCTTAGGAGTTTAACTCCACACTAAATCCTCTTTTGGGATTTTAAATCCTTTTTCTAGGGCTAAACTCCCCTTTTCTTCGCCGGCGTCCAAGCGCCCGAGTGCCTAGCGCTCAAGCGCTTAGCTCCCATGTGTCGGACACGTGGCGCGCTAGCGCTTGAGCGCACAACGCCTGAGCGCCCAGCGCCCACGTGTCAGACACGTGGTGCGCGCGTGCTTGAGTGCACAGCGCTTGAGCGCACAGCGCCCACGTGTCGGACACGTGGTGCGCTAGCGCTTGAGCGCACAGGGCCTGAGCGCACAGCGCTCGAGCGCAAAGCGCTCACGTGTCGGACATGTGGCGCGCTAGCGCTAAAGCGCACGGCACTCGTGCGCTAGGCACGCGAGGCGCTGGCCCCACGCTTCCTTTGGGCGCTTTTCCCTTATATATATATATATGTATGTATGTATGTATGTGTGTGTGTATATATATATATATATATATATATATATATATATACTCACACACTCCATAACACCGTCCCTCTAAAAAATTTTTTGGGCCGGGGTGCTAGCCCGCACCCCGCAAGGGGGCTGCTAGCCCCCTTGACCCCCAGCCCGCTATCCGGGTAGCGGGACCCCCGTAAAAACTCTGTGTGGCTCTTGATATATCCAAGCCCCCTCCAAAACAAAACACACGTACACTGTACATTGAGTTCGCATGACCAGTTTAACCCGCCAATCGGAGGTTCCCTCACTCCAAAGGCGAGGGGTAATTAACGGCAGCTTAGTCCGCGGCTGCCGTAGATTCGGATCCCCACAATCAATAAACCCTGGCCTACCCTAGGCAGGGGGAATCTTTAGTACGTCTGACAAGCGCACGCGTATTCCCATCTCAATGGGGTGACGAAAAACACCCTACACTATCCAAACCATACCCGTAAAAATCACAAGAATCCTCCTCTAAAATTGGAATGCAAAAATCAGTCGGAGGATTTTCTTGTATGTTCTGATAACACTTAGTCAATTCAATTGCATCGTCATCTATAAAATCATCAAAATTCAATTCATCGTTTATTTTACTTTGGTGACTTCCTAGATGATAGATATCAACACTATGTAATTCTAATTGACTGTGTTCACTCTTTAGAATCACTACAGCTACATGCTCTTCAATTCTAGCCAATGATTGAGCTTGAGCGTGAAACAATTGCTCAGACTGTTGTATACACAAGGCTCGCATTGCAGCTGTTTGATTCTCGACCGCAATCATTACTTAAATACCTTTCTCTAAAGCGGTCAACCTAGTATCTATCTCACCATCATTCCCTAAGGATGGGTCAGTTGTTCAGGTAAAGAGGGTTGTGACGGTGGTGATGCTAAAGCAGTCAATCTGTCAACCTCTTTCTCTAAATCTTCAATCATTAGGTCTCTAATTGAAGTGGGACTGGGTTCAAGAGTGTTAGGTGGGTGACCATTATCAAAAATCTGGGACGGTTGGTCACCCCTAAGAAAGGACAGTTGTCATGAATGTGGGAAGCATTTTGGCAATTTGAACAAGTGAATTGGGATTGAGTATAAACAAAAGAATAAGAATCGTGAAAAATTTAATTAAAACGTGTATCACCCATATTAACAAGAATTCACAAATATCACAAAAATAAAGAATATTACACCCATAGCAATTTATAGTATGCTAGCCAACTAGACCTGCTTAAGAACCTGATTGTCGAAGTAAAACTTGTTGGATATATGTATGCCCTAGAGGCCATTATATGATAGTAGATGTATTTATACATGTGTGTGTGTATGTGTGTGTATTCAGTGTACATTCTTGCTCGACATGATAGTATGCTATCTGGTTTTTCTTTATCTGACATGTTGACTTGATCATGCTTTTATTCATTCACACATGTTGATAAAGCCTGAGAATATTTTCTTGACTACTGTGATTATGATGGAGACCATACTAGTGGGACATCTGTAGTTTATAAGCATATCCTAAAATGTCCCTAGTCATAGGTGTATCGAGATGGGGCATCGATATAACAGAGTAGACTAGCGTATATGATACTAGACCCGTATGATGGGCGATGGATGTTCCCACATCTATTGATGTATGACATCGAGATCGTATGCGAGTGCTCAGTGGAGACTGGGTACATTGGACGGACTCGCCGAGAACTCCTATATGGTATTATATCTATCATCGGATAGCAGTTCTCAGGCGACACTGGTACAGTTTAGTCTGTAGATCCGAGATCGTCATAGAGTCTTGTGTGTTCTCCCACTGTACTTTGATTACCACCCTACCACGGCTCTACTGAGTCGTGAAAACAGGTGGCTTTTGGGTACAGTCCCGAGACACATGGAGACAGTGAGTGATAGGAGGGGTTTTGTCTCTCCCGGTATTGGGAGTTGATGATGTGCTGTGCACGATTGGCTATATCAGTAAGTCCCTGGCCAGGGATGTTGGGATTTACTGATAAGTATTATCTGTAGTTTCTCGATCTGTTATAGACCATTCATCGGCACGACTTATTGAGTTATTGGGGTCGACGTTACCATCCCTAGACTCCGTATGCAGCATATTTGATGAAGAGACCGGACTGTACGGTAGTGTTGCCGGTTGGCTCGACGGGAGTTGTGACAAGTTCGCTTGTTTTCTTCTGATCGCTCAATACTCGGGTGGCCGTTACGTTTAGCTGACCTTTTGCAGCTTAGGGGTGCTTGATATGATCGTCAACCACTGCCGGCGTATTGACGAGTCTTAGAGTCCCACAATGGAGTTACCTAGCCCAGGCGAAACGATGTGGTGTGCATATGTGATATGCGTGGGGACCCGATTAAATGCGTGTATGTGATACCGTATATTAATCGGGCGGTTTGCTATTGGTCGGGTCGTATGTGATATGACCGGTTTGCTAAATCAAGTGTTGATTTAACATTGACCATTAGCTCTTTACTTTGGACCCTTTTGTTTTTAGTGTATGCATGCATGTATGCACATGTTTACATTGATGCACATATGGATGTGCATGCACTCATATATACATACACAATTCTATCATGGTTGTTGATACATGAGATGGTGGCAATATAAGACTCACACCTTGTTATATATATGTTGATATTTATTTTTGGAAAAGAAAATGAAATGGAAAGTTTATTATGGTTGATTATTTTATTATTCCACTAACCTTTGTGTTAACCATGAGTTATTTTCCATGGCCATTTTTGATCCAAAGAGAAATATCAAGATATTTATTAACTTGGGTTAAGAACGAGAAGAGAAAATATATATATTTTCTATTCTCATTTTTATCCTTATCTTTATCATTATCTCTTGAGCCCTCATTTGCTATCATCTTCTTCCTCCTCTGTCTTGCTCTCTAGCTTTCATTAGTGAGTAAGAGAGTGATCAAGTTAGGGTTTTGAAGTGAGAAAACAAACCACATCACCATTCTACACTACTCTTGCCCATTAGTTTAGAGTGTTGGCTTCTACTTCTTCTCTTGATCAAGTGGAGCTTCAAGCTTGGACAAAGAGGACTCCGGGTGGATCGTCGTGGACCTGGAGGATCTTAAGTAAGCTTCTTTCAACCCTCAAGTGGCCAAGGAGTCTAGCGTAGGGAGCTACAAAGATTGTATTCTCTAAAACCCAGCCTTTACTACTTGTGGTTTGTGTTAAAGTTTTGTGTTACCCTAGCTTTTCTAGTGTGATCCTTAGGATAGTTTCTTTAGCACCCTATTAGTTTTTTTAATATGGCATGTGTGATGCTACTAAACCCTTGTAGTGGTGCTAGAGAAATCCCTTCATGGTAGCAAAGCCTAACTAGAAACCTAGACGATGTTACGATAATCCGAAACCGAGAAACTCCGCAAAATACGATTTTAGAAAACCCATGAAAATGCTCTCTGTAAATTTTTTGAAAAGTGGTCTAAAAATTATTTAAGCAACTGTAGAGTGGCATTTAAGATGACATAAGAACACAGGTGCAATACGAAAGGGGGTGCTCGGTTCTAGGCCGGCGACCAGGCCTGAAAATCCGGCGACGCCGACTCATTTTGCTCCCCTCCTCATCGTATTGCACCAGTGCTCTGTAGATCATGATTTGGGGTTTCTGGTATTGTTTTGAAGTCCAAATTTGCATGTGATGTTAGTTTGGAAATGGGTTCTTTGCGGAGTATTTCGTATTCGTATTTTTATAACATTGTATTAGTAACTTTGGCGTTGTTAAACAAGTCGAACGAATTATCAAACACTGGTATTTTCAAGGTTGAACGTACTCGATATATAATGCAGGTATTCCTATGGACCCTCTAGAAGAATGAAACCCTAACTCGAGATGTGACCACCAAACTGTGACTAAACCTTAGGGTTTACCGTAGTTAGTGGCGCCACAAATGAGGCTTGGGTTTTCCCTTCTACGGCTGGTCCATTAAATACTGTGGCATGGATTTTGGGTATTGTTTAACGGTGCTCAAGTGTTGAGCTTGCTGGGGAATGCGGGTGTTCGTTGATTCGATCGAAGGGTTTAACATCGCCTAGTAGTATATGATACTTGTTTCTGCGACCGTAAGCGTAGTATGTGTATCGCCGGTTTCGTTGCTATATGTCAACGGAAATTGGGGTACGCATACTTGCTTACGTTGATGAATGTGATGTTATGTGTTGCTGTGCTGTGATGTATAGGATTGTCGTGATTGAATGGCCGGGGGGTTTTATGTGAGATGAGAGTTTTACTTTTCATTCATGTAAAATTCATTTGTAATGTAATATTCTTTTATTTGGGGAACTTTCGGGTTGACGATGATGTCACCATTATTGTATATTATTTACTTTTCCGCATTAGGATAGACCCAAGGTGGAGAGCATAAGTGACCGGGTTCTAGAGTCCAGTAGGAGACCATCTCAAGGAGTCGAGTCCAGGTCTCCTAGCTCTAGAATTGGTAGGGTCGCTTGCCGCTCTCGTAGGGTTCTAGGGTGTGGGATTGGCTATTCATCACGACTATGGAATCCGTATTTTCTATTGTTGGCTAAATACTAAATACAGACGTCCTAGTATATCCTATATTATCATATCTGTGTTTCTGCTGCCTATATTCTGTGATGTGATCACTTAATATATCTGAGATGAATGTTGTATTATATATGAGATATATAATAGACGTTGTTTATGTTTTACATCCGTGCTAGTCCCGTCCCGGTATGCCGTTAGTTAAGTAACCTAACGGTGCATAATGGAACATTGCGGCGAATGCGGATGGCATAAGTGTACGTTGTATTTTCGTTTCTTTTCTGTGATTGGCTTAAGGACTTAAATGATGGGACAACATTAATATGATTAATGTGAAGAAAAAAAAACCTAAAAAGATGTTGTAGAATCGGATTTGAAAACCGCTCGGCTTTTTATAAAAAAGCTACATTTCAAAACTGCGGAGCTTAAGCCACTCCTTTTGAAAACCATTTGATTCTACGATGATATCAAGTTCAAAGCGTTAAAGGTTTTCTTAAAAACCATCCGCAACCCGCCGTCATTTTAGGAAGTAGAGTACTTAGTATTCGTGCTACGTTTGTTGACTATAGTTAAGGCGTAGTGGACGGTAGCTAAGTGATGTCTTCCTACAATGCATATGATGCAGATCAATTGGGACATTCATGCGACTTTGTTGACCATAGTTAAGGGTCACATGGGTGGGTCTAACTAATCAAGAAATGACGGGTAGAACTTGATTAGTGCTTATGATTTGTTGACCATAGTTAAGGTCATGAGTGCTAGGGGTAAAAACCATATCGGGAATTTCAAGAGTTGAAATTTGCAATGAGATTGCATACCTTCCATATGATGGTTGGATCCTGATCCCACTGTGGGCAATAGTTGCTCCCAGGAGAGTTTTGCAGTTTACAATTAGCTAACCCATTAGGTGTCTAGAAAGGTGTTAACGGGGCTACGCCTCTGGGAAGATGAGGTTTATATTAATTAGGTCCGTGCGAAAGCACGGGGAACCTCCCTCAAGTACCGACACCGGCCTGGCTGAACGGTTAGCGAAGTTATAGACTGTAATTAATCCTGGCTAGTTTTTTTTAAGGTTTGAAAGAAAAACTTGATTAAAGCAGTGGGAGACATCGATTAGATAAGATAATAACCAATCTGATCTTTGCAAGAGTTTTCGCTGAGTGTATTCTTTTCTCTCTTAATGGCAGACACAAATGGCAGGACTCAAGTTTCTACTAGATAAAAATAAAGTGAATGGGACCAATTATAAAGATTGGCCGAGGAATCTTAACATTGCCTTGACTTATGATAAGGTATCATATGTCCTCACGGCTCCAGCCCCGCCCGTTCCAGGTCCTAAATCCTCAGTTGCGGATATTGAAGTCCGCAAGACATGGGACGCTGACTGTGCCATGGCCAAATGCCTCATGCTTGCATCGATGGATAACACTCATCAGAAACAGCACGAGAATATGGATTTCCAAGCCATATTTCTCCATACAAAGGAGTTATATGGAGAGCAATCTCATGTCTTACGATACGAAGCATCCAGAAAGCTATTTCAGATGCGAATGGCCCCGGGCACACCAGTAAGAGACCATGTTCTGAAGATGATAGCTCTCATAGAAGAGCTTGAGGACATTGGGTGGACAATAGACAATGAGCAATATACTGATATTATTCTGCAGTCTCTCCCCTCCACCTTTGCTCAATTTATAGTTAACTTTAACATGCACAACATGAAGAAGGAATTACCTGAACTCCTTAATATGTTAAGGAGTGCAGAGAGCATGCTGAAGTCAGTGAAGACTCCCGTTTTGATTGTTGGGCCATCTTCCTCCTCTCACCCGAAGGCTAAGGCGAAGGGAAAGATGAAGAAGAAACCCACCAAACCTAAGGGTGGAGTCAAAAAGGCTAAGGGGAAAGACAAGTCCAAGGCTGAGGAATCGGGGAAAGGGGAATGTTATCACTGCCACAAAACATGACACTGGAAGCGCAACTGCACGGCGTACTTGGATCTCAAGAAGAAGCATAGGGATGCTTCCGCTTCAGGTGTGTTTATGACAGAAAACTGTTTTTCAATCAACTCTGCTTTCTGGGTATTAGATAACGGTTCAGGTTCTCACATTTGCAATTCTATGCAGGGGCTGAGAAATAGCAAGGTTTTGAAGACAGGTGACCATACTCTCCGCGTTGAAAATGGTTCCAATGTACATACAGTTGCAGTGGGAGAGTATTACTTGGGGTTGCCGTCTGGGTGTATATTGGTTTTGAACCCATGTTATTATGTACCTAGTATGATTTGTAATATAATATCCGTTTCTTTGTTAGAAAATGAAGGATATAATTTTGTATTGCAGAACAATATTATGAACATTCACCTGAATCAAATGTTGGTTGGATATGGTACACTTAATAATGGGATATGCGTCCTAAATCAACACACGGTTTTCAGCATACAACAAACTAATAAAAGAAAATTTTCAAAAATAAATGAAGCTTTTCTTTGGCACTGTAGACTTGGTCATATTAACGAAACAAGACTAAACAAGCTACATAAAGATGGATATTTAAACCCTTTTGAATATAAATCTTATGCAACTTGCCAGTCTTGTATCAAGGGTAAAATGACCAAAACTCCGTTTACCAGACATGGAGAAAGAGCTACTGAGCTCTTAGGCCTCATACATAGTGATGTATGCGGGTCAATGTCTACACAGGCTAGAGGCGGTTTTTCTTACTTCATTACTTTCACTGATGATTTCTCAAGATTCTGTCATATATTTTTATTAAAGCACAAGTCCGAAGTTTTCGAGAAATTCACTGAATATAAACTCGAAGTAGAAAAACAAACCGGCTTGAGCATCAAAATGCTTCGATCAGATCGAGGTGGGGAGTATCTCAGTACAGAGTTTGCAGACTTCCTAAAAGAGAATGGGATTCTCTCTCAGCTCACTCCTCCTTACACACCACAGCACAACGGTGTGTTAGAACGACGGAATCGAACCCTATTAGATATGGACCGTTCCATGCTGAGTGATGCTGAGTTACCCATCTCATTTTGGGGGCATGCATTGGAGACTGCTGCGTTTCTACTGAACAGGGACCCAACCAAAACCGTGTCTACCACGCCATATGAGATATGGCATGGGAAGAGACCATTTCTTAAACGAATTAAGATTTGGGGTTTTCCGGCCTATGTTGAAAAGAAGAATCCGGACAAACTCGAGACACGGTCAGCCATGTGTAATTTTATGGGATATCCAAAGAATTCTTATGGATATCTTTTCTACCACAAGGAGGAACAAAAAGTGTTTGTTTCTCAGTATGCCACATTTTTGGAAAAAGAGTTTTTTTACAAATGATAAAGATGGCAGTGTGGTAGATCTAGAAGTTCTAGAATCACAAACTACGGATGATGACTTGGTTGAACCGGCTGTTGCAACAGAAACTGATGAAGCTCGGCCACTCCGTAGGTCTGGTAGGACTACTCGCCCACCGGAGAGGTTTCCTCGTTGATGGTGATAGAGAAGACTGCATCATGGAAGATGATGATCCTACCAGTTTTCAGCAAGCTATCACGAGTGGAGACTCGGTGAAGTGGTTGGTGTTAGTTGTATGTATGCCCTAGAGGCCAGTATTGTACAGATGATGTATATTATATTGGATGCTTGGACATATATAGAGATGACTTTCTTGCTCGATATGATAGTATGCTATCTGGTTGTACTTTATCTTAACATGTATACTAGTCTCTTTAAACTGTCTTATAGTTACATGTTGATAAAGCCCTTAGGATGTGTACTTGACTACCTGGACTATGATGCAGATCATACTAGTGGGGACATGGTAGTCAATAAGTACATCCTTCAAGGTCCCTAGTCGTGGGTGTATCGAGACGGGGCATCGATATACCAGTGTAGACTAGCGTATATGCTTCTCGACCCATGAGATGGGCGATGGATGATCCCATATCCATTGGTGTTTGACATCAGAGATGGTATACGGGTGCTCAGTGGAGACTGGGTACACTGGACGGACTCGCCGAGAACTCCCAGATGGTTTTATACCTCACGTCAGATGGCAGTTCTCAGGTGACACTTGTACAGGTTAGTCTGTAGACCCGAGATCGTCATAGAGTCTTATGTGATTCCCACTGTGCTTTGATCTCCACCTTAGCACGTCCATGAGGGCGTGCAAAACGGTGGTCTTTGGGTACAGTCCCGAGTCATATGGAGGCAATGAGCGATAGGAGAGGTTTCGTCTCTCCCGGTATTGGGGGTTGATGTTGCGCTATGCTCGATTGGCCGTAACAGGGAAGTCCTTGGCCAGGGCTGATCAGAGATCTGCTGGTAAGTGTTACCAGTAGTTTCTCGACCCGTTATGAGCCTCATATCGGCACGACTTATCGGTTATTGGGGTCTGACGTTTACCACCCCTAGACTTGATATGCGACATATCAGACGAACAGACCGGACTGTACGGTAAGTGTTACTGGTTGGATTCACAGGAGTGTGAGTGGGCTAGCTCGTCGATCTTCTGATCGCTCAATACCCGGATGGCCGTTACGTTTAGCAGACCGCTTGCAGCATGTGGGTGCTTGATATGATCATCATCTGCTGTCGGCGTATTGACGAGTCTTTAGAGTCCTACACAGAGGTTTCCTGGCTCAAGCGAAACGAAATAAGAGCGCATATGAGATATGTGCAGGACCGAGAATAATGCGTGTATGTGATACCGTATTCCATTCTCGCGATGAATGTTCGATTGGTTATATGCGATATAACCTAGATATCGAATCAAGGATTGATTCGATAAGCCGATACATAGGACACTAGTCGGTTGTATGCGATATGACCGGATCGTTAAATCAAGTGTTGATTTAATGATTTAATGTATAATTATATATTTGATATATTACTTTGCATTAACTAGTATTGGTTCACTTTAAATGGATTTTCTCACTTGATGTGAAAGTTGTATATGTGATATACTTTTGTGCACATGTTTGATGATACTTGCTCATTTGGTTAAGTGTAAAGAATTAAACCTTGGTTAAGTAAATGGTTAGGGTTTTTATTTATTCATTCATTTATCTTTTTAATTTGGATTAAAAAGAAATTGCAAAAGAAAACAAAATGGTTGCACTCATTCTTGAAGCTTGTTGAAGCTTCATGAAGCTTTGACCAAAGTGACCATTTTGTTTTCATGCTTAACCCTAACCATTCATCTAACCTTAGTCAATTCTCTACACCTAACCATGGTTCATATTATGATAAGTATTCATTTCTTTTGCATTTTAAAAGGATACTTATCATATTCTATCTTGAGCTTCTTCTTCTTCTTCAAGAAAAAGCTTGCCATCATCAATGGCTTCTTGAGTAAAAGTGTGAGAAATCCAATTCTAAAGTGAACCCACCTCCTATTTCTTCACCCTCTACCTCTTGCCGGTGCCCCGGCCGTCAATCCGACGGCCAAATGCGGAAGCGGTGATAAACTTTAATTTTGTGAACTTTGCAAACCGGCACCACCGCGCACTAAACACCCGGATCGGACCATTAAACTAGTTCTAGCTAACTGCAAGATGGGAAGAGATATACCGAGTGATCCGAGTCCTCCGGTCTTCTCGTCGTCGTCCCGATCTCACTCGGAATGTCCGGTCTCCATCTCCTCGCCGGAAGAGCACCACATCGCCTGCATCTTTTACGGGCTCCCACCTCAATACCAAGGCAACTCGGGCGCGAAGTTGGCTGGCCGACGCGTCCAAGATTTGCTGTAGAAAGTGTAGTGTAGAGTCTATGTCTCATTGGGTTGCCATGGAGGATGGAGGAATCAATATGAACTTTGGAGATGTGAGAAGGATTTTGTGAGCAAGCCAAAATGAGATCATGAAATTTCCCTCATACAAAATGAAAACCTCTCTCCCTCACAATGTGTGGCCGGCCCCTCATAAGAATGAGGAGGAGAAAGAAACAAGAGGGAGGTGATGGTAGTAAAAGGTGAGGGGGTGACCACATCCAAACATCATCATTACAAATTCACATCAAAATCTAATCACCTTTAAGTGATGTAAAGAGAATCAAATGATGGTTGAAAAGAAAAGATGCCATCATAATCAAAACATTTGCAAGAAACCCCTCCACAATGTGTTATTCGCAAACTTGCAAATAACACCCTCCATCGGAAAAGTCCGGCCGGGAAAGAACAAAGGAAAACCGGCCGGAACGGAATGCAAACTGGCAACTCCAGAAAACTGGTCCCGTAATAAATTACAGGAAAACCCCGATACTGTGCATACACACCCGCATCTGTATTCCGTCCGGATACAAATGCAATGAGACAAAATCTACACTGTACTAAACTAGGATCCGGCTTAAACTAAAGCCGGCTAGTAATATCCGTCCGATCCTGATCCGTGCAATACCGCACGTATTTGATCGAACCCTGCCATATAACCATACGGCCACTAGTACTAACCGTCCGATCCTGATCCGTGCAATACCGCACGTATCTGATCGGACCCTGCCATATCTCCATACGGCCTCTGCAGCGTTTCGCCCGAAAGCTTGAGTAACTGAAAGTGTGGTGGACTCTAAAGACTCGTCAATACTATGGCTGTGGATTTAACCACTAGCACGTCAGAGGTATAAGCCAATACGTAACGGGCCATCAGCTATTGACCAAAAGGGACGTCGATGAGCGAACTCATCCTGACACCATACTGAGCCTGTCAGTGACAATATCCGTACAGTCCGGTCCGTTCGTCTATGAGCATCGCATGTCGGGCCTAGGGGGTTGGTAAAAGTCAGACCCCCAAAAGCGGTACAAGTCGTGTCGGAGTGTAGCCCAGAACACCCTGAGATACTACTGGAATACCTACCAGTAAATCTCCTGCCTTGGCCAAGGACTTCGTGTAATGGCTCTCCTAGACACAGCGCGACCTCGCCCCCAATACCGGGAGAGACGAACCCTCGAAGATCCGCTCACTGCCTCCATGTGGCTCGGGACTGTACCCAACTAAAACCTGTTTGCACGACTCCTTTGAGCCGTGGTAGGGTAGTAATCAAAGCACAGTGGGAACTCACACGAGACAAATGACGATCCCCAGGTCGATGAACTAACCTGTACACATGTCACCTGGGAACTGCTATCTGACGTCAGGTATAAGACCAACTAGCATGTTCCCGGCGAGTCCTGTCCGGTGTACTCATAACCCAATGAGCACCTGTATACATCTTAGGTGAACCAACTGACACCAGTGGCCTGTGAGACCGGCCACCGCCCCTCGTCGGGGTCTCGACTGTATACACTAGTCTACTCTGGAGAATCGATGCCCTGTCTCGAAACTCCCACGACTATGGACCATTTAAGGATGTGCTTATAGACTACCAGCTCCCACGTATATGATCGCCCTCATACTGCTGGCAGTCAAGCAAGAATCCTAGGGGCTCTATCAACGTGTAATAGCGACCTGTAAGGTCACCTGAAACAGTACACGATGATAAAGGTAAACCAGATAGCATACTATCATCTCGAGTAAGACTGTCGTACCGGGATAGGTCCTCCCTCAATCATTGCAATCACGTGCCTGTGATCCAATAATTGACTCTGAGGGCACTATCTCCAACAATCTCCCACTTGCACTCAAGGCTAATTATTGCGATGTCGCATACTCACAGCCCGTGTGATACCGAACACCCAACTCCTCTACTAGTCAGTCTCACAAAGCTCGTTTGCGAGACTAATGCGTTCGAGGAATAGCTTAAGCGAGTGGATCCGCTCTGAAATTTCTTTCTATGTCTCTCTCTATCTCAAGTTCGTGGAGAAAGCCTTCTCCCGAAATGAGCAATACTTGTCTTAGAATGTGTCTGGATGTCTGATAGGACTTAGCTCATAAATGAACTCCGAATCCAAACTTCTTAGACTGTATCGTCAACTGAACTTAATCAGTATCCTGCGCCATGCCTCCCTCAGTATTGCCTTGGATCACCTGTCCAAAATACTGCCCCTCGTCAGAGGGAAAAACTATAACTCTGACAATCACCCTGTCGTCCATGTCACCTTGGAAGCCTGGAATGATAATTGTCTCCTTAATGTGGCTGTCGTTATCATTTCCTTAGAACATCTACTTATGTTCTAAAGTTTCTCCCGACTGTTTCTCCAGGATTGGATCAATATCAACTTATTTCATCTAGTGCAAGAACATCTGGTGTGGTACTTGACATCTCATGATTGACTCAATTGCCTAAGCAAGTGATCTGCCAATCATGCACATCCCTCTCTACTTTAGTCTATAAGACACCTTTAGAGAGGGTGACTCCATCACCTGCAGGTACACTACCGTGCCAGGAGTCGTCCATTCTAAATACTCTTAGAATGCTGTCAAAGTACCCTGATTGGGAAACCACCCAAATCTAGATCTAAAACCATAGATCTAGTAACCAGTATGTCTGATATAATGTCCAAGTCCTTTGTGGAGAAACTACTGTGTGACGACCAAAGTATAACCGATCGTAGTATAGGAGTTTCTTTTCCTACTCTGTGTATGTCATCCAAATACCAGGATATCACACCCTACTACCTTCTCAACAGATCCATCCCCTATTCTGATGAAGTCAAACCTATGACTGTCACATCAGAAATAGATGATCTATCTCCGCTACATCTGCTTTAGTCTACAAATAGATATAAGCCTGATGTCCACCAATGCTTTCGCTGCTCCCACTGACTACGACAACCCTCTGGCAGAGTCATATAGACGTGCACTTCTAAAGCTAGTTTAGAACGACGCTATACTCATCCTCCTGCCGGGTCTCACAGCCTGGAACAACAATAATGGCAAGTGTGGGTAAACAAGAACTTCCCTGTCACCGTCCTTGAGGCTACCGGAGTACCTCTCGGGTGCCTGAAGTTACCCACCTTATCTGCGGAGTGGCCAATGGAATGTCAAATCAGATTGAATCCTTAGGTTCCTTATCAAATCTTCAGTAATCGTTTGCGGTTCTGGAATCACTTCCAGTTCTACCATACTCCCACTACTGTTTTTAAAAAAATCCATTTTTAATAAAACTGTGGCGAGTCTAGAACAATATTTCTATTGATCTGCCAGATGGTAGAAAATCAACCCTCGTCATAGCCTGGGTCAACCCACAAACAGCCATTACAGAAACGTGCCTTGAGTTGTCCAGTGTCTGGTTTTAATCATAAGCCGGACAACTCCCCGTACCTTAACAACGTTAAGATATGAACTGTTCTACATCCAATATAGAACCAGAGGCACTGATTTAATTTAACCAGATTCAAATCATGCAGCTATCTCCAGTGCATGTCAACTAAATGGAGAGAGGCCGATCAGCGTTACTCAACTTAGGAATGCTTCCAATTATGAGTAACCTTAAAGAGAAGCAATTTCTCTTTGTCATTACTATCAACTGAATACTATACAAAAGTATCTACATCTTCGATCACTTTGAAGAATCCCGATACTTGTTACACCTGGTTCTCTACTCTATTCAAATACCTATAACTCCTCAAAACTTAGACCCTGTGTTTCTACGAAACATATGTCTAAGAACTAGAGAAGTTAAAAGTAAACAGAATATAGTATGAGGACCAACCCCTCTGTCCTAATGGACACTGGACAACATACAATACTCTGTATAAGTCCGCTGAGTCTAACAACTCTTTCACTGTGTGTCGTAGGTTGAAAACTGTACTTATGGTTAAGAAGAATTACACCGCTGTTTAATGCTCCTTACCTAACCATCCACTGATATAGGTAAATGTCATCGACATAATATCAAAAGGTATATCTCACTCTATGAAAATAGACGTACAGATATATCAATTTGAAATTGGTGCACAACAGCGGATATTCAAAACCAAATATTTGCTGATCGGCAAACAGCCCAGGTGATCTCCTCAAATATCACCGATTACAACGAATCTCGATATAATGAGGATGATCACCCAATTCCCAATAACTTACTCCCACTCATCATCTGTAAAGCCATACAGATGTGAGAATCAAAACTGGTAAATACATACCCTGGAGCAAGTATCTAATCAGGAAATCAGTTTTCTTTTAACAGTACACAGTTGAACTGAAACATTGAAATGTTTCGATGGGGTATTCTGGTATTCCTAGTAATGCCTCTAACATCATCCAGATTCACAACTATAACCGTATAATTCTTTGCCACCTCTCCAAATCTCTTTATATGTCTTTAGTCATTACCTTCTGCACACCCCTTAGGCCAAATAGTTTTCTTCCTTCCCTACCATTCGGCACCAGCCTATGGTTTGGAAGAAGACTATCCAATAAGCATAATGGGTGTACTGTCCTAGTCCTAGGAGCACTCGCAATGCGAGAGAAGGTGAGGATAAAAGACAACCGAATAAACCTTATTCCTATTTCTCCTGGACCAGAATCCATTCCCGAACTGGAACAAGTTCCTTTCGAGTTCGTATATAACCATACGATGGAGTATCCAATAAACTGTGGATCTTCGTAGTGATACGGAGTGTCCTGGAGAAATACAAAGGTAATTTAGGATTGGCGAAGAAATACTTGGTTTGGTCGTGAATATCAGTCGCAATTTACTTTGCCCTCTTACTAATCCCTTGCTTTGTCTGAACTTAATACCTTCTGCACACCATCGTTATGCTAATTGGTTTTCTTCATTCCCTACCGGTCGGCACCAGCCTAAGGTTTGGAAGAAGACTATCCAATTTGCGTAATAGGTGTACTATCCCCTAAACCAAGGAGTACTCGCAACCTGAGAGAAGGTAAAAGGAAAAGACAACTGAATAATCCCATCCGTTTTCTCCAAAACCGGAAACCATCCTCGAATAAATTCCTTCGAGTTCGTATATAACCATACGATGGTTTTGTCCAATGGAAGTGGACGTTCGTAGTAATACGGGGTGTCCTGGAGAAAAGGGTAAAAGTAGGAGTGGCAATGAGGTCTGCAACTCTGACAATCCAAAAGCCAGTGTTAAGAAGGTTCGGTCAACTTGGTCACTGAGTCAAAGTCTAGGGTCGGGTCAATGGTCGTTGCCAGAGAGAGAGAGAAAAGAAACACTCAGCGTGCACTCTAACCTAGATCAGAATGGTTATCACTTTATCTAATCTGGAAACCTCCCACTGTACCTCAAATTCTCCTCCAAACCTGAAAGAAGAATTAGTCGGGGTCACCCGAGGAGTAAACTAACTCATCAGTGGGAATCGGGATCCAACTATCATCGCATGATAACGTGACGGAATCGGCTCACGCTATCACACTCCAGAAGGTATGCGCATATCTGGCAAGTTTCAGTTCTTTTGAAACTCCCGATGTGATTTTTACCCCATGCTCTTATGACCTTGGCGTGAGGTCAAACTATCATAAGTCACATGTCAAGTTCTACCCATCATTGTCCAGGTTAATTTGAACCCACCCATACATACCCTTGACGTAGGCCAAAATAGTAGTACGACTGTCCCAAACCAACGCATCTATCTATGCAACAGATAAATACCCGGCAGCTACCAAACGCTATGCCTTGGCATGAGGTCAAAATACATAGCTTGAATACTACCGAATATTTAACTGAAATGATGGAGGGCTACGAATGGTTTCTGGCGAAAACCTTTAACGTAATGAACTTGATATCGTTGAAGGAACGGATAGCTTTTTAGAAAATATAGTGACGAAAACCTTTACTAAAGAGGTCACTCCCGGTGAAGGGATCTCGGCTCTTTCCCCGTAGAATGGGGTGCAGGATATTCCAACTGAATACCACGATGCAAAGCAAAAGTAATCGGCTATAGTGAAGTTAATGCCCTGACGCAAACTTCTGTCCAAGGGGTCACTCCCGGTGAAGGGATCTCGGCCCTTGCCTCGTCGACTGAGGAGCAGGATATTCCAACTGAATACCACGGTACAAAACAAAAGTGAACGTCCTTGCAATAACAGCTTTTTGAAAAGTGTTCCAACAACATCAGATTAGGTTTGTTTTAACTTGCATTGATCCGAATCAACGCAGTCCCATCATTTGATCACACCACAAAGAACGAAAATATACTGACGTACGTATATGCCATCCGCATTCGCCACTGGGTCCCGTCATCACCCGTTAGGTTAGCTAACTAACGGCAGAGCGGGGACTGGACTAGCGCGGATGAAAAACATATACAACATCTACTAATATATATACCAATATATTATATTTCGCTCAAGGCGTGAATAAAATGCAACATCACAGAAATGTACAGCATCACAGAACAATACAGATATTTGGGATCCCCGGGTTTTACAGAGCCACTACTGAAACCCGACGTTCCCCTGGTCGTGTGGATAGCCTGTGCAATGAAATCCTAGACCCCTACGGGCGCGGCAAGTTACCCGCCAAAACCTGAAGCGAGGCAGCCCCTTTCAGCACCGTGAATGGACCACCCAGCACTTCACGGAATCCGGTAACTTGGGCACCCCTCCTGGGTCAACCTGTACCCCCTACGAGTGCAGCGAATAGCCCGCCAATTCTAGAGTGAAGCCCCCTCCGTCCCAATGCCATGAGATGCGGGCTTGTTGCCTTCCAGAACCCGGCTTTCCGTGCACCCCTCCGCGGGGAATCCTAGTACAGAAAGTAAAATATACATACAATGGGTACGTCGACCGCAACCAGGCCGTGCCCCAAAATAATAATACAAACAGGCAGTGACGGCAGTCCACATGTCGGACGCTCGCCCCGCAATATAAAATGTACATAATACAACAAAACTGTACTAGCATTGCATCCAGGCTATCCCCCACGACCGATCCGCAACATCACAGCAAAATCACAGAACATCAACGTGAAAGTCACGTTCGCAAATCCGTCTAACCGGGCTATAGCAGTTAGACTGGATTTACCGATCAAGTGACATTCACGGTCGCAGATATAATGTAAATACTGTGAAAAATGTGTTTAAAATATCTGATCGATCAAAAATTAACAAGTGGGCCCCCAAACAATACTGTAGCACTCACAGAAATTCTGGGCCCAATATTAATATTCCAAAACTCCTAAAATTAGCCCATAAGCCCACTGGAAAAAAATGATGCAGTGACGACACCAATGTGCGGCGGAACCGCGGCCCAAGGGGGGGTTTGGCCGCGGTTCCGTGCTTCAGTGGTCGACTGACTGTGTCGAATTTTTTCAGTAGTCTTAGAATTTCCAATACATTAGTTTTTTACAACCTGAAAAATTTTTGGAGTTCAAAAAATTTCGACAGAAAACTGATGTGAGGAAAAACGCGAGTTTTTAGAATTTTGGTCGATCGGAAATGCAAACACATCAAACAAAGCTAGACGAAGTTAATGGCGAGTCTCTGATACCACTGTAAGTGCACGGCGGCGCCCCGGCCGTCAATCCGACGGCCAAATGCGGAAGCGGTGATAAACTTTAATTTTGCGAACTTTGCAAACCGGTACCACCGCGCACTAAACACCCGGATCGGACCATTAAACTAGTTCTAACTAACTGCAAGATGGGAAGAGATATACCGAGTGATCCGAGTCCTCCGGTCTTCTCGTCGTCGTCCCGATCTCACGCGGAATGTCCGGTTTCCATCTCCTCGCCGGAAGGGCACCACATCGCCTGCATCTTTTACGGGCTCCCACCTCAATACCGAGGTAACTCGGGCGCGAAGTTGGCTGGCCGACGCGTCCAAGATTTGCTGTAGAAAGTGTAGTGTAGAGTCTATGTCTCATTGGGGTTTTGTTGCCATGGAGGATGGAGGAATCAATATGAACTTTGGAGATGTGAGAAGGATTTTGTGAGCAAGCCAAAATGAGATCATGAAATTTCCCTCATACAAAATGAAAACCTCTCTCCCTCACAATGTGTGGCCGGCCACTCATAAGAATGAGGAGGAGAAAGAAACAAGAGGGAGGTGATAGTAGTAAAAGGTGAGGGGGTGACCACATCCAAACATCATCATTACAAATTCACATCAAAATCTAATCATCTTTAAGTGATGTAAAGAGAATCAAATGATGGTTGAAAAGAAAAGATGCCATCATAATCAAAACATTTGCAAGAAACCCCTCCACAATGTGTTATTCGCAAACTTGCAAATAACACCCTCCATCGGAAAAGTCCGGCCGGGAAAGAACAAAGGAAAACCGGCCGGAACGGAATGCAAACTGGCAACTCCAGAAAACTGGTCCAGTAATAAATTACAGGAAAACCCCGATACTGTGCATACACACCCGCATCTGTATTCCGTCCGGATACAAATGCAATGAGACAAAATCTACACTGTACTAAACTAGGATCCGGCTTAAACTAAAGCCGGCTAGTAATATCCGTCCGATCCTGATCCGTGCAATACCGCACGTATCTGATCGAACCCTGCCATATAACCATACGGCCACTAGTACTAACCGTCCGATCCTGATCCGTGCAGTACCGCACGTATCTGATCGGACCCTGCCATATCTCCATACGGCCTCTGCAGCGTTTCGCTCGAAAGCTTGAGTAACTGAAAGTGTGGTGGACTCTAAAGACTCGTCAATACTATGGCTGTGGATTTAACCACTAGCACGTCAGAGGTATAAGCCAATACGTAACGGGCCACCAGCTATTGACCAAAAGGGACGTCGATGAGCGAACTCATCCTGACACCTTACTGAGCCTGTCAGTGACAATATACGTACAGTCCGGTCCGTTCGTCTATGAGCATCGCATGTCGGGCCTAGGGGGTTGGTAAAAGTCAGACCCCCAAAAGCGGTACAAGTCGTGTCGGAGTGTAGCCCAGAACACCCTGAGATACTGCTGGAATACCTACCAGTAAATCTCCTGCCTTGGCCAAGGACTTCGTGTAATGGCTCTCCTAGACACAACGCGACCTCACCCCCAATACCGGGAGAGACGAACCCCCGAAGATCCGCTCACTGCCTCCATGTGGCTCGGGACTGTACCCAACTAAAACCTGTTTGCACGACTCCTTTGAGCCGTGGTAGGGTAGTAATCAAAGCACAGTGGGAACTCACACGAGACAAATGACGATCCCCAGGTCGATGAACTAACCTGTACACATGTCATCTGGGAACTGCTATCTGACGTCAGGTATAAGACCAACTAGCATGTTCCCGGCGAGTCCTGTCCGGTGTACTCATAACCCAATGAGCACCTGTATACATCTTAGGTGAACCAACTGACACCAGTGGCCTGTGAGACCAGCCACCGCCCCTCGTCGGGGTCTCGACTGTATACACTAGTCTACTCTGGAGAATCGATGCCCTGTCTCGAAACTCCCACGACTAGGGACCATTTAAGGATGTGCTTATAGACTACCAGCTCCCACGTATATGACCGCCCTCATACTGCTGGCAGTCAAGCAAGAATCCTAGGGGCTCTATCAACGTGTAATAGCGACCTGTAAGGTCACCTGAAACAGTACACGATGATAAAGGTAAACCAGATAGCATACTATCATCTCGAGTAAGACTGTCGTACAGGGATAGGTCCTCCCTCAATCATTGCAATCACGTGCCTGTGATCCAATAATTGACTCTGAGGGCACTATCTCCAACAGTATAGGGTGTTTTCTTCACAAGTTTCACAACTTGGTGAAGTTGGAGCTTGATCTTGTGTAACCTCGACGTAGATCATCTTCGGCATCGTAGCCGACGACTGTTCCGCTCATTTCTCCGATGAAGCCGATGCGAGAGTCCGGGATTCGAGATGGACAGCGAGGGGACAACGACGTGGAGCTAAGGAAGTGGATAACCGGATCTACAAAGGTTGTAGTTTCCTACTTTTAGTTAAGATGTTAACTAGTTTCCTTTTTCGCCTAAAATTCTAGTTGACGATCCCTATTAGGGTTTCTCGGCACTCATAAAATTTCAAATTGGCATGGTTGATGCCTTATGAGACCTCTATTGTGTGCCTAGGAACCCTACAGTGGTATCAAAGCCTAGCTAGAGCCTTAGGCGAAGTGTTGACAACGTTTGAAACCCGATCGAACCGAAACCCTAATAACCAAAACACTCTCTGGACTTTTTCTAAAAACTGGGTTTTTTCCATATTAAAAATGCTTAAAAAATTCAGCTGGGAATTATAAGAATTACGGTGCAAAATTTGACCAATGATACCTCAAACATGCGGCGGAACCGCGGCAGAAGCCTAGCTTCTGCGGCGGTTCCGCGGCTCTATGATGACGTCAGCCATCCTAATTTGCACAGTAATTCCTCCTTCACAGTGCTGAGTTTTATGGGAATTTTTAATATTTATTCAAGAGTTGAATTTTCTGGGGTTGTTTTGGGGATTCGATTATTCGATCGGATTATCAGATTTTGTCTATGTGATTTCCGGATAATTTTCGAATATGTTAAAAAGTTCGACCGGATATAAATACCCAACTTTTCCCCTGCCGGAAAATATCCAAGTGTTGGATTTTTCTGTGGTTTAAGGACGTTCTGAGTAGTGCAAGTAAGGCGATGGTCCCTCTAGAAGACAACAAACCTTAACTCGATTATGTGACCGTCTTGAACTGCCCTTTGAACCTTCGGGTTTGGGGCAGTACGGCGTGCCACATGTGAGGCGTTGGCTTGACCTTTCGAATGTTCGATCGGAAAGTTTAATATTTTCTATTTATCCGGAATGGGATACAATAATTGGAATTCACAAACAGTTATGAGATAACTGAATGAATGTTATAAATCTAGCGGTTTAGTCTCACTTGATATTGAAAAGAGTTTCGGTAATGAGACTAAAATACGGGGTTCATAATTGTTAGGCATGCGATGTCTAAGTATTTCATTTGATTAGGCATGTGATGTCTAAAGAGGTTGCGGATTCCAATTGTTGTAGTTTTACACTTTCTTTTCTGTGACCGTAAGTGTGGTATGTAGTACTATTGCCGATTGTCGTTGCTATATGTCGACGACAATCGGTGTATGCATACTTACTTACGTTGATGACATGTGATGTTATGTGTTGCTGGATATGTTATATTGGATCGTCGTGTTTGAATAGCCGGGGGTTTTTATGTGAGATGAGTGTTTTTCATTTTCATTCATGTAAAAACTTGTATGTAATATTCTTTTATTTGGGGCACTTCCAGGTAGCGGAAGCTGTCACCTTTTGTATATTATTTGCTTTTCCGCATTAGGATAGATCCAAGGAGGGGAGCACAAGTAACCGGGTTCTAGGGTCCAGTGGGAGACCATCTCGAGGAGTCGAGTCCGGGTCTCCTAACCCTAGAATTGGTAGGGTTGCTTGCCGCTCTCGTAGGGGTCTAGGGGTGTGGGATTGGCTATTCATCACGACCGTGGAATCCGTGTTTTATACTGGCTCGTATTGAAAACACGGACGTCCTAGTATATCCAATGTTTCATATGTTTCTTCTGCTGCGATATCTGTGATGTGATCATGTGATGTTCTGTGATAGATACAGTATATAGTATATATGATATATTATATAGACGTTACTTATGTTTTGCATCCGCACCAGCCCTGCCCTGCTCTGTCGTTAGTTACTTAACCTAACGGTGCACGAGGGGACATCCAGGCGAATGCGGATGGCATAAGTGTACGTCGTATTTATCTGTGATGTTTAGGTGACTTAAATGATGGGACTTCATTAATGTGATTAATGAAAGAAAAGAAACCTAAGATGTTGTAGAATCAAATTTTAAAAAAAACAGGTAGCTACAGTTCTTGTTTTGCATAGCGGTATATATGATATACCCTGCACCTTATTCGATGAGGAAAGGACCGAGATCCCTTCATCGGGAGTGACTCCTTTAGCAATAACTGGCAGATGCTACACACTCGGTTTGACTTTTGATTGCTTCTATAGTTTCTGCTTTGCACAGTGATATATATGATATATCCCGCACCTCATTCGACGAGGAAAGGGCCGACGATCCCTTTACCGGGAGTGACCCCTTTAGCAAAACTAGAAAAGCCTCAAAATCACTCCATTTCAAAACTTCATTTTGATTCTACAACGATATCAAGTTCATTACGCTCATGGTTTTCAGAAAAAAACCTGCGTAGCCCTCCGTCATTTCAGATAAGTACTACTTAGTATTCATGCTGCGGTAGTTTGGCCTCCGTCAAGGCATAGTGTATGGTAGCTAACTAGTGCTTATCTGCCAGCATATGATGCGATTGGATTAGGGTATTCGTACGGCGTAGTTTGGCCTCCGTCAAGGGTCATACGGGTGGGTTTAATTCGATCAAGAAATGACGGGTTGAACATGACTAGCGCCCTGTGGGTAGTTTGGCCTCCGTCAAGGTCACTGGACGCTAGGGGCAAAAGTATTATCGGGAATTTCAAGTGTTGAAATTTGCAATGAGACTGCATACCTTCTATGAGATAGTTGGATCCCGATACCTACTGCGAGTAAGAGTTACTCCTGGGAGAGTTATACACATTGCAATTAGCTGATCGAGTAGGTGTCTAGAAAGGTGTCAACGGGGTTACGCCTCTGGGAAAACGATGTTTACATTAATTAGGTTCGTGCGAAAGCACGGGGGACCTCCCTTAAAGTACCGACACTGGCCTGGCTGAAAGATTGGCGAACTTGTAGTGTGTTATTAATCCCGGCCAGTCTTTCCTTTTAGGGTTTGAAGGAAGATTTGATAAAAACCACTGGGAGCCATCCTGATTAGATAAGATAATAACCAATCTGATCTTGCACGAGCTTACGCTAAAGTGTTTTCTTCTCTCTCTCTCCAGGTAGCGACCATGTCATGCCCTAATCAAGATAATAATATGGATGTATTGACCGAACCCGCATGTTATACTGTGCAGGGGAACATTGAACCCGTTCTATCGTATAAGTGTTATAAGAATGAACAGGAAACAGGAGAATATCTGGATTCTCACACCGCCCAAACGGAGAACATGCATGTTGATGCAACATCTTCGGGTGTGTTTGTCATTGAGAACTGTTTCTCAGTTCACCCTACGTCCTGGGTATTAGATACCCGATCTGGACCCCACATATGTAAGATGTTACATGGGCTGCGGAAAGGTAGAGAACTGGGGAAAGGTGATCATTCCATTCAAGTTGGGAATGGGGCAAATGTTGCAGCCAAAGCAGTTGGCGAATATCACCTAGTATTACCAAGTGGTGATACACTGATTCTAAATGAATGCTATTATATACCGAACATGATGTGCAACATTATATTAGTTTCTTTATTAAGTAAAGAAGGATATAATTTTGCAGTAAAGGATAATGTTATGAACATATTCCTAGATCAAAAGTTGATTGCATCAGGCACGATGTATAATGGCATATTCATTCTCAATCAAAATACAGTCCTCAATTTACAAATCACACACAAGAGGATGAGTTCTGAACTGAACGAATCTTTCTTGTGGCATTGTAGACTGGGTCACTTCAATGCGACACGACTAGCTAAGTTGCATAAGGATGGATATTTAAATTCGTTTGAATTTTCATCTTATGACACTTGCCAGTCATGTCTCAAAGGCAAGATGACCAAAACTCCGTTTACTGGACACGGAGAAAGAGTTACCGAACTCTTGGGACTAATACATAGTGATGTATGCGGTCCCATGTCTACACATGCCAGGGATGGTTCTTCGTACTTGATTACATTCACTGACGATCTCTCTAGATTCGGATATGTGTTCCTGATGAAACACAAATCAGAAGCTTTTGAGAAATTTAGAGAATATAAACAAGAAGTAGAGAACCAAACGGGCAAAAGTATTAAGATCCTTCCATCGGATCGAGGAAGAGAATACTTAAGTAACGAATTCAGAGATTATCTAAAAGAGAATGGGATTCTCTCTCAGCTTACTCCTCCTTATACACCACAGCACAACGGTGTATCGGAGCGGAGAAATCGCACCCTATTAGATATAGTGCGCTCTATGATGAGTGCAGCTGAGTTACCTATTTCCTTCTGGGGATATGCACTGGAGACTGCTGCATACCTATTGAATAGAGTTCCTACCAAATCAGTGCCTACCACTCCATATGAGATATGGAATGGCAAGAGACCATGTCTTAATTTTATTCAGATATGGGGTTGTCCGGCCTATGTTAAAACACAAAATCCGGACAAGCTCGAGGCAAGCTCTGTTCTATGTAAGTTTGTTGGATATCCCAAACATTCACGAGGGTATATCTTCTACCACTCCGAGGAACAAAAAGTGTTTGTTTCTCGACATGCCACTTTCTTAGAAAAGAGTTTTCTTATGAAACAGACAAGTAGCATTGAGGTAGAACTGGAAGAGGTTCCAGCAACACAAACTGTAACAGAAGACTTGGTAGAATCAGAGGATTCAGTAGAACTCGACGAACCCCAGCCTCTCTGCCGATCTAGTAGGGTATCTCGTCCACCTGAGAGAAACTACGGTTTTCCCATTGACGGTGGAAGCGAGGATTGCATCATGGAGGATGATGACCCAACTAGCTTCGAGCAGGCCATCACGAGTAGGGACTCAGTGAAATGGCTGGATGCTATGCGGTCTGAGATGGAATCCATGTACACCAACAGAGTATGGACTTTGGAAGTTGCTCCTGAAAGGGTAAAACCCATTGGGAGCAAGTGGATCTTCAAGAAGAAACTTGGTGTAGATGGGAAAGTGGAGACTTTCAAAGCTAGACTTGTTGCAAAGGGTTTCCGTCAAAGACCAGGTGTGGACTATGACGAAACCTTTTCTCCAGTGGCTATGCTTAAATCCATCCGGATCATGCTTGCCATCGCTGCATATCATGACTACGAAATCTGGCAAATGGATGTTAAGACCGCCTTTCTAAACGGTGATTTAGATGAGTGCGTGTACATGACTCAGCCAGAAGGCTTCGTAGATAGTGGGAGCAGCGCGAAGGTGTGCAAGCTGCTTAAATCCATTTATGGATTAAAGCAAGCATCGCGGAGTTGGAACATCTGCTTTGACGTCGTTATCAAAGAGTTTGATTTCGTCAAAAACCCAGATGAACCTTGTATCTACAAGAAGGTAGCAGAGAGTAAGGTTGTCTTCCTCGTATTGTACGTGGACGACAAACTCTTGATAGGAAATGATATTCCTATGCTGCAATCGGTCAAGCTCTTCTTATCACAAAGATTCTCGATGAAAGATCTTGGTGATGCCTCTTGCATATTGGGAATTAGGATCTATAGAGATAGATCCAAACGGATATTGGGATTGTCCCAATCCAGGTACATTGACACCATACTAAAGAGGTTTAGTATGGAAGAATCCAAGCGTGGGAATTTACCCACGATTTCTGGAGTCACTCTCTCCAAAGAGATGTCTCCCAAGACTGATTTGGAGAGAGCTCGCATGCAAGGGATACCCTATGCTTCGGCTGTAGGCTCTATCATGTATGCGATGCTAGGTACCAGACCCGATGTAGCATACTCACTAAGTATAGTGAGCAGGTATCAAGCTGATCCTGGAGAGAGGCACTGGACAGCTGTGAAGAGCATTCTCTAGTACTTACGAAGGAACTTGGTGTATGGTAATGGAGAACTCCAAATGGAGTCCTTTACCGATTCGAGCTTCCAGAGTGATAAGGACGACTCTAAATCGCAGTCGGGATTTGTCTTTAACCTTTACGGAGGGGCGGTTAGCTGGAAGAGTTCCAAGCAGGAAACCGTGGCAGACTCGACGATGGAGGCTGAATACATCGCTGCCAACGATGCTGCTAAAGAGGCTGTCTGGATCAAGAAGTTCATTACTGAACTTGGAGTGGTTCCATCCATTGAACATCCAATACCTTTGTATTGCGATAACAATGGAGCGGTGGCTTTGGGCAAGGAACCCAGGTCCCATCAGCGATCCAGGCATATTCTGAGGCGGTATCACCTGATCCGGGAGATAGTTGATCGCCGGGAGATCGAGGTTAGGAGGGTTGAGACGAAGAACAACACGGTGGATCCACTCATGAAGGCCATTCCCCTGATACAGTTTGAGAGACTCTTCGGGATGCTCGGTATGCGATAATACAGCAGCTGGCCCTAGTGCAAGTGGGAGATTGTTAGTTGTATGTATGCCCTAGAGGCCAGTATTGTACAGATGATGTATATTATATTGGATGCTTGGACATATATAGAGATGACTTTCTTGCTCGATATGATAGTATGCTATCTGGTTGCACTTTATCTTAACATGTATACTAGTCTCTTTAAACTGTCTTATAGTTACATGTTGATAAAGCCCTTAGGATGTGTACTTGACTACCTGGACTATGATGCAGATCATACTAGTGGGGACATGGTAGTCCATAAGTACATCCTTCAAGGTCCCTAGTCGTGGGTGTATCGAGACGGGGCATCGATATACCAGTGTAGACTAGCGTATATGCTTCTCGACCCATGAGATGGGCGATGGATGATCCCATATCCATTGGTGTTTGACATCAGAGATGGTATACGGGTGCTCAGTGGAGACTGGGTACACTGGACGGACTCGCCGAGAACTCCCAGATGGTATTATACCTCACGTCAGATGGCAGTTCTCAGGTGACACTTGTACAGGTTAGTCTGTAGACCCGAGATCGTCATAGAGTCTTATGTGATTCCCACTGTGCTTTGATCTCCACCTTACCATGTCCATGAGGGCATGGAAAACGGTGGTCTTTGGGTACAGCCCCGAGTCATATGGAGGCAATGAGCGATAGGAGGGGTTTCGTCTCTCCCGGTATTGGGGGTTGATGTTGCGCTGTGCTCGATTGGCCGTAACAGGGAAGTCCCTGGCCAGGGCTGATCAGAGATCTTCTGGTAAGTGTTACCAGTAGTTTCTCGACCCGTTATGAGCCTCATATCGGCACGACTTATCGGTTATTGGGGTCTGACGTTTACCACCCCTAGACTTGATATGCGACATATCAGACGAACAGACCGGACTGTACGGTAAGTGTTACTGGTTGGATTCACAGGAGTGTGAGCGGGCTAGCTCGTCGATCTTCTGATCGCTCAATACCCGGATGGCCGTTACGTTTAGCAGACCGCTTGCGGCTTGTGGGTGCTTGATATGATCATCATCTGCTGTCGGCGTATTGACGAGTCTTTAGAGTCCTACACAGAGGTTTCCTGGCTCAAGCGAAACGAAATAGGAGCGCATATGAGATATGTGCAGGACCGAGAATAATGCGTGTATGTGATACCGTATTCCATTCTCGCGATGAATGTATCGATTGGTTATATGCGATATAACCTAGATATCGAATCAAGGATTGATTCGATAAGCCGATACATAGGACACTAGTCGGTTGTATGCGATATGACCGGATCGTTAAATCAAGTGTTGATTTAATGATTTAATGTATAATTATATATTTGATATATTACTTTGCATTAACTAGTATTGGTTCGCTTTAAATGGATTTTCTCACTTGATGTGCAAGTTGTATATGTGATATACTTTTGTGCACATGTTTGATGATACTTGCTCATTTGGTTAAGTGTAAAGAATTAAACCTTGGTTAAGTAAATGGTTAGGGTTTTTATTTATTCATTCATTTATCTTTTTAATTTGGATGAAAAAGAAATTGCAAAAGAAAACAAAATGGTTGCACTCATTCTTGAAGCTTGTTGAAGCTTCATGAACCTTTGACCAAAGTGACCATTTTGTCTTCATGCTTAACCCTAACCATTCATCTAACCTTAGTCAATTCTCTACACCTAACCATGGTTCATATTATGATAAGTATTCATTTCTTTTGCATTTTAAAAGGATACTTATCATATTCTATCTTGAGCTTCTTCTTCTTCTTCAAGAAAAAGCTTGCCATCATCAATGGCTTCTTGAGTAAAAGTGTGAGAAATCCAATTCTAAAGTGAACCCACCTCCTATTTCTTCACCCTCTACCTCTTGCCAAGTAGTATAGGGTGTTTTCTTCACAAGTTTCACAACTTGGTGAAGTTGGAGCTTGATCTTGTGTAACCTCGACGTAGATCATCTTCGGCATCGTAGCCGACGACTGTTCCGCTCATTTCTCCGATGAAGCCGATGCGAGAGTCCGGGATTCGAGATGGACAGCGAGGGGACAACTACATGGAGCTAAGGAAGTGGATAACCGGATGTACAAAGGTTGTAGTTTCCTACTTTTAGTTAAGATGTTAACTAGTTTCCTTTTTCGCCTAAAATTCTAGTTGACGATCCGTATTAGGGTTTCTCGGCACTCATAAAATTTCAAATTGGCATGGTTGATGCCTTATGAGACCTCTATTGTGTGCCTAGGAACCCTACAGTGGTATTAAAGCCTAGCTAGAGCCTTAGGCGAAGTGTTGACAACGTTTGAAACCCGATCGAACCGAAACCCTAATAACCAAAACACTCTCTGGACTTTTTCTAAAAACTGGGTTTTTTCCATATTAAAAATGCTTAAAAAATTCAGCTGGGAATTATAAGAATTACGGTGCAAAATTTGACCAATGATACCTCAAACATGCGGTGGAAACGCGGCAGAAGCCTAGCTTCTGCGGCTGTTCCGCGGCTCTATGATGACGTCAGCCATCCTAATTTGCACAGTAATTCCTCCTTCACAGTGCTGAGTTTTATAGGAATTTATAATATTTATTCAAGAGTTGAATTTTCTGGGGTTGTTTTGGGGATTCGATTATTCGATCGGGTTATCAGATTTTGTCTATGTGATTTCCGGATAATTTTCGAATATGTTAAAAAGTTCGACCGGATATAAATACCCAACTTTTCCCCTGCCGGAAAATATCCAAGTGTTGGATTTTTCTGTGGTTTAAGGGCGTTCTGAGTAGTGCAAGTAACGCGATGGTCCCTCTAGAAGACAACAAACCTTAACTCGATTATGTGACCGTCTTGAACTGCCCTTTGAACCTTCGGGTTTGGGGCAGTACGGCGTGCCACATGTGAGGCGTTGGCTTGACCTTTCGAATGTTCGATCGGAAAGTTTAATTTTTCTATTTATCCGGAATGTGATACAATAATTGGAATTCACAAACAGTTATGAGATAACTGAATGAATGTTATAAATCTAGCGGTTTAGTCTCACTTGATATTGAAAAGAATTTTCGGTAATGAGACTAAAATGCGGGGTTCATAATTGTTAGGCATGTGATGTCTAAGTATTTCATTTGATTAGGCATGTGATGTCTAAAGAGGTTGCGGATTCCAATTGTTGTAGTTTTACACTTTCTTTTCTGTGACCGTAAGTGTGGTATGTAGTACTATTGCCGATTGTCGTTGCTATATGTCGACGACAATTGGTGTATGCATACTTACTTACGTTGATGACATGTGATGTTATGTGTTGCTGGATATGTTATATTGGATCGTCGTGTTTGAATAGCCGGGGTTTTTTATGTGAGATGAGTGTTTTTCATTTTCATTCATGTAAAAACTTGTATGTAATATTCTTTTATTTGGGGCACTTCCAGGTAGCGGAAGCTGTCACCTTTTGTATATTATTTGCTTTTCCGCATTAGGATAGATCCAAGGAGGGGAGCACAAGTAACCGGGTTCTAGGGTCCAGTGGGAGACCATCTCGAGGAGTCGAGTCCGGGTCTCCTAACCCTAGAATTGGTAGGGTTGCTTGCCGCTCTCGTAGGGGTCTAGGGGTGTGGGATTGGCTATTCATCACGACCGTGGAATCCGTGTTTTATACTGGCTCGTATTGAAAACACGGACGTCCTAGTATATCCAATGTTTCATATGTTTCTTCTGCTGCGATATCTGTGATGTGATCATGTGATGTTCTGTGATAGATACAGTATATAGTATATATGATATATTATATAGACGTTACTTATGTTTTGCTTCCGCACCAGCCCTGCCCTGCTCTGTCGTTAGTTACTTAACCTAACGGTGCATGAGGGGACATCCAGGCGAATGCGGATGGCATAAGTGTACGTCGTATTTATCTGTGATGTTTAGGTGACTTAAATGATGGAACTTCATTAATGTGATTAATGAAAGAAAAGAAACCTAAGATGTTGTAGAATCAAATTTTAAACAAAACAGGTAGCTACAGTTCTTGCTTTGCATAGCGGTATATATGATATACCCTGCACCTTATTCGATGAGGAAACGACCGAGATCCCTTCACCGGGAGTGACTCCTTTAGCAATAACTGGCAGATGCTACACACTCGGTTTTACTTTTGATTGCTTCTATAGTTTCTGCTTTGCACAGTGATATATATGATATATCCCGCACCTCATTCGACGAGGAAAGGGCCGACGATCCCTTCACCGGGAGTGACCCCTTTAGCAAAACTAGAAAAGCCTCAAAATCACTCCATTTCAAAACTTCATTTTGATTCTACAACGATATCAAGTTCATTACGCTCATGGTTTTCAGAAAAAACCTGCGTAGCGCTCCGTCATTTCAGATAAGTACTACTTACTATTCATGCTGTGGTAGTTTGGCCTCCGTCAAGGCGTAGTGTATGGTAGCTAACTAGTGCTTATCTGCCAGCATATGATGCGATTGGATTAGGGTATTCGTACGGCGTAGTTTGGCCTCCGTCAAGGGTCGTACGGGTGGGTTTAATTCGATCAAGAAATGACGGGTTGAACTTGACTAGCGCCCTGTGGGTAGTTTGGCCTCCGTCAAGGTCACAGGACGCTAGGGGCAAAAGTATTATTGGGAATTTCAAGTGTTGAAATTTGCAATGAGATTGCATACCTTCTATGAGATAGTTGGATCCCGATACCCACTGCGAGTAAGAGTTACTCCTGGGAAAGTTTTACACATTGCAATTAACTGATCGAGTAGGTGTCTAGAAAGGTGTCAACGGGGTTACGCCTCTGGGAAAACGAGGTTTACATTAATTAGGTTCGTGCGAAAGCACGGGGGACCTCCCTCAAAGTACCGACACTGGCCTGGCTGAAAGATTGGCGAACTTGTAGTGTGTAATTAATCCCGGCTAGTCTTTCCTTTTAGGGTTTGAAGGAAGATTTGATAAAAACCAGTGGGAGCCATCCTGATTAGATAAGATAATAACCAATCTGATCTTGCACGAGCTTACGCTAAAGTATTTTCTTCTCTCTCTCTCCAGGTAGCGACCATGTCATGCCCTAATCAAGATAATAATATGGATGTATTGACCGAACCCGCATGTTATACTGTGCAAGGGAACGTTGAACCCGTTCTATCGTATAAGTGTTATAAGAATGAACAGAAAACAGGAGAATATCTGGATTCTCACACCGTCCAAACGGAGAACATGCATGTTGATGCATCATCTTCGGGTGTGTTTGTCATTGAGAACTGTTTCTCAGTTCACCCTACGTCCTGGGTATTAGATACCGGATCAGGATCCCATATATGTAAGATGTTACATGGGCTGCGGAAAGGTAGAGAACCGGGAAAAGGTGATCATTCCGTTCAAGTTGGGAATGGGGCAAATGTTGCAGCCAAAGCAGTTGGCGAATATCACCTAGTATTACCAAGTGGTGATACACTGATTCTAAATGAATGCTATTATATACCGAACATGATGTGCAACATTATATCAGTTTCTTTATTAAGTAAAGAAGGATATAATTTTGTAGTAAAGGATAATGTTATGAACATATTCCTAGATCAAAAGTTGATTGCATCAGGCTCGATGTATAATGGCATATTCATTCTCAATCAAAATACAGTCCTCTATTTACAAAACACACACAAGAGGAAGAGTTCTGAACTGAACGAATCTTTCTTGTGGCATTGTAGACTGGGTCACATCAATGCGACACGACTAGCTAAGTTGCATAAGGATGGATATTTAAATTCGTTTGAATTTTCATCTTATGACACTTGCCAGTCATGTCTCAAATGCAAGATGACCAAAACTCCGTTTACTGGACACCGAGAAAGAGTTACCGAACTCTTGGGACTAATACATAGTGATGTATGCGGTCCTATGTCTACACATGCCAGGGATGGTTCTTCGTACTTCATTACATTCACTGACGATCTCTCTAGATTCGGATATGTGTTCCTGATGAAATACAAATCAGAAGCTTTTGAGAAATTTAGAGAATATAAACAAGAAGTAGAGAACCAAACGGGCAAAAGTTTTAAGATCCTTCGATCCGATCGAGGAGGAGAATACTTAAGTAACGAATTCAGAGATTATCTAAAAGAGAATGGGATTCTCTCTCAGCTTACTCCTCCTTATACACCACAGCACAACGGTGTATCGGAGCAGAGAAATCACACCCTATTAGATATGGTGCGCTCTATGATGAGTGCAACTGAGTTACCTATTTCCTTCTGGGGATATGCACTGGAGACTGCTGCATACCTATTGAATAGTGTTCCAACCAAATCAGTGCTTACCACTCCATATGAGATATGGAATGGCAAGAGACCATGTCTTAATTTTATTCAGATATGGGGTTGTCCGGCCTATATTAAAACACAAAATCCGGACAAGCTCGAGGCAAGGTCTGTTCTATGTAAGTTTGTTGGATATCCCAAACATTCGCGAGGGTATATCTTCTACCACTCCGAGGAACAAAAAGTGTTTGTTTCTCGACATGCCACTTTCTTAGAAAAGAGTTTTCTTATGAAACAGACAAGTAGCATTGAGGTAGAACTGGAAGAGGTTCCAGCAACACAAACTGTAACAGAAGACTTGGTAGAACCAGAGGATTCAGTAGAACTCGACGAACCCCAGCCTCTCCGCCGATCTAGTAGGGTATCTCGTCCACCTGAGAGATACTACGGTTTTCTCATTGACGGTGGAAGCGAGGATTGCATCATGGAGGATGATGACCCAACTAGCTTCGAGCAGGCCATCACGAGTAGGGACTCAGTGAAATGGCTGGATGCTATGCGGTCCGAGATGGAATCCATGTACACCAACAAAGTATGGACTTTGGAAGTTGCTCCTGAAAGGGTAAAACCCATTGGGAGCAAGTGGATCTTCAAGAAGAAACTTGGTGTAGATGGGAAAGTGGAGACTTTCAAAGCTAGACTTGTTGCAAAGGGTTTTCGTCAAAGACCAGGTGTGGACTATGACGAAACCTTTTCTCCAGTGGCTATGCTTAAATCTATCCGGATCATGCTTGCCATCGCTGCATATCATGACTACGAAATCTGGCAAATGGATGTTAAGACCGCCTTTCTAAACGGTGATTTAGAAGAGTGCGTGTACATGACTCAGCCAGAAGGCTTCGTAGATAGTGGGAGCAGCGCGAAGGTGTGCAAGCTGCTTAAATCCATTTATGGATTAAAGCAAGCATCGCGGAGTTGGAACATCTGCTTTGACGTCGTTATCAAAGAGTTTGATTTCGTCAAAAACCCAGATGAACCTTGTATCTATAAGAAGGTAGCAGAGAGTAAGGTTGTCTTCCTCGTATTGTACGTGGACGACATACTCTTGATAGGAAATGATATTCCTATGCTGCAATCGGTCAAGCTCTTCTTATCACAAAGATTCTCGATGAAAGATCTTGGTGATGCCTCCTGCATATTGGGAATTAGGATCTATAGAGATAGATCCAAACGGCTATTAGGATTGTCCCAATCCAGGTACATTGACACCATACTAAAGAGGTTTAGTATGGAAGAATCCAAGCGTGGGAATTTACCCACAATTTCTGGAGTCACTCTCTCCAAAGAGATGTCTCCCAAGACTGATTTGGAGAGAGCTCGCATGCAAGGGATGCCGTATGCTTCGGCTGTAGGCTCTATCATGTATGCGATGCTATGTACCAGACCCGATGTAGCATACTCACTAAGTATAGTGAGCAGGTATCAAGCTGATCCTGGAGAGAGTCACTGGACAGCTGTAAAGAGCATTCTCAAGTACTTACGAAGGACTAAAGAGATGCTCTTGGTGTATGGTAATGGAGAACTCCAAGTGGAGTCCTTTACCGATTCGAGCTTCCAGAGTGATAAGGACGACTCTAAGTCGCAGTCGGGATTTGTCTTTACCCTTTACGGAGGGGCGGTTAGCTGGAAGAGTTCCAAGCAGGAAACCGTGGCAGACTCGACGATGGAGGCTGAATACATCGCTGCCAACGATGCTGCTAAAGAGGCTGTCTGGATCAAGAAGTTCATTACTGAACTTGGAGTGGTTCCATCCATTGAGCTTCCAATACCTTTGTATTGCGATAACAATGGAGCGGTGGCTTTGGCCAAGGAACCCAGGTCCCATCAGCGATCCAGGCATATTCTGAGGCGGTATCACCGGATCCGGGATATAGTTGATCGCCGGGAGATCGAGGTTAGGAGGGTTGACACTAAGAACAACACGGCGGATCCACTCACGAAGGCCATTCTCCAGATACAGTTTGAGAGACTCTTCGGGATGCTCGGTATGCGATACTACAGTAGCTGGCCCTAGTGCAAGTGGGAGATTGTTAGTTGTATGTATGCCCTAGAGGCCAGTATTGTACAGATGATGTATATTATATTGGATGCTTGGACATATATAGAGATGACTTTCTTGCTCGATATGATAGTATGCTATCTGGTTGCACTTTATCTTAACATGTATACTAGTCTCTTTAAACTGTCTTATAGTTACATGTTGATAAAGCCCTTAGGATGTGTACTTGACTACCTGGACTATGATGCAGATCATACTAGTGGGGACATGGTAGTCCATAAGTACATCCTTCAAGGTCCCTAGTCGTGGGTGTATCGAGACAGGGCATCGATATACCAGTGTAGACTAGCGTATATGCTTCTCGACCCATGAGATGGGCGATGGATGATCCCATATCCATTGGTGCTTGACATCAGAGATGGTATACGGGTGCTCAGTGGAGACTGGGTACACTGGACGGACTCGCCGAGAACTCCCAGATGGTATTATACCTCACGTCAGATGGCAGTTCTCAGGTGACACTTGTACAGGTTAGTCTGTAGACCCGAGATTGTCATAGAGTCTTATGTGATTCCCACTGTGCTTTGATCTCCACCTTACCACGTCCATGAGGGCGTGCAAAACGGTGGTCTTTGGGTACAGTCCCGAGTCATATGGAGGCAATGAGCGATAGGAGGGGTTTCGTCTCTCCCGGTATTGGGGGTTGATGTTGCGCTGTGCTCGATTCGCCGTAACTGGGAAGTCCCTGGCCAGGGCTGATCAAAGATCTGCTGGTAAGTGTTACCAGTACTTTCTCGACCCGTTATGAGCCTCATATCGGCACGACTTATCGGTTATTGGGGGTCTGACGTTTACCACCCCTAGACTTGATATGCGACATATCAGACGAACAGACCGGACTGTACGGTAAGTGTTACTGGTTGGATTCACAGGAGTGTGAGCGGGATAGCTCGTCGATCTTCTGATCGCTCAATACCCGGATGGCCGTTACGTTTAGCAGACCGCTTGCGGCTTGTGGGTGCTTGATATGATCATCATCTGCTGCCGGCGTATTGACGAGTCTTTAGAGTCCTACACAGAGGTTTCCTGGCTCAAACGAAACGAAATAGGAGCGCATATGAGATATGTGCAGGACCGAGAATAATGCGTGTATGTGATACCGTATTCCATTCTCGCGATGAATGTATCGATTGGTTATATGCGATATAACCTAGATATCGAATCAAGGATTGATTCGATAAGCCAATACATAGGACACTAGTTGGTTGTATGCGATATGACCGGATCGTTAAATCAAGTGTTGATTTAATGATTTAATGTATAATTATATATTTGATATATTACTTTGCATTAACTAGTATTGGTTCACTTTAAATGGATTTTCTCACTTGATGTGCAAGTTGTATATGTGATATACTTTTGTGCACATGTTTGTATCATGTTTGATGATACTTGCTCATTTGGTTAAGTGTAAAGAATTAAACCTTGGTTAAGTAAATGGTTAGGGTTTTTATTTATTCATTCATTTATCTTTTTAATTTGGATTAAAAAGAAATTGCAAAAGAAAACAAAATGGTTGCACTCATTCTTGAAGCTTGTTGAAGCTTCATGAAGCTTTGACCAAAGTGACCATTTTGTCTTCATGCTTAACCCTAACCATTCATCTAACCTTAGTCAATTCTCTACACCTAACCATGGTTCATATTATGATAAGTATTCATTTCTTTTGCATTTTAAAAGGATACTTATCATATTCTATCTTGAGCTTCTTCTTCTTCTTCAAGAAAAAGCTTGCCATCATCAATGGCTTCTTGAGTAAAAGTGTGAGAAATCCAATTCTAAAGTGAACCCACCTCCTATTTCTTCACCCTCTATCTCTTGCCAAGTAGTATAGGGTATTTTCTTCACAAGTTTTACAACTTGGTGAAGTTGGAGCTTGATCTTGTGTAACCTCGACGTAGATCATCTTCGGCATCGTAGCCGACGACTGTTCTGCTCATTTCTCCGATGAAGCCGATGCGAGAGTCCGGGATTCGAGATGGACAGTGTGGGGCAACTACGTGGAGCTAAGGAAGTGGATAACCGGATCTACAAAGGTTGTAGTTTCCTACTTTTAGTTAAGATGTTAACTAGTTTCTTTTTCGCCTAAAATTCTAGTTGACGATCCGTATCAGGGTTTCTCGGCACTCATAAAATTTCAAATTGGCATGGTTGATGCTTTGTGAGACCTCTATTGTGTGCCTAAGAACCCTACAGTTGGATGCCATGAGATCTGAAATGGAGTCATGTACACCAACAAAGTATGGACTTTGGACGTTGTACCCTCTAGAGTAAAACCAGTGGGATGCAAATGGATCTTCAAAAGAAAGATTGGTGTAGATGGACAGGTAGAGATCTATAAGGCAAGACTTGTGGCGAAGGGTTTTCGTCAAAGACCAGGTCTGGACTATGACGAAACTTTTTCTCCTGTAGCCATGCTTAAATCCATTCGGATCCTACTTGCTATTGTTGCTCACTGCGACTATGAAATCTGGCAGATGGACGTTAAAACTGCATTTCTAAATGGAGATTTAGAAGAATGCGTTTATATGGATCAGCCAGAGGGCTTCATTGACAGTGGGAGCAGCGGGAAAGCATGTAGATTGCTTAAATCCATTTATGGATTAAAGCAGGCATCACGGAGTTGGAACATCTGTTTCGATGATGTTATCAAAGAGTTTGATTTCATCAAAAATTCAGATGAACCTTGTGTTTATAAGAAGACTGTAGGGAGAGCTGTCACATTCCTCGTATTGTACGTGGATGACATTCTTCTGATAGGAAATGATATTCCTATGCTACAGTCGGTCAAATCTTTCTTATCACTAAGGTTTTCCATGAAGGACCTGGGTGATGCCACATACATTCTGGGCATTCGGATCTATAGGGATAGATCCAAAAGGTTATTGGGATTGTCCCAAACCAGGTACATTAACACCATCCTAAAAAGGTTTAGTATGGAAGACTCCAAGTGGGGTGCCTTACCCGCTTGCCATGGGGTCACTCTCTCTAAGGACTTTTTCCTAAAGACCGATGAAGAGAGAGAGCTCGCATGAGCATTATACCCTATGCTTCTGCAGTAGGATCTATAATGTATGCGATATTATGTACACGCCCAGATGTAGCTTATGCACTTCGTGTAGTAAGCAGGTATCAATCCAACCCAGGGGAGAATCACTGGATAGCTGTGAAGAACATTCTTAAGTACTTGTGAAGGACTAAAGAATTGTTCTTGGTGTATCGTAACGGAGATCTCCAAATGGAGGCCTTTACCGATTCGAGCTTCCAGAGTGATAAGGACGACAGCAAATCTATCTCTGGGTTTGTATTTACCCTCAATGGAGGGGCAGTAAGTTGGAAGAGTTCTAAATAGGATACCGTTGCAGACTCTACGATGGAAGCTGAGTACATTGCTGTGAATTATGCCGCCAAGGAAGCCGTCTGGATGAAGAAGTTCATCTCGGAGCTAGGAGTAGTTCCAACCATTATTGATCCAATACAATTGTATTGTGATAATAATGGGGCTATGGCGTTATCCAAGGAGCCCACTTCCCATCAGCGGTCCAGACACATCCTGAGGTGCTTTCATTTGATCCGGGAGATTGTAGATCGCCGCGAGATCGAGATTAGGAGAGTAAACACAAAGAATAACACTGCGGATCCACTCAACAACGCCCTCCCTCAGCCGCAGCATGAGCGACTTTTTAAGATGTTGGGTATGAGATACGCCAATAACTGGCCTTAGTGCAAGTAGGAGATTATTGGATATATGTATGCCCTAGAGGCCATTATATGATAGTGGATGTATTTATACATGTGTGTGTGTGTGTATTCAGTGTACATTCTTGCTCGACATGATAGTATGCTATCCGGTTCTTCTTTATCTGACATGTTGACTTGATCATGCTTTTACTCATTCACACATGTTGATAAAGCCCTGAAGGTATTTGCTTGACTACTGTGATTATGATGGAGAACATACTAGTGGGACGTCTGTAGTTTATAAGCATATCCTAAAATGTCCCTAGTCGTAGGTGTATCGAGATGGGGCATCGATATACCAGAGTAGACTAGCGTATATGATACTAGACCTATATGATGGGCGATGGATGTTCCCACATCTATTGATGTTTGACGTCGAGATCGTAAGCGGGTGCTCAGTGGAGACTGTAGGGTTACTAGGCACTCTCACAAGGGTCTACAAGGCTTCGACCATGCCCGATTTAATTATTAGATGTGCTGAACAACCCTAAACTAAGATTTTAAACTAGAGATTAGGCGAAACAAAGCATGTTAAACACTTTGACACTAAGAGTTTGGGATTACAACCTTTGTAGTCCGGTCCTTCACTTCTAAAGCTCCGTGTTGAGGTTCCTTCGCTGCGATCATCGAGTATCCGGACTCTTGAAAAGCTCCACGAAGAGAAAGATGCAAGCTTGCTTCCGATCTTCGATAACTAAGATGATCTACCTTGAAGTTTCTTTAACACAAGCTCTCACTCACTAAATGAAGTGAACACCCTAATCTAAATAGCTAGGATAGATTAGGATGATGAAGTATGATTTATGCTCTCATTTATTATCAAATTCTCACTCTCATTCATCACAAAATGAAAACCTAGAAAGCATTTTCAAAGCACAAGGAAGAAGAAGAATGGAAAACCTTTTGTGATGAATAATGAAAAATCTCATAATCATTAATAATACAACCATGGTTAAATATGAGAAGGCTAACCCATGTAGAGAGTTAACTAGGGTTAAGGGTGTGGTTTGGGTAAGGAAAATATCTCACAAAATATCCATCATAATATCTTTGCAAGAAACAAAAGGAAACCTTCAAGAAGGTTCAAGAAAGAACTAACCCAAATCAAACCCTAACCTTAGTTAATCTCCACTAAACTTATTGCATTAGTAATTATATCATGTTACAATATTATATATCATATATACAATATTTAGTCTAACAAAATAAAAAAAATACAATTAACATATATCGCATATATATCAATGTATTACCCGAGTGAGAAAATGAATCTTTTAGTGAGCTTATATCAGTTAATGTATATTTAATATATCAAATATATAATTATACATTAAATTATCGAATCAACACTTGATCCGATAATCCGGCTATTTCACAAATAACCGACCAATATAATCTGTATCAGTTCATCGAATCAACACTTGATCCGATGACCCGGCTATATCACATATACCCGGCCGATATCTCATATCGCGAGAATCTAATACGGTATCATATACATGTATTGTTCTCGGTCCCGAACATATCATATATGTGCTCCTACTCCGTTTTACCTGAGTCAAGAAACCTCTGTGTAGGACTCTAAAGAATCGTCAATACGCCGGCAGTAGATGATGATCATATCAAACACCCACAAGCTGCAAGCGGTCAGCTAAACTTAACAGCCACCCAGGTATTGAGCGATCAGAAGATCAACAAGCAAGCCTGTACTTTCTCCCACGAATCCAATCAGTAACACTCCCGTACAGTCCGGTCACTTCGTCTGATATGTCGTATATCTCGCCTAGGGGTGGTAAACGTCAAACCCCAGTAACTTGATAAGTCGTGTCGATATGAGGTCTATAACAGTTCGAGAAACTACTGATAACACTTGCCAGTAAATCTCAGCAACCCTGGCCAGGGATTTTCAGTTATAGCCAATCGAACACAGCACAACATCAACTCCCTATACCGGGAGAGACGAATCCCCTCCTATCGATCATTGCCTCCAAGTGATTCGGGACTGTACCCAAAAGCCACCTTTTTGCACGCCCTCTTAGAAGTGGTATGATGGAAATCAAAGCACAGTGGGAATCACACAAGACTCTATGACGATCTCGGGTCTACAGACTAACCTGTACCAGTGTCACCAGAGAACTGCCATCTGACGTGAGGTATAATACCATCTGGGAGTTCTCGGCGAGTCCGTCCAGTGTACCCAGTCTCTACTGAGCACCCGTACACCATCCTTGATGTCAAACACCGATGGATATGGGATCATCCATCGCCCATCATATGGGTCAAGATGCGTATACGCTAGTCTACTCTGGTGTATCGATGCCCTGTCACACCCTCGACTAGGAACAGTTATAGGATGTACTCGTCGACTACCATGGCCCCACTAGTATGATCTCATCATAGTCCCAGTAGTCGAGTATATATCCTAAGGTCTTTATCAACATGTAACATAGAGACAATCAGAGTACATGTTAAGATAAAGAGCAACCAGATAGCGTACTATCATGTCGAGCAAGAAAGTCCTCCCTATATATGTCCAAGCATCCATTACAATATACATCATATGTAAAGTAATGGCCTCTAGGGCATACATATAACTAACAATCTCCCACTTGCACTAGGGCCATCTGTTGTGGTATCACATACCCAACAATTAGCTGTGGTTGAAGTATCTCATACTCAACCATCCCATACGAGTCTCTACTGGGAAATAGGCCTTTGTGAGTGGATCCGCGCTGTTGTCCTCTGTGTCTACTCTCCTAACCTCGATCTCCCTGGAGATCAACCATCTCCATGATCAGGTGATACTGCCTAAGAATTATATCTGGATTTCTGATGGGACGGGGGGTTCCTTGGTTAAAGCCACAACTCCATTGTCTCACAATGGTAGGAACGAAGTTCATCTCATGAACTTATATATATCCAGACTGCCTCTTGTTAGTTATGTATATGCCCTAGAGGCCATTGTTGTACATATGATGTATATTATAATGGATGCTTGGATATATATAGAGAGGACTTTTTTGTTCGTCATGATAGTATGCTATTTGGTTTCACTTTATCTTAACATGTTGACTTGTATTGGTTTACTGTCTTCCTCTCACATGTTGATAAAGCCCTTAGGATCTGTACTCGACTACTGGGACTATGATGAGATCATACTAGTAGGGCCACGGTAGTCGATGAGTACATCCTATAACTGTTCCTAGTCGAGGGTATATCGAGACAGGGCATCGATACACCAGAGTAGACTAGCGTATACGCATCTTGACCCATATGATGGGCGATGGATGATCCTATATCCATCGGTGTTTGACATCAAGGATGGTGTACAGGTGCTCAGTAGAGACTGGATACACTGGACGGACTCGCCGAGAACTCCCAGATAGTGATATACCACACGTCAGATGGCAGTTCTCCGGTGACACTGGTACAGGGTAGTCTGTAGACCCGAGATCGTCATAGAGTCTTGTGTGATTCCCACTGTGCTTTGATTTCCACCTTACCACGTCCAAGAGGGCGTGCAAAACGGTGGCTTTTGGGTACAGTCCCGAATCACATGGAGGCAATGAGCGATAGGAGGGTATTCGTCTCTCCCGGTATAGGGAGTTGATGTTGTGCTTTGTTCGATTGGCTATAACTGGAAGTCCCTGGCCAGGGTTGATATAGAGATTTACTGGTAAGTGTTACCAGCAGTTTCTCGACCCGTTATGAGCCTCACATCAACACTACTTATCGGTTACTGGGGTCTGACGTATACCACCCCTAGACTTGATATGCGACATATGAGACGAACAGACCGGACTGTACGGGAGTGTTACTGATTCGATTCATAGGAGAACATACAGGCTAACTTGTTGATCTTCTGATCGCTCAATACCTGGGTGGCTGTTACGTTTAGCTGACCGCTTGCAGCCTGTGGGTGTTTGATATGATCATCACCTGCTACCGGCGTATTGACGATTCTTTCAAATCCTACATAGAGGTTTCTTTGTAAGGTTTGTTTAGCACCCTATAAAGTGTTTTGAAGCATCACATGACCCAAAGTTATAATTTTTAAGGTGCTAAACTAACATGCAAAGGGATCGATCCTAGAAAATTAGGGTTATGAAACTTTAAACTAGAAAAGATTAGGGTTTGAAGGCTACAACCTTTGTAGCTCCCCTTTGCTAGACTCCTTGGTGTCTTGGGTGTTGAATCGATGTCCTCTCGAAGTTCCCTTGCGTCCACGACGATCCACCACGGAGCACTCCGTCCAAGCTCGCTTCTTTGGAAAACCGAAGGAAACACTCTAATCAAGTCGGCTAGACTTGAGTAGAATGATGTTGTGGTTTGGAATCTCACTTCAAAAACCTATTTTTATGAGTATTTTACTCTCTTATAAGAACTAGAGAGCAAAGCATGGAGGTTGATGAAGATATTGGTCTTTTTTGTGAAGAAGAGAATGAATTATCCCTCAAAAGAGAAAAGAAAAATAACTGTATATATTTTTCCTTCTCATAACCAACCATGGTTAGATTTAAAGATATCATTTGATTTAAGTTAAAAGCATAATAAGAAAATAAACCATGGGTTAAAAGTTAGGTGAGCATGCTAGAGTTTAGAAGAGTGTAGAAACTCTTAAATGATTTAACCCATTTTTCATTTCCTTTTGCTTTAATTTAAATCCAATAATAATCCAAAAATAACCATGGTGTAATTCTTATATATCCACCATTCTCATTGTATAAACAACCATGATAATGATGTATGTATGCATGTGTGCTTGCACATCCATATGTGCATGAACAAGAATGAATGCATACATGCATGCATACATCCAAAATAAACAAGATAGGATTTGTAGTGAGAAACTAATGATGAATCAACACTTGATTCACTAATCCGGTCATATCACATATGACCCGACCATTAGCAAGCCGCCCGATTAATATACGGTATCATATACGCACATTTCAATCGGGTGCAAGCGCATATCGCATACGCGCACCACAACGTTTCGCCTGGACTGGGTAACTCCTCTGTGGGACTCTAAGACTCGTCAATACGCCGGCAGAGGGTGATGATCATATCAAGTACCCTCAAGCCGCAAGCGGTCAGCTAAACGTAACGGCCACCCGGGTATTGAGCGATCAGAAGACAACAAGCGAACCTGCTACAACTCCCGTCGAGCCATCCGGCAACACTACCGTACAGTCCGGTCTCTTCGTCAGATATGCTGCATATCGAGCCTAGGGATGGTCACGTCGACCCCAATAACTCAATAAGTCGTGCCGGTGAATGGTCTATAACAGATCGAGAAACTACTGATAACACTTATCAGCAAATCTCAGCAGCCCTGGCCAGGGACTTGCTGTTATAACCAGTCGGGCACAGCACAGCATCAACTCCCAATACCGGGAGAGACGAAACCCCTCCTATCGCTCATCGTCTTCGTGTGTCTCGGGACTGTACCCAACGGCCACCTGTTTGCATGACTCAGTAGAGCCGTGGTAGGGTGGCAATCAAAGTACAGTGGGAGAACACACAAGGCTCTATGACGATCTCAGGTCTACAGACTAACCTGTACCAGTGTCACCTGAGAACTGCTATCCGACGATAGATATAATTCCATATAGGAGTTCTCGGTGAGTCCGTCCAGTGTACCCAGTCACCACTGAGCACCCGTATATGATCTTGATGTCAAACATCGATGAATGTGGGAACATTCATCGCCCATCGTATGGGCCTAGTATCATATACGCTAGTCTACTCTGGTATATCAATGCCCTGTCTCGATATACCTACGACTAGGGACGTTCCAGGATATGCTTATAGACTACAGATGTCCCACTAGTATGATCTCCATCATAATCAGAGTAGTCAAGCCGATATCCTCAGGGCTTTATCAGCATGTATGAATGAATAAAAGCATGATCAAATCAACATGTCAGATAAAGAAGAACCAGATAGCATACTATCATGTCGAGCAAGAATGCAAACTGAATATATATACATGTATAGATACATCCACTATCACATAATGGCCTCTAGGGTATACATATATCCAACAATCTCCCACTTGCACTAAGGCCAGTTATTGGCGTATCTCATACCCAACATCTCAAAAAGTCGCTCATGCTGTGGCTGAGGGAGGGCCTTGGTGAGTGGATCCACGGCATTGTTCTTTGTATCTGCTCTCTTAATCTCGATCTCGCGGCGATCTACAATCTCCCGGATCAAATGAAAGTGCCTCAGGATATGTCTGGACCGCTGATGGGATCTGGGCTCCTTGGCTAACGCCATCGCCCTATTATTGTCACAATACAAAGGTATTGGATCAATAATGGTTGGAACTACTCCTAGCTCCGAGATGAACTTCTTCATCCAGACGGCTTCCTTGGCGGCATCATTTGCAGCAATGTACTCAGCTTCTATCTTAGAGTCTGCAACGGTATCTTGTTTGGAACTCTTCCAACTTACCGCCCCTTCATTGAGGGTAAATACAAACCCTGAGATAGATTTGCTGTCATCCTTATCGCTCTGGAAGCTCGAATCGGTAAAGGCCTCCATTTGGAGATCTGTATTACCATACACCAAGAACAATTCTTTAGTCCTTCGTAAGTACTTAAGAATGTTCTTCACAGCTGTCCAGTGGTTCTCCCCTGGGTTGGATTGATACCTGCTTACAACACTAAGTGCATAAGCTACATCTGGGCGTGTACATAATATCGCATACATTATAGATCCTACTGCCGAAGCATAAGGTATAATGCTCATGCGAGCTCTCTCTTCATCGGTCTTTGGACAAGAATCCTTGGAGAGAGTGACTCCATGGCAAGCGGGTAAGGCACCCCGCTTGGAGTCTTCCATACTAAACCTCTTTAGGATGGTGTTGATGTACCTGGTTTGGGACAATCCCAATAACTTTTTGGATCTATCCCTATAGATTCTTATGCCCAGGATGTATGTGGCATCACCCAGGTCCTTCATGGAGAACCTCAGTGATAAGAATGATTTGACCGACTGTAGCATAAGAATATCATTTCCAATCAGAAGAATATCATCCACGTACAATACGAGGAATGTAACAGCTCTTCCTACAGCCTTCTTATAAACACAAGGTTCATCTGGATTTTTGATGAAATCAAACTCTTTGATAACATCATCGAAACAGATGTTCCAACTCCGAGATGCCTGCTTTAACCCATATATGGATTTAAGCAATCTAGATGCTTTCTCGCTGCTCCCACTGTCAATGAAGCCCTCTGGCTGATCCATATAAACGCATTCTTCTAAATTTCCATTTAGAAATGCTGTTTTAACGTCCATCTGCCAGATTTCATAGTCGTAGTGAGCAGCAATAGCAAGTAGGATCCGAATGGATTTAAGCATGGCTACGGGCGAAAAAGTTTCGTCATAGTCCAAACCTGGTCTTTGACGAAAACCCTTTGCCACAAGTCTTGCCTTATAGGTCTCCACCTGCCCATCTACACCAATCTTTCTTTTAAAGATCCATTTGCACCCTACAGGTTTTACCCCAGGGGGTACAACGTCCAAAGTCCAAAGTCCATACTTTGTTGGTGTACATACACTCCATTTCGGATCTCATAGCATCCAGCCACTTCACAGAGTCGCCACTCGTGATAGCTTGCTGAAAACTGGTAGGATCATCATCATCCATGATGCAATCTTCTCCGTTACCATCAATGAGGAAACCGTAGTACCTCTCCGGTGGGCGAGAAGTCCTACCAGATCTACGGAGTGGCCGGGGTTCTTCAGTTTCTGTTGCAACAGCCGGTTCAACCAAATCGTCATTTGTAGTTTGTGTCTCCAGAACCTCTTCTAGATCCACCACCTTGCCATCATCTTTGTCTATGAAAAACTCTTTTTCTAAGAATGTGGCATGCTGAGAAACAAACACCTTTTGTTCCTCTTTGTGGTAGAATAGATATCCATAAGAATTCTTTGGATATCCCACAAAGTTACACATGACTGACAGTGTCTCGAGTTTGTCCGGATTCTGCTTTTTAACATAGGCCGGGCAACCCCAAATCTTAATTCTTTTAAGAGATGGTCTCTTCCCATTCCATATCTCATATGGCGTGGTAGACACGGCTTTGGTTGGAACCCTGTTTAGCAGAAACGCTGCAGTCTCCAATGCATGTCCCCAAAACGAGACGGGTAACTCAGCGTCACTCATCATGGACCGGACCATATCTAATAGGGTCCTATTCCTTCGTTTTGACACACCGTTGTGCTGTGGTGTGTAAGGAGGAGTGAGCTGAGAGAGAATCCCATTCTCTTTTAGGAAGTTTGCAAATTCTGCACTGAGATACTCTCCACCTCGATCTGATCGAAGCATCTTAATACTCAAGCCGGTTTGTTTTTCTACTTCTTGTTTATATTCAACGAATTTCTCGAAAGCGTCGGACTTGTGCTTTAATAAAAATACATGACCGAATCTTGAGAAATCGTCGGTGAATGTAATGAAGTATGAAAATCCGCCTCTAGCCTGTGTAGACATTGGCCCACATACATCACTATGTATGAGGCCAAGGAGCTGAGTAGCTCTTTCTCCGTGTTCGGTAAACGGAGTTTTGGTCATTTTACCCTTGATACAAGACTGGCAAGTCGCATAAGATTTATATTCAAAAGAGTTTAAATATCCATCTTTGTGTAACCTTTTTAGTCTTGTTTCGTTAATATGACCAAGTCTACAATGCCAAAGAAAAGCTTCATTTAATTCTGAAAGTTTTCTTTTATTAGTGTGTTGTATACTGAAAACTGTATGTTGATTTAGGACATATATTCCGTTATTAAGCGTACCATACCCAACCAACATTTGATTTAGGTGAATGTTCATAACATTGTTCTGCAACACAAAATTATATCCTTCATTGTCCAACAAAGAAACGGATATTATATTACATAGCATACTTGGTACAAAATAACATGGATTCAAAATCAAAATACATCCAGATGGCAACCCCAAGTGATACTCTCCCACTGCGACTGTATGTACATTGGAACCATTTCCAACGCGGAGAGTATGGTCACCTGTCTTCAAAACCTTGCTATTTCTCAGCCCCTGCCTAGAATTGCAATTGTGAGAACCTGAACCGGTATCCAATACCCAGGAAGCAGAGTTTATAGAAAAACAGTTTTCAGTCACAAACGCACCTGAAGCAGAAGCATCACCATGCTTCTTCTTGAGACTTAGGTACTCCGTGCAATTGCGCTTCCAATGTCCTGTCTTGTGGCAATGAAAACACTCGCCTTTCCCTGGGTCTCCAGCCGTGGACTTTCCCTTTCCCTTCACCTTTTTGACTCCTCCCTTAGGATTAGTGGGTTTCTTCTTTTTCTTTCCCTTGGCCTTAGCTTTTGGGCGAGAAGAAGAAGACTGTCCAATGGTCATAACGGGAGTCTTTGCTGACTTCATAGTGCTCTCTGCACTCCTTAACATATTAAGGAGTTCAGGGAGGTCCTTCTCCATGCCATGCATGTTGAAGTTCACTATGAACTGAGCAAAGGTGGAGGGGAGGGACTGCAGAATAATATCTATATATTGTTCATTGTCCATTGTCCATCCAAGGTCCTCAAGCTCTTCTATAAGAGCTATCATCTTCAACACATGGTCTCCTACTGGTGTGCCAGGGGCCATTCGCATCTGAAACAGTTTCTTTGATGTTTCGTATCGTAATACGCGGGATTGCTCCCCATACAACTCCTTTGTATGGAGCAGTATCCCATGAATGTCCATGTCCTCGTGCTGCTTTTGATGTGTGTTATCCATCGATGCAAGCGCGAGGCATGTGGCCGTGGCACAGTCAGCGTCCTATGTCTTGCGGACTTCAATGTCCGCAACTGAGGATTTTGGACCTGGGACGGGCGGGGCTGAAGCCGTGAGGACATATGATACTTTATCATAAGTCAAGGCGATCTTCAGATTCCTTAGCCAGTCTTTATAGTTGGTCCCATTCAGTTTGTTTTTATCTAGTAGAAGCTTAAGTCCAGTCATTGGTATCTGCCATTAAGAGAGAGAAAAGAATACACTCAGCGAAAGCTCTTGCATAGATTAGATTGGTTTATTATCTTGTCTAATCGATGTTTCCCACTGCTTTTTATCAAGTTTTTCTTTCAAACCTTAAAAAGAAAAACTAGCCAGGATTAATTACAGTCTACAACTTCGCTAACCGTTCAGCCAGGCCAGTGTCGGTACTTTGAGGGAGGTTCTCCGTGCTTTCGCACGGACCTAATTAGAGTAAACCTCGTTTTCCCAGAGGCGGAGCCCCGTTAACACCTTTCTAGACACCTAATGAGTTAGCTAATTGTAAACTGTAAAACTCTCCTAGGAGCAACTATTGCTCACAGTGGGATCGGGATCCAACCATCATATGGAAGGTATGCAATCTCATTGCAAATTTCAACACTTGAAATTCCCGATGTGGTTTTTACCCCTAATACTCGTGACCTTGGCTAAGGTCAACAAATCACGAGCACTAGTCAAGCTCAACCCGTCATTTCTTGATTAATCAGACCCGTTCACATGACCCTTGGCTAAGGTCAACAAAGTCATATGCCCGTCCTAATTAATCTGCATCATATGCGTTTGTAGGAAGACATCACTTAGCTACCGTACACTACGCCTTGGCTAAGGTCAACAAACGTAGCACGAATACTAAGTACTCTACTTCCTAAAATGACGGAGGGTTGCGAATGATTTTTAAGAAAATCTTTAACGCTTTGAACTTGATATCGTTGTAGAATCAAACAGTTTTCAAAAGGAGTGGCTTAAGCTCCGCAATTTTGAAATATAGCTTTTACATAAATAGCCGAGTGGTTTTTAAATCCGATTCTACAACATCTTTTTAGGTTTATTTTCTTTACATTAATCACATTAATGTAATCCCATCATTTAAGTCCTTAAGCCAATCACAGAAAAGAAACGAAAATAACACGTACGCTTATGCCATCCGCATTCGCCGCAATGTTCCGTTATGCACCGTTAGGTTACTTAACTAACGGCATACCGGGACGGGACTAGCGCGGGTGTAAAACATAAGCAACGTCTACTATATATCATATATATAATAATATGTCATTCGTCTCAGATATCACAGAACACAGGCAGCAGAAACATAGATATAACGTGGGATATCCTTGGACGTCCGTATTTAGTATTTAGACAGAATAGAAAATACGGATTCCACAGTCGCGACGAATAGCCAAGCCCACACCCTGGACCCCTACGAGAGCGGAAAGTGACCCTACCAATTCTGGAGTTTAGGAGACCCGGTCTCGACTCCTCGAGATGGCCTCCCACTGAACCCCAGAACCCGGTCACCTATGCTCCCCTCCTTGGGTCCATCCTAATGCGGAAAAGTAAATAATATACAACACTGGTGACACAACCGCAACCTGGAAGTGCCCCAAATAAAAGAATATTACATTACATTTGAATTTACATGAATGAAAATATAAAACTCTCATCTCACAAAACCCCCCGGCTATTCGATCGCAACAATCCTACACATCATATCTCAGCAACACATAATATCTCATATCATCAACGTAAGTAAGTATGCGTACCCCGATTGTCGTTGATGTATAGCAATGAAACCGGCGATATCTAACATACTACACTTACGGTCATAGAAAAGAAAGCGTAAAACTACAATATTTGGAATCCAGATTCTCTTTAGACATCATAAATGCGAAATATCACATATTTCGTATTTCATGCCTAAACTATATGAATTCCACATATTGTATCACATTCCAGACAAACAGACAGTATTAAAGTTTTCGAACGAACAATCAAGCACCCAAGATTCACTAAAGCTCAACACTTGAGCAGGGTTCAAAAAATCCGGAGTGTGACACAGTAGTGGCGGTCCAGCCGTAGAAGGGTCAAGCCAACGCCTCACATGTGGCACGCCGTACTGCCCCAAACCCTAAGGTTCAAAGGGCAGTTCGAGACGGTCACATAATCGAGTTAAGGTTTGTTGTCTTCTAGAGGGACCACCGCAAAAAGACTTGCACGTATCTCCAAACTATTTAAACCCCGTGAATAGTGAGTAAATGATACTCGTTCAAACACTTCAATACTTTCTAATTTACCCGGAAAAGCTACGAAATGAAAATTCCGATCGAAACCATGAGTCCAAAAACATCTCCAGAATTTTTCAACAGCAGATTCAGATTAAACATACTCAAAATATACTATAGCAGGTAAAGAAAAACACTGTGCAAAAATTGGTCAAAGATCCCCCTTTATGGCCGCGGATCCGCGGCCTAAGCTTGCTTATGCCGCGGTTCCGCGGCCAAAAGTACTGTTCATGGGCACGAATTTTCCAGTTTTTCTTATATTTACCTGCTCTATTTTTTGAGAATTTTTAATTCTGAAAAAAGTCAGTTTTTAAAAAATTTCCAGAGAGCACCCTTTAAAAGTCGTATTTCGGTTCGATCGGAGTTTTAACTCCGTAAAAAGGTCGCCTAATATTCTAGGTCGGCTCTGATACCAATGTAAGGTTTGTTTAGCACCCTATGAAGTGTTTTGAAGCATCACATGACCCAAAGTTATAATTTTTAAGGTGCTAAACTAACATGCAAAGGGATCGATCCTAGAAAATTAGGGTTATGAAACTTTAAACTAGAAAAGATTAGGGTTTGAAGGCTACAACCTTTGTAGCTCCCCTTTTCTAGACTCCTTGGTGTCTTGGGTGTTGAATCGAGGTCCTCTCGAAGTTCCCTTGCGTCCACGACGATCCACCACGGAGCACTCCGTCCAAGCTCGCTTCTTTGGAAAACCGAAGGAAACACTCTAATCAAGTCGGCTAGACTTGAGTAGAATGATGTTGTGGTTTGGAATCTCACTTCAAAAACTTATTTTTATGAGTATTTTACTCTCTTATAAGAACTAGAGAGCAAAGCATGGAGGTTGATGAAGATGGTGGTCTTTTTTGTGAAGAAGAGAATGAATTATCCCTCAAAAGAGAAAAGAAAAATAACTGTATATATTTTTCTTTCTCATAACCAACCATGGTTAGATTTAAAGATATCATTTGATTTAAGTTAAAAGCATAATAAGAAAATAAACCATGGGTTAAAAGTTAGGTGAGCATGGTAGAGTTTAGAAGAGTGTAGAAACTCTTAAATGATTTAACCCATTTTTCATTTCCTTTTGCTTTAATTTAAATCCAATAATAATCCAAAAATAACCATGGTGTAATTCTTATATATCCACCATTCTCATTGTATAAACAACCATGATAATGATGTTTGTATGCATGTGTGCTTGCACATCCATATGTGCATGAACAAGAATGAATGCATACATGCATGCATACATCCAAAATAAACAAGATAGGATTTGTAGTGAGAAACTAATGATGAATCAACACTTGATTCACTAATCCGGTCATATCACATATGACCCGACCATTAGCAAGCCGCCCGATTAATATACGGTATCATATACGCACATTTCAATCGGGTGCAAGCGCATATCGCATACGCGCACCACAACGTTTCGCCTGGACTGGGTAACTCCTCTGTGGGACTCTAAGACTCCTCAATACGCCGGCAGAGGGTGATGATCATATCAAGTACCCTCAAGCCGCAAGCGGTCAGCTAAACGTAACCGCCACCCGGGTATTGAGCGATCAGAAGACAACAAGCGAACCTGCTACAACTCCCGTCGAGCCATCCGGCAACACTACCGTACAGTCCGGTCTCTTCGTCAGATATGCTGCATATCGAGCCTAGGGATGGTCACGTCGACCCCAATAACTCAATAAGTCGTGCCGGTGAATGGTCTATAACAGATCGAGAAACTACTGATAACACTTATCAGCAAATCTCAGCAGCCCTGGCCAGGGACTTGCTGTTATAACCAGTCGGGCACAGCACAACATCAACTCCCAATACCGGGAGAGACGAAACCCCTCCTATCGCTCATCGTCTTCGTGTGTCTCGGGACTGTACCCAACGGCCACCTGTTTGCACGACTCAGTAGAGCCGTGGTAGGGTGGCAATCAAAGTACAGTGGGAGAACACACAAGGCTCTATGACGATCTCGGGTCTACAGACTAACCTGTACCAGTGTCACCTGAGAACTGCTATCCGACGATAGATATAATTCCATATAGGAGTTCTCGGTGAGTCCGTCCAGTGTACCCAGTCACCACTGAGCACCCGTATATGATCTTGATGTCAAACATCGATGAATATGGGAACATTCATCGCCCATCGTATGGGTCTAGTATCATATACGCTAGTCTACTCTGGTATATCAATGCCCTGTCTCGATATACCTACGACTAGGGACGTTCCAGGATATGCTTATAGACTACAGATGTCCCACTAGTATGATCTCCATCATAATCAGAGTAGTCAAGCCGATATCCTCAGGGCTTTATCAGCATGTATGAATGAATAAAAGCATGATCAAATCAACATGTCAGATAAAGAAGAACCAGATAGCATACTATCATGTCGAGCAAGAATGCAAACTGAATATATATACATGTATAGATACATCCACTATCACATAATGACCTCTAGGGCATACATATATCCAACATTCTTGACTCAGGCAAAACGGAGTGGGAGCACATATGTGATATGTGCACGACCGAGGATAATGCGATATGAGATACCGTATTATATTCTCACGATATTTAGATATGGGCCGGGTCATCGGATCAAGTGTTGATTCGATGAATCGGTACATGATGTATTAGTCGGTTATATTCGATATAGCCGGATTGTTGGATCAAGTGTTGATTCGATAATTTAATGTATAATAATATATATGATATATTGTATTACATTATCTAATATTGGCTCGCTTTATTATTTCATTTTCTCACCGGATAATACATTGATATATATGCGATATATATTAATTGTATTATTTTCTTTTGTTACAAATATATAATATATATGTGATATATATTATTGTAACATGATATGATTACTAATGCAACTTGTTTAGTGGAGATTAAACAAGGTTAGGGTTTGATTATGGTTAGTTCTTTCTTGCACCTTCTAGAAGCTTTTCTTTTGTCATGAAGAAGATATTATGGTTGATATTTTCTTATGACTCATTGTTTTAACCCAACCAAACCCTAGCCTTAGTTAATTCTCTACAAGAGTTATCCTTGTCATCCTTGACCATGGTTGCATTATTATTCATATATTCATTTCATTATTCATCACAAAAGGTTTAATTCATTTTTCATCTTCTTCTTCAACCTTGAGCTTTCAGAAAGCTTACTAGGTTTTCATTTTGTGATGATTTCATATGAGAATTTGATATAAAAAGAAAGAATAAATACTACTCCATCATCCTCATCTAATCTAGCCAATTAGATTAGGGTGTTCACCTCATTAGAGTGAGAGAGCTTGAGTTATAGAAACTTCGACGTAGATCATCAGAGAAAAGGGACATACAAGCTAGCATGGATCGTTCGAGTTGTGGAGCCTCTCTTGAGTCCGGGAGATCGTGGATCGTGGCGAAGGGACTTCTACTCGGAGCTTATGAAGCGAAGGAGCGGACTACGAAGGTTGTAATCCCTCACACTTAGTTGTAAAGATGTTTGCTTGCATGTAAAACCCTAATTATCTAGCAAAGATCCCGGCTTTGGGTTGTTCGGCACGTCTAAATTTTTATTCGGGAATGGTTGATGCCTTATGAACCCTTGTAAGAGTTCCTAGGAACCCTACACCTCTTTTGTAGCATCCTTGGTAACGATGTATCTTGCCTTTAATCGTCTAGTAAGTCACGGTATATAGCTTGGAACTCTTCCAACATACCATCCCTCCACTGAGGGTAAAGACAATGCCTGCGACTGACATTCAGTCGTCCTTATCACCCTGGAACCTTTCCAGTGATTCTCCCCAGGATCGATTAATACCATCTCACTACAACTAGTGAGATTCCTAACATCCAATTAGATCTATCTCATAGATCCATAACCCAGGATTTAGGAGGTATCACGTTGATCCTATACGGAGAATCCTTGTGATAAACGGAGATTGACCGAGCGTAGCATAGGAAACTTCTTTCCTATCAAGAGTATGTCATCCAAGTACTCTATGAGGATCACCACCATAATCTCTACTACCTTTTTGTATATACTAGGTTCATCTACCATTTTGATGAAGTCAAACTCTTTGACTACCACATCAAAACAGACATTCCAACTCACCGATGCCTGATTTATCACATAAAACATCTTGCTCACGTTTCTGCTGCTCCCACTGTCTACGAAGCCCTCTGGCTGTGTACTTATAGTCGCTCTCTTCCAAATCATTATTTAGAAAAGCTGTCATGACACCCAACCGCCAGATATCGTAGTCATGGTATGTAGCCGTGGCAAGTAGGATCTGGATGGACTTAAGCATAGCTTAAGCATAGCTTTGAAAGTCTCAACTTTTCTATGTACACCAAGTAATCTTCTCAAGATATACTTGCTCCTGATGGGGATTTAACCCTTCAGATAAAGCAACCAAAGTCCATACTTTGTTGGTGTATAAGGATTCCATCTCAGATCGCTAAGCATCCAGCCATTCTTACAGAGTCCCACTCCTGATGGCCAGCTTGAAACTAGTTGGGTCATCATCTCATGATGCAATCCTCTCTCCCACTGTCATAGAGAAAACCGAAGTATCTCTCAGGTGGGTGAGGAACCCTACTAGATCGGCGGAGAGGCTGAGGTTCGTTGGAAACTATTGAATCCTTTGGTTCTACCAAATCATCAGCTGCAGTTTGTATAGCTGGAACTCTTTCCAGTTCTACCTCATGACCAATAATTTCTTCACAAGAAATTCCCTTTCACAAAGGTGGCATGCTGAGAAACAAAACATCTTTTATTCCTCGGTTTGGTAGAAGATATTCCCTTGCGAATGCTTGGGATATCCAACAAACTTCCACAGAACTGACTTTGCCTCAAGCTTGTCCGGATTTTGCTTTTAAACATAGGCCGGACAACCCCAAATCTTAACTTACTTAAGATATGGGCTCTTCCTATTCCATATCATAAATGAAGTGGTAGGCAACTGATTTGATTGGAACCCTATTCAATAGGTATGCAGCTTCACAAGTGTTAGTTGTATGTATGCCCTAGAGGCCAGTATTGTACAGATGATGTATATTATATTGGATGTTTGGACATATATAAAGATGACTTTCTTGCTCGATATGATAGTATGCTATCTGGTTGCTCTTTATCTTAACATGTACACTTGTCTCTTTAAACTGTCTTATAGTTACATGTTGGTAAAGCCCTTAGGATGTGTACTTGACTACCTGGACTATGATGCAGATCATACTAGTGGGGACATGGTAGTCCATAGGTACATCCTTCAAGGTCCCCAGTCGTGGGTGTATCGAGACGGGGCATCGATATACCAGTGTAGACTAGCGTATATGCTTCTCGACCCATGAGATGGGCGATGGATGATCCCATATCCATTGGTGTTTGACATCAGAGATGGTATACGGGTGCTCAGTGGAGACTGGGTACACTGGACGGACTCGTCGAGAACTCCCAGATGGTATTATACCTCACGTCAGATGGCAGTTCTCAGGTGACACTTGTGCAGGTTAGTCTGTAGACCCGAGATCGTCATAGAGTCTTGTGTGATTCCCACTGTGCTTTGATCTCCACCTTACCACGTCCATGAGGGCGTGCAAAACGGTGGTTTTTGGGTACAGTCCCGAGTCACATGGAGGCAATGAGCGATAGGAGGGGTTTCGTCTCTCCCGGTAGGGGGTTGATGTTGCGCTGTGCTCGATTGGTCGTAACAGGGAAGTCCCTGGACAGGGCTGATTAGAGTTTTGCTGGTAAGTGTTACCAGTAGTTTCTCGACCCGTTATGAGCCTCACATCGGCACGACTTATCGGTTATTGGGGTCTAACGTTTACCACCCCTAGACTTGATATGCGACATATCAGACGAACAGACCGGACTGTACGGTAAGTGTTACTGGTTGGATTCACAGGAGTGTGAGCGGGCTTGCTCGTCGATCTTCTGAGCACTCAATACCCGGGTGGCCGTTACGTTTAGCAGACCGCTTGCGGCTTGTGGGTGCTTGATATGATCATCATCTGCTGCCGGCGTATTGACGAGTCTTTAGAGTCCTACACAGAGGTTTCCTGGCTCAAGGAAACGAAATAGGAGCGCATATGAGATATGTGCGGGACCGAGAATAATGCGTGTATGTGATACCGTATTTCATTCTCGCGATGAATGTTTCGATTGGTTGTATGCGATATAACCTAGTTATCGAATCGAAGATTGATTCGATAAGACGATACATTGGATACTAGTCTGTTATGTGCTACGTGACCGGATCATTGAATCAAGTGTTGATTTAATGATTTAATGTATAATTATATATTTGATATATTACTTTGCATTAACTAGTATTGGTTCATTTTAAAAGGATTTTCTCACTTGATGTGCACATTGTATATGTGATATATTTTTTGTGTGCACTTGATTGTATCATGTTTGATGATACATGTTAACTTGAGTTTGTGTAAAGATTAAACCATGGTTATATGAATGGTTAGGGTTTTGTTTACTTATTCATTTATTTATTTTGATTATTGATTTTGGAAAAGAAAATGGAAATGGTGGCTTTTCTTGTTTCTTTCATGAAGCTTCATGAAGGGTTGAAACCTTGACCATTTTTGTTTTCTCTTAACCTAACCATTCACCTAACCCTAGTTTACTCTCTATACTTGACCATGGTTAGTATATGATAAGTATTCATATTATTTTCATTTTTAATCTAACACTTATCATATTCTATCTTCATCTTCTTCCTCTTGATCAAGAAGAAAGCTTGAATCCATTAATGGCATCTTGAGTAAAAGAGTGAGAAATCCAATTCTAAAGTGAACCCACCTCCTATTTCTTCATCCTCTACCTCTTGCCAAGTAGTATAGGGTGTTTTCTTCACAAGTTTCATTGCTTGGTGAAGTTGGAGCTTGATCTTGTGTTGCCTCGACGTAGATCATCTTCGGCATCAAAGCCGACGACCTAGCCCGCCCATTTCTCCGATGAAGCCGATGCTAGAGTCCGGGATCCGATATAGATAGCAAGAGGACGTCTACGTGGAGCTAAGGAAGTGGAGAACCGGATCTACAATGGTTGTAGCCTCTTTCTTTTAGTTAAAATGTTAACTAGTTTTACTTTTCGCCTAAACTCTAGTCAACGAATCCGTATTAGGGTTTCTCGACACTTGTAAAATTTGAAATTGGCATGGTTGATGCCTTGTGAGACCTCTAGTGTATGCCTAGGAACCCTACAGTGGTATCAGAGCTTAGCTAGAGCCTTAGGCGAAGTATAGACGACGTTTGAAATCCGAACGAACATCGAAACCCTAACCCAAATTGCTCTCTGGACTTTTTTCAAAAACTGGGTTTTTTCCAGATTAAAAATGCTTAAAAAATTCAGCAGGGAATTTTAAGAATTACGGTGCAAAAATTACCTCATGTAATGTCCAATGCGCGGCGGAACCGCGGCAGAAGCCTGGCTTCTGCGGCGGAACCGCGGCAGAAGCCTGGCTTCTGCTGCGGTTCCGCGGCCAAATGATGGGAGTTGCTTTCAATTTTTGCACGGTAATTCATGTTTTCAGGTTCTGAGTTTTCTGGGAATTTTTAATTTTCACTCAAGAGTTGAGTTTTCTGGGGTGTTTTAGAGCTTCGATGATTTGATCGGAAATTTCAAACTTTGTCTATATGTTTTCCGGATATTTAGAATATGTTAAAAGGTTCGACCGGATGTAAATACCCAATCTTTCCCCTGCCGGGAAATTTCCAATTGTTGGACTTTTCCGTAGTTTAATGACGTTCTAAGTAGGGCAAGTAACGCGATGGTCCCTCTAGAAGACAACAAACCTTAACTCGATTATGTGACCGTCTTGAACTGCCCTTTGAACCTTAGGGTTTAGGGCAGTACGGCGTGCCACATGTGAGGCGTTGGCTTGACCCTTCTACGGCTGGACCGTTGGTACTGAGGTATGAAGTGAATGTCTTTGAACTTATTTCATGTGTTGAACGGTTTCGGGAAAACTTGGGTGTTCGAATGTTCGATCGGAAAGTTTAATATTTTCTATTTATCCGGAATGAGATACAATAATTGGAATTCACACACAGTTATGAGATAACTGAATAAATGTTATAAATCTAGCGGTTTAGTCTCACTTCATATTGAAAAGAGTTTTCGATAATGAGACTAAAATGCAGGGTTTATAATTGTTAGGCATGTGATGTCTAAGTATTTCATTTGATTAGGCATGCGATGTCTAAAGAGGTTGCGGATTCCAACTGTTGTAGTTTTACACTTTCTTTTCTGTGACCGTAAGTGTAGTATGTAGTGATATTGCCGATTGTCGTTGCTATACGTCGACGACAATCGGTGTATGCATACTTACTTACGTTGATGACATATGATGTTATGTGTTGCTGGATATGTTATATTGGATCGTCGTGTTTGAATAGCCGGGGTTTTTTATGTGAGATGAGTGTTTTTCATTTTCATTCATGTAAAAACTTGTATGTAATATTCTTTTATTGGGGCACTTCCAGGTTGCGGAAGATGTCACCGTTGATGTATATTATTTACTTTTCCGCATTAGAATAGACCCAAGGAGGGGAGCACAAGTAACCGGGTTCTAGGGTCCAGTGGGAGACCATCTCGAGGAGTCGAGTCCGGGTCTCCTAATCCTAGAATTGGTAGGGTTGCTTGCCGCTCTCGTAGGGGTCTAGGGGTGTGGGATTGGCTATTCATCACGACCATAGAATCCATGTTTTATACTGGCTCGTATTAAAAACACGGACGCCCAGTATATCCAATATTTCATATGATATTTTCTGCTGCGATATCTGTGATGTGATCATTTGATATGTTCTGATGGATACAGTATATAGTATATATGATATATTATATAGATGTTGCTTATGTTTTGCACCCGCACTAGCCCTGCCCTACTCTGTCGTTAGTTACCTAACCTTGTAAGTGCACGGCGGCGCCCCGGCCGTCAATCCGACGGCCAAATGCGGAAGCGGTGAATAACTTAAATTTTTCTTGAACTGGCAAACCGCCGCGCACTAATACCCGGATCGAACCATTAATTAGTCCTAGCTAACTACAAGAAAGGGAATAGAGATATACCGACGATCCAAGTCCTCCGGTCTTCTCGTCATGGTCCCGATCTCCTGCGGAAAATCCTGCCTCCTCCTCGTCGACGGAAATGCACCACATCGCCTACTTTGTTTACGGGCTCCCACCTCAATGCCGAGGCAACTCGGGCACGAAGCCGGCTACTCGACGTGCCCAAGATTTGCTGTAGAATGTTTAGTAGAACTTGTGTCTCACTTTTGGGGTTATCGGAATCACCCTTTTGGTGGAGGAATGATACAGGGAGTATGTGGAGGAGTTTTTGGATTTTGGAACATGAAATGAACCACAAAACCCACACTACAATTTTTGGACAGCCCCCTATAGGACTTGGCCGGCCATGCATGTGAGAGGGTGAGTGAGAATGAGGGAGAAGTGTGATAGAATGAGAAAGCCATCCAATAATACAATGGAGAGAGAAAAGAATGCCATCATGCAAAAAGAATCATCACAAAAACAAACCCACACTCAACACCACCATCATCACCTCCCAAAGTCCAACCATGATGAGAAAAGAAAAGTCAATGATGGTGCACATCATGAAAACCATCATGATGCTACAATAAGCAAAGACCCCCTCCACAAAAGCCTATTTGCAACAATGCAAATAAACCCTCCTCCACCAATCTTCGGCCAATGAACGGAACAAAGGAAATTGGCCGAAACGGAAAGCAAACTGGCAACTCCAGAAAACTGGTCCTGTAATAAATTACAGGAAAACCCCGATACTGTGCATACACACCCGCATCTGTATTTCGACCGAAATACAAATGCAATGAGACAAAATCTACACTGTACTATACTAGGATCCGGCTTAAACCAAAGCCGGCTAGTAATATCCGTTCGATCCTGATCCGTGCAATACCGCACGTATCTGATCGAACCCTGCCATATAACCATACGGCCTATAGTACAAACTGTCCGATCCTGATCCGTGCAATACCGCACGTATCTGATCGGACCTTGCCATATCTCCATACGGCCTCTACAACCTTTCGCCCGAAAGCTGAGTAACTGAAATGTGGGGGACTCTAAAGACTCATCAACACCTTGGTTGTGGATTTAACCACTAGCACGTTAGAGGTATAAGCCAATACATAACGGGCCACCAGGTATTGACCAAAAGGGACGTCTGTGAGCGAACTCAGCCTGACACCCTACTGAGCCTGTCAGTGACAATATCCGTACAGTCCGGTCCGTTCGTCTATGAGTATCGCATGGCGGGCCTAGGGGGTTGGTAAAAGTCAGACCCCCAAAAGCGGTACAAGTCGTGTCGGGGTGTAGCCCAGAACACCCTGAGATACTACTGGAATACCTACCAGTAAATCTCCTTGCCTTGGCTAAGGACTTTGTGTAATGGCTCTCCTAGACACAGCACGACCTCACCCCCAATACCGGGAGAGACGAACCCCTGAAGATACGCTCACTGCCTCCATGTGGCTCGGGACTGTACCCAACTAAAACCTGTTTGCACGACTCCTTTGAGCCGTGGTAGGGTAGTAATCAAAGTACAGTGGGAACTCACACGAGACAAATGACGATCCCCAGGTCGATGAACTAACCTGCACACATGTCACCAGGGAACTGCCATCTGACGTCTGGTATATGACCAACTAGCATGTTCCCGGCGAGTCCTGTCCGGTGTACTCATAACCAAATGAGCACCTGTATACATCTTAGGTGATCCAACTGACACCAGTGGCTTGTGAGACCGGCCACCGCCCCTCGTCGGGGTCTCGACTGTATACACTAGTCTACTAATGGAGTATCGATGCCCAGTCTCGAAACTCCCACGACTAGGGACCTTTTAAGGATAAGCTTATAGACCCCAGCTCCCACTTATATGATCGCCCTCATACTGCTGGTGGTCAAGCAAGAATCCTAGGGGCTCTATCAACGTGTAATAGCGACGTGTCAGGTCACCTAAAGCAGTACACGATGATAAAGGTAAACCAGATAGCATACTATCATCTCGAGTAAGACTGTCCTACCGGGATAGGTCCTCCCTCAATCATTACAATCACGTACCTGTGACCTAATAATTGACTCTGAGGGCACTATCTCCAACAATCTCCCACTTGCACTCAAGGCTAATTATTGCGATGTCGCATACTCACAGCCCGTGTGATACCGAACATCCAACTCCTCTACTAGTCAGTCTCACAAAGCTCGTTTGCGGAACTATTGCGTTCGAGGAATAGCCTCAGTGAGTGGATCCGCTTAGTTGTTTCTTTCTATGTCTCTCTATATCTCAAGTTCGCGGAGAAACCCATCTCCCGAAATGAGCAATACCTGTCTTAGAATGTGTCTGGATGTCTGATGGGACATAGTTCATAAATGAACTCCAAATCCAAACTTCTTAGACTGTATCGTCAACTGAACTTAATCAGTATCCTGCGCGCCATGCCTCCCTCAGTATTGCCTTGGACCACCTGTCCAAAATACTGCCCCTCATCAGAAGGAAAACTATAACTCTGACAACCTCCTTGTCGTCCATGTCACCTTGGAAGCCTGGAATGATAACTGTCTCCTGAATGAGGCTGTCGTTATCATCTCCCTAGAACATCCACTTATGTTCTAAAACTGCTTCCGACTGTCTCTCCAGGATTGGATTAATGTCAACTTATTGCATCTAGTGCAAGAACAACATCTGGTGTGGTACTTGACATCTCACGATTGACTCAATTGCCTGAGCAAGTGATCTGCCAATCATGCCCGTCCCTCTCCCCTTTAGTCTGTAAGACACCTTTGGAGAGGGTGACTCCATTACCTGCAGGTACACTACCGTGCCAGGAGTCGTCCATCCTAAATACTCTTAGAATGCTGTCAAGTACCCTGATTGGGAAACCACCCAAATCTAGATCTAAAACCATAGATCTAGTAACCAGTATGTCTGATATAAAATCCATTTCCTTTATGGAGAAACAACTGTGTGACGACCAAAGTATAACCGATCGTAGTGTAGGAGTTTCTTTTCCTACTCTGTGTATATCATCCAAATACCAGGATATCACACCCTACTACGTTCTCAACAGATCCATCCCCTATTCTGATGAAGTCAAACCCATGACTGTCACGTTAGAAATAGATGATCTATCTCCGCTACATCTGCTCTAGTCTATAAATAGACATAAGCAATCTGTCCACCAATGCTTCCGCTGCTCCCACTGACTACGACAACCCTCTGGCAGAGTCATATAGACGTACACTTCTAAAACTGGTTTAGAACGACGCTATACTCATCCTCCCGCCGGGTCTCGTAACCTGGAACAACAGCAATGGCAAGTGTGGGTAAACAAGAACCTCCCTGTCACCGTCCTTGAGGCTACCGGAGTACCTCTCGGGTGCCTGAAGTTACCCACCTTATCTGCGGAGTGGCCAATGGAATGTCAATCCAGATTGAATCTTTAGGTTCCTTATCAAATCTTCAGCAATCGTTTGTGGTTCTGGAGTCACTTCCAGTTCTACCATACTCCCACTACTGTTTTCTGAAAAAGTCCATTTTATTTAAAACTGTGGCGAGTCTAGAACAATATTGCTATTGTTCATCCAGATGGTAGAAAATCAACCCTCGTCATAGCCTGGGTCAACCCACAAACAGCCATTACAGAAACGTGCCTTGAGTTATCCAGAGTCTGGTTTTAATCATAAGCCGGACAACTCCCCGTACCTTAACATCGTTAAGATACGAACTGTTCTATATCCAATATAGGACCAGAGGCACTGATTTAATTGAACCAGATTCAAATCATGCAGCTGTCTCCAGTGCATGTCAACTAAATGGAAGGAGGCCGATCAGCGTTACTCAACTTAGGAATGCTTCCAATTATGAATAACCTGAAAGAGAAGCAAGATCTCTTAATCATTACTATCAACTGAATACCATGCACAAGTATCAACATCTTCGATCTCTTTGAAGAATCCCGATACTTGCTACACCTGGTTCTCTACTCTATTCAAATACCTATAACTTCTCAAAATTTGGACCCTGTGTTTCCGCGAAACACCTGTCTAAAAACTAGAGAAGTCATAAGTAAACCGAATATAGTACGAGGACCAAGCCCTCTGTCCTGATGGACCCTGGACAACATACAATCCTTTGTATAAGTCCCTTGAGTCTGATAACTCATTCACTGTGTGTCGTAGGTTGAAAACTGTACTTATGGTTAAGAAGAATTACACCGCTGTTTAATGCTCCTTACCTAACCATCCACTGATATAGGTAAATATCGTAGACATAATTTCAGAAAGGTATATCTCACTCTATGAAAATAAACGTACAGATATATCAATTTGAAATTGGTGCATAACAGCGGATATTCAAAACCAAATATTTGCCGACCGGCAAACAGCCCCGGTGATTTCCTCAAATATCACCGATTACAACGAATCCCGATATAATGAGGATAATCACCCAATTCCCAATAACTTACTCCCACTCATCATCTGTAAAACCATACAGATGTGAGAATCGTACCTGGTAAATACATACCCTGGAGTAAGTATCTAATCGGGAAATCAGTTTTCCTTTAACATTACACAGTGAAACTGAAACATTGAAATGTTCCGATGGGGTATTCTGGTATTCCTAGTAATGCCTCTTCCAGGTTCACGACTGTAACCGTATAGTTCTTTGCCACCTCTCCAAATCCCTTCATATGTCTTTAGTCTTTACCTTCTGCACACCCTTTTAGGCCAAATGGTTTTCTTCCTTCCCTACCGTTCGGCACCAGCCTATGGTTTGGAAGAAGACTATCCAATAAGCATAATGGGTGTACTGTCCCAATCCTAGGAACACTCGTAATGAGAGAGGGTGAAGATAAAAGACAACCGAATAAACCTTATTCCTATTTCTCCTGAACCAGAATCCATCCCCGAACTGGAACCAGTTCCATTCGAGTTTGTATATAACCATACGATGGAGTATCCAAATAAACTGTGGATCTTCGTAGTGATACGGAGTGTCCTGGAGAAATACAAAGGTGATGTGGGAGTGGTAACGAAATATTTGGTTTGGTCGTGAATATCTGTTGCAATTTACTTTGCCCTCTTACTAATCCCTTGCTTTGTCTGAACTTAATACCTTCTGCACACCATCGTTATGCTAATTGGTTTTCTTCATTCCCTACCGGTCGGCACCAGCCTAAGGTTTGGAAGAAGACAATCCAATTTGCGTAATAGGTGTACTACCCCTAAACCAAGGAGTACTCGTAACCTGAGAGAGGGTAAAAGGAAAAGACAACTGAATAATCCTATCCGCTTTCTCCAGAACCGGAAACCATCCTCGAATAAATTCTTTCGAGTTCGTATCTAACCATACGATGGTTTTGTCCAATGGAAGTGGACGTTCGTAGTAAAATGGGGTGTCCTGGAGAAAAGGGTAAAAGTAGGAGTGGCAATGAGGTTTGCAACTCTGACAATCCAAAAGCCGGTGTTTAAGAAGGTTCGGTCAACTTGGTCACTGAGTCAAAGTCTTAGGGTCGGGTCAATGGTCGCTGCCAAAGAGAGAGAGAAAAGAAACACTCAGCGTGCACTCTAACCTAGATCAGAATGGTCACCAATTTATCTAATCTGGAAACCTCCAACTGTACCTCAAATTCTCCTCCAAACCTGAAAGAAGAATTAGTCGGGGTTACCCGAGGAGTAAACTAACTCATCAGTGGGAATCGGGATCCAACTATCATTGCATGATAACGTGACGGAATCCGCTCACGCTATCACACTCCAGAAGGTATGCGCATATCTGGCAAGTTTCAGTTCTTTTGAAACTCCCGATGTGATTTCTGCCCCATGCTCTTATGACCTTGACTTTGGCCAACATATCATAAGTCACATGTCAAGTTCTACCCGTCATTCTCCAGGTTAATTTCAATCCACCCGTACATACCCTTGACTTTGGCCAACATGGCAGTACGACTGTTCCAAACCAACGCATCTATCTATGCTGCATATGAATAACCAACAGCTACCAAACACTGTGCCTTGACTTTGGCCAACATACACAGCTTGAATACTATTGACTATCCATATGAAACGACGGAGGGCTACGAATGGTTTCTGGCGAAAACCTTTAACGTAATGAACTTGATATCGTTGAAGGAACGGATAGCTTTTATAAAAATATAGTGATGAAAACCTTCGCTAAAGAGGTCACTCCCGGTGAAGGGATCTCGGCTCTTTCCCCGTAGAATGGGGTGCAGGATATTCCAACTGAATACCACGGTGCAAAGCAAAAGTACTCGGCTATAGTGAAGTTAATGCCCTGACGCAAACTTTTGTCCAAGGGGTCACTCCCGGTGAAAGGATCTCGGCCCTTGCCTCGTCGACTGAGGAGCAGGATATTCTAAATGAATACCGCAATGCAAAACAAAAGTGAACGTCCTTGCAATAACAGCTTTTTGAAAAGTGTTCCAACAACATCAGATTAGGTTTGTTTTAACTTGCATTGATCCGAATCAATGCAGTCCCATCAATTGATCACACCAAAAAGAACGAAAATATACTGATGTACGTATATGCCATCCGCATTCGCCACTGGGTCCCGTCATTACCCGTTAGGTTAGCTAACTAACGACAGAGCGGGGACTGGACTAGCGCGGATGTAAAACATATACAACATCTACTAATATATATACCAATATATTATATTCGCTCAAGGCGTGAATAAAATGCAACATCACAGATAATGAACAGCATCACAGAAACAATACAGATATCTGGGATCCCCGGGTTTCACAGAGCCACTGCTGAAACCCGACGTTCCCCTGGTCGTGTGGATAGCCTGTGCAATGAAATCCTAGACCCCTACGGGCGCGGCAAGTTACCCGCCAAAACCTGAAGCGAGGCAGCCCCCTTCAGCTCCATGAATGGACCACCCAGCACTTCACGGAATCCGGTAACTTGGGCACCCCTCCTGGGTCAACCTGTACCCCCTACGAGTGCGGCGAATAGCCCGCCAATCCTAGAGTGAAGCCCCCTCCATCTCAATGCCATGAGATGCGGGCTTGTTGCCCTCCAGAACCCGGCTATCCGTGCACCCCTCCGCGGGGAAATCCTAGTACAGAAAGTAAAATATACATACAACGGGTACATCGACCGCAACCAGGTCGTGCCCCAAAATAATAATACAAACAGGCAGTGACGGCAGTCCACATGTCGGACGCTCGCCCCGCAATATCAAATGTACATAATACAACAAAACAGTACTAGCATTGCAATCAGGCTATCCCCCACGACCGATCCGCAACATCACAGCAAAAACAAAACATCAACGTGAAAGTCACGTTCGCAAATCCGTCTAACCTGGCTATAGCAGTTAGACCGGATTTACCGATCAAGTGACATTCACGGTCGCAGATATAATGTAAATACTGTGAAAAATGTGTTTAAAATATCCGATCGATCAAAAATTAACAAGTGGGCCCCCAATCAAAACTGTAGCACTCACAGAAAACCTGGGCCCAATTTTAATATTCCAAAACCCATATTTCAAGCCCAGAAGGCCTCTGTAAAAAATTGGTGAAGTGATCTCCACAGTGTGCGGCGGAAGGGCGGCGGGAAGGGGGTTTTCGCGGCGGTTCCGCGCTCCCACTGTGGAGTTACTTCGTTGAATTTTTACAGAGCTCTTAGATTTTCCAGTACATCAATATTTTACAACCTGAAAATTTTTTCGACACCAAAAATTTCCAACAGAAAACTGATGCTAACAAAAATGTAGTTTTGGAACATTCGATCGATCGAAACAGAAAAACACACTACACCAAGCTAGACTAAGTTAATGGCGAGTCTCTGATACCACTGTAAGTGCACGGCGGCGCCCCGGCCGTCAATCCGACGGCCAAATGCGGAAGCGGTGAATAACTTAAATTTTTCTTGAACTGGCAAACCGCCGCGCACTAATACCCGGATCGAACCATTAATTAGTCCTAGCTAACTACAAGAAAGGGAATAGAGATATACCGACGATCCAAGTCCTCCGGTCTTCTCGTCATGGTCCCGATCTCCTGCGGAAAATCCTGCCTCCTCCTCGTCGCCGGAAATGCACCACATCGCCTACTTTGTTTACGGGCTCCCACCTCAATGCCGAGGCAACTCGGGCACGAAGCCGGCTACTCGACGTGCCCAAGATTTGCTGTAGAATGTTTAGTAGAACTTGTGTCTCACTTTTGGGGTTATCGGAATCACCCTTTTGGTGGAGGAATGATACAGGGAGTATGTGGAGGAGTTTTTGGATTTTGGAACATGAAATGAACCACAAAACCCACACTACAATTTTTGGACAGCCCCCTATAGGACTTGGCCGGCCATGCATGTGAGAAGGTGAGTGAGAATGAGGGAGAAGTGTGATAGAATGAGAAAGCCATCCAATAATACAATAGAGAGAGAAAAGAATGCCATCATGCAAAAAGAATCATCACAAAAACAAACCCACACTCAACACCACCATCATCACCTCCCAAAGTCCAACCATGATGAGAAAAGAAAAGTCAATGATGGTGCACATCATGAAAACCATCATGATGCTACAATAAGCAAAGACCCCCTCCACAAAAGCCTATTTGCAACAATGCAAATAAACCCTCCTCCACCAATCTTCGGCCAATGAACGGAACAAAGGAAATTGGCCGAAACGGAAAGCAAACTGGCAACTCCAGAAAACTGGTCCTGTAATAAATTACAGGAAAACCCCGATACTGTGCATACACACCCGCATCTGTATTTCGACCGAAATACAAATGCAATGAGACAAAATCTACACTGTACTATACTAGGATCCGGCTTAAACCAAAGCCGGCTAGTAATATCCGTTCGATCCTGATCCGTGCAATACCGCACGTATCTGATCGAACCCTGCCATATAACCATACGGCCTATAGTACAAACTGTCCGATCCTGATCCGTGCAATACCGCACGTATCTGATCGGACCTTGCCATATCTCCATACGGCCTCTACAACCTTTCGCCCGAAAGCTGAGTAACTGAAATGTGGGGGACTCTAAAGACTCATCAACACCTTGGTTGTGGATTTAACCACTAGCACGTTAGAGGTATAAGCCAATACATAACGGGCCACCAGGTATTGACCAAAAGGGACGTCTGTGAGCGAACTCAGCCTGACACCCTACTGAGCCTGTCAGTGACAATATCCGTACAGTCCGGTCCGTTCGTCTATGAGTATCGCATGGCGGGCCTAGGGGGTTGGTAAAAGTCAGACCCCCAAAAGCGGTACAAGTCGTGTCGGAGTGTAGCCCAGAACACCCTGAGATACTACTGGAATACCTACCAGTAAATCTCCTTGCCTTGGCCAAGGACTTTGTGTAATGGCTCTCCTAGACACAGCACGACCTCACCCCCAATACCGGGAGAGACGAACCCCTGAAGATACGCTCACTGCCTCCATGTGGCTCGGGACTGTACCCAACTAAAACCTGTTTGCACGACTCCTTTGAGCCGTGGTAGGGTAGTAATCAAAGTACAGTGGGAACTCACACGAGACAAATGACGATCCCCAGGTCGATGAACTAACCTGCACACATGTCACCAGGGAACTGCCATCTGACGTCTGGTATATGACCAACTAGCATGTTCCCGGCGAGTCCTGTCCGGTGTACTCATAACCAAATGAGCACCTGTATACATCTTAGGTGATCCAACTGACACCAGTGGCTTGTGAGACCGGCCACCGCCCCTCGTCGGGGTCTCGACTGTATACACTAGTCTACTAATGGAGTATCGATGCCCAGTCTCGAAACTCCCACGACTAGGGACCTTTTAAGGATAAGCTTATAGACCCCAGCTCCCACTTATATGATCGCCCTCATACTGCTGGTGGTCAAGCAAGAATCCTAGGGGCTCTATGATCGTGTAATAGCGACGTGTCAGGTCACCTAAAGCAGTACACGATGATAAAGGTAAACCAGATAGCATACTATCATCTCGAGTAAGACTGTCCTACCGGGATAGGTCCTCCCTCAATCATTACAATCACGTACCTGTGACCTAATAATTGACTCTGAGGGCACTATCTCCAACAAACCTAACGGTGCACGAGGGGACATCGAGGCGAATGCGGATGGCATAAGTGTACGTCGTATTTATCTGTGATGTTTAGGTAACTTAAATGATAGGACTTCATTAATGTGGTTAATGAAAGAAAAGAAACTTAAAAGATGTTGTAGAATCAAATTTTAAACAAAAAGGGTAGCTACAGTTTTGCTTTGCATAGCGGTATATATGATATATCCTGCACCTTATTCGATGAGGAAAGGGCCGAGATCCCTTCACCGGGAGTGACCCCTTTAGCAATAACTGGCAGATGCTACACACTCGGTTTACTTTTTGATTGCTTTTGAAGTTTAGCTTTGCACAGCGATATATATGATATATCCCGCACCTCATTCGACGAGGAAAGGGCCGACGATCCCTTCACCGGGAGAGACCCCTTTAGCAACACTAGAAGAGCCTCAAAATCACTCTATTTCAAAACTTCATTTGATTCTACAACGATATCAAGTTCATTACGCAATAGGTTTTCAGAAAAACCTGTCGTAGCCCTCCGTCATTTCAGATATGTCCTGTTTAGTATTCGTGCTGCGTTTGTTGACCTTGTCAAGGCGCAGTGTGCGGTAGCTGACCAGTATTTATCTGTTTATGCATATGATGCAGATTGGATTAGGGTAGTCGTACGGCCTTGTTGACCTTGTCAAGGGTCGTGCGGGTGGGTTTGATTATATCAAGAAATGACGGGTTGAACTTGACTTATGGTCTATGGTTTGTTGACCTTGTCAAGGTCATAGATCGTTTGGGGCAAAATCATTATCGGGAATTTCAAGTGTTGAAATTTGCAATGAGATTGCATACCTTCTATGAGATAGTTGGATCCCGATACCCACTGCGAGTAAGAGTTACTCCTGGGAGAGTTTTACACATTACAATTAGCCGATCAAGTAGGTGTCTAGAAAGGTGTCAACGGGGTTACGTCTCTGGGAAAACGAGGTTTACTTTAATTAGGTCCGTGCGAAAGCACGGGGAACCTCCCTCAAAGTACCGACACTGGCCTGGCTGAAAGATTGGCGAAGTTGTAGGGTGTAATTAATCCCGGCTAGTCTTTCCTTTTAGGGTTTGAAGGAAAATTTGATAAAAACCAGTGGGAGCCATCCTGATTAGATAAGATAATAACCAATCTGATCTTGCAAGAGCATACGCTAAAGTGTTTTCTTCTCTCTCTCTCCAGGTAGCGACCATGTCATGCCCTAATAAAGATAATAATATGGATGTATTGACTGAACCCGCATGTTTTACTGTGCTGGGGAACGTTGGTTCCGTTCTTTCTTATAAGAGTTATAGGAATGAACAGGACATAGGGGAATACCAGGATTCCCAAGCCACCCGAATGAAGAAAGTACATGATGATGCATTTTCTTCGGGTGTGTTCGTTACAGAGAACTGTTTCTCCATTTGCTCTACGTCCTGGGTATTAGATACCGGGTCAGGATCCCATATATGTAATCAGTTACATGGGCTCAGGAAAGGTAGAGAACTTGGAGAAGGTGATAAAGACATTAGAGTTGGAAATGGTGCAACTGTTGCAGCTAAGACTGTCGGGGAATATCACCTTGCATTACCAACTGGTAATACATTGGTTCTGAACGAATGCTATTACATTCCGAACCTGATATGCAACATTATATCGGTTTCTTTGTTAAGTAAAGAGGGATATAATTTTGTATTACAGGATAATGTTATGAACATTTTCCATAACCAAAAGTTGGTTGGATCAGGCACGTTGTGCAATGGCATTTATGTTTTAAATCAATCAACAGTTCTGAGCATAACAAACACACACAAGAGGAAGAGTTCTGAACTGAACGAATCCTTCTTGTGGCATTGTAGACTGGGTCACATCAATGCGACACGACTGGCTAAGTTACATAAGGATGGATATTTGAAACCGTTCGAATTTTCATCTTATGACACTTGCCAGTCATGCCTCAAAGGCAAGATGACCAAAACTCCGTTTACGGGACACGGAGAAAGAGTTACCGAACTCTTGGGACTGATACATAGTGATGTATGCGGTCCCATGTCTACACATGCCAGGGATGGTTCTTCATACTTCATTACATTCACTGACGATCTCTCTAGATTCGGATATGTGTTCCTGATGAAACACAAATCAGAAGCTTTTGAGAAATTTAGAGAATATAAACAAGAAGTTGAAAACCAAACTGGAAAAAGTATTAAAATCCTTCGATCTGATCGAGGAGGTGAATACTTGAGCAATGAATTCCTGGACTTCCTAAAAGAGAATGGGATTCTCTCTCAGCTGACTCCTCCATATACACCACAGCACAACGGTGTATCAGAACGGAGGAACCGCACCCTATTAGATATGGTGCGCTCTATGATGAGGACAACTGAGTTACCTATTTCCTTCTGCGGACATGTGCTGGAGACAGCAGCATACCTATTGAATCAAGTTCCATCTAAATCTGTACCTACCACACCATATGAGATATGGAGTGGGAAGAGACCATATCTTAAACGAGTTAAGATATGGGGTTGTCCAGCCTATGTCAAAAGACAAAATCCGGACAAGCTCGAGGCACGGTCAGTTCTTTGCAAGTTTGTGGGATATCCAAAGAACTCATATGGGTATTTTTTCTACCACAGTGAGGAACAAAAAGTGTTTGTTGCTCAACATGCCACCTTTCTTGAAAAGGAATTCCTTGAAAAAGAAATTAGTGGCAAAGTGGTAGAGCTGGAAGAGGTTCCAGATACACAAACCGTAACTGAAGATTTAGTGGAACCAGAAGATTCAGTGGCTCCCAATGAACCCCAGCCACTCCGTCGACCTAGTAGGGTTCCTCGCCAACCTGAGAGATACTACGGTTTTCTCATGGATGGTGGGAGCGAGGATTGCATCATGGAGGATGATGACCCAACTAGCTTCGAGCTGGCCATCATGAGTAGGGACTCAGTGAAATGGCTGGATGCTATGCGGTCCGAGATGGAATCCATGTACACCAACAAAGTATGGACTTTGGAAGTTGCTCCTGAAGGGGTAAAACCCATCGGGAGCAAGTGGATCTTCAAGAAAAAAACTTGGTGTAGATGGGAAGGTGGAGACTTTCAAAGCTAGACTTGTTGCAAAGGGTTTTCGTCAAAGACCAGGTGTGGACTATGATGAAACCTTTTCTCCAGTGGCTATGCTTAAATCCATCCGGATCATGCTTGCCATCGCTGCATATCATGACTACGAAATCTGGCAAATGGATGTTAAGACCGCCTTTCTAAACGGTGATTTAGAAGAGTTCGTGTACATGACTCAGCCAGAGGGCTTCGTAGACAGTGGGAGCAGCAGGAAGCTGTGCAATCTGCTTAAATCCATTTATGGATTAAATCAAGCATCGCGGAGTTGGAACATCTGCTTTGGCGTCGTTATCAAAGAGTTTGATTTCGTCAAAAATCCAGATGAACCTTGTATCTACAAGAAGGTAGCAGAGAGTAAGGTTGTCTTCCTCGTATTGTACGTGGACGACATACTCTTGATAGGAAATGATATTCCTATGCTGCAATCGGTCAAGCTCTTCTTATCACAAAGATTCTCAATGAAAGATCTTGGTGATGCCTCCTGCATATTGGGAATTAGGATCTATAGAGATAGATCCAAACGAATATTGGGATTGTCCCAATCCAGGTACATTGACACCATACTAAAGAAGTTTAGTATGGAAGAATCCAAGCGCGGGAACTTGCCCACGATCTCTGGAGTCACTCTCTCCAAAGAGATGTCTCCCAAGACTAATTTGGAGAGAGCTCGCATGCAACGGATACCCTATGCTTCGGCTGTAGGCTCTATCATGTACGCGATGCTATGTACCAGACCCGATGTTGCATACTCACTAAGTGTAGTGAGCAGGTATCAAGCTGATCCTGGAGAGAGTCACTAGACAGCTGTGAAGAGCATTCTCAAGCACTTACGAAGGACTAAAGAAATGCTCCTTGTGTATGGTAACGGAGAACTCCAAGTGGAGTACTTTACCGATTCAAGCTTCCAGAGTGATAAGGATGACTCTAAGTCGCAGTCGGGATTTGTCTTAATCCTTTACGGAGGGGCGGTTAGCTGGAAGAGTTCCAAGAAGGAAACCATGGCAGACTCGACGATGGAGGCTGAATACATCGCTGCCAACGATGCTGCTAAAGAGGCTGTCTGGATCAAGAAGTTCATTACTGAACTTGGTGTGGTTCCATCCATTGAGCATCCAATACCTTTGTATTGCGATAACAATGGAGCGGTGGCTTTGGCCAAGGAACCCAGGTCCCATCAGCGATCCAGGCATATTCTGAGGCGGTACCACCTGATCCGGGAGATAGTTGATCGCCGGGAGATCGAGGTCGGGAGGGTTGACACGAAGAACAACACGGCGGATCCACCCACGAAGGCCATTCCCCAGATACAGTTTGAGAGACTCTTCGGGATGCTCGGTATGCGATACTACAGCTGGCCCTAGTGCAAGTGGGAGATTGTTAGTTGTATGTATGCCCTAGAGGCCAGTATTGTACAGATGATGTATATTATATTGGATGCTTGGACATATATAGAGATGACTTTCTTGCTCGATATGATAGTGTGCTATCTGGTTGCTCTTTATCTTAACATGTACACTTGTCTCTTTAAACTGTCTTATAGTTACATGTTGGTAAAGCCCTTAGGATGTGTACTTGACTACCTGGACTATGATGCAGATCATACTAGTGGGGACATGGTAGTCCATAGGTACATCCTTCAAGGTCCCTAGTCGTGGGTGTATCGAGACGGGGCATCGATATACCGGTGTAGACTAGCGTATATGCTTCTCGACCCATGAGATGGGCGATGGATGATCCCATATCCATTGGTGTTTGACATCAGAGATGGTATACGGGTGCTCAGTGGAGACTGGGTACACTGGACGGACTCGCCGAGAACTCCCAGATGGTATTATACCTCACGTCAGATGGCAGTTCTCAGGTGACACTTGTGCAGGTTAGTCTGTAGACCCGAGATCGTCATAGAGTCTTGTGTGATTCCCACTGTGCTTTGATCTCCACCTTACCACGTCCATGAGGGCGTGCAAAACGGTGGTTTTTGGGTACAGTACCGAGTCACATGGAGGCAATGAGCGATAGGAGGGGTTTCGTCTCTCCCGGTATTGGGGGTTGATGTTGCGCTGTGCTCGATTGGCCGTAACAGGGAAGTCCCTGGCCAGGGCTGATCAGAGTTTTGCTGGTAAGTGTTACCAGTAGTTTCTCGACCCGTTATGAGCCTCACATCGGCATGACTTATCGGTTATTGGGGTCTGACGTTTACCACCCCTAGACTTGATATGCGACATATCAGACGAACAGACCGGACTGTACGGTAAGTGTTACTGGTTGGATTCACAGGAGTGTGAGCGGGCTTGCTCGTCGATCTTCTGATCGCTCAATACCCGGGTGGCCGTTACGTTTAGCAGACCGCTTGCGGCTTGTGGGTGCTTTATATGATCATCATCTGCTGCCGGCGTATTGACGAGTCTTTAGAGTCCTACACAGAGGTTTCCTGGCTCAAGCGAAACGAAATAGGAGCGCATATAAGATATGTGCGGGACCGAGAATAATGCGAGTATGTGATACCGTATTTCATTCTCGTGATGAATGTTTCTATTGGTTGTATGCGATATAACCTAGTTATCGAATCGAAGATTGATTCGATAAGACGATACATTGGATACTAGTCGGTTATGTGCGACATGACCGGATCATTGAATCAAGTGTTGATTTAATGATTTAATGTATAATTATATATTTGATATATTACTTTGCATTAACTAGTATTGGTTCATTTTAAAAGGATTTTCTCACTTGATGTGCACATTGTATATGTGATATATTTTTTGTGTGCACTTGATTGTATCATGTTTGATGATACATGTTAACTTGAGTTTGTGTAAAGATTAAACCATGGTTATATGAATGGTTAGGGTTTTGTTTACTTATTCATTTATTTATTTTGATTATTGATTTTGGAAAAGAAAATGGAAATGGTGGCTTTTCTTGTTTCTTTCATGAAGCTTCATGAAGGGTTGAAACCTTGACCATTTTTGTTTTCTTCTCTTAACCTAACCATTCACCTAACCCTAGTTTACTCTCTACACTTGACCATGGTTAGTATATGATAAGTATTCATATTATTTTCATTTTTAATCTAACACTTATCATATTCTATCTTCATCTTCTTCCTCTTGATCAAGAAGAAAGCTTGAATCCATTAATGGCATCTTGAGTAAAAGAGTGAGAAATCCAATTCTAAAGTGAACCCACCTCCTATTTCTTCATCCTCTACCTCTTGCCAAGTAGTATAGGGTGTTTTCTTCACAAGTTTCATTGCTTGGTGAAGTTGGAGCTTGATCTTGTGTTGCCTCGACGTAGATCATCTTCGGCATCAAAGCCGACGACCTAGCCCGCCCATTTCTCCGATGAAGCCGATGCTATAGTCCGGGATCCGATATGGACAGCAAGAGGACGTCTACGTGGAGCTAAGGAAGTGGAGAACCGGATCTACAATGGTTGTAGCCTCTTTCTTTTAGTTAAAATAGTAACTAGTTTCACTTTTCGCCTAAACTCTAGGCAACGAATCCGTATTATGGTTTCTCGGCACTTGTAAAATTTGAAATTGGCATGGTTGATGCCTTGTGAGACCTCTAGTGTGTGCCTAGGAACCCTACAACAAGTGCATAACTCCCAAAATGAAATAGGAAACTCAGTAGTACTCATCATAGAGCGCACTATATCAAATAGGGTGTGATTGCTCCGCCCCGATATACCGACGTGCTGTGGTGTATGCGGAGGAGTAATGCTGAGAGAGAATCTCATTCTCTTTTAGAATAGTCCAGTAATTCCGTGCTCAAGTATTCTCCTCTTTGATCTCATCAAAGGACATAATACTTTTACCCGTTTTTGGTTCTCTACTTCTAACTTATATTCATTGAATTTCTCAAAAGTTTCAGACTTGTGTTTCAACAGGAACATATGTCCGGATCTTAAGAGATAATCAGTGAATGTAATGAAGTACAAAGAACCGGTCTTGGCATGTGTAGACAGGGAACCTTCATACATCAGCATGTATCAATCCCAAGAGTTCACTAACTCTTTCTCTGTTTCCAATAAACGGAGCTGTGGTATCTCTATGACATGACCGGCAAGTTTCACAAGATGTAAATTTCAAACTAATTTAAATATGTATCTAAATGTAACTTCAGCTAGTCGGGCCTCATTGATATGACCTAGTCTACAATGCCTCAAGAAGGATTCGTTCATTTCTGAACTCTTCCTCTTGTGTGTGTTCTGTACATTAAGAACTGTGGTTTGAATTAGAACGTCTATGCTTTTAGATAACGTGCCTGATCCGATCAACTCTTGATATAGGAAATGTTCAAAACATTATCCAACAATACAAAATTATATCATTCTTTACTAATAAAGAGACTGATATGATGTTGTATATCAGGTTCGGTATCTAATAACATTCGTTCAGAATCAATGTATTCTGGTAATACAGGGTGATAACTACCAACAGACTTGGCTGCAACACTTGCACCGTTTTTATCTCATGAAGCTTATCACCCGTTCTCAGTTCTCTACCTATCTGTAGCCCATGTAACAAATTACATATGTGGGATCTTGATCCGGTATCTCATACCGAGGGCGTAAAGGATACTAAGAAACAGTTCTGTGTAATGAACATACCTGAAGAAGATGCATCAGCATACACTTTCTTCGTTTGGGCGGCACGGGAATTCTGGTAATCCCCAATTTCCTGCTCTGTCTTATAACAATTATAAGTTGGAGTGGGACCAACGTTCCCTAGCTCAGTATAAAATGTGGGTTCGGTCAATACATCCGGATTATTATCTTGATTAAGGCGTGACATGGTCGCTACCTGGAGAGAGAGAGAAGAAAACACTCAGCATGCGCTTTTACAAGATTAGATTAGTTATCAATTTATCTAATCAGGATGTCTCCCACTATTTTAGTCAAATCTTCCTTCAAACCCTAAAAAGAAAGACTAGCCGGGATTAATTACACTCTACAAGTTCGCCAATCTTTCAGCCAGGCCAGTGCCGGTACTTTGAGGGAGGTTCCCCGTGCTTTCGCATGGACCTAATTAAAATAAACCTCGTTTTCCTAGGGGGCGTAACCCCGTTAACACCTTTCTAGACACCTACTTGATCGGCTAATTGTAATGTGTAAAACTCTCCCAGGAGTAACTCTTACTCGCAGCGGGTATCGGGATCCAACTATCTCATAGAAGGTATGCAATCTCATTGCAAATTTCAACATTTGAAATTCCCAATAATATTTTACCCCTAGTAGCTATATGACCTTAACATAGTCAACAAATCATAAGTGCTAGTCAAGTTCAACCCGTCATTTCCCGATTGAATTAAACCCACCCGCACGACCCTTAACATAGTCAACAAAGTCGCACTACTACCCTAATCCAATCGCATCATATGCTTATACAGATAAGCACTAATCAGCTACCGCACACTACGCCTTAACATAGTCAACAAACGTAGCACGAATACTAACTAGTACTTATCTGAAATGACGGAGGGCTACGTCAGGTTTTTAAGAAAACCCTTTGCGTAATGAACTTGATATCATTGTAAAATAGAGTGATTTTTAAATGGAATGTTTTTTAGGCCTTTTCTAGTTTTTCTAAAGAGGTCACTCCCGGTGAAGGGATCGTCGACTCTTTCCTGATCGAATAAGGTGCTGGATGTTCTACAAGGAACACCGCTATGCAAAAAAAAAACTATATAAGCAATCAAAAGACAAACCGTGTTTGTAGCATCTGCTAATTTCGCTAAAGAGGTCACTCCCGGTGAAGGGATCTCGGCTCTTTCCTTATCGAATAAGGTGCTGGATGTTCTACAAGGAACACCGCTATGCAAAGCAAGAACTAGAACTACCAGTTTTTAAACAAGTTTCTACAACATCTTTAGGTTTCTTTTAGTTTCATTAATCTCATTAATGAAGTCCCATTTTATTATGCTTCACAAGCATCACATTTGAAATGAAATCAGCAATATAATATACATCTCATATATATAATATAAACATTCGTCTCAGGCAGTAATATGATCTCATCAAAGAACATTGCAGCAGAAGAACATATATGAAATATTGGATATACTAGGACGTCCGTGGTTTAATACGAGCCTGCATAAATCACGGATTCCACGGTCGCAATGAATAGCCAAACCTACATCCCTAGACCCCTACGAGAGCGGCAAGCAACACTGCCAATTCTAGGGTTAGGATTGGGTCTACCTAATGCGGAAAAGTAAATAATATACAATGGTGACATCATCCTCAGCCCGGAAGTGCCCCAATAAAAGAATATTACATATAAATGAATTTTACATGAATGAAAATAAAAACCCTTATCTCACATAAAACCACCGGCTATTTAGAACACGACGATCCAATATAACATATCATAGCAACACATAATATCTCATATCATCAACGTAAGTAAGTATGCATACACCGATTGTCTTTGATGTATAGCAACGAAAAACGGCAATACAACTACATACTACACTTACGGTCACAGAAAAGAAAGTGTAAAACTACAACAGTTGGAATCCGCAACCTCCTTAGATATCGCATGCCTAACCAAATGAATTCCTTAGACATCGCATGCCTAACAATTATAAACCCCGCATTCTAGACTCTATATCGAAAACACTTTTCAATATCTGGTCGGGCAATTCCACAAGATTCCCGATATTTTGATCGAATGCTCGTCGCAAACTTTAGTAGACGGCCGCACCCCCGATGCCGTCGACAAAGTGCACTAAGGCGGAACACCGCTGCCGCGAGCACCCGAACGGATGCTTTTGGCAACGGGGTTCTCCTATAGTCACTTGGTCCGGGGCTATGGGGCGTGGCTGTCTATTAAGTTTACCCGGCGAGTATCCGCGTACGCTACATGATTGCAACGGACTTTTGATCGCATCAAAATCCCGTTGCAACCGATCATCTGAGACTAAACTGCTAGATTTATAACATTCAAATCAGTTATTGTAAGTCCATATTGCGACCCCCGGTTCTTACGGGGAGGCGGAAACGGTATAAAATCAAAATTTTTATCGCAAGAGGCAACATGGACTAACTTATGGTCGGGATCGTTACCTAAACTAAAACTAGCAAACTAAGCTAAAGATGTTTAGCTACTCGGATGAAGATGGTTATACCTAAACTTGAACTCCTTCTCTTCAAGCTCCGGTGGTGGTCCGATGGCTCCTTCTCGTCGTCTCCGTACGCCGAAGATAGATCCACTTGAAAGCTCCAACCTTTAGCTCCTTCTTCGGTCTTTGAAGAAACTAGTTCACTTGGTTTGCTAAACCTAGTGAACTAGAATGAGTAGAGAGGAAGTAGAATGGGATTTTATCTATGGTTCTTGATTCTCAACTCATGAGACAAGAGAACCATAGATCAAGAGAGGGAGCAAGAGGTTGAGGGTGAGAGCAAGGGGAGAGCTCAAGAACAAGAGAGAGAATGAGCAAGAAAGAATGAGGCTCTCTTTTCTCTCTCACCCTCTCATAATCCAAAGTGATCATAACTCATCATATCAAAAAAGTCTTTTGGTGATGGTTAGAAGCAACCATAAGGTTATCATATCATGCACTCATTTTATTCAAAAAGCAAGCAAGAAAAAAGTCTTTGGCATGAAATGATAACCATGGTTATCATGATGGTCAACTAGTCAAGCCTAGTCAACCGGTCAACAAGTCAACAAAAGTCAACAAGTCACCAAAGTCAACAAGTCAACAAAAGTCAACAAGTCAACAACCATATCACCATAATACTTAATTAATATAATAGTTAATCACATATCATATTCTCATTAGGGTTGAGCAAAAAGTCAAAAGTCAACGGTCAACTGTCAACAACCCTAATGAGAATCCACTGCCTCTGCCTCCCTGTCAACTGTGCATACACACCCGCATCCGCGTTCCGAGGAACACGAATGCAAACTGGATAAATCCAATCCCATAAGGTACACTAGGATCTGGCTTAAACCAAAGCCCGCTAGTGTAAACTGTCCGGACACTGTACGTGCACAAGTGCACGGATGTGACCGAACCCTGTCGCAAAACCATGCGACCTGTCGCAATACCATGCGACCTCTACTCTTTTGCCTAAAGGCGAAAAGCTTTCTGTGTGGGACTCTAAAGACTCGACACTACGCTGGCAGTGGGTTTAACCACAGACCGCAAGCGGCACTAGCTGTGCGTAACGGTCCCCAGGTAATGCCGACAAGAAGACCGACGAGGCGAAACCCATCTGAACTCCTACTGAGCCTGAGCGTGACATTCTCCGTACAGTCCGGTCTGTTCGTCTGATACATCGCATGGCGGGCCTAGGGGGCGGTAAACGTCAGTCCCCCAATAGCGGTACAAGTCGTGCCGGAGTGAAGCCCAATACACCCTGAGATAACACTGGAAACCTACCAGTATATCTCGTTTGCCCTGGCCAGGGACTACTCGTGTAATGGCTCTCCTAGACACAGCGCGATGTCAACCCCCAATACCGGGAGAGACGAATCCTGTCTAACCGTCACTGCCTCCAAGTGCTTCGGGACTGCACCCAACCACCACCTGTTTGCACGACTCCTTTGAGCCGTGGTAGGGTAGTGATCAAAGTACAGTGGGAACACACTCGAGGCGGAGTGACAGTGTCAAGTCAGCGGACTAAGCTGTACTCATGTCACCAGGGAACTGATAACTGACGATAGGTATAATACCAACTAGTCAGTTCCCGACGAGTCCTGTCCAGTGTACCCGTAACCTAACGAGCACCCGCATACTATCTCAAGTACGACGTACTGACGGCTGTGGGACAGACCGTCTCCCACACTGGGATGAGAAGCGCATGCGCTGGTCTACTCCGGAGTATCGATGCCCTGTCTCGATAGTCCTGCGACCAGGGACCTGAATAAGGATGTGCTTATAGATTACCCAGCCCCCACTAGTGTGACTGCCATCACAACGCTGGTAATCAAGCAAAGATCCTAAGGGCTCCACTAATGCGTATAAGTGATATACTGAAATAAACACAAGTACACATTGAAGTAGAAACAAACCAAGTAGCATACTACTATTTTGAGCAAGATTGTATATACAAGGTGAATATCCCAAGCATCCATTAAGTAATATACAAACTAGTATGATACAGTAATGGCCTCTAGGGCATATACACTAACAATCTCCCACTTGCACTAAGGCCATGTACTGGCGTATCGAAGACCTATCATCTCGATCAGCCGCTCGAACTGAGTCTGGGGCAGGGCCTTGGTGAATGGATCAGCAGTGTTATCTTCTGAAGCGACTCTCCGAACCTCGATCTCCTGGCGATCTACGATCTCCCTGATCAGGTGATACCGCCTTAAGATGTGCCTGGATTTCTGATGGGACCTGGGTTCCTTCGCTAAAGCTATAGCCCCGTTGTTGTCGCAATACAGAGGTATTGGATCAACAATGGACGGAACCACCTGAAGTTCTTTCAAGAACTTCCTCATCCAGACAGCTTCTTTTGCGGCATCAGATGCAGCGATGTATTCCGCTTCCATCGTCGAGTCTGCAACGGTTTCTTGTTTGGAACTCTTCCAACACACCGCCCCTCCATTGAGGGTAAAGACAAAACCCGACATGGACTTGGAATCATCCTTGTCACTCTGGAAGCTGGAGTCAGCAAAGGCCTCGATCTGGAGGTCTTTTCCGCCATACACCAAGAACATCTCCTTAGTCCTTCTCAGGTACTTGAGAATGTTCTTTACCGCTATCCAGTGTTTCTCCCCAGGGTTTGACTGATACCGGCTTACCACACTCAGTGCATAAGCTACATCCGGTCTGGTACACAACATCGCATACATTATAGAGCCTACCGCAGAAGCGTAGGGTATAATAGACATGCGATCCCTCTCCAAATCAGTCTTGGGAGACATCTCTTTAGAGAGGGTGATCCCGTGACAAGCCGGTAGGTTACCGCGCTTGGAATCTTCCATACTGAATCTTTTCAGTACGGTGTCGATGTACCTGGACTGAGAAAGTCCCAATATCCTCTTGGATCTATCACGATGGATCCGGATCCCCAGGATGTATGAGGCATCACCCAGGTCTTTCATGGAGAACCTTTGTGACAAGAACCCCTTGACAGATTGTAGCATAGGAATATCATTTCCTATTAAGAGAATGTCATCCACGTATAAAACGAGGAATACTACAGTTCTCGCTACAAATCTACTATAGATGCATGGTTCATCTGGATTTTTGATAAAGCCAAATTCTTTGACCGTCTCATCAAAGCAGATGTTCCAACTCCGCGATGCCTGCTTTAGTCCATAGATGGACTTAAGCAACTTGCACACCTTTCCGCTGCTCCCACTCTGAATGAAACCCTCTGGCTGGTCCATATAGACACACTCCTCTAAATTTCCATTTAGAAAAGCTGTCTTTACGTCCATTTGCCAGATCTCATAATCGTGGAAGGCAGCAATGGCAAGAAGGATCCGAATGGATTTCAGCATGGCTACTGGAGAAAAGGTTTCGTCGTAGTCCAAGCCAGGTCTTTGACGAAAACCCTTTGCTACCAGCCTAGCTTTATAGGTCTCAACCTGTCCATCTACACCAATCTTCCTTTTGAAGATCCACTTGCATCCTACGGGTTTTACCCCGTCTGGAGCAATGTCCAACGTCCATACCTTGTTGGTGTACATGGACTCCATTTCGGTCCGCATTGCATCCAGCCATTTCACTGAGTCAACGCTCTGAACGGCCTGCTGGAAGCTAGTAGGCTCATCATAATCTATGATGCAATCCTCTCTATCCCCGTCTATGAGAAAACCGCAGTATCTCTCGGGCGGATGAGACTGCCTACTACTCCTGCGGAGCGGCGTAGGAATGTCCTGTTCTGTTGAACCCTCTGGTTCCACTAACCTTTCAGTAATAGTCTGTGGTTCTGGAATTTCTTCTAGTTCTACTGCGCTCCCACTAATTTCCTTTTCCAAGAACTGGTGTTCTAGAAAGTGGGCATTACGAGAAACAAGGACTTTTTGTTCCTCTGCGTAGTAGAAAAGATACCCCCTGGTGTTCTTTGGGTATCCCACAAACTTGCACAGTACTGAGCGTGCCTCGAGTTTGTCCGCATGCTGCTTTTTGACAAAAGCTGGACATCCCCAGATCTTCAGATATTGAAGATAGGGTTTCTTCCCACTCCACATTTCATATGGGGTGGTAGGCACAGTCTTAGTCGGAACTCGGTTCAAAAGGTATGCTGCTGATTCTAGCGCATATCCCCAGAATGATCGCGGCAACTCAGCGTTACTCATCATGGACCGCACCATATCCAATAGGGTGCGGTTCCGTCTCTCCGATACACCGTTATGTTGCGGGGTGTATGGAGGAGTAAGCTGAGAGAGAATTCCGTTCTCTTTTAAATAGTCCAGGAACTCGGCACTTAAGTATTCTCCACCTCGATCCGATCTTAGAATCTTAATACTTTTGCCGGTCTGTTTCTCTACTTCATTCTTATACTCCTGGAATTTTCCAAAGGCCTCGGACTTATGTTTCATTAAGAAGACATAACCGTACCTTGAGAAGTCATCCGTAAAAGTAATGAAGTAAGAATGTCCGCTTCGGGCATGTGTAGACATTGGACCGCACACGTCACTGTGTACGAGTCCCAAGAGCTCGCTCGCTCTTACTCCATGTCCAGTAAACGGAGTCTTTGTCATCTTTCCTTTGAGACAAGATTGACAAGTGGCATACGATTGATATTCGAACGCATTCAAATATCCTTCTGTATGTAACTTAGTCAACCTTCTCTCATTGATGTGACCCAATCTACAATGCCATAAGAAAGTCTGATTTATTTCCGGAGACTTTCTTTTGTGTGTATTCTGAACATTAAAAATCTGTGGTTGGTTTAACACGTATATACCATTACTCAGAGTACCTGACCCAATCAATACTTGATTAAGGTGAATGTTTACAACATTACTTACAAACGCAAATTCATAACCTTCTTTAGAAACTAAAGATACAGAAATGATATTACAAGTTGCGTTGGGTACAAAAAAGCAATTACGCAAAACCAAAACATGTCCATCTGACATTCCCAGGTGATAGTCCCCCACGGCTTTAGCATCCATGCTAGCTCCGTTCGCAACTTTGAGGGTCATGTCACCTGCCTTCAAAACCCTACGGTTTCTCAACGCCTGCAAAGAATTACAGATATGAGATCCTGATCCGGTATCCAATACCCAGGAAGTAGAGTTTATTGAAAGACAGTTTTCAATAACATACACACCTGAAGCTGAAGCTGCAACCTGCTTCAATTCCTGTGTTCTGGCCTTCCAGGCCCTGCAATCATTCTTCCAGTGTCCTTTCTTATGACAATAGAAGCATTCTTCTTTATCCACAAGCTTCCCCGCTATCTTTGTTGCTTTGCCTTTTCCCTTCGTATCCACTTTACCAACACCGCCCCTTGGTTTGGCGGGGGCCTTCTTCTTCTTTCCCTTGGCTTTCGCCTTGGACCTAGAAGAAGATGATCCTCCTACAAACAAAGTGGATGTTTCCCTACCTTTCTGTAGGGTGCCCTCTGCGCTCCTCAGCATGTTGAGGAGCTCTGATAGTTCAACCTCTTTTTCTTGTAGGTTGAAGTTCAGTATAAACTGGGCGTAAGTGGAAGGAAGGGACTGGAGAACTATATCCGTATATAGCTCACTCTCCAATGTGATCCCTAGGTCAGCGAGCTCCTCAATGAAGCCGATCATTTTTAGCACATGCTCGGCTACTGATGATCCGACGGCCATTCTTGTCGAAAACAACTTTTTCGACGCTTCGTATCTTGCGATACGTGATTGCTCTCCATACAGTTCTTTTGTATGGAGCAATATGGACTCCATGTCCATATTCTCATGCCTCCTCTGATGTTCGTTGTCCATCGAGGCAAGCAGGAGGCACTTGGCCTTCGCGCTATCAATCTCCCAAGTCTTGCGGATTTCCTTATCCGCGACACTGGAAGTTGGACCAGGGACAGGGGGAGCTTTGGTGGTAAGAAGATACCCCAGCTTGTCATAAGTGATTGCTATCGTGACATTCCTGAGCCAATCTTTGTAGTTTGGCCCTGTCAGCTTGTTTTTATCTAGGAGTAACTTAAGTCCAGTCATGTTGATTGGTCGCTGCAATTAGGAGAGAGAAGAAGAAACACTCAGCATGATGCTCTTGCAAGTTTAGAGTGGTTTTTAGTTTGTCTAAACAGGATGGCTCCCACTGTTTCTCGAATCCCTCCTCAAACCATAAAGGAAGAATTAGTCAGGATCAATCCCACCGTACAATACTTGCTTAACCGTTCAGCCAGGCCGGTGTCGGTACTTCGAGGGAGGTTTTCCAACGCTTTCGCGAAGTTCCTTAATTAGAGAACCTCTTTTCCCTGGGGGCGTAGCCCCGCTAACACCTTTCTAGGCACCTACTAGGTTTATAGCATTGATCGTTAAGTGAGAAATTTCCCGAGGAGTAGCATATACTCACAGTAGGATCGGGATCCAAATATCATCGCGTGACGAAACTGAAGGAATCCTACCAGAATCATCACACTCCAAATGGTATGCAAATCTAGCAAGTTTCAGTACTTATGAAACTCCCAATGTGGATTTTTGCCCCATGCTCTTATGACCTTGGCGTGAGGTCAAAATGTCATAAGTCACATGTCAAGTTCGTCCCATCATTATCCAGGTTAATTTGAATCCACCCGTACATACCCTTGACGTAGGCCAAAATGGCAGTACGACTGTCTCAAACCAACGCATTCTATCTATGCAACAGATAAATATCCGGCAGCTACCAATCACTATGCCTTGGCGTGAGGTCAAAATACATAGCTTGAATACTACCGAATATTTAACTGAAATGATGGAGGGCTACGGATGGTTTTGGCAAAACCGTGAACGTAGTGAACTTGATTTGGTCGATGGAACGAGATAGCTTTAAAATGGAGTGGCTCAAACTCCGTATTTTAAAAGTTTGTTTTGAAAAGAACCGAGTGGTTTTTCGAAAGTGTTCCAATGACTTTAACTTGGTTTATTATCTTGCATTAGTTCTTTTAATGCGTGATATTCTTGCATTAGTACTTTTAATGCGTCCCATCATTTAATCCTACCATTGCAGAAAACAACCAAAATATGACGTACGCTTATGCCATTCGCATTCGCCACTGGGCCCCGTCATTACCCGTTAGGTTACTTAACTAACGACAGAGCGGGGGCTGGGCTAGCGCGTCTGTAAAACATAAGCAACGCCTAAATAATAAGCAATGATAAACATTTCAGATCACAGATAAATACATTGGATATACTAGTAATCTGTAATTTGTACGAGCCTGTAACAAAAACAGATAACACGGTCGCGGTGAATAGCCAATACCCCACCCAAGACCCCTACGGGTACGGCAAACTACCCGCCAAGTACCCGAAGCGTAGCAACCTCCCTCATCTCCATGAGTAGGCCACTCGACACTTCGGCATACCCGGTAGTTTGTGCACCCCTCCACGGGTCTATCCTAGGAGCAAAAACAGTAAAAAGAAATTATACAATGACGGCTACAACCCCGACCCGGTTGTGCGGCCAAACAAATAATTATTACATCAATTTACAAATTTACATGAATTGCAAGAAAAGTAAACTCTCGTCTCACAACCCCCGGCTATTCACCCGCGACAATCCAACATATTTATATACACATTCCAGCACATTACAGATCATGTATAACCCCGACTAATCGACTTATAGCGATTAGCCGACGTTCAATACATGCAAACATCACAGATATAACCATCATAGTCAAAGTGCAATGAAGTTCGGAAAAAATACGGAATTATAGGACCCCAAAAGGAAATTTCTTTTCTGTAAAATCTGGGCACATATAATATATCTCAAAAATCCCAAAACCAACACAGACACACACTGCACGAAAAACGACGCACTAAAGACAACAAACCGCGGCGCTTCCGCGGCGGCCAAGAAGGGTCACGCGGCGGAAGCGCGGCGGTTTAGACGAATTGGTGAATCGTTTTTCATGGGTGTTCTAACAAAACCCTGAGACGAATTTAGGAGTATGAAGTTTTTCATTTTGACCAGAAAAAATTTCAACAGAAACTCAGTTTTTGTAGTTTTCCGGTTTTGTGATTTTTTTTTCGGTTCCGAACTTCGTTACACTTTACTACCTAGCTAGTTTAAGTTTAGTTAGGCTCTGATACCACTGTAAGTCCATATTGCGACCCCCGGTTCTTACGGGGAGGCGGAAACGGTATAAAATCAAAATTTTTATCGCAAGAGGCAACATGGACTAACTTATGGTCGGGATCGTTACCTAAACTAAAACTAGCAAACTAAGCTAAAGATGTTTAGCTACTCGGATGAAGATGGTTATACCTAAACTTGAACTCCTTCTCTTCAAGCTCCGGTGGTGGTCCGATGGCTCCTTCTCGTCGTCTCCGTACGCCGAAGATAGATCCACTTGAAAGCTCCAACCTTTAGCTCCTTCTTCGGTCTTTGAAGAAACTAGTTCACTTGGTTTGCTAAACCTAGTGAACTAGAATGAGTAGAGAGGAAGTAGAATGGGATTTTATCTATGGTTCTTGATTCTCAACTCATGAGACAAGAGAACCATAGATCAAGAGAGGGAGCAAGAGGTTGAGGGTGAGAGCAAGGGGAGAGCTCAAGAACAAGAGAGAGAATGAGCAAGAAAGAATGAGGCTCTCTTTTCTCTCTCACCCTCTCATAATCCAAAGTGATCATAACTCATCATATCAAAAAAGTCTTTTGGTGATGGTTAGAAGCAACCATAAGGTTATCATATCATGCACTCATTTTATTCAAAAAGCAAGCAAGAAAAAAGTCTTTGGCATGAAATGATAACCATGGTTATCATGATGGTCAACTAGTCAAGCCTAGTCAACCGGTCAACAAGTCAACAAAAGTCAACAAGTCACCAAAGTCAACAAGTCAACAAAAGTCAACAAGTCAACAACCATATCACCATAATACTTAATTAATATAATAGTTAATCACATATCATATTCTCATTAGGGTTGAGCAAAAAGTCAAAAGTCAACGGTCAACTGTCAACAACCCTAATGAGAATCCACTGCCTCTGCCTCCCTGTCAACTGTGCATACACACCCGCATCCGCGTTCCGAGGAACACGAATGCAAACTGGATAAATCCAATCCCATAAGGTACACTAGGATCTGGCTTAAACCAAAGCCCGCTAGTGTAAACTGTCCGGACACTGTACGTGCACAAGTGCACGGATGTGACCGAACCCTGTCGCAAAACCATGCGACCTGTCGCAATACCATGCGACCTCTACTCTTTTGCCTAAAGGCGAAAAGCTTTCTGTGTGGGACTCTAAAGACTCGACACTACGCTGGCAGTGGGTTTAACCACAGACCGCAAGCGGCACTAGCTGTGCGTAACGGTCCCCAGGTAATGCCGACAAGAAGACCGACGAGGCGAAACCCATCTGAACTCCTACTGAGCCTGAGCGTGACATTCTCCGTACAGTCCGGTCTGTTCGTCTAATACATCGCATGGCGGGCCTAGGGGGCGGTAAACGTCAGTCCCCCAATAGCGGTACAAGTCGTGCCGGAGTGAAGCCCAATACACCCTGAGATAACACTGGAAACCTACCAGTATATCTCGTTTGCCCTGGCCAGGGACTACTCGTGTAATGGCTCTCCTAGACACAGCGCGATGTCAACCCCCAATACCGGGAGAGACGAATCCTGTCTAACCGTCACTGCCTCCAAGTGCTTCGGGACTGCACCCAACCACCACCTGTTTGCACGACTCCTTTGAGCCGTGGTAGGGTAGTGATCAAAGTACAGTGGGAACACACTCGAGGCGGAGTGACAGTGTCAAGTCAGCGGACTAAGCTGTACTCATGTCACCAGGGAACTGATAACTGACGATAGGTATAATACCAACTAGTCAGTTCCCGACGAGTCCTGTCCAGTGTACCCGTAACCTAACGAGCACCCGCATACTATCTCAAGTACGACGTACTGACGGCTGTGGGACAGACCGTCTCCCACACTGGGATGAGAAGCGCATGCGCTGGTCTACTCCGGAGTATCGATGCCCTGTCTCGATAGTCCTGCGACCAGGGACCTGAATAAGGATGTGCTTATAGATTACCCAGCCCCCACTAGTGTGACTGCCATCACAACGCTGGTAATCAAGCAAAGATCCTAAGGGCTCCACTAATGCGTATAAGTGATATACTGAAATAAACACAAGTACACATTGAAGTAGAAACAAACCAAGTAGCATACTACTATTTTGAGCAAGATTGTATATACAAGGTGAATATCCCAAGCATCCATTAAGTAATATACAAACTAGTATGATACAGTAATGGCCTCTAGGGCATATACACTAACAGTTATCTCATAACTACTTGTGGATTCCAAATATTGTATCACATTCCAGATAAATAGACAATGTTAAACTTTTCGATCGAATAATTAAACACCCAAGTTTTTCCCAAATAGCTCAACACTTGAAATTAGTTTAAAAACATCCATCACATGTCACAGTACCAATGGTCCAGCCGTAGAAGGGTCAAGCCAACGTCTCACATGTGACAACATCGTACTGCCACAAACCCTAAGGTTTAGAGGCAGTTCAGACGGTCACATAATCGAGTTAAGTTTTGTTGTCTTCTAGAGGGTCCACCGCGTTACTTACACGACTTAGAACGTTCTTAAACTACGGAAAAATCCAACACTTGGAAATTTTTCGGCAGGGGAAAAAGTGAGTTATTGATATCCGGTCGAACTTTTTAACACGTTCTAAAAGTTACCCGGACAAACTAAGCGAAGTTAAACTTTCCGATCGAATCAACGAGTTCTCAATACAACCCAGAAAACTCAACACTTGAGTAGAATTAAAAATCCCCAGAAGCAATAAAAAGGACACAATAATAAATACCAGAAAACCCAGCCCCCAAATCATAATTTTGGCCTTGGTTCCGCGGTCATGTGAATGAATTGGAGGTCCGTACTTCACAGTATTTCTTAATTTTCCGTCCTTATTTTTCTGAGCATTTTTAATATGAAAAAAATCAACTTTTGAAAAAATTTCCAGAAACTAGGGTTTTTCGCGTATTCGGAGTTCGATCGGACTTTAAACTTCGCCTAGACTTCGCCTAAACCTCTAGCTTGGCTCTGATACCACTGTAGGGTTACTAGACACTCTCATAAGTGTCTACAAAGTTTCAACCATGCCCGATTTAAAAATTAGACGTGCCGAACAACCCTAAACCAAGATCAGGCGAAACAAAGCATATTAAACACTTTAACACTAAGAGTTTGGGATTACAACCTTTGTATTCCGGTCCTTCACTTCTAAAGCTCCGTGTTGAGGTCCCTTCGCTGTGATCATCGAGTATCCGGACTCTCGAAAAGCTCCACGAAGAGAAAGATGTAAGCTTGCTTCCGATCTTCGATAACTAAGATGATCTACCTTGAAGTTTCTTTAACACAAGCTCTCACTCAATAAATGAAGTGAACACCCTAATCTAAATGGCTAGTATAGATTAGGATGATGAAGTAGAATTTATGCTCTCATTTATTATCAAATTCTCACTCTCATTCATCACAAAATGAAAACCTAGAAAACTTTTTTAAAGCACAAGGAAGAAGAAGAATGGAAAACCTTTTGTGATGAATAATGAAAAATCTCATAATCATTAATAATGCAATCATGGTTGAATATGAGAAGGCTAACCCATGTAGAGAGTTAACTAGGGTTAAGGGTGTGGTTTAGCTAAGGAAAATATCTCACAAAATATACATCATAATATCTTTGCAAGAAACAAAAGGAAACCTTCTAGAAGTTTCAAGAAAGAACTAACCCAAATCAAACCCTAACCTTATTTAATCTCCACTAAACAAGTTGCATTAGTAATCATATCATGTTACAATATTATATATCACATATACAATATTTATTGTAACAAAATAAAATAATACAATTAACATATATCGTATATATATCAATGTATTATCCGAGTGAGAAAAAGAATCTTTTAGTGAGCTTATATCAGTTAATGTATATTTAATATATCAAATATATAATTATACATTAAATTATCGAATCAACACTTTATCCGATAATCTGGCTATTTCACAAATAACCGACCAATATAATCTGTATCAGTTCATCGAATCAACACTTGATCCGATGACCCGGCTATATCACATATACCCGGCCGATATTTCATATCGCGAGAATCTAATACGCTATCATATACACGTATTGTTCTCCGTCCCGCACATATCATATATGTGCTCCTTCTCCGTTTTGCCTGAGACAAGAAACCTCTATGTATGACTCTAAAGAATCGTCAATACGCCGGCAGTAGGTGATGATCATATCAAACACCCACAAGCTGCAAGCGGTCAGCTAAACGTAACAACCACCCAGGTATTGAGCGTTCAGAAGATCAACAAGCAAGCCTGTACTTTCTCCCGCGAATCCAATCAGTAACACTCCCGTACAGTCCGGTCTCTTCGTCTGATATGTCGCATATCTCGCCTAGGGTTGGTAAACATCAGACCCCAGTAGCTTGATAAGTTATGTCGATATGAGGTCTATAACAGTTCGAGAAACTACTGATAACACTTACCAGTAAATCTCAGCAACCCTGGCCAGGGATTTCCAGTTATAGCCAATCGAAAACAGCACAACATCAACTCCCTATACCGGGAGAGACGAATCCCCTCCTATCGCTCATTGCCTCCATGTGATTCGGGACTGTACCCAAAAGCCACCTTTTTGAACGCCCTCTTGGACGTGGTATGATGGAAATCAAAGCACAGTGGGAATCACACAAGACTCTATGACGATCTCGGGTCTACAGACTAACCTGTACCAGTGTCACTAGAGAACTACCATCTGACGTGAGGTATAATACCATTTGGGAGTTCTCGGCGAGTCTGTCCAGTATACCCAGTCTCTACTGAGCACCCGTACACCATCCTTGATGTCAAACACCGATGGATATGGGATCATCCATCGCCCATCATATGGGTCAAGATGCGTATACGCTAGTCTACTCTGGTGTATCGATGCCCTGTCTCGATACACCCTCGACTAGGAACAGTTATAGGATGTACTCGTCGACTACCGTGGCCCTACTAGTATGATCTCATCATAGTCCCAGTAGTCATGTACATATCCTAAGGGCTTTATCAACATGTAACATAGAGACAATCAGAGTACATGTTAAGATAAAGATCAACCAGATAGCGTACTATCATGTCGAGCAAGAAAGTCCTCCCTATATATGTCCAAGCATCCATTACAATATACATCATATGTACAGTAATGGCCTCTAGGGCATACATATGACTAACAGAGACTGGGTACACTGGACGGACTCGCCGAGAACTCATATATGGTATTATATCTATCGTCGAATAGCAGTTCTCAGGTGACACTGATACAGGTTAGTCTGTAGACCCGAGATCATCATAGAGTCTTGTGTGTTCTCCCACTGTACTTTGATTACCCCCTACCACGGCTCTACTGAGTCATGCAAACAGGTGGCTTTTGGGTACAGTTCCGAGACACATGGAGACAGTGAGCGATAGGAGGGGTTTCGTCTCTCCCGGTATTGGGAGTTGATGCTGTGCTGTGCACGATTGGCTATATCAGTAAATCCCTGGCCAGGGCTGTTGGGATTTACTGATAAGTTTTATCAGTAGTTTCTCGATTTGTTATAGACCATTCATCGGCACGACTTATTGAGTTATTGGGGTCGACGTTACCATCCCTAGACTCAGTATGCAGCATATCTGACGAAGAGACCGGACTATACGGTAGTGTTGCCGGTTGGCTCGACGGGAGTTGTGACAAATTCGCTTGTTTTCTTCTGATCGCTCAATACCCGGGTGGCCGTTACGTTTAGCTGACCTCTTGCGGCTTGGGGGTGTTTCATATGATCGTCACCCACTGCCGGCGTATTGACGAGTCTTAGAGTCCCACAATGGAGTTACCTAGCCCAGGCGAAACGATGTGGTGTGCATATGTGATATGCGCGGGACCCGATTAAATGCGTGTATGTGATACCGTATATTAATCGGGCGGTTTGCTATTGGTCAGGTCGTATGTGATATGACCGGTTTGCTAAATCATGTGTTGGTTTAACATTGACCATTAGCTCTTCACTTTGGACCCTTTTGTTTTTAGTGTATGCATGCATGTATGCACATGTTTACATTGATGCACATATGGATGTGCATGCACTCATACATGCTTACACAATTCTATCATGGTTGTTGATACATGAGATGGTGGCAATATAAGACTCACACCTTCTTATATATATTTTGATATTTATTTTTGGAAAAGAAAATGAAATGGAAAGTTTATCATGGTTGATTATTTTATTATTCCACTAACCTTTGTGTTAACCATGAGTTATTTTCCATGGCCATTTTTGATCCAAAGAGAAATATCTAGATATTTATTAACTTGGGTTAAGAATGAGAAGAGAAAAAAATATATATTTTCTATTCTCATTTTTATCCTCATCTTTATCATTATCTCTTGAGTTTTCATTTGCCATCATCTTCTTCCTCCTCTCTCTTGCTCTCTAGCTTTCATTAGTGAGTAAGAGAGTGATTAAGTTAGGGTTTCGAAGTGAGAAAACAAACCACATCACCATTCTACACTGTTGGATATAGTGCCCTCGGAGTCAATTATTGGATCACAGGCACGTGATTGCAATGATTGAGGGAGGACCTATGCCGGTAGGACGGTCTTACTCAAGATGATAGTATGCTATCTGGTTTATCTTTATCATCGTGTACTGCTTTAGGTGACCTTAGAGGTTACCATTACACATTGATAGAGCCCTTAGGATTCTTGCTTGACGGCCAGCAGTATGATGGCGATCATATACGTGGGAGCTGGGGTCTATAAGCACATCCTTAAAAGGTCCCTAGTCGTGGGAGTTTTCGAGACAGGGCATCGATACTCCAGAGTAGACTAGTGTATACAGTCGAGACCCCGACGAGGGGCGGTGGCCAGTCTCACATGCCACTGTGTCAGTTGGTTCACCAAAGATGTATACAGGTGCTCATTGGGTTATGAGTACACCGGACATGTCTCGCCGAGAACATGCTAGTTGGTATTATACCTGACGTCAGATAGCAGTTCCCTGGTGACATGTGTATAGGTTAGTTCATCGACCTGAGATCGTCATTTGTCTCGTGTGAGTTCTTACTGAACTTTGATTACTACCCTACCACGGCTCAAAGGAGTCTTGCAAACAGGTTTTAGTTGGGTACAGTCCCGAGCCACATGGAGGCAGTGAGCGGATCTGCAGGGGTTCGTCTCTCTCGGTATTGGGGGTGAGGTCGTGCTGTGTCTAGGAGAGCCATTACACGAAATCCTTGGACAAGGCAGGAGATTTACTGGTAGGTATTCCAGTAATATCTCAGGGTGTTCTGGGCTACACTCCGACACGACTTGTACCGCTTTTGGGGGTCTGACTTTTACCAACGCCCTGGGCCCGACATGCGATGCTCATAGACGAACGAACCGGACTGTACGGATATTGTCACTGACAGGCTCAGTAGGGTGTCAGGATGAGTTCGCTCATCGACTTCCCTTTTGGTCAATACCTGGTAGCCCGTTACGTACGGCTAATACCTCTGACGTGCTAGTGGTTAAATCCACAGCCAAAATATTGACGAGTCTTTAGAGTCCCCCACAGACAGTTTCTCAAGTTTCGGGCGAAACGATGTAGAGGGCGTATGGATTTATGGCAGGGTTCGAACGTACGCGTGCACTTATGCACGTATTCTAATCACTGCTTAAACCCTCGGTGAAACTGGGCCCGACTACAGAGCCTATGGTTCGGAGGGATAATACTAGCGGGCTTTGGTTTAAGCCGGATCCTAGTATTATACAGTGTAGATTTTGTCTCATTGCATTTGTATTCGGTCGGAATACAAATGCGGGTATGTATATACAGTCGCGGGGTTTTCCTATAATTTATTACGGGATCACTTTTTTGAAGTTACCAGTTTGCATTCCATTTCGGCCATTTTCCTTTCTATCTTTCTTTGGCTGAATTTTCCATAGAGGGGCTTATTTGCAAATGTGCAAATTAGCAAAATGGAGGGTGTTTTTGTGGTGGAGGGTTCATGATGGTTCTTGCATCTTTTGACTTCTTTTGGTTCATCATCACTTGCTTTATGGAGATGGGATTGGTGATGGGTTTTTGATGAGACTTTGGTGTGACATTCTTCATGATTATCACCCATTCTCTTTCTTGCATTATTTTTTTTCTCCCTCCTCTTTTAGGATGGCCGGCCACTTCATTTTGGAGAGCCCTCATAGGTGTGGAAAAATGATCATATCATTTTGCACTAAAATTCTTTTGCTCATCTCCAAAGTTGATTCCTCCACCTTCACATCCAAATGGCAACTTCAAACAACCCCTCGAGACATAGCGTTCTATACTCAGTCTACAGCAATCTTGGACACGTCGGCTTGCCAACTTCGTGTCCGAGTTGCCTCGGTTTAGAGGTGGGAGCCCGTAAAAAGACTTCTCGATGTGGTGCCCTTTCCGACGAGGAGATCGAGACCGGAGTTGCCGAAGGGAGCTGGGGATGGTGGCCGAAGACCGAAGGACACGGATCGCTCGGTATAGCTCTCTACCCTCTCTCTCTCTAGTTTGCTAGTAGTAGGTTAATGGTCCGATCTGGGTTTATAGTCCGCGGTAGCGCCGGTTTCTAGTTTAGAAAAGTTTTTTGTTTCCGTATTTTGGCCTCGGACAGACGGCCGGGGCGCTACCAGAGACTTACATGGTATCAGAGCCACGCCATTAACCTTTTCTAGCTTGCACTAACGTGTTTAGAACTCGATCGAACGAAATTTCCAAAAACCACAATTTCAAAAGCATCAGTTTCTGTCGATTCTGTTTTGTTGTCAAAAAATTATTTGGTATATTGCAGAAATATGTTCAGGCTTTTTCAAGAGAACTGAAGAAATTTGGTCAGCTGATTTCGCTGTAGCGCGGCGGATCCGCGGCCGTAACCAAGTTTTTGGCCACGGATCCGCCGCCGTACTGTAGCCACAGTGCACCAAATTTCTTCAGTAGGTCTCTGTGTTGGAATTGGGGTATTTGGTATATTCTGTTTGGGCCCAGATTTATTTTGTGTACTGAGTATTGTACTTGGGGCCCACTTCGGGAATTTTTGTCGATCGAAAATTTTAAACATGTTAGTTCACAGTATTTACATTATATCTGCGACTGTGAATGTCATTTGATCAGCAAATCCTGTCTAATTGCTATAGTTCTTTTAGAAGGATTTGCGAACGTGACATTCACGTTGATGTTCTGTGTCGTGCTGTGATGTTGCAGATTTGTCGTGGTGGATAGCCTGGATGCGGTAGTACAGTTTGGATGTATTTGTACGTTTGATATTGCGGGGCGAGCGTCCGACATGTGGACTGCCGTCACTGCTTGTTTGTATATTAATCTTTTGGGGCACGACCGGGCTGAGGTCGATGTACCCGTTGTATATTTTACTTTCTGTACTAGGATTACCCCGCGGAGGGGTGCACAGGTAGCCGGGTTCTAGAGGGCAACGGGCCCGCATCTCATGGCTTTGAGACGGAGGGGGCTTCACTCTAGAATTGACGGTCTATTTGCCGCACTCGCAGGGGTACAGGTTGACCCACGGAGGGGTGCCCAAGTTACCGGATTCCGTGAAGTGCTGGGTGGTCCATTCACGTTTCTGAAGGGGGCTGCCTCGCTTCAGGTTTTGGCGGGTAACTTGCCACGCCCGTAGGGGTTTAGGATTTCATTGCACAGGCTATCCACATGACCAGGGGAACGTCGGGTTTCAGTAGCGGCTCTATGAAACCCGAGGATCCCAGATATCTGTATTGTTCTATGATGCTTATTACATTTCTGTGATGTTGTATTTTATCACGCCTTGAGCGATTATTATATATTGATATATATACTAGTAGATGTTGTTTATGTTTTGCATCCGCTCTAGTCCAGTCCCCGCTCTGTCGTTAGTTAAGTAACCTAACGGGTGATGACAGGACCCAGTGGCGAATGCGGATGGCATATACGTACATCATTATTTTCGTTCTTTTGTGGTGTGATCAATTGATGGGACTACATTGATTCGGATCAATGCAAGCTAAACAAAACTATTCTGATGTTGTTGGAACAATTTTCAAAAAGCTGTTATTGCAAGTTCATTCTCTTTTGTTTTGCACAGTGGTATTCGGTTATGAATATCCAGCACCTCAGTCGACGAGGCAAGGGCCGAGATCCCTTCACCGGGAGTGACCCCTTGGACAGAAGTTTGCGTCAGGGTAATAACCTCACTATAGTAGATTACATTTGCTTTGCATCGTGGTATTCAGTTGGAATATCCTGCACCTCATTCTATGGGGAAAGAGCCGAGATCCCTTCACCGGGAGTGACTTCTTTAGCAAAGGTTTTCGCCACTATATTTTTCCTAAAAGCTATCTGGTTCCTTCAACGATATCAAGTTCATTACGTTAAAGGTTTTTTGCCAAAAACCATTCGTAGCCCTCCGCCATTTCAGAAAGGTAGCACTTAGTATTCATACTATGTATGTTGGCCTACGTCAAGGCATAGTGTATGGTAGCTACTTGTTACTTTTCTGTTGCATAGATAGATGCGTTAGTTTGGGACAGTCGTACTACTATTTTGGCCTACGTCAAGGGTATGTACGGGTGGGTTCAAATTAACCTGGATAATGACGGGTATAACTTGACATGTGACTTATGATATGTTGGCCTACGTCAAGGTCATAAGAGCATGGGGTACAAATCACATCGGGAGTTTCCAAAGAAACTGAAACTTGCCAGGCATGCGCATACCTTCTGGAGTGTGATAACGTGAGTGGATTCCGTCACGTTATCATGCGATGATAGTTGGATCCCGATTCCCACTGATGAGTTGGTCTACTCCTCGGGTGATCCCGACTAATTCTTCTTTCAGGTTTGGAAGAGAATTTGAGGATACAGTGGGAGGTTTCCTGATTAGATAAAGTGATAACTATTCTGATCTAGGTTAGAGTGCACGCTGAGTATTTCTTTTCTCTCTCTCTTTGGCAGCGACCATGGCCCGACCCTAGACTATGACTCAATGACCAAGTTAACCGAACCTTCTTAAAACACTGGCTTTTGGATTGTCAGAGTTGCATACCTCATTGCCACTCCTACTTTTACCCTTTTCTCCAGATCACCCCGTATTACTACGAACGTCCGCTTCTATTGGATAAAACCATCGTATGGTTATATATGAACTCGAAGGAACTTGTTCCAGATTCGAGGATGGTTTCCGGTTCTGGAGAAAACGAATAGGACTATTCAGTTGTCTTTTCCTTTTACCTTCTCTCAAGTTGCGAGTGCTCCTTGGATTAGGGGATAGTACACCTGTTACGCTTATTGGATAGTCTTCTTCCAAACCTTAGGCTGGTGTCGAACGGTAGGGAATGAAGAAAACCAACTAGCCTAACGATGGTGTACAGAAGGTATTAAGTTAAGAAAAATAAAGGGATTAGTAAGAGGGCAAAGTAAATTGCGACTGCTATTCATGACCAAACCAAGTATTTCTTCGCCAATCCTACATCACCTTTGTATTTCTCCAGAACACTCCGTATCACTACGAAGATCCACAATTATTTGGATACTCCATCGTATGGTTATATACGAACTCAAAGGAACTTGTTCCAGTTCGGGGATGGATTCTGGTTCAGGAGAAATAGGAATAAGGTTTATTCAGGTGTCTTTATCTTTACTTTCTCTCGGGTTGCGAGTGCTCCTAGGATTAGGACAGTACACCCATTATGCTTATTGGATAGTCTTCTTCCAAACCGTAGGCTGGTGCCGAAAGGTAGGGAAGGAAGAAAACCATTTAGCCTAAGAGGGTGTACAGAAGGCAATGACTAAAGACATATAAAGGGATTTGGAGAGATGGCGAAGTAATATACGGTTACAGTTGTGAATCTGGATAATGGAAGAGGTATTACTGGGAATACCCGCATACCCCTTCGAAACATTTACATGTTTCGGTTTCACTATGTACTGTTAATAGAAAACAGATTTCCCAATTAGACACTTACTCCAGGGTATGTATTTACTAGGTATGATTCTCACATCTGTATGGTTTTACAGATGATGAGTGGGAGTAAGTTATTGAGAATTAGGTGATCATCCTCATTATATTGGAATTCGTTGTAATCGGTGATATTTGAGGAAATCACCTGGGCTGTTTGCCGGACGGCAAATATTTGGTTTTGAATATCCGTTGTTATGCACCAATTTCAAATTGACATATCTGTACGTCTATCTTTATAGAGTGAGATATAACTTTTTGAAATTATGTCTGTGATATTTACCTATATCAGTGGATGGTTAGGTAAGGAGTATTAAACAGCGGTGTAATTCTTCTTAACCATAAGTACAGTTTTCAACCTACGACACACAGGGATTGAGTTATTAGACTCAGGGGACTTATACAGAGTATTGTATGTTGTCCAGTGTCCATTAGGACAGAGGGGTTGGTACTCATGCTGTATTCTGTTTACTTGTGTCTTCTCTAGTTCTTCGACAAGTGTTTCGTAGAAATACAAGGTCCAAGTTTTAAAAAGTTATAGGTATATGAATAAAGTAGAGAACCAGAAGTTGCAAGTATCGGGATTCTTCAAGATGATCGAAGATGTAAATACTTGTGTATTGTATTCAGTTGATAGTAATGGTTTTGAGAAAACTTGCTTCTTTTTCAGGTTACTCATATCTGGATGCATTCCTAAGTTGAGTAACGCTGATCGGCCTCCTTCCATTTAGTTGACATGCACTGGAGGTAGCTGCATGATTTGAATCTGGTTCCAATTAAATCAGTGCCTCTGTTTCTATATTGGATATAGAATAGTTCGTATCTTAAAAATGTTAAGGTACGAGGAGTTATCCAGCTTATGCTTAAAACCAGACTCTGGATAACTCAAGGCACGTTTCTGTAATGGCTGTTTGTGGGTTGACCCGGGCTATGACGAGGGTTGACTTTCTACCATCTGGAAGATTAATAGCGATATTGTTCTTGACTCGCCACTGTTTTAGTAAAATTGATTTTTTCAGAAAACAGTAGTGGGAGTATGGTAGAACTGGAAGTATTTCCAGAACCGCAAACGATTACTGAAAATTTGATAAGAACCTAAAGATACAATCTGACTTGACATTCCATTAGCCACTCCGCAGATATGGTGGGTAACCTCAGGCACTCGAGAGGTACTTTGGTAAGCTCAAAGACGGTGACAGGGAGGTTCTTGTTTACCCAGACTTGCCATTGCTGTTGTTCCAGACCGTGAGACCCGACAGGAGGATGCGTATAGCGTCGTTCTAAATTAGCTTTAGAAGTGTACGTGTATATGACTTTGCCAGAGGGTTGTCGTAGTCAGTGGGAGCAGCGGAAGCATAGTGGACAAGTTGCTTATGTCTATTTATGGACTAAAGCAGATAAAGCGGAGATAGATCATCTATTTCTGATGTGACAGTCATAGGTTTGACTTCATCAGAATAGGGGATGGATCTGTTAAAAATGTAGTAGGGTGTGATGTCCTGGTATTTGGATGACATACACAGAGAAGGAAGTGAAATTCCTATAGTACGGTCGGTTATGCTTTGGTTGTCACACAGTGGTTTCTCCACAAAGGATATAGACTAAATATCAAATATTCCGATTACTAGATCTATGGTTTTAGATCTAGATTTGGGTAGTTTCCCAATCTGGGTACTTAGACAGCATTCTAAAGGTGTTTTAGAATGGACGACTCCTGGCACGGTAGTATACCTGCAAGTGATGGAGTCACCCTCTCTAAAGGTGTCTTACAAACTAAAGGGGAGAGGGATGTGCATGATTGGCAGATCACTTGCTTAGGCAATTGAGTCAATCATGAGATGTCAAGTACCACACCAGATGTTTTTGCACTGGATGCAATAAGGTGATATTAATCCTATCCTGGAGAGACATTCGGAAGCAGTTTTAGGACATAAGTGGATGTTCTAAGGATATGATAACAACAACCTCTTTTAGGAGACAGTTATCATTCCAAGCTTGCAAGGTGACCTGGATGACAGAGTGACTATCAGAGTTATAGTTTTCCCTCTGACGAGGGGCAGTGTTTTGGACAGGTGGTCCAGGCGGTTATTGAGGGAGGCATGGCGCAGTATACTGATTAAGTTCAGTTGACGATACAGTCTAAGAAGTTTGGATTTGGAGTTCATTTATGAACTAGGTCCCATCAGACATCCGAACATATTCTAAGACAAGTATTGCTCATTTCGGGAGATGGCTTTCTCCGCGAACTTGAGATAAAGGGAGACATAGAAAGAAACATCAGAGCGGATCCACTCACTGAGGCTATTCCTCGAACGCATTAGTTTCGCAAACGGGTTTTGTGAGACTGATTAGTAGAGGAGTTGGGTGTTCGGTATCACACGGGGCTGTGAGTAGGCGACATCGCAATAATTAGCCTTGAGTGCAAGTGGGAGATTGTTGGATATAATGCCCTCAGAGTCAATTATTGGATCACAGGCACGTGATTGCAATGATTGAGGGAGGACCTATGCCGGTAGGACAGTCTTACTCAAGATGATAGTATGCTATCTGGTTTATCTTTATCATCGTGTACTGCTTTAGGTGACCTTAGAGGTTACTATTACACATTGATAGAGCCCTTAGGATTCTTGCTTGACAGACAGCGGTATGATGGCAATGGTATACGTGGGAGTTGGTGTCTATAAGCACATCCTTAAAAGGTCCCTAGTCATGGGAGTTTTCGAGACAGGGCATCGATACTCTAGAGTAGACTAGTGTATACAGTCGAGACCCCGATAAGGGGCGGTGGCCGGTCTCACAAGCCACTGGTGTCAGTTAGTTCACCTAAGATGTATACAGGTGCTCATTGGGTTATGAGTACCCCGGACAGGACTCGCCGGGAACATGATAGTTGGTATTATACCTGACGTCAGATAGCAGTTCCCTGGTGACATGTGTACAGGTTAGTTCATTGACCTGAGATCATCATTTGTCTCGTGTGAGTTCCCACTGTACTTTGATTACTACCCTACCACGGCTCAAAGGAGTCGTGCAAACAGGTTTTAGTTGGGTACAGTCCCGAGCCACATGGAGGCAGTGAGCGGATCTGCAGGGGTTCGTCTCTCCCGGTATAGGGGGTGAGGTCGCGCTGTGTCTAGGAGAGCCATTACACGAAGTCCTTGGCCAAGGCAGGAGATTTACTGGTAGGTATTCCAGTAATATCTCAGGGTGTTCTGGGCTACACTCCGACACGACGTGTACCGCTTTTGGGGGTCTGACTTTTACCAACCCCATAGGCTCGAAATGCGATGCTCATAGACGAACGGACCGGACTGTACGGATATTGTCACTGACAAGCTCAGTCGGGTGTCAGGATGAGTTCGTTCATCGACTTCCCTTTTGGTCAATACCTGGTAGCCCGTTACGTACGGCTAATACCTCTGACGTGCTAGTGGTTAAATCCACAACCAAAGTATTGACGAGTCTTTAGAGTCCCCCACAGACAGTTTCTCAAGTTTCGGGCGAAACACTGTAGAGGCCGTATGGATTTATGGAAGGGTTCGAACGTACGCGTGCACTTGTGCACGTGTTATGGTTCGGATGGATAATACTAGCGGGATTTGGTTTAAGCCGGATCCTAGTATTATACAGTGTATATTTTGTCTCATTGCATTTGTATTCGGTCGGAATACAAATGCGGGTATGTATATACAGTCGCGGGGTTTTCCTGTAATTTATTACGGGATCGCTTTTTTGAAGTCGCCAGTTTGCATTCCGTTTCGGCCATTTTCCTTTCTATCATTCTTTGGCTGAATTTTCCATGGAGGGGCTTATTTGCAAATGTGCAAATTAGCAAAATGGAGGGTGTTTTTGTGGTGGAGGGTTCGTGATGGTTCTTGCATCCATTGACTTCTTTTGGTTCATCATCACTTGCTTTATGGAGATGGGATTGGTGATGGGTTTTTTATGAGACTTTGGTGTAACATTCTTCATGATTATCACCCATTCTCTTTCTTGCATTATTTTTTTTCTCCCTCCTCTTTTAGGATGGCTGGCCACTACATTTTGGAGAGCCCTCATGGGTGTGGAAAAATGATCATATCATTTTGCACTAAAATTCTTTAGCTCATCTCCAAAGTTGATTCCTCCACCTTCATATCCAAATGGCAACTTCAAACAACCTCTCGAGACATAGCGTTCTTGTAAGTGCACGGCGGCGCCCCGGCCGTCAATCCGACGGCCAAACGCGGAAACGGTGGTAAACTTAAATTTTTGCGGACTTGGCAAAACGGCACCACCGCGCACTAAACCCCGGATCGTTAACCATTAACAAGTCTAAGCTACTAAGAGGATGGGTTAGAGATATACCGACGATCCAAGTCCTCCGGTCTTCATCTCCACTCCGATCTCCTCGTCGTCGGAAAGGGCACCACGAAGCCGGGTACTTTTACGGGCTCCCACCTCAATACCGAGGCAACTCGCGCATGAAGCCGGCAACTCGACATGCTCAAGATATGCTGTAGGAAGATAGTGTAGAGTGTATGTCTCACTTTGGGGTTGGTTGCCATTTGTGGATGATGGAGGAAACAAGGTAAGAAAAATGGTGCTTGCATTTTTCTAGCATCAAAAATGAGATCAAGAATGCTACTCTCTCAAAAATGAAGCTCTCATTTTCTTCTCTTTTCTTCTTCTCTCTTTTCTTCTTCTCTCTTTCTTTCTACCATTTTTCATCAAGTCATAAGAATAAGGTGGAGGAATGAATATGAAGCATAACCAAAGAAGGAAGGTGAGTGTAGGAAAAGTAGAAAGGTGACTATATCCTAAACATCATCATAACAATCTTTCTTATCAACCTCAAATCCTTTCTAATCTCATTAATACAAATCAAGTGATGGTTGAAAAGAAAAGATGCTTTCATAAAAAATCATCTTACAAATAAAACCTCCACCAAAGTGTTATTTGCAAAACTACAAATAACCCCCTCCATCAGAAAAGTCCGGCCGGGAAAGAACAAAGGAAAACCGGCCGGAACGGAAAGCAAACTGGCAACTCCAGAAAACTGGTCCCGTAATAAATTACAGGAAAACCCCCATACTGTGCATACACACCCGCATCTGTATTCCGTCCGGATACAAATGCAATGAGACAAAATCTACACTGTACTAAACTAGGACCGGCTTAATCAAAGCCGGCTAGTAATATCCGTTCGATCCTGATCCATGCAATACCGCACGTATCTGATCGAACCCTGCCATATAACCATACGGCCACTAGTACAAACCGTCCGATCCTGATCCGTGCAATACCGCACGTATCTGATCGGACCCTGCCATATCTCCATACGGCCTCTACAGCGTTTCGCCCGAAACTTGAGTAACTGTAAGTGTGGTGGACTCTAAAGACTCGTCAATACTATGGCTGTGGATTTAACCACTAGCACGTCAGAGGTATAAGCCAATACGTGACGGGCCACCAGCTATTGACCAAAAGGGACGCCGATGAGCGAACTCATCCTGACACCCTACTGAGCCTGTCAGTGACAATATCCGTGCAGTCCGGTCCGTTCGTCTATGAGTATCGCATGGCGGGCCTAGGGGGTTGGTAAAAGTCAGACCCCCAAAAGCGGTACAAGTCGTGTCGGAGTGTAGCCCAGAACACCCTGAGATACTACTGGAATACCTACCAGTAAATCTCCTTGCCTTGGCCAAGGACTTTGTGTAATGGCTCTCCTAGACACAGCACGACCTCACCCCCAATACCGGGAGAGACGAACCCCTGAAGATACGCTCACTGCCTCCATGTGGCTCGGGACTGTACCCAACTAAAACCTGTTTGCACGACTCCTTTGAGCCGTGGTAGGGTAGTAATCAAAGTACAGTGGGAACTCACACGAGACAAATGACGATCCCCAGGTCGATGAACTAACCTGCACACATGTCACCAGGGAACTGCCATCTGACGTCTGGTATATGACCAACTAGCATGTTCCCGGCGAGTCCTGTCCGGTGTACTCATAACCCAACGAGCACCTGTATACATCTTAGGTGATCCAACTGACACCAGTGGCTTGTGAGACCGGCCACCGCCCCTCGTCGGGGTCTCGACTGTATACACTAGTCTACTAATGGAGTATCGATGCCCAGTCTCGAAACTCCCACGACTAGGGACCTTTTAAGGATAAGCTTATAGACCGCCAGCTCCCACTTATATGATCGCCCTCATACTGCTGGTGGTCAAGCAAGAATCCTAGGGGCTCTATCAACGTGTAATAGCGACGTGTCAGGTCACCTAAAACAGTACACGATGATAAAGGTAAACCAGATAGCATACCATCATCTCGAGTAAGACTGTCCTACCGGGATAGGTCCTCCCTCAATCATTACAATCACGTACCTGTGACCTAATAATTGACTCTGAGGGCACTATCTCCAACAATCTCCCACTTGCACTCAAGGCTAATTATTGCGATGTCGCATACTCACAGCCCGTGTGATACCGAACACCCAACTCCTCTACTAGTCAGTCTCACAAAGCCCGTTTGCGAAACTCTTGCGTTCGAGGAATAGCCTCAGTGAGTGGATCCGCCTGTGGTGTCTCTTTCTATGTCTCTCTATATCTCAAGTTCACGGAGAAAACCATCTCCCGAAATGAGCAATACCTGTCTTAGAATGTCTGGATGTCTGATGGGACCTAGCTCATAAATGAACTCCAAATCCAAACTTCTTAGACTGTATCGTCAACTGAACTTAATCAGTATCCCGCGCCATGCCACCCTCAGTATTGCCTTGGACCACCTGTCCAAAATACTGCCCCTCGTCAGAAGGAAAACTATAACTCTGACAACCTCCTTGTCGTCCATGTCACCTTGGAAGCCTGGAATGATAACCGTCTCCTAAAAGAGGCAGCCGTTATCATTTCCCTAGAACATTCACTTATGTTCTAGAACTGCTTCCGACTGTTTCTCCAGGACTGGATCAATGTCAACTTATTGCATCTAGTGCAAGAACAACATCTGGTGTGGTACTTCACATCTCATGATTGACTCAATTGCCTGAGCAAGTGATCTGCCAATCATGCACATCCCTCTCCCCTTTAGTCTGTAAGACACCTTTAGAGAGGGTGACTCCATCATCTGCAGGTATACTACCGTGCCAGGAGTCGTCCATTCTAAATACTCTTAGAATGCTGTCTAAGTACCCTGATTGGGAAACCACCCAAATCTAGATCTAAAACCATAGATCTAGTAACCAGTATGTCAGACATAAAGTCCAAGTCCTTTGTGGAGAAACTACTGTGTGACGACCAAAATATAACCGATCGTAGTGTAGGAGTTTCTTTTCCTACTCTGTGTATATCATCCAAATACCAGGATATCACACCCTACTACCTTCTCAACAGATCCATCCCCTATTCTGATGAAGTCAAAACCATGACTGTCACGTCAGAAATAGATGATCTATCTCCGCTACATCTGCTCTAGTCTATAAATAGACATAAGCAACCTGTCCACCAATGCTTCCGCTGCTCCCACTGACTACGACAACCCTCTGGCAGAGTCATATAGGCGTACACTTCCAAAGCAAGTTTAGAACGACGCTATACTCATCCTCCTGCTGGGTCTCGCAGCCTGGAACAACAACAATGGCAAGTGTGGGTAAACAAGAACTTCCCTGTCACCGTCCTTGAGGCTACCGGAGTACCTCTCGGGTGCCTGAAGTTACCCACCTTATCTGCGGAGCGGCCAATGGAATGTCAAATCAGATTGAATCTTTAGGTTCCTTATCAAATCTTCAGTAATCGTTTGCGGTTCTGGAATCACTTCCAGTTCTACCATACTCCCACTGCTGTTTTCTGAAAAATCCATTTTTAATAAAACTGTGGCGAGTCTAGAACAATATTGCTATTGTTCATCCAGATGGTAGAAAATCAACCCGCGTCATAGCCTGGGTCAACCCACAAACAGCCATTACAGAAACGTGCCTTGAGTTATCCAGAGTCTGGTTTTAATCATAAGCCAGACAACTCCCCGTACCTTAACAATGTTAAGATATGAACTGTACTATATCCAATATAGAAACAAAGGCACTGATTTAATTTAACCAGATTCAAATCATGCAGCTGTCCCCAGCGCATGTCAACTAAATGGAAAGAGGCCGATCAGCGTTACTCAACTTAGGAATGCTTCCAATTATGAGTAACCTGAAAGAGAAGCGATTTCTCTTAATTATTACTATCAACTGAATACCATACACAAGTATCTACATCTTCGATCACTTTGAAGAATCCCGATACTTGCTATACCTGGTTCTCTACTCTATTCAAATACCTATAACTCCTCAAAACTTAGACCCTGTGTTTCCACGAAACACATGTCTAAGGGCTAGAGAAGTTAAAAGTAAACAGAATATAGTACGAGGACCAAGCTCTCTGTCCTAATGGACACTGGACAATATACAATACTCTGTATAAGTCCGCTGAGTCTAACAACTCATTCACTGTGTGTCGTAGATTGAAAACTGTACTTATGGTTAAGAAGAATTACACCGCTGTTTAATGCTCCTTACCTAACCATCCACTGATATAGGTAAATGTCATCGACATAATATCAAAAGGTATATCTCACTCTATGAAAATAGACGTACAGATATATCAATTTGAAATTGGTGCACAACAGCGGATATTCAAAACCAAATATTTGCCGACCGGCAAACAACCCAGGCGATCTCCTCAAATATCACCGATTACAACGAATCCCGATATAATAAGGATGATCACCCAATTCCCACTAACTTACTCCCACTCATCATCTGTAAAACTATACAGATGTGAGAATTATACCTGGTAAATACATACCCTGGAGTAAGTGTCTAATCGGGAAATCAGTTTTCCATTAACAGTACACAGTGAAACTGAAACATTGAAATGTTTCGTTGGGGTATCCTGGTATTCCTAGTAATGCCTCATCCATTATCCTAATTCACAACTGTAACCGTATAATTCTTTGCCACCTCTCCAAATCCCTTCATATGTCTTTAGTCTTTACCTTCTGTACACCCCTTTAGGCCAATTGGTTTTCTACCTTCCCTACCGTTCGGCACCAGCCTATGGTTTGGAAGAAGACTATCCAAAAAGCATAAAGGGTGTACTGTCCTAATCCTAGGAGCACTCGCAACGCGAGAGAAGGTGAAGATAAAAGACATCTGAATATACTTTATTCCTATTTCTCCTGAACCAGGATCCATCCCCGAACTGGAACAAGTTCCTTTCGAGTTCGTATATAACCATACGATGGATTATCCAATAAAATGGGATCTTCGTAGTAATACGGAGTGTCCTGGAGAAATACAAAGGTGATGTGGGAGTGGTAACGAAATATTTGGTTGGTCGTGAATATCTGTTGCAATTTACTTTGCCCTCTTACTAATCCCTTGCTTTGTCTGAACTTAATACCTTCTGCACACCATCGTTATGCTAATTGGTTTTCTTCATTCCCTACCGGTCGGCACCAGCCTAAGGTTTGGAAGAAGACAATCCAATTTGCGTAATAGGTGTACTACCCCTAAACCAAGGAGTACTCGTAACCTGAGAGAGGGTGAAAAGAAAAGACAACTGAATAATCCTATCCGTTTTCTCCAGAACCGGAAACCATCCTCGAATTCCTTCGAGTTCGTATCTAACCATACGATGGTTTTGTCCAATGGAAGTGGACGTTCGCAGTAATACGGGGTGTCCTGGAGAAAAGGGTAAAAGTAGGAGTGGCAATGAGGTCTGCAACTCTGACAATCCAAAAGCCAGTGTTAAGAAGGTTCGGTCAACTTGGTCACTGAGTCAAAGTCTTAGGGTCGGGTCAATGGTCGCTGCCAAAGAGAGAGAGAAAAGAAACACTCAGCGTGCACTCTAACCTAGATCAGAATGGTTACCAATTTATCTAATCTGGAAACCTCCCACTGTACCTCAAATTCTCCTCCAAACCTGAAAGAAGAATTAGTCGGGGTCACCCGAGGAGTAAACCAACTCATCAGTGGGAATCGGGATCCAACTCTCATCGCATGACAACGTGACGGAATCCGCTCACGGTATCACACTCCAGAAGGTATGCGCATATCTGGCAAGTTTCAGTACTTTTAAAACTCCCGATGTGATTTTTGCCCCATGCTCTTATGACCTTGGCGAAGGTCAACAAATCATAAGTCACATGTCAAGTTCTACCCGTCATTATCCAGGTTAATTTGAATCCACCCGTACAAGCCCTTGACGAAGGTCAACAAGGCTGTACGACTGTCCCAAACCAACGCATCTATCTATGCAGCAGAAAGGTAACAAGCAGCTACCATACACTATGCCTTGACGAAGGTCAACAAACATAGCATGAATACTACGTGCTACCCGTCTGAAACGACGGAGGGCTACGAATGGTTTCTGGCGAAAACCTTTAACGTAAAGAACTTGATATCGTTGAAGGAACTGATAGCTTTTTAGAAAATATAGTGACGAAAACCTTTACTAAAGAGGTCACTCCCGGTGAAGGGATCTCGGCTCTTTCCCCGTAGAATGAGGTGCAGGATATTCCAACTGAATACCACGGTGCAAAGCAAAAGTAATCGGCTATAGTGAAGTTAATGTCCTGACGCAAACTTCTGTCCAAGGGGTCACTCCCGGTGAAGGGATCTCGGCCCTTGCCTCGTCGACTGAGGAGCAGGATATTCCAAATGAATACCACGATGCAAAACAGAAATGAACGTCCTTGCAATAACAGCTTTTTGAAAAGTGTTCCAACAACATCAGATTAGGTTTGTTTTAACTTGCATTGATCCGAATCAACGCAGTCCCATCAATTGATCACACCACAAAGAACGAAAATATACTGACGTACGTATATGCCATCCGCATTCGCCACTGGGTCCCGTCATTACCCGTTAGGTTAGCTAACTAACGACAGAGCGGGGACTGGACTAGCGCGGATGCAAAACATATACAACATCTACTAATATATATACCAATATATTATATTCGCTCAAGGCGTGAATAAAATGCAACATCACAGAGAATGAACAGCATCACAGAAACAATACAGATATCTGGGATCCCCGGGTTTCACAGAGCCGCTGAAACCCGACGTTCCCCTGGTCGTGTGGATAGCCTGTGCAATGAAAACCTAGACCCCTACGGGCGCGGCAAGTCACCCGCCAAAACCTGAAGCGAGGCAGCCCCCTTCAGCACCGTGAATGGACCACCCAGCACTTCACGGAATCCGGTCACTTGGGCACCCCTCCTGGGTCAACCTGTACCCCCTACGAGTGCGGCGAATAGTCCGCCAATCCTGGAGTGAAGCCCCCTCCGTCCCAATGCCATGAGATGCGGGCTTGTTGCCCTCCAGAACCCGGCTATCCGTGCACCCCTCCGCGGGGCAATCCTAGTACAGAAAGTAAAATATACATACACCGGGTACATCGACCGCAACCAGGTCGTGCCCCAAAAGAATAATACAAACAGGCAGTGACGGCAGTCTACATGTCGGACGCTCGCCCCGCAATATCAAATGTACATTATACAACCAAAACTGTACTAGCATTGCATCCAGGCTATCCCCCACGACCGATCCGCAACATCACAGCAAATACATAGAACATCAACGTGAAAGTCACGTTCGCAAATCCGTCTAACCGGGCTATAGCAGTTAGACAGGATTTACCGATCGAGTGACATTCACGGTCGCAGATATAATGTAAATACTGTGAAAAATGTGTTTAAAATTTTCCGATTGATCAAACAATTAACAAGTGGGCCCCAAAGAAAACTGTAGCATTCACAGAAACAATTGGCCCAACTTTAATATTCCAAAGCCCATATTTTAAGCCCATAAGGCCTCTGTAAAAAAATGGTGAAGTGATGTGAATAGTGCGCGGCGGAAGGGCCGCACAAAGGGGGTTTTCGCGGCGGTTCCGCGCTCCAACTGTGGAGTTACTTCATCAAATTTTTACAGAACTCTTAGATTTTCCAGTACATCAATATTTTACAACCTGAAAAATTTTTCGAGACCAAAAAATTTCAACAGAAACTGTCGTGGGCAAATACGGGTTTTTGGACATTTCGATCGATCGGAACTGAAAAACACATTACACAAAGCTAGACTAAGTTAATGGCGAGGCTCTGATACCACTGTAAGTGCACGGCGGCGCCCCGGCCGTCAATCCGACGGCCAAACGCGGAAACGGTGGTAAACTTAAATTTTTGCGGACTTGGCAAAACGGCACCACCGCGCACTAAACCCCGGATCGTTAACCATTAACAAGTCTAAGCTACTAAGAGGATGGGTTAGAGATATACCGACGATCCAAGTCCTCCGGTCTTCATCTCCACTCCGATCTCCTCGTCGTCGGAAAGGGCACCACGAAGCCGGGTACTTTTACGGGCTCCCACCTCAATACCGAGGCAACTCGACATGCTCAAGATATGCTGTAGGAAGATAGTGTAGAGTGTATGTCTCACTTTGGGGTTGGTTGCCATTTGTGGATGATGGAGGAAACAAGGTAAGAAAAATGGTGCTTGCATTTTTCTAGCATCAAAAATGAGATCAAGAATGCTACTCTCTCAAAAATGAAGCTCTCATTTTCTTCTCTTTTCTTCTTCTCTCTTTTCTTCTTCTCTCTTTCTTTCTACCATTTTTCATCAAGTCATAAGAATAAGGTGGAGGAATGAATATGAAGCATAACCAAAGAAGGAAGGTGAGTGTAGGAAAAGTAGAAAGGTGACTATATCCTAAACATCATCATAACAATCTTTCTTATCAACCTCAAATCCTTTCTAATCTCATTAATACAAATCAAGTGATGGTTGAAAAGAAAAGATGCTTTCATAAAAAATCATCTTACAAATAAAACCTCCACCAAAGTGTTATTTGCAAAACTGCAAATAACCCCCTCCATCAGAAAAGTCCGGCCGGGAAAGAACAAAGGAAAACCGGCCGGAACGGAAAGCAAACTGGCAACTCCAGAAAACTGGTCCCGTAATAAATTACAGGAAAACCCCCATACTGTGCATACACACCCGCATCTGTATTCCGTCCGGATACAAATGCAATGAGACAAAATCTACACTGTACTAAACTAGGACCGGCTTAATCAAAGCCGGCTAGTAATATCCGTTCGATCCTGATCCGTGCAATACCGCACGTATCTGATCGAACCCTGCCATATAACCATACGGCCACTAGTACAAACCGTCCGATCCTGATCCGTGCAATACCGCACGTATCTGATCGGACCCTGCCATATCTCCATACGGCCTCTACAGCGTTTCGCCCGAAACTTGAGTAACTGTAAGTGTGGTGGACTCTAAAGACTCGTCAATACTATGGCTGTGGATTTAACCACTAGCACGTCAGAGGTATAAGCCAATACGTGACGGGCCACCAGCTATTGACCAAAAGGGACGCCGATGAGCGAACTCATCCTGACACCCTACTGAGCCTGTCAGTGACAATATCCGTGCAGTCCGGTCCGTTCGTCTATGAGTATCGCATGGCGGGCCTAGGGGGTTGGTAAAAGTCAGACCCCCAAAAGCGGTACAAGTCGTGTCGGAGTGTAGCCCAGAACACCCTGAGATACTACTGGAATACCTACCAGTAAATCTCCTTGCCTTGGCCAAGGACTTTGTGTAATGGCTCTCCTAGACACAGCACGACCTCACCCCCAATACCGGGAGAGACGAACCCCTGAAGATACGCTCACTGCCTCCATGTGGCTCGGGACTGTACCCAACTAAAACCTGTTTGCACGACTCCTTTGAGCCGTGGTAGGGTAGTAATCAAAGTACAGTGGGAACTCACACGAGACAAATGACGATCCCCAGGTCGATGAACTAACCTGCACACATGTCACCAGGGAACTGCCATCTGACGTCTGGTATATGACCAACTAGCATGTTCCCGGCGAGTCCTGTCCGGTGTACTCATAACCCAACGAGCACCTGTATACATCTTAGGTGATCCAACTGACACCAGTGGCTTGTGAGACCGGCCACCGCCCCTCGTCGGGGTCTCGACTGTATACACTAGTCTACTAATGGAGTATCGATGCCCAGTCTCGAAACTCCCACGACTAGGGACCTTTTAAGGATAAGCTTATAGACCGCCAGCTCCCACTTATATGATCGCCCTCATACTGCTGGTGGTCAAGCAAGAATCCTAGGGGCTCTATCAACGTGTAATAGCGACGTGTCAGGTCACCTAAAACAGTACACGATGATAAAGGTAAACCAGATAGCATACCATCATCTCGAGTAAGACTGTCCTACCGGGATAGGTCCTCCCTCAATCATTACAATCACGTACCTGTGACCTAATAATTGACTCTGAGGGCACTATCTCTAACAGTTCTACACTCAGTCTACAGCAATCTTGGACACGTCGGCTTGCCAACTTCGTGTCCGAGTTGCCTCGGTTCAGAGGTGGGAGCCCGTAAAAAGACTTCTTGTTGTGGTGCCCTTTCCGACGAGGAGATCGAGATCGGAGTTGCCGCGGGGAGCTGGGGATGGTGGCCGAAGACCGAAGGATACGGATCGCTCGGTATAGCTCTTTACCCTCTCTCTCTCTAGTTTGCTACTAGTAGGTTAATGGTCCGATCCGGATTTATAGTCCGCGGTAGCGCCGGTTTCTAGTTTAGAAAAGTTTTTTGTTTCCGCATTTTGGCCTCGGACTGACGGTCGGGCCGCTACCGTAGACTTACATACACTACTATTGCCCATTAGTTTAGAGTGTTGGCTTCTACTTCTTCTCTTAATTAGCTTCAAGCTTGGACAAAGAGGACTCCGGATGGATCATCGTGGACTTAGAGGATCTCAAGCAAGCTTCTTTCAACCCTCAAGTGGCCAAGGAATCTAGCGTAGGGAGCTACAAAGGTTGTATTGTCTAATACCTTGCCTTTACTACTTATGGTTTGTGTTAAAGTTTAGTGTTACCTTAACTTTTCTAGTGTGATCCTTAGGATAGTTTCTTTAGCACCCTATTATTTTTTTTTAATATGGCATGTGTGATGCTACCAAACCCTAGTGGTGGTGCTAGAGAAATCCCTTCAAAACTGTGTCGAGAAACGGGCTTAAGATATATGTATCACGAAGCCAGGTAAGCGCAAGAGATATGGGGTGGTTTTCCAACGCTTTCGTGAAATTCCTTAATTAAATAGCCCTTTCTCTTGAACACTTGCCTAGACACCCCGTGAACGATATACCGTTAAGCGGTGTTCTAAATACAGTCAACTTCTCCTAATGAGCGCGAAGTCCTTAGAGTCAATGTTCTAGTTGATTTTAAATTACTGTGGGTGTGCAAGAATGCAGTTTTGTGATTTGTGGGCTACGGAGAAAAGGTGATGAAATCCTTTACCGTATCTTGTTTGGTCTTTTTGCCCATAAATCCGTATTAAGATGCAAATGCCCAATCAATAAAAGAATTCAAAAAAAATCAATCAATTTAAGCGATTCTTTTTTGTTTAAATTTAAGCGCTGCAAAAAATACGGTTAGTTCTCTGTGCAATTGGTGACAAGTTTGTGCGAAGAATTCTGTAGAAGATAGAAATATTGAAATGCGTCGGATTCGAGACGAATGTGTTAGGAAATATGTACTGATGCAATTTGGTTAAGAAAACCCGTTTGAAAGTGATCCGAGTCTTTGATTGTACGCTTGCACGGGTCAAACTACCCGGATCTTTGGCACTATACTTCACTAACGTCTTGAAATTGAGTTCGAGCCTCGTTCCGCACGATCGCTGGTCGTAATTCCTTAAAAACCTGAAATGTCGGAAAATACGATATTTAGTGTCAAAAAGCGATATATATGCCCCAATTCCTGCACACTCAAAATTATAAAAACCAAGTAATACCACTAGAGTACAAACACTGCACTGGAGATCACCAAAAAAAAGAAAAAACCCAAAATCAATAAACTGGCCTGCGAGCTCGGAAATATATAGGGTGTCGCCGGTTTTGTCAAAGAGTTAGGTGCAAGAATTTCTGGTGGGTTCTCTAGGATATATTAGTATTCTAATGGTATAACTTGATTTTTTAATTGAATCACAGAGTGCTAGCAGGCCTGAAGGACAGAGAACAAGTTGAAAAGAATCGTGTTTTGTTAGTTTTTGAATTTTTTTTGAGTTAGTAGTTAATTTTTTTAGTAAGAACCAGAAATAACAATACTCAATACTACCAACTCCCTGGCAACGGCGCCAAAAACTTGTTGGGTATTCACCTGCGTGCGCAAACGCGTATGTTATGGAAACGAATATAAAATGAAGGAAACGGAATGCGCACGCGAGATCGTTCTCGTTTTAAAATTTATAAACCGCAAGTGCACGGAGCGTTGTAGCAAGCCGGCAGGTACGGGTCGATCCGCAGGGAATTGTGTATTGGGTCTTGTGATTTAAGGTTCAACAAATAATGAATTGGTTGGTTTTGTCACAAAAGATATAAAAGAATACGAAAACAAGATAACGAAGAAAACAAGTTGAGAAAGAAATTGGCCGTGGGTTTGGCTTGGAAGGATGAATCGCGACGATTCCTTCAACGCTCTCTTGATCATGAGTTGGCCGTCCTTACTTTGATCCTGGCATGAAGCATGATTTGTCAAGGCGGTTGCGAGGCACAAATCATCAAATTCCGATATTCTCCGCAAAACACGAAACGAGTTCGTTTTGTTCACTTACCATTTGTATGTCCAAGCTTGGGGTATCAACACTAAATACAAGGGTTAGCAAGCATACCACAACATCAAAAACACAAATTAGTGAGTGAGAGCAAATGATTTCAGTATTAAGTGTGCTAAGAGTTTGTGATGGTATATGGTATATGAAACCAAAAGATCTGTCAAGTCAATTAATCACAAAATACCACATCCAAGCTTAGCAAACTTAACACCAAATTGATTCTAACCTTAGACTTGTAAGATGGGGTTTGTGGGGGAGAATATGGTATGTGATGAGGTTACAAAGTAACCATGGAATCAACATACCATATCAACCCATCCAAGTTACAATACTAAGTTTATAATCAAAATTAAGCACATTAAACATTAACAAGAGGAGGAGGAGGTAAGGCCTTTCATCTCACTTCCTTACCATAACCACAACCAAAGAGATTAGTTAAACATTATAAAGAAAAGGAAATAAAAGCAAGTAAAGAAATGAAAGCAAGTAAACAAAGAAACACAAATATTATTAACACTTGAAAGTGAGTTACAAGATGTTGGTAACTTGTTCAACCTCCTTAATGATACTCTCCAACGAAAGCTTCAAGAGGGAAGAAGAAGAAGAAGAAACCAAGTTAAGACCACACAACTCTCAAGCCTAAACCAAAAATGAACTAAAACAAAACTATATATTACATATGGTCCCTTTGCTCAACTCTGTTCTGGTATTTATAGGCCTAACATCTGAATAAATACACCATAGAAATAAGGTGATGTGACCTAAAGAAATGACCAGAAAAAAAATGGGAAAGTTTGGAGCAAGGGGGCCGAGCTCGCCGGATTATTTGGGCATGCGGCCGGTCCAGGCCCGAGCATATGGGTTCATCTTGGTATGGTGGTCATATGTGCTCTCCACAATCACAATGATGTTGCTTGATTTGTCTGTTTAAACATGGTTTGCATTCAGAAATATGGAGGGAAACTTGATGCCAATATCACATCACAACTTTATTGCATTTATTGCCCATTCAATGCACATCACACCATATATGCATAATTTGTGCCAAGGGAACCCCCCCATCATGGTCCATGCCAAAGAGTCATGTGCACACTTGTATGTGTTAGACCAAAATTGTTATGCACACATTTATTTGCAAAAAGAACTCTTTGGGTATCGGTTGGTTTTCTGTTCTGTTTGTAGTGTCGGCTTTCAAACGTTATACTGTAATTACTGAGCAGACACTGGTTAAAAGCACCGATAAATAACAAAATAGATAATGAATGAACGGTATTAAAATGCAGTTTTCTGAGATGAACAGAAGCCGAAGAGGAGGCGCAATCCGTTCTTACTTCGAGTAGATCACGACTTAGAGAAGGACAACGAGGAGGTGAAGGATATCGAGAACTTGAGGTATAACATTCTAACATAGCAGTTAAACCTCTAAGTTAGTTTGTAAGTTAGGGTTTAGTATTGATCCTGGAGTTTAGTCGATGTTACGAAGCACTTAAAAAAAGTTTTTTGCAAACTCCGCCTCCCTGCGAACACGTGGGGTGCGTGGCATCTACTTACAGTGACACATCTGAAAAAGGCTTGGGATGTGTTCTAATACAGCATGGGAATGTCATAGCTTATGCGTCGAGACAATTGAAGACCTATGAAAAGAACTACCTAACTCATGATTTGGAGCTAGCAACAGTGATTTTTGCTCTGAAGATTTGGAGACACTATTTATTGGGCCAAATGGTGGAAGTATTTATTGATCACAAAAGCCTAAAATATGTGTTCACACAGAAAAAGCTCAACATGAGGCAGCGTAGATGGTTAGAGCTGATGGCTGACTATGATCTTGATCTAAAATACCATTCGGTAAAAGTTAATGTAGTGCCGTATGCTCTAATTCGGTTGCCAGCAATACGGATATTGACTGCACAGAAGGAGATTATAACTGATCTTCAAAGGTTCGAGTTGGAGATTGTACTACCGAATTCTTCGGGACAGTTGATGCAGTTGCAAATACAGTTATCCTTGATCGATAATATTAAAGCAGCACAGTCGCACGATCCAAGATTGCAGAAGTTCTGAGAACAAGTAGAAGCGGGACTTCGAACGGACTTGTTAATTCATGAAGATTGTTCGTTACGATATAGTAATCGTTTATATGTGCCGAAAGGAGATGTTCGTGAAAAAGTCATGAAGGAGGCTCATAGTTCCGCATATTCCGTACATCGAGATGCACAAAGATGTACAGAGATCTACGACAACATTTTTGGTGGGAAGGCATGAAAGGAGAGATTGCTCGATACGTATCGAAGTGCTTGGTGTATCAGCAAGTTAGTGCTGAACATCAACGGGTAGCTGGTTTGTTGCAACCACTTCCGATTCCTCAATGGAATTGGGAACATGTAACCATGGATTTCGTGACAACATTACCACGGAGTTCAAAGGGCAATAACACAGTTTGGATGATTATCGATCGATTGACCAAGGCAGCTCATTTCATACCATTTCGAGTTGGTCAGTCGACGGGGGGTTTGGCAGAGCGGTACATGCAGGAGATTGTGAGATTGCTTGGTGTACCTATGAGTATCATTTATGATCGTGATACTCGGTTCCTATCACACTTTTGGAGGAGTCTACAGAAAAGTTTGGGAACTTGCTTGAAATTTAGCACAGCCTATCATCATCAGACGATGGCCAGTCTGAAAGAACGATCCAAACTCTTAAAAATATGTTGAGAGCGTGCATGTTAAATTTCAAGGGTTCATGGAAGGATCATTTGCACTTGGTGGAGTTTTCATACAATAACAGTTTTCAGGCGACTATACAGATGGCTCCATTCGAAATATTGTACGGTCGCCTGTCTGTTGGGACGATGTCGGAGAAAGAAGATTTTTGGGACTAGATATTATTGTGCAAACGGTGGAGAAAGTTAACGTGATCCGAAATCATATGAAGGCGGCACAAGATCGACAGAAAAGTTAGGCTGATACTGGACGAAGACCTCTGGAGTTCATAGTTGGTGATCTAGTATTCTTGAAGATATTGGTGATCTTGTATTCTTGAAGATATCACCGACCAGAGGAGTGATCCGATTTGGTAGTCGGGGCAACCTTAGTCCTCGATTCGTGGGGCCTTTCGGTATTATCGAGCGTGTTGGAGAGATAGCTTATCGATTGGCTTTACCACCATCCTTGGCGGGTGTTCATGATATGTTTCATATATCGCAAGTATGTTCAAGATGAGACGCACGTCCTATATCACTCGGAACTGACAGTAAGGGAAGATTTAACATATGAAGAAGGACCAATGGCGATTGTGGATCGACAAGAAAAGGTCTTCAAGAATAAAGTTGTCCCTCTAGTACTCGTTTCATGGGAGAATCGTTCGTACGAAGAATCTACTTGGGAACGTGAAGAGATCCGACAGAAGTTTCCATACCTCTTTTCTTAGATCCGTGTTTTCTTGTCTTTTTTTGTTCCGTGAATTTCGATGACGGAATTCTTTAGTAGTTGGGTATAATGTAACACCCTAGTGCTGTCATATTATATTTATTAGGGGTATTTCAAAACTTGCGATAAATTCTTTATTATTGCTTTTGGGTTACGGATAGTGCATTTAACAGCTGTGGTTATTATACGACCCGATACGCATGTTTGAAACCCATCATGGTTCAAGATTACATCAACTATTTGCTAGTAGAGAGTATCCGTGCAAATCTAGATATTATACACATATATAATATATTCCACATATCTTTTAATAATACAAAATAAAGATCAAATAACATATTTTCATATCTAGCCTTGCATGTCAACGTACCCCATATCATGTGGTTGTACCCATATATCATGTTCATACTCTAATTTTTAAGACAAACTCGTTTTTGATTGCTACGTATATTTACGTAGATCCGTACTTAGGGGTATACATTTTTATTGACAGGATATCACATTATGGTTTAAACTTTTACGTATAATCTCCATATTTAAAAACTAGATTTTTAGAGGGAACACGAGTAATATTCGGAGTAATCTGGTATTAGCTATAAAATCCTATAATATATATTATAATATTTTTATATAACTAATAATATAAACTGCTAAACATATATAATTTAAATAATCTAATTAAAAATCCTCTCACCTCTCTCTTTCCTCCCCGTTCTCATTCTTCTTCCCTCCGCGAGCAAAACCCAGAACCCTAACCCGCTCCCTCTCGTCCTCACCTCCTCGCCCTCTCATCATCACCACCTCCTTCTCCTCCTCCCCGACGACACCCTGCACCTTCTCTCCGACCCAAGAAACCCACACCCCATCACCGGAACCCCTCGTCGTCGGGAAAACTCGTCACCACCGACCACCCTCTTCATCACCTCGCCTCCCTGCAATCTCAGACCACCACCACCATCAACCCTACACCTTCCCCGATCACCTTTCCAAGCTCACAGCCACACCTCCCACCTCGCCGACAGCAGTCCCTCGTCCCCGTCACCTCGCCGTCGCCACCTCTGCTGTCACCACCTACCCCAGAAACCCCACAGCAACTTCCTCTCTTCTTTTCATTCTTTCTGGCCGACCATCTCGCCGGAGTTGCACGCGTCGCCGACGATCCAGACGACCCAGCCACCGTTGTCGTCCAGCTCAGTCACCACGTCACGCAGCTTCTCAACCAGGTCCAGTCCTACGTGCGTAAGCTTGCGTCGTGACATTATTCCAACGTCGGAATATGGTATCCGTATCTCGACGTGAGATCCAATCAGGTATGTTCTAAACTTGCAACATGCTATGTTATTATATCGATATCTATTTAATAAATGATAGTGCATGTGTTTTATTATACAACAAACATTACCGATTTACAGTTTTATAGCATCCGTCTGTATCCGTACCGATAATAGATTGTCTAGCTGCATGCCGGAACATCATGATATTATTTACTACTCTATCAGTTCAATATGTTATCTCGATTGTATCATACATGGTAATGGACGTATAATGGTTATTAAAAATAAATACATATACATCCTGGCATTGGTAGTGTTTACCGTGGTTCGATATTGAATACAGTGTTATATTGGCATCTATTTTGGTTAATATTCAATACATGACATGTTCACGATACACTACCAGACTTGTTACTTGGATCTTATTGCTAATGCCAACAATCCTGATTGTTGTCTTGATGGATGTGACTTGTTGTCTGCATAGATAAGACAGGTACCTGCTTGATCCTGTATTGGCATTAGATTATATTGGCAATACCTGATTTGAACACAGAACCTTAGAGGAAAAGAGGAAATCAAGAATGTAACCGAAATGTAACTCAAGTGAATATGGTTATTGTTTGCCGTGATTCCGGGTGTTGCAGAATAATCATTATTATTGTTTGTCGTGATTCCGGACGTTACGGAATAAATCATTGTTTGCCGTGATTTCGGGCGTTACGGAATAAATTATTGTACCGTGGTCCCGTGGGGAATGAACGGGATATACACTTTTAAGTTAGGATGAGAATTATATTAATTGATTTCAAAGACTTATAGAATAGATAACTTAGAAGCACAGACTCTAGGATACACATCACACACACGCTCACGCGCGCGCACACACACACACACATATATCATTATTTTATCCCTGTGTTAGTTATTTATACGCATGTTTAATCATATAATGATATCCTGGTTATTACTATTGTTTTGATAATTATGACGCACTGACGTCTGGGTTTTGCATGGCCCAGTTCTTCTACCTTTATCGCAGGCAGATCAAGAGTACTTTAGTAATCAAGCCGAGCAATTAGGAGATAGCTATTTAGTTTAGAGACTCTTAGTTTATTTATTTCAGAAGTTTTTATTTTTATTGATATGAGCACATATTGGAACGTGATTCAGATATTGTTTATTGGATCTTGATTTGTTTCCGCTATATGCATTTCTTGATTTTATTTATTGTGGCTGATGGACATGCGTTAGCTAGATTATATATTTTACTATTCTTGATATTCGATAGACAGCCGTAATGTGACTGTATAGGGATGATTCCTAGCCACAGATAACATGGTTGGCTCTGTCACGTGCCGTAGTTACATATCTTGGGAAGCGGGGCGTGACAACGTATATATGACTCTACTAGAGGGTTGTTGTGGTCAGTTGAAGCAGCGAAAGCGTGGTGGGCTAGTAGCTTATTTCTATTTATAGACTAAAGCAAGTATAACGGAGATAAATCATCTATTTTTTATGTAATAGTCATAGAGTTTGACTTCATCAGACTAACAGATGAAGCTGATAAGAAGATAGTAGGGAGTGATGTCCTGGAATTTGGATGACGTACTCCTGATAGGAAGTGATCTTCCTATACTACAATCGGTTATACTGTGGTTGTCACAAGGTGTTTCTCCACATAGGATCTGGTCAAAATATCAGGGATTCTGGTAACAAGATCTATGGTTTTAGATATAGATTTGGGAAGTGTCGAATTCGGATACTTTGACACTATTCTAAAGTGTTTTAGAATGGACGACCCCTGGCGTGGTGGTGTACCCGCAGGTGGTGGAGTCATCCTCTCTAAAGAAATGTCTTCTAGACTGATGAGGAGAGAGATTTGCATGATTGGCATTGTCACGACCCGAAAAGTATGGAACATGACCGGCACTTAAATTACGAAACGTCTCAAGGGTACGTAATCTAAGTAAGCCAAAACCCAGAAATCAAAACCATGTAAAGCAGTAGAGTGAAGGAAAAACCAATTTAAATCAAGTAGTTTAGCAACATAAGCCGAAATATGCATTTTAAAATCACAAGTCTTTTCTGAAAATTTCGGCAGAATTTCCTTTGTAAATACCTGCCCCGAACGGGGTACAACATGATAAATATATACATAATGATAAAAGGCATCCCCAAGCGGAAGCTAGCTCTTCGTCAATCGACGGTCACAACCCCACAAGCAATATAATATACAACGCCAAAAGGCGAGGATCAAAACTCAAAATGAACTCAAAACAGCATGAAATCCATAATAATACAACGCGCAACTCTAAGGTCGAAATAATATACATCACTGGTCTCTAAGTCAATAAAATATACATGTCTGGTTAATGGAGTTTTCTAGATAAAACTGAATAAAATAAGTACAATGGTGGTCACGATGCAAGTGAACCCACTACCAAAGCAATTCACCCGGAAAGGAAGCAGTGTGCCAGCAAAGCCGTAACGAAACCTGTACGGCAAAACCTGCAAGAACTGTGGCACAACGGGGGTGAGTTGCCAACTCGTGAGTAGAAAACATCTACGAGTAGAAAATCGCATGCATGACGTTATCCTAGGTCAACACGATCAATATATAAATATACTCAATATGATAAAGTCTGAAGCATGAAAAGGTGGCAAGGGTAAACATCTATACCAAGTGTAATCCCATGTGCTCGTGTCAGTGCCTCAGGTAGCAACATATCATATGAATGAGGTATGAATGCATGAAAATAGAATACATGTAAATGAAAAAACTGCTTTCATAACTTAGTAAGATTTTCTGTATATTTAAAATGAGGTATCATCAATGAAATCAACATAAACAGTGTCTAGCATCGACACAAAACATAAATCCCAATATCTCAATATCTCAGGCTCCGGCTATCCGCACTGGCCTATATCTACAAATTGTTGGATATAATGCCCTCAAAGTCAATTTTTTGATCGCAGGTACGTGACTGCAATGATTGAGGCAAGACCTATACCGATATGACAGTCTTGCTCGAGATGATAGTATGCTATCTGGTTTGTCTTTATCATCGTATACATGCTTTAGTTCACTATTGCATGATGATAGAGCCCATAGGATTCTTTCTTGACTGTCAGCAGTATGATGGCGATCATATACGTGGGAGCTGGGGTTTATAAGCACATCCTTAAAGTGTCCCTAGTTGTAGGAGTTTCGAGACAGGGCATCGATAATCCAGAGTAGACTAGTGTATACAGTCGAGACCCCGACGAGGGACGATGGCCGGTCTCACAAGCCATTGGTGTCAGTTGGTTCACCTAAGATGTGTTGGATATATGTATGCCCTAGAGGCCATTATGTGATAGTCGATGTATCTATACATGTATATATATTCAGTTTGCATTCTTGCTCGACATGATAGTATGCTATCTGGTTCTTCTTTATCTGACATGTTGATTTGATCATGCTTTTATTCATTCATACATGCTGATAAAGCCCTGAGGATATCGGCTTGACTACTCTGATTATGATGGAGATCATACTAGTGGGACATCTGTAGTCTATAAGCATATCCTGGAACGTCCCTAGTCGTAGGTATATCGAGACGGGGCATCGATATACCAGAGTAGACTAGCGTATATGATACTAGACCCATACGATGGGCGATGGATGTTCCCACATTCATCGATGTTTGACATCAAGATCATATACGGGTGCTCAGTGGTGACTGGGTACACTGGACGGACTCACCGAGAACTTCTATATGGAATTATATCTATCGTCGAATAGCAGTTCTCAGGTGACACTGGTACAGGTTAGTCTGTAGACCCGAGATCGTCATGGAGTCTTGTGTGTTCTCCCACTGTACTTTGATTGCCACCATACCACGGCTCTACTGAGTCGTGCAAACAGGTGGCCGTTGGGTACAGTCCCGAGACACACGAAGACGATGAGCGATAGGAGGGGTTCCGTCTCTCCCGGTATTGGGAGTTGATGCTGTGCTGTGCCCAACTGGTTATAACAGCAAGTCCCTGGCCAGGGCTGCTGAGATTTGCTGATAAGTGTTATCAGTAGTTTCTCGATCTGTTATAGACCATTCACCGGCACGACTTCTTGAGTTATTGGGGTCGACGTGACCATCCCTAGGCTCGATATGCAGCATATCTGACGAAGAGACCGGACTGTACGGTAGTGTTGCCGGATGGCTCGACGGGAGTTGTAGCAGGTTCGCTTGTTGTCTTCTGATCGCTCAATACCCGGGTGGCCGTTACGTTTAGCTGACCGCTTGCGGCTTGAGGGTACCTGATATGATCATCACCCTCTGCCGGCGTATTGACGAGTCTTAGAGTCCCACAAAGGAGTTACCCAGTCCAGGCGAAACGTTGTGGTGCGCGTATGCGATATGCGCTTGCACCCGATTGAAATGTGCGTATATGATACCGAACATTGATCGGGTGGCCTGCTTTTGGTGGGGTCATATGAGATATGACCGGATTGATAAATTAAGTGTTGATTTATCATCTAACCATTAGTTTTCTCACTTGAAACCTTTCTAGGGTTTGATGGATGTATGCATGCATGCATGTGTTTCTTTCTTCCTTTCTAGTTTCATGCACATGTAGATGTGCATACATGTATACATACATACACCCATCCATCATGGTTGATTGCATATGGAAATGGTGGCAATATAAGACTCACACCATAGATTAAATAATGGATTATTATTTAATTTTGGTTTTAAAGTAAAATGAAAAAGAAAAGGATAATCATTCTTGATTCTACACTCTTCTTCTAACCTAACCTATCTCAACTACCACTAACCTATGGTTATCCTTTTCTTTATCATTTAAAACCCAATTTAAACTAACTATCCATCATTTAATCATGGTTGAAGTTAAGAAGGAAATAAATATATATAGTGATATATATTTCATTTTCTTCTTAACTCAAGGGTTATCTTTTTACACCTCTTGCTAAAATTAGCCACCATCTTCATCCTCCTTCATCTTTTCCTCTCTAGTTTCTTCTAGTGAGTTAAATACAACTAAAGAAAGGTTTTTGAAGTGAGATTCCAAACCACAACATCATTCTACTCAAGTCTAGCCAACTTGATTAGAGTGTTTCCTTCGGTTTTCCAAAGTAGCGACCTTGGACGGAGTATTCCGTGGTGGATCGTCGTGGACGCAAGGGAACTTCAAGAGGACCTCGATTCAACACCCAAGACACCAAGGAGTCTAGCAAAGGGGAGCTACAAAGGTTGTAACCTTCAAACCCTAATCTTTACTAGCTTAATGTTTTATAACCCTAATTTTCTAGGATCGATCCCTTTGCATGTTAGTTTAGCACCATAAAAATTAAAACTTTGGGTCATGTGATGCTTCAAAACTCTTCATAGGATGCTAGACTAACCTTACATTGGTATCAGAGCCGACCTAGAACATTAGGCGACGTTTTTACGAAGTGAAAACCCCGATCGGACAAAAATACGGTATTTTTGGGTGCTCTCTGGAAATTTTCTAAAATTTGATAATTTGCAGAATTAAAAATATGTAAAAAATACAGCAGGAAAAAATAAGGATTACGGTACAAAAATTTTCCAGTGAACAGTGATTCTCGCCGCGGAAACGCGGCCTAAGCTTGCTTAGTCTGCCGTTCCGCGGCCGTATATATGAATTGATGGATACGTTTTGTACAGTAATTCATGAATCTGCTTGTATAAAATTTTGGATATTTTTAATATGTATTTGGTTTTGAAAAATTCTGGAGATGGTGTTGGACTCGTCAATTCGATCGGGACTTTCATTTCGTAGCCTTTCCGGGTAAATTAGAAAGTATTGAAGTGTTTGAACGAGTATCATTTACTCACTATTCACGGGGTTTAAATACTTTGGAGATACGTGCAAGTCTTTTTGCGGTGGTCCCTCTAGAAGACAACAAACCTTAACTCGATTATGTGACCGTCTCGAACTGCCCTTTGAAGCTTTGGGTTTGGGGCAGTACGGCGTGCCACATGTGAGGCGTTGGCTTGACCCTTCTACGGCTGGACCGCTACTACTGTGTCACACTCCGGATTTTTGAACCCTGCTCAAGTGTTGAGCTTTAGTGAATCTTGGGTGCTTGATCGTTCGTTCGAAAACTTTAATACTGTCTGTTTGTCTGGAATGTGATACAATATGTGGAATTCATATAGTTTAGGCATGAAATACGAAATATGTGATATTTCGCATTTATGATGTCTAAAGAGAATGTGGATTCCAAATATTGTAGTTTTACACTTTCTTTTCTGTGACCGTAAGTGTAGTATGTTAGATATCGCCGGTTTCGTTGCTATACATCAACGACAATTGGGGTATGCATACTTACTTACGTTGATGATATGAGATATTATGTGTTGCTGAGATATGATGTGTAGGATTGTCGCGATCGAATAGCCGGGGGGTTTTGTGAGATGAGAGTTTTATATTTTCATTCATGTAAATTCAAATGTAATATAATATTCTTTTATTTGGGGCACTTCCAGGTTGCGGTTGTGTCACCAGTGTTGTATATTATTTACTTTTCCGCATTAGGATGGACCCAAGGAGGGGAGCACAGGTGACCGGGTTCTGGGGTTCAGTGGGAGGCCATCTCGAGGAGTCGAGACCGGGTCTCCTAAACTCCAGGATTGGTAGGGTCACTTGCCGCTCTCGTAGGGGTCCAGGGTGTGGGCTTGTCTATTCATCGCGACTATGGAATCCGTATTTTCTATTCTGGCTAAATACTAAATACGGACGTCCTAGGATATCCCACGTTATATCTATGTTTCTGCTGCCTGTGTTCTGTGATATCTGAGACGAATGACATATTATATATATGATATATAGTAGACGTTGCTTATGTTTTACACCCGCGCTAGTCCCGTCCCGGTATGCCGTTAGTTAAGTAACCTAACGGTGCATAACAGAACATTGCGGCGAATGTGGATGGTATAAGCGTACGTGTTATTTTCGTCTCTTTTCTGTGATTGGCTTTAGGACTTAAATGATGGGATTACATTAATGTGATTAATGTAAAGAAAATAAACCTAAAAAGATGTTGTAGAATCGGATTTGAAAACCACTCGGCTATTTATGAAAAAGCTATATTTCAAAACTGCGGAGCTTAAGCCACTCCTTTTGAAAACCATTTGATTCTACAACGATATCAAGTTCAAAGCGTTAAAGATTTTCTTAAAAATCATTCGCAACCCTCCGTCATTTTATGAAGTAGAGTACTTAGTATTCGTGCTACGTTTGTTGACCTTAGCCAAGGCGTAGTGTACGGTAGCTAAGTGATGTCTTCCTACAAACGCATATGATGCAGATTAATTAGGACGGGCATATGACTTTGTTGACCTTATCCAAGGGTCATGTGAACGGGTCTAAATTAATCAAGAAATGACGGGTTGAGCTTGACTAGTGCTCGTGATTTGTTGACCTTAGCCAAGGTCACGGGTATTAGGGGTAAAAACCACATCGGGAATTTCAATAGTTGAAATTTGCAATGAGATTGCATACCTTCCATATGATGGTTGGATCCCGATCCCACTGTGGGCAACAGTTGCTCCTAGGAGAGTTTTACAGTTTACAATTAGCTAACTCATTAGGTGTCTAGAAAGGTGTTAACGGGGCTCCGCCTCTTGGAAAACGAGGTTTACTCTAATTAGGTCCGTGCGAAAGCACGGGGAACCTCCCTCAAGTACCGACACTGGCCTGGCTGAACGGTTAGCGAAGTTGTAGACTGTAATTAATCCTGGCTAGTTTTTCTTTTTAAGGTTTGAAAGAAAAACTCGATAAAAGCAGTGGGAAACATCGATTAGACAAGATAATAAACCAATCTAATCTATGCAAGAGCTTTCGCTGAGTGTATTCTTTTCTCTCTCTTAATGGCAGATACCAATGACTGGACTTAAGCTTCTACTAGATAAAAACAAACTGAATGGGACCAACTATAAAGACTGGCTGAGGAATCTGAAAATCGCCTTGACTTATGATAAAGTATCATATGTCCTCACGGCTTCAGCCTCGCCCGTCCCTGGTCCAAAATCCTCAGTTGCGGACATTGAAGTCCGCAAGACATGGGACGCTGACTGTGCCACGGCCACATGCCTCGCGCTTGCATCGATGGATAACACACATCAAAAGCAGCACGAGGACATGGACATTCACGGTATATTGCTCCATACAAAGGAGCTGTATGGGGAGCAATCCCGCGTATTACGATACGAAGCATCAAAGAAATTGTTTCAGATGCGAATGGCCCCTGGCACACCAGTAGGAGACCATGTTCTGAAGATGATAGCTCTTATAGAAGAGCTTGAGGACCTTGGATGGACAATGAACAATATATAGATATTATTCTGCGGTCCCTCCCCTCCACCTTTGCTCAGTTCATAGTGAACTTCAACATGCATGGCATGGAGAAGGACCTCCCTGAACTCCTTAATATGTTAAGGAGTGCAAAAAGCACTATGAAATTAGCAAAAACTCCCGTTATGACTATTGGACAGTCTTCCTCTTCTCGCCTGAAAGCCAAGGCCAAGGGAAGAAAAAGAAGAAACCCACTAATCCTAAGGGCGGAGTTAAAAAGGGAAAGGGAAAGGGAAAGTCCAAGGCTGGAGACTCGGGGAAAGGCGAATGTTTTCATTGCCACAAGACAGGACATTGGAAGCGCAATTGCACGGAGTACTTAAGTCTCAAGAAGAAGCATGGTGATGCTTCTGCTTCAGGTGCGTTTGTGACTGAAAACTGTTTTTCTATAAACTCTGCTTCCTGGGTATTGGATACCGGTTCAGGTTCTCACATTTGCAATTCTATGCAGGGGCTGAGAAATAGCAAGGTTTTGAGGACAGGTGACCATACTCTCCGCGTTGGAAATGGTTCCAATGTACATACAGTCGCAGTGGGAGAGTATCACTTGGGGTTGCCATCTGGATGTATTTTGATTTTGAATCCATGTTATTTTGTACCAAGTATGCTATGTAATATAATATCCATTTCTTTGTTGGACAATGAAGGATATAATTTTGTGTTGCAGAACAATGTTATGAACATTCACCTAAATCAAATGTTGGTTGGGTATGGTACGCTTAATAATGGAATATATGTCCTAAATCAACACACAGTTTTCAGTATACAACACACTAATAAAAGAAAACTTTCAGAATTAAATGAAGCTTTTCTTTGGCATTGTAGACTTGGTCATATTAACGAAACAAGACTAAACAAGTTACATAAAGATGGATATTTAAACTCTTTTGAATATATATCTTATGCGACTTGCCAGTCTTGTATCAAGGGTAAAATGACCAAAACTCCGTTTACCGGACACGGAGAAAGAGCTACTCAGCTCCTTGGCCTCATACATAGTGATGTATGTGGGCCAATGTCTACACAGGCTAGAGGCGGTTTTTCATACTTCATTACATTCACTGACGACTTCTCAAGATTCGGTCATGTATTTTTATTAAAGCACAAGTCCGATGCTTTCGAGAAATTCATTGAATATAAACAAGAAGTAGAAAAACAAACCAGCTTGAGTATCAAGATGCTTCGATCAGATCGAGGTGGTGAGTATCTCAGTGCAGAATTTGCAAACTTCTTGAAAGAGAATGGGATCCTCTCTCAGCTCACTCCTCCTTACACACCACAGCACAACGGTGTGTCAGAACGAAGGAATAGGACCCTATTAGATATGGTCCGGTCCATGATGAGTGACGCTGAGTTACCCGTCTCGTTTTGGGGGCATGCATTAGAGACTGCAGCGTTTCTACTAAACAGGGTTCCAACCAAAACCGTGTCCACCACACCATATGAAATATGGCATGGGAAGAGACCATCTCTTAAGAGAATTATGATTTGGGGTTGCCCGGCTTATGTTAAAAAGCAGAATCTGGACAAACTCGAGACACGGTCGGTCATGTGTAACTTTGTGGGATATCCAAAGAATTCTTATGGATATCTATTCTACCACAAAGAGGAACAAAAAGTGTTCGTTTCTCAACATGCCACATTCTTAGAAAAAGAGTTTTTCACAGACAAAGATGATGGCAAGGTGGTAGATCTAGAAGAGATTCTAGAGACACAAACTATAAATGACGATTTGGTTGAACCGGCTGTTGCAGCAGAAACTGAAGAACCTCGGCCACTCCGTAGATCTGGTAGGACTTCTCGCCCACCGGAGAGGTACTACGGTTTCCTCATTGATGGTAACGGAGAAGATTGCATCATGGATGATGATGATCCTACCAGTTTTCAGCAAGCTATCACGAGTGGTGACTCTGTGAAGTGGCTGGATGCCATGAGATCCGAAATGGAGTCTATGTACACCAACAAAGTATGGACTTTGGACGTTGTACCACCTGGGGTAAAACCTGTAGGGTGCAAATGGATCTTTAAAAGAAAGATTGGTGTAGATGGGCAGGTAGAGACCTATAAGGCAAGACTTGTAGCGAAAGGTTTTCGTCAAAGACCAGGTTTGGACTATGACGAAACTTTTTCACCCGTAGCCATGCTTAAATCCATTCGGATCCTACTTGCTATTGCTTCTCACTACGACTATGAAATCTGGCAGATGGACGTTAAAACAGCATTTCTAAATGGAGATTTAGAAGAATGCGTTTATATGGATCTGCCAGAGGGCTTCATTGACAGTGGGAGCAGCGAAAAAGCATGTAGACTGCTTAAATCCATATATGGGTTAAAGCAGGCATCTCGGAGTTGGAACATTTGTTTCGATGATGTTATCAAAGAGTTTGATTTCATCAAAAATCCAGATGAACCTTGTGTTTATAAGAAGGCTGTAGGAAGAGCTGTCACATTCCTCGTATTGTACGTGGATGATATTCTTCTGATAGGAAATGATATTCCTATGCTACAGTCAGTCAAATCATTCTTATCACTAAGGTTCTCCATGAAGGACCTGGGTGATGCCACATACATCCTGGGCATAAGGATCTATAGGGATAGATCCAAAAAGTTATTGGGATTGTCCCAAACCAGGTACATCAACGCCATCCTAAAGAGGTTTAGTATGGAAGAATCCAAGCGCGGTGCCTTACCCGCTTGCCATGGAGTCACTCTCTCCAAGGATTCTTGTCCAAAGACCGATGAAGAGAGAGCTCGCATGAGCATTATACCTTATGCTTCGGCAGTAGGATCTATAATGTATGCGATGTTATGTACACGCCCAGATGTAGCTTATGCACTTAGTGTTGTAAGCAGGTATCAATCCAACCCAGAGGAGAACCACTGGACAGCTGTGAAGAACATTCTTAAGTACTTGCGAAGGACTAAAGAATTGTTCTTGGTGTATGGTAATACAGATCTCCAAATGGAGGCCTTTACCGATTCGAGCTTCCAGAGCGATAAGGATGACAGCAAATCTATCTCAGGGTTTGTATTTACCCTCAATGGAGGGGCGGTAAGTTGGAAAAGTTCCAAACAGGATACCGTTGCAGACTCTACGATGGAGGCTGAGTACATTGCTGCAAATGATGCGGCCAAGGAAGCCGTCTGGATGAAGAAGTTCGTCTCGGAGCTAGGAGTAGTTCCAACCATTATTGATCCAATACCTTTGTATTGTGACAATAATGGGGCGATGGCGTTAGCCAAGGAGCCCAGATCCCATCAGCGGTCCAGACACATCCTGAGGCGCTTTCATTTGATCCGGGAGATTGTAGATCACCGCGAGATCGAGATTAAGAGAGTAGATACAAAGAACAACGCCGCGGATCCACTCACCAAGGCCCTCCCTCAGCCACAGCATGAGCGACTTTTTGAGATGTTGGGTATGAGATACGCCAATAACTGGCCTTAGTGCAAGTGGGAGATTGTTGAATATATGTATGCCCTAGAGGCCATTATGTGATAGTCGATGTATCTATACATGTATATATATTCAGTTTGCATTCTTGCTCGACATGATAGTATGCTATCTGGTTCTTCTTTATCTGACATGTTGATTTGATCATGCTTTTATTCATTCATACATGCTGATAAAGCCCTGAGGATATCGGCTTGACTACTCTGATTATGATGGAGATCATACTAGTGGGACATCTGTAGTCTATAAGCATATCCTGGAACGTCCCTAGTCGTAGGTATATCGAGACGGGGCATCGATATACCAGAGTAGACTAGCGTATATGATACTAGACCCATACGATGGGCGATGGATGTTCCCACATTCATCGATGTTTGACATCAAGATCATATACGGGTGCTCAGTGGTGACTGGGTACACTGGACGGACTCACCGAGAACTTCTATATGGAATTATATCTATCGTCGGATAGCAGTTCTCAGGTGACACTGGTACAGGTTAGTCTGTAGACCCGAGATCGTCATGGAGTCTTGTGTGTTCTCCCACTGTACTTTGATTGCCACCCTACCACGGCTCTACTGAGTCGTGCAAACAGGTGGCCGTTGGGTACAGTCCCGAGACACACGAAGACGATGAGCGATAGGAGGGGTTCCGTCTCTCCCGGTATTGGGAGTTGATGTTGTGCTGTGCCCTACTGGTTATAACAGCAAGTCCCTGTCCAGGGCTGCTGAGATTTGCTGATAAGTGTTATCAGTAGTTTCTCGATCTGTTATAGACCATTCACCGGCACGACTTATTGAGTTATTGGGGTCGACGTGACCATCCCTAGGCTCGATATGCAGCATATCTGACGAAGAGACCGGACTGTACGGTAGTGTTGCCGGATGGCTCGACGGGAGTTGTAGCAGGTTCGCTTGTTGTCTTCTGATCGCTCAATACCCGGGTGGCCGTTACGTTTAGCTGACCGCTTGCGGCTTGAGGGTACCTGATATGATCATCACCCTCTGCCGGCGTATTGACGAGTCTTAGAGTCCCACAAAGGAGTTACCCAGTCCAGGCGAAACGTTGTGGTGCGCGTATGCGATATGCGCTTGCACCCGATTGAAATGTGCGTATATGATACCGAACATTGATCGGGTGGCCTGCTTTTGGTGGGGTCATAAGAGATATGACCAGATTGATAAATTAAGTGTTGATTTATCATCTAACCATTAGTTTTCTCACTTGAAACCTTTCTAGGGTTTGATGGATGTATGCATGCATGCATGTGTTTCTTTCTTCCTTTCTAGTTTCATGCACATGTAGATGTGCATACATGTATACATACATACACCCATCCATCATGGTTGATTGCATATGAAAATGGTGGCAATATAAGACTCACACCATAGATTAAATAATGGATTATTATTTAATTTTGGTTGTAAAGTAAAATGAAAAAGAAAAGGATAATCATTCTTGATTCTACACTCTTCTTCTAACCTAACCTATCTCAACTACCACTAACCTATGGTTATCCTTCTCTTTATCATTTAAAACCCAAGTTAAACTAACTATCCATCATTTAATCATGGTTGAAGTTAAGAAGGAAATAAATATATATAGTGATATATATTTCATTTTCTTCTTAACTCAAGGGTTATCTTTTTACACCTCTTGCTAAAATTAGCCACCATCTTCATCCTCCTTCATCTTTTCCTCTCTAGTTTCTTCTAGTGAGTTAAATACAACTAAAGAAAGGTTTTTGAAGTGAGATTCCAAACCACAACATCATTCTACTCAAGTCTAGCCAACTTGATTAGAGTGTTTCCTTCGGTTTTCCAAAGTAGCGAGCTTGGACGGAGTATTCCGTGGTGGATCGTCGTAGACGCAAGGGAACTTCAAGAGGACCTCGATTCAACACCCAAGACACCAAGGAGTCTAGCAAAGGGGAGCTACAAAGGTTGTAGCCTTCAAACCCTAATCTTTACTAGCTTAATGTTTTATAACCCTAATTTTCTAGGATCTATCCCTTTGCATGTTAGTTTAGCACCATAAAAATTAAAACTTTGGGTCATGTGATGCTTCAAAACTCTTCATATGGTGCTAGACTAACCTTACAAGATGTATACAGGTGCTCATTGGGTTATGAGTACACCGGACAGGACTCGCTGGGAACATGCTAGTTGGTATTATACATATCGTCAGATAGCAGTTCCCTGGTGACATGTGTACAGGTTAGTTTGTCGACCTGAGATCATCATTTGTCTCGTGTGAGTTCCCACTGTGCTTTGATTTCTACCCTACCACGGTCAAAGGGGACGTGCAAACAGGTATTTTTTGGGTACAGTCCCGAGCCACATGGAGGCAGTGAGCGGATCGTCGGGGATTCGTCTCTGCTAGTATTGGGGGTTGATGTCGCACAGTGCACGGGTGGCCATCACTAGAAATCCTCGGCCGAGGTAGCGGAGAATTACTGATTTGGATTAGTAGTTTCTCAGATGGTGATGGGCTTCATACCGACACGAATTATCGCGTTATTAGGGGTCTGACTTTATCCACCCCCTAGACTCGATATGCGATACTCTTAGACGAATGGACCGGACTGTGCGGATATTGTCACTGTCAGGCTCAGTAGGGTTTTCTGGATGAGTTCGCTCGTCAGCTTCCCTTTCGATCAATATATAGGCAACCGTTACGTACAGCTTGTACCTCTGACGTGCTAGTGGTTATACCCAGTTCCAGTGTATTGATGAGTCATTAGAGTCCCCAACAGACATTTTCCCAAGTTCGGACGAAACGTTGTAGAGGCCGTATGGTTTTATGGCAGGGTTCGGAAAATGCACGTGCGTTTACGCACGTGTCATATTTTGGGCAGATAATACTGGTAGGCTTTGGTTTAAGCCGGATCCGAGTATTATACTGTGTAGATATAATATCTTTTTCTCAGTTGCATTTGTATTCGGTCGTAATACAAATGTGGGTATGTTTATACTGTTACGGGGTTATCCTGAAATTCGTTTCAGGATCGCTTTTGGAAGTTGCCAGTTTCCACTTTTCTATCACCCGTATTTAACATTCGGTTAAATGCGGATTTATCTTTTCGTCACTTGGGTGAGTCATAGGGTGATTCATGTGTGTGGAAGCATCTAGATGATGACTAGGATGATGAGGTGGCTAGTGATTCATTTGTTGCATTAATTAGATGATGACTAAGGGTTATGATTCATTGTTTGCCATTAATGATTTGAGCTAAGTGTTTAAATGACTCATCCTCTTCATTATTGTTATGGTCACCTCTTCCACTCCTACACTCACCCCCTCCTCACTTATATATGGCCGGCCCTCTCATTTGAGAGGTGATGAAGGAATTGCAAAAGAAAAGACTATGGTTTTGGCTTCATGGAAATTTCATATATTCATTTCTCATTTCATTTGAATCCAAAAGGCAACTTCATTAACCGTTCGTCCATAGATTTGGACGTAATGAGACAAAGTGTTCTGCTCATTCTCTACATCAATCTTGGTCATCTCTTTTAGCAAACTTGATGATCGAGTTGCCTCGGTTCAGAGGTGGGAGCCCGTTTAAAGATCAGTCGACGTGGTGCCACCTGGATGAGAAGACTGGAGATTCAGGAGATCGGAGCAGCCGCAACAAAGCGTGGGATGATGGTTGAAGACCGAAGGACTCGGATCGTTCGGTATAACATTTCTACCCACTTTGTAGTTTGTTAGTTTAGCTTTAATGGCAGATCCGGGATATAGTACACGATAGCGCCAGTTGTAAACGTTTTTGTTCCGCATTTGACGTCTGTTAGACGGCCGGGGCGCTACCGTGGACTTACAGTGGTATCAGAGCCTCACCATTAAGCTTTACTAACTTGTGCTAACACGTTTAAAACATCGATCGAACCGTTTTTCGAAAACTACAATTTTTCTCTACAAACTTTCTGTCGATTTTAAATCTGGTCTAAAAATTATTTTAAGCATCACAGAAATTCGTGCAGGCTTTTATTAGAACACTGGTGAAATTTGATCAAGTGATCTTACTATTCCACCGCGGATCAGCGGCCCAAACCAGGGTTTGGCCGTGGATCCGCCGCGAGAATGTGGGTTCAAGGCTCCAAATTTCTACAGTACGTTCTACACAGTGAATTGTGGTTTCTGGAATATTTCTTTTGGGCCCATATTTTGTTACTGTACAGCAGATGTTCGTGGGGCCCACTTTGGGAAATTTTGTCGATCGAAATTTAAACGTGTTAGTTTACAGTACTTACTTTATATCTCCGACCGTGAATGTCATTCGAGCGGTAAACCGTGTCTAATTAGTATAGTTCTTTTAGACGGGTTTGTGAACGTGACATTCGCGTTGAAGTTCTGTGTTGTGCTGTGATGTTTCGGATATGTCGTGGTGGATAGCAGTGTGCAATGGTAGTGCAGTTTGGATTTATTTGTATATTTGTTATTGCGGGGCGAGCGTCCAAAATGTGGACTGCCGTCACTGCCTGTTTGTATAATATTCTTTTGGGGTACGACCGGGCTGAAGTCGATGTACCCGTTGTATATATATTTTATTTCTGTACTAAGTTTACCCCACGACGTAGTGCACGGATAGCCAGGTTCTGGAGAGCAACGGGTCCGTATCTCATGGCTTTGAGAGGCAGAGGGGCCTCACTCTAGAATTGGCAGACTATTCGCCGCACTCGTAGGGGGTACAGGTTGACCCAAGGAGGGGTGCTCAAGTTACCGGATTCCGTGAAGTGCCGGGTGGTCCATTCATTTTGCTGTAGGGGGCTGCCTCGCTTCAGGTTTTGGCGGGTAACTTGCCGCACCCGTAGGGGTCTAGGTTTCATTGCACAGGCTATCCACACGACCAGGGGAACGTCGGGTTTCAGTAGCGGCTCTGTGAAACCCAGGGATCCTAGATTATTTGTATTGTTCTGTGATCCTTACTACTTTTCTGTAATGCTGCATATTATCACGCCTGGAGCGATTATTGTATATTGGTATATATACTATTAGATGTTGTATATGTTTTACACCCGCGCTAGTCCAACCCCCGCTCTGTCGTTAGTTAAGTAACCTAACGGGTGATGACGGGACCCAGTGACGAATGCGGATGGCATATACGTATATTTTATTTTCGTTCTTTTCTGGTGTGATTGATTGATGGGACTGCATTCATTCTTATCAATGCAAGGATAAAACAAACCTATATTTGATGTTGATGGAACAAATTTTAAAAGGTGTTATTACAAAGATATTTCCTTTTGTTTTGCATAGCGGTATTCAGTTGGAATATCCTTCACCTTATTCGACGAGGCAAGGGCCGAGATCCCTTCACCAGGAGTGGCCCCTTGGGCAGAAATTTACGTCAGGGTAATAACTTTACTATAGTCGATTACAAGTTGCTTTGCATCGTGGTATTCAGTTAGAATATCCTGCACCTCATTCCACGAGGAAAGAGCCGAGATCCCTTCACCCGGAGTGACCTCTTTAGCAAATGGTTTTCGTCACTATATCTTTATAAAAAGCTATCAGGTTCCTTCAACGAGATCAAGTTCATTACGTTAAAGGTTTTTCGCCAAAAACCAGCCGTAGCCCTCCGTCATTTCTTATGGATGGTCAGTAGTATTCAAGCTATGTATATTTGGCCCTTAGTCAAAACATAGTGATTGGTAGCTGCTGGGGTGTTCACATGTTGCATAGATAGATGCGTTGGTTTGGGACAGTCGTATTACTATATTTGGCCCTTAGTCAAGAGTATGTACGGGTGGGTTCAAATTGACCTGGATAATGATGGATAGAACTGTAGGGTTCCTAGGCACACTCATGAGGTTCTAGATGTAGGGTTCCTAGGCACACTCAAGAGGTCTCACATGGCATCAACCATGCCGATTTCAAATTTTTCCGGTGCTGAGAAACCCTAACTAGATCGTTAACTAGAGATTTGGCGAAACTACAAGCTAGTTAACAACTTAACTACTAAGTGAACGGAAATACAACCTTTGTAGATCCGGTCCTCCACCTCCATAGCTCCGCGTTGACGTCCCTCCGCTGCGATCATTGGATCTCGGACTCTAGTAATGGTTTCGTCGAAGAAATGATCGGGCTAGATCGTCGACTTCGATGCCGAAGATGATCTACGTCGAGGCAACTCAAGATCAAGCTCCAACTTCACCATGTCATGAAACTTGTGAGGAAAACACCCTATACTACTTGGCAAGTGGTAGAGGATGAAGAAATAGGAAGTGGGTTCACTTTAGAATTGGATTTCTCACTTGGAATCATCACTTTACATTTTTGTAGAAAGCTTTTCTTTCTTCATCAAGAAGAAGAAGAAGAAAGAAAATGAAATATGAATTAATTCCAAAAGGATAAATGAAGTGATGGTTATCATAATGCAACCATGGGTTAGTGTTAACTCATGTAGAGAATGAACTAGGGTTAAGTAAATGGTTAGGGTTTAGGAACAAAACAAAATGGCATGACCTTTTCAAAGATGCTTTGAAGCTTCTTGAAGCTTCAAGCCAAAATAACAAAAAGCCACCATTTAGTTTTGTCAAAAATAAATAAAGAAAGAAAATAAGACCTTAACCATTAACCTAAACCATGGTTTAAAATAAACACACACCCAAGTTTGCATGTATCATCAAACATGATACAATCAAGTGCACAAAAATATATCACATATACAATGTGCACATCAAGTGAGAAAAATAATCTTAAGTGAACCATCACTAGTTAATGTAAAGTAATATATCCAATATATAATTATACATTAAATCTTTAAATCAACACTTGATTTAACGATCCGGTCATATCGCATATGACCGATTAGTATCCAATGTATCGACTTATCGAATCAATCTTCGATTCGATAACTAGGTTATATCGTATACAACCAATCGATACATTCATCGCGAGAATAGAATACGGTATCACATACACGCATTATTCTCGGTCCCGCACATGTCTCATATGCGCTCCTATTTTGTTTCGCTTGAGCCAGGAAACTTCTGTGTAGGACTCTAAAGACTCGTCAATACGCCGGCAGCAGGTGATGATCATATCAAACACCCACAAGCAGCAAGCGGTCTGCTAAACGTAACGGCCACCGGGTATTGAGCGATCAGAAGATCGACGAGCAAGCCCGCTCATACTCCTGTGAATCCAACCAGTAACACTTACCGTACAGTCCGGTCTCGTCGCCTGATATGTCGCATATCTCGCCTAGGGGTGGTAAACGTCAGACCCCAATAGCTCGATAAGTCATGTCGATATGAGGTCTATAACAATTCGAGAAACTACTGGTAACACTTACCAGTAAATCTCAGCAACCCTGACCAGGGATTTCCGGTTATAGCCAATCGAACACAGCACAATATCAACTCCCTATACTGGGAGAGACGAATCCCCTCCTATCGCTCATTGCCTCCATGTGAATTGGGACTGTACCCAAAAACCACCGTTTTGCACGCCCTCTTGGACGTGGTAAGGTGGAAATCAAAGCACAGTGGGAATCACACAAGACTCTATGACGATCTCGGGTCAACAGACTAACCTGTACCAGTGTCACCAAAGAACTGCCATCTGACGTAAGGTATAATACCATCTGGGAGTTCTCGGCGAGTCCGTCCAGTGTACCCAGTCTCCACTGAGCACCCGTATATCATCTCCGATGTCAAACACCAATGGATATGGGATCATCCATTGCCCATCTGTATGGGTCGAGAAGGTATACGCTAGTCTACTCTGGTATATCGATGCCCCATCTCGATACACCCACGACTAGGGACCTTGAAGGATGTACTTATGGACTACCATGTCCCCACTAGTATGATCCGCATCATAGTCCAGGTAGTCAAGTACTCATCCTAAGGGCTTTACCAACATGTAACAGAGAGACAATCAGTGTACACGTTAAGGTAAAGAGCAACCAGATAGCATACTATCATGTCGAGCAAGAAAGTCCTCCCTATATATGTCCAAGCATCCACTACAATATACATCCTATGTATAGTAATGGCCTCTAGGGCATACATATAACTAACAATCTCCCACTTGCACTAGGGCCATCTGATAGCAGTGGTTGTAATATCTCATACTCAACCATCCCATAAAAGTCTCTCTCTGGGAAAAGGCCTTTGTGAGTGGATCCGCCGTGTTGTCCTCTGAGTCTACTATCCTAACCTCGATCCCTTGGAGATCAACCATCTCCATGATCATGTGACACTGCCTCAGAATTTGTCTGGATCACTGATGGGACGGACGTTCCTTGGCATAAGCCACAACTCCATTGTCACACAATGGGAAGAACTAAGTTCATCTCATGAACAAATATACATCTAGACTGCGTCTTTGGTAGTATCTTAAGTAGCGATGTATCTAGCCTTTATCGTCTAGTAAGCCACGGTATTTAGCTTGGAACTCTTCCAACATACCGTCCCTCCTCTGAGGGTAAAGACAATGCCTGTGACTGACATTCAGTCGTCCTTATCACCCTGGAACACTTCTAGTGATTCTCCCCAGGATCAATTAATACCATCTCACTTCAACTAGTGAGAATCCTAACATCCATTTAGATCTATCTTATAGATCCAAAACCCAGGATTTAGTAGGTATCACTTTGATCCTATATGGAGAATCATTGTGATAAGCGGAGATTGACCGAGCGCAGCATAGGAAACTTCTTTCTTATCAAGAGTATGTCATCCACGTACTCTACGAGGATTGCCACCTGATTAGTCGAAAATATTGTATTTTTAACACGGCAATTTCCCTATCATTTGCATTCATTTAGAAGTATACGGTATTCATTTTTCACATATTAGCAAAACTGTCGAAAAATATCAGATTGCATGTGTTAGACTCTAAAACCGACACGATAAAGGAAATTGACTACATTTCATGGCATCGCATCATCCCTATATTGTGCAACACTTGTTTTGAGATCTGTGCAGGAAAATCCAGAAGAAAGGCCAAAAGTTATACGGTACCGATCAAACATTACGCCAACTCAAGGATTTGGAATCTGGTATTAATGTAAAGGGGATTCAGGAATTCAACATATCATATAAAGCCCCAAGTGTCAACCCAAGACCACTGCAAAGAGCCCAAGCCCCAAGGAGCCTATGTGGCCGCGGAACCGCGGCCTAAGCCGCCTTGTGCCGCGGTTCCGCGGTGGCCTTGACAGATCATCACTCCAATTTTTCTGCAGAACTCCTAGCTCAGCTCCTACACTTCAAAAAGACACTCCAATTTCCAGAAGACTCCAGAGGCTTCTGCCAGATCAGCAAACCCCTGTTCTTACACTAAACTAAGCCTTGTATTCTAGAAACTTCTTCTTAAACCCTAGCTTAAACCCTAAGCTAAGCCTAACAAACTCTTTCTAGAAGTCTTTCAACAAACTTTTGGAGGGAACTCAAAGACTTAGGGTTTAGGAGATCTATAAATAAGACCCTAGGCTCACTTGTAAAAGGAGATCTCTTATTTTGGACTTGATCCTGGACTAGCTCATTTAGCCAATTTAGATCCATTCACTCTCTTTCTTCATCTTCTTCTTGCACAAGTCTAGTGAGAGGACTTGTGTGAAACCCTAACCCTAATTCCAATCAAAAGCCAAGATCCCGAGTACCCATCAAGCAAGAAGCCTTGCAACCTTTTATGAGCCGAGCCGATCTTCAACAGAGCAAGTGGTCAACCCGATCCGCGACTCACGGAGCCGAGCGACGCCAATTCAACAATTTAGTTCTTCCTCTTGTAGTTCTTGAGCGAGTGTAATCAAATTGTTGAGATAAATAAAGGTGATATTCTTTTATCTTGTTTTCTTTAAATTCTTGCATCATGATATCTTTTCAATTCTTGAATGCTTTCTGTGTGATGATGTTTGAGTAATACTCCGCTCGTCGAGGAGTCGAGAAGATCAATAGAATGATGATGTAATATATCTTAAATCGATTCTTGAATCCTACGAGTTTTGTAAACCCTAGCAAGTTCAAGAATCAACGACCCAATTCGTTGCGATGCTTTCTTGATTGATATCGCTCGAGATTGGGGAGTTACGATCATTTCTTGAAATTGCTAGAGGCTAGAATGTGAATGATATCTACGAAAGAACAAGGGTTAAACGATGAAACCCTAGTTTCATCAAGAAATCCCTAACTCTCGTCGATCATCATCGATCTAGTATCAATCCTTCGAAGGACAAGAACACGAAATCTTGAGATTACATTACGTCTATAGATCCGATCGATTCCTTCGAGCCTCATTTAGATTCTTGACATTTTGGTTGGAAATATCATCAAAACACCGATTCTTGATTTGTTTATCAGTTTCTTGATTCTTGATTAAACATCGTGACGCCTGAATCAATCGATAAATTCTTGAATCATGTTTTCTTTTCCTTTCGATTAACTTTTCAATTCAAACAAATTAAATACAGAAACGAATCGCACAATCCCTGTGGACGATCCGCACTCGCTTACGATTTACAATCGACACCGTAATTGATTGCGGTCAAATATAATTCTTTGATTGTGAACTTTATTCAATATTACCGACACATAGAAACTTATTCGCTTATTTCGATTTACACAAACAAGAAATCATTACAATCAAATGAAACCGTTATCGGGAATCATTTGAGTATTTGATTTGAAACGCATCCTAGAAAATTAAGACAATCAAATGGCGCCGTTGCCGGGGATCACGCGCTAATTCGTTTCATATTATAGTTTGAATTGAAAGAATTATTCCATTGTTATTTTGAGATCAAAATTCGTGCAAACCCTAAACGATTTGTTGTGGTTCATTGCAAGGAAATCTGGAGCTGTTTGGAAATTGAAATTTTTTTTTGGAAAATACCAGAGAACAGAGGGAGTCTACAGAAGCTCCCTGGAAAATTTTGGTGCAGTGTTCCCATTGTCAGACCGCGGAAGTGCGGCATTTGAAGCCTATTGCGGCGGAAACGCGGCAAGATTGGGGGGGTCTCTGTGCAATTTTTTCTTCAGGTGACTTCTTACCTTCTCCTCTCTCCTCTTTTTAGCTCCAACTAACAATTTTCTGCAGGTTTCTTTGCAAATAATCGCAGCGCCGCAAAAAGCAAATTAAATTTGTGCGTGATTTTGTTTCTTGGTTGTTTGCATTCTAAATACGGAAATTAAGGGGCACGGCCAAATCCAAATTAGGTGGGGATTTCATTACCCTTCCTAGGCCCCGAAAATCACAAAACTTGCATCCGCATTGACCCACATTAACTAAAAAATATCTAGAGATGACTCTAAGGACCGTCGCGCTCAATTAGGACAAGAGAAGGCCGTGGGTAATTCATTGCTTATCCGCGTTTTCTTATGGTGTCTAAGGCGAGTGTGTCTAAGGCTAGTGGTTTTTAATTAGGCCCACTACTTACGTAGTGGAGTACCTTCCCACTTACCTGGCACTTATCCGGCCACAGGGGGCCAAAGAGGCAGTGGAGGATTCTATCCCGCGACTTGTCTTTTGGAAGTTAGGAGCGGTCTAGAGCCGGACCTAGGTGACCACTAGATTCTAGGGTTTTTGTTGTTGCATTTGTTTTGTCGCATCATTTTTTTCAAAAAATCCGTCCCTTTTTCAAAGCAAACACCGCATTCATTCATTACCCCTAATTATAAGTCAACGCTGCCACTTGTACTAACCCTTTTTAGTACAAGATAGGCTGGACACGGGATTCTAGTGCCCGTTTAGTCCGCGTACCCTTTATCGACTCCGAAGTCGATATTTCTCCATTTACCTTTCCTTTACCCACTACCACACCCACACCGATGGATCCGAATCCATCAAACTTCTTTAACCCTAATCTGCCGCCGTCCGTTGGTGCGTAGAATCCACCCCGCATCTCTCTCCAGGAGAGGTGCTACCCTATTCGAGGTTCTCTTTCGACCTGCTTATCCACACCACTAGCCAACGGGGATAACTTTGAGATTAAGCCCCAGTATATCAATCTTTTACCCAAATTCCACGGACTCGAGACTGAGGACGCTTACGTTTTCATTACCAAATTTGAAAATGTATGCGCAATGATGGGTACGTCATAACTTTCAGTGGATGGGTTGCGTCTACGACTTCTTCCATTTACATTGTGCGATATAGCCGAGAAGTGGCTATATAACACTACCGCACACTCTATCACGAATTGGGAAGAATTCGTCGCTGTATTCCTTAAGAAATTTTACCCGATACAAAAGACAGCTCGAATCCGTAGCGAACTGAATCAATTTGCCCAGCTCCCTACTGAACCATTTTCAAAATGCTTTGAACGTTTCAAGGATCTATTGGTTCAGTGTCCTCATCACGGCATCCCGAGATGGGAGCTTTGCCGAATCATTTATGAGGGCATTAACCCAAACACTAAACAGAGCCTTGAAAACATGTGTCAAGGTACTTTTATGACTAAGGATGATGGGGAAGCTTGGAAGTATTTAGAAGAGTTCGCTGAAAAATCACTACAGTGGGAGAGCGGAACCCAACCATTGAATAGGGGTGGCGTACACCAAATAGATGTGTCCATATGTGTTCGAGCTGAAATGGCAGCAATGCAAAAGAAGCTCGACGCTATGGAACACAAATTTGCAGCAGCCTCCCTAAACCCAATGTCGCTCCCCAAAACTGTTTGTGGGTGCTGTTCTGATCCGTCTCATTTAACGGAAGAATGTCCATTAAACTCTGCGTTTCAAGGTCACGAGCATTCTAATGCCGCATTTCAAAGACCTCGAAACGATCCATATTCTTCCACTTATAATCAGGGTTGGAGGAATCACCCGAATTTTGCTTGGAACCAAAACCAATCTCAAAACACGGTTCCAAACACGAATAATTTTCAAAGGGCTCTTCCTCCACCAAAACTGCAACCCCTTCAACTCACTCAGCACCCCTATCAGTCACAAAACTTCCAAAATCAGGTCAACACTCCTACACAGTCTAATCCTATGACCTGTTCTGACGAATTCTCTCAATTCACTCAAACCATGAAATCACTTTTGTCAAATTTCATAGAGGTTTCGGCTGAGGTTAGATCTTCCGTCGGTGAGATAAAGAAAACTCAGCGTCCCAAGCTGAGAGTATCAGAACGATGGAAGCCAAAATCGCACGACTTAAAGCCGAAATGAGTGCGAGAGAAAAAGGGAAACTTCCCTCTCAACCCCTACAGAATCCTGGGCATTACAATGTAAATGTCGTCACAACGTTGAGATCGGGAAGAGTGCTGAACAATCATGTTGGGGAAGGTTTTGATGATACTGAAAATCATATCAACACCCCGGCTGAGACCTTTCCACACACACACACTTCTCCTTCTGATCCTTCTTCTTCTACCACACCATCTTCTCGCGAGCCTATTCTCTATTTCCTACTAGGCTCGACACCTCAGTATAGCCCTTCTAGTTCTCCACAGACGGTCCCCACACCTCTTTTGGGACCTCGTCTACCCCCTCTTCCTTCTCCTGTGATGGACCCTGCGCTTATTGCGAAAGCTCCTTACCCGAACCGGTTAAGGGGTAATAGAACGAGTCCTCATATGGAGAAAATAATAGAAATGTTCAAACAGGTTAACATCAATATCCCTCTCCTAGATGCGATTCAGCAAGTCCCCGCTTATGCGAAAATTCTTAAGGACTTGTGCACTAGGAAGAGGAAGACTCAAGTGCCGAAGAAGGTCTTTATGGCTAATAATATTAGCACTGCTTTTATTCCCCAGCTACCAAAGAAACGAAAGGACCTAGGATGTCCTACAATATCGATTTCTATTGGGGGTAAAAACATAAATCGTGCTCTTTTAGACCTTGGCGCAAGTGTTAACCTCCTTCCATATTCTGTCTATGAGCAATTAGGGATTGGAGAGTTGAAACCTGCTCACTGCACTCTCCAAATGGCAGACCGTTCAATCACCAGACCAAGGGGTGAATTAGAGGATGTGTTAATAAAGGTCGGGGAATTTGTTTTCCCTGTAGACTTCATTGTACTTGACACACAGCCTGTAGCAAACCCCCGGGGCCAAATTCCGGTGATTCTGGGTCGTCCTTTCCTTGCCACTTCCAACGCTGTTATAAACTGTAGAAATGGTTCAATGAACTTATCATTTGGAAATATGACCATTGAACTAAACATCTACAAACTTGGAAGTCAGCCATCAGAACCCTCTGTTCATATTTTAGATGTGTGCTCTGTCCATGAGATCGCTCCCGATAGTTGTGGAGCTGAGGAACTTTGCTTTACTGATCTCGACGACATTACCACATCTTTGTTAGATCTTACACATGATCTTAGTGAGGACACTTTTCCTACACTTGAGTCCTGCACTCCTGACTTTACTCCACCCGAGTCTGTATCTTTCATAGGCTCTGAGCTTCTTTGTAATTCCAAAAATCACTCGATGATCCCACCTTCTATTATTTCTCCGCCTGAATTAGATCTCAAAATTTTACCTTCTCATCTTAAATATGCATATTTAGGTGAGAATGAGTCCTTACCGGTTATCATATCCGCTTCTCTTGCATCAGAGCAAGAGAATGCACTTTTATCGGTATTGAGATCTAACAAAGAGGCGTTTGGTTGGAGTATGGAGGACATCAAAGGGATTAGTCCCTTGATAGTTGAACATCATATACATGTGATGGATGATGCCAGACCGACCCGAGAACCACAGAGATGGTTGAATCCCGTCATGAAGGAAGCGGTTATGAAAGAGATCGTCAAATGCTTAGATAATGGTATTATATACCCCATCTCCGATAGCCAGTGGGTGAGTCCTATACATGTCGTTCCTAAGAAATCCGGCATCACTGTTATAACCAATGAGGCAAATGAGTTGATTCAGACACGCGCCCAAACTGGGTGGCGTGTATGTATTGATTATAGAAAACTCAATGCTGCCACGAGGAAAGACCACTTTCCTCTACCATTCATTGATCAGATGCTGGAACGCTTAGCGGGACGAGAGTATTATTGTTTTATGAACGGATACTCAGCCTATAATCAGGTCCCCATCGCCAAAAAGGATCAAGATAAAACCACTTTTACATGTCCTTTTGGTACCTTTGCTTACAGTCGCATGCCCTTTGGGTTATGCAATGCTCCCGCTACCTTTCAGCGGTGTATGATGGGGATATTCTCTGATATGGTAGAGAATTTTCTGGAGATCTTTATGGACGATTTCTCGATTTTTGGAGACTCTTTTTCTGATTGCCTATCGAATCTTGACGCTGTTCTTACTCGTTGCAAAGAGAAGAACTTGACTTTGAACTGGGAAAAATGCCATTTCATGGTCCAAGAAGGAATTGTACTTGGACATGTTATTTCACAGAAAGGCATTGAGGTTGACAGAGCTAAGATAGATGTCATTCAAAACCTCCCTCACCCCAAAAGCGTCAAAGATATTCGATCTTTCCTTGGCCACGTAGGCTTTTATAGGAGATTCAGTAAGGACTTTAGCAAAATTGCTAGACCTTTAACTCTTCTCCTGGCCAAGGATACGACCTTCCATTTTGACTCGGACTGCGAGACAGCTTTCGACTCACTTAAACACTCACTCACTTCAGCCCCCGTGTTTTCATCACCAAACTGGGACTACCCCTTTGAGCTGATGTGTGATGCATCTGATTTTGCAGTAGGTGCAGTCTTAGGACAGCACATCGAAAAGATGCCACACATGATATACTATGCAAGTAAGACCCTGAATGATGCGCAAATCAATTATACAACCACAGAAAAAGAACTCTTAGCGGTTGTATTTGCATTAGAAAAATTCAGGCCTTACTTAATTGGCTCTCCTATAGTTGTGTATACTGACCATTCCGCTTTAAAACATCTTCTGGCGAAGAAAGATGCAAAAGGTTGACTAATACGTTGGATCCTTCTATTACAAGAATTCGATCTTGTTATCAAAGATAAGAAAGGATGTGAAAACGTAGTAGCTGACCATCTTTCACGCATCTCTTCTTCCCCTGTGACCCTGCCGATCAATGATTCATTCCCTGATGAACAACTCTTGAGCATATCCGCTGAACCATGGTTCAGGGATATTGTGAACTATCATGCCACGGGACTTATACCAAGCGATTGGTCAAAACAGGACAAATATCGTTTTCTTTCCCGAGTAAAACATTTTTACTGGGACGAGCCCTATTTGTTTAAATATTGTCCTGATCAGATCATTCGCCGGTGTGTCCCGAATGAAGAGTTCAAGAGTGTTTTTTAATTTTGTCATGATCAGGCCTGTGGGGGTCGCTTTGGTCCTAGAAAGATAGCGGAGAAGGTTTTGCAATGTGGATTTTATTGGCCTACCTTATTCAAGGACGCATTTGAGCATTGCAAAACCTGTACATAATGTCAGTACACGGATAGAATATCCCAGAGGAATGAAATGCCTCAGCAACCCAATCTGGTTGTTGAAATATTCGATGTTTGGGGCATTGATTTTATAGGTCCTTTTCCCAACTCCTTTGGGAATCTGTACATACTGCTGGCGGTTGATTATGTCTCAAAGTGGGTAGAAGCCATTCCATGTCGCACTAATGACAAGAAAGTTGTCATTAAGTTCTTAAAATAGAATATCTTTTCGCGATTTGGACACCCACGCGCTATCATTAGCGTTAATGGGACACATTTCTGCAACAGATCTTTCGAAACTCTGATGCGAAAATACGCAATCAACCACCGACTTTCTACACCCTATCATCCCCAAACAAGCGGGCAGGCTGAAATTTCGAATAGACAAATCAAACTTATCCTGGAAAAAACTGTTGCTAAAAATAGAAAAGACTGGTCAACCAAACTGACGGATGCTCTTTAGGCATTCCGAACCGCATTTAAAACCGACCTAGGGATGTCTCCATATAGGATAGTGTTTGGGAAAGCATGTCATTTACCTGTCGAGATAGAGCATAAAGCATTGTGGGCTATTAAAGAAATAAATTTTGATCTGAACCTTGCTTGCAACTTTCAGAAGCTGCAACTTAATGAGCTAAGCGAACTCCGCGATGAAGCTTATGATAACGTTGTAATCACAAAGAATAGGACTAAGGTTTTTCACGATAAAAACATTTTCAGGAAAACATTTTCACCTGGTCAACAAGTCCTTTATGATTCACGATTACACCTTCACGCGGGTAAGCTCAGATCTCGATGGAAGGGACCTTTTGTTGTGCGGTCTGTATACCCGCACGGGGCAGTAGAAGTAGAAAATGTTAAAAACGGCACCTTTTTCAAAGTAAATGGACATAGACTTAAGCCGTATTTTTCCACTGACCCCACGGAGGAGCTCTTGTTCTTACAAGGGCCAGTTTATTTGGATTAAAATTCCTCCGTCTCACCTTCATATCCAGTATATCATTGCATCATCTTTTTGAATGAAGGTGAGTGAAAAGAGTAAGTTTGGGGGAAGTTCTTCACTTATATATTTTGCCCCCACTAATAATTCCCCCCAGGCTTACAAGTTTGTAGGTATAGCGATTGGCAACAGTGAGGACACTGTTGAAAACAAGTTTGGGGGAGGTTTGTGCTTATTTTCGCATCATTTGAATATCATCTGCATAAGCACAAAACATTTCTTTAAAAATCTATAAAAATTGAAGAAAAAAAATTATCAAAACCCATAAAAATTTAAAAAAATTTCAAGTATAAAAATAATTTTAATATTTACACTTTTTTGTATATAAATAAGATAATGAAAGTTTAGATAGTGAAAAATTACATCCATGAGATTAGAAGAATTTAAGAAAACTAAGAAAATTAGAAGTTTTCTTATACGAACTAGTAATAAGTAGTTATGAGCCGTTGTCCCAAGGGTTAGTAAGATGAAGGACGTCACTAATCTGAGGATAAAAATAAGTCTGAAAAATAGTTTCTATTCTGGAAGCCAAACATTTTGAACGTTGCTACCCTGCTATTCGCACTTACACACGTCTTAAAGCCTGGGATAGTAGAGGATACCTTGAAATGCTCTTGTCTTAAAGCCGATGTATGAAGGAAAGAAAAAGAAAAAAGAAAAGTGAATAAAAAAATATAAAGTGGTGAGAAAAATGGACACTGGTTTTGTTATCGCCAAAGGCAATAAAAAAATATATAGCGAGGGTGCTTCTTCACCTAGTGCCCTAAGGCCAACTGGTCTGGGAGTCACTGCTATACCCGAGGTGGTGCAAGACGAGGTAAATACACCAAATAAGCAAGCACATGAGTAATCGGTCGGTTAGTACGTCAAGAAGTATTAACGGTCGCATGAAAGTGTGTGAGCAATCTCATCTTAATATTCATTAATTAAAAAGTACTGAGGCTGATGGGCAAGAGTATGATAGCTTGAATTGAATTCTCCGGGTGTAGGGATGTCTTTACACATACGCAGGGTTATATGATCGATGTTTGGAAGAAAGATAGGAATGAAAAATAAGACGATGTTTTATTGAGGGAGGACGTGATTTCTGACATCTTTTCATGACCATTAAGATAGGGCCCATGACAACCGAAAAACTAGCTTAGTTGGAAACCCTAATTTTCAAAGCTTTTCTTCTACGATTCTTTTCTTTAAATGTAATATTCATGATCTTTCTTTTATTATTGGATTTTGTGGGTGCAATCCGCTGAAAACCCTCAGGAGACAACACTCCTCCTACTAGGGACACCTAGAGGTTTAAAGGCTTGTTGCACGTGCTCAGTGCAATCGTGTTGCCTACGAAAGTGTGCTAGTTAGTTTTTCTCTTTCTTTATTTTCTCCTTCTCTTTTTAATAAAACAGTTCGCTCGAGACGATCGAAATTAAGTTTGGGGAAATTTGATTAGTCGAAAATATTGTATTTTTAACACGGCAATTTCCCTATCATTTGCATTCATTTAGAAGTGTACGGTATTCATATTTCACATATTAGCAAAACTGTCGAAAAATATCAGATTGCGTGTGTTAGACTCTAAAACCAACACGATAAAGGAAATTGACTACATTTCATGGCATCGCATCATCCCTATATTGTGCAACACTTGTTTTGAGATCTGTACAGGAAAATCCAAAAGAAAGGCCAAAAGTTATACGGTACCGATCAAACATTACGCCAACTCAAAGATTTGGAATCTGGTATTAATGTAAAGGGGATTCAGGAATTCAACATATCATATAAAGCCCCAAGTGTCAACCCAAGACCACTGCAAAGAGCCCAAGCCCCAAGGAGCCTATGTGGCCGCGGAACCGCGGCCTAAGCCGCCTTAGGCCGCGGTTCCGCGGCGGCCTTGACAGATCATCACTCCAATTTTGCTGCAGAACTCCTAGCTCAGCTCCTACACTTCAAAAAGACACTCCAATTTCCAGAAGACTCCAGAGACTTCTGCCAGATCAGCAAACCCTTGTTCCTACACTAAACTAAGCCTTGTATTCTAGAAACTTCTTCTTAAACCCTAGCTTAAACCCTAAGCTAAGCCTAACAAACTCTTTCTAGAAGTCTTTCAACAAACTTTTGGAGGGAACTCAAGGACTTAGGGTTTGGGAGATCTATAAATAAGACCCTAGGCTCACTTGTAAAAGAAGATCTCTTATCTTGGACTTGATCCTGGACTAGCTCATTTAGCCAATTTAGATCCATTCACACTCTTTCTTCATCTTCTTCTTGCACAAGTCTAGTGAGAGGACTTGTGTGAAACCCTAACCCTAATTCCAATCAAAAGCCAAGATCCCGAGTACCCATCAAGCAAGAAACCTTGCAACCTTTTATGAGCCGAGCCGATCTTCAACAGAGCAAGTGGTCCAAGCCGATCCGCGACTCACGGAGCCGAGCGACGCTAATTCAACAATTTAGTTCTTCCTCTTGTAGTTCTTGAGCGACTGTAATCAAATTGTTGAGATAAATAAAAGGTGATATTCTTTTATCTTGTTTTCTTTAAATTCTTGCATCATGATATCTTTTCAATTCTTGAATGCTTTCTGTGTGATGATGTTTGAGTAATACTCCGCTCGTCGAGGAGTCGAGAAGATCAATAGAATGATGATGTAATATATCTTAAATCGATTCTTGAATCCTACGAGTTTTGTAAACCCTAGCAAGTTCAAGAATCGACGACCCAATTCGTTGCGATGCTTTCTTGATTGATATCGCTCGAGATTGGGGAGTTACGATCGTTTCTTGAAATTGCTAGAGGCTAGAATGTGAATGATATCTACGAAAGAATAAGGCTTAAACGATGAAACCCTAGTTTCATCAAGAAAGCCCTAACTCTCGTCGATCATCATCGATCTAGTATCAATCCTTCGAAGGATAAGAACACGAAATCTTGAGATTACATTACGTCTATAGATCCGATCGATTCCTACGAGCCTCATTTAGATTCTTGACATTTTGGTTGGAAATATCATCAAAACACCGATTCTTGATTTGTTTATCAGTTTCTTGATTCTTGATTAAACATCGTGACACCTGAATCAATCGATAAATTCTTGAATCATGTTTTCTTTTCCTTTCGATTAACTTTTCAATTCAAACAAATTAAATACAGAAATGAATCGCACAATCCCTGTGGACGATCCGCACTCGCTTACGATCTACAATCGACACCGTAATTGATTGCGGTCAAATATAATTCTTTGATTGTGAACTTTATTCAATATTACCGACACATAGAAACTTATTCGCTTATTTCGATTTACACAAACAAGAAATCATTACAATCAAATGAAACCGTTATCGGGAATCATTTGAGTGTTTGATTTGAAACGCATCCTAGAATTTTAATACAATCACCACCATACTCCCTACTACCTTTTTGTATATACAAGGTTCGTCTACCATTTTGATGAAGTCAAACTATTTGACTACTACATCAAAACAGATGTTCCAACTCCGCGATGCCTGCTTTATCCTATAAAGCATCTTGTACACGTTTCCGCTACTCCCACTGTTTACGAAGCCCTCTGGCTGTGTACTTATAGACACCCTCTTCTAAAACATCATTTAGAAAAGCTGTCATGACACCCAACCACCAGATATCGTAGTCATGGTATGTAGCCGTGGCAAGTAGGATCTGGATGGACTTAAGCATAGATCCTTAGAAAAGGTTTCAACATAATCCATACCTGGTCAATGATGCAAACCTTTTAACAAGTCTAGATTTGAAAGTCTCAACTTTTCCATGTACACCAAGTAATCTTCTCAAGATATACTTGCTCCTGATGTGGATTTAACCCTTCAGATATAGCAACCAAAGTCTATACTTTGTTGGTGTATAAGGATTCCATCTCAGATCGCTAAGCATCCAGCCATTCTTATAGAGTCCCACTCCTGATGGCCAGCTTGAAACTAGTTGGGTCATCATCTCATGATGCAATCCTCTCTCCCACTGTCATAGAGAAACCGAAGTATCTCTCAGGTGGGTGAGGAACCCTACTAGATCGGCGAAGAGGCTGAGGTTCGTTGGTTACTATTGAATCCTTTGGTTCTATCAAATCATCTGCTGTAGTTTGCATAGCTGGAACCTTTCCAGTTCTACATAACTGACCTTGCCTCGAGCTTGTCCGGATTTTGCTTTTAGACATAGGCCGGAAAACCCCAAATCTTAACTAGCTTATGACATGGGCTCTTCCCATACCATATCTCATATGGAGTGGTAGGCTGTGATCTGATTCGAATCCTATTTAATAGGTATGCAGCTTCTCAAGCGCATAACTCCCAAAAGGAAACAGGTAACTCAGTAGTACTCATCATAGAGCGCACCATATCGAATAGCAATTGCTCCGCCCCGATATACCATCGTGCTATGGTGTATACGGAGGAGTAATGCTGAGAGAGAATCTCATTCTCCTTTAGAATAGTCCATGCATTCCGTGCTCAAGTATTCTCCTCCCTGATCGCATCAAAGGACATAATACTTATACCCTCATTTTGGTTCTCTACTTCTAACTTATATTTCGTGAATATCTCAAAAGGTTCGGACTTGTGTTTCAACAGGAACATATGCCTGAATTTTGAGAGATCATCAGAGAATGTAATGAAGTAGAAAGAACCGGTCTTGGCATGTGTAGACAGGGGACTTTACATACATCAACATGCATCAATCCCAAGAGTTTACTAACTCTTTCTCTGTTTCCAATAAACAGAGCTGTGGTCATCTTATCTCTGTGACATGACTGGCAAGTTTCACAAGATGTAAATTCAAACTAATTTAAATATGCATCTATATGTAACTTTAGCTAGTCGGGTCGCATTGATATGACCTAGTCTACAATACCTCAAGAAGGATTCGTTCATTTCTGAACTCTTCCACTTGTGTGTGTTCTGTATACTAAGAACTGTAGTTTGATTTAGAACATCAATGCTTTTAGATAACGTGCCTGAACCGAACAACTTTTGATATAGGAAATGTTCAAAACATTATCCAACAATACAAAATTTTATCATTTCTTTACTAATAAAGAGACTGATTTGATTTTGTATATTAGGTTCGGTATCTAATAACGTTCGTTCAGAATCAATGTATTTGGAATACAGGGTGACAGTGACCAACTGAATTGGCTGCAACGCTTGCCCCGTTTTCTGTCTCATGAAACTTATCACTCGTTCTCAGTTCTCTACCTTTCTGTAGCCCATGTAACGGATTACATATTTGGGATCCTGATCCGGTATCAAATACCCAGGACGTAGAGGACATTGAGAAACAGTTCTTTGTAATGAAAACACCTGAAGATGATGCATCAGCATGCACTTTCTTCGTTTGGGAGGCACGGGAATTCTGGTAATCCCCTATTTCCTGCTCTGTTTTATAACAATTATAAGTTGGAGCGGTACCAACGTTCTCCAGCTCAGTATAACAAGCGGGTTTGGTCAATACATCCGTATTATTATCTTGATTAAGGCGTGATATGGTTGCTACCTGGAGAGAGAGAGAAGAAAACACTCAGCATGCGCTCTTGCAAGAATAGATTGGTTATTATTTTATCTAATCAGGATGGCTCCCACTGTTTTTATCAAATCTTCCTTCAAACCCTAAAAGGAAAGACTGGCTGGGATTAATTACACGCTATAAGTTCGCCAATCTTTCAGCTAGGCCAGTGTCGGTACTTTGAGGGAGGTTCCCCGTGCTTTCGCACGAACCTAATTAATGTAAACCTCATTTTCCTAGAGGCGTAACCTCGTTAACATCTTTCTAGACACCTACTTGATCGGCTAATTGTAATGTGTAAAACTCTCCCAGGAGTAACAATTACTCGCAGCGGGTATCGGGATCCAACTATCTCATAGAAGATATGCAATCTCATTGCAAATTTCAAAACTTGAAATTCCCGATAATATTTTGCCCCTAGCGTGCTATGACCTTGACGCATGCCAAACAACCCATAGTCCGCTAGTCAAGTTCAACCCGTACATTTCTTGATTGAATTAAACCCACCCGCACGACCCTTGACGCATGCCAAACAACGCCGTACGAATACCCTAATCGAATCGCATCGTATGCTAGCAGATAAGCACTAGTTAGCTACCGTACACTACGCCTTGACGCATGCCAAACAACCGCAGCACGAATACTAAATAGTACTTATCTGAAATGACGGAGGGCTACGACAGGTTTTTCTGAAAACCTATTGCGTAATGAACTTGATATCGTTGTAGAATCAAATGATTTTTGAAATGGAGTGTTTTTGAGGCTTTTCTAGTCTTGCTAAAGGGGTCAATCCCGGTGAAGGGATCGTCGGCCCTTTCCTCATCGAATAAGGTGCAGGATATATCATATATACCGCTGTGCAAAGCAAAAACTATAGAAGCAATCAAAAGACAAACCGAGGGTTGCAGCATCTGCCAGTTATTGCTAAAGGAGTCACTCCCGGTGAAGGGATCTCGGTCCTTTCCCTATCGAATAAGGTGCAGGATGTTCTACAAGGAACACCGCGATGCAAAGCAAGAACTGTAGCTACCTGTTTTTGAAAATTCGATTCCACAACATCTTAGGTTTCTTTTCTTTCATTAATCATATTAATGAAGTCCCATCATTTAAATACCTAAACATCATAGACAAATACGACGTACACTTATTCCATCCGCATTCGCCTCGATGTCCTCTCGTGCACCGTTAGGTTAGGTAACTAACGGCAGAGCAGGGCAGGGCTAGTGCGGGTGTAAAATATAAGTAACGTCTATATAATATATCGTATATACTATATACAGTATCCATCACAGAACATATCACATGATCACATCACAGATATCGCAGCAGAAGAATCATATGAAACATTGGATATACTAGGACGTCCGTGTTTTCAATACGAGCCAGTATAAAACACGGATTCCAAGGTCGCGATGAATAGCCAAACGAGAGCGGCAAGCAACCCTACCAATTCTAGAGTTAGGAGATCCGGACTCGACTCCTCGAGTTGGTCTCCCACTGGACTCCAGAACCCGGTTACTTATGCCCTCCTCCTTGGGTCTATCCTAGTGCGAAAAAGTAAATAATATACAAAAGGTGACATCTTCCGCAACCTGGAAGTGCCCCAATAAAAGAATATTACATACAAGTTTTTACATGAATGAAAATGAAAAACACTCATCTCATATAAAAAAAACCCGGCTATTCAAACACGACGATCCAATATAACATATCCAGCAACACATAACATCACATGTCATCAACGTAAGTAAATATGCGCATCCCAATTGTCGTTGACATATAGCAACGAAACCGGCGATATCACATATTGCACTTACGGTCACAGAAAAGAAAGTGTAAAACTACAACAGTTGGAATCCGCAACCTGCATAGACATCGCATGCCTAATCAAATGAATTCCTTAGACATCGCATGCCTAACAATTATAAACCCCGCATTTTAGTCTCATTATCGAAAACACTTTTCAATATCAAGTCGGGCAATTCAACAAGATTCCCGACATCCTGATCGATTGCTCGTCGCAAACTTTAATAGGCGGCCGCACCCCCGACGCCATCGACGAAGTGCACCAAGGCGGAACACCGCTGCCGCGAGCACCCGAACGGATACTTTCGGCGACGGGGTTCTCCTACAGTCACTTGGTCGGGGCTATGGGGCGTGGCTGTCTATTAAGTTTACCGGCGAGTATCCGCATATGTTACGTGATTGCGACGGACTTTTGATCGCATCAAAATTCCGTGGCAACCGATCAAGTGAGACTAAAGTGCTATGTTTATAACATTCAAATCAGTTATCTCATAACTGCTTGTGGATTCCAAGTATTGTATCCCATTCTAGATAAATAGAAAATGTTAAACTTTCCGATCGAACAATCAAACACCCAAGTTTTCCCGAAACAGATCAACACATGAAACAAATTTAAAAACATCCAGTTCATGCCTCAGTACAAACGGTCCAGCCGTAGAAGGGTCAAGCTAACACCTCACATGTGGCACGCCGTACTGCCCCAAACCCGAAGGTTCAAAGTGCAGTTCAAGATGGTCACATAATCGAGTTAAGGTTTGTTGTCTTCTAGAGGGACCATCGCGTTACTTGCACTACTTAGAACGTTATTAAACCACGGAAAGATCCAACACTTGGAAATTTCCCGACAGGGGAAAAAGTGGGTATTTATATCCGGTCGAACTTTTTAACATATTCAAAAATTATCCGGAAAACACATAGACAAAATTAGACAATCCGATCGAATAATCGAATCCCCAAAACAACCCCAGAAAACACAACAGTGGAGCGTAAGTTAAAAATTCCCAGAAAATACAGCACTTAAATATAGAAATTACTGTGCAAGCCACGTGGAAAGATTCATCAATTTGGTCGCGGAACCGCCGCCCAAGCAAGGGTGGGGCCGCGGTTCCGCGGCTCTTCAGACGATTTAGGGGTGCTGTTTTGTACAGTAATTCTTGTAAAACCCTGCTGAATTTTTTGGCTATTTTTAATATGGAAAATTCTACTTTTTCAGAAAAAGTCCAGAGAGTGGTATTCTTTTAGAGTTTCGGGTTCGAACGGATTTCTAACATCGTCTACGCATCGCCAAAGGCTCTAGCTAGGCTCTGATACCACTGTAGGGTTCCTAGGCACACTCAAGAGGTCTCACATGGCATCAACCATGCCGATTTCAAATTTTTCCGGTGCCGAGAAACCCTAACTAGATCGTTAACTAGAGATTAGGCGAAACTACAAGCTAGTTAACAACTTAACTACTAAGTGAACGGAAATACAACCTTTGTAGATTCGGTCCTCCACCTCCATAGCTCCGCGTTGATGTTCCTCCACTGCGATCATCGGATCTCGGACTCTAGTAATGGTTTCGTCGAAGAAATGATCGGGCTAGATCATCGACTTCGATGCCGAAGATGATCTACGTCGAGGCAACTCATGATCAAGCTCCAACTTCACCAAGTCATGAAACTTATGAAGAAAACACCCTATACTACTTGGCAAGTGGTAGAGGATGAAGAAATAGGAAGTGGGTTCACTTTAGAATTGGATTTCTCACTTGGAATCATCACTTGACATTTTTGTAGAAAGCTTTTCTTTCTTCATCAAGAAGAAGAAGAAGAAAGAAAATGAAATATGAATTAATTCCAAAAAGAAAAATGAAGTGATGGTTATCATAATGCAACCATGGGTTAGTGTTAACTCATGTAGAGAATGAATTAGGGTTAAGTAAATGGTTAGGGTTTAGGAACAAAAAAAAATGGCATGACCTTTTCAAAGATGCTTTGAAGCTTCTTGAAGATTCAAGCCAAAATAACAAAAAGCCACCATTTAGTTTTGTCAAAAATAAATAAAGAAAGAAAATAAGACCTTAACCATTAACCTAAACCATGGTTTAAAATAAACACACACCCAAGTTTGCATGTATCATCAAACATGATACAATCAAGTGCACAAAAATATATCACATATACAATGTGCACATCAAGTGAGAAAAATAATCTTAAGTGAACCATCACTAGTTAATGTAAAGTAATATATCCAATATATAATTATACATTAAATCATTAAATCGACACTTGATTTAACGATCCGGTCATATCGCATATGACCGACTAGTATCCAATGTATTGACTTATCGAATCAATCTTCGATTCGATAACTAAGTTATATCGCATATAACCAATCGATACATTCATCGCGAGAATAGAATACGGTATCACATACACGCATTATTCTCGGTCCCGCACATATCTCATATGCGCTCCTATTTCGTTTCGCTTGAGCCAGGAAACCTCTGTGTAGGACTCTAAAGACTCGTCAATACGCCGGCAGCAGGTGATGATCATATCAAACACCCACAAGCCGCAAGCGGTCTGCTAAACGTAACGGCCACCCGGGTATTGAGCGATCAGAAGATCGACGAGCAAGCCCGCTCATACTCCTATGAATCCAACCAGTAACTATAGGGTTCCTAGGCACTCTAATGAGGTCTCACAAGGCATCAACCATGCCAATTTAAAAATTTACGGTGCCGAGAAACCCTAAACTACGGATCGTTGGCTAGATGTCTAGGCGAAAAACAAACTAGTTAACACTTAACTACAAGAATACGGAAATACAACCTTTGTAGATCCGGTTCTCCACCTCCATAGCTCCGCAATGAAGTCTCCTCGCTGTCCTCATACAATCCCGGGCTCTAGCGTCGGCTTCATCGGAGAATAGGCGGGCTAGGTCGTCGATGTCCATGCCGAAGATGATCTACGTCGAGGCATCACTAGATCAAGCTCCCACTTCACCAAGTCATGAAACTTGTGAAGAAAACACCCTATACTACTTGGCAAGAGGTAGAGGATGAAGGAATAGGAAGTGGGTTCACTTTAGAATTGGATTTCTCACTCTTTATCATTACTTGCCATTGATGGAGACAAGCTTTCTTCACATGAAAAATGAAGAAGAAGAAGAATATTGTTATGATAAGTTGATTAATATTGAAAAGAAAATAAATACTTATCATATAATGTACCATGGTCAAGTGTAGAGAGTTAATCATGGTTAAAAGGAATGGTTAGGGTTAAGCATGAGACAAAAATGGTCACTTGGTCAAAGTCTTCAAGAAGCTTCAATATGAAACAAAACAAGCCACCATTTTCTTTTCATGCCTTTTTTATTTATTTCCAAAATGAATAAATAGATAAATAAATGAGAAAAGGAAATAAAACCCTAATCATAAGTTTAACCATGGTTTAATTCTTTACACTTAACCAAGTAAACATGTATCATCAAACACGATACAATTATATGCACAAAAAGTATATCACATATACAACTTGTACATCCAAGTGAGAAAATCCTTTAAAGTGAACCAATACTAGTTAATGCAAAGTAATATATCAAATATATAATTATACATTAAATCATTAAATCAACACTTGATTTAACGATCCGGTCATATCGCATATAACCGACTAGTATCCAATGTATCGGCTTATCGAATCAATCCTCGATTCGATAACTAGGTTATATCGCATACAACCATTCGACACATTCATCGCGAGAATAGAATACTGTATCACATACACGCATTATTCTCGGTCCCGCACATATCTCATATGCGCTCCTATTTCGTTTTGCTTGAGCCAGGAAACCTCTGTGTAGGACTCTAAAGACTCGTCAATACGCCGGCAGCAGGTGATGATCATTTCAAACACCCACAAGCCGCAAGCGGTCTGCTAAACGTAACGGCCACCCGGGTATTGAGCGATCAGAAGATCGACGAGCAAGCCCGCTCACACTCCAGTGAATCCAACCAGTAACACTACCGTACAGTCCGGTCTGATCGTCTGATATGTCGCATATCTCGCCTAGGGGTGGTAAACGTCAGACCCCAATAGCTCGATAAGTCGTGTCGATATGAGGTCTATAACAGTTCGAGAAACTACTGGTAACACTTACCAGTATATCTCAGCAACCCTGGCCAGGGATTTCCGGTTATAGCCAATCGAACACAGCGCAACATCAACTCCCTATACCGGGAGAGACGAATCCCCTCCTATTGCTCATTGCCTCCATGTGACTCGGGACTGTACCCAAAAACCACCGTTTTGCACGCCCTCTTGGACGTGGTAAGATGGAAATCAAAGCACAGTGGGAACCACACAAGACTCTATGACGATCTCGGGTCAATAGACTACTCTGTACCAGTGTCACCAGAGAACTGTCATCTGACGTAAGGTATAATACCATCTGGGAGTTCTCGGCGAGTCCGTCCAGTGTACCCAGTCTCTACTGAGCACCCGTATACATCTCTGATGTCAAACACCAATGGATATGGGATCATCCATCGCCCATCTGTATGGGTCGAGAAGGTACACGCTAGTCTACTCTGGTATATCGATGCCCCATCTCGATACACCCACGACTAGGGACTTTCAAGGATGTACTTATGGACTACCATGTCCCCACTAGTATGATCCGCATCATAGTCCAGGTAGTCAAGTACACATCCTAAGGGCTTTACCAACATGTAACAGAGAGACAATCAGTGTACACGTTAAAGTAAAGAGCAACCAGATAGCATACTATTATGTCGAGCAAGAAAGTCCTCCCTATATATGTCCCAGCATCCACTGCAATATACATCCTATGTATAGCAATGGCCTCTAGGGCATACATATAACTAACAATCTCCCACTTGCACTAGGGCCATCTGTAGCAGTGGTTGTAGTATCTCATACTCAACCATCCCATAAAAGTCTCCCTCTGGGAATAGGCCTTCGTGAGTGGATCCGCCGTGTTGTTCTCTGAGTCTACTCTCCTAACCTCGATCCCTCAGAGATTAACCATCTCCATGATCAAGTGATACTGCCTTAGAATATGTCTGGATCACTGATGGGACCTGCGTTCCTTGGCATAAGCCACAACTCCATTGTCACACAATGGGAGGAACATAGTTCATCTCATGAACCAATATACACCCAAACAGCCTCTTTGGTAGCATCTTAAGTAGCGATGTATCCTGCCTTTATCGTCTAGTATGTCACGGTATCTAGCTTGGAACTCTTCCAACATACCGTCCCTTTACTGAGGGTAAAGACAATGCCTGTGACTGACTTTCAGTCATCTTTATCACTCTGGAACCATTCCAGTGATTCTCCCCAGGGTCGATTGATACCGTCTCACTACAACTAGTGAGAATCCTAACATCCATTTAGATCTATCTCATAGATCCAAAACCCAGGATTTAGGAGGTATCACTTTGATCCTATATGGAGAATCAGTGTGATAAGCGGAGATTGATCGAGCGTAGCATAGGAAACTCCTTCCCTATCAAGAGTATGTCATCCACGTACTCTACGAGGATCGTCACCATACTCCCTACAACCTTTTTGTTTATACAAGGTTCATCTACCATTTTGATGATGTCAAACTCTTTGACTACCATATCAAAACAGATGTTCCAACTCCGCGATACCTGCTTTATCCTATAAAATATCTTGCACACGTTTCCGCTGCTCCCACTGTCTACGAGGCCCTCTGGCTGTGTACTTATAGACTCCCTCTTCTAAAACATCATTTAGAAAAGCTATCATGACACCCAACCACCAGATATCATAGTCATGGTATGTAGCCGTGGCAAGTAGAATCTGGATGGACTTAAGCATAGATACTGGAAAAAGGTTTCATCATTATCCACGCTTGGTCAATGACGAAAACCTTTAACAAGTCTATCTTTGAAAGTCTCAACTTTTCCATCTACACCAAGTAATCTTCTCAAGATATACTTGCTCCTGATTGGGATTTAACCCTTCAGATATAGCAACCAAAGTCCATACTTTGTTGGTGTATATGGATTCCATCTCAGATCGCTAAGCATCCAGCCATTCTTACAGAGTCCTACTCCTGATGGCCAGCTCGAAACTAGTTGGGTCATCATCTCATGATGCAATCCTCGCTCCCACTGTCATAGAGAAACCGAAATATCTCTCAGGTGGGTGAGGAACCCTACTAGATCGGCGGAGAGGCCGAGGTTCGTTGGTAACTATTGAATCCTTTGGTTCTTTCAAATCATCAGCTGCAGTTTGTATAGCTGGAACATTTCCTGTTCTACATAACTGACCTTGCCTCGAGCTCTGTCCGGATTTTGCTTTTAGACATAGGCCGGTCAACCCAAATCTTAACTAGTTTAAGACATGGGCTCTTCCCAGACCATATCTCATATGGAGTGGTAGGCTGTGATCTGATTCAAACCCTATTCAATAGGTATGCAGCTTCTCAAGTGCATAACTCCCAAAAGGAAATAGGTAACTCAGTAGTACTCATCATAGAGCACACCATATCATATATAGGGTGTGATTGCTCCGTCCCGATATACCATCGTGCCATGGTGTATACGGAGGAGTAATACTGAGAGAGAATCTCATTCTTCTTTAGAATAGTCCAGGAATTCCATGCACAAGTATTCTCCTCCCTGATCTCATCAAAGGACATAATACTTATACCCGTATTGGTTCTCTACTTCTAACTTATATTCTGTGAATATCTCAAAAGTTTCGGACTTGTGTTTCAACAGGAACATAGGTCTGAATCTCGAAAGATCATCAGAGAATGTAATGAAGTACAAAGAACCGGTCTTGGCATGTGTAGACAGGGGACCTTACATACATCAACATGTATCATCCCAAGAGTTTACTAACTCTTTCTCTGTTTCCAGTAAACTGAGCTATGGTCATCTTATCTTTGTGACATGACTGGCAAGTTTCACAAGATGTAAATTCAAACTGATTTAAATATGCATCTCTATGTAACTTCAGCCAGTCGGGTCGCATTGATATGACCTAGTCTACAATGCCTCAAGAAGGATTCGTTCATTTCTGAACTCATCCTCCTGTGTGTGTTCTGTATACTAAAGAACTGTAGTTTGATTTGGAACATCAATGCTTTCAGATAACATGCCTGAACCGATCAACTTTTGATATAGGAAATGTTCAAAACATTATCCAACTATACAAAATTTTATCATTTCTTTACTAATAAAGAGATTGATATAATTTTGTATATCAGGTTCGGTATCTAATAACATTCGTTCAGAATCAATGTATTGGTAATACAGGGTGACAGTGACCAACAGACTTGGGCTGCAACACTTGCCCCGTTTTCTGCCTCATGAAACTTATCACCCGTTCTCAGTTCTCTACCTTTCTGTAGCCCTATGTAACATATTACATATCTGGGATCCTAATCTGGTATCACAAACCCAGGACGTAAAGGATACTGAGAAACAGTTCTCTGTAATGAACACACCCGAAGATGATGCATCAGCATGCACTCTCTTCGTTTGGGCGGCACGGGAATTCTGGTAATCCCCAATTTCCTGCTCTGTCTTATAACAATTATAAGTTGGAGCGGGACCAACGTTCCCCAGCTCAGTATAACAAGCGGGTTCGGTCAATACATCCATATTATTATCTTGATTAAGGCGTGATATGGTCGCTACCTGGAGAGAGAGAGAAGAAAACACTCAACGTGCGCTCTTGCAAGAATAGATTGGTTATTATCTTATCTAATCAGGATGGCTCGCACTGCTTTTTATCAAATCTTCCTTCAAACCCTAAAAGGAAAAACTAGCCGGGATTAATTACACACTACAAGTTCGCCAATCTTTCAGCCAGGCCAGTGTCGGTACTTTGAGGGAGGTCCCCCGTGCTTTCGCACGAACCTAATTAATGTAAACCTCGTTTTCCCAGAGGCGTAACCTCGTTGACACCTTTCTAGACACCTACTTGATCGTCTAATTGTAATGTGTAAAACTCTCCCAGGAGTATCTCTTACTCGCAGCGGGTATCGGGATCCAACTATCTTATAAGAGGTATGCAATCTCATTGCAAATTTCAACACTTGAAATTCCCGATAATATTTTGCCCCGAACGATCTATGACCTTGACAAGGTCAACAAACCATAGACCACAAGTCAAGTTCAACCCGTCATTTCTTGATTGAATCAAACCCACCCGCACGACCCTTGACAAGGTCAACAAGGACGCACGACTACCCTAACCCAATCTGCATCATATGCATAAGCAGATAAATACTGGTTAGCTACCGCACACTGCGCCTTGACAAGGTCAACAAACGCAGCACGAATACTAAACAGGATTTATCTGAAATGACGGAGGGCTACGACAGGTTTTTCTGAAAACCTATTGCGTAATGAACTTGATATCGTTGTAGGATCGAATGAATTTGGAAATGGGGTGTTTTTGAGGCTTTTCTAGTTTTGCTAAAGGAGTCACTCCCGGTGAAAGGATCGTCGGTCCTTTCCTCGTCGAATGAGGTGCAGGATATATCACATATATCTCTGTGCAAAGCAAAAACTCTTAAAAGCAATCAAAAGACAAACCGAGGGTTGTAGCATCTTCCTGTTATTGCTAAAGGAGTCACTCCCGGTGAAGGGATCTCGGTCCTTTCCTCATCGAATAAGGTGCAGGATATATCACATATACCTCTGTGCAAAGCAAGAACTGTAGCTACCTGTTTTATTTTTGAAATTCGATTCCACAACATCATAGGTTTCTTTTTCTTTCATTAATCATATTAATGAAGTCCCATCATTTAAGTACCTAAACATCACAGATAAATACGATGTACACTTATGCCATCCGCATTCGCCTCGATGTCCCCTCGTGCACCGTTAGGTTAGGTAACTAACGGCAGAGCGGGGCAGGGCTAGCGCGGGTGTAAAACATAAGTAACGTCTATATAATATATATATATACACTATATACTGTATCTATCACAGAACATCACATGATCACATCACAGATATCGCAGCAGAAGAAACATATGAAACATTGGATATACTAGGACGTCCGTGTTTTCAATACGAGCCAGTATAAAACACGGATTCCACGGTCGTGATGAATAGCCAAGCCCACACCCCTAGACCCCTACGAGAGCGGCAAGCAACCCTACCAATTCTAGAGTTAGGAGACCCGGACTCGACTCCTCGAGTTGGTCTCCCACTGGACTCCAGAACCCGGTTACTTGTGCCCTCCTCCTTGGGTCTATCCTAGTGCGGAAAAGTAAATAATATACAAAGGGTGACAACTTCCGCAACCTGGAAGTGCCCCAATAAAAGAATATTACATACAAGTTTTTACATGAATGAAAATGAAAAACACTCATCTCACATAAAAAACCCCTGGCTATTCAAACACGACGATCCAATATAACATATCCAGCAACACATAACATCACATGTCATCAACGTAAGTAAATATGCGCATCCCAATTATCGTTGACATATAGCAACGAAACCGGCGATATCACAAATTACACTTACGGTCACAGAAAAGAAAGTGTAAAACTACAACAGTTGGAATCCGCAACCACTTTAGACATCGCATGCCTAATCAAATGAATTACTTAGACATCGCATGCCTAACAATTATAAACCCCGCATTTTAGTCCCATTATCGAAAACACTTTTCAATATCAAGTCGGGCAATTCAACAAGATTCCCGACATCCCGATCGAATGCTCGTCGCAAACTTCAGTAGGCGGCCGCACCCCTAACGCCGTCGACGAAGTGCACCAAGGCGGAACACCGCTGCCGCGAGCAGCCGAACGGATGCTTTCGGCGACGGGGTTCTCCTACAGTCACTTGGTCGGGGCAATGAAGTGAGGCTGTCTATTAAGTTTACCCGGCGAGTATCCGCGTACGCTATGTGATTGCGACGGACTTTTGATCACATCAAAATTCCGTGGCAACCGATCAATTGAGACTAAACTGCTATGTTTATAACATTCATTCAGTTATCTCATAACTCTTTGTGAATTCCAATTATTGTATCCCATTCCGGATAATTAGAAAATGTTAAACTTTTCGATCGAACAGTCAAACACCCAAGTTTTCCCGATACAGCTCAACATATGAAATAAGTCTAACAACATTCAGTTCGTGCCTCAGTACCAACGGTCCAGCCGTAGAAGGGTCAAGCCAACGCCTCACATGTGGCATGCCGTACTGTCCCAAACTCTAAGGTTCAAAGGGCAGTTCAAGACGGTCACATAATCGAGTTAAGGTTTGTTGTCTTCTAGAGGGTCCATCGCGTTACTTGCACTACTTAGAACGTCTTTAAACTTCGGAAAAATCCAACACTTGGAAATTTCCCGACAGGGGAAAAATTGGGTATTTATATCCGGTCGAACTTTTTAACATATTCTAAAATTTATCCGGAAAGCCACATAGACAAAATCTGATACTCCGATCGAAACACCGAATCCCCAAAACAACCCCAGAAAATTCAACTCTTGAATAAATATTAAAAATTCCCATAAAATACAGCACATACAGAAACTAATTACTGTGCAAACCACGTGCATTGATTCAGTATTAAGGCCGCGGAACCGCCGCGAGGGCCAGGGTGGCGCCGCGGTTCCGCGGCTCTTCTGTCGAATCAATTGCACGTGCTTCACAGTAATTCATCATATTCCCTGCTGAATTTGTTAGCAATTTTTAATTCACAAAAATCCAAAAATTCAGAAAATTTCCAGAGAGCAATTTTTGGGGTAGGGTTTCGGTTCGATCGGACTTCAAATTATGTCTAGACTTCGCCTAAGGCTCTAGCTAGTCTCTAATACCACTGTAGGGTTCCTAGGCACTCTAATGAGGTCTCACAAGGCATCAACCATACCAATTTAAAAATTTACGGTGCCGAGAAACCCTAAACTACGGATCGTTGGCTAGATGTCTAGGCGAGAAACAAACTAGTTAACACTTAACTACAAGAATACGGAAATACAACCTTTGTAGATCCGGTTCCCCACCTCTATAGCTCCGCAATGAAGTCTCCTCGCTGTCCTCATACAATCCCGGGCTCTAGCGTCGGCTTCATCGGAGAATAGGCGGGCTAGGTCGTCGATGTCCATGCCGAAGATGATCTACGTCGAGGCATCGCTAGATCAAGCTCCCACTTCACCAAGTCATGAAACTTGTGAAGAAAACACCCTATACTACTTGGCAAGAGGTAGAGGATGAAGGAATAGGAAGTGGGTTCACTTTAGAATTGGATTTCTCACTCTTTATCATCACTTGCCATTGATGGAGACAAGCTTTCTTCACATGAAAAATGAAGAAGAAGAAGAATATTGTTATGATAAGTTGATTAATATTGAAAAGAAAATCAATACTTATCATATAATATACCATGGTCAAGTGTAGAGAGTTAATCATGGTTAAAAGGAATGGTTAGGGTTAAGCATGAGACAAAAATGGTCACTTGGTCAAAGTCTTCAAGAAGCTTCAATATGAAACAAAACAAGCCACCATTTTCTTTTCATGCCTTTTTTATTTATTCCCAAAATGAATAAATAGATAAATAAATGAGAAAAGGAAATAAAACCCTAATCATAAGTTTAACCATGGTTTAATTCTTTACACTTAACCAAGTAAACATGTATCATCAAACACGATACAATTATATGCACAAAAAGTATATCACATATACAACTTGTACATCCAAGTGAGAAAATCCTTTAAAGTGAACCAATACTAGTTAATGCAAAGTAATATATCAAATATATAATTATACATTAAATCATTAAATCAACACTTGATTTAACGATCCGGTCATATCGCATATAACCGACTAGTATCCAATGTATCGGCTTATCGAATCAATCCTCGATTCGATAACTAGGTTATATCGCATACAACCATTCGACACATTCATCGCGAGAATAGAATACGGTATCACATACACGCATTATTCTCGGTCCCGCATGTAAGTCTACGCTAGCGCCCCGGCCGTCTACAGACGCCAAATGCGGAACAAAAACTTTTTAACTGGCGCTATCGTATACTTTAACCCGGATCTTCCATTATTGCTAAACTAACTAACTGTAAAGAGTGTAGAAAGGTTATACCGAACGATCCGAGTCCTTCGTTCTTTAACCATCATCCCACGCTCCGTTGCGGCTGCTCCGATCTCTTCGATCTCCGATCTGCTCGTCCAGGTGGCACCACATCACTGATTCTTTAAACGGGCTCCCGCCTCTGACTTGAGGCAACTCGGTCGTCAAGTTTGCTAGAAGAGACGATCAAGAATGATGTAGAGAATGAGTAGATGACTTTGTCTCGTTCCGTCCAAAACTATGGACGGACGGTTAATGAAGTTGCCGAGGGAATTGGGTAATGGAATGAAATGAACTGTAAAATTCCATGCACCCCAAATACTATCATAATCTTTTTCTCCAAATGAAAACATCAAGTGAGAGAGAGAGGAGGGGGCCGGCCTCTTATAGCAAAGAGGGAGGTGACCGTAGGAGAGGGGGGGTAACCATAAGCAAATATCATAATGTGAACACAAAATAATATCTTAAGGAAAACAATAAATGGTTAAAATCAAAGCATGAGTCACAAGACACCTCACCAAATTCTAGAACCTTCTAGAACCTTCTAGAAGCATGACTCACCCTCATCCAAGAAAAGATAAATCCGTCTTTAACCGAATGTTAAAAGACGGCTGATAGAAAACTGGAAACTGGCAACTTCCAAAAGTGATCCTGAAACGACTTTCAGGATAACCCCGTAACTGTATAAATATACCCGCATTTGTATTACGACCGAATACAAATGCAACTGAGACAAAGATATTATACCTACTCAATATAATACTCGGATCCGGCTTAAACCAAAGCCGACCAGTATCATCTGCCCGAAAACTGACACGTGCGTAAACGCACGTGCATTTTCCGAACCCTGCCATAAAACCATATGGCCTCTACAACGTTTCGCCCGAACTTGGGAAACTGTCTGTGGGGGACTCTAATGACTCGTCAGTACCCTGGCAGTGGGTTTAACCACAAACCGTCAGCGGCACTAGCTATGCGTAACGGCTGCCCATGGACTGACATTAAGGGAGGCTGATGAGCGAACTCAAGGGAGGCCGATGAGCGAACTCATCCAGAAACCCTACTGAGCCTAACAGTGACAATGTATATACAGTCCGGTCCGTTCGTCAATGAGTATCGCATATCCGCCTAGGGGGCTAGTAACGTCAGACCCCCAATAGCAGTATAAGTCGTGTCGGAGTGTAGCCCAATAACACCCTGAGATACTACTGGAGTACCTACCAGTAAATCTCCTGCCATGGCCATGGACTTTGTGTAATGGCTCTCCTAGACACAGCACGACCTCGCCCCCAATACCGGGAGAGACGAATCCCCTGCCGATCCGCTCATGTGCCTCCATATGGCTCGGGACTGTACCCAAAAGCTACCTGTTTGCACGACTCCTTTGAGCCGTGGTAGGGTAGAAATCAAAGCACAGTGGGAACTCACACGAGACAAATGACGACCTCAGGTCGATGAACTAACCTGTACACATGTCACCAGGGAACTGCTATCTGACGATAGGTATAGTACTAACTAGCAGATTCCCGGCGAGTCCTGTCCGGTGTACTCATAACCCAATGAGCACCTGTATACATCTTAGGTGATCCAACTGACACCAGTGGCTTGTGAGACCGGCCACCGCCCCTCGTCGGGGTCTCGACTGTACACACTAGTCTACTCCGGAGTATCGATGCCCTGTCTCGAAACTCCCACGACTAGGGACCACAATTAAGGATATGCATATAAACTACCCAACTCTCACTTATATGATCACCATCATACTGTTGGTAGTAAAGCAAGATCCTAAGGGCTCTATCAAAGTGTAACATGCAATCAGTCACCTGAACATGTACATGACTGATAAAGGCAAATCAGATAGCATACTATCATCTCGAGTAAGACTGTCCTACCGGTATAGGTCCTCCGCAATCATTGCAATCACGTACCTGCGATCCAATAATTGACTATGAGGGCACTATCTCCAACAATCTCCCACTTGCACTCAAGGCTAATTATTGCGATGTCGACTACTCACAGCCCGTGTGAAACCGAACATCCAACTCCTCTACTAATCAGTTTCACAAAGCCCGTTTGTAAAACTATTGTGTTCGAGAAATAGCCTCAGTGAGTGGATCCGCCTAGATGTTTCTTTCTATATCTCTCTTAATCTCAAGTTCGCGGGGAAAGCCATCTCCCGAATTGAGTAATACCTGTCTTAGAATATGTCTGGATATCTGATGGGACCTAGTTCATAAATGAACTCCAAATCCAAACTTCTTAGACTGTATCGATCACTGAACCTAATTAGTATCGGACACCATGCCACCCACAGTATCATCTTGAACCACCTGTCCATAATACTGTCCCTCTTCGTTAGAGGGAAAACTATAACTCTAACAATCACTCTGTCAACCATGTCACCTTTGAAGCCTGGAATGATAATCGTCTCCCGAAGGAGGCTGTCATCATCAAATCCGTAGAACATCCACTTATGTTCTAAAACTGCTTCCTTATGTCTCTCCAGGATTGGATTAATACAAACTTATCGCATCTAGTGCAAAAACAACATTTGGTGTGGTACTTGACATCTCATGATTGACTCAATTGCCTAAGCAAGTGATCTGCCAATCATGCACAGCCCTCTCCCCTTTAGTCTATACGACACCTTTAGAGAGGGTGACTCCATATCCTGCAGGTACACGACCATGCTAGGAGTCAACTATTCTAAAAACCATTAGAATATCTGTCAAAGTACCCACATTGGGAAACTACCCAAATCCAGATCTAAAACCATAGATCCAGAAACCAGAATGTCAAATATTATATCCATATCCTGTCTGGAGAAACAACTGTGTGACGACCACAGTACAACCGATCGTAGTATAGGAATTTTACTTCCCACTCTGTGTATGTCATCTAGATACCATGACATCACACCCTACTACCTTCTTAACAGATCCATCCCCTATTCTGATTGAAGTCAAACCCATGACTGTCATATCAAAATTAGATGATCTATCTCCGCTATAACTGCTCTAGTCTATAAATAGACATAAGCTACTTGCCCACTAAACTTCCGCTGCTCCCACTGACTGCGACAACCCTCCTACCGGGTCTCATATCCTGGAACAACAGTAGTGTCAAGTCTGGGTATATAATAACCTCCCTGTCACCGTCCTTGAGGCTACCGGAGTACCTCTCGGGTGTCTGAGGTTACCCATCATATCTGCGGAGTGGCTATTGGAATGTCAAACCTGATTGAATATATAGGTCCTATTAAATTTTCCGTAATCGTTCGCGGTTCTGGAATCACTTCCAGTTCTACCATACTTCCACTACTGTTTTCTGAAAAAGATCCATTTTTACTAAAACTGTGGCGAGTCAAGAACAATATTACTATTGATCTTCCAAATGGTAGAATATCAACCCTCGTCATAGCCAGGGTCAACCCACAAACAGCCATTACAGAAACGTGCCCTGAGTTATCCAGTGTCTGGTTTTAAGCATAAGCTGGACAACTCCCCATACCTTAATATCTTTTAAGGTACGATCCATTCTATATCCAATATAGAAACTTTAGCACTTATTTAATTGGAACCATATTCAATCATGCAGCTGTCTCCAGTGCATATCAACTTAATGGAAAAAGGCTAATCAGCATTACTCAACTTAGGAATCCATCCAATTATGAGTAACCTGAACGAGAAACACCTTTCTCAAAACCATTACTATCATCTGAATACCAATCACAAGAATCTACATCTTCGATCTCTTTGAAGAATCCCGATACTTGTGACATCTGGTTCTCTACTTTATTCTTATACCCACAACTTCTCAAAACTTAGACCTTGTATTTCTTACGAAACACTTGTCTAAATACTAGAGAAGTTATAAGTAAATAGAACATAGTACGAGGACCTACCCCTTTGTCCTGTTGGACACTTGGACAACATACAATACTCTGTATAAGTCCGCTGAGTTGAACAACTCATAACCTGTGCGTCGTAGGTTGAAAACTGTACCCTGACGATTTCCTCAAATATCACCAATTACAACGAATTCCGATATAATGAGGATGATCACCTAATTCCCAATATCTTACTCCCACTCATCATCTGTAAAACCATACAGATATGAGAATGAAACCTGGTAAATACATACCCTTGGAGTAAGTGTCTAATCGGGAAAACAGTTTTTCTTTAACAATGCACTGAAACATGAAAATATTTCGTAGGGGTATCCTGGTATTCATAGTAATGCCTCTTCCATAATCCAATTCATGACTTCAACCGTATATTTTATTGCCATCTCTCCAAATCCCTTTATTTGTCTTTAGTCGTTACCTTCTGTACACCATCGTTAGGCTAAATGGTTTTCTTCCTTCCCTACCGTTCGGCACCAGCCTATGGTTTGGAAGAAGACTATCCAGTAAGCATAACAGGTGTACTCTCCTAAACCAAGGAGTACTCGTATCTTGAGAGAAGGCGACGATAAAAGACAATTGAATAATACCTTATTCTTTTAAAGGTGAAATAAGAGTGGCGATGAAGTACGCGGTTTTGGTCGTGAATGATATCAGTCGCAATTTACTTTGCCCTCTTTCTAATCCCTTTATTTTGTCTTTACATATTACCTTCTGCACACCCTACTTAGGCTAATTGGTTTTCTTCATTCCCTACCTTTCGGCACCTGCCTATGGTTTGGAATAAGACTATCCAATAAGCGTAATAGGTGTACTCTCCTAAACCAAGGAGCTCTCGCAACCTGAGAGAAGGTGATAATAAAAGACAACTGAATAAACCAATTCTATTTCTCCTGAACCTGGATCCATCCTCGAAGAAGTCCCTTCGAGTTCGTATATAACCATACGATGGATCTATCCAATGGAAGTGGATGTCTGTAGTAATACGTGTGTTCTGAGAAATGCAAAGGGTAAAAGAAGGAGTGGCAATGACTTATGCAACATAGACAATCCAAAAGCTAGTATTTTAAGAAGGTTCGGTCAACCTGGTTACTGAGTCATAGTCTAGGGTCGGTCAAAAGTCGCTGCCAAAGAGAGAGAGAGAAAAGAAACACTCTGCGTGCACTCTAACCTAGATCAGAATGGTTATCACTTTATCTAATCCGGAAACCTCCCACTGTCCTGTCAAATTCTCCCCCAAACCTGAAAGAAGAATCAATCGGGATCACCCGAAGAGTAAACCAACTCATCAGTGGGAATCGGGATCCAACTCTCATCGCATGATAACGTGATGGAATGCATCCACGTTACTCATACTCCAGAAGGTATGCGCATACTTGGCAAGTTTCAGTTTCTTTAGAAACTCCCGATCTAATTTTTGCCCCATGCTCTTATGACCTTGGCGTATGTCAACAAATCATAAGTCACATGTCAAGTTCTGCCCGTCATTATCTTGTTAATTTGAACCCACCCGTACATACCCTTGACGTATGCCAACAAGGTAATACGACTGTCCCAAACCAACTCATCTATCTATGCAACAAATGAATACCCAGCAGCTACCAAACACTATGCCTTGACGTATGCCAACAAACATAGCTTGAATACTACTGACCATCCATAAGAAACGACGGAGGGCTACGGCTGGTTTTTGGCGAAAAACCTTTAGCGTAATGAACTTGATCTCGTTGAAGGAACCTGATAGCTTTTTTAAAATATAGTGGCGAAAACCTTTGCTAAAGAGGTCACTCCCGGTGAAGGGATCTCGGCTCTTTCCTCGTGGAATGAGGTGCAGGATATTCCACTGAATACCGCGATGCAAAGCAACTTGTAATCAACTATAGTGAAGTTATTACCCTGACGCAAACTTCTGCCCAAGGGGTCAGTCCCGGTGAAGGGATATCGGCCCTTGCCCCGTCGAATGAGGTGCAGGATATTCCAACCGAATATCTCTATGCAAAACAAAAGGAAACGTCTTTGCAATAACACTTTTTAAATTGTTCCAACAACATCAAACAGGTTTGTTTTACTTTGCATTGATCAGAATCAACGCAGTCCCATCAATCAATCACACCAGAAAAGAACGAAAATAAAATGTACGTATATGCCATCCGCATTCGTCACTGGGTCCCGTCATCACCCGTTAGGTTACTTAACTAACGACAGAGCGGGGACTGGACTAGCGTGGGTGTAAAACATATACAACATCTAATAGTATATAAACCAATATACAATAATCGCTCCAGGCGTGATAATATGCAACATTACAGAAAAGTAATAAGCAACACAGAACAATACAGATAATCTGGGATCCCCGAGTTTCACAGAGCCGCTGCTGAAACCCGACGTTCCCCTGTCGTGTGGATAGCCTGTGCAATGAAACCTAGACCCCTACGGGTGCGGCAAGTTACCCGCCAAAACCTGAAGCGAGGCAGCCCCCTACAGCATAGTGAATGGACCACCCTGCACTCCACGGAATCCGGTAATCTTGGGCACCCCTCCTTGGGTCAACCTGTACCCCCTACGAGTGCGGCGAATAGTCTGCCAATTCTAGAGTGGGGCCCCTCTGCCCCTCAAAGCCATGAGATGCGGACCCGTTGCCCCCCAGAACCCGGCTATCCGTGCACTCCGTCGCGGGGTAAAACATAGTACAGTAATGAAAAATAGTACAACAGGTACATCGACCGCAACCTGGTCGTGCCCCAAAAGAATATAATACAACAGGCAGTGACGGCAGTCCACAAGTTGGACGCTCGCCCCGCAATATCAAATGTACAAATAAACTCAAACTGTACTACCATTGCACACTGCTATCCACCACGACAAATCCGCAACATCACAGCACAACACAGAACATCAACGCGAATGTCACGTTCGCAAACCCGTCTAAAAGAACTATAGCAATCAGACGTGGTTTACCGATCAAATGACATTCCCGGTCGGAGATATAATGTAAGCACTGTAAACTAACATGTTTAAATTTCGATCGACAAAATATCATAAAGTGGGCCCCACGCAAATCTGGAGAACAGTAACAAAACCTGGGCCCAAAAGATATATACCAAAAACCCCAATTTCCAACATGGAATGCACTGTAGAAAACTGAGTGAGTGATCCCACTTTCCTGCGGCGGATCCGCGGCAAACCCCTAGCTGGGGCCGCGGATCCGCGGCGGAACAGTGGATTCACTTCCTCGAATTTCTACAGTATTCCTCAAAAACCCTGCTTGATTTTCTGGTATGTGTAAAATTAATTTTGGAAGCCATTTAAAATCGACAGAAACTGTCAAGCTTGGATTTTGCAGTTTTTGATTTCCGGTTCGATCGATGTTTTAAACGCGTTAGCACAAGTTAGTATAGCAAAATGGTGAGGCTCTGATACCACTGTAAGTCTACGCTAGCGCCCCGGCCGTCTAGAGACGCCAAATGCGGAACAAAAACTTTTTAACTGGCGCTATCGTATACTTTAACCCGGATCTTCCATTATTGCTAAACTAACTAACTGTAAAGAGTGTAGAAAGGTTATACCGAACGATCCGAGTCCTTCGTTCTTTAACCATCATCCCACGCTCCATTGCGGCTGCTCCGATCTCTTCGATCTCCGATCTGCTCGTCCAGGTGGCACCACATCACTGATTCTTTAAACGGGCTCCCGCCTCTGACTTGAGGCAACTCGGTCGTCAAGTTTGCTAGAAGAGACGATCAAGAATGATGTAGAGAATGAGTAGATGACTTTGTCTCGTTCCGTCCAAAACTATGGACGGACGGTTAATGAAGTTGCCGAGGGAATTGGGTAATGGAATGAAATGAACTGTAAAATTCCATGCACCCCAAATACTATCATAATCTTTTTCTCCAAATGAAAACATCAAGTGAGAGAGAGAGGAGGGGGCCGGCCTCTTATAGCAAAGAGGGAGGTGCCCGTAGGAGAGGGGGGGTAACCATAAGCAAATATCATAATGTGAACACAAAATAATATCTTAAGGAAAACAAGAAATGGTTAAAATCAAAGCATGAGTCACAAGACACCTCACCAAATTCTAGAACCTTCTAGAACCTTCTAGAAGCATGACTCACCCTCATCCAAGAAAAGATAAATCTGTCTTTAACCGAATGTTAAAAGACGGCTAGAAGAAAACTGGAAACTGGCAACTTCCAAAAGTGATCCTGAAACGACTTTCAGGATAACCCCGTAACTGTATAAATATACCCGCATTTGTATTACGACCGAATACAAATGCAACTGAGACAAAGATATTATACCTACTCAATATAATACTCGGATCCGGCTTAAACCAAAGCCGACCAGTATCATCTGCCCGAAAACTGACACGTGCGTAAACGCACGTGCATTTTCCGAACCCTGCCATAAAACCATACGGCCTCTACAACGTTTCGCCCGAACTTGGGAAACTGTCTGTGGGGGACTCTAATGACTCTTCAGTACCCTGGCAGTGGGTTTAACCACAAACCGTCAGCGGCACTAGCTATGCGTAACGGCTGCCCATGGACTGACATCAAGGGAGGCTGATGAGCGAACTCAAGGGAGGCCGATGAGCGAACTCATCCAGAAACCCTACTGAGCCTAACAGTGACAATGTATATACAGTTCGGTCCGTTCGTCAATGAGTATCGCATATCCGCCTAGGGGGCTAGTAACGTCAGACCCCCAATAGCAGTATAAGTCGTGTCGGAGTGTAGCCCAATAACACCCTGAGATACTACTGGAGTACCTACCAGTAAATCTCCTGCCATGGCCATGGACTTTGTGTAATGGCTCTCCTAGACACAGCACGACCTCGCCCCCAATACCGGGAGAGACGAATCCCCTGCCGATCCACTCACGTGCCTCCATATGGCTCGGGACTGTACCCAAAAGCTACCTGTTTGCACGACTCCTTTGAGCCATGGTAGGGTAGAAATCAAAGCACAGTGGGAACTCACACGAGACAAATGACGACCTCAGGTCGATGAACTAACCTGTACACATGTCACCAGGGAACTGCTATCTGACGATAGGTATAGTACTAACTAGCAGATTCCCGGCGAGTCCTGTCCGGTGTACTCATAACCCAATGAGCACCTGTATACATCTTAGGTGATCCAACTGACACCAGTGGCTTATGAGACCGGCCACCGCCCCTCGTCGGGGTCTCGACTGTACACACTAGTCTACTCCGGAGTATCGATGCTCTGTCTCGAAACTCCCACGACTAGGGACCACAATTAAGGATATGCATATAAACTACCCAACTCTCACTTATATGATCGCCATCATACTGTTGGTAGTAAAGCAAAATCCTAAGGGCTCTATCAAAGTGTAACATGCAATCAGTCACCTGAACATGTACACGACTGATAAAGGCAAATCAGATAGCATACTATCATCTCGAGTAAGACTGTCCTACCGGTATAGGTCCTCCGCAATCATTGCAATCACGTACCTGCGATCCAATAATTGACTATGAGGGCACTATCTCCAACACCGCACATATCTCATATGCGCTCCTATTTCGTTTTGCTTGAGCCAGGAAACCTCTGTGTAGGACTCTAAAGACTCGTCAATACGCCGGCAGCAGGTGATGATCATATCAAACACCCACAAGCCGCAAACGGTCTGCTAAACGTAACGGCCACCCGGGTATTGAGCGATCAGAAGATCGACGAGCAAGCCCGCTCACACTCCAGTGAATCCAACCAGTAACACTACCGTACAGTCCGGTCTGATCGTCTGATATGTCGCATATCTCGCCTAGGGGTCGTAAACGTCAGACCCCAATAGCTCGATAAGTCGTGTCGATATGAGGTCTATAACAGTTCGAGAAACTACTGGTAACACTTACCAGTATATCTCAGCAACCCTGGCCAGGGATTTCCGGTTATAGCCAATCGAACACAGCGCAACATCAACTCCCTATACCGGGAGAGACGAATCCCCTCCTATCGCTCATTGCCTCCATGTGACTCGGGACTGTACCCAAAAACCACCGTTTTGCACGCCCTCTTGGACGTGGTAAGATGGAAATCAAAGCACAGTGGGAACCACACAAGACTCTATGACGATCTCGGGTCAATAGACTACTCTGTACCAGTGTCACCAGAGAACTGCCATCTGACGTAAGGTATAATACCATCTGGGAGTTCTTGGCGAGTCCGTCCAGTGTACCCAGTCTCTACTGAGCACTCGTATATCATCTCTGATGTCAAACACCAATGGATATGGGATCATCCATCGCCCATCTGTATAGGTCGAGAAGGTACACGCTAGTCTACTCTGGTATATCGATGCCCCATCTCGATACACCCACGACTAGAGACTTTCAAGGATGTACTTATGGACTACCATGTCCCCACTAGTATGATCCGCATCATAGTCCAGGTAGTCAAGTACACATCCTAAGGGCTTTACCAACATGTAACAGAGAGACAATCAATGTACAAGTTAAGGTAAAGAGCAACCAGATAGCATACTATCATGTCGAGCAAGAAAGTCCTCCCTATATATGTCCCAGCATCCACTGCAATATACATCCTATGTATAGCAATGGCCTCTAGGGCATACATATAACTAACAGTAACACTTACCGTACAGTCCGGTCTCGTCGTCTGATATGTCGCATATCTCGCCTAGGGGTGGTAAACGCCAGACCCCAATAGCTCGATAAGTCATGTCGATATGAGGTCTATAACAATTTGAGAAACTACTGGTAACACTTACCAGTAAATCTCAGCAACCCTGGCCAGGGATTTCCGGTTATAGCCAATCGAACACAGCACAACATCAACTCCCTATACCGGGAGAGACGAATCCCCTCCTATCACTCATTGCCTCCATGTGAATCGGGACTGTACCCAAAAACCACCGTTTTGCATGCCCTCTTGGATGTGGTAAGATGGAAATCAAAGCACAGTGGGAATCACACAAGACTCTATGACGATCTCGGGTCAACAGACTAACCTGTACCAGTGTCACCAGAGAACTGCCATCTGACGTAAGGTATAATACCATCTGGGAGTTCTCGGCGAGTCCGTCCAGTGTACCCAGTCTCCACTGAGCACCCGTATATCATCTCTGATGTCAAACACCAATGGATATGGGATCATCCATCGCCCATCTGTATGGGTCGAGAAGGTATACGCTAGTCTACTCTGGTATATCGATGCCCCGTCTCGATACACCCACGACTAGGGACCTTGAAGGATGTACTTATGGACTACCATGTCCCCACTAGTATGATCCGCATCATAGTCCAGGTAGTCAAGTACTCATCCTAAAGGCTTTACCAACATGTAAGACAATCAGTGTACACGTTAAGGTAAAGAGCAACCAGATAGCATACTATCATGTCGAGCAAGAAAGTCCTCCCTATATATGTCCAAGCATCCACTACAATATACATCCTATGTATAGTAATGGCCTCTAGAAAATACATATAACTAACACTACAACTGACCAAACATATCCAATTCAAAATTTTCTATGTGCCGAAAACCCTAAACAAGATCGATACTAGAGGTAAGGCAAAAGAACATGCAAGTTAACAACTTTAACTAAAAGTGAAAGGGACTACAACCTTTGTAGATCTGGTCCTCCACTTCCAAAGCTCCATGACGACGTCCCTTCGCTGCGATCATCGGATCCCGGACTCTAGCGATGGTTTCGTCGGAGAAATAATCGGGCTAGGTCGTTGACTTCGATGCCGAAGATGATCTACGTCGAGGCAACTCAAACTCAAACTCCATCTTCAATAGGTCATGAAACTTGTGAAGATAACACACTCTACTACATGGCAAGTGGTAGAGGATGAAGCAATAGGAAGTGGGTTCACTTTGGATTTGGATTTCTCACTTAGATTCATCACTTAGAATTTTCTAATAAGCTTTCTTCACCTCATGAAGAAGATGAAGAAGAAGAAAAAGGAAATGAATTATCTAATTAGAAAATTCAAGTGAAGTCTATCATATAGCAACCATAGGTAAGTAAAATCATGTAGAGAGCAAACCATAGTTTAGGTAATGATTAGGTTTTAGGATAAAACAAAATGGCATAAACTTTTGTCACAAGTGCTTGAAGTAACATGAAGCTTCTAGCAATGTGAAAGAAAAAGACCATTTTGTTTTAACAAAATAAAGTAAAGTAAATAAAACCCTAACCATTAACCTAAACATGGTTTATAGTATACACACACCCAAGTTTGCATGTATCATCAATCATGATACAAACTAGTGCACAAAAATATATCATATATACAATGTGCACGATCTAATGAGAAATATAATCTTAAGTGAACCAATACTAGTTAATGTAAAGTAATATATCAAATATATAATTATACATTAAATCATTAAATCGATACTTGATTTAATGATCCGGTCATATCGCATATAACCGACTAATATCAAGTGTATCAATGTATCGAATCAACACTTGATTCGGTAACCCGGCTATATCTTATATAACCGTCCAATGATACAAATCGTGAGAATAGAATACAGTATCACATACTGGTATTATTCTCGGTCCAGCACATATCTCATATGCGCTCCTATTTCGTTTCGCTTGAGCCACTAAACCTCTGTGTAGTGTAAGTCCACGTTGCGACCCCCGGTTCTTACGGGGAGGCGGAAACGGTATAAAAATCAAATTTTTAGCAGAAGGGGCAACATGGACTAAGCAAAGTCGGGATCTTTAACTAAACTAAAACTAGCAAACTTTGCTAAAGAGAGTTAGCTACTCGGATGGAGATGGTTATACCTTAACTTGTCTTGAACTCCTTCTCTTCAAGCTCCGATGGTGGTCCGATGGCTCCTTCTCGTCGTCTCCATACGCCGAAGATAGATCCACTTGAAAGCTCCAACCTTTAGCTCCTTCTTCGTTCTTTGAAGAAACTAGTTCACTTGGTTTGCTAAACCTAGTGAACTAGAATGAGTAGAGAGGAAATAGAATGGGATTTTATCTATGGTTCTTGATTCTCAACTCATGAGACAAGAGAACCATAGATCAAGAGAGGGAGCAAGAGGAGAGCTCAAGAACAAGAGAGAGAATGAGCAAGAAAGAATGAGGCTCTCTTTTGTCTCTCACCCTCTCATAATCCAATGTAATCATAACTCATCATATCAATAAAAGTCTTATGTGATGGTTGAAGCAACCATAACCTTATCATGTCATGCACTCATTTTACTCAAATGAACAAGCAAGTAAAAGTCTTTGGCATGAAATGATAACCATGGTTATCATGATGGTCAACTAGTCAAGCCTAGTCAACCGGTCAACAAAGTCAACAAGTCAACAAAAGTCAACAAGTCAACAAAGTCAACAAAAGTCAACAACCAAGTCACCATAATACTTAATTAATATAATAGTTAATCGCATATCATATTCTCATTAGGGTTGAGCAAAAAGTCAAAAAGTCAACGGTCAACTGTCAACAACCCTAAGGAGAATCCGCTGTCTGTGCCTCCCTGTCAACTGTGCATACACACCCGCATCCGCGTTCCGAGGAACACGAATGCAAACTGGATAAATCCAATCCCATAAGATACACTAGGATCTGGCTTAAACCAAAGCCCGCTAGTGTAAACTGTCCGGACACTGTACGTGCACAAGTGCACGGATGTGACCGAACCCTGTCGCAAAACCATGCGACCTGTCGCAATACCATGCGACCTCTACTCTTTTGCCTAAAGGCGAAAAGCTTTCTGTGTGGGACTCTAAAGACTCGACACTACGCTGGCAGTGGGTTTAACCACAGACCGCAAGCGGCACTAGCTGTGCGTAACGGTCCCCAGGTAATGCCGACAAGAAGACCGACGAGGCGAAACCCATCTGAACTCCTACTGAGCCTGAGTGTGACATTCTCCGTACAGTCCGGTCTGTTCGTCTGATACATCGCATGGCGGGCCTAGGGGGCGGTAAACGTCAGTCCCCCAATAGCGGTACAAGTCGTGCCGGAGCGAAGCCCAAAACACCCTGAGATAACACTGGAAACCTACCAGTATATCTCGTTTGCCCTGGCCAGGGACTACTCGTGTAATGGCTCTCCTAGACACAGCGCGATGTCAACCCCCAATACCGGGAGAGACGAATCCTGTCTAACCGTCACTGCCTCCAAGTGCTTCGGGACTGCACCCAACCACCACTTGTTTGCACGACTCCTTTGAGCCGTGGTAGGGTAGTGATCAAAGTACAGTGGGAACACACCCGAGGCGAAGTGACAGTGTCAAGTCAGCGGACTAAGCTGTACTCATGTCACCAGGGAACTGATAACTGACGATAGGTATAATACCAACTAGTCAGTTCCCGACGAGTCCTGTCCAGTGTACCCGTAACCTAACGAGCACCCGCATACTATCTCAAGTACGACGTACTGACGACTGTGGGACAGACCGTCTCCCACACTGGGATGAGAAGCGCATGCGCTGGTCTACTCCGGAGTATCGATGCCCTGTCTCGATAGTCCTGCGACCAGGGACCTGCATAAGGATGTGCTTATAGATTACCCAGCCCCACTAGTGTGACGGCCATCATATCGCTGGTAATCAAGCAAAGATCCTAAGGGCTCCACTAATGTGTATAGGTGATATACTAAAATAAACACATGTACACATTGAAGTAGAAACAAACCAAGTAGCATACTACTATTTTGAGCAAGATTGTCAATACAAGGTGAATATCCCAAGCTTCCATTAAGTAATATACATACTAGTATGATACAGTAATGGCCTCTAGGGCATATACACTAACAATCTCCCACTTGCACTAAGGCCATGTACTGGCGTATCGAAGACCTATCATCTCGATCAGCCGCTCGAACTGAGTCTGGGGCAAGGCCTTGGTGAATGGATCTGCAGTGTTATCTTCTGATTTTACTCTCTTTACCTCGATCTCCCGGCGATCAATGATCTCCCTGATCAGGTGGAACCGCCTCAAAATGTGCCTGGACTTCTGATGGGACCTGGGTTCCTTCGCTAAAGCTATAGCGCCGTTGTTGTCACAATACAGCGGTATTGGATCAACACTGGTAGGAACCACCTGAAGTTCCGTGAGGAACTTCTTCATCCAGACAGCTTCCTTTGCGGCATCGCAAGCAGCTATGTACTCCGCTTCCATGGTTGAGTCAGCAACGGTTTCCTGCTTGGAACTCTTCCAGCAAACCGCCCCTCCATTGAGGGTAAAGACATAACCCGACATGGACTTGGAGTCATCCTTGTCACTCTGGAAGCTGGAGTCAGCAAAGGCCTCAATCTGGAGGTCTTTTCCGCCATACACCAAGAACATCTCCTTAGTCCTTCTCAGGTACTTGAGAATGTTCTTTACTGCTATCCAGTGTTTCTCCCCTGGGTCCGACTGATACCGGCTTACAACGCTCAATGCGTATGCTACATCTGGTCTGGTGCATAACATCGCATACATAATAGAGCCTACCGCAGATGCGTAGGGTATTGATGACATGCGAGCCCTTTCCAAATCAGTCTTGGGAGACATCTCTTTGGAGAGGGTGATTCCGTGACAAGCCGGTAGATTACCGCGCTTGGAATCTTCCATACTGAATCGTTTCAGTATGGTGTCGATGTACCTTGACTGTGAAAGTCCCAACATCCTTTTAGATCTATCACGATAGATCTGGATCCCCAGAATGTAGTTGGCATCGCCCAGGTCCTTCATGGAGAACCTCTGTGACAAGAATCCTTTGACTGACTGTAGCATAGGAATATCATTTCCTATTAGGAGACTGTCATCGACGTACAAGACGAGGAATACCACATTTCTCCCTACAATCTTACTGTAAATGCATGGTTCATCTGGGTTTTTGACAAAGTCGAATTCTTTGACAGTATCATCAAAGCAGATGTTCCAACTCCGCGATGCCTGCTTAAGTCCATAGATGGACTTGAGCAACTTGCACACTTTACCGCTGCTCCCACTCTGATTGAATCCCTCTGGCTGATCCATATAGACGCACTCTTCTAAATTTCCATTTAGGAAAGCCGTCTTAACGTCCATCTGCCAGATCTCATAATCGTGGAAGGCAGCAATGGCAAGAAGGATCCGAATGGATTTAAGCATGGCTACCGGAGAAAAAGTCTCGTCATAGTCCAAACCAGGTCTTTGACGAAAACCCTTTGCAACGAGCCTAGCTTTATAGGTTTCAACCTGCCCATCTACACCAATCTTCTTTCTGAAGATCCATTTGCAGCCTACGGGTTTTACCCCTTCTGGAGCAAAGTCCAAAGTCCAAACTTTGTTGGTGTACATGGACTCCATCTCGGTCCGCATTGCATCCAGCCATTTTACCGAGTCACCTCTCTGAATGGCTTGCTGGAAGCTAGTAAGCTCATCATAATCTATGATGCAATCCTCTCTATCCCCGTCTATGAGAAAACCGTAGTATCTCTCGGGCGGATGAGACTGCCTACTACTCCTGCGGAGCGGCGTAGGAATGTCCGGTTCCCCTGAACCTTCTGGTTCTACTAAGGTTTCAGTAATAGCTTGTGGTTCTGGAATTTCTTCCAGTTCTATTGCGCTCCCACTTATCTGATTTTCTAAAAACTCAGTTTCCATGAAGCGGGCATGACGAGAAACAAGGACTTTTTGCTCCTCTGCGTAATAGAAAAGATACCCCTTGGAGTTCTTTGGGTATCCCACAAACTTGCACTGTACTGAGCGTGCCTCGAGCTTGTCCGCATGCTGCTTTTTTACAAAAGCCGGACATCCCCATGTCTTAAAGGATTTAAGACAGGGTTTCTTCCCACTCCACATCTGATATGGTGTGGTAGGCACTGTCTTAGTAGGAACTTGGTTCAAGAGATGTGCAGCTGTTTCCAGTGCATATCCCCAGAAAGATCGCGGTAACTCAGCCTTACTCATCATGGAACGAACCATATCTAATAGGGTTCGATTCCTTCTTTCCGATACACCGTTGTGTTGTGGTGTGTATGGAGGAGTACGCTGAGAGAGAATTCCATTCTCTTTTAAGTAGTCCAGAAACTCGGCACTCAAGTATTCACCACCTCGATCCGATCTTAGGATCTTGATACTTTTGCCTGTTTGTTTTTCTACTTCATTCTTATATTCTCGAAATTTCTCAAAGGCTTCGGATTTGTGCTTCATTAAGAAGACATGTCCAAACCTAGAGAAATCATCTGTGAAAGTAATGAAGTATGAATAACCGCTTCGCGCATGTGTAGACATTGGACCACACACGTCACTGTGTATAAGTCCCAAGAGCTCGCTCGCTCTTACTCCGTGTCCAGTGAACGGAGTCTTTGTCATCTTTCCCATGAGACAAGATTCACAAGTGGCATAAGACTGGTACTCGAACGGATCCATGTATCCTTCTTTATGTAACTTAGTCAACCGTGTCTCATTGATGTGACCCAGTCTACAATGCCATAAGAAAGCCTGATTTAATTCTGGAGACTTTCTTTTAAGTGTGTTCTGGACACTGAATATCTGAGCTTGATTCAATACGTATATACCGTTATTTAATGTACCTGACCCAATCAGTGCTTGATTTAGGTGGATGTTTACTACATCGCTTACAAAAGCAAAATCATATCCTTCCTTAGAAAGTAAGGATACAGATATGATATTGCAAGTCGCACCTGGTACATACAAACAGTCACGCAGAATCAATATCTGCCCAGTTGTCAGTCCTAGGTGATATTCCCCTACGGATACAACATCCATGCTCATTCCGTTAGCAACCCTGAGAGTCATATCACCTTTCCTGATAACCCTACGGTTTCTCAGACCCTGTAACGAATTACAGATGTGAGATCCTGATCCGGTATCCAATACCCAGGAAGTAGGGTTAACTGACAAACAGTTCTCAATTACAAACACACTCGAAGCCGAAGCCACAACATGCTTCGAATTCTGGCTACTGGCTTTACAAGCCCTGCAATCTCTCTGCCATAGTTCATTCCCGTTACAATAGGAACGTCCCTCTTTTACTATATCCAGTCCTGAAACTTTTGCCCTTGCTTTTCCTTTTTCTTCCCTGGTTTCTTTCAGGGTATAAGCAGAGGGCAGGGACTGTAGAATTAGGTCAGTACTTGACCCATTCTCCAACGTGGTCTCCAGGTCCGTGAGCTCAATATAGCTGGTCTCTGTAAGGACGTTGCCCCTTACAGATGACCCGACTGCCAACCTCGCTTGAAGCAATTCGTTCGAGGTCTCATATCTTGCGATACGAGATTGCTCTCCATATAAAACTTTGTTATGGAGGAAGATGGAAACTGAGTCCATCTTCTCGTGCTGCCTCTGGTTTGTACCATCAACTGAGGCTAACACGAGGCACTTGGCTTTCGCACAATCCCTTTCCGATGTCCTGTGGATGTAAACATCCGTGACATGGGAAACTGGACCTGAGACAGCAGGGTTTTGATTAGTTAAGAGGTGTCCCAGCTTGTCGTGGGCAATGGACATCTGGACAGATCTTTGCCAGTCATAACAGTCAGGTTCAGTCATATTATTATCTAGATGTAACCTAGGTGCGGTCACAGGGTCGCTGCATTTAAGAGAGAGAAGAAGAAACACTCAGCATGATGCTCTTGCAAGTTTAGAGTGGTTTTTAGTTTGTCTAAACAGGATGGCTCCCACTGTTTCTCGAATCCCTCCTCAAACCATAAAGGAAGAATTAGTCGGGATCAATCCCACCGCACAATACTTGCTTAACCGTTCAGCCAGGCCGGTGTCGGTACTTCGAGGGAGGTTTTCCAACGCTTTCGCGAAGTTCCTTAATTAAAGAACCTCTTTTCCCTAGGGGCGTAGCCCCGCTAACACCTTTCTAGGCACCTACTAGGTTTATAGCATTGATCGTTTAGTGAGAAATTTCCTGAGGAGTAGCATATACTCACAGTAGGATCGGGATCCAAATATCATTGCGTGACAAAACTGAAGGAATCCTATCAGAATCATCACACTCCAAATGGTATGCATTGCTAGCAAGTTTCAGTTCTTTTGAAACTCCCGATGTGGATTTTTGCCCCATGCTCTTATGACCTTGACTAAGGCCAACAAATTATATGTCACATGTCAAGTTCTACCCGTCGTTGTCCAGGTTAATTTGAATCCATCCGTATATACCCTTGACTAAGGCCAACAAAGTAATACGACTGTCCCAAACCAACGCATCTATCTATGCAACATATGAATGTCCACCAGCTACCAATCACTGTGCCTTGACTAAGGCCAACAAACACAGCTTGAATACTGTTGAATATTCATATGAAACGACGGAGGGCTACGAATGGTTTTGGCAAAACCGTGAACGTAGTGAACTTGATTTAGTCGATGGAACGAGATAGCTTTTAAATGGAGTGGCTCAAACTCCGCATTTTAAAAGTTTGTTTTTGAAAAGAACCGAGTGGTTTTTCGAAAGTGTTCCAACGACTTATACTTGGTTTATTTTCTTGCATTAGTTCTTTTAATGCATGTTTTACTTGCATTAGTTCTTTTAATGCGTGATATTCTTGCATTAGTTCTTTTAATGCGTCCCATCATTTAATCCTACCATTGCAGAAAAAAACCAAAATATGACGTACGCTTATGCCATTCGCATTCGCCACTGGGCCCCGTCATTACCCGTTAGGTTACTTAACTAACGACAGAGCGGGGGCTGGGCTAGCGCGTCTGTAAAACATAAGCAACGCCTAAATAATATCATATATAGATATACTGCAATGATAAACATTTCAGATCACAGATAAATACATTGGATATACTAGGAATCTGTAATTTGTACGAGCCTGTAACAAAAACAGATTACACGGTCGCGGTGAATAGCCAATACCCCACCCAAGACCCCTACGGGTGCGGCAAACTACCCGCCAAGTACCCGAAGCGTAGCAACCTTCCTCATCTCCATGAGTAGGCCACTCGACACTTCGGCATACCCGGTAGTTTGTGCACCCCTCCATGGGTCTATCCTAGGAGCAAAAACAGTAAAAAGAAATTATACAATGACGGCTACAACCCCGACCCGGTTGTGCGGCCATACAAATAATTATTACATCAATTTACAAATTTACATGAATTGCAAGAAAAGAAAACTCTCGTCTCACAACCCCCGGCTATTCACCCGCGACAATCCAACATATTTATATACACATTCCAATATCAAACACAGATCATGTATAACCCCGACCAATCGACTTATAGCGATTAGCCGACGTTCAATACATGCAAGCATCACAGATATAACCATCATAGTCAAAGTGCAGTGAAGTTCGGAAAAAAATACGGAATTATAGGACCCCAAAAGGAAATTTCTTTTCTGGAAAATCTGGGGACATATAATATATTTCAAAAATCCCAAAACCAACACAGACACACACTGCACGAAAAATGATGCACAGAAGACGACAAACTGCGGCGCTTCCGCGGCACATGCCTACCTCGTGCGGCGGAAGGGCGGCGGTTTGAATGAATTAGGGCAACGTTTTTCTTGGGTGTTCACACAAAACCCTGAGCCGAATTTACAAGTATAAAGTTTTTCATTTTTACCAGAAAAAATTTTAACAGAAACTTGGGTTTTGTAAAAGTTAGGTTTTTGGATTTTTTTCGGTTCCGAACTTCGTTACACTTTACTACCAAGCTAGTTTAAGTTTAGTTAGGCTCTAATACCACTGTAAGTCCACGTTGCGACCCCCGGTTCTTACGGGGAGGCGGAAACGGTATAAAAATCAAATTTTTAGCGGAAGGGGCAACATGGACTAAGCAAAGTCGGGATCTTTAACTAAACTAAAACTAGCAAACTTTGCTAAAGAGAGTTAGCTACTCGGATGGAGATGGTTATACCTTAACTTGTCTTGAACTCCTTCTCTTCAAGCTCCGATGGTGGTCCGATGGCTCCTTCTCGTCGTCTCCGTACGCCGAAGATAGATCCACTTGAAAGCTCCAACCTTTAGCTCCTTCTTCGTTCTTTGAAGAAACTAGTTCACTTGGTTTGCTAAACCTAGTGAACTAGAATGAGTAGAGAGGAAATAGAATGGGATTTTATCTATGGTTCTTGATTCTCAACTCATGAGACAAGAGAACCATAGATCAAGAGAGGGAGCAAGAGGTTGAGGGTGAGAGCAAGAGGAGAGCTCAAGAACAAGAGAGAGAATGAGCAAGAAAGAATGAGGCTCTCTTTTGTCTCTCACCCTCTCATAATCCAATGTAATCATAACTCATCATATCAATAAAAGTCTTATGTGATGGTTGAAGCAACCATAACCTTATCATGTCATGCACTCATTTTACTCAAATGAACAAGCAAGTAAAAGTCTTTGGCATGAAATGATAACCATGGTTATCATGATGGTCAACTAGTCAAGCCTAGTCAACCGGTCAACAAAGTCAACAAGTCAACAAAAGTCAACAAGTCAACAAAGTCAACAAAAGTCAACAACCAAGTCACCATAATACTTAATTAATATAATAGTTAATCGCATATCATATTCTCATTAGGGTTGAGCAAAAAGTCAAAAAGTCAACGGTCAACTGTCAACAACCCTAATGAGAATCCGCTATCTATGCCTCCCTGTCAACTGTGCATACACACCCGCATCCGCGTTCCGAGGAACACGAATGCAAACTGGATAAATCCAATCCCATAAGATACACTAGGATCTGGCTTAAACCAAAGCCCGCTAGTGTAAACTGTCCGGACACTGTACGTGCACAAGTGCACGGATGTGACCGAACCCTGTCGCAAAACCATGCGACCTGTCGCAATACCATCGACCTCTACTCTTTTGCCTAAAGGCGAAAAGCTTTCTGTGTGGGACTCTAAAGACTCGACACTACGCTGGCAGTGGGTTTAACCACAGACCGCAAGCGGCACTAGCTGTGCGTAACGGTCCCCAGGTAATGCCGACAAGAAGACCGACGAGGCGAAACCCATCTGAACTCCTACTGAGCCTGAGTGTGACATTCTCCGTACAGTCCGGTCTGTTCGTCTGATACATCGCATGGCGGGCCTAGGGGGCGGTAAACGTCAGTCCCCCAATAGCGGTACAAGTCGTGCCGGAGCGAAGCCCAAAACACCCTGAGATAACACTGGAAACCTACCAGTATATCTCGTTTGCCCTGGCCAGGGACTACTCGTGTAATGGCTCTCCTAGACACAGCGCGATGTCAACCCCCAATACCGGGAGAGACGAATCCTGTCTAACCGTCACTGCCTCCAAGTGCTTCGGGACTGCACCCAACCACCACCTGTTTGCACGACTCCTTTGAGCCGTGGTAGGGTAGTGATCAAAGTACAGTGGGAACACACCCGAGGCGAAGTGACAGTGTCAAGTCAGCGGACTAAGCTGTACTCATGTCACCAGGGAACTGATAACTGACGATAGGTATAATACCAACTAGTCAGTTCCCGACGAGTCCTGTCCAGTGTACCCGTAACCTAACGAGCACCCGCATACTATCTCAAGTACGACGTACTGACGGCTGTGGGACAGACCGTCTCCCACACTGGGATGAGAAGCGCATGCGCTGGTCTACTCCGGAGTATCGATGCCCTGTCTCGATAGTCCTGCGACCAGGGACCTGCATAAGGATGTGCTTATAGATTACCCAGCCCCACTAGTGTGACGGCCATCACATCGCTGGTAATCAAGCAAAGATCCTAAGGGCTCCACTAATGTGTATAGGTGATATACTAAAATAAACACATGTACACATTGAAGTAGAAACAAACCAAGTAGCATACTACTATTTTGAGCAAGATTGTCAATACAAGGTGAATATCCCAAGCTTCCATTAAGTAATATACATACTAGTATGATACAGTAATGGCCTCTAGGGCATATACACTAACATGTAGGACTCTAAAGACTCGTTAATACGCCGGCAGTAAGTGATGATCATATCAAACACCCACAAGCCGCAAGCTGTCTGCTAAACGTAACGGCCACCCGGGTATTGAGCGATCAGAAGATCAACGAGCAAGCCCGCTCACACTCCTGTGAATCCAACCAGTAACACTTAACCGTACAGTCCGGTCTATTCGTCTGATATGTCGCATATCTCGCCTAGGGGTGGTAAACATCAGACCCCAGTAGCTTGATAAGTCATGCCGATGTAAGGTCCATAACAAGCGTGAGACTACTGATAACTCTTACCAGTAAATCACAGCAACCCTGGCCAGGATTTCCAGTTATGGCCAGTCGAGCATAGCGCAACATCAACCCCCAATACCGGGAGAGACGAATCCCCTCCTATCGCTCATTGCCTCAATGTGAATCGGGACTGTACCCAAAAACGACCTGTTTGCACGACTCAGTAGAGCCGTGGTTGGGTGGAAATCAAAGCACAGTGGGAGACACACAAGAATCTATGACAATCTCGGGTCAACAGACTAAGCTGTACCAGTGTCACCAGAGAACTGCCATCTGACGTGAGGTATAATACCATCTGGGAGTTCTCGGCGAGTCCGTTCAGTGTACCCAGTCTCCACTGAGCACCCGCATACCATCTCTGATGTCAAACACCAATGGATATGGGATCATCCATCGCCCATCACATGGGTCGAGAAGATATACGCTAGTCTACTCTGGAATATCGATGCCCCGTCTCGATATTCCCATGACTAGGAACCTTGAAGGATGTACTCATGGACTACCCAGGCCCCACTAGTATGATCTATATCATAGTCCTGGAAATCGAGCACACATCCTAAGGGCTTTATCAACATGTAATAGAGAGACAGCAAGTATACATGTTAAGATAAAGAGCAACCAGATAGCATACTATCATGTCGAGCAAGAAAGTCCTACCTATATATGTCCCAGCATCCACTACAATATACATTCAATGTACAGTAATGGCCTCTAGGGCATACATATAACTAACAATCTCCCACTTGCACTAGGTCCATCTATAGCAGTGGTTGTAGTATCTAATACCCAACCATCCAATATAAGTCTCTCTGTGGGAAAAAGCCTTTGTGAGTGGATCCGCCGTGTTGTCCTCTGAGTCTACTCTCCTAACCTGGATCACCCTGGAGATCAACTATCTCCACGATCAGGTGATGCTGCCTCAGAATATGCCTGGGTCACTGATGGGACCAGGGTTCCTAGGCCAAAGCCACACTTCCATTGTCACACAATGGTAGGAACCTAGTTAATCTCATGAACCATTATACACCCAAACTGCCTCTATGGTAGTATCTTTAATTGCGATGTTACCATCCTTTATCGTCTAGTTTTCCATGGTATTTAGCTTGGAACTCTTCCAACATACCGTCCTTTCACTCAAGGTAAAGACAATGCTTGGGACTGACATTCAGTCGTCCTTATCATCCTGGAACTTTTCCAGTGATTCTCCCCAGGATCGATTGATACCATCTCACTAAACCTAGTGAGAACCCTAATATCCATTTAGATCTATCTCATAGATCCAAATCCCAGAATTTAGGAGTTATCACCTTTATCCTATATGGAGAATCCTTGTGATAAGAGGAGATTGACCGTGTATATAGGAAACTTCTTCCCCATCAAGAGTATATCATCCACGTACTCTACGAGGATCACCACCATACTCCCTACTACCTTTTTGTATATACAAGGTTCATCTACCATTTTGATGAAGTCAAACTATTTGACTACTACATCAAAACAGATGTTCCAACTCCGCGATGCCTGCTTTATCCTGCAAAGCATCTTGCACACGTTTCCGCTGCTCCCACTGTTTACGAAGCCCTCTGGCTGTATTCTTATAGACGTTCTCTTCTAAATCTTTATTTAGAAAAGTAGTCATGGCACCCAACCACCAGATATCGTAGTCATGGTATGTAGCAATGGCAAGTAGGATCTGGATGGACTTAAGCATAGTCCCTGTAAAAGGTTTCATCATTATCCACGCCTGGTCGATGACGAAAACCTTTAACAAGTCTAGCTTTGAAAGTCTCAACCTTTCCATCTACACTAAGTAATCTTCTCAAGATATACTTGCTCCTTATGGGGATTTAACCCTTCAGATATAGCAACCAAAGTTCATACTTTGTTGGTGTACATGGATTCCATCTCAGATTGCTAAGCATCCAGCCATTTTTACAGAGTCCCCACTCTTGATGGCCTGCTCGAAACTAGTTGGGTCATCATCTCATGATGCAATCCTCGTTCCCACTGTCATCGAAAAAACCGAAATATCTCTCAGGCGGATGAGGAACCCTTCCAGATCGACGGAGAGGCTGAGGTTCGTCGGAGACTATCGAATCCCTTGGTTCTGTCAAATCATCAGGTGCAGTTTGTATAGCTGGAACCTTTCCAGTTCTACAGAACTGACCTTGCCTCGATCTTGTCCGTATTTTGCTTTTGACATAGGCCGAACAATCCCAAATCTTAACTTACTTAAGAGATAGGCTCTTCCCATGCCATATCTTATATATAGTGGTAAGCATTGATTTGATTCGAACCCAATTCAACAAGTATGCAGCTTCTCAAGTGCATAACCCCTAAAAGGAAAAAGGTAACTCGGTAGTACTCATCATAGAGTGCATCATATCTCATAGGGTGCTATTGCTCCGCCCCGATATACCGTAGTGCTGTGGTATACTCAGAGGAGTAATACTGAGAGAGAATCTCATTCTCCTTTAGAACAATCCAGGAATTCTATGCTCAAGTATTCTTCTCCCTGATCACATCAAAGGACATAATACTTATACCCGTTTTTGGTTCTCTACTTCCAGCTTATATTCGGTGATTATCTCAAAAGTTTGGGACTTATGTTTCAACAGGAACATATGGCTGAATCTTGAGAGATCACCAGTGAATGTAATGAAGTACAAAGAACCGGTCTGGCATGTGTAGACAGGGGACCTTACATACATCAACATGTATCAATCCCAAGAGTTTATTAACTCTTTCTCTGTTTCCAATAAACAGAGCTATGGTCATCTAATCTTTGTGACATGACTGGCAAGTTTCACAAGATGTAAATTCAAACTGATTTAAATATGCATCTAAAATGTAACTTTAGCTAATCGGGTTACATTTATATGACCTAGTCTACAATACCTCAAAAAGGAATCGTTCATTTCAGAACTCTTCTTCTTATGTGTGTTCTGTATACTAGGAACTGTAGTTTGATTTAGTACGTCAATGCTTTTAGATAACGTGCCTGAACCGATCAACTTTTGAAATAGGAAATGTTCAAAACATTATCCAACAATACAAAATTTTATCATTTCTTTACTAATAAAGAGACTGATATGATTTTGTATGTCAGGTTCGGTATCTAATAACATTTGTTCAGAATCAATGTATTGGTAATACAGGGTGACAGTGACCAACAGACTTGCCTGTAACACTTGCACCGTTTTCTGTCTCATGAAACTTATCACCCTTTCTCAGTTCTCTACCTTTCTTTAGCCCATATAACGGATTACATTTGCAGGATCCTGATCCGGTATTCAATACCTAGGACGTAGAGGACGCCGAAAATGGTTCTTTATAATGAACACACCCGAAGGAGATGCATCATATGCACTTTTTTCGTTTGGGCGGCATAGGAATTCTGGTATTCCTCTATTTCCTGCTCTGTCTTATAACAATTATAAGTTGGAGCGGGACCAACGTTCCCCAGCTCAGTATAACAAGCGGGTTTGGTCAATTCATCCATATTATTATCTTGATTAAGGCGTTATATGGTCGCTACCTGGAGAGAGAAAGAAGAAAACACTCTGCGTGCGCTCTTGCAAGATTAGATTGGTTATTTATTTTATCTAATCAGGATGGCTCCCACTGTTTTTATCAAATCTTCCTTCAAACCTTAAAAGGAAAGACTAGCCGGGATTAATTACACTCTACAAGTTCGCCAATCTTTTAGCCAGGCCAGTGTCGGTACTTTGAGGGAGGTTCCCCGTGCTTTCGCACGGACCTAATTAAAATAAACCTCGTTTTCCCAGAGGCATAACCCCGTTGACACCTTTCTAGACACCTAGTTGATCGGCTAATTGCAAAGTGCAAAACTCTCCCAGGAGTAACAATTACTCGCAGTGGGTATCAGGATCCAACTATCATATAGAAGGTATGCAATCTCATTGCAAATTTCAACACTTGAAACTCCCGATAATGGTTTTTACCCTTAGCACTTATGACCTTAACTATGGTCAACAAATCAAAAGCATTAGTCAAATTCTACCCGTCATTTCGTGATTAATCAGACCCACCCACATGACCTTTAACTAAGGTCAACAAAGTCACGCGACTGTCCTAACTAATCGCATCATATGCGGTGTAGGAAGACATCACTTAGCTACCGTACACTGTGCCTTGACTATGGTCAACAAACACAGCACGAATACTAAGTACTCTACTTCCTAAAATGACGGAGGGCTGCGGATGGTTTTTAAGAAAACCTTTAACGCTTTGAACTTGATCTCGTTGCGGAATCAAATGGTTTTTAAATGGAATGTTTTTGAGGCTTTTCTAGTTTTGCTAAAGGGGTCACTCCCGGTGAAGGGATCGTCGGCCCTTTCCTCATCGAATAAGGTGCAGGATATATCATATATACCGCTGTGCAAAGCAAAAAACTATAGAAGCAATCAAAAGACAAACCAAGGGTTGTAGCATCTGCCAGTTATTGCTAAAGAGGTCACTCCCGGTGAAGGGATCGTCGGCCCTTTCCTCATCGAATAAGGTGCAGGATATATCATATATACCGCTGTGCAAAGCAAGAACTGTAGCTACCTGTTTTATTTTTGAAATTCAATTCCACAACATCTTTTAGGTTTATTTTCTTTCATTAATCACATTAATGAATGTCCTATCATTTAAGTCTACCTAAACATCACAGGTAAATATAACGTACGCTTATGCCATCCGCATTCGCCTCGATGTCCCGTCTGCACCGTTAGGTTAGGTAACTAACGCCAGAGCGAGGCAGGGCTAGCGCGGGTGTAAAACATAAGCAACGTTTATATGATATATCATATATACTATATACAATATCAATCTGAACAAATCACATGATCACATCACAGATAACGCAGCAGAAAATATCATATGAAATATTGGATATACTAGGACGTCCGTGTTTTATTTTGAGCCTTAATAAAACACGGATTCCACGGTCGTGATGAATAGCCAATCCCACACCCCTAGACCCCTACGAGAGCGGCAGGCAACCCTACCAATTCTAGGGTTAGGAGACCCGGACACGACTCCTCGAGATGGTCTCCCACTGGACCCTAGAACCCGGTTACTTGTGCTCCCCTCCTTGGGTCTATCCTAATGCGGAAAAGTAAATAATATACATCAACGGTGACATCTTCCGCAACCTGGAAGTGCCCCAATAAAAGAATATTACATACAAGTCTTTACATGAATGAAAATAAGAAACACTCATCTCACATAAAAAAAACCCCGGCTATTCAAACACGACGATCCAATATAAAATATCCAGCAACACATAACATCACATGTCATCAACGTAAGTAAACATGCGTATCCCAATTGTCGTTGACATATAGCAACGAAACCGGCGATATCACATATTACACTTACGGTCACAGAAAAGAAAGTGTAAAACTACAACAGTTGGAATCCGCAAACTCTTTAGACATCACATGCCTAATCAAATGAATTCCTTAGACATCACATGCCTAACAATTATAAACCCCGCATTTTAGTCTCATTATTGAAAATTCTTTTCAATATCAAGTCGGGTAATTCAACAAGATTCCCGACATCCTGAACGAATGCTCATCGCAAACTTTAGTAGACGGTCGTACCCCCGATACCATCGACGAAGTGCACCAAGGCGGAACACCGCTGCCGCGAGCACCTGAACGGATGTTTTCGGCGACGGGGTTCTCCTACGATCACTTGGTCGGGGCTATGGGGCGTGGCTATCTATTAAGTTTACCGGTGAGTATCCGCGTACGCTACGTGATTGCGACGGACTTTTGATCACATCAAAATTCCGTGGCAACCAATCAAGTGAGACTAAACTGCTATGTTTATAACATCCAAATCAGTTATCTCATAACTACTTGTGGATTCCAAATATTGTATCACATTCCAGATAAATAGAAACTGTTAAACTTTCCAATCGAACAATCAAACACCCAAGTTTTCCCGAAACATCTCAACACATGAAATAAGTTTAAAAACATTCACTTCATGCCACAGTACCAACGGTCCAGCCGTAGAAGAGTCAAGCCAACGCCTCACATGTGGCACGCCGTACTGCCCCAAACTCTAAGGTTCAAAGGGCAGTTCAAGACGGTCACATAATCGAGTTAAGGTTTGTTGTCTTCTAGAGGGTCCATCGCGTTACTTGCACTACTTAGAACGTCTTTAAACTATGGAAATATCCAACACTTGGAAATTTCCCGGCAGGGGAAAAATTGGGTATTTATATCCGGTCGAACTATTCAACATGTTCTAAAATTACCCGGAAAAACACATAGACAAAGTTAAACAATCTGATCGTAACATCGAGTCCCCAATACAACCCAGGAAACTCAACTCTTGAGTAAAATTTAAAAATTCCCAGAAAACACAGCAATTCCAGAAATAAATTACTGTGCAAACCACGTGGCCTAACTTACCAATATGGCCGCGGAACCGCCGCGCAAGCCAGGGTGGGGCCGCGGTTCCGCGGCGCTTTGGTCGAGTTGTGGTCACGTGCTGCACAGTAACTCCTACAATTCCCTGCTGAATTTTTTGGATATTTTTAATTTGGAAAAATCCACTGTTTACAAAAATGTACAGAGAGGGGTTGCAATTAGGGTTTCGGGGTTAGATCGGGTTTCTAACTTCGTCTACACTTCGCCTAAATCTCTAGCTAGGCTCAGATACCACTGTAGGGTTCCTAGGCACACTCATGAGGTTCTACAACTGATCAAACATGTCCAATTCAAAATTTTCTATGTGCCGAGAAACCCTAAACAAGATCAATACTAGAGGTAAGGCGAAAGAACATGCAAGTTAACAACTTTAACTAAAAGTGAAAGGGACTACAACCTTTGTAGATCCGGTCCTCCACTTCCAAAGCTCCGTAACGACGTCCCTTCGCTGTGATCATCGGATCCTGGATTCTAGCGATGGTTTCGTCGGAGAAATAATCGGGCTAGGTTGTTGACTTCGATGCCGAAGATGATCTACGTCGAGGCAACTCAAACTCAAGCTCCATCTTCACTAGGTCATGAAACTTGTGAAGATAACACACTCTACTACATGGCAAGTAGTAGAGGATGAAGCAATAGGAAGTGGGTTCACTTTGGATTTGGATTTCTCACTTAGATTCATCACTTAGAATTTTCTAGTAAGCTTTCTTCACCTCATGAAGAAGATGAAGAAGAAGAAAAAGAAAATGAATTATCTAATTAGAAAATTCAAGTGAAGTCTATCATATAGCAACCATGGGTAAGTAAACTCATGTAGAGAGCAAACATAGTTTAGGTAATGGTTAGGTTTTAGGATAAAACAAAATGGCATAAACTTTTGTCACAAGTGCTTGAAGTAACATGAAGCTTCTAGCAATGTGAAAGAAAAAGACCATTTTGTTTTAACAAAATAAAGTAAAGTAAATAAAACCCTAACCATTAACCTAAACATGGTTTATAGTATACACACACCCAAGTTTGCATGTATCATCAATCATGATACAAACTAGTGCACAAAAATATATCATATATACAATGTGCACAATCTAGTGAGAAAAATAATCTTAAGTGAACCAATACTAGTTAATGTAAAGTAATATATCAAATATATAATTATACATTAAATCATTAAATCGATACTTGATTTAATGATCCGGTCATATCGCATATAACCGACTAATATCAAGTGTATCAATGTATCGAATCAACACTTGATTCGGTAACCCGGCTATATCTTATATAACCGTCCAATGATACAAATCGCGAGACTAGAATACAGTATCACATACTGGTATTATTCTCAGTCCCGCACATATCTCATATGCGCTCCTATTTCGTTTCGCTTGAGCCAGGAAACCTCTGTGTAGGACTCTAAAGACTCGTCAATACGCCGGCAGTAGGTGATGATCATATCAAACACCCACAAGCCGCAAGTGGTCTGCTAAACGTAACGGCCACCCGGGTATTGAGCGATCAGAAGATCAACTAGCAAGCCCGCTCACACTCCTGTGAATCCAACCAGTAACACTTAACCGTATAGTCCGGTCTGTTCGTCTGATATGTCGCATATCTCGCCTAGGGGTGGTAAACGTCAGACCCCAGTAGCTTGATAAGTCATGCCGATGTAAGGTCCATAACAAGCGTGAGACTACTGATAACTCTTACCAGTAAATCACAGCAACCCTGGCCAGGGATTTCCAGTTATGTCCAGTCGAGCTTAGCGCAACATCAACCCCCAATACCGGGAGAGACGAATCCCCTCCTATCGCTCATTGCCTCCATGTGAATCGGGACTGTACCCAAAAACCACCTGTTTGCACGACTCAGTAGAGCCGTGGTAGGGTGGAAATCAAAGCACAGTGGGAGACACACAAGACTCTATGACGATCTTGGGTCAACAGACTAAGCTGTACCAGTGTCACCAGAGAACTGCCTTCTGACGTGAGGTATAATACCATCTGGGAGTTCTCGGCGAGTCCGTTCAGTGTACCCAGTCTCCACTGAGCACCCGCATACCATCTCTGATGTCAAACACCAATGGATATGGGATCATCCATCGCCCATCACATGGGTCGAGAAGATATACGCTAGTCTACTCTGGAATATCGATGCCCCGTCTCGATATTCCCACGACTAGGAATCTTCAAGGATGTACTCATGGACTACCCAGGCCCCACTAGTATGATCTACATCATAGTCCTGGAAGTCGAGCACACATCCTAAGGGCTTTATCAACATGTAATATAGAGACAGCAAGTATACATGTTAAGATAAAGAGCAACCAGATAGCATACTATCATGTCGAGCAAGAAAGTCCTACCTATATATGTGCCAGCATCCACTACAATATACATCCAATGTACAGTAATGGCCTCTAGGGCATACATATAACTAACAATCTCCCACTTGCACTAGGGCCATCTGTAGCAGTGGTTGTAGTATCTAAAGGTAGGGAATGAAGAAAACCAATTAGCCTAAGCAGGGTGTACAGAAGGAAATAACTAAAGACAAAATAAAAGGATTAGAAAGTGGGCAAAGTAAATTGCGACTGTTATCATTCACGACCAAACCGCGTACTTCATCGCCACTCCTATTTCACCTTTAAAAGAATAAGGTATTCTTCAGTTGTCTTTTATCATCACCTTCTCTCAAGTTGCGAGTACTCCTAGGATTAGGAGAGTGCACCTATTATGCTTACTGGATAGTCTTCTTCCAAACCATAGGCAGGTGCCGAACGGTAGGGAAGGAAGAAACCCATTTAGCCTAACGAAGGTGTACAGAAGGAAATGACTAAAGACAAATAAAAGGATTTGGAGAGATGGCAAAGAAATATACGGTTATAGTCATGAATTGGATTATGGAAGAGGCATTACTAGGAATACCAGGATACCCCTACGAAACATTTTCATGTTTCAGTGTATTGTTGAAGCAAAACTGATTTCCCGATTAGATACTTACTCCAGGGTATGTATTTACCAGGTATGATTCTCACATCTGTATGGTTTTACAGATGATGAGTGGGAGTAAGTTATTGGGAATTAGGTGATCATCCTCATTATATCGTAATTCTTTGTAATTGGTGATATTTGAGGAAATCGCCTGGGTACAGTTTTCAACCTACGACGCACAAGTTTTGAGTTATTCAACTCAGCGGACTTATACAGAGTATTGTATGTTGTCCAGTGTCCGTCAGGACAAAGGGGTAGGTCCTCGTACTATGTTCTGTTTACTTATGACTTCTCTAGTTTTTAGACAAGTGTTTCGTAGAAATACAATGTCGAAGTTTTGAGAAGTTGTGGGTATAAGAATAAAGTAGAGAACCAGGTATCGCAAGTATCGAGATTCTTCAAAGAGATCGAAGATGCAGATTCTTGTGATTGGTATTCGGTTGATAGTAATGGTTTTGAGAAACTAGTTTCTCTTTCGGGCTACTCATAATTGGATGTATTCCTAGGTTGAGTAATGCCGATTAGCCTCTCTCCACTAAGTTGATATGCACTGGAGACAGCTGCATGATTTGAATCTGGTTCCAATTAAATTAGTGCCTCTATTTCTATATTGTATATAGAATGGTTCATATCTTAACGATGTTAAGGTAAGGGGAGTTGTCCAGCTTATGCTTAAAACCAGACACTGGATAACTCAAGGCACGTTTCTGTACTGGCTGTTTGTGGGTTGACCCTGGCTTTGACGAGGGTTGACATTTCTACCATCTGGAAGATCAATAGTGATATTGTTCTTGACTCGCCACAGTTTTAGTAAAATGGATTTTTTCAGAAAACAGTAGTGGGAGTATGGTAGAACTGGAAGTGATTCCAGAACCGCAAACGATTACGGAAAATTTAATAGAACCTATATATTCAATCAGGTTTGACATTCCAATAAGCCACTCCACAGATATGGTGGGTAACCTCAGACACCCGAGAGGTACTCCGGTAGCCTCAAGGACGGTGACATGGAGGTTCTTGTTTACCCAGAATTGACACTACTATTGTTCCAAACTATGAGACCCGGCAGGAGGATAAGTATAGCGTCGTTCCAAACTAGCTTTAGAAGTGCACGTATATATTATTCTGCCAGAGGGTTGTTGTAGTCAGTGGGAGCAGCGGAAGAATAGTGGGCAAGTAGCTTTTGTCTATTTATAGACTTCAGCAGTTATAGCGGAGATAGATCATCTAATTTTGATGTAACAGTCATGGGTTTGACTTCATCAGAATAGGGGATGGATAAGTTAAGAAGGTAGTAGGGTGTGATGTCCTGGTATTTGGATGACATACACAGAGTAGGAAGTAAAATTCCTAACTACAATCGGTTATACTGTGGTTGTCACACAGTTGTTTCTCCACAAAGGACATGGATATAATATCAGACATTCTGGTTACTAGATCTATGGTTTTAGATCTAGATTTGGGTAGTTTTCTAATATGGGTACTTTGACAATATTCTAATAGTATTTTAGAATAGATGACTCCTGGTATGGTGGTGTACCTGCAGGTGATGGAGTTATCCTCACTAAAGGTGTCTTAGAGACTAAAGGAGAGAGGGATGTGCATGATTGGCAGATCACTTGCTTAGGCAATTGAGTTAATCGTGAGATGTCAAGTACCATACCAGATGTTGTTTTTGCACTAGATGCGATAAGTTTATATTAATCCAATCCTGAAGAAACATAAGGAAGCGGTTTTAGAACATAAGTGCATGTTCTACGGATTTGATGGCGGTAGCCTCCTTCGGGAGACGGTTATCATTCCAGGCTTCAAAGGTGACATGGATGACAGAGTGATTGTCAGAGTTATAGTTTTCCCTCCGACGAAGGACAGTATTATGGACAGGTGGTCCAAGAGGATACTGTGGGAGGCATGGTGCGCGATACTGATTAGGTTCAGTTATCACTACATTCTAAGAAGTTTGGATTTGGAGTTCATTTATGAACTAGATCCCATCAGATATTCAGACATATTCTAAGACAGGTATTACTCGATTCGGGAGATGGCTTTCTCCGCGAACTTGAGATTAAGAGAGACATAGAAAGAAACATCAGGGCGGATCCACTCACTGAGGCTATTTCTCAAACACAAGAGTTTTACAAACTAGTTTTGTGAAACTGATTAGTAGAGGAGTTGGGTGTTCGGTATCACACGGGCTATGAGTATGCGACATCGCAATAATTAGCCTTAAGTGCAAGTGGGAGATTGTTGGATATAGTGCCCTCAAAGTCAATTATTGGATCGCAGGTACGTGATTGCAATGATTGAGACAGGACCTATACCGATATGACAGTATTGCTCGAGATGATAGTATGCTATCTGATTTGTCTTTATCATCGTATGCATGCTTTAGTTTACTATTGCATGGTGATAGAGTCCATAGGATTCTTGCTTGACTGCCAGCAGTATGATGGCGATCATATACGTGGGAGCTGGGGTTTGTAAGCACATCCTTAAAGTGTCCCTAGTCGTAGGAGTTTCGAGACAGGGCATCGATACTCCAGAGTAGACTAGTGTATACAGTCGAGACCCCGACGAGGGGCGATGGCCGGTCTCACAAGCCATTGGTGTCAGTTGGTTCACCTAAGATGTATACAGGTGCTCATTGGGTTATGAGTACACCGGACAGGAATCGTCAGATAGCAGTTCCCTGGTGACATGTGTACAGGTTAGTTTGTCGACCTGAGATCGTCATTTGTCTCATGTGGGTTCCCACTGTGCTTTGATTTCTACCCTACCACGCTCAAAGGAGACGTGCAAACAGGTATTTTTTGGGTACAGTCCCGAGCCACATGGAGGCAGTGAGCGGATCGTCGGGAATTCGTCTCTCCCGGTATTGGGGGTTGATGTCGCACAGTGCACGGGTGGCCATCACTAGAAATTCTCGGCCGAGGTAGCGGAGAATTTCTGATTTGGATCAGTAGTTTCTCAGATGGTGATGGGCTTCATACCGACACGAATTATCGCGTTATTAGGGGTCTGACTTTATCCACCCCCTAGACTCGATATGCGATGCTCTTAGACGAACGTACCGAACTGTACGGATATTGTCACTGTCAGGCTCAGTAGGGTTTTCTGGATGAGTTCGCTCGTCAGCTTCCCTTTCAATCAATACATAGGCAACCGTTACGTACAGCTTGTACCTATGACGTGCTAGTGGTTATACCCAGTGCCAGTGTGTTGATGAGTCATTAGAGTCCCCCACAGACATTTTCCAAAGTTCGGACGAAACGTTGTAGAGGCCGTATGGTTTTATAGCAGGATTCGGAAAATGCACGTGCGTTTACGCACGTGTCATATTTCGGGCAGATAATACTGGTAGGCTTTGGTTTAAGCCGGATCCGAGTATTATACTGTGTAGATATAATATCTTTGTCTCAGTTGCATTTGTATTCGATCATAATACAAATGCGGGTATGTTTATACTGTTATGGGGTTATCCTGAAATTCGTTTCAGGATCGCTTTTAGAAGTTGCCAGTTTCCAGTTTTCTATCACCCGTATTTAACATTAGGTTAAATGCGGATTTATCTTTTCGTCACTTGGGTGAGTCATAGTGTGAGTCATGTGTGTGGAAGCATCTAGATGATGACTAGGATGACGAGGTGGCTAGTGACTCATTTGTTGCATTAATTAGATGATGACTAAGGGTTATGATTCATTGTTTGCCATTAATGATTTGTGCTAGGTGTTTAAATGACTCATCCTCTTCATTATTGTTATGGTCACCTCTTCCACTCCTACACTCACCCCCTCCTCACTTATATGTGGCCGGCCCTCTCATTTGAGAGGTGATGAAGGAATTGCAAAAGAAAAGACTATGGTTTTGGCTTCATGGAAATTTCATATATTCATTTCTCATTTCATTTGAATCCAAAAGGCAACTTCATTAATCGTTCGTCCATAGCTTTGGACATAACGAGACAAAGTGTTCTACTCATTCTCTACATCAATCTTGGTTATCTCTTTTAGCAAACTTGATGATCGAGTTGCCTCGGTTCATAGGCGGGAGCCCGTTTAAAGATCCGTCGACGTGGTGCCACCTGGACGAGAAGAATGGAGATTCAGGAGATCAGAGCAGCCGTAACAAAGCGTGGGATGATGGTTGAAGACCGAAGGACTCGGATCGTTCGGTATAACATTTCTATCCACTTTGTAGTTTGTTAGTTTAGCTTTAATGGCAGATCCGGGATATAGTACACGATAGCGCCAGTTGTAAAAGTTTTTGTTCCGCATTTGGCGTCTGTTAGACGGCCGGGGCGCTATCGTGGACTTACACAAATCTCAACACCTCACTATCTCAAAATCTCAGTGTCTCAAATCTCACTATCTAGGGCTCCGTCAGTCCTGATCGGCCCCTATCATCAATCACACGACCACGAACGGTATCCTCCGGATATCCGACGCACCAGGTAAAATCACTGGTAGGCAGTCTGCCCCTGCCGGGCTCATCGTCTACACCTCGATGTTCATGCCCCAGGGTACCTTACCGGGTCCACCATGTACCCGCAGACGGTTCATTCAACTCCTCGAATCGGGTCTTGAAATCCATCTCATAACCTAGAAAACATCATGGTGGATGACTCATACATCACGAGAAAACCGCACTTTTCATTTTAAAAAGAGAGAGAGAGAGAAGTTTATATAAATTCTTGCGGTTTTCACCCAAATCCAGGAAATCTCATGAAAATCCGAAATCCAGTCATCAATAGCACGTAAACAGTGAATATTGGCATAAAACTCCATAATACTGCATAACAGTGAATAATAATATGCATGCAGTAGCAAGCAATAACTGCAATGTCTAAACTAGCATATAAAGACAAGTACGCTAATACCATGTCGAACTATCAGTTAACAAGCTATGTCAATGAGTAATATTCTCTAAAGTGTTCATGACATGGCAATTACCGATGATGATGTGTGTGAGCCGGCAAGTAAGTGTATGTGGAACACACGCATCATCGGTAATGGTGCTGGTGTCCTGACAGCATGATTTGAATAATGGCATATGAAAACACAATATAAGCATGCGGTGCGATGAAACATCATGAATACATAGGAAGTGATGTGATAACAGCAACACTGAAAAAATACCTACCCAATATCCGAGTCATACAGTTTGGTATATAAACATACTCACGATTTCCCACTTTTGAAAAAGTGGATGACTCGAGCCCAGTCAAAAGGGTAAGGGAATCTGCCTAAGTCTGAGTCGATCTATACATACATACCTAGTAGTCGGTGATCTCGCCACAACAGTATCACGTATAATACAATAAATAATATGACATCCTCGAGTCAAGAGTGCGGATCTATTCTCATAACTATCTTTCGTACGGTAAATCTATCCTACGGCATCCCAAATCTGGGTACGGTCAAATATCATTTTTATCTCATTATTCATCTGATATCCACATCATCACACATCATGAACTGGGGGTACTAATCTAAGTCTAGCACACTACTAATATCATCGACACTATTCATGATCTGGGTACTGATCTACAGCCTCATGCAATCCGGTGTCATCCTTACTTATAGTCATATAGGAGTATATATCACCCAAGCGATCCATTATAATATCTTAACATATCATATCTCATATCTCGATATATAACTCGTCAACTATCAAAATATATCAACACAGTATCGTCGTCCAACGACCCGCTAAAACATCATGACATATCTCGGTCGCGCACTAAATATCTCACGGTATTATGCCCGATCAGATCGACTCATTCCCAAATATCATATAACATTCTCGTCATCCAAGCATAGGAATACAAATATAAATATGTCCCCAATACACACAAGGAAATCAAAGTATGCGAGTATGTGTATGTGCGTGTATGCAAATCTTTACCCTAGGGTTTCGGGACTAAGAAATCGACTAGAGTCCTTTCATCCATACTCGCTAACACTAACCCCTAACCTCCTAAAGTTTTCTTGCTAAGGCTCATATCACATCCTGACATATAAAGGTATATATATCGTATCCTATCATATAATTCCTTACAACTTTGCGGGGGTGCTATACGCCATCCACCCGACTACTCCCGGTAGATATAAATCTACTCACCTTGCTTCTTGTGTGCCGATGCCGATGTCGCCATCTTCATCTTCAACATTTCGCCATCACGTGGGTACCTACACATATACACAATCGCAAATGCGCATTAAAACCACATCAGAAAACCAAAACGACACACTAAAGGCCAATAGGTTAGAACCTATGGACCACGCTTTCAAAACCACCAACAATCCTCGATATCGTCGTACAAACGTCAAGTGATCGAGGTAAAACACAGATACAACAATCCAGAATTCAAAATATGAGAAACGAAACCCCGAATCAAAACAGCAACTCATGAAAATGGTCCCAGATTCTACCATAGGTCAAATTATCAAATTTTGCATATGTGGAGGGTTCAGATACAGATACTGGAGCCACAGACGAAGCACGAACAAAAAAGGTGGGACCCAGGACGCAATTTGCGGCCATCTAGGTTAAATCTGTGGCCAGGTTGGGGAGGTAGGGGCTAGGGTTTTGAGTGATGCTTCCTAGGTGCCTGCATGTATCACTGTCCTTGCTAAATAATTTTCAGGTCACCCGGGTGTTAGCAGATTTCCAAATACCATCAAAATTTCACAGTTTTTCCGATATCGGGTTTCTAAATTCGTATTCTGGATTTATTCTATGGTTTCAGTCCATAATACAATCTCTACAGGGGTTTAAGGTCACTATTAAGCCTTAATTGCACCTTTGGAATCAAATCAAAACCCTAAGCTTAACTTTAAATTTTCAAAGTTCACAATTCATCACTAAATCGGTTCTAAACAAATATGGGTGCTAAAGTGAATGAAATACGGTATTATTTGTGAAAGGATTACCTCATTTGGCAACTCAAGAAAATTCTTGAGTTGCCCAAGTGTCCAAAATGCAAGTTTTCTTGGTCCAATGTGTAGCTAGTGAGCTCATGCATCTTTTTATTGAAATGGGGATGGGGTTTTGATGTGGGGTTGAGGGTGTTTTGCATGGTTGAAGAGGAGGTGTAAGAGGTGCTGCCATGGAGTTAAGAGAGAGAGAAAGAGATGAAGAAAATGAGGAGGAGACAAAAGGGTAAGGCTCTCTCTTGACCCCTCACTTTCTCTCACTTGCCCATACCTTATTATTCTATCATTCCTTTTTCTTTTCTTTTCTTTTCTTTTCTTCTTTTGCAATAGTAAACCCAAAACAATAACCATACACCCAAAAATCATGTAGGAAAATATAACAAGTGTGAAAAAATGACATGTGCACAAAACACCCTTAAAGTCCGATTAGCGATTTTTAATCGCGATTAGCACAAAATTAGTGTCAAATAAATCATAAACTCTCATAATTTGCTTAAATCACATAAAGTACCCTCTTTTTAGTAATTTCCATAATTTTCCAAATTTTTCCCAATTTATCATTATTTAATTATACCGCCTTATTAAAATATTCAATATAATATTATTTAATTATAAAAATTCCCAAAAATAATATTTCATTGTTTTGAAATGTTACAATCTTCTCCCTTAAAGAAATTCGGTCCCCGAATTTAAATTTAAATCCCTCAATACTAAAACATTTCAGTAAAAAGTCCAAGTCGTTGGGGCTCCGAAATCATCAATAAATAAAACGCATCATAGCGCAATGCATGCGCATGAACAATGAGCAGATAACTCAAAAACAAAACTCCGTCGAGCATCCCGCAATCATCAGAGTCACGGGGAAGACATCAATGTCTAAATCCAATACGAAAACCAATATGATACATCAACACTTACATATAAACACTTGAAGGAAAAGCATGCCAAACCGTGTTAAGTCGCTGTGCGATACGCATAACACTGCACAGTGGCGGACGTCTCTAGTAAGAAAATAACTCCCTATATATATATATATATATATACTTTGTCTACGTGCACGTACCGCCATTTTAAAAATAATTTAGAAGGGTTCCCTTGTTTTAAACATTTCGTGTCAAATCAGACACTTAGGTAAATACTGAGACTATAGCTCCCTGTTGGGAAATCCCTTCGATAACTCTCAATGCATGCAAAACATATCCAAGTATTGTCCTCTGACTAGTCCTGCTCAGTACGAAACAATAGTAAATATCATAAAAACTTACTGCTCCATAGAAATCAATCCCAAAATGTGCATATGAATGCTACGTGCGTCTGGTGCGCACGGAAATCAAAATCCACATATGTGCCATACATGTGCACAGAAACAACATCTAAGTGCAATGGGCGTGCACGGAACACCTGTCAGAGGCAACGCGTGTGCCTGACAGCAAAATCAGGTGCATCTGACATGCACGAAGAATCTCGATTTAGTGCATCTGGTGTGCACCAAAATCGCATCTCATAACATGCGCCCAACATGCGCGAAAATCCAAATCAGGTGCATCCATCATGCACGAATAAAATCTAAATCGTGTGCATTCAACATGCACGAAATCATGAAATCTAATAGCAAGCGCCGAACATGCGCAAAAATCCAATCCAAGCGCATCAAATATGCGCAAGAATCCAATCAGGTGCACAAAGTGTACAAAACAAATATCGTGTATCACAATCAAAATCCATATCTCAAATGACATCAAATCGAAGTCAGGTGCAACTATGGTGCACCAAGTACGTATCAATGCACTGCAAGCATATGTAAACTATACCGAGTGCAAAAACCAAATCGTGTGCGTACTATATGCATAAAATCAACTCAACTATATGAAACCCATGAAATCATAAACATGTGTAGCCAAGGAACAAAACAAATATCATGAAACTCAGTCATTAAAACTCAATCATGCGAATAGATCGCCCAAAATACCGAAATCAAGTATGGCGGAATAGTCCCGCTCAAGCACATCCTCTAAGAATCTCTGGCCAACTGTTATGGTCACTCGTAACATGTCTCGTCAACAATGCCGAACTCTGGCCTGCTGGGTGTGCGTAAAATGACCACTCCTAGGTCCAAGTCTTCTTGTAATTTATTCCAGAAAGGTCCTGTCTGTCTCTCCCAAATCTCGTCTCTGCCGAACTGTCCGGAAATTATCACCCTTCACTAAATCTGTTTCTTATTCCGGAATGGCTGCAAACTCATCGCGACCCCTTCTGGAAGATATATCCATATACAACGTCTCTGCATACGTATCACATCTCTGATGTCGGCGGAGTGGAACGTCACCTCATCAAGATCTCGTACAAACCTCTTACTCCACCTTTCTCTACTGTCGACTGCTTCAGATTCGTCTCATCGTGGCTGCATGGACTATGCTCCAACGGCTATACTCGTATCTAGAGTCTCCCAAGAAATGCATCTCACCACATAGCATCCGAATGAAGTCGAACCATTCGATCGATTAGTTAAAACCTCATAATCCCCTAAGAGCTCAACATCTTGGGTACAGTTTAATAGTATCGAGTACATACCACAGTATCGGTGGACCAGCCATAGAAGGGCAAACCCAAGCCTCACTAATGGCACCACGGAACTGTCGCAAACCCTAAAGTTCAAAGGCTTTCACACGGTCATTATGTCGAGTTAGGGTTTCATTCTTCTAGAGAGTCCATAGAATTGCTTGCATCTCTTTCCGAATACTTTAAACTTGGAATATGGGTTTCCGACATTCGATCGCCTCTATCGACTCCCAACGTATCTGCGTGAAGTCGTCTTTAGCTAGAATCCATCTATCTGATGACCTCGCATCGGGGTAAGCGAACGAACCACATGTCCTAGTCATTCATCCTCGGGTGACTAGCGACTTTCCATTATATCTCTAAGTACAACTCGTACTTCAATAGCTCCAACATCTGCGGCAATATCTCGTCGTTCGCAGAAACAACTGGCTCATTCATCTGCACGCTGAACAGTGCCTCAGTCATCATGAATAAGCGATACTTCAATGGTCATCTTATTCCTGCTGGCCTCCATCAATAGCTCAATCCTCTGGTGCTGATCTGACGTCCGAGAAATCTCGTAAAAGCGACCTATCAAACGCTCATGGCGCGAAAACACAATAAACGACGCATCTATGCAAATCGTATGTCCCTGGAATCACACCCTGGTCAGTCCTCGTCCGTGACGAGCTCGTGCTGGCCGCAACTCTAGCCGTAGCTCTCTGTGCCCATACAACCATGGTAACAAAACCATAACTGGTACCGATGAGGTTAGATCATAGGAAGGAATATAATACTGTGCCAGGAAATGTACATCCTAAGGCTTCTTAAGTGGAGTAGCGTATCGTAAATATGCCGCGGAACATACGTACGGTACGTCACTCTACTCAAGCTACCTACTCCATCAACCAAGGGTCATTCTACACTCCGAAGGTAAAACCTAACGCTCTGATACCAACTTTGTCACGGCCCGAAAAGTACGAAACATGACCGGCACTTAAATTACGAAACGTCTCGAGGCGTACGTAATCTAAGTAAGCCAAAACCCAGAAATCAAAACCAAGTAAAGCAGTAGAGTGAAGGAAAAACCAATTTAAATCAAGTAGTTTAGCAACATAAGCCGAAATATGCATTTTAAAATCACAAGTCTTTTCTGAAAATTTAGGCAGAATTTCCTATGTAAATACTGGCCCTGAACGGGGTACAACATGATAAATATATGCATAATGATAAAAGGCATCCCCAAGCGGAAGCTAGCTCTTCGTCAATCGACGGTCACAACCCCGCAAGAAATATAATATACAACACCGAAATGCGAGGATCAAAACTCAAAATGAACTCAAAACAGCATGAAATCCATAATAATACAATACGCGACTCTAAGGTCGAAATAATATACATCACTGGTCTCTAAGTCAATAAAATATACATGTCTGGTTGATAGTGTTTTCTAGATACAACTGAATAAAATAAATACAATGGTGGTCACGATGCAAGTGAACCCACCTACCAAAGCAATTCACCCGGAAAGGAAGCAGTGTGCCAGCAAAGCCGTAATGAAACCTATACGGCAAAACATGCAAGAACTGTGGCACAACGGGGGTGAGTTGCCAACACATGAGTAGAAAACATCCACGAGTAGAAAATCGCATGCATGACGCTATCCTAGGTCAACACGATCAATATATAAATATTCTCAATATGATAAAGTCTGAAGCATGAAAGGTGGCAAGGGTAAACATCTATACCAAGTGTAATCCCATGTGCTCGTGTTAGTGCCTCAGGTAGCAACATATCATATGAATGAGGTATGAATGCATGAAAACAGAATACATGTAAATGAAGAAACTACTTTCATAACTTAGTGAGATTTCTGTATATTTAAAATGAGATATCATTAATGAAATCAACATAAACAGTGTCTAGCATCGACACAAAATATAAATCCCAATATCTCAATATCTCAGGCTCCGGCTATCCGGACTAGCCTGTATCAACAAATCTCAATATCTCAATATCGCAAAATCTTGGTGTTTCAGATCTCACTACCTAGGGCTCCGTCAGTCCTGATCGACCCCTATCATCAATCACACGACCACGAACGGTATCCTCCGGATATCCGACGCGCCAGGTAAAATCACCGGTAGGCAGTCTACCCTTGCCGGGCTCATCGTCTACACCTCGATCTTCTTGCCTCAGGGTAGCTTACCGGGTCCACCATGTACCCGCAGACGGTTCATCTAACTCCTCAAATCGGGCCTCGAAATCCATCTCATAACTGAGAAAACATCATGTTGGATGACTCATACATCACGAGAAAACCGCACTTTTCATTTTAAAGAGAGAGAGAGAGAAGTTTATATAAATTCTTGCGGTTTTCTCCCAAATCTAGGAAATCTCATGAAAATACGAAATCCAATCATCGATAGCACGTAAACAGTGAATATCAGTATAAAACTCCATAATACTGCATAACAGTGAATAATAATATGCATGCAGTAGCAAGCAATAACAGCAATGTCTAAACTAGCATATAAAGACGAGTACGCTAATACCATGTCGAACTATCAGTTAACAAGCTCTGTCAAAGAGTAATATTCTCTAAAGTGTTCGTAACATGGCAATTACCGATGATGATGTGTGTGAGCCAACAAGTAAGTGTATGTGGAACATACGCATCATCGGTAATAGTGCTGGTGTGCTGACAGCATGATTTCAATAATGGCATATGAAAACACAATATAAGCATGCGGTGCGATGAAACATAATGAATACATAAGAAGTGATGTAATAACAACAACACTGAAAATATACCTACCCAATATCCGAGTCATGCAGTTTGGTATATAAACATACTCACGATTTCCCACTTTTGAAAAAGTGGATGACTCGAGCCCAGTCAAAAGGGTAAGGGAATCTGCCTAAGTCTGAGTCGATCTATACATACATACTTAGTAGTCGGTGATCTCGCCTCAACAGTATCACGTACGATACAATAAATAATATGACATCCTCGAGTCAAGAGTGCGGATCTATTCTCATAACTATCTCTCGTACGGTAAATTTATCGTACGGCATCCCAAATCTGGGTACGGTCAAACATCATATTTATCTCATTATTCATCTGATATCCACATCATCACAAATCATGAACAGGGGGTATTAATCTAAGTCTGGCACACTACTAATATCATCGACACTAATCATGATCTGGATACTTATCTACAGCCTCAAGCAATCCGGTGTCATCCATACTTATCATCATATAGGAGTATACATCGCCCAAGCGATCCATTATAATATCTTAACATATCATATCTTATATCTCGATATATAACTCGTCAACTATCAAAATATATCAACACAGTATCGTCGTCCAATGACCCGCTATAACATCATGACATATCTCGGTCGCGCACTAAATATCTCACGGCATTATGCCCGATCAGATCAACTCATTCCCAAATATTATATAACATTCTCGTCATCCAAGCATAGGAATACAAATATAAATATGTCCCCAATACACACAAGGAAGTCAAAGTATCTGAGTATGTGTATGTGCGCGTATGCAAATCTTTACCCTAGGGTTTCGGGACTAAGAAATCGACTAGAGTCCTTTCATCCATACTCGCTAACACTAACCCCTGACCTCCTAAAGCTTTCTTGCTAAGGCTCATATCACATCCTAACATATAAAGGTATATATATCGTATCCCATCATATAATTCCTTACAACTTTGCGGGGGTGCTATACGCCATCCACCCGACTTCTCCCCGTAGATATAAATCTACTCACCTTGCTTCTTGTGTGCCGATGCCGATGTCGCCATCTTCATCTTCAATGTCTCGCCATCACGTGGGTACCTACACATATACACAATCGCAAATGCGCATTAAAACCATATCGGAAAACCAAAACAACACGCTAAAGGCCTATAGGTTAGAACCTATAGACCACGCTTTCAAAACCACTAA